>OY770136.1:15567338-16824617 GCA_963669345.1 Gortyna flavago | reverse complement strand
TTGTGCTTATGTCATCTTTTAAACGTTAACTATAACTATCACATGACATCAATATTTATATAATTAAATTATTAGTATGTTATATAAAATACTGTTTAAATATATGATGTAAATTCTCCCTGGCGTTGTCTATGCATTCACCTTCGTCTATTGATTTGAAGATAATGTCACTTCCGTTTTGATCATAGTTTTGATAATAGCAAGATTCTTGTCTGTCTGTTCTAGATTTTGATTATGTCCTGTCCTGTTCCTGTTGTATTGTTTAAAATACTCCGGTAATAATTAAAACTATTATTTTAATTTTACATCTGTAAAATGCTAACTTCATGTTTGCAGAACATGAAGTCAATTCAGTCAAGAAACACAAATCAAACGATATTGCTTTATTTTTCCAGAATTTTGACTATAATCAAAATTCTGGAAAAATAAAGCAATATTATTCAATAAATATTATAAATTCAATATTTATTCAGTGTGTTGTTGCATTGCTAAAAGAAAGTCAAAACATACTAAGTGGGTAGAACTTTCTCTAGAATTTCTAATTCGATTAGACATTAGCATAATATATTATTTAGAGATTAGCATCTTCTCCTTGAAATAAGGAAATCAAGGGAAAAATACTTACTTTATAATCAATGAAGACGACATATTTACTTGCTAATTTAGGAAACATTAGGAAGTGTCGTCTGTGCCCTATAAAAAGTAGTGACACATTTGCATATTTGTCAAATGACGTAGGTGAAGAATTTTATGTGTGTTCTGTGGTATATGTAAGTGTAGCAGTCGACCTTTCTCGATATATCCGTTTCCGCACGGATGCAGAATACGTCCGTATGTGCACGTGAAATGTTATTGTTTTTGGAGTTCCTTCAGCATAGACAACAAAAGATTACCTAGTTTTATAAACAGTAAGTATTTTTATTTTTATACTAAATTTAAAATAAAGTCTTGGTATCGAAATCCACTGTTGCGAATAGCATACTTATTTCAATCTGAATTTGTCTGGGGATCGAACTCGCGACCGCGATAAAGCCTTAGATATCTTTGTATTGGGTTTGGGAAACAAGAGCAGTTAACTTTTTAATTTCCTTGTAGGTATAGTAATCAACAAATCAAAATTATAGGTGGTACCATTACCAAAAGTAACAAAACTGTCATATTGATTTAATTGGCCCAGAACGTACTATTCTTCGAACAACAGTGGATTTCGATACCATGACTATCGTACTAGCGTACCTACCATTCAAACAGTATTTCGAATCAGCGTGTTCGCGACAACGTCATTAGTTATAGCGGTTTTCGACTGGATGTGTTTCCGAAATGGCGTACCACTCGTAAAGTTTTTCGAAATAGCGTGCGTCGCAATAACGTCATTCGAATCTTCATATCACTCCCAAATAGGTACAGACGCCAGCACATCAAGCTACTACAATCCGTCAAATTTCTTTGAGAGATTTTTAACTTTATCGCTGAAGAAAAAGGTTCAAAGTTGATTGGGAAAATTTGTCAGTTTCGGGTAGGTTGATGTGCTGCCAGTCTGTACCTATTATTTAAATATACTTAGGTACTTACTCATAAAAGCCACTGACGAACGGTGAGGGAAATCTATATAGGAGACATTATGAGACCAGTACAACATTACCAGTACCTAGCATAAATCGCTTTCATTTTGACAGTCTCAACATTCATTGCGTTATTTACGTTGTTGAGCAGACAAATTTTTCGAACATTTAAGGCAATGGATTAGCAATATCCTTCAAAATGCACGCAATTAGGGTGCGTCTGTGACGGTATTGGGAACGCACCTTTGCCAAGCTTTTTATTTTTATACAGGCAAATATTGTACCACCGTTCCTGTAATTTAGTAAGCAGGTACTTTTCATTATTAGGTACAGGTACACAATGCGATTGTGAACTCGATTTCGAAATTTTATCATTTGTCATTATCGTATAACTAATAATCTGTAAGATTATTTCAGAGCCCCGCGAATATCGCCTATCTAAATTATCTTTATAATCCTACCGTCGCAAATGACGATATTAAATATCATTTAGAGATAAAATATAAGTATTAGGCATGTGTGTTGGTGTTTGTTTCTAGTAGGTATATTCGTTCATTGCCCTCTGTCGCAGTCACAGATGTAAACACTTCGCCGAACAAATGGTATAATAATGAGCGATTCGATTCGTACTGAAATTCAAAATAACATTACAATCTTTTCAATTCAAACTCAAAGCATTTATTGAAATTGGCAGCCTTTACTGCTAATAGGTGATGACCGGAACGTAACTTGGGCCCAGTTTTGGCGCAGTGGAAATAAATTCGCGCATGTACAGACGGCAGCACATCAAGCTACCCGAAACTGTCAAATTTTCCCAATCAACTTTGAACCTTATGCTTTAGCGATAAAGTTCAAAATCTATTAAAGAAATTTGACAGATTGTAGTAGGTTGATGTGCTGGCGTCTGTATTTAGTGCAACAAAAAATATGGACATTTTTATTGCTTGTCATTATTCTATGGTTATTGCCATAATTTATTTTTAAACATGTCTGTGTAGCAAAAAGACGAGGAACGACTAACGACATCAAATTATGTGCCGAAGGTACCTTCATTTGAATTGTCCAGCAATCAGTCAGTTGATGGTCAGCCAGAAAGCTAAAATAATCTTGTTTTTTAAAAAATGTGCCTGATTTCAAAACCAATGTGAAAACGTATAAAAAGTATCCTTATCATCATAATCATTATTTTGACACATTAAACATTCAGAGTAGGTATAATTACGATAAATTATCTAATTAATACCAAGATAGTAACTTTTTGTAACATTTATCACATACAGGGCCATGTAGGTAAACAACAACTAAAGATTTTTACTAACAAAATGTGAGTTTATCAATCAATAAAATTGTTAGACAATCATTTCATTCAACTTTTGGCAGGATGTTTTTATAAAAACTATTTTCGGATAACTGTTTAAAAGTGTAACAATTTTTATTCACGACCTAGAGTGTAATGAACTTAACCTTTTCCGTAAGGACAAAGAACTGTTGTAAACGACTATACTGTACCTAAGCAGATTTTTCCTTCAATACTCCACAGATAAACACGAAGGTTTATTTTGTAGGCACTACTTCACTTAAGTGCTAGTTATTTCTTAGAGGCGTTTCTAGGTCACTATACGAAAAATGGCTGTCCGTACCTACTTGAATTTCACCTAAGTACTTATTTGTAGCTTTAACTGAAAGCACCTAGCACAGCAAAGATTAGAAAACCTGGACACCTCCGCAACATTGACGAGGGGCTCGTGGCTAAATATTAACAGCCGCACAGGTCGATCGGTCAGGTTAAGCTACGCTTGCCGCGGTTGGTCTGTGGATGGGTGACCATCTTTACACACCGAGACCCCTCCGTGCCTCGGAAAGCACGTTAAGCCGTTGGTCCCGGCACTCGCGGCTGTCATTCGTGGATCTTTGACAGTCGTTACGTGTACCTAGTCAGAAGCCCGAAAGTCTGACAACCAGTCTTACCAAGGGGTATCGTATTACCCAGTAACTGGGTTGTGGAGGTCAGATAGGCAGCCGCTCCGTGTAAAATACTGGCATTCAGCTGCATTTTTTTTACAAGCTATACGGAAATAGATAGAAACATTCCGTGGACGTGATGGTGCGGATGGACTGTGGCGTCGCTGTTGACCAAACGTGCGAATTCTTGTAAACATTTGTAAACATCAACAGAATTGTTTTGCTTTGCGGCACAGACACTCCATTGTACTATCGTTAGGTCTTTGTCAATGGCCTTACAAACGTAAAGAAACTGGTCTTAGCAAGACTAGGAGACGTAGATGAGCGAAGAGAAGACGGTTGAGATAGCTAGGCTGCCGTAGAGTAATGATGAAGGGATGCTCATTCCGAAAACCAAGACTGAATAACCTCAAATTGCTAACATTTAAGCAAGAAGCAGGGTTGGTGGTCAATGTTTGCTCCTTCTCTGTATTAGATAAAGCCTGTACCCTGTAGAGGAACAACATTATATGATGACATTGATAAAGGTACAAATTGGCCAAAGATTTCGTCTTAAATAATGTGGAAAACTAAGATTTTTTAGGGAGAGACCTAGGCAATTAACCTAGCAATATTTTGCAATATACTGTCTGACATTGCATAATTAGCCATGGGCTAACAACGTGTCACTACTTCACAAGTCATTACACAAGTACTTAGTGTATTTAGTACTAAGTATAGAACCAAACAGATAGCACAACTTTCTTAAACAATAGTGCAGTTTTATAACTTCTAAATCGTTGTATTTCAAAAAATGCTGGGGTATTTGTCACGCTGCTTCTTTCCAGTATGAATATAAAGACTTGCATTTTAAGAGCATTATCTATTATCTGTAGCAAGAAAACGATTTTCCATTTTCAATCCATTATGATTTAATTTTACATCTTCAACTCATCACATTTATATGAAGCATACCAACATTTGTACACACTTAGGGTCCATTCAAGTATTATGTAAGCATTTTTTTTGCAATTATACCCCCCTCCCTACCCCTCGTCAGCAAAAGTAAGCAAAGCGCTTACCCCCTCCCATGCTTACGTAAACATTGGTAAGCACCTGACATGCATTTTTCAATGTGTTCTGGTTTCTTTCAATCTATGAGCAGCAGTTACCTATATAATAATGCCTTTCGTTTTCAAGCATAGACAAGTAGGGTTGCCATAAATGTGTTCTAACCAAAATCTACTAAATTTTGTAGAAAATCCCTAAAATTAAAAGAATGGTGACGTAATCTCCATCCAGACCCCCCATCCCCCATGTCATCAAAAATAAGCAAAGCAAAGACCCCCCCGCCCCCTGTACTGCTTACGTTAATACTTACTTTAAGGGGCCATCCCTTAGGTATTTCATAACAACTGAAGATTAAATCTATCTAGAGAACTCGTAAATTCCTTATCAACTGTTAAGAAGATAAACGTTATTGCCAGATCAAGTGGTTTACATGTAGAGGTTTATTTGACTTTCAGTCAATTCTTAGAAACATCTCTTGTCATCACAAGGTATTTTTCGTATGGCGATATGCGTATCGCGAAATGGCAAAATTTTGGTAACTTAGTAGATAGGGGAGCATCGTATCACAACTGAATCGTATCCAATATCTATGGGAGGTAAACGGTTTCGAAGAGTTTTTTATACTTAGAGGAAAATCAAAGAAACATAGATTGTATGAAAGAAAACATGCTTAGAAAGGAAGTAAATTGGTACGATTTATTCCAGTCTGATCCCCTGAGTCCCTCCACCCCCCCCCTCCTCGATCCCCTGCTAGTTCTTCTTCTGTTTTGAAATCTTTCTTATCCAATTTTATCTAGGTTTCGCTATAAGACAGGTAAGTACAGTCAAGAAAAAATAAACGACTGACTATGACAGCCGATTGACTGGCACAAGAAAGAAGTGACTTAGCCCAGTAGTGGTTGAAGTAGATGGCGATCATGTTGATGACAGCTGACATACAGGTTATTTTTTTTTACCCATAAATATGAACAACTTTCACTATGGGACCAAACATTTTGGCCAAGTAGGCATTGAACTTTTGTATTAAACAGCAGATTTTTTTTCGTGATTTCAGAGTTGCGTAAAAGCCTCCAATAGTTTTGGATTTAAAAACTCAAAAATGTTCACTCTCATAACATTTCAGGAGTTACCCATGAAGAAATAGGTACATGACATACATAACGAACTTTAGAAATGTATCAAAACACCCTTAATGACATATCGTAATCCTAATATTTGTCAAAGATTAGATTTACAGACCACAAGTATTTACGATAACTTTATTATTTAACAATTTACTATAATCAATTAAAGACTTCATTAAGAAAACAATAATATTATCTGTGATTCATAAAACTGTATAATATTTACAAACTGATTGTTAAAGTGAAAAAAGTCGGTACTTTCCATAAAGAAAATTCGCGAGTGATCTGTGGGTTTCAGGTCATTGTTTCAGTATTTTTCCAAGACAGTGTGTTTTCATGATTATATTTAGTTACCTATATTTTTAGTTACTTGCGTTAATTAACTTTGAAGTAAAATTATTAAACCGTCAAAACTTACCTAATAATCGTAGAGAGAGAAAACAAAACAGCGTCGCTCGCGGGCACAATATTTTCAGTTCCAAATTCAAAAAATAAACCGCCAAAATTCCGCGTGTTTTTTTTAATCGAACTAATAACTGAGATTACTTTCGATATTTTTTTTCACGCACGCGTAAACTTATCAACGGCCTATTTTTCTGAATATCAGCACGGCACTGACGGCTAGTGCGGGTACAGCACGTCAACTCGACTGGCTGACTCGCACAAAGCTGCATTTAAAGGAAATATGCGAATATGTTATAGGTACGATTCTGACGCATGCGTTCTACCACTATGCGAGATTTATCCGCCGGTTTCACCCGAAGTTTTTGTTTACATTCGCGACATCCAAAGCAAAGATGGTATTTCACATAATATTATGGTTAGTGAACTCTTAGAAATCGGGTTTAGTTGGCCATAAACATGAAAAAATTACGAAGAGTTTAATTCATTGCGTGTTTGTACGAATTCTCTGAAGCGGGCTTGTTTCAGTGACCTGAAATGGTTGTGGTAGCACGAAATTATGGTACCTATTCCTTATCTATTAGGTTTTACAATCGATCACTATTTAGATATTATAAAATTATTCAATGACGCATTGGTTTCATAGAGGTTACTGGTAATATGTGTTTTTTATTTTTTTTGCAATCCATTGATTAGGAAAAATGGTCCATCCATTGAGTAATCCATTAGTAAGCAGGCAAATGCAGATTGCTGATGTTTGATTGATTACTACCATCAGATGTCATGTCACTTCCAAACTTGTATTCTGATCTGGGTTCAATCACATTGCTTCATATGTTTGAAAAATTAGCTGCTCAAAAACGTAAACAACACAATGAATGTTGTTGAACTGTCAAAATGAAAATCATTGATACCGGTAGATAGTGTGTTTATTTATCTATGGACAACAAACAGTAGTGTAATAAAAAATAAAATAAAAAACAGAGTGTTACGCTATTACCCCGCTGATCAGTAAAGTATGAGTTCAATTTCTTATCATTGTATTT
Organism: Gortyna flavago; assembly: GCA_963669345.1. Lineage (NCBI taxonomy): Eukaryota > Metazoa > Arthropoda > Insecta > Lepidoptera > Noctuidae > Gortyna > Gortyna flavago. The sequence continues at coordinate 16,817,471 of OY770136.1, read as the reverse complement.
TGAACAAAGGCACTGTTCGTTTAAAAATGGGATCATAATTTCCACACAATAAAATAATATCATGACATTTTATAGACCACTATCAGAGAAATTAATTAAAAAATACAGACACATTTTATTTTTTTCTGTATGAAAAAGGAGATAACATTAACCGTTTTACGAGTGCAAGCGCAGCATGGCTATGGTCATATCGGTTCGCAGCCTAGTACATTTCCTTTAAAGACACGCTTTTTATCGGTCCATAACAATAATTTATGAGATAAGTCATGTCGGTAGCGATATCTTAAAAAATATTTATCGATAGAAATCAACAAGCTTGCTCAGTTAATTAGCGATAGTTTAAATGTTATATTCTATCTAGCAAGCAGAGGATTTTATGGTGTTGTTTTTTATAGCATTTTCCGGACAAGATTGTCTTTTCCTTCCTGGATGGAGTATTTAATTGAGGACGATGAACACATTATCACAAAACCGGATTTATACTATAGGTAGGTACCATAGATTTATAAAAAAGGTCTAAGTAATTTATTTCAATATTAGCGAACCTTAGGTAGGTACTTACCCTTCCACTTAAGTTATTATGAAAAAAAAAAATATAAATGAGAACTTTTTCTATTAGGCGCGTTGAGCGATTTTTTTTAGGGGAAAATCTTATGGTTTCGCGTCACCGACATGCCAAATTTAGCAGTATAAATACCTATCTGTAGCTTTAGGAGTTGTGCTTGGCCAGCAGTGAAAGCAGTAATATTTTAATTTAACATTTACAATTTATGATTTTTTTAAAATTTTAATTACAAGTACAAATAATTTGAAAAAAAAAAATACCGTTGCCTATTTCATAGTTATAAGTTGTCACTTCTGTCGGCAGTCCCCATGACTGCCTAATCTTTTTAACGCAATTTGGCTCTGATTTTTTTTTATTCAGGAATGTTGCAAGCACTTCACTATAAAGTCTATAGGTAAACAGATCTCGCAGAATAAATTCGAGCATGCAACGTTTCAATAAATAATTACCCTTTCTTAATTGCAAGGGCAAAGGGCAGCACTGACGTAAACCTACGTATTTATTTATTGTCTCTCAATTGTATATTTTCAAGTATTTTGTTACGGTGGAAAGTGAAAACGGTTTTATTAGTTAATAGGTACCTACATTGATAATGTCGGTCTTACCAAAGGATATCGTGTTACCCAGTAACTGGTCAGCATTGGCAGTCGCTTCATGTACAGACGCCAGCACATCAAGCTACCCGAAACTGTCAAATTTTCCCAAACAAGATTCAACCTTTTGCTTTAGCGATAGGTAAAGTTATAAATCTATTAAATAAATTTGACAGATTGTAGTAGCTTGACGTGCTGGCGTCTGTACAATAATGGTATTCAGCTGCATCTGTTAAGTCTGGAAGCCGACCCCAACATAGTTGGGAAAAGGCTAGGATGATGATGAGATGAAGGTTTTATGTCGTAGGTACTCTGACATCCCAGATGTCTCGTCGCCCTAAGACTGGCTAGCCTGTCAGATACTATATCTAACAACTTTTGCTCTTCAGGTCAAAAAGGTGCTCTTGATCAAAATTTAATAGCTGGCCAAAAATAAGATTTGATTTCGGACGTTCCATTATAACAAAAAAAAATCATCGAAGTAGTGTCACATGAGGTCCTTACACAGTTATTTTACCTTTGATTTTGCATCACTGTCCAAATCATAGTGACCTTTATTCTCGTTCTGATAAGGTTGATGTTGGGTTCCTGCTACTGACAGTTCTGTCAAAATCACAGTAATCTTTATGAGCGTTGCAATAAGGTTGCTATTGGGTTGTTGCTGTCAGAAGTAAATAACTGTGAACGGACCGAATCTACTCTTGAAGAAATGTTACCCAAAAGCTGTTTACAAGAATCGAAAGATTTGACAGTTGACACACAATTTTCGATAAAGGTTTACTAGTATGTAGGTATTACTTGACATGATAGGTACTCCTAGAGTAGAATAGGTCATTACTGATACCAATCTTACTTTAAAAAAAAAACTAACCTACAGACAGTGAATTCTTGGACAAGTGCGCTTTTTGATCCGTGCAAACATTTTTAAAGCATTCTAAAGTCTAAGGTATAAAATGTTGAAGTCCAACTATTCGGTTTTACACTTTACGCGCTGATTAAAAATGTAGGATATAATTATTATGACAGTTTTTACTGTACCTAATGTATAAAGCATAGATAATAAAGTTGAAGAGTTTTGTTTTTTTCCGACCGGCATGCGGCAGTTCCAGAACTGCCGCATGCCGGTCGGTAAAAAATTATTTTTGCGTTTGATAGCCCAATTCTTCAGGAAGGCTATTTAACATCAAGCTATGACCCTTAGAGGCCGAGGAAAAAAATTAAGAAAGAACGCTAAGAGAAAAACATAGCGCGGGCAGGTGATCCAATGCGACGCGACGGGGTAGGTCGGGAGAACAAGAAATTTCACGCGGACGAAGTCACGGGCGGAAGCTAGTTAATTTTTAAAGTAAAGAAAATCTCAGAGCGTTCAATGCATCTCATGCATTTATCGTGGACGTATTCCACATTGGGCACCCGCTTAAATGGCACCTGAGTGAATGCACCTAACACAGCGGCACATTCACTCAGGTGCCATTAAGCGGGTGCCCAATGTGGAATGCGCCTTATCGTGCCCCATTGATCTGATGCATTTTGAAACAATAGATCATATAGAAGGCATAATTATGGATAATATTAGTCATAATTTATGCTATGTCTTAATAATATATGCAAAAAAATTGCTACCGGGACATATAGTACCTACGTATATAATTTTACGACCGGCATTGTCAACCAATTTTATGATGTATAAATAGGTAGGTAGGTACTTATTTCCTTCCGATTTGTCTAGTCTACAATTTGCTGCTACAAATGGGTCAAGTGTGTAGGTATCAGATTAGATTAGGCTATATTTTGAAACTAGTTTAACTTAACCTAGGGTTTAGTCACGTTGGAGTTAAGCGCAGTTTACATTACATCAGCTTGATTGCAACGCCTTACTCAATCAATCAAAATCAAAAGTCATTTATTCAAACTAGGCTTAGAATCAGCACTTTTCGAACGTCAAAATTACATAAGACAGTCCCCCAAAACGCCCGCCCTTCACCGCTTCCTAGTGCTTTCGCTGGGGAGAAGAAGTGGCGCAACAAACTCCCCAGCAGCACAGCTGTCTGTCACTTCTGTGTCACTTCTCTTACGTCCCAGATATTGGTAGGTAGTGATTGCAGACTAGGGCCCGCTTGTACCATTAATCACTAGATAAGTAGGTAACGACGTTTAGAGCTAAACGAATTTAAATCTTCGTTCTGTTTCTGTTAATCAAATGAAGATGATAGAGACAGAATAATGTTTTGCGAATTTAGAGTTGTGGTGCAAGTGAGATCCGTGATTGGGGACTAGACTTTAGAAAATTGGTTTCAGTGCTATGCATTTAAAACAATAATATCTCCATCCCGGGACGGTAATACGTTAAAAACCATCAGTGAGATCTATCAATCTGGATTTTTATGACACTACTAGCTCTGCCCGCGACTACGTTCGCGTGCATGACGAAAAACGTTTTATTTTTTTTGCGCGGAGCCCTAATTCTTTTTCTAAAATAAAAGTAGCCTAAGTTAATATAAGTAGCCTAAGTTACTCCTTATTACATCGGCTATCTGCCAGTGAAAGTCCCGTCAAAATCGGTCCAACCGTTTCAGAGATTAGCCGTAACAAACAGACAGATGAACAATAATTGTAAAAAAAATGTAGGTACCTATACATCCTTATGCATTTATTAAAAACGCGGTTATTTTAATATAACAAAAAGAATTATTTGTGATTATACAAGGCATAATTGAAACAACTGAAAACCTGTTGAAAAGGGGTCATTGTACATGAGTACAATGCCCCCTTTTCAGCAGATTTTCTGTCATTAGTTGTCGTGATTTCAGGGTTAGGTTTGTACAAACACTTTTACACATCAATAATAAATTATATTTTAAAAACTAGCTGAGTTCGGTGTTATCTATCCAATGAGTCTGAGAAGAAAGACAGAAACAAACTCAGAGGTCACAGACTCTTCTGATCTACACATAATCTAGATCATGTGATCAGCTGGTCCGTATATTGTGTTTTAATTCGATTATATCCACAAAATGTATGGAGCAGCAACATTTATGCGCTGTGACACTAGTTTTACATGTAAACCTCCCTTTACAGTGATTGATGCATAAATTGCTTCCGCCATATACTTACTGCTGTGTGTACAAATGCATTTACTTATGTACACATACCTATATGCGGGTCGCCACGTGCTTTGTGAATTAGTTAGTATGTAGGTATATCGTTGTTTCATGGGAACATTAGATATCAATACTTGAGATGTACACTTATATGTTTTAATGAAGCTGTAAACGGTTTGTTAACTGTTCTGACTTTGCTTTAAGTAGACTAACCAACAGTCATGAGAACACATAAGTACAGTCAAGTGGACGACAGCTTATTACCTTGAGCTGACCAAGCGCAGTTTCAATAGAATAAGAGGCCAGTTTAAACTGGTTGTATTACCAGCGACGTGCGGTCTTCTGTACTAGTGGAAAGTGCCTCAAACGGTTGATTATATAAGGTAATAAAATCAGGTGTTTCATACATTTTCGTCATTTTGGAATTTACATTTTGGTACTTATTGAACTTTTGTATGAAACAGCAGATTTTTTTTTCGTGATTTCAGATTTGATCTCATAGTGATAGTTGTTCAGTTCGATGGTCTAAAGCACCTCTTATAGTTTATTGGGTTAATTTTGGAACCTTATATAAATACCTACACAAAAATAATCAGAAAACGTATCATTTGGTAAGTAATTTATGTTTTAGTAAAAGTCTCTCTATTATACAACATTCCATCGCATCGGTATCATTTTAGACGTGACAATAAAGATAAATTATATCTTCGGACTCAGCTGACTTTATCAAGGGTTTAATGTTATATGCAGTTTAAGTGAGTTGCACTTATATAATTGAAACAAAAAAATTACGACCTTCAAAAGTTCAAACCATAATAAGAAAAACTGCAAAAATAAAAACAGAAACTGTATATTTTTTCTGCCCCTTGTCAGTCGACCAATGGGCCAAACATACAACTCAATGAGTCCCTCTTAAGAGGGGGCGGGGCTTAAGAGAAATTTGAAAAATAGGTATTTGAAGAAACTATTGCCGTCGCCTTACCTCAAGTCTGCCACCGTAGTGTGTGATAGGGACAGCTGCACCTCAGACCGAAATTATCACAAAAATTTTGACGAGATTGACGTTTCGTAGATATTCCCCTTTTTTCTCCTCGAAAACTGAGCAGATTCAATTATTTTTTACATTATCATTTTAAGAAAGAGTATGTTTAGGTTCCTATATTTTTTTTATGTTAATAACTTTTCTAATTTGTCTGGTAGTCCTCTAATCACGGCGGTAAAATAGGGCATTTTTTTGTAATTTTAAGAGGGTCATGTTTCCTTTACTAATAGTTGCGGAAAAAAAGAAAATGAAAAAAAAAAAATGCTCTAGTGGTATTATTCGGGAAGAAAAAAGGGGAATACATTTGTAAAGAGAATCGCACGCCCTGTTCCCTCCATCGCGGCAGGCCTAGACTGAGATGGCGGGATGAGCTGAACTCTTTCAACAAGAATTGGTCCTTAGCAGCTTAAAGAGAGAGAGAGAAGTGGAAAAAGAGTAGTGAGGCCTTTGCCCTGCTGTGGACAGGCTTTTAATAATAATAATAATATTTAACCTTTAGTTTCATAGACAACGCATCACCTGCATACATTTTTCAAACAGTTTTTATTGAAAGAAAAGAACAGGACTATAATAAAAATGGCGCTGGCAACCCTATTTGATCCAAAAATAGAAAAAAATACGATGCGGTCCCCACAATAAACCTTGTACCAAGTGGTTCATAAAACCAACATCATCCTCAAATTGTCCTGCCCCAATTTTGGAACCAATATTTGCCACCAATTGACTGGCCAATATTTGTACAGGACAAGAGGCTCGTCTACTAAAAACTACAGGTGTGGTTTCCATTTACTGACTCACTGATTTCAATGACGAACTATTATTATTCAGTATAGTAACTGTAATGTTATTTACGTAACCCCGCCCACAACTCACAAGTAATGCATTTTTCACAATAGTTTGTCCTACATTTTTGGTCCTGATTCATCGGTTAGCCTAAGGAAGACCTTCAAGCTTTTGAAGAGTACTTCAGTATTTTGTAACCAATAAGAAAAAAAAAAACATTATTTTGTAGTCGTACGGTCTACAAGGTTAATTATAAATTCTCAATTAATCTATGGTAGTTGGTAGAACTGCATTGTTTATCGATCACAAATATTTTATTTTTTTAAATGGTTATGGTAATTTAAAAAAATAAAATATTTGTGATCGATAAACAATGCAGAAACGATAAATTGTAATTGAGAATATTGTATTTACGACAAAAATAAAAATTCGTAAGAATTTTGATCGTTTTGGGGACCCTAAACGCGACTGTCTCCTATATCATGCATTGAACGACTGGGCACGTGAGGCGTGAGCATGGTGATCGAAAGAAATCTGTCACTATGATTGTGGCACTAGCTTTAAACCAAATAAGATCTTTTCTCTAAGACTTCCTCTTTTAAAGTCGTTGTATATAATATGTAGAGACATTGTGCTGATCGTAATTCCAACGTAATAGCGGTTATTACCGCCTTTGTCTCATATCTTGCGCCATCTAAATGGACACAACGGTTTTTATATCGTGGTAAAGTCCCTTTATACGAAGGACAAAATTAATGAATCTTAATCCTTATGTTTAAAAGGCTAAAGCGTGAAGAAAAAAAAGGAAAAAAGCGGAAAGCTGTATGCAGCATGGCAATTAATTGCATTTTTTGTTATTTTAATTGCTAAAGGAACCAGTTTTTTATTTACGGTAACTAATTGGAGGAAAAACATGAAACTGGAAGAATTTTCGCTTTTTTCCATGAGATACACAATTCGCACCGTTATTAAAATGTAGGTCGACTTCTTCGAGGCCAAATATTTCAAATAGGTAATTAATTCTTGAAACTTCATCAGGTGAAATCACAGTTAGGTAATAAAGAAACTGGCAGATAAAATATGTACATACCCCGTAATACATAGATGAAAGTCTGTTCATAGACACCAACGCAACACCGTCCACCACCATTTTTACTTAAAAAAAAGTAACAGTTCTCAAAAGTCAAGACTTTCCAAATTCAAATACAAAACACCAATAGAACACAAACGAATAATTGCCAGACTATTAAATCCAAAATTCGAAATTCAAAACTTCTGTTAGTATCCGGCCTTCCTTTTCTTGAAGGCTGACTGCGTTGCACTGATTTCCTTCAAGCAGTTTTCGTTGTATATATCCTCTCAGGGATATATCGTCATTTTCCTTGAGCAGCTAGTTTGTTTGTGTTGCAAAGTATACCTAAGCTAGTAGAAGCAAAGCTGGTCTTGTTAGGTAACAAAATTCGCGATTTATTCATAATTAATTTATGGGGAGTGTTTTTCTAATGTCTCGTAGACATATCTATAAAAGAGCTAGCTATACTGGTTTCTTTAATATTGTGTCTAGTATCAAAGGCCGCTATCCCACTGGCGTTTTACGAGCGTCTGGGTCTCTCGAACGTCTGCGCAGCGTCAACGTTGCGCAGACGCGACGTTGACGTCGCGTCGTCGCCTGACCAGCATTAACGTCCGCTGAACGCGATGTCAACGTCGCGTCTGCGCAACGTTAACGTCGCGTTTGTCGGCAATAGTATCATGTGCGCAACGTTAACGTCGCGTTCAGCGGACGTTAACGCTTGTCACGGGCAGACGCGACGTCAACGTCGCGCCTGCGCGGCGTCGACGCTGCGCAGACGCGACGTTGACGTCAACGCTCGTAAAACGCCAGTGGGATAGCGGCCTAATTGCTCTGAAACTATCAACCACAGAATAGTTTTGAAGGATATTGCTAATCCATAGCTTCAAGATGTTCGAAAAATTAGTTTACTCATTAATGTAAATAACGCAATGCATGTTGCTCAACTGTCAAAATTAAAGCTATTGTTACGCAGTTATCCCGATGGTGGATTCATGCAATGTTTGTTTTATAATGATACAATTGGTGCAGTTACCAACCTATCAAAGTATTCTAAAGTCAACCATCACCTATCCTAGAAAAAAACTAACAGCCGCATTCACAAACAATACTTGTATAAGTAATGGAGCAATACTATGCGAAGCAATGCATTTTTCAATGCGTTCCATATGACAAGCCTTTCTTAAATCATAAAAATTACTTGACAAATATATAGTGCTGATCGCCACTTAAATATTGTCTATGAATAAGTTTTTGGGACCCTGTGCGTCCGCGCGCACTGTGAGATCTCATACATAGTAATGTAAGTATATGAATATGGGTGTAAGTTGCGTGTAATTAGATAGGTGATCTGATTTTATTAACATTAAAAACAGCAGATACAAAAGGTTTTCCTAATCAAACATCAACTTTGTTATTTTTCTTATCTTAAGTTCAAAAAAGTATTTAATTTTAAGTTAATGTAGGTATGTGTATGTAAATACACATAGTTGTGTAATTTAACACTAACACTTTATATTAGTAACCTTTTATATTGTTACAAACTATTACAATTTATGACTTTGTAATGTTGCTAGTAATAAAATGATCTAAGTGCAAGTAAGTTTAAGCAGGAAAAAGCAGCGCGGAGTAGGTAACTTACAACATTGGTTTTACCGTATGCGCAAGAGGGCAAATCAAATATCTCTCATACAAGGATAATGTAAGAAATGTTACTTTTAGACATTTTAGCATCCCACAGTAGGTGATACTTAATTGTATAACCAAAAACAGACATCGATTTTCCTACGTGGAGGTATTTGAAATGTATCGTAGACTGTATAGTCTAGTCGTTTTATGTATATAAAACATAAGGATTTATAACTTTATTCTAAAGTAACGATACAACTTTTCGAATGACCTGTGGATAATCTGAGTGCCTAACAAGGGGCTATCATTTCGTATTTTTTTGTATTTTTATAACATACTTGCAACTGGATTGACAAAATCATTACGGTGTAGCATTATGCGATCCTCCATCTGTCAAAAAGCTGTCAAAAAAACTAGGAAACGGAACTCACAAACCGCCAATGCTACGTGATTTCAACCATGTTATTTCGGTGACAGAGCGTACGCGCCTGGCATAGACATTGAATTTTCCTCGTAGATTACTTACGCAGCTTCAGAAGGAAAATACGAATTATGCGTTCATTCATTACGCATTTGTTTTGATTTCCTGGAGATCCCAACTTCATCTACCTACATCTAATGAATAAACTAAGATCCGTTATTTGAATACTCGCTTTTTATTTGCGGATAAAATTTAAATTAGAAATGTAGATTGCTGATGTAACGAAAAATTTATGTAAATTAGCGTGATATTTCTAGAAAAACAATTGAGTAGATATTAACCATCGCGTTTTGTTTTCAGTAGATATAGTTTTAGGACGTGAATAAGATGTAGATAGTCCTTGAATTTCAACTACGTAAAGAAATTCAAGGACTATCTACATCTTATTCACGTCCTAAAACTATATCTACTGAAAACTTAAATACCCCAAAAGCAGTCAATCAACAAAGCTCTGATAACAACACAGTAAAAAGCACAAGAGAGTTACTATGTCTTGAACCTAGAAACAAATACAGCTATACAACCACATATGATTCGAAATTACATTCAGCTACAAGTATGAGCATTCCATCTTTAAATGTACCTACGGCAAAAGAAGATGAAGATATTTCACAGACTAAATTATCGAAACAGACATACAAAGAAGAAGAAGGCATGAATTGTAAACCGAAATCTATCTACATATTCGGCGCTCAACAATGCGTAGGACTAGCAGCTAAGTTGGTTCACTCCAGAACTAATACCAGGTATGAGAAATATAGAATTGAGTCTACTACTAAACCACAAGCCTCAGCAAACGAAATCCTTAGCAGCTGTGAAAGAATAAAAATAACCAGCGAAGACAAAATAATTATAAACGTTGGTGAAAATGATGACAACCCCACAAAGCTATTATACAATTTATCATATATACTGAAAAAGTTCGAAAAAACTAATGTTATTATTCTTGGTGTTAATAAGAGTTATCATTTGAAAGAAAAGACATTAAATGAAACATTAAAAAACTTTTGTAATAATATTGATAACTGTACTTTTATAAACTGCTATAAATTATCTGTATATTCATTATGTAAAAAAATTAATTATACGATTGACACTTCAGACTACAATGCAAGATACTTACAATTTTCTTCAAAAATGTGTAACAAAAATGCAACTACCAATATTTCATTTAAAAAAAATGATTTCACTCATAACAATACATTATCACACAATGAAAAAACACCTAACAGAGAGATTGTCAATAAACCAGATAATAATTGCAATGTAAACAAACCCGTAAAAGGAACTATACCATATTATTTCGATTTAATACGCAAAAAAAAATTAGAGCAGAATAAAATAGAAACATCGCAACAAGACAATAAGTTTTTTCTCTAATACCAAAAAACGATGTATCGACGAATGTAATACATTAAGCTCATTTACACTGTTCCATCAGAATATAGCGGGTCTATTAAACAAACAAGAAAATCTAGAATTATGTATAGACGAATTTGATAAAAATAAAAACTACATTGATGTGGTTTGCCTCTCAGAAACTTTCATAAAAAGAGGCAATGAAAACAATATAACTTTAAAACATTTTAAGGTAATTACATCATACTCTAGAGTAAAAGAAAAAAGAGGTGGTGTTTGTATTCTTGCCCGAAATTCCTTAGATTATAAAGATTTGGCTATTTGTAACACCATGTCAATGGACAAAGTGTTTGAATGTTGCGGCGTGGAATTTCCTTCTCTCAACTGCATTATGATTTGCTTATATAGAACGCCAGATAGTAACATAAACTCATTCTTTGATAAACTCGAATTACTACTACATAGGATTTGTAACAAACCTAATAAAAAAATTATTCTAACAGGAGATCTAAATATAGACACACTCAAAAGCAATAAAATTACATCACGTCTAAAAGACACTTTAACAAATTTTGGTCTTTCCCTACATATAGACCAACCGACTAGACAAAAAGCCTGCATTGATCACTTCATAAGTAACATTAAAGACGCTAATGGTAAAGTTCACGAATTATTTCTTTCCGACCACAATACAGGTCAAACTTTAAATTTTCCCATTTATAATAAACCAACAGGACCAAAAAGTTGGTATGTTTACAAAAGAGACTACAGTAAAGACAACCTAGACAAATTTATAAGTTGTTTGTCAGCACTAAGTTGGTCAGAAGTATATGATCAAGAACATTTAAATTCAGCTTTTGATATATTTCATGATACGTTTTGTTTATTTTACAATCTTTGCTTTCCAATCAACAAAGTAAGAATTAATTCAAACTGTAAATCACCAAGATGGATAACAACAGGAATCAGAAAGTCTAGTAAACTAAAACGAAAACTAAGATATCGTCAATACATGTCCAAATCTGAAGACGATACATCAAATTATACAAAATACAGTAATATCTTCAAAAAATGCGTTAGACGATCAAAACACCTCATAAACTCTAAAATAATGTCATCGGCAAAAAATAAAGGCAAAGCTGCATGGCAGATTATCAAAAACAAAACTGATTACGAAAATACAAAAAAATATATTGACACTATTAAAATCGACAATGATAACATAAACAAACCTAAAGAAATTGCTGAAACTTTCAACGATTTTTTTATAAATATTGCTAAAGGATTCCATAACAAAAATAAAGCTTCATCGGACAAAAAACATTTCGATTTACCGAACATGACGCAAACCATGTTTTTACATTCATGTGATGAAGATGAAGTAAAAAATATCATCATGTCCCTCAACAACTCAAAATCGGTTGGATTTGACGGTATTGCAACGCACATTCTCAAATCTTGCGCCACCATTATATCACCAATCATTGAACATTTAATAAATCTCTCATTCTGGCAAGGTATTTTTCCAGATAAACTAAAACAATCCATTGTTAAACCATTATTTAAAACAGGTGACATAAAAGAGTTATCTAATTACCGACCTATAACGCTTATATCGAACTTCTCAAAAATCTTTGAGAAAACCATGCATCGTAGACTCACAAATTATTTAGAAAAATTTCAGATCATAAAAGAGGAACAAAACGGCTTTCAAAGGGGAAAATCAACTACTTTAGCAGCATTTAAACTGTTAAAAAATGTAATTGATAATCTAGATAGACGCATTCCAGTATCTGTCATCTTCTTTGACATGAGCAAAGCCTTCGACTTTGTTAACCACGACTTACTAATACAAAAATGCAATAACTACGGACTTAGAGGAATCGTTATTGATTGGATTACTAGTTATTTAATTAACCGGCAACAAAAAGTAGAAATAAGCACAATAAATGAAAATAATGAGTCCACATCACATAGTTCTGAATATAGCCAAACCAAATCAGGAGTACCCCAAGGAAGCATACTTGGACCATTACTTTTCCTCATTTACATCAACGATTTACCTTCAGCTTTACAACAACAATGCATACTTTTTGCTGACGACATATCGGTAATTGTAAAAAATGATAGTAAATCAGAAACAAATCACGAAAAAATCCTTAATGAAACAGTAAACCAAGTTTTAAAATGGCTCGAAAACAATTATCTCTGTGCAAATTTAAATAAAACCAAATACATAAACTTCAAAAACTACAATTCTAAACAAAAATCATTTAAAGTTAATAGTCAAGGACAACAAATTAACGAAGTTAGTGAATACAAATTTCTTGGACTTATTCTAGACCAGCATTGTAACTGGAAACTACATATAGAGCATATATGCAAGAAACTAAATCAATTTGTATTTGCTCTTAAACGTTTAAGATATACCGCGAGTGAAGCTGTTGCACTTACTGCTTACCATGGGTACGTTTCCTCTTTACTCAGATATGGGCTGCTACTCTGGGGAAACTCGACGAATATTAATGATGCCTTCATCGTACAGAAAAAGTGCCTAAGAGCAATCTGTGGTATCAGTCCTTTAACATCCTGCAGACTTTACTATAAAAAACTTAAAATTCTAACCTTAACAGGCCTTTTCATAATGCAAGCTGGTGTATTTGTTAAAGAGCACTCTACACTTTTTATAACATGCGACATACATTCAAAATATACCCGTCGAGACCCAACACGGCTAAGAATTCCTTCACATCAAAGCACATTATGTCATAAGAATAGCTTTATCACAGCAATAAAAATTTTCAACAATATTCCAAAAGAAATAAGAGAACTCCCTCTAAAACGCTTTAGATCAAAACTACACAAATGGCTTATTGGTAATTGTTTTTATAGTGTAAAAGAATTTTTTGATAAAAAAGTAGCAGATAAATATAAGATATGATGCTGAGATCTTATTATATTACAAGTATAATATACCTTTTATTCTTATATGTTCAAATAATGAGAAACCCTAATAACATTTTGTGTAACTGTTACAATTAATGTTTTCACTAAGTGCTTAGTTTTAAGGACTGTTATGGCATTTTTTTTAACATTTTGTGCACAGCTGACAAAAAAATAAACGCTCGCTTGGACTGATGCACTTTGGCCAGACCGTTTAATCATCTAGGGCGACTCATACAGACAGTGACACACGACCTTTAGGGAAATAAACTGTCATTACTATACTGTCATTATTATAAGGCAAGTAAATAAGCAAAAGAAATCGAGTAGATTGTAAATAATAAAAAAAGTTAAGTAGGTATCTTTATAGGTAGTTATGCATAGCCTGTTAATTTACCTGCGTTGATAGGTGATTGGCAAAATTCAACGAATAAAAAAAAAGTTAGTTTATGGTTTTATGGTCTAAAGTGCGGTGTTGACTCATGAATACTCATGATCATGAAAGGAATAGAAAAAAAAACAAAAGATATAATTAATACAGAAGTACACATACAATAATTAACATATCAATTATGAACTGTATAAGGTACTTATAATGAATGCACATCGCAACGGTAACATAAAATAATTGGCGGAAACTTGTTACTGTAATCTGTCACTGGTTATGTATAATAATTATATTATATTATTGTATTACGATGTTTTAAACGTTCTGATTCAACGTGACTCCCCAAAGGATTCAGTAGCTAGTAAATATAAGTAAGTAGGACCTATGAAGGGGATTCTTGCATGAACAGATAAGAAGATCCCAGAATCTGAAGTGAAAAACCAAATTATCTTATCTTAATCAATTAGGTAAGTAGGTACACTATTACAAGTTGACGAATCACTGAGTCTCGCATCACTTCACCCCTCCCGCACCGCGTTGCTACCTCAGACAACGTCTCAGTTAAGCAGTCGGCCTATAAGTAAAGTACCTCTTACTTTCTTTTTAATTAATCGAATAGTGAACCATTGTTTATTGATTAGGGAATTAAGGAAAACCGAATGTAAGGTGAAGACAGGAGGTATTTAATTGAGAAACGCATTTTTATGCCAATTATAAGATTATAAGATACTAGCCTCCGCCAGCGGCTTCGCTCGCGAGGCATGTCGATAAAAACTATCCTATGTCCTTCCCCGGGATGCAATCTATCTCTCTGCAAAATTTTATCGAAATCCGTTCAGTGGTTTAGGCGTGAAAAGGTAACATACAGACAGACAGACAGATAGAGTTACTTTCGAATTTATAATATTAGTATGGAGTATGGATTGAATCAATAAACTTTCAAAATGGTTCCGTTCAACATACATTAGTTTTAAGTTTTCTGATGTACTAACACTATTACATATTATTATATGGAATTACTGTGGCCTAAAATAAAGGTTTATTATTATTACTAGCGGCCCCCCCAAGCTTCGCACGGATGCAACTTTTTTTTTTTGGAATTTCTTTGTCCTGGCAATACCGAACACAAAAAAAAAAATAATGAAATTTCTTTGCTTTTCTTAAAATATAAATAGGTATGAGAAAATTCAAGAAAGTATACAGAGCGCCATCACACATCACAAACAATCAGGTTACCATGGCTGCAGCTAAAAATAAAAAAAATTCTAGCCCTAGCGTAGAAATTTATAAAAAATCTCCCTATCTATAAAGTTTGAGCGTGGATGCCTCCACCCTGTATGAGTACATTTTTAGCCTTGAACAACATACTCAACAAACAATTTATATCAATGAATTTGAACCTCGATAACATCATTTATCTGTTGTGGATTGTTTTTTAATTCTTGGAAAAACGAGTAGGTAATATCTACGAGTTAAATACCGAGTTAGTTATCATTATTGTTTTGAAATCAGTTTTGCGTCGCTGTTATCTTGCGAGATAATCATGTTGGTATTAATTGTAATCAATAATAAACTATTCGGTACTTAACTACTATAACTAGTCTCAGGTAGCCTAAACATTAATTTGTTGCTGATATCTAAGCAAAAAAAAAATATATGATCATTTTTGTATGTCTAATGATAATTTTCACTTCAAGTCACAAACATCAGCACCCTTATTGCGTAATACTACTAGAGTATTATATTATCTGTGGTTATTTTGAAGGATATTGCTAATCCATTGCTTCATATGTTAGAAAAATTCGCCTGCTCATCAAAGTAAATAACGCAATGAATGTTGTTTAACTGTCAAAATGGAAGCCATTTGCTACTGTTAGTGCATTATACAATTACCTCGCAGGTAGCCCTGGCTCTTGTACTAGGAGTTCCTATATCACAAGAGCCATAAAAAATAATTAAGGAAGCATAAAATACTGAATATTCTCGGGAATGTAATAGCATAATCAGCCTATAACGTGCCCACTGCTGGGACACAGGCCTCCTCTCTGTGAGAGGGAGTGGGCAGTACCTAATCCACCACGCGCCAGCTCAGTGCAGGTAGGTGGATGTCTTCGAATTTTTGGTTCTAGCACATGACAGTTTCCTCACGATGCTTTCCTTCATCGTTTTGAGAGCAGTGGTGACGAAATAATTTACACAAAATAAAGTGCTTGCCCGAGTTCGAAGTTTCGAACCTGATCGAGACTCGAAAGGCGCGGCCGTTTCCACTGGGCCAACTGCTCTTCGCTCGTGATAAATTCTAATAAATTCAATAAATAAAAACCTGAATTGTTTTTTTCTGTCCTCCAAGACATCTACGCATTAGGTGTAAAGTCACAACTGCCGATAATGACACAGTTTACACAAAAAGGAGGAAATAACGGAAATCAGTTTTTTTATAAACATCTAGCTTCTTGTCGTTTGATTTACAAAGGTTTTAGATTCCGATTTGTAAATTTGTTATGACCGTTAAAACTACAATATGATTACGGCATAAAAAATTACAGAGGCCACACTGCACCGCATCACGCAGCGGGGCGCAGATAACGCACCCTCACGCGTGATTTTTTACATACCGTACAAATTAAATAAAAACGCACGTGAAATTTGGCTCCGTTTCCCGCACACCGCTTCGTGAAACGCAGCAGTGTACCAAGTGCCAATCGCCTTAGTCTGATATCATAATGAAGTACTTATTCTTCAACTTGGCCGCAGAATCCTTTCATTGTCACATGTCCATGAACCAGTCCTGCCGACGACGCAGCAGTGTCTATGTCAAGGCCGCTGCGTGTGCGCGAGCGCATGTGACGTCAGGCAACGTACACGTTTTATGTATTGCGCGGTATGTCAGGTATGTGATACCTACGCACACGAGACTTTATTTATTGTTTTGTGTACGAGGAAACAAGATTTTACATTTGGTGGTTAAACTTTTCGAATTATCTGTTTTTATTGTTTTATTTATGTCTTACGTAAGTATACTGCACCGGTTGACGTCATCACGTCAACGTCGGCTGTCGCTGAAAACCAGCGCTTAGGTTCTGTCTCGCATAGGGTTGTAGCATTATGCTGAGCGATTTTCGTTTTGCGTGGATGTGATGCATATTTTCCATCAACTTCTTCTTTTTGTGCTTGTGTCCTTTCTTTGCCGCAAATAGACGTGTTTTCTTTCTTTCCTTTCTTTTGGTGGTAGAAATAAGTTGCATTATTGTCGTTATGAAATGGTAACAATTAATGTTCGAATGGAAATTCTAGAACTGCAAACGTAACTGAGGATTTATAAGTAGGTACCTACTTAGATCTAGGTTAAGTTTATATTTATCGTCTCTCGCTCATTGATTTATATTTAAAAGTCATTTGTTAGAACATCTACCAACCTAATTACATTCTACGGCCAGTCAATTCAAATCTTTTATTTCCCTCTAAACCTACTAGGTAGGTATCTAGCGTAATCAGCCTATAATGTTCCCACTGCTGGGACGAAGGCCTCCTCTCTTCGAGAGGAAGTGGGCTGTAATCTACCACGCGGGCCAAATGCGGGTTGAAAGATGTCATATGAATTTTGGTTCTAGGAAATGCCGGTTTCCTCACAATGTTTTCAGAGCATTGGCGATAAAATTATTTTTCACAAAGTAAAGCACCTGGCTGGGTTCGAAGTGTTAAATTGAAACCGATGCCACCTGCAACTCGTAAGTCGGGACCGAATTGAAGACACCTCTGCTCTAGTGCTCTTCAGCTTCAGCAATGAGAATGATTTGGCAAGGAGGTAGTGCCTATAGAGATTTATTTGTCAAGTTCAAATGCTCAATTTCAAGTAAATATACAATCATGTCAACTAATAAAGTTCCCATTCGATCCGTGATTCAGAGCGTAGAGCTGAACAAACAATATCGATGTTTTTGAAGAGCTGAGTTTACTCTCTGCTGGACTGGCTGCTGTTAGGTACCTACCTATGTATGTACTTACTTACGTGTGAGTAAGGCTTCTGTTTACTTTCACAGTATACTTACCTAGTTGCACATATAGTAACTAAGTATAGTAATGGTAGACGAATGAGAACCTTATCGTAGTATTTGATGTTTGAATGGTAATATTTCAGTTTTTTGTTAAAAGAGTGTCATAGAGGGGGTTTGAGGGGGTTGAGGGATCGAATCCGCAACGAGGTGATCCGGCAGAGAACCAAAGTTGTCGATATAGCTCACAGAATAAGCAAGCTGAAGTGGCAATGGGCCGGCCATATTAGCAGTAGAACCGATGACCGTTGGAGTAGACGTGTTCTTGAGTGGAGACCGTGAATCGGTAAACGTAAGGTGGGACGCCCTCAGGCTAGGTGGAGCGACGATTTTCGCAGGATGGCTGGTAGCAGCTGGATGAGAGTTGCCGAAAATCGAGTTGAATGGCGTGCAATAGGAGAGGCAGTGGAATGCTATAGGCTGCTGATGTTGATGGCATAGAGGGGGTTTTGGCGAACTGATGCTGCAGTCTCGACATTCATAGCGATCGCTTTACGACCGAATTCGGTCGCAAAGTCCTTGGTAGTCTCGACTCTCAAAGTCATCGATTGTCATCGGTATTTTGACCTTTGTCGCAAACCGAATATATTTTGCGAGCATTTTTGACAGCCCGCAAAGTGAATCGTTATCATCGTAAACTTATAATTTTGGGGGTGTTTGCAAGTAATTATAAACAAAAATAATGCGAAATGGGAGTAAGTACTCGAAGGTGTGTCTGTACCGATGATGTAGAGACTTGCGTTTGTCGTAAGCATCGTTACGGCAAGCGATTATTTTCGGTATTATGCGGTAGTTAGCGACAGCGTCGCTATCTATGTTGAGACTGCAGGGGCTGGTGGATAGAGGTCATCCATACTAATATTATACATTCGTAGGTAACTCTGTCTGTATGTCCTTTTCACGCCTAAACTACTGAACGAATTTCGATCAAAGGCAAAGATATAGATGGCATCCTGGGGAAGGACGTGGGCTACTTTTTGTTCATTTCATTTCATTTCATTCTTGAATATACATGAATGACGCACATAAAGGTGTGTTCATTGCACGTATTCAACTGTTTACAAACTTTCATTAATTACGTAGAAAAGTGACTTGTGTCATTTTCGTGACGTACTTAGGTGGTTTTCTCAGATTCTGTAGTTATTGCTTCCAGAGCAATGAGTAAAAGGTAAATTACAGGGTACTAATCATTATTTTATTAAGTGTTCAATATTGTATGGTGGTACGGAAGAACCCTTCGTGTGCGAGTCCAACTCGCACTTGGCCTTTTTTTTTTGCGGTTTTGTTTCTCTAATCCTACCCAACCTTTCTCCTTTTAATGCAATCTGAACATTTTAGCTGAATCAGTTTGTTCCCGTTCGCACAAAAATGTTTTCACGACTGTCACTACAGAACTCAGACCCCATCAGATAATACCTGACATGGACCCTACCAGATAATAAAAAATAATTATCTTGGTTTTTCTCACAGCAATTGGTACCTACAGCGTTAATAATAAAGACGACTGAAATGTGTTTAATTTAGAGGGAATTTTCTCAATTTTAACACATTGAAAATATTGTGAAAATCCTCAATTTCCTTTGACATGAACAATAATAATGTAGGTAAGTACCTAGTGCAATCGTGTCAACCATTTTTCTGCCCATAATCGCTCGGTTGCGTTTGGCAACAGACGTGAATTATTTCTACGATAATTTTCCGTCAATTAGACCACTGTGTGAATGATGGCAAAAAAATGTCACCGTTCACACTGCCCAGCTAACAAAACTCTTGTTATTGTTAAACGTAGTAATTGGTAAAACATATAAAAAACGTACCTACCCATGTCTACTTATACTTATTATAATAGAGGATTCACTAAATAGGTTAAATTTTAAAGCTATATTTGGGAACCATGTTGGCAAATTGCTGTAGGTATCTATCCATAAAGTTGTTGACCAAATAACATTTGCGTTCTGGGCGCCTAAAAAGGCCGCTTTAGCAGAATCATAAAACAATTCATATCACGCAATTCCTCTATTTGACAGTTTCACTCCTATATATCCCTGAAAGGTTAGGCAGAGGTGTACCTATAGCATTTTACGAATCTCCATACAAAACTGTCATACAGATGAAATTGCGTGATATGAATTGTTTTATGATTCTGCTAAAGCGGCCTTTTTAGGCCCCCTGTGCTGATGTCGTTATAAATGGAGGTGAGTTGTCTTTTTTCAGTAGACGAGCTATTTACAACTGTTCGATATATTTTCGTGCTGAATCGAATATCTGTAATCAATGTTGGTAAAGGTTATTCATAAATCCAGAACCCGAATTTTTTGTCAGTTCTGATCAGATAGACGACCGGCATACTTCCGACAGCTCTTTGCTGTCAGCAAGGCAAGTTAGTAATTGAAAATGTGTTTATTTTCGTTCACTGAAAATGTCTCATTTTCGATTCGACAACCTGTCGAATGATTGTGAATAGCTATGCTGATGTCAGAGCCTGCAACTTTACATCCGCAATCGTTATTTCACTTTCAGGTCAAGATTTATCTTTTTTATACGCAAAGTACACAATTAAATGGCAAACCGAGGCATTACTTATTCTTAATTTCCGAAATGTTCTGTAGGTTCAAAAATACGTTTTCAAAAAATATTAATATAATATTTATTATTATTATTTTAAATATTTCCTAGTACAAAAGAAATATAACTTAACATGACAGTTTTTTTGCAGAGAAATAGATAAATTGTCAGGTAATATCATGCACGCATTGTACTAGCATTTTCAGACCCACTGAATAGAACATAACATCATTCACAGAGATCTAGGACATAGAGACAACAATAGAGTTTTACATAAACATAAAAGTAAATAATAAACGGAAAACTACCGGTGAACCGATGATCATGTAAATTAGTAAATAATCTACATATTTATACTAATATATGTAAAAGTATGGTTGATAGGTACATAGAGCAACACTATGTAAACGTTTTAAGTAATAGCTTACATGGAAAATTTTAATAATCGTCTTAAGTGTTGAAGAGGTGGTGGGGAATCGAGTGTAATTTATAGTGAAGTTTACAGTTTTTTATTATTACTAATTGTTAGTATTACAGATAGTCTACCACTAGCATTAATAATTATCTAGAATTATGTATCTATCAAGATTTTAGAAGTTATGATGAGGCATGTGTACGTAGGTTTAAAAGTATTTATGATCCTTGCGAACATAACAAAAATAAGCAGTTTTTGTTCCTGACACTAGTCAGTGCGATAATTCTAGTAGCTAATAAGGATCAAATTCGCAAAACATACGTTTGTATGAAACATACAGGTGTCAGAAACGCAGGCCTCTCGTCGGCCGCACTGCAGCTATTTTTAACCGACTTCCAAAAAGGAGGAGGTTATAATTATTATGTTCGACTTTATGTTTTTTTTTTACACACTGTTTAATGGTAAGTTCTGATAAACATCACACAATTTAATTTGCATAAATTCATAATTAATCACGGTGGTGCGTTACGAAAACATCTTTTGTTATATTTGCTGTGTTATTTTTACACTTCTACTATAACAATACAGCTGGTACAGCCAGCTGCTAGCATGCTATTCTGTAAAAATCTCACCGTCTAAACTTAGGTGAAGAGGTGAGAGGTGGAGCTCGAAGTGAGCTGTCAATAGTGTCAAATGGAATGACAGCTCACTTTAAGCTCACTTCACCTAAGATTAAGGTTTTTACAGTATAGCACCACTGATATCTTAACACACGTTACGGTGTTAAAATATCAGCGCTCAACTAGCAAAACAACGGTTAAAAAGCAGCCGCAGTTTCTTAACTACTATTTTGTTAACATATAACCTGACCAAGATTATGTCTGGACTTTAAAAGAGACTGTGACCTCTGAATTTCAGCCTTTCATCTCAGACTAGTCAGAAAGGAAACGCCGATCTCATCTAGTTTAAAAAAAATATGATTGTCGTGTAAAAGTGTTTGTGCAAACCTACTTACAAAAATAAAAATCATTTATCATTTAAAATCGATACCGTCTCTACCAGGGAACCCGATCGACCCCTCGCCTATTTCAAACTATGGCAGGATATTATGTCTTTCCCCCACCTACTCACTATCTGCCACGAAACGAGCGTCTTTCTGCAGGGTGTAATCTTCCGTGGTCCACTTGGAAGTCCCCGAATCGTCTCCGAACTAAGAAGGAAGGTGTAAGTCGAACCGTTCTTACTACGTATTTACAGAATGATAATCATTAAGTACAATCATTAATACATCTTTCCAAGTTAGAATAAGACTGTGACTGTGTGTGTGTGAGTGTGTGTGTGTGTGTCATAGATTTTTTTTAATGTCTGTTTTTTTTTATCCTTTTGAGAAAATCTTAAAATTAATCAAAATGGCATACAGGAGAGATAGACAAAATTGTGATGATTTATAGGTACCTACTTATCGGTTAGTTTCCTTCAGAAAACTACTCATCGCAACTGTAATTACAGATGACAGTAATTGTAGATCATTAAATAAAAGAATGTTTCCTTTTCAGAACAATTATGACGACATCAGACCATGAGTCACTTCACACGTTTCACTTGGAGAATCTAATAAAAACACACTAACTTAAATATTGTAAGTAACACCCATCGATCACTGTAACACCACATCTAATGGTGGATTTTTGGCTAGTTACTTATGCAATGGTCAAAGGGCAGAGTCCTTACAGCATTCCACATGAAAATAAAGAAAAGACACAACAGCAACAGTGTCTTTCAAAGACACCTGTTACCTACAAAGATGATAAAACAAAACAGAAATTAATTTGATGGGTCATCAACCCCAGTTGGTATTCACTTGAAATATCAGTAAAAAAAAGTTTTTTTGTGTAATAGGCATGACGAAAGATTTTGAAATCCTCTTCCGTAATTTAGGTACACATTTACTATTTACGAAAAAAGCTTTATTTCGGTTATAAACTAAAGTTTAACGAAGTATAAAGCCATTTTTCAAATATTATTTCAATAGTGCATGAAAACAGCTCGCAGTGTCATGGCGTCGGGTTTGACGTCACGCCTAGGTAAACGTCAAATGTGTCTACGCGCAGTCAGAGGAAAGAACACACTGAAGTTTACAATGTTTACGTAGGCGTGACGTCATGCGCTGTGATTGTTGTTTCAGTCAAAATGGCCGATTGCAGTATTTTAATCTTTTATTTTAATGAAAATCCGATTAATCTCAAATTTTTAAATAAAACTAAATCAGTTTTTTAAATCCTTTTAACGTGTTTTTTCCCCTAAAATCATCAAATCCTTGATTATTTGATACTGTCGTCACGCGTATTATAGCGGTATCTACAACGCCATGCCACATGCGAACAACGCGTCATACTTACGTCACGCAAAATCCAGCATCTCGCAAGCAGAGTTTACCGCGCAACTAGAGTAGATACCTACAACGTGCAACGTCGCTAGCTTTCGTCGGTGAAACTAACGAAGCTCATCTCATTTATAACTTTTAACGATCTACGAACGAGCTAGCTGGAAGCAAACTCTAGAATTAATGGGATCCCTGTATATCTAGGTACGTGTAATTGAACATGGGTTTTCTAATTATAGTCTATTTCACCATTTACATTGCAGATCCAATTAGATTTGAGCAGAAACAAATTGAGTTCTATAAAGAGAAGTGTATATTAATTAAATGGGGTTTTATTTTTTAGCTACGGTATTAAGAAAGTCCTTTCTATGTTTATTTTTTTAGAGGATGCAAACGACTAAATGTATTGTCATTCTTCAATATCCTAGGTTACCTACCCCATGTAGGAACAGAGGCCAGCACATCAAGCTACCCCATTCTGTCAAATTTCTTTGATAGATTTTCAACTTTACCACAAAGGAATAAGGTTCATATTCAATTGGGAAAATTTGACAGATTGGGGTAGGTTGATGTGCTGGCCTCTGTACAACTACGTCTAGCCAAATGTAATTAAAATCGGTTTTGTGAGAAGAAAAGACCCAGATATGACCATGATATGTGTCTCTCATGATAGAGGACAGTTTCAAAGTAAAAGAATTATCCTTATTTTTTTAATACTGAGTTTGTAGGGTTTTTCTTTCTAAAGATTTTTTTAAATAAATAGTACCTACCCATTTCGAGCATTTTGGCGGATCATGTTTTGTAGTGCAATTTGATATCAGTATGTGACATTGGAATTGTCAGTCAAACGTCAGGGATTGGCTGGACTCACTGAATCTAGCCAATCCCTGACGTTTAACTCAACCAACTGACGTTTGACCAATGTCGATCCATCGGAATTATATTCGAGAGTAAGCACCCAGTGCTGGGCAGAGGTGTAAAATCAGACAGAAAAGCTTCACACTTAGGGTCTTGAAACTTAATAACTGCAACGACTTGTTTCTAGCAGCACTGTTGCCATTTATTAAATGTTAGTTAATTTATTAGGTAATTAATAGATAATTACATTTTAGGTTAAGGTTAAGTTGCACGATTAAGTAGGTATAGCATCCTAAGTACCTAGGTTTAGGTATAAGAGGTAGGTAAGTACTTACATACCTACATTTTTTTTAAATGTAAGCCACCACATTCCCACTACTGAGCAAACGCCTACCCCAAATCCTTCCAAGCATCATCTTCCAGGGCCACCTCGATCTAACCCTCCAAATCGGGAATTCTGACGAAGGCAAAAAGGCTGCCAAGCTAATAAATAAGGCCCTACCTCGAAAATCTAAAATCCTCGAAAACCTACTAAGCGAGCGAAAGTGATGCAATTACTTTTGAAACGCAAAAGAAGAGAGATGGCTAAAATGTGCGTGCGCTCACTCCTTTTTTAACAAAATAAAAAACTACTTTGAGTAAAATTTGATATGATAATTCTTTATGTTTTAAAGTAAATTCCATTGCTAAACTCCTAAGTGTTACGCCGTGATGTCAAAAAAAGTAAAAAAAATAGATCTATATAACTTTGCAATTTTTTTGTATCGAGAAAGATTGATTGAATCGTGTATTCCTTTTACATGATACTAGACCAAAGAGTCAAAAAACATATACCAAAATGTTAAATCCCTATTCCACATACTTAACAAGTTACACGAAATAGAAAAACGATTTTTTTTTTCAACATATCCCCTTAATCAGGCGGGTCATGTCAGCCGCATACATAGTAACCGCTGGGCAACAGTCTCCACACGGTGGTGCCTGAGCATGGTACCATAAACATAAAAAATGTTTGTTCTTCAGAAGTTCTACATTTTGAGTGCAAACTTATCTAGAATCAAATGACAATCTTACTTTATCTTACTAGTCTACTATCTATCACAATCGCGTATTGTCAGTGTCGAGAGAAATCTCTTAAACAAACATTGTGAAGACAAAGATGTTTGCTGACATGAGTTTCATGAAAACAACCTCTTGTTAAATTATACGTTACATACCAGTGGTATTGGATGCCAATCATTCACTCCGGCCATGGCACCCTAATTGCGTACCTAACACACTTCAAACACAATCCGTGTGTTTTGAAGGATATTTCTAATTCATTACTTTAAGTGGGTATAATCATTTATGTGCTCCTCACGCGACGAACGTGGCTAATCTGTCAGAATGAAAGAAATCGCGATCAATTGTCATTTTATGTGTGTTAGGTACGCAATTACCCCGCAGTTTTACGGACCGTAAATAAGGAATCGGCCAAAAAGAAAAATGGGTTTATTTCATTTAAAATTTTAACTAGGTCCAAATAGAGAAGTGGAACCCACTTCAGGGAAAAGGCCTCCCTGCACTCCGTATGGAGGCCTTTTCCCTGAAGTGTGAAAATCTAGGTTAAGGCTAATAATAAAATAGCTAAGATTAACATTTTGCCCCTCTCGATTTTGCCCTTCAGCAACGTATGGATGTAAAAAAAAAGCAGAAACCAGACTCATAATTAATTATAGCCTATATGTATATTCAGCAAATAAATGAAATCAAACCATATTACGAAATCTTACATTGCATCTTTTACTGCGTGAAACAAGTGCATCGTCTTTTTTATTATTAGGTATACTTATAGTGTGCGCATTCAAGACTCGCTCTGACGATACTGGCCATGCATATGCATTATGAAATAAGAAAAAGACAGGACGTTAACAGCAGTGGTCTTCAGATGTTCCCGTGGGAGAATTTCATGGCATTAAAGAAGTTTTTAATATCCCACAAAAAGATCAAAGAGTTGTCTTTTAATTGTTACACAGTTATACTATGACGTAGACCGTGTTCATTATTTTCTTGTTAGTTGATTACCTTTGAAAGTTAGACCGTAATAAACTCTTACTTATTTTTGGTGAAAAGTTTTATTTAGACAGGCGCAATGGGAATTTAATCCCGTATGATAAAAAAAAATCCTACGCTGATTCCAAAACCATTTCGAGCTTTTAGGTTTCGCTATTTTGATGGAGTTTATTTTAACATTAACACATGAAACCACTTGACTTTCATTTTGACCTCCAAATAACGTCAAAAAGTAGGCAGATTGGAAATACTTTTGGTGCCTGTGCCTCCCATGATAAAAAATCAATTCATATAATGTCAACTTTAGTGATGACCATATTATACCTAATGTAGTCATGCGAGAAATTCGGCTTTTGAATCGATTCAAATCAATCGTTGAAAATCAATTCACATTAAAAAAAACCCGAAAACTGAATGAATGTTAATCAATATAACGATATCTAAAATCCATTCTCTTTGAATAATAATCATTATAAAATCATTCGAACTATTTTGTAACTACCTACTAATGGTGTTGGAAACTTGCAAATTATAACTACTATTGTTACTTGTTGATTGGTTTGATAATTAGTAAACTCGCAGTTCTAACGACTAGTAAGGGCAGATTAGTAATATACAAAATTATTAACTATAATCGATTAACTGTAATCGAGTTACCAATTTCATAATTGATTAGCTTTGAGTAATATAAAATTTTCCATTACGTCTACCATTCCCGCCTCTAAAACTTTCAAGTGTCATGATGCTTTGAAGTTTCCGAAGTTTCTGATGTCAAGCAAAAACGTCAGGATTTGTATTGTTGTGTTATACGTGGCAAAGATATTGAACTCTTCAGCCTACTTTTAGAAATAGAATTTGGAAAATTTATTTAAAATTAATGACTGCTTGGAAAACCAAAATATTGAAATTAGTTGCTTAAAATAAGTAAATCTATAAATTAAAAATAATACCTGAAAAAAACTTTACAACCAAATTGTCTTATTTTACGACTAACTTGTGCCCGAGGATAGTAGGATACACTATACTTAATCGCATATTGATCAATCTTACATAGTCTAACCCCCACAAAGCCGCCGAAGGGTTAGGCAGATGTGTACCGCTAATGCACCAACATTACGCCAGTTATGTTGAAGTCCCATGTATCGTGGGTTGCACCCTTATTGCATAACATATCAATCACAATTTGGGGACTTGTGGCTAAGTAATAACAGCCGCACGGGTCAATCTATCAGGTTAAGCCACGCTTGTCGCGGTTACTCCGTGGATGGGTGACCAACTTTACATACCAAGACCCCTCCATGTCTCGGTAAGCACATTAATGGTCCCGGTTGTCATTCGTGGAACTTTGACAGTCGTTACGGGTCGTCAGAAGCCCGAAAATCTGACAACCAGTCTTACCAAGGGGTTTCGTATTACCCAGTAACTGGGTTGTAGAGTTCAGATAATCAGTCGCTCCATGTAAAATACTGGTATTCAGCTGCATCCAGTTAGACTGGAAGCCGACCCCAACATTGTTGGGAAAAGGCTAGGCAGATGATGACTATCAATCACAATTTGCATCATTTTGAACGATATTGCGAATCCATTACATCATTGTGTTTAAAAATTTGTCTGCCCAACAACGTAAATAACGCAATGAATGTTACATAGACTTATAAAAAAAGATGGACTCCGCGCCACGCATATCGAAAGTGAAGCACCGTACCGATCTATGTGTGCGTGATTGACGATTGACGCTGCGCGCTGTCGTGTCACGTAATGGCGGCCGGTCGGCATACTATGATGTAAATGTGTGCGTGAGGCGTGTTTGTACAATATTTTCTGTGCTTCACTTTCGATATGCGTGGCGTGGAGTCCATCTTTTTTTATAAGTCTATGGAATGTTTTTGAACTGTCAAAATGAAACCTATAGCTACTGTAAGTTAGTGTGTTACGCAATGACCCCGCTAATTCGGTCAAAGAACTCAAATTAACATTCAATCATAATAAATTGATTGCCTTGTCGATGTAAACTAACAGAATAGTTAAATATTGTGATAGTGATGGAACTGTAGAATTGAAAAGTCAGCTCTAGATTTTTACTTTCTTATTTTAGTTTTTTTTGTATTTCTATTTAAAAAAAAGAACTAGCAGGGGATCGAGGAGGAGGGGGGGGGGGGGCTCAGGGGATCAGACCGGAATGAATCTCATATTTTATGATTTTTTGGAATATTCGTGAGGTAGGTAATATCATATTATTAATGTCTGGACTAACAGCAACATCGGTACCAATTTTTCACACGATAAATTAATTAAGAAAACAGTTTATGATCGACCTAAGAATTTTCACTTCATCGCGTGCTTAACGTGGGAGCCATTGACAAGCGTATCGGGGTCACTATCTGGCACAACTTGATATGAATAATACATCATCCAATCAAAAGGAGAAACTCGTAAGGATAGTAAGAATTATTCAATAAATCAACAAAAAATAAAAGGAAGAAGTCTAATTACTCGGCCATGACGGATCCATACTTATACTAATATTATAAATGCGAAAGTGTGTCTGTCTGTTACCTCTTCACGCTTAAACCGCTGAACCGATTTAGATGAAATTTAGTATAGAGATAGTTTGAGTTTTTTTATCCCGATATTCCCACGGGATCGAAATTTATGCGCGTGAAACCGCGGGACGCTGCTAGTATAAAACACACGACACAACAAAATACAACTACGAGTTAGTAAATATTTTTTGTATTTTTTTTTAAGATTTTCTAACTATACTGTTTAAAACGTACTTACATATAACATCATGCCTGTATTTTTCGAAAGGTTAGGCAGAAGTGCAGCTAATATCACAACCACATTGCGCCAGTTATGTTTAGAAATCCTTAGGTATAATGTAAAAGGGAGCGAGCTTATGGCCGTCAACCGGAAAAAACTATTGTTTTAAAATAATATTTGTCTGATTTAGAGCATTGACCTGCATTAATTAACCTACAATTTATTTGTGTCACAATGGAAAACTGTTAAAAGAAAAGTTTTTTTTTTTTTTTTCGTTAGACGTCAACATAAAGTGTTCCTTTTGGTATTTAGGTAGGTACAAACTACAATAGAATTACATGATCATCATCTGATAGAATAATTCATGATTCCCACAATCAATTTTTTTTGGAAAGACGGTTAGTAAGTAAGTAGTCTGCTTATAATTATCAGGACACGAATTGAACGTGAACAAGATTACATTGACCGTATTCTTAGATCAATAACTTAATACTTCTGCCCGCGGCTTCGTCTGCGTTAGATTTCTTGTTTTATCATAAAACTAGCAGCGCCTCGCGGTTTCACCCGCATATGTTTCCCTTGGGAATATCGGATAAAAACTATCCTGTGTCCTTTCCCGAGACTCAACCTATCTCTATACCAAATTTAATCTTAATCTGTTCAGCAGTTTAAGCGTGAAGAGGTAACAGACAGACAGACACACTTTCGCATTTATAATATTAGTATGGATATATGGACACTAAGCAATACTCTAGCTTCCAAATCCGATTATTGAAAGAATTTTCGAAATCGTATTAGTACTGTGTCAACTGTGTCAAATGGTCAGGCACTCTTTCTGATGCGTACAGGCTGGAGTGCGGTGTGAGGCAGGGGGGGTTATCATCTCCAAAGCTCTTCAGCCTGTATGTAAACGATCTCATAGTGAAACTCAGCAGCATGCGTGTCGGATGCCGGGTGGGTGGTATTAGTGTTAATAATATCAGCTACGCGGACGACATGGTGCTGCTGAGTCCCACTGCAGGGGCGCTCGGAGAAATGCTAAAGGTTTGTGAAGCCTATGCCGAGTCACACGGACTTATTTACAATGTAAAGAAAAGTCAGTACATGGTCTTTAAGGCCGCCGGTAGGTGTCCTGAATCTGTTCCACCCATTACTTTAAATGGTACTAACTTGGATAGGGTTTCGCAGTTTAAGTACCTTGGACATTACCTTACCGATGACCTTAAGGACGATGCTGACATAGAGAGGGAGCGCAGGGCGCTGTCAGTCCGTGGCAACATGCTGGCCCGTAGATTCGCCCGCTGTACGGACCAAGTCAAGATTACGCTGTTTAAAGCGTATTGTCAGGGTCTGTATACGGGTAGTCTTTGGGTTAGTTATACCAAAAAATCCCTGGACACACTGCGCGTCCAATACAATAACATTTTCAGGATGATGTTGGGACTTCCCCGTTTCTGCAGTGCCTCTGAGATGTTCGCGCAGGCTCATACTGACGGCTTTCATGCCGTCATTCGGAAAAAAGTAGCGTCACTTATGAGGAGGGTGCGGGGGAGTCACAACAGCATCCTGAAAACTGTAGCTGAAGATGTGCGTGCGCCTGTGTTGAGGCATTTCGTTCGTCTGGTGATCTTTTAGGGAGGTATCTCCCTGTTGGTTATCTTGACGGGGCTGGGTGCCTCAGCACAGGGGCATTTTTGTGTTGTGATGTCAATGATGAGTGTTGTCTTTTGTTATTGTATTTAAGTACTAACAATAGTTTTTCTTAAGTTTTTGTATACTAACCGATGGATCTAGTTGTCCCAAAATAAATAATTTTGAATTTGAATTTGAATTTGAATTAGTAGTAGTAGACTCTTATCACATAGTGTAAAAAATACCAGTTGAACTAGCAATCATAATAAACACAATTTTTATGATTATGACGATGTAAGATGGCGATAATCGCAACAAAGAGGCCATTCTGCCCGCAAGGTACAATATTCTAACATAAATAATGTAGAAAATTAGTAGTTTAATTTACATGCACTTAGAAGTAATTTTATATCGATAGTTACGCCTCGGTAACTCGGCTACTTACAAGGCTGAAAGAATTGAAACATAGAACATCCTTGCGTTGCTAAAATTTTAATTAAAAATTGTTAAGTACTGGATTGTTTATGGTCAGCCGAGTGATTTAGAATAGACTGTTACTGGACTGATATTTCTATTTAGTTTATTTTTTTGAGAAAACCGAAAGAGTATTTGTTGTACATTTCTCTAAACTGTCCACATTTTTTTTTGAAGCTAAATAAAATATCCTATTATATAAGAACTGTTTTAAAAAAACGTTGCTAAAAATTAAAATAAAATATGTACCGTACCTCATATTGCAGCCAAACATTTTTCTCAGTCAACACAAACGCTGAATTATCATAACAACACTTTTCCTTGTCCATTTTTCCACCTCCAAATGACATTAAATCAGTTTCAAACAATACTGAGAATTAAATGAAAATAACCGAGCGGTGCGCGTTAAAAACCTTGAACGCGATGTATTTACGAAAGCAACTGGATCGTAAAGCGCAACATTCAACATCTAAGTATTCGATACGCGACGTATTGTTAAAGAAATGCTTTCCCGCCGAAACCGCTGTCAAACAGGTTGACAGATCACTGCGCAGGAAACCGACTCGAGGTAAACTGACCGCGGCGCTGAAACGTTCTGCCTAATAAATAAGAAAAAAAAATGCACAAGCCGGATTTCTGTTCACTGGCCGAAGCGATCTACATATTACCTATAGTTTGCATATGTTTAATGAGAGTTCAAATAAAATTTTCCGATGGGAAATTATTATAAAACGATTTGTATAATGACCTTTTTGTAAATTAACTGATAATCTTGCGACAAACGCCTGTTTACAGTTGCCAAGTGAGTAATAAAATTAACAATAAGTATTGCAATAAACTGCTAATTGTTATGAGACCAAAATGTCTCATTAATAAAAGCTAACCAGTCTGGTTTTATTTAACGGATTTATTTATGTCTAGTAATGAATAAATATTAGGTAAAGAAATTTAAACCGACCTACTTCGTAAGCGGATCTTTCTGCCATAACATATTTTTTTATTATTGTTAATACGCAACAAGTTAAGTGACAGAATAAACTTGAATTGAATGCAGTCTAGAACTAAGAAGGGAGTGGGTTTAGACGAGCCGATTCGATTACTTTATTAGGGTTGCTAAGCAATTTATGCTCGTCACAATGCGAATGGCGAAATGGAGTTGATGGTGAAATACCAGGAGAACTCCTCCACAATTAACGTCCCTGCATCGGTAAAAGCAATATTTTGTAAAAGGCGATGAGCAAGATAACATTAGGCTATTGTAACTTAGATAAATTATAAACTCTCCCAATAAAAAGTGAAAAATAAAAATCTTTAACAAAAAAAAAAATACTTTCAATAAACCAAAAACACTAGGTACTTACTGGAAAAATAACTTTGTACTTAGTATTTTTTCTTTTTGCTAATAGGTTTTAATTTTTCGCTTTTTATTGGGACTGTTTATAATTTTTTTTTATGAAGTCTGTTTTTTTTTTGTTAAAAAGTTTTTTAGCTTTTTGCCACCGAGTTCCGAAATCAGTTATTTTTCACACACACTAAAAAAAAACAACCGACTTCCAAAAACACGTTTTTTTTTTACTGAATGGTCCCGCTCTTGACCTCGATCACGCCTGATGGAAAGCGATGGATGAGGTCTATGATAGATCGAGCGTGCCCAGAAGATGCCTAAGGCACAGGAACTCCCACGCATTGAAGAAACACAACAGGCTGCCGCAAACCAGGCGGGCTATAGTCCTACCACCGCACCGCAAGGAAAGAATTGGCCACTCAAATAAGGTGTGACTGTCCAGGATGCGCCGAGCGCTCGGTTCAGTTGAGTAACTGGCGGAACAAACTGCGCTACACGAGGAGGCTTCTTCATGCATCCCAAAATGTTTTTTTTTTGACACATAACACATAACCCTCCTTTTCTAGTCTCTAGTTCTAATCTAATCTAGTTTAAACAGTTTCTCTCCAATGCAATGATGTGACAAAGACGGTCCTTATATTCCCATTGATAGAACTGCAATAGTCGTGTTTGACCGTTGCGGTGAACGCCTGGAAATTGGCTTGCCTGGACACGGTTCAGCCCGAGAAGTGAGAACCCGTCTTCCCAGAGACAGTGGGATGAACCGCTCTGCAGGTTGGTGCGGAATAAACTTATTAATACGTCCACCAATACTGCTGAGCGTGCCCGCCAGCTGGCTGTGGGTGAATGGGAGTCGGGCCTCTGGCTTCAGGCGCTACCGTCACCCAACATATGCACTATGCTGGGTGACACCACATTCCGGCACGCTACATGTTTGCGTCTGGGCGCTCCTTGCGGAGCTCCACATCGCTGTCAATGCGGTGAAGCAGTCGACTGTCTCGGACACCATGGCCTATCCTGCAGCAAGAGCGCTGGTCGGATAGCACTGCACGCCAGCATTAACGACATCATCTGTCGGGCTCTTGTCACCAGCTGTTTTAGAACTCAATGGCTTGGCACGCGACGATGGGAAGAGGCCAAATGAATTATCACAATGAAGTTGGGTAGGCCTTTGATGTTGGATGCAACCTATGTTGAAACCCTCGCACGGTGCACGGTTCCTAGCACGGTTGGCTGTGCTGGGGCGGCTGCTGCAGGAGCAAAAAACCTCAAACGGCGCAAATATAATAACCTTATTGGGAGCTATAAGTATGTTTGAGCCGTTTGGGGTTGAAACACTAGGGCCTTGAGGTCCGAGTGCTCATCGAATATTTCGGGACATCGCCAAGCGGTTGGTTGACTCTACTCGTGACCAGAGGGCTGGCCTATTTTTACGCCCAAAGAATAGAATAGAATAGAATAGAACGTGGTAATGCTGCCGGCCTTTTGCAGGGTACTTATCCCATTGACAGCGATGCGGACGAATTTTTTGATGCCCAATGAGCTCCTGCCTTTTTCTTTTTTCCTTTTTTTATACACTTGTTTATAATATATTTTAATAATGAGTGATTTGTTGTCATGTTACGTCATCTCGTACAATTGATCGCTAATTTCCTTGGCCTTGAACTACAAATAAGTTATAACTAATAAGTCCTTGAATATGTTTGATCATTGCCTTTTGAAATAAATTTGTTCCGAAAAAACTGAAATTAGCTTGTATGATCGACAACATAGTAATAACGTATATTTTTGCACGACTCTTAATGCGAAGCATTAGAGAGTGCTTTACGATCGAAAGATGTATTTTGCCTCCTTTCTGCAACTGTTTCTATTGCTGTACTCCTGCTAGTACACAGAACTTACTTAATTTATACACCATTGTATAGATAATTTAATGGAGATTAATTCTGTAGGTACTTTTCAAAAATTTATTGAATGCAGTAGAAACGAAAAAAAACAACAAAATATAAAAAAAAATCCAGTCAATCAAGTGGTGAAACCTGAAAACATTGTAACGTGTGAAAAAATCAATTAAGTGAGTTTTTTTTTTTATAGAATCCTTTCACCCTTAGGAGCAACCCATGTTGAAAATGACTCTTTTATTCAAAGTAGTTCAATTATAATTAATAAAAAACTAACTACCTATAGGTATCTATGGTTTTATAAACTATCAAAAAAATTTGCATTATGAGTCGTGCACTTTTGGATTTTCCAATATTTTTAAATACTTTCAAACCTATTTGGCAATTTTTCATGTGGTAAAAACACATAGGTATAGGTATATACCTATTTGAGAAGCTCCTTCGAGTCTTGAAAAGATAACCCTACTAGATTCTGGCTAAATCCCTGAACTGTCATTATAAAAAAAAAAACACACTTGACATTTCGTAAGTATATCCAAATTGCAATATTCATTTCGATATTAGGATTTTCCCAGATGCAACCAACTAACAAACGAAAGTTGAACATTAACGTAGACGCAGCTTGCACAATACCGGTAAAAACCCGAACATTAGACCATTGAATTTGATGACCTTAACACACCTAGATTTTTAACAATAAATGGACGTTTTTGTAGAGTTACGAGTTCGAGACTGCGAGATCTTAGTCATTGAAGGGTTACGAAATTATAATGCGTTGTTCAGATAGACTAGAGACGGTGTGGGTGGTGGACAGTTTAATAAGTATGTAGTAGGTACTGGTGCCTTTTCCCTTGTTCACAAACTAAACTAAATTTAAGTTCAGTGCATCTTATTCTTTCTATTTCATTAAGAAAACTACAGAAGATAAATTTTAATTTAGTCCTGTCAAATTAATCAGCCTAGCGCCACTAGCCCACTACTCTACACAAGTTTAGACGTGAATGAAAACTTGCCTACTAAAATTACGTCAATTTACGTCAGGCGCCGATTATATTTTTTTTTCACATCGTTTTCATTTAAATAGTGTTTAGACCTATTACGGTAATCGACAACTGTCACATCTGTAGAGTTTCGCTAGTTAATTTAATTTGACCCCGTATCTTACATAGTCACACGCACGTAATGTTGCATAGTCTAAATAATAAATACTTAATCAAACAAATAATAACATAAACAAAGCCGTTATTTAACACATAATCCCCGAAAGTGTATCGCTAATGCACATTTCGCCAGTTATGTTTAAGTCCCATGATTTATTTTATTTATTTCAGGTGACGCAGGCCCATACATAAATATCTTAACCTAAACATACATATTTTTATTATAAAACAGTACTTCACTAGCTAACTTGTGCTCTTGTGTTGTTGTATTGGGGCAGCGTTTCCCATTTGGTGGGTCACGACACGACCCGGTACCGGACCATCAAAATAAAATACCGGGTCGCAGCACTCAAAGATAGATTCGAGACAAGACCACTGATTGCCACTGATAGATTTTTGGTTATCTTGTCCTCAAGAAAACACTAAATATGCTAATCAAACAATAACTTTTTTAATGCTTGTCACAACCTATTGTGAATTTGGGTTTTTAACACTAGTTTACCATAAAAATAAATATAGAAACCGGCTTGAAGTGGAACCAGACCTCAGGACGAAAGTTTCATAATTTGCGGCGAACTTGGATTCTTTGGTAAAAAATAATTAAGCAGCTCCATAATTCGCACTAAATAGCCGATACCGAAATATAGTTTGAAAAGTTATACTTAGTAAAAAAAAAAAAAATATTGTAACACATGTCGTAATATCTTCTAAAAACAATATTTATATGTATTATTTTACTTAATGTAACCAGCGAGGGGTTAAAACTACCTATTGAGTGGGTCACGAAGGGCCAGTAAGTATCAAAATTACCGTGCCATGGAAAGAAAGAAAGAAAAATAGGTTTAATTGTCACAGAAACACGTGCATACAAAAAGATAATGGCAGAACAATGTTTGGGAAACACTGTATTAGGGGGTAGGTACCTAGATATTTAACCATATTAAACATGTCACACTATCAGTTAGCAATGGGTTTGATTTTGACAGTTCGACAACATTCATTGCGTTATAAGTTGTTGAGCGGACAAATTTTTAGAACATAAATGAAGCAATGGTTGAGCAATATCCTTCAAAATGATTCAGAACCCTAATAGCGTAGCACACTATCAATCTCAGTCTGAATCATTTTGAAGTACAGAGGCCAGCACATCAAGTTACCCCAATCTATCAAATTTCTTTGATAGATTTCCAACTTTATTACAAATGAATAAGGCTCATATTCAATTGGGAAAATTTAACAGATTGGGGTAGCTTGATGTGCTGGCCTCTGTACATCGTTAATCCATTGCTTCACAAGTTCGAAAAAAAAATCTGCTCAACAACGTAAATAAAGCAATGAACGTTGTTGAACTGTCAAAATAAAACCATTGCTACTGATAGTGTGTTACGCAATTATAAAATGAAAGAAAGAAAGAAAAAATATTTAGGTATTGCGACTCGTGTAGTCTTTGATCACAAACTATTATAGGGTACGGGTTCTTTCCACATCGGAAACAACTAGCAAACAATAACCGCTTTATTACACAGTCGTTTAATTACCCGTCCTTAATAATTGCCTACCACATTAGCCTCGGTAGGCATATCATTAAAAAAATAACTATCATACTTAAATGTGCAATCTAGCAGGGCAGTACTAGCTTCCAGCACTGGTTTGCTCGACCGGTCGAGTGGTCAAGTGCAATGCTCGGGAAAGTAGGGTTAAACTACGCTGCAGAACTGTAGTGTGGTCAATGCACTGTGATTATTCCAGCGATGTATTCAGGGAGGTGACCAGATGGGCAAAATAAAAGTTTTGATTTTTTTAACACAAAATAAACTGTTTCTAATCGCAAAAAAACTCTCAGTAAAAGCTAATTCTAAATTAAGGCAAGCTGGCAAGCATAGTGTATTCAAAAATAACAAAACAATATGATAGATCATGTTCAACTTCGTTGTACAGTTAGGTATAGCAAACTGAACATAACAAACCCACAAAAAATATAATCCATACTTCCATACTAATACTAATATTATTAAATTATTGTTTAATTTTCAAACGCGTGAATATGTCATTATGCGATGCCCAACACGGTTTTCGGCCGGGTCGCTCCGTAAATTCGAATTTACTGATTCACGTAGACTACATATCCCGTGGCTTGGACATCGGTGGGCAGGTTGACGCTCTGTACTTCGATTTCCGGAAAGCGTTCGACAGAGTTGACAACGATGTACTTTTGACTAAGCTGGGGGCCATCGGTTTCTCGTCTGGTCTTCTTAACTTCTTTTCGGACTACCTGCGCGATCGCAAGCAGTTTGTAAGACATGGCTGCTTTGAGTCCAAGCCTTATAATACGCGCTCGGGCGTAAGTCAGGGATCCATGTTAGGGCCGCCTCTGTTCCTGATAATGATCAATGACCTCATAAATAATGTCAAGTTTGCCAAATGCCTGCTATATGCCGACGACCTTAAGCTAGTAGCGCAAATCCGAACGGACGAAGATTGCGCACTCCTACAAAGGGATATCGATGCCATCTATGATTGGAGCATTGCGAACAAACTATTTTTTAATACAAGCAAGTGCTACGTCATGACATACGGTAGAGGGCTGCGGCCAATTCATTTTCACTATAGTTTGGGTGGTAGCGTAATTACTCGTGTCACCAACATAAAGGATTTGGGAGTGACTTTCGACCGCTTTCTGACTTTTAGGGATCACGTATCTACTCTTGCGAAGGAATCTTTCAGGCGTTTGGGATTTGTTCTGCGAAATGCTCGTGACTTTCGCAATCCAGATGTTGTTAGGCTATTGTACACCTCCCTGGTTCGAAGCAAACTCGAGTCCAGTGCCTGTGTTTGGCACCCCTATAACGCAAACCAAACACTGATGCTGGAAAAGGTACAAAAAACTTTCCTTAGATGTCTCTTCCAAAGGTTATACCATTTCTTTCCTTACATGTACCCTACGAATTATCTTTTAGGGACGTTGGGCTTTAACTCATTGGAGGTGAGAAGAGGCCTTGATCAACTCACTGTAGCATGTAAGATCTTACGGGGACGTATCGACTGTCCGGAACTCCTTGGTCTTTTCTGCCGACTATTTGTGCCCGACAAATACATCGGACACCGTCAGAACCGCCGACACAATCTGTTGGCGCAACTGCCAGCCAAAACTGTAGCTAGAGCTGAATCTCCAATCTGTCGTACTCTAAAGGTGCTGAATGCTCTTCTGGTTGCCAACCCTCAATGTGATGTGTTTGCGGATGAATGGATTAAAATTATGCGTATATGTCTGGAGTTCTGTGAGAGAAAGTATGCAAGGGAGTCCACTGTTCCATGTTAGTTTTAAATTATATTATTGTCAACGTAATTATTGTCTCTATGTTAATTAATGTAATTGGTGTTGTACCGTTTTAATTAACTATAAAAAATAAATAAATAAATAAATGATTATAAAAATATTATAAATTCGAAAGTAACTCTGTATGTCTGTACTTATGTTAGCTTTTCACGCCTAAACCACTGAACGGACTTCGATAAAATTTGACAGAGAGATAGATTGCATCCCGGGGAAGGACAAAGGCTACTTTTTGTCTCAAAAATATCCCTAAAAGGGGGGGATATAGAGGATGAAAGTTTATATGGGAAACCTGTTATTTCGTAAGTTAGGGATATGAAATGCTTTTGGTAACAAACAATGAATTACATATTTCATCATTTTTCTAAAATGATCCTCAAGAGGGTAAAATAGGGGATTATGTAATGTTGATATTTTTGTGGAACTATTTACAAGAGTTTTTTTTTTTTTATGAAGTACAGGATAAGCATATAATCATTAGAATCAGTACCTAATACAACTTGTTAATAACAAATTTAAATCCTAACTTAAATAAAACTATACAAAAACTAAAAGCGTCGCAAATTACCCAAGAGACTGGCAGCATTACCACGTTGTATGGCAAAAAGAGATTTAATGGATTGGAAATATAGTCTTGATAGTACGTTCCCGTGCGATAATTTCCGACCTCCACGCGGGCGAAGCCGCGGAAAAAAGCTAGTAAAATTATAAAAAGAATATCTTTGCATAGATCTAAATAAATAAACTATGACAAGTTTAACATACATGATCACTACTCATTAGGTACCTACAGAATAAATGATATAAGACTCTCTTTGCTACAGCATAATTTTTATTGAGGCAAGAAATCTAAATATACTTAATATACGCTAGAGTCCGCTAGACAATTTATTTGTTTGTTTGAACGCGATAATCTCCGGAACTACCATCAGTCAGATTTAAGTAAGTTTATTTCATAAAGTGGTACAGTCTGTTACAAAGTAGGATGACAACTTAGGAATAGTTTACATCTGAGATGAGTAGGTAACAATACAATTTTACGATCTGATGTCCTAGCTAGGTTACTTAGTAGCCTGTATTAAGGACATTCAGCCAGATTTGCACCTTTTTTGATTTGAAAGCCCAATTCTTATCCAGGAAGGTATTACTTTAGAAATGCATTGTAATAGTTTTTTAATTATTTGTTCCTATGTTAATTCAATTAACTACGTTATTAGTATATTAATAACTACATTTTGTTAATACATACCTACCTACTTCATGTATTAAATATTGGCATGCCATCATTACATGGCGGAATGTGTCTTTGCACTACAATTTTACATATCATCTTTTGTACCTACCACATTTTATGCAAATAAACTTTAGATTTTGATTTGATTTAATTAAGCAACATTACGCGTCAGAAAGAACGCTAAGCGGAAACGAAGTTATTGCGGGGGCGGGCGATGCGATATGCCGCGGTAGTGGATCGGGGGCCTAGTTTTCTAAAAATGTGATTGTTGTTTTACTATAAGTATCTATTGTGTATTCTACGACTTCCACGCGAACGAAATCGTGGACAGAAGCTAGTATCGCTATAGCTGCGATAAAAGAAAGCTATTATAACGGATTATAACACGCCTTCTACAACAGGATTTAGCAGTAGACAATAGACACGGGTCCTCAAAACAAGAATGTTTAGAAAATGTTTACATAAAGAATTCGCTCTATGTGATCGGAGTTTCAATGCAGAAATTAGAAAAACACGTTCTTTTTTTAAGTGTTTTTTTTGTGGTTAAAATCTGTTGTTAAAACAAGCATAATATCTCCTATGACTAAATGTTTATAAACAATCGTAATTATTCATCATCTGCCTAGCCTTTTCCCAACTATTTTTGGGTCAGCTTCCAGTCTAACCGGATGCAGCTGAATATCAGTATTGTAAATGGAGCGACAGCCTATCTGACCTCCACAACCCAGTTGGGTAATACGATACGTACCCCTTGGTAAGATCGGGCTTCTGACGACCCTTACCGACTGCCAAAGATCTCCGAATGACAGCCGGGACCTACCGATACCGCTTAACGTGTTTTCCGAGGCACGAAGGGTTTTTGGTATGTATAGGTGGTCACCTATCAACGGACTAACCGCGGCAAGCGTAGCTTAACCTCAATGATCATCCCGTGCGGCTGTTATTACTTAGCCCTTCAACAATCAACAAAACAATCGTAGGTACTTATTCATCGAGAAAAATACGATTCTTGAGGAAAAGAGGAAAACTAAAACCAGTATTGCAAAATCATATCAATGGGTAATTAATCATTTTATGCGATTTTTTTTTCTAAAATTCTATTTAATTGTTTGTTTTCCCTATAAAATCCTTAAGGAAACTGATCAGTCATCATCATACAAAAATACTGTACAAAATACGGTCCAGTTAATTTAAATCTGCAGCCATTTAAGGACTATTTAACTTGATTACACGGCTAAAATAATGAACCACTTAGTAATTGACAAATCGCTTATCACTTTCTTTTAATTTATATCTAATCTTATCATAAAATGGCAGATAAACAACTTAATACAGAAGTTTTGTAATGTGTTTTTAATCGTATTTTGATTTGAGAAAACCGCATAATAATAATAATATTTTCAAATGCTTAACGTTTGTTACCATTTTAATAGGGATTTCGCCGAATATTTGCAGTGGAAAATGGCCACGAATTATATAAATATTAATATTGAAATTGTATTTATATTGTACTAGCAGCGCCCCGCGGTTACACCCGCATAAGTATGGATCCCGTGAGAATATCGGAATAAAAAGTATTCTATGTGTTATTCTGATGTAGTTATAAGCTATATTACTGTAAAGTTTCATCAATATCCGTTCAGTAGTTTTTGCGTGAATGAATAACAAACATCCGTCCATCGATTTATCCTCACAAACTTTCGCGTTTATAATAAATATTTGTAGGATTATAGTAGGATGTAGGATTTTGAAACAAAAGTTAATCTCTGGTTTTTTCAACACACCTGCCCACGCCGATTTATTATGTAAACAACTAGTAAATAACTAATAATTTTAAACAGCGTGTCGAGTCCGCCTCTGTCGTAACAACAAAACGGGTTGCCAGGTTTGCATTTTTCATGCAATCGCGTGGCCCCGGGGTTTCGTCGTATAATATCACATTTCTATGGAAAATGGTATGGCATACTCTTCGGTGAAATACCTGGGTAACCATTTTGGAACGAAGTTCTTTAACGCAGGTTGCAGTAGGACTGAGTAAACTGGTAGAAATCGTCACGTGACGAAAAAGCGTTATTATGCCCCCCTCGACTTTCTCTCTCGATAGTTTTCATGGTTTACCAGGGTTCTAAAGCCGATAATCATGTCAAAATGAAAATCCAAAATGGCGACAATTTAAATTTAAATTAGAAGTGTAAGAAATAACTGTCGTGATGGCATGTCATAAAAATTTTGTCG
Source organism: Gortyna flavago (assembly GCA_963669345.1). NCBI lineage: Eukaryota > Metazoa > Arthropoda > Insecta > Lepidoptera > Noctuidae > Gortyna > Gortyna flavago. The sequence goes on along the minus strand of OY770136.1, from coordinate 16,775,112 downwards.
GGCATATTACAAATTCACGACGCCGTCTGAAGGAGGATGATGTGTGGTGATTCAACTATTTGGCATTTTATGAACGTTTTATGAAGAACAGAACAAAGAGACATCTCTCCATTCATTTCTGAATACAAATATTATATTATTGAAACTAGTCCAAGAGCTCAGTATATTGAACACAATAAATCTAAAGCCGGTGAAATGAACCCATATAAAACGCATTAAACAGAGCTACTCTTGTACTAGAGGATTTGCATCTAGATATATCGTTTTACAGCACGCCCTATGCAAGTTGATGTAGTGTTTAATAGTGTTCCATATTCATTTTGTTTTCTATTATTTGAGTAGACTTTTGTGATAAAGAACATCATGTGATAGGGACTTTTCTCGTGTCGACACGGGCTATGCCATATCATATACAGCTTTTAGACAGGGACTCGGGGACATCGACGCGCAACCATGGATTAATGTTACCATGGATTGAATAGATACATAATTCGGAACCAATGCTGAAATTTTTCGCAGGTTGTTAAAAAAGAAATCAGCTGTTCCATACGTTACATTTGGACCGAGTAGGTTTCTTTCTTAAGGAGCACTTTTCTATGAAAAAGCTGATTTTTTTTTTGGTAACCGATCAGACCAGTACGTTCAGCTTGGCTACAGACATGATACTCGTATATGTATCCTGGAGACTTGGAAAATAGACCTAATTGGAAGTAGAACACACAGAATAACTAAAAACTTAGAACTAATTGAAGCAAGGTGACGAGTGGACGTAGTTACCTATGTACAGTCACGAACACTAATATGTCAACACTTGGCAAGTTTCAATTGCGATTTTACGTTGAAATACGACACTTTACATAAACCTATAGGTTCTAAAATACTGTTTTCGTAATAAAATAAATTTCCATTAAAAAATAAAGGAGAAAATTACTTTTGAATAAAGCCAAGTGTATACATATTTATGCTCGTGACTGTACCTAGGCATGACTTGTACCTAGACATAATCTGTTCATTGTTTATGCACACCACGAAACACAAGAATTGTTCGAGATGTTTATCAGACAGACCAACATTTAACATTCCTATTTTATACTAAGATAAAATATAATAGGGCTGCTCCCGTTCCTGACTTTAAAAAACTACCTAAAATACCAAACAAGTGACCTTTCCCTTTACCCAACCTCTGTCAATTTAATATCAAGGTACAGAAAATAAAACCAGCCGCTAATATTAATTATGTTCGCATAACTGGATAAAATGTTGGGAACAGCTGTTTTTTTTTTCACATTTTTGAGTCCGCCCCATATGAAAAGTTGATCATTTTCATGAGTACTACACACCCTTAAAGTATGTCCCTCGTTTAACCTGAAACACTGTATAAAAGATTTCAATTGACTTTTCCGGTTAACCACGATAAAATATTTAAAATAGGTGTCGGCCTATAGATGCACTGCAGTGTATAACTTGTCGGGGTTTTTCAACCATGGGGTACTTTACCGCGGAGAGTTCATTGACCGTGCTAACTGCTTTTAATAATGCAGATGATATTTTCCTTAAAAGATAAAGTCACTTGCAGTTGACTACTTGAACTTTAATTAACTTTATATTATTTGTGGTAGGTAATAATTGGTTTTAAAATACTAATAATAATAAAATAATATATAATATTGGCAACAATACTAAGGGCTGATTTTACAATCGACAGATAATTTTTATAATTGACGTTTGACAGTTTTTATATGGAATAACTCTCAAAAATTAAAAATTATTCCTCAGATAAAATTATCTGGCGTTGGAAAAATCTGCCTTAATCCATATTTTCGTTTATCTATGGGTAGGTAGGTACTACAATATTATTAAGAGGTCAAATTTTGTGAGTTTGTATGTAGGGTTTAAGCTTCGAAAATTCTTTTAGGTAGGTACTAATGGCAAGCTACAATATAGCCGAGTGTCTTAGGATATAATTTAATGTTGAAACAATAAATTTCACGCGGACGAAGTCGCTAAAGTTTTGTTACGCCTCGTTTGACTCAAATAGTCGATTCAAGTAACATAGCCTTGGATTTATCATACCGAAACTATCAAACTATGTAAGTACTTACATACATACAAAGGCCGATGCTTCCTTTACGTCAAGACAAAACTTAGTCATCATCCATCAACTACAAATTACTAAAAATAGCAGCAACACACATGTAAGTTTCCCACAAACTAAGCAACAATAACAACAACACCCTGCTTAAAAATCTACCAAAAGTGTCAAAAAATCTACCAAAAATGTCAAAAATTCTACCAAAATCTAGAAATAGGGTTCACTTTTATCACTCTGAAATGGTAACAAGTCATAGTCGTAAAGAACTTCACAAATAAGTAATTTCGTGGACGCAACCTTACGAACACCGGATGCAGCTCATTCCTTTGGTTAAGATGCATTGTTACTCTAAATATAGAACACTGATCATCTGTTACACTGCATGACGTTGTTCTCGTTGTGATGATATCAATATAAATAATGCTGTATGGTACCTGTTTCCGCATCAGATAAATACACTCTTACTTAGGTGAAGCTTTCCCTAAGCCAATCACAGACAGGCACTGTTCTAATACATTATTCATGATCATGCCTCATTGAGTAATTCTCGGTTCCTCCTACTGCCTTGAACTAATTTTTGGGTTTATTAGTCGATTCCCACGAATTTGGCGACGAAGCGGGTGAATCGATTATTTTAAGACTTAAATAAATATTATTCTTAACTTCATTGGATAAAATTCAAGGTAATATTTGAAAGTGACGATTCGAAATTCGTGAAAATCGATTACAAAAGTAGATTTTTAGCGAAATAGTACTCGAGTGGCAGTAGTTTAGCACAACATTTATTTTTTAGGCTAACCGTATTAATTTAATTATCTTCTTACCTGGCACTTTGTTCAAAAACAATTCATGAATACCAATCAATTGAACAGTGTTTCTGCAGCAGCATTATCTCAATTAGTCATTAGATTCACGATAGGTACAGTTGAATTAACTGACATTGCTAATTCAGGAAGGATCATGGGAACTTTTTTTCAACCAATATGTAATGAAATCTGAGGGCAATTCTTGCAATTTTAAGGACGTTCACAGTCTGATCTCGGAATCTTTCAAAAATACCTCTAAATTCTCTACATTTTTGAAGAGTTTTTGACGAGGTCATTTACGACTAGATTTTGAACGTTTTTAATTACGGGAATTGTCCTGGTAGTTCACTCATCTAAAGACTCATTACAACCTAACTGTGTTGGTTTAACAAATCCCGATGGATTTGGGTAAATTCAGACATCAAAATGACATCTCATTTAGCCCTAATTGGGTTTCTTAGAGATAAGAGAAACAAAGATTGCCTAATAGATAACTGGCAGTGGAGCAAGCCTAGTGCATGCACCACATAGCGACAGCTAATTAAAAATCAATACAACCCTAGCAGGTACTGATGTATTAATGCTATGCATTCAGACAAACAAGTCATGCACGCATGTATTTCATATGATAACATGCATAATCAGCCTATAATGTTCTGCTGGGACACAGGCCTCCTCTATCTGTGACAGGGAGTGGGCCGTAATCCACCACGCGGGCCCAGTGCGGGTTGGTGAATGTCACATGTCTCTTGGTTCTAGGACATGCCGGTTTCCTCACTATGTTTTCCTTCACCGTTTTGAGAGCACTGGTGATGAAATTATTATTATGACACAACGTAAAGTTCCTGGTCATAATATTTTGTAATAATGTTTTCCTGCACCATCACTGCCAGTGATGATCAGTTCTAATGTTCAACTGAAAAGCGAGTCTTTCTGTTTGAAACGTTTTTACAAAAAAAATGCTAAACAGTTTTGATAGAGTTTGTAGGTACAATACCTGAAGGATGATATCTATAGATTAACAGCAAAGATTTTACAAAGATTTAGATGGTTGGTTGATCTTTGTTTCGAGTCTTACCTTCTTCGAACTATGCTATGGAATCGATCGCCTTACAATAATCACAGTAGGTACCTATCTAAAAGTTATAATATTAATTTAATACCATTTATATAAATTCTATAGCTATTCGATGACCGTTGAGGTAAACGTTTTCTTGAGTGAAGTGAAGCGAATCGGTAGGACGCCCTCAGGCTAGGTAGAGCGACGGTGCTGCTAGAAGCTGGATGAGAGTTGCCGTGAATCGAGCTGAATGGCGTACAATAGGAGAGGCCTATGTCCAACAGTGGACTGCTGTAGGGTTATGATGATGAAATTCTATTGTTTGAAATTATACATGTAATCGTATCGAGACTATCCATAAAATCATGACATCTTACCTTTCTGTATACCAACATTATATGCAAATAAAAAATTATTTCAATTTCTGTTTCTCTAATAATAATATACCTACTCGTAGATCTGCTGACAATTAATTTGTAGTTATGTGTACTTAAGATATAATCAGCTCGGCACCCTGTATTACCCCACTATCAGTCATCAATAAATTTTGATGACATGCTTATTTAACCTTAAGGTTAAATGTTCGAGGGTCAATGATGGTTCTAATCATCGGTAAATATGGTCTTATCAGTGATAGCCTGAGCCCTAGAACCTAAGCTATGATAGCGGCCTATTTATTTGAATGTTATCCGCATTTCTTTTAAATCTTGTATTAATTCATTAGGTAAATAAGTCGTAAATCATAATTGCAGCAGTATCAGTAATTAATTTGTTTTCATTAGCTTTGATTTTTATTGGCTTCGTCATCGAGAGAAGACTGCATAATATTGGCTTCGTCATCGAGAGAAGACTGCATAATATTGGCTTCGTCATCGAGAGAAGACTGCATAATATTGGCTTCGTCATCGAGAGAAGACTGCATAATATTTTTGTGTGATAAAGAACGAGTTTTCGTTCTTATTTTTTTGTATTAGCTTTAATGTTCCACTGCTGGGCCTCCCGTTCTATGAATTATTGGTTTTGTCATGTTTCACCATGATATTAAAAGAAAAAAATCTAGAAACGCAGGAACAATACGCGCCACGAAAGATGAGACTTGACTTTTATCTTAAACTTTATTATTTCGTAATTAATATTAGTTATATTACAATTTTGTTAAGAATTTTAATGTAAATGTCTTCGATTAATCCCTGAATAGATATACACATTATGGGTAGCTATTTCGTACACGACTTACCCGCGCAAGCTCACCGATACCTGAGCTCTTCAAGTCTCATCTTTCGTTTGTAACTTGTTTGCTAATGTAAGTATAAGTGGCCTAGTGGAAACGACCGCAACTTACGAGTTGTAGGTCGTAGGTTCGAACCCGGGCAGACACATTACTTTTTGTAAACTATTTCATCACCATTGCTCTCAAAACGGTGAATAAAACATCGTGAGGAAACCGGCATGTCCTAGAACCAAAAATTCTAAGACATGTGACATTTACCAGCCCACACTGAACCCGCGTGATGGATTACAAATTTACAACCCACTCCTTCTCACAGAGAGCAAGCCTTGACATCCCAGCTGTGGGACATTATATGATGATTATGGTAAGTATATATGAAACTTTAAAGCTTTTGTTTTTATTAACACACACAATAGGTACCAGTTATATGTATAAGTACTGATAGATAGATCCGTTCCCTTTCATCTGATATGCAAGCAAAAGCAATAAGAGCCTCCTTGGCATTTCGTATTAAATAAAACAAAAGAAATGTTATGACGTAGGTCGACGTCACGGTAATTCCTGCGTATCTGCAGTAAGTTTATCTGGCAATGATAAACTCATTCTTTATTTGAGTTATATTGCACTTCTTTTTGTAGCTGTTCATAATGAATGCAGATTATTATGGAAAAAACTTTTTCCAAAAAAAAAAAACAACCTAGCAAAAATAATCGGAAATATCTAGTTGTCTTATTGGTTTTGAATTTTCGTTTTTGCCACCGACGACACAATTGATAAAAATATCGATGAGCATTCATAAATAAATACGTAAAGAAGAACATAGAACCTCCTCCTTTTTTTAAGTCCGTTAAAAATCGTGTACAATTACTTTTATATATTTTACAAATTTAGCGAAGCCCGTGAATAGACATGGCATAAGGAAGTTTCATTGGAAGTACAGTAAGTATTTTTTTCAATTTCTTCTCCTGTCTTTATGGAAACCGGTCCTTTAATCATCGGTTGCAACTTGCAAGACCGGCTCCTCTACAAATGACGACTGGACGAACGCGGTTGCAATGGACATGTAGCGCAGGTTGTTCCGCCAGTTAGGTACTCAACTGAACCGAGTCACACCCAACTTCTTATTTGACTTGCCAATTCTTCCCTTGCGGTGGTAGGGCTATCGCCCGCCTGGTTTGCGACCACCCTCCCACCGGAGTCCGGCGTCAAGCAGCCTGCTGTGTTTCGTCAATGCGTGGGAGTTCCAGTGCCTTAGGTAATTCTGGGCACGCTCGTTCCATCATAGACCTCATCCATCGCTTTTCATTAGGCGCGATCGAGGTCAAGAGCGGGCCAATTCAGCAATAAAAAAAGAAAGAAAAATGGGTTGGGTAACTGCATGCAAACACTTTCGTTTTGGCTTAGTCCATTTTCTTTTTCATCGACGCACAAACTTCTAATCATTTCATGATCCTAATCCTCCACACATTGATAACCGACGAAAAATTTCTACGATATCTAGAATATAGGCTGAATTTATGGCCACAGGTTTTTAGGTTGGTTGTTGTTGATTATTTACCCCTTTTAGATAAAGTTTACCAGAAATGGGAGTAAATGGATTCCTCATAGTAGAAAGTAATCTGAAACGTACACTTCGACCTTCAGAATACACCCTACACCCACCCATTACATGTGGGTGTACTACAAAAACAGGAGTGCTATCTCATGATGACGTTACTAAACCGCTTTCTATCCAAAATAAACCTTAAAATCCGATGGTTATAGTCCAAAATTATGTAACATTATATATGATTATACTAATAATGAAGATAACAAGTCACTCTGCCTCTAATCTGACGGAGGCCCTTTCAAAACACTTCATAAGTTACAGATACGAATGTACTGGCAAACGCTGTGATACTCTCAAAGTGATGATGAAATGCTTTTATTGTAGGCAGGTGCAGAACTTAGGTCTGCTCCAAAAGTATTTGACGAAAATGTAAATAAATGAATCAGAAAACGTACCTGTTGTTATAATGCTACTTACAAATTGATGCTTAGATTAGATGCACCTTAAAAATGTTTTTCACTTGACAATTGAGGTTAATTTTACAACCTCAATTTTCATCGATGATTCGGCGATTATTCAGTTACAATTTAATAATGTAATTGAAACAATGATTATTTTTGAAAAAAAAAAACTAGTAAAATATAAAGTTGAAACCTTCTTAATACAGATATTTACAGTGATTAATTGTGTATTTAAATTTAACCTGAACAGGGCTTGTCTATACTTTCATAGCAGACTTTTGGAACAGACTATACTCCTTGTGACCTAAAATTCCTCCATACTTATTTATAAGACAGGTTTGTATCAAGTGGAACGTGGTCTGAGCTCTGACGTCATTTACGCAGAATTCTGCGTAACTGGTTAGACACACCTCCGAGGCAGAATGTGGATTTAAAACGCAGAAACACCGTTCTTGGCAATTGAACGTGATAAAATTGGTGACGTGTTCTTGAAATTCAATGATATAATTATTTGATAATAGGTCCTTGTATGTCATTGTGCACAATTGCACGAAGTAGGTAGGTAGGTACTACTTACAGCTACTATTTAAAAATGGCAATTAGGGAGATGATCCCTATATCTACCTACTAATGGTAAGTTATTTGCAGGGTTGGGCAGTAGGTATGTGAATTACTTGTAATTGAAATACGTATTTGTATTGTATTTACAGGGCCCTATGCCATAAAACTTTACAAACACCTAAAATTTGACATAATTGTAATACGCTTGTAGCATACAATTTGACAAGACAATTGATTGATACTCGTATAGGTACTCTTCTCCCTTATTAGGACACTTACGACAATTTATTACATCAAAGGCTCTGAATGTCTTTTAAATAAAAAAATTAAAAATACTGTACTGTACTTATTTTGTATTTTATATTTCAAATATTCGACATGTAAATATTTTGTAGGTATATTATATCGTATTTCAAATACCTACATGCTCAGTATTTTGTCATTTGTATTTTAATTAAAGCAAAGCATGTATTTTGCCCAGCCCTGGGTATTTGGTGGTTCTTAGATATAACTAGCAGCGCCCTGCGGTTTCACCCGCATAAGTTTCGATCCCGTGGGAATATCGGGATTAAAACTATCCCATGTCCTTTCCCGGGACTCAAACTATCTCTATGCCGCATATTAATCGATTCAGCGGTTTAAGCGTGAAGAGACAGACAGACAGACAGACACAACATGTGCAACATTAATAGACAGTCATTTAAATCGTTTATCACGCCATATTCGTGAATCCATGATCCCTTGCCGGATCGCAATTAGTGCCGGAGCACTAGCTAGGCACTTGACATGTAGTTCTGATAAAAAGGTCAAAACGATAATAAAATAATAAAAGGCTTCTTCTGGGTAAGCTCACTCCATCGTCGACTTTGTCTTGTCACCTCTGACCTAGCCTAGAGTCAAGAACAAACCTAATAAAAAAAAAAACACACACTACCTTGGACACTACTAGTTGCTTTTCGAAATGTGATAAACAAATGAAATAGCATAACTACCTTTCTACTAAGAATAGGTAATCTAGGACTTTGAGATATTATTAATCAATCAACTCAGCCTATCGCAGTCCACTGCTGCACATAGGCGTCTCCGAGGCTGCGTCACAACACTCTGTCCTACGCCGAGCCTCCGCCTTCCGCATGCAGTCCGTCCCTGCTGCCACCTTTTAAAGGTCGTCGGTTTGTCTAACGGGGCATCCCACACTACGCTTGCCGATCCGCGGTTCCACTCCAGGACTCGACTGCTCCACCGGCCATCGGTCCTTCGACAAACATGGCCCAGCCCACTGCCACTTCAGCTTGCTTACTCTGCAAGCTATATCGGAAACTCCGGTTCTTTCCCGGATAATTTCATTCCTGATTTAAACTTTCAAAGAAACTCCAAGCATAGCCCGCTCCAAAGCACGCTGAGCGACCTTTTTGTGGACTGTCAGTGTTCACGTTTCGGCACCGCATATCATAACGGTCAGTGATTGAAGACCTTAGTCTTCAAATATTGCGGAATAGGCGACGAAAAGACTTGACGTAGATTTCCAAATGCTGCACAACCCAACTGGATCCTCCTGTCGGCTTCTTTCTGAAAGTTGTGTCTACTGAACTGGATGACTTGCTCTAGGTACGAGTAGATATACTCTTCACAACTTCGAGAAGCGACCATTCGATGTGGATTGGACCCAACCCGCCGAGAGGCTCCATTTAGTTGTGCTGCATCTGGTTTAACTGTTCCAGTGTCTCTGCCATTATGACGGTGTTATATTAGGACAATGTTGATTTTCTGGTTCTCTATAGCAGCTAATCAAAATTTTAAGAATCTATTATCCTATCCCTTTGCAGTTTTTTACAATATTGATCAAGGTGTTCAATTATTTAATAGCTCGCACCTTCATTTCGAAACCGTTACTAAACGAAATGTTCGCGAAATTGAGTTATTAACAAATAAAGCCAGAAATATCTCTGGTGTGTTCATTACTTTTTTATTAAGAGGTAAATAGTCATGCAAAAATCGTAAATTAGCTCTCCTGTAAAACTTAGTTTTTTTGTTTAGTAACGGTTTCGAAATGAAGGTGCGAGCTGTTCTTTGCTTTTAAACCGGATCTGGCCAGTTTCGTACTAATGAATGCAAATCAAGCATTTATTTGCTATATTCGGTGGGAATTTCCCACTGCAGGATTCTTTCAGATGGCATAAGTATAGGGCTGCCATCACCTAAATTACGGACCCCGGATAAAAACTTCAAAAACCCCGGACATTTGGGTGAAATAATGATTAATCCCCAGAATCTCTCGAACAAAAAAATTACAATAGAATGAAAACATCGTTAAGTAGGTAACATAATATATTTTTTATATTTAAGTATAGAAAATCAACTTAAACCTCTACAATACAAGTCAATTATACAATTTTCTCCATGTGAGAGGTATTCTGGTAACAAAAATAATTAGGAACACTCTTCTTCTTGGCATCAGCGAAAATTTAAAAAAAATGTATATCAAAAGCAAAATAATAATGAATTGTCACGAGCGCGAGCGCACGATATTTCCCGCGCGGCGAATTTTTATTTTGCAAATCATTCAAAGTTGGATTTCCCTAACACAGAAAGTTTAGTATCCGGGTTTCACCCTCACACAGACTATTTAAAAACCCGCCCGGACGCTCTCCAGACACTCCCCGGACGCTCCCCGGACGCCCTCCAAACTAGGACAAATCCGGGGAAACCCAGACGGATGGCAGCCCTACATACGCTAATATGATTTGCAAATATTTATTTTAATATTGATGTTGGTATCTAGGTTGGTAGATATATTCTTTACCTGACGATAATCGAGGTAAGTGTACTTGTATTTTTTTTTATAGTGTTTAGATTTTTTGTAAGTATTTACCACAGCCTTTATACAATCTCCCCCTATCCTAGATTATAAGTATATCTGCCTAGCCTTTTCCCAAATAAGTTGGGGTCGGCTACTAGTCTGACCGGAAACAGCTGAATACCAGTATTTTACATGGAGCGACTGCCTATCTGACCTCCACAATCCAGTTACTGGGTAATACGATACTCCTTCATGGTAAGACTGGTTGTCAGACTTTTGGGCTTTTGACGACCCGTAACGACTGTCAAAGATCCACAAATTACTGCCGGGACCAACGGCTTAACGTGCTTATTCCGAGGCATGGAGGGGTCTTGGTATAGTAAGATGATAACCCATCCACGGACAAACCGCTGCAAGTGTAACTTAACCTGATAGATCGACCCGTGCGGCTGTTATTACTTAGCCACAAGCTCCTATAATCATGTAAAGACATCATTTTGTTGTTTAATGTTCCTAACCTACTGAATAAGATCATTGCTCTATTAATCAATTAATTAACTATCAAGCAACTATCAACATAACACGTGCAATGGACACGCGGTATTTTGTTAGAAAACATCACAAAATTGACACAAATAATTTTCCGAATTGAGCAATGATTTCCATTTTCTATGTGTTAGTGAACTGTGTACATTTTCAATTATGAACCAACGTCAATTTGCTTAAAATTCGTCAATTTTGTTTTCCATTTCAGTTTAAAAACACAAACTGTTAGGTCTGCTTACGTGATAAGTCGCCGAACTGACGAAATTCATACGATTTGCGTCACGAACCTCCCTAAAACCTTTGACCTTAACTTGACATTACTTAAAAACCACTTACTTTTTTCTCCAACAGCCCGATCGTCTCCCCTGGTTCTGTCACTTTTTTAACTTCAGCCATTTTCGTGCTTTTCTCACAGGGTAATTATTTAAGTTATTATTCGTAATTCCTTTCGGGGAATGTTTGGTTGCCGGTCGCGTGGATGAATAGAGACTGTCAGTTACCCCACAGTTGACGCATGCGCGTTCGCGATTAGCTCCCGGACCCCTGTTTTGCGTGGTCAGTGACAACGGCCCGCGTTGTGCGCGGGTTCCGCTCAATTTTATACGTTTTCTGCTGGGGTTAGAGTTTATTTCTGATTGTGTTTTTCTGGTTTAAGAAATTAATAGTACGTTCATTCAACTAAAATTACGTCACGTTTACGACAGCTTTAATCCGATTTAAAGATACACCAAGCCTATACAGATTTTTGCGATATTTAAGAGGTATTTCAACATCTTTAAAAAATTTCCTCGTTGAATATCGTCTTTCGTCTGGTACATCTTATAGGAGGACTCAGTCTCACGTCAAGTGAAAGACAGTCGAAATCAGTGCAATTTATGAGTAATCGTTAATAAATGTAGGTTCCATGAAAGTTACCTAAATTCAATTTGAGAGAATACGCGTTATCCTGCACCCCCCATTTTCAATCAGAATCTTTTTGAAGGATATTATCTACTAATCCATTGCTTCTTATCTTTGAAAAAATTGCCTGCTCTACAACGTTAGGTACTTATTTTGTAATCGAATCTTAAATATGTTTTACTTGTTTTAATATTTCAATAATTTAATGAATTGTTAACCTTTTAATTTGAATGTTGTGCATGCCTATAAGTGATTTACACAGAATTGAAGACTCGTGATTACCTATTGTTGCTACCCTTGTACATAAATATATCATTGGTGTGCCTTGCTTAATAAATAAATAAATAAATGTAAATAACGCAATGAATGTTGTTAAACTGTCAAAATTAAAGGCATTGCTACTGATCGTGTAGATACGCATTACCTGGCTGACTCGCTCTCAACAACTCTCATATTTTGAGGAAAAATCTTTAGTTGACACCTTGTTGCTAATTTGCTGTCGATGCTAACCTACACGTCTTGTACATTTTGATAAAGAATTATAATTTAACTAGCTTCTGTCCGCGACTTCGTCCGCCCGCACGCGATTAAGTACTTCGTCTGACTTTCTTTCTTTTTGATCGGCCTCTAAAATTCCTAGCGTGATGTTAAATAGCCTATAACTATAGCCTTCCTCAACAATTGGGTTATCAGATGCAAAAATACTTTTTAAAATCCAACTGGTAGGTAGGTACTCCCAGAGATAAACTCGTTCAAACAAACAAACTCTTCAGCTTCATTATTAGTTTATGTAGATATACATATAAAAATGCGACTGCGAATGGTTTAAGTGGGTAGGGACATGACCCTGACTACGGGGGGTTCAGGGGACCAGACCAGAATAACTCCCTTTTGTCGCCTTTGATGGGCAGATGTTTATAAAATAACAACAAACCCTTCTGGCCAAACACGATACGCGCCAATTTTGTGGCTATTTCAAGTCTATAAAAGTCATTGGCACCCGCCAATGACTTTTCAAAATAATGCTTGACTTTAAGACATAATGTCGGTCAAAATGTATGGAACAGCAATTTTTTTTAATAAAAAAAAGAATTTGAATTACTGTTATGTAAATAATCCTACCAACTTAAATTGTCCGTATATTCAAATCCCTATTTCCCTGATGACTTGATTTATTCTGTTAGGTAGCACAATCAACTGCCCAGGCGTTCAATAAATTGTAAGTTTCCGTCAGTTAGCGTATTTAAAACTACTTAAATGTAATCGTTAACCTAATAAATCGATAATAGGTCTGTTTATCCACGCAATACCGAAGCTACCTACCGAGTGAGTGACGTAAGAGTACATCAGTTTTTTTGCTCTTGTTAAACGATTTTAACTCATCAAGCTCCGCTAATGAAACACAATTGATTTTCTATTGTATAATCGTATTATATACGTGATACGCACAGAGCTTGACCGGTAATTATGCTTAATTTCCCTTTATTTCGCGGGTCGATCGAATGTTAAGCTACACTTACCAAGGTCGATCCGTGGATGGGTGACCATCCATCACATATCGAGACTCCTTCTTACCTCGGAAAGCACGTTAAGTCGGTGGTCCCGGCTGTAATTTATTTTGTAGATCTTTGAAAATCGCTACGGGTATTCAGAAGCCAGTCTGACAACCAGTCTTACCAAGGGATATAGTATATTCGTAGTAAGGAGGCCAGATCCAGAGTCACTCCATGTAAAATACTAATATTCAGCTGCATCCGATTACACTGGAAGCCGACCCCAACATAGTTGGGTATAAGCCCGGTAGATACTAGCTGTAGCTACAGATTTATTCATGTAAATGCAAGACTTTTTAACCGCTTATATTTTCGTGTCCATGTCGCCTGGGTCGTATATTTACGACCAAATACCACAGCTCATTTAATCTACTTTTTTATTTAGGTAATTACGCTGTATTCTATCAGATATTTTTCTCGTGTCTCTTTTGTGCCGCTGGGGGCATGCGAACTGATATGAAGTGGGACGGTTAAAAGGTTAATGCAGCGGTTTTGTTCTCTTTTCTGGAAGCATTTCACAGTGTTTTTCAACTCTTTAGAGTGATTGGCTGTTGGTGTTTCTGTAAACCATTTTAACCATTCATAAAAGGTTAGTTACATGAGATTTAGTAACAACCGTGCAGAGTTCCTACGTGTAAATGCAATGGCAAGAGGAACCGAGCCTGGCCTTTTTCCTATTCGTTGGGTCGGCTTCTAGACTAACCGGATGCAGGTGAATACCAGTATTATTCATGGAACGACTGCCTATCTGACCTCCACAACCCATTCACTGGGTAACGCAATAGGCACCCCTTGGAAAAACTTTCGGGCCACGGCTGTCAAAGATCTACGAATGACAGCTGGGAAGAACGGCCGGCTTAACATACTTTTCGAGGAATGGAGGAGTCTCGGTACCTATGTACCTACCTAAAGATGGAATCAAACACGGACCGACCGCGGCAAGGAACGACTCGTGCGGCTACACTATTCTTGCCCTAACGACTATATTACCTACCATTGCTAAAACGACGTCTAGGATTCCGCATGATGTATTAAAAGACCAACGAGACGGTCTTTTAACTCATCATGCGGAATCCTAAACGCATTCCATTATTCTGTGAACTGTTCTATCTATTCTGCGTGAGCTTGACAAACCAAGCGATAACCTCCGGACATTGGATCTTTATCGAGAACCGACTTGCCGACACCGTGACAGATAAATAAATGTTTTATTTTATGATATAACACTATTATATTATAAATATCTGATTTATCATATAAGTACCTACCTAGGATCCCAAATTACTTGAACTATCAACTTAGGTTATCGCTGTCCACAAGATTTTCCCTAATAGAAACGCAGCGGCACGGCGGACACGGCTCATACTGTTAGGAGGTTCCTCTCTCTGGGTACGCGGTATCAGCTGTATCAATGATACGATAAGCGTAGTCCAATTCCCAATTTATTAAGTAAAATCACACAGAAAATCTAACCTACCTATCCAAGTCCGGATGCTCCAAAATTCGAGTTCGCTTCGCTCGCTCATACATTTTGTTATTGGAATCGCAATTATACTTAGCTTAACTTAGTATCCCGTCAGGATGCTCCATGAGTACCTAGATCAATTCGGTCGCTCTTGCATTCTCAATAAAAACTTATCTCGGTCCAGAATGCTCGAACTTTCGAGCTTTCATTAATTTTCTTGTCGTACTTGTTCATCTGCAAAATTGCCACAATATTAAATACCTTGCGCTGTGCATATTATAATGTACGCTGTGCCGTAACTGCTAAAGTCGTTCTGTGACGGTTGTATGAAATTAATATAACACGGCTACCTACTTTCTCAATTGAATATACAGTTAATTAATTACCCAATACCCAAACTACTTACCTACCTACTTAGGCATTGTTGATTTCTGCCCCGGCAACTATTTAAAAATAATTGAAACTTTCAACACCTAAGATAACCCCTGGAAATGAGTTAATAAAAAACAGAGAATTCGATTCATATAAGTTTATTTTACAATTAAATTACATGATAATTACTTTCGTACTGTATTGGGGCCGAATTATTCATACTTGCTAACAATTTATTTACACTACGATTAACAATACTTTATAAACTATTGAGATGGCATTATTTATAATTAGTAATATCAGTCCTCATCACAACTGTAATTGTATTAGGGTGGGTGCTCATTGGAGCGTGTGCTAACATAAAGGTTGGGAACACAATACTAGGTTGTAGTATTGTGAATCCGATTTTCTCAGTCCAACTGCGTTGGTACTGCTGATGGTTTTGACAGTTGCTCGGATTGGCAGACGCGCTCTAGGGGGTGTATTTATAAATTTTGCATAAAGTCAAGTAATGATTAACGAATGTTTGACCATATATTTTAAACGTTTAAACGTCTCTTAGCTTTAAGCAACGTTTAAAAATAAATATCTAGTGTTTCCTAGGAATAAACAATTTGAAGGAATTACTAAAATGGTTTCTTCGATAAATAGTTTGTATTCATCTGTTCTGATTTTCTTATGGATACGTTTCCGAAAAATCCATTTCAGTGCTTACATTGCTTTTCAAATCTACATTCGTAGATGGTTCTGATTATAATATTGAAAAACTATTGTAAACAAGTCACTATTGACAGATCACTTCAAGCTTTAAGTTTTCACAGTGGTGGCAATAGGAAAAACTAGGGCAATCCCTAGCATCAGATGGGATGCCACTGACAGGTCACTCCAAGCTCACTTCATCTAAGTTATCACGGTGAGATGTTTGCAGAATAAACCGCCTATTCATTCAAACACAATTTAAAACCAAGGTGTAACATGTTACGCGATGCTCTTGTTACAAATCAGCCTCCACCCTTACAATCAATATAGGTGCACACTAGTACGTTTACTTTTTAATTTATTTTTGGTTTTTTATTATATTTTGAAGTAGAGACGAGTAGTGTTATAAATAGATTAGTAATAATTGTTTTGGCAAATCTTGACATAGCGATATTGTAAAGATTAAAGTATAATTCATTAGTGTACACCTACACCATTGATATTTTATTTTTGTTTTAAAATACCTAAACATTAATCAAATCTGATTTTAGTTATTCAAGATTCATTGGATGTAATTAAGAGATATTAAAATTTATTTTTAAATTATTTTCTGCGAGATTCTTAATTAAAATAGATAGAAAAGGATGCAATATTATTAATTCTAGTTATTTAATATTTTATAGCTAGTATTTTTCTGCGTTAAAACAGACTGATAAATTATATTCATGAACTCGTTTTTACAAAAAATGATTTATAAAATGACATGCAAAAATTAAAAAAGCATATAATTTTAATTTCCATAAATTTTATATTTTGATAAAACTTACAAACTTTCAAAATAATATCTCTGTATAATATCTAGCAAACCTTTTGCATTTCAACGTGCTATCTATTTCTAAACACCGCATAAATAACCATTTTCAAAGTTGCTATAATCATATATTATATACTGTTTATTGTTAGCCTTTCCCACTGCTGGGCAAAGGCCTCCTCCAAATCATTCCAGGAACTATTTTCCCGCGCCACCTCGAACCAGCCCTCGCGGTACGAGTCGGTCATCTCGCCATCTTTTTCGATGGACAGACGCGCCACCGAGGCTGGCCAAGAACGAGATGGCGAGATCATAAATTTACAAAATGTAACTGTTCTAAATATAGGGCATACCACAACTTTTTTATCAAACTATACACGTTGAACGAAATTATATAGGTAATTTCGTTAAAATATTTTTATTTTATGTTAACACCTTTAAACTATCACCAACATGTGGCAAGACTTTATTACATTAGTTAATTTTTAAAGCTTTTTATTTACTAGATTTTACACATATAATACAATATATTATACTGTACTTCAAAGCGGCTATTGTATTCTTGAGAAGCTTGTACAAATAAAAACACGATTTCCTTTTTGCTAAATTTTGACTCATGATCTACCAAACAACTTAACAACTTACAAGATACCATATCTTGTAAGTTGTTGAGTATATCTGTTGGAAATTTAAAAACTTAAAAAGAATATTTTCAAGTGAAATCAAATCTACAAGTCCTGAATGAATATAATATTTATTGTAAAGGAAAACCATCTTTATTTACATGCACTGTAACTTTGAAACTTCCGTGCAAACGTGATCCATCGCATTCTCCCTTTAACTTTAACTAAACATCATAACTTCATAAGTAGCGCATGCAATTTGACAAAATATAATATAGAAAAAATATAATAATATTATTATTTAATAATAGCTATAGATTATTCACTAATTCATTTAAATACGACTTATACTAATTTATCGAAACTTCCGATACTTCTGTCGTTAACTATTAGGCCGGTTTACTACTCGTTGATCGTTTATTAAATTAGATAATAGTATAATTAATTAATTACATAATAGTAGATTATGTAGTAGTGGCGTGCAGAAAAGTTAAGTGATTAAGGTTTTTTGTAAGTAACACAGATTTGTAATATTGATTTTAGTTATCTGCCTAGCCTTTTCCCAACTATTTTGGGGTCGGCTTCCAGTATATGATGCAGCTGAATACCAGTATTTATTGTTGTTATAATATTGATGTTAGTATGTTACGATTTTTTTTTTATCCGTTGAACAGATTTAAATAAGTATTATTATCCAGTGTCATAAACAAAATGAGAGATTCGATTCAAGTTAAGTATGTACAGACAGTTTATGCATCCTCAATTAGGACAAATAATAATTTTGTAACTTTACCGAAGCATATCAGTATATTTACCCGACTACGGCGCAACAAAGGAAGGGTTTAGAGGTTTATGTGTTCTGTTTCTCGACTAAATTTCTGTGACTGTCCCATTGGACAGAAATAGTAATGGAATTTTCTCATTATTCTCCTACGTCATTGCGTAGGAAAATAATGAGAAAATTCCATTACCAAATGACTAACCAATTAATGAATCTACTTAAGTTTTGCCGCCCGCCACTACATAATTAATAACTAAGATATAATATAATTGACATAGACTATAATAATTAATATTTATTATTTCGTATATTTATATATACACAATATATATTTTCGCCCCCACTGGATAAGTTATGTATTTTGATTAGGTCCAAAGTGCAGGTTTTTTTATAATATTGGAGATGTTTAATCTTTTGTAATAATATTTTACTTTTTGATAGCATATTATGAGATAAAGTGTCGGATGATGTCATGGCGCCGACTGTTGTATAGTTGTTCTGTATCTCGGGTTAGGTTAGGTAAGAAAACGAGAGCAGTTTCCTTCATACTTAATTAATGCATGTTAAAGTAGATAAGAATTTAGATAATTACTTTATGTGCCTTTTGTAACATAGTAATGATAACAAGTAGAGCAAATAATTTCCTTTTCTTGCAATAATTATCATAATCAGCTAAATTCGTTATGTACAAATATTAACCGTAAAATAAAAACATAAAACAATTTAACAAATCGCTTATGTTCTGCACTCTGTCGTGGGCCTTAGTAAATACGCAGCAGCTATTAAATTGCACCCTACCCTCTCAAAATTGTGTTGTTTCTTAAGTAACCTACCTTCTTTTGATTTTTATGTTTTGTACATGTTATGCTAAAACGATGTATGTTAAGTCGAAATTTTATTGTAATGTTGGTTTTAAGATGCATTTTTGTTTTTATCTACGCTTGCTGGCAGATAACATTATTCTAAGCCTATTTATGTTTTCTCTATAAGTGAATTGTAATTCTTTTGAGAAAATAAATATCTTTAACCGTAGCTATACGGGTTTTATCTTTCTCTTCGTGGTAGAACAGATTTTTGAAATTCCTTTGTCATTAAACGTAATGTTTATTCTGTGAATAGGATATTGGAATCAGGTCATGTTTTTAGTTTTGCCATTCAATCTTCCAACACTTGGGGTCTCTTCTTGGCATCACCAGGGTCCATTATTAATAGTTACAACTACTAAAAATATACTAACAATTTAATACATATTACAATTATTTTAGCTATCATACACTATGAAATCGTATTGCTTTCACGCGCGTAAAGAATAATGTACAATTTCGTTATCTACTAAACATATATAAGATATCAATATAAAAATATAAACATCCTTTTCTATCAACTTCAATTTTAGCGAAATATATTTAAAATAGATCGATTTGTTATGTTAATAACCTGTTATTAACAATATTAAGATCTGGGACATGAAATTATGTAAAACTAATAATTTATTTAAATAGACGATGGTTTTTAAAAAGAAATACTGCTAATATCGCAATGACGCGAATTCGAACCGCAGTATTTCGAGTTGTAGTACAAAATGATTATAAGTTAGGATATTTAAATAATCCTAGAACTAACTTATAGTATTGTTAAATATTTTTTAATAGAAACAGGTACGAAGATGGATAGTGTTGATGGGCTGCGGCTACGCATGCTATAGATGAAAATATACAACAAAAATGGCCGAAAGAAAATACTAAAATGTAAAACTGAAGTTTTCGAACATTTTTTACTTGAATATTTGTTTGTTTGGGTGTGTTGCATAAACCTTTATGAGCATGTATAGCCGCGGAGTTAGATCACTTTCATATTTGCGACAAATCACATAAAAATGGTGTTAAAAAGTGAATTGTAACAACTTTGAAAATAAAGTCAGAAAAACCCAAAATTTTGCTGACATTACATCTGAGATAGACTAAAGATTTTGCCTGTAGGATGGCAATAAAAATATCAGCAAAATAATGTCGTTTAATAACATAATTACTCAGCTAAAGTTCTCGCACAACCGTTTATGTATAGAACTTCAAATGACTAATTCAAAACTAATGTATATGATATGTTTGTTATACGCACAAATTACATTATTAACAGTGATTTTAATTAATTTATTGAAAATCACGAATAAATTCGGAGACGATAGGTACTAAGCAGTCTCGTCATCGATTGCCGATAATCTTGTTTGAGTACTTTATTTTTAATTTATTTACAGCTCGCTACGACCAGTCGTATTCAATTTTAATTTCAATATAAATTCGAATCATACACATTGAAAATAAACCATTAAAAATATTAAATATAAAAATCCTACTTTTATAACGATCATTCAAAAAAACATCTAAATTCATTATATTTACATTTCGAAATTATATAAGATATTTAGAATTAACTTATATAAAAATAGTTTATAAATAAAGGACACGATGTTACAGTACAAAACGAACATTTAATTCATTCATCATTCTCTATAAAAAACTATGAAAATTATATAGACACTAAACAAATCTCTACCTACGAGATATTTTTACAAGCAAGAGTTAGCTCGATGCTATAACTTTTACCATCCAAAACCTCACTGACCGACAATGTAAAACGACAACTTCACTCACTTACAAAATTACTCGTCGCACCAAATTGTGACCCAGGAATGTTATGGGTTGTTCTAATGTTGCCAGTTAGGATGTTTTTATAAGACTTGACAAATAAGTTTTGTCTTACCAGCCCAAAAAAAACAGTCATCTTCAACGCTTAGACTAGACGTGGCAGTTGCTGTAACAAATCGTGCGAGTAGGACGGTGAATGTTTACTACGAAAACTCTAAACTGGGTCGTCGTCTCGCTCTAACATTTTATGACCGCGACTGTCACTCAAGTGTCTAGTATACTGTAATTTTAACCCCACTTTTTCCTCACTTTCTTCCACTCAAACCCGATTTACTATAACCGAACTCTAAACGACAAAGCATCAATAATTTCCCAGAAACCATCAAAATTAAAAGTCCTTTTATATCATAACCTGACCGTGACGTCATCATCCAGGGTAGTGTCAACCTCGCAGCAAGAAGCCAGCTCTTCGAAGGACATACCGTCGAGGGTTAGGGAGACGGCAGAAATGCTCTTGAACAGAGCTTCAGTGTCCAAGTCTTCTGGGAGTTTTGTGAGGAACTGGGCAGCGGAAATGAAGTCCATGTCTTTTAGTTCCTCTTGATAGAGGTGGAGAACGCCTGTAACGGGAAATAAGTAAATTAAGTAAATTGACTTTTAGTAAGTCTTGTTCTAAGAGGAAAGTCATGACTACGGTAGATACGTTGTTTTCAGTTCAAATTTTGGCGATTGGAGTACTGCTTTAGGTCAATATATTATCTGACAGCAGTAGATTTCATATGTACTACTGAGTGGGTACTTGTGGTTGAAGCAGATCCCTAGTTCAGTCCAATGCAAACTTTATGTCCACTCTGAACATTCGGTGACTCGCTGCGCAGGGTGTACTGTGCAGCGAGGCACACACCGGAGCCGCCAAATAGTTTGAATTAGACTGTTCTAGCAAAGACAAAGGATTGATTCTAATATTTCGATTTTGGGAATAAAGTCATAATTTCAAGAAACAAATATGCACTGTGGTGGGCTGAATTGATTGAGTGTACATTTAAACTATCGACAAATCAAATTGTCGACCTCCTAGATTAACGTAATACTTAGATTATTATAACAAACGCACCCAGAGCCGTGTTGAACAGGAAGGTGTCTCCGTCCCGCAGGAACACGTCCCACACGCGACACGCCGCGTCCAGCGGCATGGCCTTGGCGAAGGCTGTGTACAGCCACTCCAGCAGGTACAGCTCCGGCGCCACGGTGTCGGCCAGCGCGGGCAGGTTGTGGCGCAGGACTGTGCTGTAGGCTTTCCACAGCCGCTGGAAGTACAAAAAGACAGGAGTTATTAACATCCTAAGGAAACCGGCATGACCTACAAGGAGGAGGCCTATGTCCCAGCAGTAGGATCGATATAGGCAGATTACCAGCTCAAATTCATGTTATCAGGAGCTGGTCTTACAATTTTTCAATTTCGATTGGTGTTTACCTAAAGTATGCCAAGAACTGTTCAATTCGAAGACGGTTTAACAACAACCCGTATAATGAATGAGAAATCATATTGAACTACCATGTTAGCTTCAGTGATGGTAATAACACAAGACTGCAATATTTTAGAGCCATTTAATAACTTGTCCTCAGATGAATCTGCAATACTTATTTGTACACCGTGTTCTTGACGTTATCTATAAACTTTGACAAACGCTGCTATAGCTTTTACGAATTAAATCTAACAAAGGAAGTAGTCCTTAAAAAGGCTTTGTTACAAAGATATTTATAATTTCATTTAATGAAATTTAATTGAGCTATGCAGTAAAAAAGTTAAAGTTTTGACAAGTTTCAGCCCGCCAAATCTTATGAATGAAAATACATCGTTGTTGCCAATTCGATTTACGTCAAGGTATTTAGTTTGTAAGAAAATTAACAAAAAGTAAGAATTCATTAATGTGTCCATAATGAAAAATGCTTATTTCCATGGACTGAACATCTGCTCGAAGTTTATGAGTACATATCGTCTAGAACACGGTAAATAAGGCAAGTAGAAAAAAAAAACTACCTTATTTTAAATATACCTACCTCATTGCATCCTGACGAAGGCATCCGAACCTAAAAGCCTTCGAACATTGAACACACCTGCATAGTAGCTCCGTCCCTGGTGAAGGCAGCCCTCAGCACCGGTCCATCCAGCAAGTTGGCAAAACAGACGAACGCTTGAGGTGCTTCCATGTTGAGGATCAGCACTGCTGCTATGAATGACATGCCCTGGAAACAAACAGGCCATTAATAATTTAGTTTTTTAAAAGAAAAGGTGGTGAAATAAACAAGAAATCAGAATACAATGAAAAGGGCTGACGAAGACAGAAAATGAGCCTCAGTCAGCACAAATTGAAAGATGAAAAGGGCCGATGAAGAATGAAAATGAGCCTCAGTTATGAAAAAAGGTTAAAAATTCGGACCCACATTAATGACGCTGCCAGTGTGTGCACAGACTGATGCAGAGAGATAAGTATGAAAGTCGCGCTTTCGGTGAAGAATTGATATCTTCTATATGATATAGGCTCCCATTAAAATAGATGGACAAATTTTAACACAGCGCTCAGTACATCTAACCAAAGATAACCAAGCAAAAAAACACTCATTAAAGTGATTTTATTTTGACCTAAAATAATAAATTGCCGGCACATTAGTGTATTTTCGTTAACTGATTATTTTTCGTGTAAGTATCTAATGCGGTTTTCTTATATATTTTTTTACCATCGTCCTTATTTTGGTGGTCTGAATGATTTCTAAAAGTTTGTCCATCTATTTTAATGGGGCCTTATATAAACATACTAGCTGTGTCCGGGGATTTCACCCGCATAAGTTTCGATCCCGTGGGAATATCGGGATAAAAAGTATCCTATGTCCTTCCCCGGGATGCAATCTATCTCTCTGCCAAATTTTATCGAAATCCGTTCAGTGGTTTAGTCGTGAAGGTAACATACAGACAGACAGACAAGACAGACAGAGTTACTTTCGAATTTGTAATATTAGTATGGATAAAATTCAAATTCTGACTGATTGATATATCAACGCACAGCCTAACCACTGGCTCTAGAAGCATGAAATTTGGAGGGTGTGTTCTTTGTGAAGAGTAGGTATCCACTAAGAAAGGGTTTTTCGAAATTCCACCTCTAAAAGGGTGAATGGGGGGAGGGTGAAATTTCACGCGGACGAAATCGCGGAAAGAAGCTAGTGGATGGATATAGCACAAAAGATAAAGTTGGTTGTTATCATCTTGTGGCGATCAGTGTCTTAATAACTAATCGCTTCGTAGAAGATCTTTGAAAATACTTTCACTGCGTGTTTTTTATCTATTAGATAATCTAAAGTGCTGTGTTGGGACAAACAAAGGCCCAGGCCCAAACAAAGGCCCAATCAGCATAGTATAATTACAAGTACCGCTACATGCTCATAGTATCACGCGGGCATTGTTATCACGTAACGATTACCAGCGAATAGCTGCATGCGGGACGTGCAGGTCACGCTAGATACCGTTATGTATGGGGTTCGGAATATTCATCGACACATGAGACCCTAACAGCAGTCAATGCTTTAAGAAAATAAAAGCTTTACTCCTGTCGAAAATAAGCCTCTAATTACGAAAACTCGTTAAAATTAACCAATTTTCACCCATATGTCCTTAGTTTTAAGATTGAAAAGAGGTCAACCACGAACTTTTCCAAATATTGCAAAAAAAAAAAAACAATTTTTTTTTTATTTAAGCAGTTGCGTTCCTAACTTTATTATTTTGTTCTGAAACTGTAGTCACCAAAAATAATAAGTACAAGAAAAACTGAACGTGCCTATTTTGAAGTCGGATTAAAATCAAACAAACGAGCGAAATCTAGAGAAACGTGAGAAAGACTCTTTAAACGAGCAATTAACTCTTGCAAACATTTAGTTAAAATATAAAAAACATTTAGTAATATTTTAAGTAGGTAAACGGTCTCATCACGATCATTGTTTGAATTTCGTGGCAATGTGGTTTACAGTTCGTGGACTCGTGATTTACTTGACGAAGTTAAATTGATAAGGAAATTGCATTGCTTTTATATTTTATAGGTGACCACGAAATTCACCGTTTTAATATAGGTAAAAAGCAAAAATATTATGTGATAGTCATATCGTCAGTTCATTCATTTCGAAAAACAAGGGCTTGAAAGTTTTTATGAAATGCCGTACAACGTCGTAAACGCTCTTAATTAAATAAACTAAATATACAACAACAAAAAAAAAGTACCTGTACATATCCAATATCCGGTCTATAGCACACATACGCAGCCAGCAGCTCATGTAACACGTCAAAGTACGGTCCTCCAGGCTGAAAGATACATAGATGAGGGAATGTCCTCGCAATATCCAGCTGAATCAACTCCATAGAACATTCGTCACTATAGTCTAGTAGATTAGGGTTGGATTTTGAACAACACTTCTTTGGCCCTGCATCAGTAGCTTGGGACTTTAGATTCTGCTCGCTGAAGTTTCTAGGGATACCTAAACGAGTTTTTTCTTCATCAGTTTTGATTCTGTCGTCTGTTTTAGCGAGGATATCGTCTAGTTGTGCCAGTTTTTCTTTCTGCTCTACAACTTTTTCTTTATTTTCTTTCTTACAGCTGCATTTGTTGTCGTTTCTGTTAATTTTTAACCGTTTCCTTCTGAGTTGTGCTTCGTGTAGCCTTTGCTTTGCCCTCGCGACGTAATCTTGGTACATGTCGTGGGTGATCTTGAGTTTGTTTTCGATGGCCAGTTGCCATACTTTGCCGCGTACTGCTGGGGGGAGCCCGCTCCACCAAAGTTCTAGCGTATGTTTTGAGTTCTTCCTGTAAATAGAATTGGTTTGATTAAAGGTTGATTTTCCTGTTTAAATTTATTTATAGGTTATTGGGAGTTTAATTAAGGAAAATTATTTAGTTATTTTTGTGTATAATAATCAGAGTTGTTGTATTATCCTATCTACATCTACACTAATATTATAAAGAGGAAAGATTTGTACCTATTTTTGTATGTTTGTATGTTTGTAATGAATAGGCTCAAAAAGTACCTACTGGGCCGATTTAAAAAATTCTTTCACCAATAGAATGCTACATTCTTCCAATTTGACATAGGCTACATTTCATTTTGAAAAAAATTAGGGATCCTTGGTAAAATTTGAACAATGTAACCGAAGGTGTAGAAAAATGAGTCTTAAAATGTCTTTCGTCGAATGCGCTGCCGAAACTATTAGCGATAGAACAAAATAATGTACAACAATATTGAAGAACATCATAATGTCTACAAAAAACTCCGCGGTAGCATATGTCCAAATATTGTAGTTATGTCACTACAACAACTTTTTTCATTTTAAACATTAATGAAATGCTAACCAAATTCAAACCATGCTATTTATGTGTTTATATTAATCCTTATCCAAATAAATTATTTTATGGTCAAGACCATTTAACTACCTATAAAATAGTTTTTAAATTATTTAAATTGGACTTTCCATTCAAAAGATATTACGAATTAAAAAATTTAAAAAAAAGTGTTATATATCCAAATTTCCAAAAATAAATAATTGTCTACCCCGTGCGAAGCCGGGACGGGCTGCTAAATCTAAACATTAATGTTTATTACCTTTTAAATGGTAATTTTAACAATACTGTATCATACAGCTAACTGCTATTGAACGCATATTTATGACCACCATATTTATGACTAGTGATTCTGTAGTTTCGGGCCTATATTGAAATGGAGCGTAATAAAAAAACAAACAAATGAATTTAATTGTGTGCAGATCCCATGATACCATTAAATATTTCTAACACTGACGTAGTTTCACAATTTATGAGACAAGTCATAACTCCAACATCATAACATCCCATTGCAATACATGTACCCCATTTTATGTCCAGGCAAATCACTTTCCAAAGTTACCTGGAATCTAGAGATCGCAGAAAGCGATAAGGCCGCCCATTGCATATTTGTAGTGTTCGATCATTTTTTTTTTGTTATGTATTTTTGTGGTGTAAAATTAAAGCATACTTACCTAAATAAATATAGTTGCATTTGACCTGAACATGTTTGAATAACAATAGTTTTACTTGCCAAGTGTTTAGATAAGGATATGATAAAATGCTTACAATGATTTTGTAATTATTGACATGCACAGGTATCTTCTGATTAGCGTTGCGACATATCGGCCATAATCAGCATAAACTTTCCCACTGCTGGGATACAGGCCTTCTCTCTGTGAGAGGGAGCGGGCCGTAATCCACCACACAGGCCCAGTGCGAGTTGGTAGATGTCACATGTCTTCGAATTTTTGGTCCTAGAACATGCCGGTTTCCTCATGATATTTTCCTTTACCGTTTTTGAAAGCAATGGTGATTAAATAAGTTACACAAAAACCTAAAACTCTCGACATATTGGTAAATAATTAAAATTAATTAGTAGGTACATATTTTACGCCTATTGAGGTGAGTAATGTTACCTAAATTATTACCAAATGTCTATAGCACCAATTGATTAAATCCAGAAGATATTATATCTGAGTGTTAAACGTCCTTTTTATATGAAACCAGAACCTACCTTTATCCTATTAGGACCATTAAAACGTCTAGACGAGAAGCTCTAAAGTGAGCAAAAATACGTAAGTACCTACGTCCGGTTCATTCCGACAGACGCTAACCGTCGCTTAGTGGCAAATATTTGCAGCGTATTTTTGTATAGCCTGAGATGATTATACAGAACTATACTGTCGTCGAGGCTCGAGATCATGGTGATACTTGTGCCGAGAAGAATTAAAACTCAAGGAAGTGTTGAAGGGCAGGCGTTTTGAGGGACTTTCATATGTAATTCTGACGATCAAAAAGAGCTGCATAATCAGCCTATAATGTTCCCACTGCGAGGACACAGGTCTCCTGTCTTCAAGAGGGAGTGGGCTTTAATCCACCACGCGAGCCCACTCCGGTTGGTAGATGTCACTTCGAATTCTTGGTTCTAGGACATGCCGGTTTCCTCACGATGTTTTCCTTCACCGTTTTGTGAAAAAGTGCTGACTCTCAGACTTATTTGAGTTATTGACCTTTAATTTGATGGTATTAACTTGTACCGACAGACTGACGAACTATTCCAATCCGAGAACATGTTTTGCGTTCACACTTTTTTTTGTTTATTGCTGAATGGGCCTGCTCTTTACCTCGATCACGCCTGATGGAAAGCGATGGATGGGGTCTATGATGGACCGAGCGTGCCCAAAAGATGCCTGTTCACTGTTCGCATGCCTGGCAAGCCGCTCCTCCAATCGCAACGACTCTTGCAATATCCCGTGTCTTGCAGTCGCCTCGCATTCAAGCCTTTACCTTGCTGCCTCGGTGTGTTATTTACCACTATCTTGTGCCGAAAGATGATATAAAACGATTACTCACGTGTTATTCCATTCCGGGAGTATATTCTGCGTCCACTCTTTCGCGTGTCTTGCTAGTCTTTCCTCCAATCGTAGCGACTCTTGCATTCTTGCGTGTCTTGCAGCCGCTTCGCGTTCGACCCTTCGCCTCGCTGCCTCCACCATTCGTGCGTGTTCAGCTTTATGGCGAAGCGCCTCTTCGGTGCATTTTGCGGGTAGGTTTGATGGTCTGAAAGGAGATAGGATAAGTTTAATAATGCAATTGCTGACTTACTTTCGTTCAAATTGAAAGTTAGATGTGCTTTTTGTTTGCACAGAAGTTTTTAGTTAATATTAATAATGTGGGAAACATAATTGGATAGATAAGAAATGAGACCACACCGCTTCATATCAGAATCTAATATTACAGTTATCCAATACAATTCTATACAAAGTTATACCAGTTTTCAATGTCGTAGCAAAAATACATTGTTAGTAATTAGTATGCACTGCTACAAGGTTATGATCAACTCATCTTATGATAACCATAAAACCACATGAAAAATCAATATTTGTATACGAAATTAATTGCATATAATTGATGAAAATCCGGTTCATTGCAATCTTAGACAATTATTTACAACAATTACAATTAAATTATTATGCAGCATTATACGCAATTAGATAACACAAAGGATCGCTTCATCGTGATGTTATAAGTACATAATATAAAGTGATTGAATATTGAATATTCAAATGGTATCGTGCAGGGCTTGCGTGCGATACATAATGTATGGAGACGCATCAAAAGTGCACGCTTGTGGATCTAGAACGGGCCAAGTTACATTGTTGGCTTATGGTTTACTATCTGGATTTAGTTTCTGAGAAACTGTTTGTGTTATGCGTGTGTTTGATTTGAATACACCTGCCGTACAAATACCATGCAAACCAAAGTTCGATGTTGTTTTGTCTCACTTCGCAATGAAGGAAAAAACACATACTTAATTTTAAGTTCTTGCAAAATATCTACGGGCTGAAAGACCAGAGGGACAATTCTCGTGATTTTAAGAACGGTCAGTCTGATCTCAGGCTCAATCTCTCACTCTATTAAAAAGTACTCTGTGGCTCAATCTGTCAAAAATATCTGTAATTTCACTACATATTTGACAAGATTTTGTTTTTTTTTTGTCGTCCAGAATTTAACGTTTTAAATTACGAGAATTGGCCTTCTGATCTCTGCACCTATTTTTCAAATATCACAAATCTACTTAAATTCTGCTAAGGATAAAGATTTTACCCTTTTCTCGTTATAGACAAAACAACTTCCATTCCTAACATTATCTTAACCTTGGCCTTTCCTCAAAATACGATACTGACTAAGTATTGCTATGGAAAATGTCAGTTGAATCCGCACATTCGTCGCTCGATTCAATCGTAAAGTTTTATGCTATTGCCTAAGCTCTATTTTAATCAATAATACTTAAATTTGAGTTGGAAATATTGAAATTCCAATTTCACAGATGCACACGTTGAAGATCTCTGCTCAAAGGTTGTGATACCTTTGATGCAGAGATATTCAACCAAAAAATAAATGGTCCTAATGCACCTTACGAAATTAAACATGTCTAATTTCTCACAGCTACATGCCAAAATGCCAGTCATTAACATCTCACAAGACTAACACGACCCATCGAAATCTTAAAGATACGCAAATTTGAACCTAATTGAGGCTTACTTTACCTTTAAAAAACAACGGTCACGCTATTCTTCGCTCACTAATCAGCTTAAAAAATCGCAATTAAAATAAAATCTAAAAATTTTTGCAACTTGCGTGTTTCACGCGCCTTGTATTCCCAATTTTTTAACGCGTAATTTACAACATGTACTGCCGATAAATTCAATCGAAGAGATACCAGGTGATTTATTTAAATGTTCATATTGAATTAAGAAAGCGAATTGCGAATATATGTTTAATTCATTTTAACGCATTCCGTTAAAAGCGTCTGCACCTTTAATAATGCACGAATGAGTGTATGCTTCATTATGTATGCATTAAAATCTTCAGTGTGTATTAGCTTATAAGCGCAACGCACGCATCGAATAAACTGTGGACAATTTACATAAGTACCTACGCTAAATCTATAATGATTGATGAAAACAGATTTAATAGCTTTGAATATTTAGCCTGAACTTTGGAAACGCAAGATAATGAAGACACCGCCGATGCGAAGTTGGTATCTCGAAAAGCTAAACAGGCATTTAGTTATTCGACGATATTGTTAAGACAGCAAAGAGCAATTCGCAAAATTACCATCATAAATTGAAAATTGCACGCTTGAGAGGTCTTTACTCAAGATTGCGCAGTCACACGCCAATACGTAAATAAATTCCCATGTAGGTATTACAAATTGCAATTCGTTGTAACCCACAACTGAACGGAAATTCGATAGCAGTAGCGAAATATTGAAAATATAAAAATTGCTCTGCGAATATTTGGAGAGCACTCGAAAATATTCCGGGCAACGTGAACCGGAGCGAGATGAGTGGCACAGATTAAATAAATTCGCTATAACACTGAGCCTTAGAGCGGTCACGAACGAGCAAATTGCGGAGGGCAGCTCTGTCATTATACTGGTATTTCCGCTTCTGTGCCTCTGTTGTAGTTTGAAAAAGTAGGAGGACTCCTATAACTGTTTGCTGCTATTTTCCCATAATAATGTCAGGTAAACTCTGGGTGGGGATTTTATTGTTGGCTGTAAACATAGAATGAAATTAGATACAAAGCCTACGGTATATTATGCTTTCGTATCAGCCATGACAACACTTAACTTAAACAGAGTTCCTACTAATTCTGACTTATAAAGTGAAGTTAAATTAACGTCGAGGACGTGCCCGTTTTCCGATCGATTTCTTCTCGGACCCATAGTCCCAAGTCAGGCAATAAATAATGTTGTTGACTAATTTATTGGGGGCTAACGCTCCAATTTCCCCGGACATTATGAAAATTTAGCGCAAGTGTCAACGATGTTGTGTGAAGCCGGTAATTTTCGCGTTGTATGGTGAATATTAATTTGGCAATTTAAATTCGTAAGCACGGACACGCAATGAGGTCGTGAGGATAGATATAATGGGGCTATGTCAAGCCGCCTGCTATAAAGGGAGGATCATTAATCACGCACTTTAAAAAGCACCCATTTCTTTTAGAAGCAGTTTTCTGCAATTCGTGTTCTGATTACGCTTACAAAGCTCAGAATGTTTAAAATGAAGCTTACAACGCTCTTTCTGATTGGCATCCAAGTGCATGTCCGGAACTGAACTCAACCTATCTACCTAATTAAGTAATTAAATTACTTATATTCAAACATTCACTCACTGACAGACAACGCGCAGCTAACCTAAACCGCTGGGCCTAGCTAGAAGCATGTAACTTTCCTTATATGACGATGATTAGCATTTAAATTGAAGGATTTTTTTTAAAAGGGCTTATTTACAATAGGTTACTTAATTAACGCAAGACCTCATACACCCCAATTAGAGTATTGAGTTAAAAGCATAATACAATGACCAACACTATTTTATTTTAAAGCTAACTATTATTATTAAGAAAATAGTGTTGATCCTAGCATTACTTATAAAATTACTAAAAATTTAGTCTTATTGCCTTAAAATAAGACTTAATTTTCTTTGGCTCAATCGGCGGTCAGTATGGCAAAATAAAAAATTAATTAATAAAACCTACTTTTATTAAAATGAACTGAAATCGATTCAGTAGTCAATTCTAAACAAACTACTTTGAACACCTTGTATATCAGAGATAAAAGTTTGTGTGGGGAGGTCGTAATTTTTGTCGTTGTGAAATCCCATCGGGCAAACGGCTTGCACCATTATAAGATACTTAGGTATTTCCCTCCGTTCTTTGTGACGCAGGTATTAATAACACCAGTTGTTCACATTGCATAGGAATGAATACCTAGGTGTTTTTTCATACGCATGGCTGCTTGGAATGTCTATTCGCGATTAAATATTGATTAATTTCAATACTCAATTCTTTATTGCATTCCACAATGTAGGCTTAGGTGGTAAATATTTGCCAAAAGAAACAATCATTTCTGGGTTTATCCGCATGTAAGGGTACTTCGGAACACGATTTATTATTCTGTTTGGTATCGATTATTCTAATTTTAGGTACTTAATTGTATTTCGGATTGGGTCGGAAGGCCTTTTAGTTGATTAATTTATGTGCAAGTGCGTGTACCTGTCTGTCGTAGATACGTGTTAATAGATGTTTTGTCATAATTTTTCTCACAGAGAGCTTCATGTATTTCTATTGGTCGTAATCGTAATCCTAACTTAACACGTGCATAACCAATTCTTCCAACTAGGTTTTAAGTATCATTTATCAACTTCTTTATTCAATTTGACCATAACATCCAAATGCATTTTTTTATAGATCAATCTGAAGTTGACCGTGAAAATAACTGGCTATATTTTCTCATGCCCATTAAACGTAATATTATATGAAACCACATATCATTTATATTGGATACGAAACAAAACAAGCTCTGCTTACACGTGCTAACACGATTTATATACAATGGCTTCACGTTACGCGTGACAGTTGGGCACATTGAAGGAGTCTTATCAGTAGTACTAGACTGGTAGCCTTCAACTGAGTACCTAATCTTGTTACAAGTGTCAATGCGCTAAGCACCTTGTACATAGATTTGCTAGCTCTAGTAGACTTACTACAATTTATGGGTGCTATAAAAACGGCGAAGGAAAACATGACAAGGAAACAGGTAACAGAAACTGAAAAAATCGAAGACTTGACATCCATCAACTAAGTACGGCTCGCGTGGTGAACCCACTCCCTCACAAGAGAGGAACACAGAACTTAGGCTTTAGTACAGAAGAGATAATAGTACTGGCTGGTATAATGAACGACGGCTTCAGTCGCAATAATAGGAAAATGGATGCTTTGGAGTATTTAGATAAGGGCGGAGGGACTAAAAATATTAAAGTATTTACACACACAAGTACTGATATTAACAAAAAGGCTTCACGCGTGACATTAATTGGGCACATTGAAACAGTATTATCAGTTTCAGCCTTCAAGCTCTAATAATCTTATTACTGGTGCCAAAGCGCTTAGCCCTTGTAGATTTGTCCTGCTTTAGTAATATAATGATTTATGTATCGACGTTAGGATTAATTTCAACCGGAGATTTATTGCTAAAAACCTACGTGTTCACTCAATATTTAGCTAGTTATAGCATAATTAACATACAAACTGGTTTCTCTTCCAAAGTTCATTTAGACTTTTTTAGGTAACAAGGAAAAACCTAAATCGACACTTCTGTACTGCTGGAGTCAAGTTAGGCATAGTGGAATTGCGCGTGTTTCCATTTGGTAAAACCCGCTGCAAGAATCGATTGCAGCAAAACAAACTCTTATCATAGAACATCACTTTTATGGATATTAATATATCCTGCAATATCTAACAAAAGAAGATCGAATAGTAGCAAAATCAAGAGATCTACACGATCGAATCAATCTACTCGATCTTTGTAATACTAAAAAATATGGATCAGTGTTGTCTGAAGTAAATGAATTTAAATTAAATTAATTACACAACATAATTATGTGTAAAGTGGGTACCTACTTACGCATGGAGAGTGGGAACATTATCAAATTAGCTAGGTTAGGCTGGCAGGGATGGTAACTAACAGTGTGCCGGATGCACTTAGTAACGTAAAGCCTCGTAAAGTGGTTAATTAATAACAATAATAAATCAGGACAGTTCATTTAAGTTGTGCGTCAACAAGGACCAAACTTGAATGCCTACGTAAGATTAGTCTAAAAAGACTAATGATACTCCAATATGTATTTGGTACAATGATTGTGTTAGAAGCCACACCAGGTTAATTTGAAGGATTAGTATATCCTGACATGTACGGAAAACGAAGTCGGGTCGTTGAAGCAATGACCGAATCTATTGGAGCGTGTCGGCTCACCCACATTTACACCGTTTTTTATTTAGATGTACACGTCAATCACGATAGCAATCGAAAAAGGTTTCATTTTGGCACTGGACTTATAAACTATAAAGCACTAACTAAATTAAGTGTTGTAGATAAATAAAGGAACACACGCACAGTCTACACGCAGAGAAATTACCTTGAACTGTGAAATAATTATTTGAAATCCCAAAAAATAATT
The DNA here is from genome assembly GCA_963669345.1 of Gortyna flavago. Classification (NCBI taxonomy): domain Eukaryota; kingdom Metazoa; phylum Arthropoda; class Insecta; order Lepidoptera; family Noctuidae; genus Gortyna; species Gortyna flavago. Next base: position 16,740,548 of record OY770136.1, on the reverse strand, counting down.
CTTTATACAATGAGGCACAAGGACCAACTAAGTTGATCTTTCTGCACGGATACCTTAATAAGATTAAATGGAATTAAACAGCCTGACAAAGACTCTAAATTCAAAATTCTCAGTATCAATTTCACCAACTTCTCCCAATAATTTAACCAAATTGGTTTCTATATAAAATCGAGGCCTAACTTGGATTGTTTCAGCAATTCAGTCCAAATGTTAATTAGCCAACAGTTCCGTCGAAGCGTGACGCGAAAACGTGAAAACAGTTTATTAGGACAGGCAATGTCGGTCAGATAACACCTGTATATGACCTCGGAAATGTCACCGGGTAAAGACGGCCATTGTGCTGATGGATCGGTAGGCCAATTTACGCGGTCTTTGTCACGATCAGAAAATGGAAAGGTTAAACGAAGTAGACGAACTTATTGGAGAGAGTATTATAATTAAGTTTCATATCGATGAGGTGATTAAACGAACCTTACTGAACTTTTAGACGATGTTAATGAACAGGGACAGGGTTTTTAGATTGTCGTGTCGATGACTTGAATAATGGACCATACCGAACTTTTTTAAACTAAAACTTATGAGGATCATCATCATCATAATTTCAGTCGAAAGACGTCCACTGGTGGACATAGGCCAAGAGATAGAATGATAAACAGTAAGTGTTTTTTGGCCTCAGAAATGTCACCAACAGTTATTTAGGTATGCTGGCAAATCCGTAACTTATTTATCAGAGTCAGTGGTGTTTGGAGAAAAAAGAAGAGTCAACAATCTCTTAAACTATAGAGTATAATTGCATAAAACTGATAACATTTCTGAAGAAAGCTTTGTTATTCTCAGTCAATGACTTTTCGAAGATTACTTTACTAAATAATGTAGACATTTAACTATAAAATACCATTAGCTTTCTCGTATTTGACACCAAAAGAAAATGAAGGTAAAGGGACGATAACCCGGTATTTGATAAGATAACACATAATGTTGATGAACTTAAAAATGAGTTTGGATTTTACGAAGAAACCTTGAGTTCATCGTGTCGATGACTCCTTAAGTCCATTTTATGTGTGCCTCTTCAACTATAGATGATTAATGTTACACATATAATTGAAATCCATAGCTTAATAATATTGATAGATTGTTAGATTACCTATATGAAAACGAGTTTCTAATTCCAACACCCTAATTCCGTGACACGCAATATATATGTCGCAGCCAACTGGTTAAATTAGCCGTTCAGTTAACTGCCTAGCCTTTCAACTAAACGGCGGCCGTTCAACCAACGGCCTGAATGATATTCAATTACAGTTTAGGTTGGAAGTCTGTAAAAAATCACGCGCGAGCCGAATTGGTTGCAGTAATTAAGGCATTGCACCCCGAGCAAGTGGGTTAGGTTAGGTTAGAACTGTGATCAACCGCGTTCGAGCCGAGGGAGGAAGCGAGGCGAGCACTACTTCTAAAGGCCAGGCAGTTAACTGAACGGCTAATTTAACCAGTTGGCTGCGACATATATATCATTTATAGAAGAATATTTCTAATCAATTGCTTCATGTGTTCGAAAAATTTGTCAGCTCAAAAACGTAAATAACGCAATGAATGTTGTTGAACTGTCAAAATGAATTGCATTCCTTCTGTGAGTGTGTTACTCAAATACCCTGCAGTTTCATAAAACAAAACACTTCGCTTAGTTCAACTGGAACATCGAATACTATTCAACTTGTATGTTCAAGCAATAGTCCTGATAATAAGCACGAATATGATACTACGGCTGCGCAAACAAATTTCCGCGTAATTGGGACAAAACAATAACATTTGCGAGTTGGCTACGTCATCAACTGACGTGGGATACGTTCGTGAAGGTAAACAGAAACATCGGATCACCCGAAACGGTTTATATAGCGGATTCGTAGTTTATGAATGTCTGTGTTCTTTGCGTTTATTAAAAACATCATAATGCTATCAACCGTACTTTAATTATAATGTATCACAATATTTTCACAAGACAGTTTGCAATTTCGATATCAGTGGTCAACTTTGAGTTCATTTTTAGTACACAGCCAAAATTTGCCTTGGTTTAAAACACCCGAATTAAAACCTCCTCCTTTTGTGAAGTCGGTTAAAAATAGATAATTTTCGCATGAGGATACCGCCAAGACCAAACCAACTGACAGTTCTAAAACCGGGATATGGCTAAGATGGAGAGTAAAATTAAAAACAAAGTACAGAAGTACTCTCATCATTAATCTTCTCTTTCTACTCCTGCAATAAGGACGAATAAATTCCTACACTGGATGTGCAACTAAACATATTTAATAAGTAAACTCACCTATCATGCTGTATAAGAGCAATAGAGCTGGCCACCAAATCTTCAAACTGCTTCTCACTCGCAGAACTGCCTTGCCTCTTGTGATGATGAGGAGTATTGGCTCCAGAAGACGCTGGCGTCAAAGTCTTCTGTGCTTCGGAGTTGATGGTCTTCGCAGCCAGGTTCCCACTGGATTTGCTGCCGAAGAGACGCCATGACACCACTGTTGATGGCGAGTCGTGGTTCTTTGAAGAATTGCTTTTCCAAGGAAATACTCCTCTGAAACAAATGAAAGAATATTTAGAAGAGAATAACAATTGATGATTTAGCGTTTGTCTTGGTATGGACCTGCTATGAGGAGGGATGATACACATGTGGCGAAGATAGTCATGAGTATAAATCTTGATTAATGGAGGGCGAAAGGAGATTTAAATGGATTGTGTGAATGATGGTATGTATGAAAAGGGAGTGAATGATAACGTGACAGCTAGCAGGGGAGAATAGAAGGAAAACATGTTACTCGGGGACTCTTTATTGTGGTTCCAAACTTAGATAGCATACTCATTTAACAAGCCCTCTTTCTCTTTTATTACACAAAGCGCATGTTATTGAGAGTTCCATTAAAATCTCGTGATTAATGCGTGCAGACAGACGCTTCCTTTGTGGGCTAAAGGAAGTGCATAATGTAATGGACGGTGGACACCCACTTTGATTTCGTTGGTAGCTCGATAGTAGTAGTGATGAAATGGTCTAATTAGAGCTATATTATGAAGGGATGATTGATGAGAACGTATTGATGATGCGGATGCTATAAATCACTGTTGGCTAAGATTTCCGCTAATGGATTACAACTGTCGAACGGAAATCGATATCGACAGAGACTGATACCTCTATAGACAAGGAGAAAATCACTGATCTGGAAGTGATAGTCATTGAAATGTACAAAATTCATAATGTAATTTCAAGTGTTCAGTTTTCCTTTCCGCGCGGTTCTCTAAAGTTTCTACTGTTTCGCAATTGTAGATAGCCATCTTGACTTGTCTTATGCAAAACTCTTAACTTAAACGAATCTTACTTTCCTATTTAAATTGGTATGATAATAATATTATTTTGATTATGACCATTACGAAATTGCGTTTATTTAATGACAAAAGCCTTTTCAACTTTTTATGCTAATGAAAAAATAATGGATAAACTTTCTTTTAAAAATTAACGAGGGATGACCAAACGAATTTTAATGTTAATTAAACACTTTACGCCTTTAATGTGTTGCTTGTTAAATCAAGATTAATTAGGGAAGTAAAAGCAAACGTTTTCATGCTGCGTGGAGGATTGATGGAAAGGAAGTTGTAGATCAACGGTTTATCATAGCAAATTGTAGATGTCAATTAAGAGAAAACGATCAGTTAGTGTACAGTCACTATCACTAATATGCATCACTTTGCAAAGTTCAAGCGCGTGGAATAACGGTTACAACTTTGAGATAAGACCTAGTTTATACAAATTACAAATTTAAAATATCTAAATATTAGTGCTCAAGACTGTACGTAGGATTATAATATTCTGATGTTACTATATGCTCTGCTGTAGCTATAAAATAAACGTATCATAATATATTGCTGTTTCTAGCCAGTACATTTACCGTGTGACTGTGTGTCAGTACTATCCCATATTTATGGTTCGTTTAGCCTGCACAAAAGGACTGTGGGGTGCGTTCGATTCAGCAACACAGTGCACTGTGGAGGTTACTTAAGTCAGGTTCAAAGAACCTGTTGTGTGTCGCAGTTTCTATTTGAATAGCAGCTGTAAATAAACATCAGGCAGGTAGCATTGTCAAATTTTATAAGAGGTTTAATATACTTTCAAGTGGAAGATAATTATGTAGATAATCGTCACATGCCACCTTAAGGAAGTGCTAATACTTATCGATAGCAATAACGATAATAAAAACAAATAGAAAACTACTCATCCTGAAGAGAATAACAAATAAGAAGTAATATAAATAAAAGATGAGTGGAAATGAGTTTGTCATTAGTGAAGCAGGTGGACGAGACATTACATAATCAGTTGGAAACGCATAATCGGTGATGTGACGAAAATAAAAAGATAACAAAATTCAAGAATGTAAGTTAGACATGTTATTTTTATAAATTTGAATAAGTACATAAATACTTCTCGCTATGAGAGTGAATCTATATATCTATCTAAGTATACTAGCTGAAGAGCTTGCTAAAGCTGAAGAGTTTGTTTGTTTGAACGCGTTAACCTCTGGCTGGAACTACCAGTCGTATTTGAAAAAATCTTTTTGGATAGTCCAATCCTTGAGGAAGGCTAAAGGCTATCACAACACGCTAGCACTCTTAGGAGCCGAGCAAAAAGAAAAAAAAGGAAGAAAGAAAACGAAGTAATAGCGCAGGCAGGCAATGCGATGCGACGGGATGGGTCGGGGAAGAAATTTTATGCAGACGAAGTCGCAGGCAGAAGCTAGTATATACATATAAAAGGTAAAACAAAAGCTAATAAATTGTAATGGATTTATTCCTAAAGAAGTTGTCGATATGAAATTCAATCGTAGTGAGTTACGGATCGAGGGGTTTCTCATCTGTTTGGTTTTTTATGGTAAAACAACTTCCTTAGAGAAGTGCGTAATCTGAAGACTAACCTCTTTCAATTATTGTCTAAAGGAATCTATAGCATTAATAAACATTCACCACTTTGCTCTACATATGCGTGAGAAAGGTTAGAGACAAACTACAAAGGAAGATATAGAATTTCCTGAACAAATGCAAATTCTATATGGAATTATTTTCTTAAAAACAAAATACACATACCAGGTAGTTTAATCGAGAAAGGGCAAATGTGTTAAAAGAATTTCTGTTCACCAAAGGTTCCAGGTTCTTATAGACCGTAGTCCGCATAGAGGCGTATAAGGATGTTAATGTTACAAAATGTACGAGAATGTTTGAGAATTCAATGCTCCTTTTAACGAGAATTGCTTTACAAAGCGGGCCGTCTCTTTTTGCACGTATAAAAGGACTAAATGCTCAGAATAAAATTTAAAACTAGGCAGTCTGGAAGTTAAATAACCCTCGTTCCTAGCTTTTTACAACATTTAGCTTTTACATAGGTAATCGAATTTTAGTAACCAGTATTTTGGATAGGAAATGAACATGCTGCAGTAGTGTTTCAACTGACACAAAGAAAGTCATAACCTGAATCAGTACACGCCACCTGTAAATCATATCAACAAGCACAAAATAAACAGTTACATCAAGTCACTATATCAAAATCAACAACAGCAGCCAATCTATTTCGTAACGATCTCGAACCGTGAAAACGAAGGTGAAATGACAGCTCACTTCACCTAAATTTTCACGGTAAGATCTTTACAGAATAAACCGGTTGTTCTCACCTAACAACCTTTCCCATTTCTCGGTAAGCAACAACAAATGCAGGACAAACTGACAATACACATCAATCATCAAAACTGTCTGCGTATACGCAGAACGGAATGTCATTGTGTGATAATTCGCGGCTCTATACCTCGTGTGGGATGGTTAGTTTCGATCAATAGATGCTTTGGCATATTACATGAATTGGTTCGCTTTATATCGTACTGGTATAGTAGATGTGGAGTGCATGAGTCTTTGTATTGATTGTTACAAAAAATTCCTTACTTGTGCTTTTTATTGCAAATGTTTCGCTTTGTGTTGACTTGGGGTTCGTTTATACAAGACAGGTATATGTATGTTCTTTGCTTATCAATGTTTGCTCCATATATGGGGTATATAAAATGAGCAATGATAAAATCTTCAAACATTTGATGGTTGACCGTAAGGGGGATTGAGGATCTCCTGAATCCCCCAAGCCATTTGTTAAAGTTAAACAAATGGCATTGATATGCTAGTAGTAGTTGTAAGTTGTAACAGAGAATTAAGTTTTGAAGTACTAAGAGAAGCCATTCGAAACTTAAGACGGAAACGGTGCCAAAGAGAAAAGTGTTTTAATAGCATACATTATTTAACATTATTTAATAGCATACAACGGAAAACGGTAAAACGTAGTTTTGTAAAACTACTTACCGAACATCTTAAGTAAAGGAAAGGTTGCAAATGTAATTAGATAACTAGATACTGCTATTAAAGGTACAGATCAACGTCAAGTTGTGAAGCTATTTCTAACAGCAAGGATGTAATCAACCAGTTTAAATCACAAGCCAAATCCATCTATATTATTAATTGGCATGTAATTAAGACTGAACATTCATTTATTTTCTGATATCGTTATCCTTAATCACGCACAACCAAGAATAAACGAGAACAACAAAACCCGAGTGTGTTCGTGTTATGGTACTAAATCAGTGTGCAAAATGAGGAAACCAAACCGATGGAGCACAAAAAATAATGATATTCGAAGCATGAGCATGCATCAACGTCAAACACATGTGCGGCCTTCGTACAATTTGCGTAGTACATTAATATCAAATTGTTTACTATATACACAGACGACTTCAGACCTAATAGCCAGGAAATTAAGTTGATATTTGGCCTTGTACCATTCGCAGGATCATATCTCGTTTAATATCTGAGCTACATACAGCATCAGAAGGGGTCATCAAGATGTCGGTTTACTTTTCATCCTTAATAAAAAGTTATCGTAAAAACGTGGATATAAAATCACAGGACAGTGAGTTTACGAGCTGAGCAACAAGCATTTTATTACGTCTTGAAAATTTGAGAGCCCTTATCTTTTATTTCGGTACAAATATCCGCCTGGACATGATGTGAGAAAGAATGGAGCGTCGTAAAATAAACACCATCAAAGAAATTACGCCCTCCATTCTGCGCAAACATTGAATCACCACAAACACATATGACCTCGATCAAAAAAGCGCTATCACAGTCTGTCTGTAGACTGAGCTTACAGCCAATCCGGATAAAGGGCAGTATATTTAGCTTAGAACAGAAAATTTGAATTTCCATCAAATTGGATCCTTTCACTCAGCGGCGGCCTTACCCATTGCGAGGCTCCGGGAGGCAGGTCTTTGCGAGACCCTTTGTCCTTCGTGAAAAGTATGTGATGCGAAAGTAGGTCTGGTTGTTTGGTTTAGGTATTTGTCATGTTTGACGAGAAATGCTAAAATTATACAAATAAATAAAATTCGAGTTTTAAAATATTTTACATTGAAAGATTTACAAAATTAACAAATACTCTCTGTATTTGTTAATTTTGTAAATCTTTCAATGTAAAATATTTTATGTTAAATTTTCCTGCGGTAAACTGCGGTTTGGTGAAGTTCACCAAACCGCAGTATCCGACCATTTCAGAATGTCTGCAAATAGCTTTGAATCAAAATGAAACTTCGTTCTTAGTATCTAATTTAAAGTTTGATGTACTTAACCCACATCAGCATATTAACTACTTGCGATGTGAAGTTTTGAAATATTGAACTCAAAATAAATTGCAACATAAAACTCAAACCTTGGGTACGTACTGCAGCAAGCTACGCAAAGTCTGTACTTAAAATCATAACGCCCGCGCCACAACAAAAGCTTTACGCAACCATAGAAATGCGAGTTTCCTACAATTGTTTTAAAGCTAATCTGTTAGTTGTGCGGAATAAAAACAGCTGTGGTGTGCGCGGCGGTGCCGGGCGGCGCTTGGTACACCTTGGTACGAAACGTGCGCGCGCGCCGACACATTATCACGACGACCCGGCGCGCAGCGCACTTGTAGTCCATGAATTGAGACCTAGCTTATACATTCAAAGATATAATGTGTGAGAGTTTCTGTGACAAATGACCCTACTTTTCGTAGTATAGTAAACAAAATTTTTTTTTTATTAATCTGTATTGTCCCACTAACTGGCCAAAGGCCTGCCCCAAATCCATAAAGAAACTCTATGCCCGCGCTGTTAGGTACAATATTTGCAACCGAACAGCTCAGCACTTTTGCTTGCGTGCATTTCCATAAATGCAGGTATCGCAGCTATTACCAGTTAGTGCGTGTTCGAATACCAATCGTGTAACTCAATCAAACTAGATCAAACCATCTTAGTGCTAATTTAGATTATGTGTACCATTTAATGACTATCACTAGTATTCAATATAACGTTTAAACCATATCATTTCGTATTATTAAACCAGTCTAATAATACTACGAGTAAACCAACCAAATATCAACCAACTCGGAAGTTAGTGCTAAACCAAGCAGGCACTAAAATCTACACGTGCTCTACAACGAACCAGCCCTCGCGGTACGCGTCCAGGAGGCCTACCATGATCTATTTAAAAACGATTCAAAAGCAAGACATTTCAGTTTAGGTTCTTAAACTGCATCGCTCACAGTCGGTCGTACCATGACGTCCAATACGCTCAGCGGCATTTGGATCGTTGAAAGTGAATGAGCGTTAAGAGCTCGTGGTAGGTATCCAGATGGCACGGCCTAAATTGAATCGTTAAACTGACGTCATGGTACGAATTAGAAGAACAGTTCAGTTAAGGTCCTAAAGTGGATCGCGTTAAGAGCTCGTGGTAGGTATGCAGATCGTCTCGCCACCTCTTTTTAGGTTGGCCTCGGCGGCGCTGTTCACCTTCAGACACTCATCGTTTGCCCAGCGGTCAGCGTACATACGGCTGATGTGACTCGCCAAATCCTATTTGAGGCTGGCAGCCTTCTTTCCTACATCCAATATGTCCGTTGTGAAACGCAGAGTGGTTAACTGATTATGAGAAAAAAAAAGATTTTACTTTGCCCGACAGGGTCCATAATGATCTCATTAAATTTTACCACCTAAGTACACATTGTAGAATGCAATAAATGATTAAGTACCTATTGAAAAGGAACATCGACTAAACCCCAGAATGTAGTATGTAAAATGAAGTAAGCCAAAACTAATCATTTAGCTACATCCCTGCCCATAGAGATGAACACAGTATTCAACAAATGAGGCAATTTGCTTCACAACCGCTCATTATGACATCAAATAAAACGACAAAAATAGAACCGCACATCTGTCACAAGAGCAGAACGGAAACGGGCACTACATTCCGAAGCAATTCCGTAAATACAGGCAATGTGTCTCAAGTTATCTAACCCGGCAGAGAACATGCAATTATCAAAAGTTCTCACGACTACCTTGTATTTGAATATAATTTTAGTTACATAATCACTACAAGTGATTAATATAAAGCTTATAATATTATAATGAGTAGATTTTTGATCTTGAAGATCGCATAAACAATGGGCAGAAGAAACAATTAAAATTCTTGAGAACTGTTATAAAGTATACGTTGTACGGATTTCATTTAACATGGACGTTTAACAATCAGATTACCACGAGTAATTTTATAAATCAATTGAATATACAGCGGAAGTAGACAGTAATCAAAGAAAAATGTGTGTGAACTTCCTTCTGTTAGATACTTTCAATTTGTTTTTCTTATTAATTGTTACTCCTTCACTGTTTCATGTCTCGATCATCAGTATGTTCAGAGGTTAAAGGGTTATTAAATGTATCCTTGTGAATTACGCAAACAACAAATGAAATGCATTGGGAATTCGTAGTTGCAGGAAGCAATCCACTGGGAAAATCTAGAAGAGAGAAAGCCAATGAACCTATCCCAAAGGACCGGTGCATTGCTGTTGAATTTGGCCAATCATATTATGTTCAGTGAAACCCAATACACCACGCAACAATATTGTTTATTTTAATACATAGTAGTTATGTACCAAATGCTTATGTAAGTAGAAACATTGACGTAACAATGACGTTGGAGATCGCAAACAGTACGGATAACTTCAGCAAACATGCTGTGTATCGGCAAAGTTTGTTTAAATTCATATTTTATCTTTAAACAACGCGACAATGGAAAATATGGAAACAATGGCCGCTCATTATACGTTGCTTTACTGACCTGCGAGTTAAATAAAAACAGTGTGTATTGAGTTAAAGATATTTGAGACAACTGAGTAAAACAAGTATGTTTTGGTCTTTGGAGGGTTACCATTAATGGCAGCTTTTATACAATGTGGAGAAGACAATACGACAATATATGAAAACACTGGCAATACTAATCCATAAAAGTATTTTCGAACTATCGAATGAATCCTAACATCAAAATAAACAAGTGATTCAAACTAACTAAATAGTAGTGATGGGTCCACTATGGGTTTTGTCAATCTTTGACTAGCTATAGTGACGAAACTATTGGATATATTTAATTTAATCTTCATAAACGTAGACTGTCTGACTGTCGTCTCCACCTTGTATATCAAACACTGAAGATATTTATTTATTTATCTAGGGACAACAAACAGTAGCGATAATAAGTAAACATAGGTTAGAACTTAATAATAGAACTACCAAATACACTACTCACAACGTTATCCACACATTACTAAACAGATCTACTAGTTGTTACAAAGAACGATGAACTGGAAAAACAAAATTATCATTTTATTAAAACAGGAATAGAAACTGAACTAAATATAAGTGATTCGTAAAAGGCTTCCAGCGTTAACACTGGAAACGTAGAAACTCGCGCGCAGTGAAATGGCAACTATAGGTTGCCTGCAAAATTGCAAATACCGAAGCAAATTACATGAAACTTCCCAATTTCTTATTAAATGGAAACTGAGGCGAATGTTCACAAGGTTTCTGATTACGAACGCAGAATTGATAGTGAGCTTTATGATTTTTCTTTGTATACTTACAATTTTCAAAACGAGATATTATCCTTTTGTGGAATATATTAGGTGTAGACCTGGCAGAACAGAGATGCTGCTAATAAGAAGTAATACTTACTCCCTAGCAATGTTAATGCAAAATTAAATACATTTATCTTACTGATTTATTCATTTGGTTTGGAACTCCCGTTACAAATCCAGTCGACACAAAAACAAACCATATGCCTTCACAGAACAGCAATATGTCACAACTAAGTGCCAGATTATATATGGAAACGCGAGCAAAAATAAAAACAGCATACGCTATTAATGACACCTATTTTCGTATAATCCTACTGCAAATAACAGGACTAATAAATCAAAGTTAATCTTGAAAACACGCGAGCGTCTGTGAAAAATCCAGACCATATAATGTAAGAAATATGTAACCTCCATAGATGTATGTAAGCAAGAATCTCACATCATTTGTGGTATATGGCGCGAGGTACGGGCTACAATTATTTGAGGTCAGGGAGCACGATGTGACCCTTAAGATACCGAGACTGGCATCATGCTTAGAATTTTTATTTTATTTCAAGATTAAACGGAGTGAGTTTGTAGTCAGAATTCTTGTAGTGATTACGATGTGGACGAAATAAGACTTTTCTGGCATACAGAGAAATCTCTTTAAGTAGTTTTAGAAAGGTAATTATTGAATTATTGCCTAGGTTATGTCTACCGACTAGTGTATGATTTAACGCTTGGATAGAAATATATACCTAGGAATGAAGATTGGAAAGCAAAATAAAATTAGAAATGTTGTAAGTAATTATCAGAAACGTTTTAAAGCAGATAGACCACACAGTATGGTTGGCAGTCGTAACGCTGGAATGGAAACCATAATTAAACAATAATCAGAATCATTAAAGCGTTTGCCGGCAAATTAACAACTTTTTGAGTGCCTATTGAACACAGAAAGCAATTTTAATAAAAACATTACACCGGGGCAACGAAAAGTACCCAGTCCTGATGACCTAGTCTGATTGGTCATGCTGTAGTAATAAATATGTGAGATGTTAATAATTGTAATGGTACTCGACACAATACGGAAATATAGACATTCAACAAATGAAATCTCACACCAAACTATCACATTCCAACCCAGGAAACAACAATGCCCGGGAATCTACACCTACTATTATTATATTACATGTCGAAACATTCACATTTTCGGCTACAGGCACGTACAACTGCACAATAGTCGACAATACTAATATTATCAATAGCGTATCGCAAATCTAATTTATTCGAGCCGCGACCTGCCCATCCATTGTAGCGATCGCAACATTAAATTGTGTGGTCGTGACCTTCGCATCATAGAATGTTTGTCAGATTAATTGTTGCCAGACTTGCCAGTGGGCGTCGATGGACCTGCTCACTCAGTTTTTGTGTGGGATTTTAAGTTTCTGAATGGGAAGGATTGCAAGATTGCAAGGAAGTCGTGGTTGAATTGTTTTAAAATGTGCTAGCTTCCAATGATTGAAAATGACACAACCAGGCCCATTCTTAAAGGTTTTCTACCTCGTCTTCTTCGTAAATTGTAGCTGTTGTTGTGGCTTCTCTCTCCGATGATTACATCATTAGTCAAGTATTTTTATTTGCACGTGCATAACACCGTGTTGCAAATAACATTAAAATTAAAATCATGGAGACTCTTATAATATGTTCCTAATTTTATTGGTTACTGTGCGAAATTTTCTATTAACGCGAAAAGCACGTGTTGTGCCAATCAACTATTTGTATAAGTAATTAAGTAATAAAAAGATTAACCTAAACACTATAATTTGGAGGTCATGTGCTAAATTATTCGAATTTTCCATGAATTACTAAAAGTTAAATGACCGGACCACCTCGAGATCATAAGATGCCCAGGATGCTTTAGAGGAAAATGGTCAAACAAATATAGCACATACCTAAAGCAAAATTCAATCTAAAAGAAAAACAAAGCAATAACGACCGGCCTGCCTGACCTAGAACCGTAGATTGTCTTGAAATCCGCACCGAAAGATCAAAATACAGAGGGGGAGTAATAAAATTGGATTCCTACTAAAGAAAAAGAGCTTAGCTCTTCACAAACAAACTTGTTTTCGTTCAAGAAAATAGAACGAATCTTATTCCTTCATCGTAAGCACTCCTTCTTGGTTGCACATTCAGTACAGTAACATGATAGGTTTAAAACAAAATGTAACGCGCTCCAGTGTGCACGAATTAGATTACCAGATTGGCCTTCAATATTGCTAAATATTATATTGCCATCATTAGCTATCAGGAAATTACATCCGCAATTTGTCCTACCATGTCGTGTGTTCACACGTTTAAAGATTTCGACATATTATTTACGTCGATATTTACAAGTGGTATGTATTTTTGCCTTGACATCCATGCATTACGAGTCCATTATCAGGTCGTTGTGGGGTAGCAGAAGACGACTAAAATATACCTTAAGGCTTAATGACTTCGTTTAATCACGGAAGAATCTTTGCGGAAGTGTTTGCTTCGCTATCTCCTGAATGATATTCCTACGTAACGGCTTCTGACTAGAAATAGTTATCATTCCTACATGCAACCTACATCGACATGGTTTGTACTGCTCTTAGTCGTAGGTACTCGTGATGCCACAGCATCCTATGATTTGTTAAACACTTAATAGCACAGCTTATGTAGGAAGCTATTTGCTCTGGTATTCGTAAGTGATGGCTTATCAACGATTACAACTAGCGCTATTGCAATTTTTATATGCAATAATTTCGCCGTTCGTCTGCCAACTACATTTCATGTCAGTCAGTAGAATAATATTTACTTATCTTGATAAAAGATAAAGCATTCATTTTATTGTTTTACTACTTCAAAACAAAAATTAGAATTGTTTACGTTTGATTTGAAGTGCTGCAGGCTATAAACGAAGGTTGGTGGATGGAGGAGGCAACGATCTGCTGCCCATGTGGGACATACTTGTTATTTTATAGCCTCATTTACAAAGCATTTGGTTTCAACACTTTTAATGTATATCATTTGAAAACATGCAATTGTGGCAAATAATAATATTTTTTCTCTGAACAAATCGTTTTAAAAAAAAAAGGCAAGAAACTGGATTCCAAGTATTTAAAAACAACTTAATACCTCAACACTACAAAATGTTTGTAAACAATTAGTAGTTTGTGCAGGAAATTCTATAAGTCGACGATTTAGTTTATTGTTGTTAAATATTAATAAATTAAAGATGGCGGGTCACCCCAAAGTTCACACGGTGAGTATTGACCTTCATGCTCTTAGTCAGGTTCCATGTCAAAGATATAATTATAATGTATCCATGAATGCATCTTCTATGGCCACTTTTATGTCATTATATTATGTTGATGGCTACATTGGCTCTTTTGGCTCTCTAAACTTTTAATTTTTTACCTCGAAGTTTTCTGTTTTTTTTTTGTTTTGTGGTTTTTATTGTTTTGTTTATTTGCAAGACAATACCTAACACATTAGGTATAGTATTTTTCTTTCTTTTTCCTTAAATTCTATTGCACAATAACTAACTTAAAATTCGTCATCAATTGTAAGTAACCACAAAGTACTTTCATACCCTTTCATCATTCATTGAAAACAGAGCATGAATTAAATTAATAAAATGTTTAATTAAAAAGTTCACCAAGGCTTCATTCTCTTGTACTGATGGAAGTAGAGTTTAATTGAAGTTCATAATTAAAGTGCATTCTACTAACTTCATTAATTTGCTTTGGCCACGCTGGGACCGTTACGTAATGCAAAGTAAGTTGACGTTTATTTTTTATTCCGTCGATTGTTCGACCAGTCTCATTTGATTGTATAATGATAGATACCAGTTTTAGAAGGAAAACGCTGTTCAAGTATATATCTATTTACCTCATAAAAATTCGAAGTTTTCCTTTTGGTTCAATCATCATCTTTACATAAATTCTTAAGGCCCTGTTTGTAGCCAACAATATTGATCCTCAGATGCATTCTAAGATTTCTATGACTTCCTGGAACAGATGACAAAACCTCCGCAGAATTCGAATCGTACAGATCGCTAATCTCCTTGTAATCTAGACTAGTAGAATCGTACGCAACAGATCGTGACCGCCAGATTAGTAGCGCTTTAGATACAGTAAGTAGCTTAGGCGATTTCATTCAAATTTACACAATTTTATCACCTACAAGCATCATGGGAATAACTTCTTTGAACATCCTACTGATTTTCCTCGCATCGTACTTGGGACGGTACTCAGTAAGTTCTTGGTAAATGATTATCTTGTGTAGGAATCAGCTCGTAAGAGGTCATGGCCCTCGTTATGTACAGAATTTCGACAAAGCATACGCTACTAACAAGTGTACATCTGTAGGAACTCAGCCATCATCATATTACTCAGGGATGTTTCATTCAAATACACAACTCCAACGATGACAAATCTCATGACATGACATCCAGTTCTGCATTCAAGTTCCCATCTATATAACGTAGCTATAAATTCTCCCGCATAGGCATGCACTTAAGTCGTTCACCATACCATAACAGTTTTGCAACACTTTGCCCAACCTCCGGTTTCGATCTCAAGACAACACCACAACGTGGACCGTGAGAAACAGCAAGTTCTGTTGCAAGAAGACGTGAGTGACGATAGTAACCAACATAACAACGAAGGTCTTAACACCCTTCACGTAAGCAAATACGGTACAGTTTACTTTGAATAAACAGCAAAGGATAAAGTAGGAGGTCTCGTTACTAATTGACGAGTTAATTCGTTCATGCCTAAGTCTAATGACAAGTTGGTTTTTATAGGGAATAATTAGAAGTAATTAAAAATTGTTAAACTGCAATGAAGCAATTGCTTGAAGAAAATCTTAATCTTCGTCACAAAAAGTCAATTGAACCTTTGAACGTCATTATTGATAATGACGTTGATTCTACATGACTGTCTATTGATTACTCTTTAGATAAGATTAACTAAATTACTGTTAATTTTATCTTTAATATTTCGTATTTTTGTTGATATCCGGATGTGTAATGTACACCAAAATCTGTGAACTACGTAATATATTGTTGTCATAATAAACCACGTTTTGGTTACATGTGCCTGATAACAGTACAATATATACCTCCTGTCATAAAAGTAATTTGATATTATATTATAATTGCAACAACGCTGTATTGTGCGATGCCATTTTACTGGAATTTTCAGTCTTCGTCATTATCATAGCGATGATATCTATAATTGCGAACAGCATTATTTTATGATGGACTGAATCTTAATTGTTATATCACAATTGCATGATGCTGCCACAATTGTATTCATTATCACTATAGAAACTTCTCATTACTGGATAATATCAGTAACAACTGCGTTGCGATATTACGAGTCAAGGCCTGATATTAAAATCAAGAGGAATAATAAAAAAACCCAAATGTGTTTGCTTTTATTTGCTAACAGCGTAAAATCGTAAATAGGTAAGTCCGACGATTTTTGCCGCAGTCTCGAAAATTGTCCGTCAACACGACGTATAGTAACGTCTATAAAGTCTTTTATTAGTACGAAGCTGGTGATTTTTTATTGTACGGCATGCGGCAGTATTAATACGGTTAAACTGTTATCAAATGTCAAGGCTATGAAGACTATGGTAACAAAAAGAGAATATACAAGGCGGATACTAAAGTAGGTAACTAGGATGATCTTAGTATAAATACAGTAGGTATATCGTAAGAACATTTAGTTCTATTCTATTACAATGAACGTGTTTGGCCTCTGAATAATGAGTTGATAAGGAAGGAAAAAATAGAATATCTGTGCGGACAGACAAATAGTCTAGCACAAAATGGCGCCATAATACAAACTACAGGTACTGTAGTATAATACATTTACCTAGATGTTTAAAAAGGAATTTGTATGATATTCAGCTGCATCTAATTGGACTAGAAGCCGACTTCAATACATAGCTGTAGAAACGCTAGAAAAGGAATACATAACTTCTTTGAAAAAATCACCGAAAAAGTAGCGGGGCAAGGTAACCAGCATCGATTGGAAACTGGGACTTATTTATATACCCCTCTCGTTTCTTTAGAGGGGTTGGCAGTCTACAAAACTAAGGCATATCAGAATTTCACATACCATTGAATGCTCCTGCCCGAATCTACAATAGTCACAAACGCTCACTTTGAACAATGACGCGCGTCCCCAATTGGAACCACGTATAACGTGCCGGCCATAAAGACACATCTGTGTATTAATAGTGACAGCCGTCTATTTGTTCTCAACTCAATTCTTGACTCTAACAATAAGCACAATGATATGTTACCAGATATAATAAAAAAGATGATTATGTAGGTTTATACGAGGTCATCTTTTGAGTTCTAAGCCACTGAAAGAAACTGTCAAGGACAGTATCCTTTGAAAAGATAATCGTTGCCAATAATATATGAAATGCAAAGACAAAGAATTACTTGGACAACACTTGAGATTAATTAAGTAAAGTTTCCAGACGGACAGAAACAATAGTTGCGGTAACCGATGCTTTGAAATCAGGAATTCCATTGCCATTGCACATAGACGAGATCAAAAGCGCTAGAGGGTCACTGACAAATACCATATAAATATCCTTAACCCACATACTCAGCCCACATAGTACAAAAAGCAGCCGTAAAGCGAGCATTAGCGTAAAATTTGGCAATCAGTATTATAGTAGCCTTGGCATGGCACTCCGAGGATAGATGGCCGAGACCGATTTGCTCTAGCCAGTGACGCGACCCCAAGTAGTGTGAGATGAGTGCGAGCCACGGGAATGTAATGTAAATAACTAACATTTGTTCTCGTGAATGGGGTTATGACATGATGGAGTAAACGCTCTTTCTTTGAGGCGGCAAGTAAATATGTCAAAGAATGTGGCTAGCGAGAACAGGAAATCTGTAATTGTGAAGACTGGAGATCCTAGAAGTTGATATAGTTGTGTGTGTCTGTGTTTATACAAGGATAAGGGGATAGTGAAATAAATATATGTATAGGTATGAATTTCCTTATGTAAATGAAATGTAAAACTATACATATATTGTGGTGATGTTCCACAAACAACGGGAGCACTTAATATCGTGTCAAGCGTGTCCAGTTGCCTGCACGTTAAAAAAACGAGGTGCACTCGTAGTCAAATTCTGGGCAGGCTATTTAGATTGCCATCGACACGCTATGAAGAATTTCCTTATCAACCACGCGATGGATGTTACAGGCTTGTTTGTATTTTATGTTTTATTATGAATTGAACATGAGTTGTTGTTGTTTCTTCCGGCTTACCGATATTTATATACAACATTACGTTACTAGTTTATGCAACCTGTTGCTATAGCTTGTGTAAATATGAATTAAGACCGCAATAAAACATTTGCAATTTTCTAGTACCTTCTTACTTTAAGACTACTTTTTAAATGACCGAAGAATTTTTATGACCAATACTGAAATGTCGTGACTCCTGACGACCGTTTCGAAGTCTCTGTTAAGACAAATACATGCTGAGGTGTCAATAGCAATAGTACTCACACAGCTTTAGCGCACATGTCCACTAAACACACACTACGTGCTTAACAAGAACAAATAAAAGTAAATAGTGGAAATAAAAATATTCGACACGACACACTGTTTCCAGACAGACATAGTGACTGAAAAACAGACGGGTTATCGATACATAATAACAAAAGTAATATTTAAATTATATTTTACATTTTCAATGTTGCTTATCTGCAAGTTTGTTTTCGCTTCCGGGATGAGCAGAACTGAGAGCGATATCAATACGTGCATCGCCAACATAAAGTTACATACCGCATGTTGGAAGTTGTAACCAGTTAGAATCAAACATGTGGTGTGGGTAGAATCATGACTAGCTCATAACTGAGAGTAGCATACCATGCATCTCGACTTTCTTGCCGAACGCGAAGGTACGAAAGGTCCACACGACAGAATTGTAGTTGGTGATTTAACAGCAAAGAACAGCAAGACATAATAAACACAAGACATGTATTTTACGCAATAGGTTTTCATTGTAAGCAGCACAAAATAACTAAGGAAGAAAACAAATTAAAAAATTATTATAAAGTCGATTACAAGATGATTTCAAACTGATTAAAAGAGAGCTTCTTATAGTAACGGCAACTCCTAATCAAGATCCATTTTGAGGTCAACAGTTCTGAAAGAAACTTCAAAAGATCTTAACCGGAGCTAACGAATGGCGAGCACCTACTTATTGAGTGATATTATCTTTCAAGAACGTTATTCTTAGTGACGCCAATGTTCTGGTAAATGATAAAAATAAAATAGATTTAAGTAGTTCTAAAACTAGACAAGTTTTGTTCACAAAATCTCCTCATTTTAATTGCTTTTAAACTGCAAGCGATTGTTCACTTCTTGCTGTTTAAAATTAGTTTAATCGTAGAACTTTCGGAGGTAATCTTTTACAGATTTCCTCTAAAGTAACTTTAACGAAAGGACTCTCTTTTTATGTGCCCGGACTTGTGAGTTACTGGATGGTTTTAGGTCAAAGAATGAATGAATTGCACCTGTAGAATCTAAAAGATGATTCTGACCGCATAGTTTTTAATTCATAAGACACGTAATAATGAAGGCAGAGCCTGCCACAGACGTAATTAAAAAAAATATGTTTACCAACATTCATTACGTATAAAAGAAGATGTAACTCCGTTCCGAACACGTGCGGTCGCGAACAATCGAAATTCGTTTTTTAAACACCACCGCAGCAAGCACAATAGCAAATAATGTGTCGCAATGAATGAAAGTTGTGAAAGAATACGAGAAACCTGTTTACGTAATACACGCAAAAATTCGACCGACAATAGACTTTTACATGGTTCATGCACATATATGAGTGTAATACTCATTTTATACTCCAAATGCTTTGGGAAATGTGCAAGCATTAGTTGAAATTTTAACCAGTGTTGATTGCCAAGATTTAGAGACACATTTAGCACCACAATTGAAATTAGCTGTGGTTTCACTTCGTATTAGAAATGAGTGACGCATTTATACAGCGTAATCGATATAATACGAGTATGTATTGTCATTCAGTTCTTTTCCATTACGAGTTGGATAAACTACAGCTTCAATTTTGGTTTTTATAAATTAACACTTGTATACTTTTCCCAATTTGTAAGTTTATCATGATTCGTGTTTAGCAATGGATACTAAAGGCTTTAAATGAACGCTTATAAATAACTTAGATCATAATCGTCGAGTGATCGTTAATCTTTTGCGGATCGCAGTTAACAAATTCTTAGCACATTAACTCTGGCCATACTCGATACTCGTACCGAATCTTGCATTACTGCAATCTGGTGACATCATGCTTATTCAAAAAAAGTGGATTACTAGCCACTCGAGTCGCATGAATCGGATTAATTTATTCGCTTCTAAGGAACGATGATCTTGTTATGTAAAGATCAATCGATTAGGCGAAGAGATTTCCTCATTTCCCAAGTGTTGATATACAATATGCTTCTTTTTTGCGAAACTTACATAGATGTGAACTTTGAACTATCTATATTATACATTCATTCAAACCGGATCTCTATCCGAAAACATTCGTACTCTTGATTTCGGCCTTCGGATCTACAGATCCAGTTCTTCAGATTGGAAACTGTTTTTAACTAAAAGTTGTCAATGCCGTGTGACGTATAAATGCTTTCATCAATATAATTATGTGCTAGTATTTATACATCGAGGAGGTCGCAGTGACGTCGTACGCTTAAATAATTCCGGTATTATTGAACTGTTTCGTTGTCACGAGTGATCTGGATCAGACGGAGTTGGATTAATGGTGTCATGACATCACTTCACGGTTTAACCTTTGATGTTACGAACCAATTTAAAATAGTAGGCGGTATTCTTGCAATCAGTGAATTCTTGCCAATTAAAAATTGTGGTGTTTGCTCAATTATTTTGGATTCTGCAGTTTTTCTTATTTATCCTTTTCAAATGTACCTACTTGCGAATGTTTCATATTTTCAATACAAATTGATTTGAGAATATATTACGTGTTCAATTCTAAGATAATATAATCTTCTCGCACAATAAAATCTGCAAAGTTTTGTTCGGTGACCTTAACTTCATTGATAGTAATAGCATTTAACGTCCAAAGTAATTTATTATCAATTGTTTGCATACCATAATATAACCAAATCGATACTGCCTTTGTCTGGCTTTTTGTTTTGTAGGTCATGCATGAAAGCGGACTATATTACAATTGATTAACCAATATAAAGGACGGTGGACTCTTTATTGGGCTACTAGCTGCTGCCCGCGACTTCGTCTGCGTGAAATTTCACCCTCTTAGGCGTGGAATTTCGAAAAACCCTTTCTTAGTGGACCTTCACAAAAAACACACCCTCCGTCTCTAGGTCCAGCGGCTTAGGCTGTGCATTGATATATCAGTCAGTTCTTTGGATTTTAGTCAAACACTTATAATATGACTTATGTTTCCTTTAAAAATATTTATTTCCATTAATATAAGGACATAGATAAATCCAATAAGGCAAACATTGACACCATACAGTATAACATTGCAAAAGCTATACGGTACGGTACAGTTCCTTTACCAATTCCAAATGCTACGTAAATGTCAGGAGGTCGTTCTATTCATCCACACGTAAGTTACGTTCGGATGAAAATTCCCTAGCAACCACTTCGAGATCAAAATGGAGTCTATATTTCTTTTCTGTCTGAAAAAGTACGATATAGGACACTAAATATTTTCTGTAGGTAATATTTCGACCCGTCTTTCAGGCACTTTATCATAGTACATTTTCTTTTATTCCGTTACGCTGAACTCTTTCCAATCAATTGATATTTTGTCTGATCAAAGATCAATTGCCAACAGTATCGTCACAATGGCTACAATTAAAATGTCCTCAACGACATTCACCATTACATCAGTATTACAAAAACTAATGGTTCCAATCTAGTCCACTTTATAAATAGTCGACATTCATTCATAGTTCATGCATTCTTGTGGCCTTATGAATTGAATGCTCGGAGTATAAGGGTACTTTGTTATCGAAATAAGACTGTTCTCTGATGTTTGATGATGACCCATATTTGAGTTTCACTTCCTTTTTGGTTACACAAGTTACTCTTTGATGGTTTCAAGACTCTTTGAGAATGTTAAAAGCATTCGAAACATTTCGAGATTCGAGTTCACAGAGAAATTGAAACAGTTAATAAATGACGTCTGGATAATTGCAGATGGGTAAGAAATACTTATAGGTACCTACGCTTCTCAAAGATGTTGCAAAATATATTCAGAATTTTATACGTAGGTACAGATTTAAACCCATACAGATTTCCATTATAGACTCCCATTTTGCCGGGAGCCTCTGCTGCGGAACGCAACCACTGATTATTTTACTTTTTACTACACGACTAAAATATGTATTTATTGATAGTTAAAGTAAAACCATAAAAACATGAGTGGGTACGTGGTGGAACAATTTCCTGTCGGCTATAAAAAGCTTAAGTCAGGCAGATTAAGTACGGATGGAGCTGCTCGTTCACGATCAATCATTAATGTGAAACTGAACTTTCATTCTTATGTTACTTGAGTGATATAAATCATTAATCTATCATCAGCATCCTATCACCCGGTAAATACACTGCCGGACATGGGAACTACTGTGACGACAGACGACGCATATTTCGTGAATTCTTAGATACGATCAGTAGATTCTACTGTTCATAAAAACGCTGATATTATATTTAATTTGCCGTATAAGAGATACAGCATGTACGGGCTGGGGGCAAGACCACCCAGGAATTCCAATCATTACACAAAGAAACATCATTGCTTCCACACAATATGAAAACTAATAACGCGAAAATATATCGAAATCAATAAAATAATATGTAATATATCGAATCCAGAAATATTCTAGATTCAGAAAGTCATTACGTTGCATGAACTTGACGCCGGCGTTCTATTGACGAAAGCTCCAATTCTAAGATGGCCCCTTGAGGGACCTCAAGTCAATCAATATTTATTCATGATACACATTTGATTGCTTTCTATTAGTGGAAATATTGTTTGGAAATATTAATAGTTTTGTTCGTATTTCTGTTGCCTAGGAGATTTTACCCAACATATATATGCCTTTTTCGCTTTGGTATATTTCACTACTGATTGGATTACCTTTATAACAACCGGAGTTTTAACTTGATATACTTATACATTATTAGTCACGTTCAGTTTTAAGACTATAAAACCTCGTTATCGTTAGTGAGATCATAAAGTATAGCGAAACGATCTGCAATAAAATCAACGCCTTCCAAGTTACAATCGTGGTCACTCTGTTCAAAGGAAATACATAAATCTCAGATTTAACTGCTTTTAAAGAAAGTATGTATATATAAACTGACTTCCATAATTATTAAGTAACTGGTGTATGTAATCGCTATTCTGGTCCGTGCAGTACTTTCACTGGACGAATTTATTAAATTTCACTGACAGATATTCCATCGCTATTGTTGAAATGGCATCGGTAAGCGTGAAGCTACCGCCCCGCACCTATAGTTACGGCACCATTATTTTTTGCAACATGAATAATTTAATTTTCATTAATGTGTGTACCTATGTAGCTTGCGATATGTAATATTACGCAGATATTGGCATAAACACATTACAGCTTACGGCATCATTTTACGGAACGAATCGGCAAATCAAAGGGCATACTTAACATTGCTGAGCATATTGATCTATCGGTACATTGGAATGACTTTTTCAATCCATAATTCACTTATGAGAATGCAGTAGACTTTTTCTGGCTTGATTCAATGTGAAACACATCCATGCTGTGTGTCCAGTTGTCCACGCTCCTATTTTATTATGTAAAGAGGTTTTAATTTATCTTTAAGATAGCAAAAAGTATTTATGCACAGTTCTTGTATCCTTCATGAATGTCACGCATTATTATTATGTTCTACTTATCACATCTGACATTGGCAGAATTGTCGACATCGGCACCATTGCCATAGAGAAAAATAGAATAGAATAGAATTATGTTCTACTATTGCTACACTATGGCTGCACTCATCTCCAAATATAACCTCGCGAATAACGAAACATGTAGAGATCGTAGACACATTGAAATTAACGAGCAGTCGGGCAATTTCAGAAAACTTACGATTCAAAACAACGCTGTTCAATTTTCAGGTAAAACGATTTAACATTTCGTCACGGACCCCAAAATCTTACCATGTACAGATCGTGTAGCAATAACTTACACTTCTCACGTGATTTGTAGACGACGTTTAGTAATTCTATAATCATCACTATCTTTTACGTAACCATGAAAGATACGAGTTGTGTACATCGAAAGATAAAGAAAGTGATATCTTATTTGTGGATCGTGTAACAAAGATTATCTTGGCTATGATTAAGATGGAAGTTAGTCAGAGGATCTGAATAATGACAGAGGCTGCCAGTTGAAAGTAGATAAGATACCTTGTTTTGCTGTCTTATTCATCCAAGCATTTTACCAGACTTTCAGTCAGATCTGATCAGTTTTAAGGAGACATTAATTATGGGATTATGTTGCTGCTAAGAATATTACACGTCCAAATAAAACCCCATTTCCACAAAATCCAAAGCTTACAGCTTGATAAAATTATAATTCTAATTTTATACTGTTCGCCCTCGCTAACATAACCCAATTATTTCGGTGCTGGGGACATAATGCCATTGATTATACCGGTATTATTTTTATATACACTGGACAAGTTTAAAACCACAACGACCGCTATCTATTCCATAAATATTCTAATTCCAACAGAAAAAATGTTGCTACACAATCTGACGTTTATAAATAAGAGTCATCGACCCCGAGGCAGGTGCTCTTTC
This sequence comes from Gortyna flavago, assembly GCA_963669345.1. Lineage (NCBI taxonomy): Eukaryota > Metazoa > Arthropoda > Insecta > Lepidoptera > Noctuidae > Gortyna > Gortyna flavago. The sequence continues at coordinate 16,715,632 of OY770136.1, read as the reverse complement.
TACTTATATCAATTTTGATTATAATAATATCGTGACTATTATTCTTCTTCGTATTATTCAACTGCAATTTGTTTAATATTAGAAGCTAACGTAATATTGGGATTTGGAGTCTATATTCAGAAGTTTATGTTCTCCGATTAAATCGACACCCACATTATTTTCATCGCTAACACCGTTTGCCCTTTCGCTTCTTACAAACATATTATACACGTTGTCTCTATACTAATACCCACCTGCTGTGACAATTAGTTCTCATTTAACTTCATCTTCACCTTCTTGCTTCAAGCTATTTATAAATAGTTTTTTTTTTAGCTTTCGGTCGCAACCTTTGCCTTGCTAGATAATAAAACCTACGCGTGATTATCAAGACCTTTACACATCAACTGACCAATCAACAAGTTCCTTAAAGGTGACACTCCTCAAATAGGCACAGTGGCATAGGTACAGTGAAAGGCGATGACGTCAGATTGGCTTTGCCTTCCTACGCAGGCTGGCGGTCTTGAAGAATACCGGTGCACTGACATTGTGTAGGTCCTGCATATGCTCCAAGATCGTATCTTATCCAAAGTGTTCCTAAAAGATTTTTGGCAAAAATTTGTCCTCAGCAAATTGGGTTGATTTAATGAAATTGCTTCTCATAAAGACAAGACTTTTACTTACACGCACCAACTGGCTTCAAATTGTTCCGAATATGTTTAGATTACAAGACCCTCTTTCACACGCTCAAATAAAATATCCTCATTAAACAGCCGTACAAAGTTCAACAGCTATCAATTTATCACTCGTTACAGTGTTGTCTTCTTCGTTCTCATTGTAATGAAAACATTGTGCCACAAAGTTGACAAAATTAAAAACACAATTGGTTTGTCACAACATCTTTGTCACCGTAAACATTACTCATGGGTGCAAGTGACATTGTTCTAGCCATTATTGTTTATGAATCATGTTTAGAGGGCCGCGGAATATACGAATGTTTGCCAAAGTTCAATATGAGATAATGCTCTTACTGAATATTGGATTCCGTTATTTCTTTCAGCATTTTCCTTTTCTTGTTTGTATCAATAATTGCCAGAATTAGGAGAGAACTGAGAAATATAATTTTTATTGAGTCAGATGGAGAGTTCTGTTACTGTACAACATCATACTCAATAAAATAAAGGTTAGAACAAAAACAAAACAGTTCATTAACCTAAAATGTAGATGTTGTCTTCAAAAGTGCAGACGAGTTCAACATGCTTTAAATGCTTTATTAAATTCAATCTCGATCTTGATGCGTTGATAAGATCTTGTTAAGTCTAATTAAAATCGGTTTACTAAAGAACTTTGAGATTGAGACGGAGTCACAATCTGTTAATACAATTACTGTAATGAAATAAAGACTTAAAATAAAATCATTAAGGCCCCAAGTCGTTCTAAAGCAAGATTTTACCAAAAGACAAGAAAACTCCAATAAAAATACATCACAAAGAAGTTGGTTTTGACAAAATATTATGACAAAGCTTCCTAAGGAAGAAATACAATATTGTTTGTTTAAATATTTTTGTTTCATTCCAGATTTCCAGTCTGATTTGCATAACAACGTATTAAAAAGTGAACATCATACGTAAATGTCTTAGATGGACCACAATTAATTAACTTACTAGACTAACTTTGGTTAGCTTTTAGAAGCTATATGAGTCACTACAGTTTTGTAAAGCTAAACATGGCACATATTCTCTTTCTAATTTGAAATTCAAACAGTGCACCTTTTTAAATTCCAAGAACACTGCACACAGCATATAAAAGCGTTTGAAAAATATTTCCTCCATGCCGTAATCAGAGTCCACAAAGAAACACTGCAGTGAATGTAAAATCAGAAAAATACATATGTAGCTGTTGAGTCACCAGAGAAGTTTACATTGCTTTTATTAACTTTTTTTGACATCATAAGCACAGTTATGGCTATTTTTATCTATTTTTAAGTACAAGGAGATTAGAAGGCACTACAGAGAAAATATGTCTAATAATAAACTGAATTGAACTTTTATTTTGTAAGATCTTGTTTGAAGAACGTAATTCGTGAGGTGAATGTTTATCTCTTTGTTACCATCACGCAATGTGATGCCAAAAGCGATATTTATATCTGTATCTTCATTCGTATTGTTTTCGGGATCGGTAATATTGGCTTTACATTTAGGGGAGTCAGCTCCCCTCTGGCTAGACAGAAAGGGGACCGCCCTGTTATTAGTGATGTGTGAATGATACGCAGATTCCATCACACGGAATTCGCGGTAGGTGTCGGTGTGTTTTATAGATAAATAAATATATAAAAATAAAAACTTTATTTTTCAAGAGAGAATTTCTGAATTCAATAATACTAGCCTCCACACTAAGATACCCTGTGTCGTGAAAAACAGTCTCTTTCCTCTTACAAAATTATCAGGTACACCCTTCGATCAATCGAACGGTACACCGTAAATAGTCAGTAGGTATATACATAGCATCGGTCCATAATACATATGTCATTGGTTGACCTTTTCACAATCACGCTATTTGTTTAGTCTAGAAAGCTTATCAATATTTACTTTCACGACTCAACGAATAGATTAACCCAGTTCTAAATACCAACACTTAAAATTGCATTAACATTTATCATTGATACTTCAGTTCCTGTTTGCTTCAGGAAGATGACGCAGAAGTTCGATTCATCAGTGTTATAATTCCATTTAGATTAACATGTGAGCAAGAAACTGACGTAACCACAAGCGTAACTAAAGTTGACTCGTAGGCGACGCGACGCGACGGTGTAAAATTATGCCATACAGATGGAACGACCACCGACGGAATTCCAACGTCCAATACTGATTAGTCATTAGAAGAACAACAATAGCAGTAATTAAGTCGTGGTAAAATACTTGATAAATTTGTACTGACGTCAATGACTCAGGAATAAGTATAGACTTGAGCAACTCGTAATAGAACATTGTCAATGCTACCTCAACCATGAAATGTTTTTTTTGTAGACCTGCAATCAAAGGAAGTTGGGTCAAAATGTGCATTTACGTTGAAATAAAAAAAATAGGATGGTAATCTTTCAAATCAATGAACCGTGGTAGGTATTTGAAACTAGTTGAAGCTGGTTCTTATAAGGCATCGTCATTGTGAATTCCTTTGGAAATTAATCTCGTCTTAAAGCCTGGGTCAAAGAAGCCACACATAAAAACAACATATAGACGATATTTGTTATACTTGTATAGAGTAGTAGAGTAGTCCAGTATATTGAGGCCAATTAGTGATAAATCAGGTATCCAAAAATCTTGGAAATAGGACGGTTACGATAGCGAACAAAGTCACGAGAATGTTTGATAATCACAAACATTTCAAACAATCTGATGAAAGCCACAATGACGTCGAAACGACAGAAGCTGTAAAAGAAGCAAGAACAAATGATTTCTAAAAATATTTAACTCACGATTATGAACAAACAAAACACTGAGAAAAACAACTCAGAGCTATTTGCATAATTGCCAGAAAAACAGCACTATTTAATGGCCCGCAAAATACCAAGTAGTCTTCGAACAAACATATATTTTCAATGGTCCCACAACTATTATAGTTCATATAATGCGTGGAAACCGGATTACAAATCCCCAGCTTCACCTAATCTGGTGTATTCGCAGAGAAAACTTGCGTATAAGGCACTAGCCTACTCTCACTTTAGCAGCAATAGCAAAGAAAACCATCAAGACACATTGTCACGCGTCGCTACAACTAAAAAACAAACTCATGAATGAAACCTTGGTAAACAGCTGATGCCAACTTCTTTTAACGCGGCATTGCCATTTAAACTCCAAAGCGAAACGACAATACTGTAAAGACAGACGATAAACAGGTCTCCGTATTTAGCAGTTCGTTAATTTGAGGACCTTGCAGCTAATGAGGGATGACCCGGACAACCGGTTTGATATACCAGCTGTACTTATAGTTATTATTACCATATACAGCTATGAGCCACAGCATGGCAGAAACAAAGCCCTTTGTAGTCTTTTATAAAAGGAGGAGCGTGATTTTCTTGAGTGCCAATCTTACTTAAGTTTCCGGGCGAGTAAAAAGTAGGAAGCATTAAATTCATTTTATTGTATCTTTAACGTTCTTTCCAAGAACAGATTTCGGGTACCTAAGGTGCTTACTTATTTTGTCTTAAATGTCAGCTTCCTATAAAGCCTGTCGCTTTTTTTATTTTCGCGGTGACCCACATATCAGATGTCCCGAAAATCTCGTTTGCGCCATATGCTTAGCGTGCACATCCGTGTGGTAATTTGCTCCAGTGTCAGATAAAGCCTTTAAGACATGCTTTTTTTTGAACGGAGTGTTAATTCGAAAATACTTTTAAAACTCTCTGGGCAATATTTATCATCAAACGTATAACCGAGCCGAGTGCAGACTGCTGTTGGAAGTCTACAACCGCTAAATCGCAAGAACTATTGTTAATAACTAAGTGCACGCTTTCCATTGCAGCTTTGGGGAAGAATGTTTTCAATCCACGATGCGCAAAGCCAGCGACGGTAAAAAAGGTTAGTGTTAAAGCATCCAAGGTTAAGCGTCTTGGCGGTAGCCGAGTCCAGGGGCACAGCGCCTTTGAAAACAGGTTTCCCCGGTCAAGTATCGGGTGTATGGAATTGGCCATTGTACATTATTACGTATGCAGCGAGTTCGCCTTTACTTTATGCCGTATTGTTTCTCGAACCGGATCTCGAAGGGCTTGGTGTTTTCTCATTTATTTTATGCTTTCTTGCAATTTGTTTGAAAGCCCGGTGTTGTATTGCGTACGTTGTAAATACATCGATTTTATCTGCGACGGTGACATCAGCATAAGATTCGTTATTAATTGCATCAACAGGGCTGTTTGTTGTTTTATGTTCAGATAATGCACCTTCGTTTTATTTCTTCTTTTGTATATACAATAGAACCTATATTAGAACCTAGAAACAGTTCCTAATTCACCATTAGGGAACTGTTTTAGGTTCTATATTCTCTTCTACAATAAATAGTACATCTTTCAGAGTTTGTAAGCATTAAATTTTAATAACGGGCTTATGGCACCAAATTACAATGTGTTAGGCTGGAAGACCGTGTGTAGTGTGTGCTTGCTGATAAAACAGTAAAGCGCAGCCCGTTGTGGCAAACTCAAAAAGCCCTCAGTCTTTGTGTTGCGGTTGCCCTGCTATTTAGCCAAAATGCATTTTGCAAATACCGTACATTTACAAACTCTACTTCATGTTATGCTTTACGTTCAGGGTCGTGTTCAAGCCTTACTTTTATTACAGCTGCATTTCTTTTGAGTTGGCTTATTTTATTTAAAATGACGTCATGCTCACATGAATGCACTCGCTAGCAGAATTTGGCTTCGTTGGCATTTTATGTTAGCCAGAATGCTTTGTGGGTGTTTTTATCGCTCGCTCGACAAGCGATTGTAGTAAAAGAATTTCACCTTTATTTATCAACAATCTTGTGTCTTAGTTATCAGCAGATGCATAATTATCATCAAGATATCGAGTTGATACAACAAAGATATCACCAGATTTCCACATCTTAATTTTCACGATCCATATTGTTAAATCCATCGTTAACGGTAAACTGACGTCAGAGACCACTCGGGCTAAGTAGAAATTAAAAACTGGCGTTTTTACAGCGGTTTAGCGTTGCGTCATAGCGTAGAAGACACGCACCATCAGCATTCAGTAGTTCAAAGACCCTTAATTAAAATCTCTGAGCGGGAACAAGTCCGCACCGCTAGATTGTTAGAGAGGGATGGAGAGGTATTGCTGTCTATGTCAGCCAGCGTCAAACATTGATGTTGGATAAGGGGAGCATAAAAGAGGTCGCCTTACATCCTTAACCCTGATTTATTATATGAGACAGATTCGTTACGCGTTCATGTGAAAAAATGTGTTGAATTTGTCTGTGACCCTCGCTAAGAATTTGACTGGGAATCTCAAGAAAAAATGGTTTTTCTTTGATGTTTGAAGTTTTTAATAGCTTAGTAGGCCTTTGGATGACGTGTAGCCCAAAGTATCAAGCGTAGCTAGTAGAAAATACCTAATTAGCTGATTCATCAAAGGCAGTATGCGCCCCATATACAGCCAGCAACTCTGCGGTACCGTCAATAGAAAAACAAGAAGTTGTAAAGCCATCTGGGCGAAGTCATAAAATATTCAAATGAAGCTGTCTTAGCTGCTCATATGTGCACGATATAGATATATGCTGCACGATGTTTTCGGTTAGTCACATTTTTGACATACCTAGTCTAAACCGGTTATTAGAATTCTAAAAACAAGAACAATATTCAAAGTACTCAACAGAAGAACAACTCCGATTAGGAAATCGGAAGCGCCAATCGGATATCATTCTTTAACAAGTTGCCAAAATTAGCACACAGAATATTAACGAAACCGCGATAACCACTGCACCGCAGTCCGCAACCTGTTAATGCCATAATTAGAAATCGGACGGTACACCGATAAATACCGGCACGTACAGCGCATGCGCCCCGATTGTATTTGCAAAACAAACAAGTCAGTACCGTCAGGTGCACCGTGCATATCGTATAACAGATGGTATTTGATTCCGTAAATATTATTGTGAAATCAGTGCCGTGCGTGAGATAGCCCAGGAATTTAGTTTTCAGTTCTAGGTTAAAAGAATCAATAAGATTCCTAAACAGGCTTTGTATTTGATTTTAACGCTTCAACGACTTCCGTTTAGTCTTATATCTATAGTACTGGCGTTGCGTCATCATTTTCAGTACAGCTGGAGGCCACGCGTCGATAACACGCTTCGCAACGTTCTACTACACGCGTCCAGCTCGCGTCAAATTAATTATATGTTTACGTTCAATTTTATGTTTTGTTACAGATACTGTCAACTCCCTGTCATTTAATAAGTAAATGAGCAGCGCGACCTCTGGACTAACGGTATTAGACCAAACAAACACCGGATCGAGAGAAAGCGTTGAGGATTTCCAGCGGAGTGAAAGCAACGGTCGCCAGTGCAACCGTAGCGTCGCGTCGAGCGGACGATAACATAACCTCAACATGTCTCTCGCAATCGCATCAGCGTTAATTCTCACCGGTGCTGCAGCTATCTACTGGTACGTCAACAGACATAAGCCCTTGAAGCACATCCTCAGTGAACTACGATACGCGCTAGACATGCAGGGCGCAGGCGCCGGCGGCCTCATCGATGACTGGGTGAACGTTTGGAGAAACAAAATTGTGTTGCCAGACGCAAAGAGGAAAATTGCGGTCGTCACCGGCGGCGCTCGCGGTATCGGATCCGAAGTTGTGCGAGGATTACTGAAGTCGAATGTGTTCGTTATTGCCGGTGTGAGGAAACCAGAAGCGATGAAGAAGTTAGCTGATAACATGGAGAATGGAGATAACATTGTGGCTTTCCCATTGGATTTGCAATCGATGAAATCTGTCAAAGAATTTGCGGAGAATGTGTTGGACCGATTCCCGACTATTCACCTTCTCGTCAACAACGCTGGGATAATGTATGGAGACTATGAACTCACTGAGGATGGGTTTGAAAACCAGTTAGCGGTCAACCATCTGGGCCACTTTTATTTGACACACTTGTTGTTGCCAGCGCTAAAAAAGGGCGGCGCTATCGGAGAAGCGACGAGGGTTGTGAATGTGACGTCATGCGCTCATTACCCTGGCAAGATATACTTTGAAGACATCAATATGAAGGAGCATTATGATTCTACGGCTGCGTACGCGCAGGCTAAACTGGCACAGGTATAGAAATGTTCTACTTTCTTTAACCAACTGTATTCAAATTAGAAACCAGTTTACATCTCCAAATTATTTTTAGATGTTATTGTTAAAATTGTATTTTAAACACCTCTTTTGTTTTGTTACAGCTAATGAGTGCCAGATACATCAACAAGACATTGGAAGAAGAAGGTTCTGCAGTGAAATGCTATGCAGTCCACCCAGGAATTGTGGATACAGACCTCTTTGAAAAGACCATGTTCAAAAAGGCTTTCCCTTGGGCCATGAAATTGTTTTTCAAGACCCCAGCTAAAGGAGCTATTTCAATACTTCATGCTTGTTTTGACAAAGATTTGGAGAAAAGGGGGGGTTTATACATTAGTAATTGTATTGAAGGAATTAGTAACGGTTTCTCAAAGAAATTAGATCATCAGGAGAGACTGTTTGAAGTGTCTTGCCAACTAGTTGGCATTGATAAAGTCAATTTTGGTAAAGCTTAAGTCTAGTCTCCATTTTAGTTAATACAGAAATTATTCCAATACAAAAGACTTTAGATATTAAGTACAGTATAAAAAGTATTTTATGAAGCATAATATTTAATTAAAATTGTCTTTGCATAAAATTCAAAATAAATTATTTTCTTACTACTCTAAGTGTTTTATTATACTTTTATGTAAATTTTTTATTCAGTCATTCATAGCAACTTCTGGTGACTTACAGAACTCTATAAATACATGGAAAAAAATTGTCTTTGTCCTAGATTGGTAATTTATGTGCAATACATTGAAAGACATAGACTGAATATAATATTTTTTTATGCTTGAGTAGATTTTTATCACAGAAAAGACAATGGACAATAAACAAAAGAATACAAAGTAGTAAAACTAAGACAGAGGGAAATTCCAATGGTTTCTTTAACCTGTTATTGCTAAAAATAGTAGACGGACAATGCAGGTGTTTTGTGAGCAGTGTTGTATGAACTTTAATGTGTTGTACTGGCACTTCTATACTAATATAATATAGCCGAGGCTTTTGACTATGTTGTATGTGTATATTTTACGTCTTTTTAGGGTTCCGTACCCAAAGGGTAAAAACGGGACCCTGTTACTAAGACTCCACTGTCCGTCTGTCTGTCTGTCACCAGGCTGTATCTCATGAACCGTGATAGCTAGACAGTTGTATAGAGGTACAGGGTGTAAAGTTCACTCATCCTCTATAGAAAAGGGAGGATCCTCCAACCAGAGTCAGACAGGTATTGTGTCTGTATTGTGTTTCTGGCGGACAACTGCCCGATGATTAATTTCGGCCCATTGCGTTGTGTCTATCTATGCTAGTTGCGCAGTAAACTCTGCTTGCGAGATGCAGTATTTAGCGTGATGTCAGTATGACGCGTTATTCGCATGTGGCGTTGTAGATACCGCTACAGTTGAAATTTTCTCAGAATGTGTATTTATGTTGCCGCTATAACAACAGATACTAAAAACAGAATAAAATAAATATTTAAGGGGGGTTCCCATACAACAAACGTGATTTTTTTTACCATTATTTTATTATGTAGTATTAAATATTGTATGGTGGTATGGAACCCTAGGCTGGTTTTTATTTGTAATGTGCATTTTTTTTGTGCAGAATAAACAATTTTTCTTTCATTTCTTTACTGTAGAGTTTGTATGCTAATCTCTGAAACTACCAGTTGGATGTATTTTTTTTTTCATTATTATGACATTATTTACACTTTACAAAGTAGATAAATAAGGAACTTGGACTTGTAGATTTATAAATAGTTTGAAAATTAAAATAAGTGAAGTTAAATGACCAAATAACATTCAAAATTAAGTTAATTATTTGCTGTTGACTTTAAATATTTAGAATTTTAATGAGTACATTTAATAAATAATTAAAATAACTTTTAGCCAGTAGCAGAAAATTGCAATTTCTAGAATATGCAGGTTTAATGATAAATTCAATTATTAAATAAGCAGGTATTAAATGCTTCCTAATGTTATGCGATACTTAGTATTACATAAAGACTATGTCAATACATTACTTAGTAGGTTCATTCAAGAATGCTGATCAGTGATAATTTGTATATAAAATGATAGTCAGTAGAGAAGTTATATTTTGTTGTTATATATTTATAAATAAGTAAATAAATACTAAAAAAATTAACAGACGACTCATGTAATGTTTTTGATGTGAATGTCGCAGCCAACTGGTTAAATTAGCCATTCAGTTAACTGCCTGGCCTTTAGAAGTAGTGCTCGCCTCGCTTCCTCCCTCGGCTCGCACGCGGTTGATCACAGTTATAACCTAACCTAACCCACTTGGTCGGTGTGCAATGCCTTAATTACTGCGACCAATTCGGCTCGCGCGTGATTGGTTACAGACTTACAACCTAAACTGTAATTGAATATCATTCAGGCCGTTAGTTGAACAGCCGCCGTTTAGTTGAAAGGCTAGGCGGTTAACTGAACGGCTAATTTAACCAGTTGGCTGCGACATGAACATCATAATAAGTTATAGACTGGGCAGTCATACCAAAAATGGATGAAAACGATGAACATGATGAAAACTTCACACACATTTCATAAAACAGGTTTGTTTTTATAACAATATAAAAGTAAGTCTTACCTGCTGAAAAATCCAGAAAGCCCCTTCTTCTTCAGCTTAGATTGGTCCTGGTCATGGGAAGTTGCATCGGGGACCTCATCATCCTTGGAGGCAGCGGAGCCAAGAGAACACTCGGACAGACTGGATACAGTGCTGGAGAAGGAACCACCATCCTTTCCTCGGTGATGACCACCCACACTGCCCCACTGCAGAGTACTCTTAGGAGAATCGCTTGTATCACTTTTTTCACAAGTTGATATAGAGAAGTTACCTTCATCACTGAAACTACTCTTCTTTGACAGCTTATCAATATCATCGGATGTCTCCTCTACATGTTTCTCCACTTTAGGACTCACAAAATGTAACTGTTTCGTGATCGGATTGTACGCAAGTTGCATGTTATCCAATGCTTCACTGAGGCGCATCCCGCCTTTTTGGCACGGCGACGACGACATCGCGATTTCGAAATTCGAACACTGGCACGTTCAAAAACCACATCCATGGTTAGATACACAATATTCATTTAGGAAAGCCATTATCAATAACTTATATCGGCTAATTAAGCACACGCATGTTTGCTAAGGACCTCATAAACACTGGACATCACTTAACACAAACATTACACTATCTAATATTATATTTCAATTGTTTTTTTTTTATTTTGTTTTTGTTACAATCAGTAACACAACCGTTGATGAAATCAAAACAAGAATTTGTTACAAGATATTTACAATGGTGTAATTGAGTAACTGAATGAGTAAAATAATGTTTAATTTATTAAATTTCTGTTTTGTTTTTAACTTATTCATTCGTTTCTATCTAAAACAAGAAATAAACACAAAGCAACACACCCATCGCCTTTTACTTTCCACTGTAAATTAAGATTGACAATTTGACATGACATATCATAAGTGTTGCCAACTCAGTATTTGATTTCCCCAATTACAATTTCAGTGGAGTGTTGTTGGTGTAGAAAATATCGTTTCCGATTTATTTGGTTCTTATGATTTACTCGCTGTACTTGTTTCAAATAAAATAACTAAATACACAACATCAATTCATACAAGCAACCCAATCATGTTATACTCTTCAAATAGTGATTATTTTAGCGCTTTGTATTGTAGCAGAGTTGTTCAAGTTGTTCAGTAATAATGATCACCCTGACGGTCAATTTGGTTTGGCAAATGAATAATTAATAGTTAAATGATTTTATTTCTGTAAGTAGGTTTGTACAAACACTTTTACGTGTCAAACATATTTTGAAAAAACTAGAGGTTAAGTTTAATCTGCGTTCAAAATTTTGTTGATAAGTTCTGTAACTTATTTGTATAACATTTTTAATTTAAATTGTAGAGAAGCCTTTCAGATGAACACATATTTACCCAATAGATGTGCAGTGAGTATAAAGTTGGCAACATTGAATTGTTTACGCATAACGTTCAGAAAATAGAAAATATAAACTCACGCCTACTTTCCATGGGGATAGGCAGAAACTACAGAACGTCACCTGTTACGGTCCTTACATGCTCCTTTTGCTTTGTTGTATGTTATGTTTATATACTGGTCACATAACTGGTCTGGTCGTTCAGAAATGTATAATCTTAATAATTTAATCCAATGCAAATTGTTGATGGGTACGGAGGTACCCATTGTTTTTTCTACTTCTAAAAATATAATGCAAATATTTTGAATAAGCAGAGGGGTTTAGTTCAACATCAAACGCATTCTAGATACCCGACGCCAATGTTTGCATTTATTTAGCAAATGTAGGTAGCCATTTACCTTTTCTATGTTCGTAGTAGTCACCGGTAACTATCCTCCGACTTCTAATTAGCTGCAGTAAAATTACACTTATTTAATGACTCATTTCGGACTGCGTTTAGAGATATGCATGTCTAATAAGTTTCGTTTGTTACACTATTCTGTACTAGAAAAACAAGATTTGGTTGATGGCCTCGAAAAAACAAAAAGACGCCAATTTCAGTCATTTAGGTAACACGCTGTCATTTTACTGCAGCTAATTAAAAGTCCGACTATAGATTAAAATAATAATTGTGTCAACGAGACCATCTCTGGTATCGCTTATTTGTATCAATCAATCAACTCAGCCTATTGCAGAAGTTAGTATCGCAATGGCTGCGATACAATACCCTATCCTAGGCCTACCGCATCCAGTCTGTCGCAGGCGCCTTTTTAAGGTCGTCGGCGCATCATCACTGGGGTCGTCCCACACCTCACTTACCGACACGCGGTCTCCACTCCAGGATTCGTCTGCTCCACCGGCCATCGGTCCTTCGACAAACATGACCAGCCCACTGCCACTTCAGTTTGCTGACTCTGCAAGCTATATCGGTAACTCCGGTTCTTTTCCGTATAACTTCATTTCTGATTTTATCCTTCAAAGACCCGTTGCCCGTGGGAGGCCCGTACATAAAATGTACTGTGGGCCCGTGGCCGTTTTGCGTAAATGTGACGCATTTTTCCCGCAACTTGTTATTTTTTTTTGTAATTGTAATCTTTTTAAATGCGTCATGTTTACTGCAAATAAACGTATTTTACTCTTGACCTCGATCACGCGTTTATTTCTTTTTTCTTTCAAAGAGAAGGCTATATCCGTTACGGTTTTTGTGGGCTTATTTGTATAAGTATTAGATATTTTTGATTGGGGACACTCATGAAATTGTTTCACATTTACAGTCATCAGTAGCCTATAAGCAGTCCAGTGCTGAAAGTAGGCCTCTCCAATTATATACTAATGATTACTTATATTTCTCAATTCGCGTCAAACTTTATGGCGGCTCTGAAGTGTATTACTCCGCTGCGCAGTACCTCACCCCCCACCCCCTTAGCTGATACGTGAATGTATTAGCGACGCGACTACTCATGTTCCGAGCCTCCATAAAGTAGGAATTGGTCTGTAAGAGCTGCCAAACAGAAGTCGCTGTGTGGGTGTGGGAATTACTGAAAAATTACGTAAATAAAGTATAATAAAGAACACAATAAAACAGTTTCAATTATGAAAATAATTTATTTCTGGTGTTTCGTTTCTACACAGAAAACATTTAAAAATACTCTGTGGTCTTTTCGATTACAACCTCGAAGGGTCAAGCGAACGAATATTGCTTCCAAGTAATTAATATTATAAAAATAGATTCATTATACAATACAAATATTTACAATTACATAATATAATAAGTTGCGTATAAATTAACTAAACAACAAACAACCGTGCGTTCTTGGCGATTTACAAAAATAAAAAATGCCTAGCTGCAGTTTTATTTATAAAATAAATAGTGTCTCTCTGATATGGATACAAATCCTCAACTCTTTGGCTCTTTGGATGGGCCGCTGTCTACTGCGCCCAGTTCTGGGAACAGCTCCATGATGCACAGATCCAATAGATTGTAGACCAGCTGAAACAAAGGAACGTAGTGATTTATTTTTGAACTCCCTCGTTGCTCTTGTGGTCACAAGTGCTACTGTTGAGCTTGAGGCCCTGGGTGCAATTCCTATTTCCTAGGTCAGGCAGTGTTCTCGGGTTTTTTCATTAAGAATCTCAATAGCAGCCCCAGAGTCTGGATTTGATGCCGGTTGATGCCAATAGGCTTTCACTGGGCCCGCGTGGTGGGTTATGGCCCACTTCCCTCTCATCGAAACCAGGTAATCCAGGGTGTCAGCTACCTCCATACGAAATTTTATCAAAATTGGTCCAGCCGTTTGTGCGTGAAGAAGTAACAAACACACTCACAAACTTTCGCCTTCATAATATTAGTGTGACTCAGATAGCAACCAAGCAGGCCGTCCAGATAATGGTAAGAGGTCACCACAGATACAGCTTATGAATAGGCCTATCCTCAGGGTGTCTGTGGTGACTTGCCTCTGGAGGCAAGTGCATTGCCATCCCGTCGACAAATGTATCAAACCGGAAACCAGCAACAAAGCTTGTCGGCAGAAATTAGTGTTATGGGTAAACGTCATCATCTGCCTAACCCTTTCCAAAATATGTTGGGGTCGGCTTCCAGTCTAACGGATGCAGCTGAATACCAGTATTTCACATGGAGCGACTGCCTATCTGACCTCCACAACCTAAATACTGGGTAATACAATACCTCTTGGTAAGACTGGTTGTCAGACTTTCGGGCTTCTGACTACCCGTAACGACTGCCAAAGATCCGCGAATGACAGCCGGGACCAACGGCTTAACGTACTTTCCTAGGCACGGAGGGGTCTCGATATGTAAAGATGGTCACCCATCCACAGTCCAACCGCGGCAAGCGCAGCTTAACCAGATCGATCAACCTGCGCGGCTGTTATTATTTAGCCACGGGCCCCTCGTGTTAAAGGTAAACGTGTTTAGAGAAAATAGATCGGTATATTAAAGCATTACATTGTGCGTTTCTGCTATCAGTCATTGATATTCCTATAAAGTGTGAATTAATTATTATGGATGAATCATCGTCCTATCAGCAAGTCTGTATCTGATATGGAACATATACATCAGATTTACCTACCCTTGAGATTAAAAGATGGCAAAGATAATGAAACAGTAGCTCGTAAGGTCAACTGCACATCGACTTTAATGTGTCATTCACAATGTTTTTATGTCGTAGTAGTAAGGGTGATTTTCGTCGTGCAAGTTTTATTGTTGATTGTACATGATAGAATGCCAGTAAAGTGTCGAAGGCTGTTCGCCTGTCCTGGCCACATCGACGGGCAATGTCGTTGATTATCGCGATTTTGGGCGTTAACCATAGAGTTTAAAGCCTAAGATCGCTATAATCAACGGCGTTTCCCCGATGGAGTGGCCCCGACATTACAGTGCATTTTCTGTTAGACAGATTTGCTATCGCAATTTTTTTTTATTGTGTTTGGTGTTGCCAGGACAAGGTTTGTAGAAAGAAAATTTCGGAAATTTGAAAAAAATAATTGCGCTCTTGCGAAGCTGGCGCGGACCGCTAGTTAAAAATAAAATACAGTTTCATAATTATACCTTATAAAAATCTGCTGTTTAATACAAAAGTTCAATACCTACCTACTAGACCAAAATTTATGAAACAGCAATTTTTTTTTTGGGATTTCAGATTTGGTCCCATAATGAAAGTTGTTCATATTCATGGGTAGAACACCCTGTAAAAATTATGAGACGGTAAAAAACGTCATCCAGTATATCATGGCTGTCCTTCGCGAAGATTTAGGGAGAGGCCACATTTGACCAGTAACCTTTTCTTTTTTTTTTCGGGCCCCTCCTTATCTGCTGACATCTCTTTGAGGCGCGCGTGGAACACATACGCGCCGTCCGGCACGGGCCTGGTCCTGATCGGACGGCGAGCTACCCATTACTCGCCGTCCGCAGGCCCGCGCCTACGGTGGCCGGGAGTCGTCACGCGGCTCCCGACGCCCGGAGCGTCTACCGCGGCGGCTGGGACGGGCGGCCCTCTCGGCTCTCTCCCTCTCCCATCCCGCCACCTCCTTCGCTAGCATGACTGCTTCGCAGAAGGAGGTGACTGCCTCCCACTCCCTCTCGCCCCGGACCATGGCTTGGACCAGGGCCGGGCGCGAGAGGTCGCCGCCGCTGCCGATCGCCTCTACGAGGACACGGCGGTGCTCTGCCCAAGCGGGACAGACCTCCACCGTATGCTCCACCGTGTCCTCAGGGCGATCCTCGCAGTGGTGACACCCGGGCGTTTCCTCCCGCCTGATGATGTGCAGGAACCTCCCGAAACATCCGTGTCCGGTGAGGACCTGCGTCAGGCGGTAGGTGAGGGCGCCGTGACGCCTCTCTAGCCACTCCTCAAAGAGGGCCCTTACCGCCGCTATCGCGGCGTGCCCTACGCAGTAAGCCTAGAGTAAGTAGTATACCTGCTTATTAAGTTGCGGCGCCTGTATGAGGTCGAAGGCGGCGTGCAGCGCGGCGGGCAGCCCCGCGCCCGCCAGCAGCCGCGCGCGCGCCGCACCGCGCTGCAGCCGCGCGCGCGCCTGCGAGCGCTGCGCGGCCGCGTCGGTGCGGGCGGTGGATTGTCTTCTACCGAACAACAGTCCTGGGAAGACAAGGACAGGAATTTGACAAATATTTTACGTTATTTTCGTCATGCTACAGTCCGAAAAGTTTACTATAAGAGCGGGCCCAATGACAGGATAAATACTGATTTCACCCGCGCGTCTCTCAACACCCGCGTTAGTGCGAATAACAACCACGAGTGGCGTGACAACGCGCGCAACGAAACTCCGTACTCCATTTCAAGTGCAGTGCGTAGTATATATATGCAGGACATTCAGATAAAAATTGGCCAAGTGCGTGTCGGACCACGCACAATGAAGGGTTTCGTAGTTGAAATGAATTTACCCAAGAACAAACTAACATTATAATTAAAAAGCATGTTCTCCCACACATGTCAGTTGGTCGATTATTATTCGTAAACTTGTGTAGCCTACTTAGCCGTAATAGTTTTCCTTTTAATTTCGTTATATACGCTACTACCGTGAATTTTTTCACATATCCAAAAGCTTCCATTAACTGGCTTGACTCTAACAAAAATGAACTCTTTAAAGCTTAATATTTCACAAACGGGTCCCTGAATCGAAAAATTGTTTCCACAAACCCGCAATATTGTTGAAAGACCTAGCCAACGATACCCCACACCTCGGGGTAGACGAGAAAAAAGAACATTCCCACTTTACGTGAAGAGGTGCCATAATTTTTTTTTTTTTCAAGTTTTTATTTTAACACTTTGTCTGGCGTGATTAATATGTACATCCATGCCAAATTATAGCTTTCTAGTACTAAGAGTCTCTGAGCTAAGCTGCGGACGGACAGACGAACAGGGCGAAACTATAAGGGTTCCTTGTTGACTACGGAGCCCAAAAACAAACACTTTTTCATATAATTATTTACTCATCTTTTACAACCTTCATGAGTGGAGAATACCTAGTCTAACTTTCAATGCAAACGAAAAAAGTCAAGGTAGATAGATAGAAAGATAAAGCATTTATTTAGTGCAAAAAAATCACAGATAAAGATAGACCTAGATATCACGATCTGTATGAGGACCAAGCGCGCCATTTTTTTACCACCTGCCATGACCTCACAAGCACTATTTAGTGATGGGAAAATCAAATCGATTCAAAGACCGCGTGCGATACCCGTCTCGTCCCACCCCCGAATTCTAGCGCCAGCGCTCACGCTCACCAGCCACTAGGTGTATCTATATCTGTGAACAAAACACAATTGATTCTGGCAACAATTGCGTTACTAATTGATGACAAAAAGTTATTTCACACTATATTTTCCCGGTGTCATCAGTCTCCTGTCCTTATCCCAATTTATTTGTGATCAGCGCAACATGTCTTTTTCTTCCATTCTTCTCTATTAGTCGTCATCTCGGTAGTCACTCCCTATATCTTTCCGGTGTAACATCCCTAATCTTGTATTATCTACCACAGCATATATAAATCAAAATTAAAAGTTACCCACCATGTCCTAACCTAATAAGATGCGCCAGTCGTCTTTCATTCAGCAGGTTTTTTAGTGTCCTGTTCAGCAGACAGTTGAAGGCATCGTCTAAGAGGTTCTTAGTTAACGCCATCAGTGAGCCAACCACGTGGGCAATCACGCCCCGGATACGGATCACTTTTATTACTGGTATTAAAAAGAAAAGTTTAAATTATTAAGCTATAAAAAGAAAAACATTCATATTTAACTTAGGTTAGCGGTGCCCGCGACTTCGTTCGCGTGGATGACGAAAAACGTTTTATTTTTTTTTTGCGCGGGACAATAATTATTTTTCTAAAATAAAAGTAGCCTAGTTACTCCTTATTACATCAGCTATCTGCCAGTCAAAATCGTCAAAATCGGTCCAGCCGTTTCAGAGATTAGCCGGAACAAACAGACAGACAAAAATTTAATTTTTTTTTTTTTTTTTTACTATTTTTGTATGTCTGCCGCTTTTTACTAAATGCATACCTACACATTACATATGTACCGTGTATGCATTTAGTAAAAAGCGGTTATTTTAATGTTACAAACAGACACTCCAATTTTATTTATTTGTATAGAGTATAGATAAAGCACAGAATGGGCAAAGCTGGGGCGGGTAGCTAATCTATAAAATAGAAAAATGCTCTTTTCGTGTCAGTTTGTGACCGTTATAAACTCCACAATTTTAATGGGATTTTCATCATCATTTAGATATTTTTTTCCAAAAGGTTTTTTGTTTCTAACACATAAATATTTTTTAACTTAGATATAGCACAGAAATCTCCATGTTTTGACATGTCACCACAGCAATAGACACCCGTTAGAAGCAAGAGCGGGTCGCTAGTAATAAATATGTCTGAAATCGCCAAACCGTCCTGAGCAAGCGTGGTGATAAATGCTCAGTGGGACAATAATAGGCTGGTATTAATACTCACACGCATACATAAGACACTGCGTGAAGCCGACCACGCTGTTCTGGTACTCTGTGTCCACACTGCGCACTGTCGGTGTCACGTCGAAGTTGTTCTGGAACACGGTCGCGTGAATGTTGCGCACGCGTCGTTGTCTCTTTGTTTGTACTTCTACAGCTATGTCTTCGCTCATCTCTTGTGCTTCTTCCACTTCGCGGGCTGTGCCTTGCTTTCTAGGAAGAGATGATAACTTTGCTGGATTGAAACTTCAAACAGAGGGATATGCCTAATCTCGACGATAGTAATAAAATTTGTATCATCCGATGAAATGTTACCACTGTTGAAAAGTAAATAAAAGAAATAACCAAACAAACTAAGAGGGCGCCACTAGTGGGTCGGCGCCCCCTTAAAAACGTGTGCGGTGCAGGGACCCCTGTAAGCAAGTTTCCTTACGCGATACCTACACGCACGCACTCTTGTACGAGATAGAAAGTGACTAAATATCATTTATCATTTTGTAAGTAAAGCATTTTTCTATAAATTGAGACTTTGATTAGTATGTTCTAATAATCCAAACAAATTCGAATCGATTTTTAGATAAAAATTTAATAAAAAACCATGTTAAATGCATAATATCATGGCACTGTTTTCGGCGACATGAACATCAAAATAAAACTTTCGCTAAATTTATAAATAACTAATTTGACAATCGAAAACATACTCACAAAGCCTGATACCGCTCAATATCTGAAGACACCAACAAATTCCTCATGAAACTCTCCAAATGCTGTCCTTTTTCCTTCCGTAACCTATGAGCCACACTCTGGTATATATTCCCCAGGTCACTGCTGGTAGCGTTCAACGTTGAAGCCTGGACGACGATGGAGAAGTCGCCGTCTTCCGTGAGGAATATGCGGAGAAGCTCACTGGTTTGGAGAAGACTTTTCTGGAGGAGTCGTTGGAGAAAGTCTTCATATTTGTAGCGGAGAGTTTCTAAGGGACTGTTGTCTCTGGAATTTGAAAAGTCGGAAAACTTATGACGTGATTTTTTGTAGATAAACTTAAAAAACTATAAAATGGATCAATGCTGTTTCTGTTTGTAGAATTATGGGTCACACATGATTGCATGAATAGGGATCGGGAGGTAAGTATAATTTTCCACATTTATCTTGTGCAGGTTGACTGTTTTGGAAGCTTGTTTAGACGAACAAATGTGAAAGTTGAACGCGTTGTTTTCGCAACATTGCAATTATATTTTACTACTGTCATACTGTCATCATGTTTAGTAATGTCGAGAATGTTTTAGAATAGTATTTTTAAGGAAAAAGTTCGAGTTATTTTTATGTATAACAATCTTACCTCCGGGAGGGTATTGTGAGGTCTAGGAACAGCCTGTCTCCATGGAACTCATGCAGCTTGCTCCTCAGCAGGTGGAAGTCATGTTCACTTCGCTCCACGCTCCAGAGAGATGCTCCTGACCCGGCTTCTACTCGGTGAACGGTTAGGGTGAACACGCGGACTGTGCCGCGGCGGGGTGGGGCTTGCTAAAAGAGAAGAGCGGGTTAGAATATGATTTTTGGAACTCTATTAAAGAACAGGATAGTTTTCAGGTGGTTTTTAGCACTAAACTTTGTTTTTATTTTTGGTCCAGCTCAGTGCCAGTAGCACTGTGCTAGAACATCGGCGCAGTTTCGTGAACTGTGCTAAACCCTAATTGGAAAATGAAGACTGAAAACAATGCATGGACGCGACAGAAACACGCCGCGCCGTGTATTTTGATTTTGCTGATTAGAAACCATAGAGACATGAGTATTATTCATGGCGGATGATAAGCTTTAAATTATGATTTATAATTGAAATAAGTGTTTATGTCGTGTCTGTTCCAAAACAAAACAAATAGTAGAAAACAGTAATAATTAGCTAAAGCAAAGTAAATTGTTGGCCTTCTACCAATTTTCTCGTTCACAGATTACTAGAACAATTACTAAAATCATAATGCACATTAAATAATAAACACACACTACATTATTGCACTTCAAAACATTAAAACTCGAATAAAGACCACAAAAACTCACCAATTTAGTCTCAACGTTCGTCAGCACGACTTTGTAAGTGCTCAAATCATGTCCCCTCGCCGCATCTTCAACGGCGAGATTATCTAAATACTTCAGTATGTCCATGTTATCCACACCATCGCCCTCCGACTCGTCGCAATTCGTGTAGCAGTCTAGCACTTGTCCGTCAACTGTCTGTGATTTTAGAGCGCCTTTTAGTCGATGGCCTAGCTTTAGAGCTGTGTTTAGGAGCTTTTCGTGTGGTCTGGAAAACAAAATTATAGCTTCGCTTAGCAGCGAAATTTAACACAGGCTTACAACGGCAAAAATAGTTTACTTTTACCCCAGCTCAAAAGCCTGGCTTGCTTTGTTAATGACAAGTCTTTTTAAGGGTTCCGTACCCAAAGGGTAAAAACGGGACCCTATTACTAAAACTCCACTGTCCGTCTGTCACCAGGCTGTATCTCATGAACCGTGATAGATGGACAGTTGAAATTTTCACAGAATGTGTATTTCTGTTGCCGCTATAACAATAAATACTAAAAACAGAATAAAATAAATATTTAAGGGGGGCTCCCATACAACAAACATGATTTTTTGCCGTTATTTTATACGTGGTGTTAAATATTATATGGTGGTACGGAACCCTTCGTGTGCGAGTCCAACTCGGACTTGGCCGTTTTTTTTTTAAATTATGAACTTTGTGATTAGTAAGACCTTTTTTGATTTCGTCATGGTTTAGGTACGAAATCCGAAAAATAGCACAAATAAATAAACATACTTTTTAACCATTTGTTTTTGATAACCCGTTGGTATTCTACTCCCAAGAAGTAGTTTGTAGAACTGTGAACAATCAAACCAGCTTTAAATTTATTGATCATAACAATATTACTAACGAATTGTTTAATACTATAATATTGTATTTATTCATAATTACCTCTTCACTATGCAAAAACTTAGGCAGCCATAACTTTTCTAAGACAGCGTGTGATTGCCTCGCAGCTTGATATAGCGCTCGACTGGTTTGAAATCTAAAAAAAAAAATACAAATATCTTTAGCAAAAAGTAAGAAAATGAAGGTCAGAAGTATAGAGGTATGAGGAACAGGGTGTTAAAGTTCACTCATACTTCATATAAAAGGGAGGATCCTCCGACCAGACGGGTGTTGTGTCTGGCGGGCAACTGCCCGATGATTCATGTCGTACCAAGGGTAACCAGTAGCTGGGTTGTGGAGGTCAGATAGCCAGTTGCTCCATGTAAAATACAGGTATTCAGCTGCATCAGGTTAGACTGGAAGCCGACCCCAACATAGTTGGGAAAAGGCTAGGTAGATGCATGCGTGGCCGCCATTTTAAAGAAAAAAATGGCGTACTGGTAGCCACGAACCTAACATACCCTTTATAATAATTAGCTACATTACTTGTTGATACTGCTATCCTGCTGCAACAGAGCTTGCAGCTCGTCCGCCAGCTCGCCGAAGATAGGCAGCGGGGCCAGCGGGTGACCTACTGATAAGTACGTAGAGTACATCGCTCGAGCTTGATGCTGTAAAGATTCTTCTTCTGAACTGTTCAGGTCTGGGTTCAGGATTTTTGTTTGAAATGATTCTGGAACAAAAGTTTCCTTTAGATATTTTTTTAGTTTCGAGCTAACTAACTAACGCCCTCTCGTTTTCGCCAGAAGCACAGGCTATGGAATTATTTCAAGAGGCACAGAAGCTTTATCTTGAGTACGAATACCTACATAGACGCTAGAGTTGCTTAGACTAAAAAAATATGTTTTCTCTCTGATGGGTTACCTACTCCGGTCGTAAATCGTCATTATTTTTGTTTCGTTTTGAAAAGATTTTTGGGATTGCATAGAGTTGTTAATCTATAATGTTGTAATCATTGTAATACAAAATACACTAGTACTTCCATGGTTACAACAGCTCTATATTAGATCTCATCATAACACGTTCGTATTACCGAAGATAACCGATGATCCCCGAAGCACATACTTTTCTTGGGAAATCTGTAAGTACTTACTAATATCGTTATAGAACTGCAGTAAGTGCAGGTGGCTAGTCGCCTTCATGAACTGCATGAACGCGTACAGATGTTCTTGTTCACTGATGACCACGTCGAGCTCAACACGCAGCAGTTTGCAACGTTGGCTATAGATCGAATCTGTTTGACGAACGAATGTTTCTAAGAATTCTACCTGGAGGAGAAAATGAGTTAAAAATTAAATATCCGTACAAATTGTAAGACGATAGGAGTATGGATAGTACTATGTACACACGGCTAGACATCAAGCTATACATTTCCAGTTTTAGCTGACCTCGCATTAAATAGGTTTTTCTTATAATCAGAAGTCAGCCTTTACTGGTTATCTATAGCTCGATGTGTAACCGTGTGTACGTGTTTCAAGTATTTGGCAAAAAAAACCTGATACTTGAAATTCAAGGTTGTTACATGCAAAGAGAGATGTTAATGTTAACATCACAGTATGATTTATAATCTCAGGAATAGGTCTTGCACTTATTTGAATAACTAGAACTACGCCTATTTGCTCCGAGTAGGAGTATTTTGGTTCGCACTCTTTGCTCCTCTCCTCTTACAGTTTTTCCCTTAGGGAAGGGCCACACTGCACCGCATCACGCAGCGGGACGCAGGTAACGCACCCACACGCGTGGTTTTTTACATACACGCACACAAACGCACTCAAGCGCGTGGAATTTGGCTCCGTTTCCCGCACAACGCTGCGTGAAACACAGCAGTGTGTAAATCGCCTTAGATTTGATTTTAATTCAAATAGTGGAAATTTTTTAGAGGTCCAGAAATTACTCATAACAAGGTTGATAAACATGCAACCACAATACAGAAGCTTCAAAATTATACAAAAAATCTCTATACTAAGACTGCAGTACTGCAGGTACCACATACAATAATACCTTATAATTAGGAGTGGAAGGCAACTGAGCCATCGTTTCATCTCCAGTGGCTAGGATGATGAGCGTGTTCAATATGTACGGATCTGCCAACACGTCAGTTAGTGATAACAACACCCAGCCAGCGAATATCTCTCTTATTAATACATGGAACACACTGGAAGAAAGAGAAATTGGACCTTATTGACTTGTGGTTAAAGATACAATTAGATTTCGCGGTAAATATTGGACATAGGTCGCTTTGGTGTTCCACTACAAACATTCTTCTGTACATTATTATAATAAAAGTAGCTGTTTGTTATCCGCGACTTCGTATGTGTATTTTTTTTTTCTTTTGTTTTTCCAAAATATAGGTCGCCTAAGTTACTCCTTATTACATCAGCTATCTGCCAGTGAAGTCAAGTCAAAATCGGTCCAGCCGTTTCAGAAATTAGCCGGAACAAACAGACAGACAGACAAAAATTGTAAAAAAAATATTTTGGTATATGTACCGTGTATACATGAAAAATGCATATATTAAAAAGCGTTGCATTTAGTAAAAAGCGGTTATTTTAATATTACAAACAGACACTCCAATTTTGTTTCTTTGTATAGATAGTAACGAAGTCAAAACTCTACAATGAATATTCCTGAAAAAAAAAAATAGTTGTTACAAGGTGTGGGAACGAGACTGAAGCCGAAAATAAAGTTTTCAGAATTGTTGTTTGTTTTTCTGGATGTGTCTTCCACGCGGATAGAAGCAAGGACGGCTGAAGGGATTTGGATTAAACCTACACAGATAGTTTATAACTTGGAATAATACATCGTACTTTTAATCCCGTTAGTACGTTCCAGAGGTATATTTTCCGAAATTCACGCGGGTGAAGCCGCGAGCAAAAGCTAGTTAATTATATATATCCTAAATCAATCTCCTAGAACTGAATTTCATGTCAAAATCTGCATCTCGTAACATTTGAATTTCGAAAATTACGAAGTATTAATGCATCATGCTTCCAGTGCGAAAAAGGGATGGTGTTATCGGTCGTATATAGCTCCGTCTCTCTCTTACACTGGAAGCATGATGGCATTAAAACGTTATAATACGGCACCTGAATAGCTTATTCAGAATCAATTAGCATAATTATGAACAACTGTTAAAGTGTTAATTAAAATCTCGTAAAAGTATTACGACTGTGTTAATAAATCGTCAGGTGTGTGTGTGTAAGAACATAAGCCTTTGCACTTAAGAGTCCTATTACAAATCGTAAATGTTCGCTTAGCGCGAACGCGCGCTTGTGTTCGTTTGCAATACACGAAGTTACGTTAGTGTGCGTTGGGAGTACAACTATAGTCCGCGAAACAATTTTGATACCAGTCTGAGTAGGATGATAGTTTTTTTTATTAATCCAGAGTCTGAACTGAACACTACTAGACAGGTAATCAGGGGTGAGTATAAATCAAAACACTCAAAAAGAGTCCACAAATTAAAAACGTACCTAATTATAAAGTTTGAGAAAAAAAAAATACAAAAAGATCTCTCGTAATGGCATTTAACGTGTTTTTTTTTTCCTTTGAACAGAACAGAACTGGAAAGCATACATTTTTCTGATGCTGTAGAAGCCCCTTGGTTCAAAAAAAAAATTCGTAAGTAGTTACTGGTCATAAATCGAATGCATTAATCAACTAGTCATTATTAACATCTTCATGAATTACGTCACATAATCCCGACATAGAATACAGAAGACACACTCCTTTATAGTCATGTTTAGAAAAGAAAAAAATATACCTACACAAAATGTTCACAATCAGAACGTAGAACAGGAGGCCTACCATGATCTATTTAAAAACGATTCAAATGCAAGACATTTCAGTTTAGGTTCTTAAACAGCATCGCTCACAGTCGTACCATGACAACCAATACGCTCAGCGGCATTTGGATCGTTGAAAGTGAATGAGCGTTAATAGCTCGTGGTAGGTATCCAGATGGCACGGCCTAAATTGAATCGTTAAACTGACATCATGGTACGAATTAGAAGAACAGTTCAGTTTAGGTCCTAAAGTGGATCGCGTTAAGAGCTCGTGGTAGGTATCCAGTAGGCATTTCTTATAACTACTTCTTTTGTAATTTTTTATAGCGTTACTAAATAATTACAAATATCATTAAAACAAAACCTTTTTTTACGAAAATCTTTTCTATTACGAAAATAAATTACGATATTTTTGACCTTGAGCATAGAGTGGGCCCGGCTAGGTAATATACGGGTAGCTAGGTACCTACTTTAGCTGATCTAGAGTAGACGATTCTTTCACTGTTGGTTCTACTATCATATTTTTACTTTCTGTAGATGTTTCAGAATTATTATGGTTATGTGTCCTGGAAAAGAAAATACTGATTTATGTTTGTTTTAGTATAAAATGTATGTTTTAGGTAGGAACTTAAGGTTTGTTTGTGGTTTGGTTTGTTCTGTAATACGGTTTAAATTAATAACATCGTGTTTGCATCTACCTTTTTAGTGACATTTTAACTTGTAATGCTGTCCTTTTTTTATGCAGGCGTATAGTGGTGTTTTCCGACCCTTACCTACCATAAATAAAAGATAAAAATTAAAGTCTAATATGTACGTATGTACTAATATTGATTACCTTTAAGACGCACTCGTACTAAAACTTTTTTACAAAAATAAAAAAACAACAGATTCAAAAAAAAAAATTTTATGTTTCACTTTTTAGTTCTACCTATCTACCCCACACAAATTCATATAACACTACTTGCTATATAAATATCAGTGACAGGAAGCTATTGAACACATCTGCCTACCCCTTTAAAGGGTACAGGCGTGATGTTATGTTGTGTGATTGCGTAAACAATGAATACATATGCGATAGCAGGAATCGCGGTTGATTTGCTGGAATTTATTGAAGAGTTACCTTGTCTGTCTACGTAACTCATGATCAGATCAGTACAAAATTTAAATGGGACTATTTCGGAATACACTTTTTCGAACAAAAAAAAATCATGCAAATCCGTCTAAATATAACGGAGTTATGCCCGAACATACATTTAAAAAAAAAATACATAAACATCCGAATTAAGAACCTCCTCCTTTTTAGAAGTCTGTTAAAAAATAATACATTTAATATTATGATGTAAAAAAAATCTTATTGGATCAAATTATTTCGATCGGCGTACACGAGTCGATAATAATAGCGATCTCCGGACGATTGCGCGCGAAAATTTCATGTACAGGTCCTACCTCGATAAGCGCTCGCGCGAGACTGAGGAGCGCGCTGAATCGACGTAGAATATATAGTACTTTAATTTTATTTATTGTAATTTTTTCTTATAATATTGACAAACGAAAACTAATAAAACGTATTCATTATAGATCGAAGTTTTATATAATATTAGTTTATTTGATAAAATTGTGTTTATTTGGAATATAATGGACGCTGAATCAAGACATTTATGGCTTAAATTAGGCTTTTTTTTCGATTTTTTTAGTGAAAACTCAAGGAATTTAAAGAAATTCTAGAATTCCAATAAACAAGTAAAACATTCAACTTATTTTTTAGTAATTTTAGCTTTTATAAGAATTGAATGTAACAATGTGAATTTGAGCGTCAAAGTTCCATCGCCGACGGTTTTTCTTGCAAACGGAGTTCGTAAAATATTTATAGTAAATTACACGAAAAGAAAAATTAAAATGTGTAACTCCAACTTACAAGAAAGAGAATGTTACTATCGTTATTCATAATCAAAAAATTTAAATATGTTACTGCTGCTGAAAATTACAGCGTCAAAAATCATGAATTTGCGTAAAAAATGTAATAGGGCTCTTAACTATGCACGCAAAAAAGAACTGTGCATGACAATATAAATCCTACTAATATTATAAACGCGAATGTTTGTAAGGATGTTTGTTACTCTTTCACGCAAAAACTACTGAACGGATTTCGATGAAACTTCACAGTAATATAGCTTATACATCAGAATAACACATAGGCTACAATTTATAAAGATTTTGTGTAATTTTTTTTTGCCCATACGATAAGTATCAAGTAAGTCGGAAAAATTCCTGCCCTCTGAGAGCTATCTTGGCGTGCGCTGCCTAAACCGTTACAGCTACACGAAGATAATGTATCGTGGGACTGTTTGTCTTAAATAGTTCTAAATAAAAGTCCGCGACAGCATATATCTACCTTTTATGTGGAAGCCATTATATCCAAAATAGTGATCCATAAATACATTTAAATCGGATACTTTTTTTACAATGCACGTTTTAGAGTACTTAGTTAATTCTTATGAAAATTAATACATTTATCGCTTTCGGTATTTAATGTAGATAAACTTTGTCTTTTACACCAAGCAATTTGGACAAATTCTTTAAAAGTTATCACGATAAGATTGACCTGAGGTAGAGCGCCATAGGAATTGGCGGCGCGGCGGCGCACAGAGCGGTGAAGGGGGGGGGGGGGGGGGGACCCGAAGTTCCGAACGCGGGCAGGCAGACGCGTGAGGCACAGAGCACTTTTACAATACCTACGCTCAATCTGAATCATTTTGAAGGATATCGCTAATCCATCGCTTTACCTGTATATGTTCGAAAAATTTGTCTGCTCAACAACGTAAATAAATAACGCAATGAATGTTGTTGAACTGCCAAAATGAAATGAATGAGTAGGCATAATTATAATTTTTAGGTAGTATATTTTAAGAAGAGCCCGAGGGGCCCGTAGCTAAATAATAAAAGCCGCACAGGTCGATCGGTCAGGTTAAGCTACGCTTGCCGCGGTTGGTCTGTGGATGGATGACCATCTTTACATACCGAGACCCCTCCGTGCCTCGGAAAGCAAGGTTAAGTGTAAGCCGACCCCAACATAGTTGGGAAAAGGCTATGCAGATGATATTTTAAAAAGAAATATCAAATCAAATCATATCACATTTCATTACTTAGATTATTACAATTGTTTTTTTTTTTTGTTAGTTTAAGATTAACGTATAGGTTTAGGTTGTGTTGTAAGTAGGAAGAACATAGATTCGTTTTCCTCAAAATTGGCTATTGGAATTGTTTTAGTTAGTTTGAAAATTACTACCTACGGATTTTGTGATTTTTTAAATAGTACTTACAATAATGACTCGAAAGCTTAAGTCTAATATTTCATAAAGCTCTAATAAAGCTCGAGCTATAAAAAAAGCTAGACTTAACGAGACGTCTCAACAAACTGAGCTGCGAAGGTTTGAGCAGGCGGTGCGTCAGGCGCACACAGAGCTACTGAGACAGACACCAGAACCGTTCCAAGATCGTCGTCAACAACATGCTGAGTATCTGGCATTTCAACGAGCTGCTGAAACTTCAGAACAGTGTCAACCTAGACGTCAACGGCATGCTGAGTATCTGGTGTCTCAACGGGCTGCAGAACACCAGAACAGTCCCAAGATCGGCATCAATAGCATGCTGAGCATCTGGTGTCTCAACAGGCTGCATAAACACCGAAACAGTCCCAAGATCGGCATCAATAGCATGCTGAGTATCTGATGTCTCAAAGGGCAGCGGAGTCACCGGAATAGTTCCAAGATCAGCGTCAACAGCGTGCTTAGTATCTGGTGTCTCAACGGGCCGCAGAAACACCGGAACAGCCCCAAGATCGGCGTCAACAGCATGCTGAGTATAGTGGTGTCTCAAAGAGCAGCGGAGTCACCGGAATAGTCCCAAGGTCAGCGTCAACAGCATGTTTAGAATCTTTGGCAAGGAGATAGATAGCATCCCAGGGAAGGACATGGGCTACTTCACCGGTACTGTCCCGTGGATAATTTCCGATATCCACGCGGGCGAAGCCGCGGGCAGAAGCTAGTCTTATATATAAAAATAAATCGCTAAATATGTTGCTAAGTGCAAATCTCGAGAGCAGCTGAACCGATTTCGCTAATTCTTTTTTTGTTGTGTTCGGTATTGTCAGGACAAGGTTTGTATGGGAGAAAAAAAAAGTTCGAAAAAAACATTGCACCCGTGCGAAGCTGGGGCGGGCCGCTTGTATTACATAGAGATATAGCGTGGTATTGTTGTGTCAAATATAATATTTTGATCCTGTTCCCTATATTTTGATAGCGCAGGTATTGCATTGTTTACAGAACATAATCATTCTAATAGAAACGCAACTCCGGGTTTGAACCGCTCAAAATCGCGCTATTGACCTACCGTTTCGGGCGCATGATTTACTTTATAAAAAAATCTTTTTCTATACTAATACTTACGGATTATGCAACTCATTATTCTTCAGCAAATACGGCATGATGGCGTTAGTGATGCACCTCAAATACTTCAGCTCCGCGTTCCTATTAGCTGCAGCCGGATGCAGCGCCATCTTAGAATCTAAGGACACGCCCGGACGTGACGCACATACCGAGTAATGACGTAACGCACAAGGGATTAGTCGTGACGTTATAAAGCGGGCGTAGTTTATCTGCAATAAGAGATGGAGACAGATACAAAAACAATGACTGTTAAAAAAATAAAATAGTTTATAATATGTTTCAAATTGATCAGGTGCTCAAAATCAAAAAACAAACCTAATTTGATTTGTTTTAAAGTCATTCTTTCAAATTAGGCTGAGAATCAGCACTTTTCGAACGTCAAAATTACATAAGAGAGTCCCCAAAACGCCCGCCCTTTAATTGCTTATTGATAAATAGTGAAACTATTAGGTGTTTACAGGGAAATCGGTCCCTGAAAAAGTATCCATCATAAATATTTTGTATTGATAAATGATTATATTTTTGTAATTAGGTTTGCACAAACACTTTTACACGTCAATCACTTTTTTTTTTAAACTAGATTAGGTCGGCGTTTCCTATCTGACTACTCTGAGAAGAAAGGCCGAAACAAACTCAGAGGTCACAGTCTCAAAGTGCAGACATAATCTTGGTCAGGTTATATGAAGACCATGTAGATCAATGTCGGAGATGGTCTTTTGAGGAAAGAACCACACAGATTGAGAGGACCTGTCCAGTCAGTGCACGCATTTGTCAGAAATCGTGCAGCTCAACTCAAAATTTAAGGAGCTCAACGATTTATGGTGATTTATGATATTGATGGCACAATACATCAATACAAAATATTTCGTAGATGCAGATTGTTTTTATAAGTGGTTTTGTTTAAGAATTTGCTATTGATTTCGTCACATAAGGCACTATGGCAGTATATCCACATACATTGATAAATTCGACTGCTTCTAGTGAGACTGGAAATAATTGCATTTAATTGGAAAACCCTGAACCGTTTATCGTCCAAAATAATCATCATACCTTAACAGCCCTCTGCA
Source organism: Gortyna flavago (assembly GCA_963669345.1). Taxonomy (NCBI): domain Eukaryota; kingdom Metazoa; phylum Arthropoda; class Insecta; order Lepidoptera; family Noctuidae; genus Gortyna; species Gortyna flavago. The sequence goes on along the minus strand of OY770136.1, from coordinate 16,684,595 downwards.
GTAGGCAAGCAGAAGCGTATCTAAGCTGATAACGCAACTCATCTACAAAGAAGGGCTGCAACGACACCTTGCTGTACCACGTATTTATAAACTGATCCAATATTGTGTTGTAGAACTGCAACAGATAAAAGTAAAGGTTTTTAAAATCGTTTCTTTTGGTTAAGCTGGATAGATAAGCCTGATGAGGTAAGGGGGTCTAGCAACCGCTAAAGCAGTGGGGAGTTTATTTAATTTAAAAGTGCCTGTAAATGGTTTACTTTGACTTTGAGTTTTTATGAAGACTGCTTCCTGGACATGTCAATGATTTTATTTCTGTATAAGTAGGTTTGTACAAACACTTTTTTATGTCAGTCGTATTTTAAAAACTAGATGAGGTCGGCGTTTCCTATCTGACTACACCAAGAAGAAATTCCGAAACAAACTCAGAGGTCACAGTCTCTTTTCAAGTCCAGAAATAATCTTAGTCAGATCACGTGAAGAGCATGTAGATTGGTGTCTGTCTGAAATGGTCTTCTGAGGAAAGAACCACACTGATTGAGTGGACCTGTCCAGTCAGTGCACGCATTTGTCAGTAATCATGCAGCTCAACTCAGTTGGAATTGATAATGCAATCAAAGGCACAACTTGATTGTAAGTACCTATATCTTTATGTGCTCTGTTAGCTAGAGGAAGGCTTTGACGCAAACTGGACAAATGCATCTCAACATTCTACAGGAAGATTTTTTTATCATCATCCAAATTTTTAGAGGGTGTTCTACCCATGAATATGAACAACTTTCACTATGAGACCAGCTCTGAAATCACGAAAAAAAAATCTGCTGTTTCATACATTTTGGTCAAGTAGGTATTGAATTTTTGTATTAAGCAGCTGATTTTTTTTTCGTGATTATAGAGTTGGTCCCATAGTGAAAGTTGTTCATATTCATGGGTAGAACATCCTCAAAAAATTTGGATGGTGATTTCTTCCTGTATATGGAGCTAATATGGATCATTTAATAACAAAGATCTAAACACATAGTACCTACGACAAAATATTGTATTGTATTAGTTGGATTGAGAATTGATTGAAAATGGGATTGGGCGGGTCACATCAGCCTTATGCACGATGACCGCTGGGCAAAAATCTCCACACAATGGGTGCCTGAAGATGGACGGCGCCGCCGAGGCCGGCTCAGAAAGAGATGGCGAGATGACCTGGACGCGTACCACGAGGGCTGGTTCAAGGTGGCGCGGGAAAAGAGTTCCTGGAAGGATTTGGGGAGGCCTTTGCCCAGCAGTGGGACAGAACAGAACAACAAAAAAAAAATGTTTTATTGTAAGGATTGTAGCAGGTGGCGTTTTGTATTTTCTGCCTACCGCCATGGGAAGAAATCGTGAGTTTATGTATGAGTGTTGAATTAGATTTGTAGCTAAAGTGAATCATGAAGGCAAAAATCATGAACAAAAATACACAAACAAGAATTTCAAACAGTCATTATTCCGGTTACCATATTATGCACGGTTATTAGTTCCAAAGATACAATTAAAATGTTTGCAACATTAAGTCACCAATATTTAAAATTTTAAACTTCTAGAAGTCATCAAAACCTTTATTGTGTACTATTATATCCCCATTAACAGGGAGCAATTATGTTCCTCCTTGAATGCTCTAAAAGCTATTAAATAGCTCTCGAAAGGCTATTAAATAGCTAGGTGTTAATGAGTTTCAAAAAAATGCAAGTTGGTATTATGTTTTATTTATTGCATATTATACCTGCTAATAATTTGCATAATAAAAGCATTTAATTACCGTAGAATTTGCATATCACAATGCGAAAACAACAAGATTCGTCAGTTCTATTATAAAAAGACTTCGATGACATTTCAAGGTAAATAATGAAATTATACAAAGTGGTATGCGTATGCGCGCAGTTTTGTACGCTAAATATGCGATGCCATCACATAGAATGCAATGTAGGTTGTACAGTACAAATGGACATTGCTAGCCATTGTTACTGTTACCAACCGGTTTTAAAATATTAAATGGATTACTACTTAAGTTACAACAAAAAATCTTTGAAAATACAGTAAGACATGCGTTGGGTTGCGACGCTCAGGAAGTGCTAATTGGTTGTCTCCTATTTTCAATAAACAGTATTTAGCCTTGTGTGCACCAACATTTAAATCAACTGATTCAATATTTAATAGATAGATAGATAAAAGGGGCCCGTGGCTAAATAATAACAGCCGCACAGGTCGATCGATCAGGTTAAGCTACGCTTGCCGCGGTTGGTCTGTGGATGGGTGACCATCTTTACATATCGAGACCCCTCCGTGCCTCGGAAAGCACGTTAAGCCGTTGGTCCCAGCTGCCATTCGTGGATCTTTGACAGTCGTTACGGGTAGTCAGAAGCCCGAAAGCCTGTCAACCAGTCTTTCCAAGGGGTATCGTATTACCCAGTAACTGGGTTGTGGAGGTCAGATAGGCAGTCGCTCCATGTAAAATACTGGTATTCAGCTGCATCCGGTTAGACTGGAAGCCGACCCCAACATAGTTGGGAAAAGGCTAGGCAGATGATGAGATAGATAGAATACTCTTTATTATGCACCCCATATAAATTACAGATATAAATATAGAAACTATACAAAGGGTGACACAATGGGCTAATTAGGTTCTATAATTAAATATTTCCTTACAAAATTTGACATAAACCAACTGTTCAAATACCTAACTGGTAGTTTGAATGATGGGGAACTCAGGCCTTAGATTTGTGATTAAAGTTGTCAAAAATAAAAGATCCGTTTTGACATTTTAGAAAGACCCTAGAATGTAACTTGTAACGAAACTGAAAGAAACAATAAAATAATAATTAACTACATTTTTTTTTTTTTTGGCGCGTTCAATAATATTATGATGGCATATATTGCAAGTATTCTTTTTGCGCTTACTTTATAGTGCACGCAATTTCTAATTATTACGAAACGTCTCAAAAATAGTTTAGTAACAAACTATCCTCCGAGATATATAGAAAAAACGCAACATAAAAGTTTATAAATAATTATCCTTCATTTATTTATCACGGAAATTTTATTAATATATTAATACAGTAACCACAATCAGGTAAAATGGGAAACCTCACTGATAACTCCCAACATTAGTTATCCCAAATGTATTTTATATGGTATATGTATATTCCCAAAATAAGCATAAAAGGGAAGTGATTAAATGTTATCGTTTGAGAGTAGGTACGACAGAAAAATGAGGGTTTCAGAAAATCTACTCCGTGAAATGCACGAAAATAAACAGTCAAACCCGTTTCGATCATCTTTCATAGGCAGGACAATATGGGACGTGACGTAGGTAAATCGAAAACGAGAGAGTAGAAGGGGCAAAAAAAATTAATCATAGTGTTGGGCAGGGGGGAGACAGTTAGAACAAGCACCACTTCAGTAAACGAAGAGTCGCCATCTACTTTACTTAACAAGAAACTATTAGTTTCATAATTATCGATAGATGTCTCTGCAATCCCGATTTTAACAAGTAATAACTTAGTTAACTAATTTAATATAAAGTATTTTTCTAGAGAATAATTGTTGTAGGTATATTCCATCACAATGATCACATTATTATATTTCATACTGTCCAGTCAATGATATAATTGCTGTCCAGTATTGTCCAGCGTTATCAATTATGGCAACCTTGTCACGGAAATCCATATTGTGTGTGACATATTCTGGCAACATTATACATTATGGCCGCCGCGACTTGCGTCTGCGCTTGTTTGTTTCCAATAAATGTAGCTGTCGAAATTCAAGTCAAGTTTTTTTGTGTTTTTTGCAAATAGACGCTGTGTTCACATCGTATGTTGATCAAAATTCGATTCGCTAATATAACGATGACTCGTTTACTCACTGAATCACGATCATTAAAGTATAAATATTAACTCCTTCAGTTATTAAATTCTAATGATTGTAATTTAGTAGGTAAATGTATCATCATTATATTCGCAAATCGCATTTTAATCGACATATAACGTAAACACAGCTGTTATAAAATTTGCAAAAAATCAAGAAAATTTTAATGATCACATATACATATTACATCTATATAAAGAGTACTAAAACCTATACGTAAGTAGGTATATATAAATAGAGACATTCCTGCCTTAGTTCCCGTTAAGAAATGCAGGTGGCGACTCATCGAATTTCGATGCATCGAAATGGCACAAGACGGCTCTCTTCTCCCGTATTATTATTATACTCTTTGGTTTTGGGTATCAAATGAAAGGGCTTAATTAGCACATTTAAAAATATAAATATTACTGAAATAAGCCCCAAAACAAAAAATAAGTTTAAAAACTAAAACCCGACTACTGAAATGGATGAAACAAGAAAGTACCTTCCCGTGGTCGCATGCTACCATAGCTTTAAGATGTCAGTACAGCGGCATGGGACCACGGGAAGGTACTTTCTTGTTTCATCCTTTTCAGTTATCGGGTTTTATAAAAAATGTGTTGGAAGTGCCGCCTCTAACGGTGGCCGCTGAGAAAGTCAAAGTCAAAGTCAAAGTCAAAGCATTTATTTCAAATAGGCACATAAAAGGCACTTTTGAACGTCAAAAATTACAATGAAATAGAATTGATTCTAGTCGCCCCTTCCAAAAGGTAGTTTTCGTATGGAGAAGAATGGGCAAGAAACTCCACCGTTACTCTTTTAAAATGTTTTACAATATTTTGCATACATTCATTATATAATAAAATAATATGTGAAGACGATGCACCTAAAATAATATTACTATACCACAATAGGTAAAAGAATTAGAAATGAAACCATGACATATAAATTAATAATCTGATAGATACATGGTGCTCACATATTTACAAAAATGGAAAAAGTAAACGATTTTGATAAATAAAAAAATATATATATATGTATATATATATAAAAACTATTTTAACAAGTAATAAGTCAGGGTGTGAGTTAAGAGTAATTACAGAATGTAAACAAAGTAAAAAAGAATAAATTTACAATTAAATTAGCAACCAGTTTGATTTTGTCTAGACTCTAGATTGTCCTATGGAGCAGGACCAGCATGTTTCCAAGCGTTCTTATCCTGGATATAATCTTCTAATTTATAGTATGCTTGTTTACTAAGTGTACGTTTAATGCAAGTTTTAAATTTTCTTTCATTTAATTGCAATTGACGAGACGTTTGTAATCTATGGTTGTAGGTATTAAGTTATGGAATAATATCATCGTGCAGCATTCATCAGTTTATGCAACATTGTAAAGAAAAAACCTTCTGGTCTCTCCTTATCTTATGTCAACATTCTTCCAGCCTTTATTTTATTGCTGAAAGGACCTGCTGACTTCATCGAAGTCAAGAACTTCGATGAGGTCTATGATGGAACGAGCATGCCCAGAAGATGCCTGTTTACTCTTGCTTTGAATGCAAACTGGTTAAATGTGGAAGGCAACACAGCCGCTGGCACAGAGATCCACAATTTGGATGTGCGTATATTAAAAGCGGCGCTGAGTACGACTGGTCGGGATATCAACCATGTTGTCCTTGTCCCAATTTATTTGGGGTCGGCATAACATGCTTTTTTCTTCCATACTTCTCAATTAGTCGTCAGCGACCAGCATCACCTCGGTAGTCACCCCCTTTCTAGCCACGTCCTTATGTTATGTACCAGCAAATGCTAGTAAGTAAAGAATTGTGAGACAAACAAACAAATGCATGAACTGTCTGTCCATTTAGAATAATAGATGATCTCACATGCTCATAATATCAATTGTTTTGATTAGGTGTAGCCATTGTGTAAGATGTTTTTGCTTAGATATTATTTGACCTTGGTGGGTTTAGAATTAGATTATGCTAGTAGTATATTTGTTTTATTAAGTTTGAGTTATAAAAACTAAAAAATCTTATTTTTTTTATTATTTACAACATACATTGTTTTATATTTTTAAATTGCGTTATTCCTACAAGAAACTCCAACTTGCATAGTTAATTTAAATTTTAGATCTAAGATTTTTTCCTGGTTATACGTTATTGTTCGCAATAACAATTACACAGTTGTTGATATTTATTTGATATTCAGTAATAAAATCGGAATGTTATACTTTAAAGCTTTTTGGATTAAACTCTTGTAAAGATATTTAAAATTAGGTATTTTTTCAAGATATAAAGTTCTTATAAAGACGCCAGCACATCAAGCTACCCGAAACTGTCTTTACCCAATCAATTTTGATCCCTTATGCTTTAGCGATAAAGTTGAAATACTATTTTAGAAATTTGACAGATTGTAGTAGCTTGATGTGCTGGCGTCTGTACACATATGTCACAGGGAAAACAACGCGCAAACTGTAATTATAAATTCAGCACATGATTCTGAATCCCTTAGAGTAAAAATTTTCGTAAGCTATCAAAAAAAAAACTGCTATTTCATAGAAAAGTCACCTGCGCACATATTTTTTTATAACCGACGAAAAATTTTAACGCCCCTGGATTCCAAATCATGTACTTACTGAATCCACGGTAACAGGTTGCGTTGCGCGTCGATGTCATGCCACCCTGTATTGGCTGTATTAAACTTTATTATTATCTGCTGAATTACATAGGATTGTAACATCTCTTGTTTCATAAAATACTCACATCCTCTATGGCCTGATCCAATTGTTTGTGTATCTGGAGCCCCACCCAGGGCTCCGCCGACAAGCTCGAGTCATGTCTCTCGCAATCCTTAGACCCACAGGTCTCGCAACCCTGAAAATACAGGACACCATCATCAAGTCATGAACATAAGAAAGGAGAGGCGTTTATATTCACATTTTCTCTGACTTCATTACATTTGCATTGGTTCCTTACAATTCTCAAAATGGCAACAGTCGCAAAAATATGCCATTTAGAGAATTGGCTATTCAGAGAATTAGGATTTTAGAGAATTTGCCATTTTGAGAACCAGTCCTTTTGCGACGCTGTTGCCATTTTGTGCGTAGACCGTTAAAAATATGTAATTAAGGCAGCAAAGTAAAGTATGTCTGGTATGTAAGTAAGGCTATGAAGTATAAATCATTGTTCTAATTGTGATCATTAGATAGGAGGAAAGGTTTAACAGACACTGTAATCTATATAAAGTATAATATATATATATATATATAGTATAATAAAGCTGAAGAGTTTGTTTGTGTCTTTGTTTGAATATGCTAATCTCGTGAACTACCAGTCCATTATTTTTGCATTTGATAGAACAATTCTTGAGCAAAACATTAGGCTACTTAACATCACGCTAGGACCATAAAGGGCCGAGCAAAAACAAAAGAAAGCCGTGCGAATATTAGCACGGTCTAACAAAGCGAAATGACGGTGTGGATCGGGGGGAACAAGAATTTTCACGCGGATTAAGTCGCAGGCAGAAGTTACTACTAACAATAAAGCCTGAAGAGTCTGTTTGTTTACAAAAATAATTTTTCAAATCCAATTGGTAGTTCCAGAAGTACCAATTGTATTTAAAAAAATATTTTTGCATTTGATAGCCCAATTGTTGAGGAAGTTTATAGGCTATTAAATATCATGCGACAACCTGATTATATTAATATTATATGATGATTATACTATTCATAAGACAGGAAGAGGTTCGGAAGGATAAGAGGCGTTTGCCCAGCAGTGGGGGACAGTAATACAGATTCACAAAAAAAAAAAATTGTTGTAAACATTTTTACAATTTATGTTTTATATTTTTATAATCACTTCATATTCTTGTTATGAAATTATTTTAAAAGATAAGCTTGTTATTTATTTTGAAATAATTATTAATGACTAACTATTAAAGTCTTCGATGTCTCATACCAATGAATAATAATAATGAAATTTAATTTATGAGTCAGTGTGTGGTAACTAGAATTTCATGCAATTAGTTAAAGAGTTAAATGGCAGAGCTAAATGGTAAAGTTCAGGGAAAAAGTCGCAGAAACCAGTAAGTACCTTCTTAGCTATAATTAAAGATTTATGTTAACACTTGCGAAGATGGAAGGAGTGGAGGGATTCCTTTGCCTAGGAGAGGGACAGAGCAGGCTAGTAAAAAAAAAACTTAACACATTTGTTTTTATATCATCGATGTATGACTATTAATCTGTCTGTAAGAAAATTGGAGCACCAGATAACATCTATCTTATGATAAGCAAAGAGTATGATTGCCTGTGAATGTTGCAATTTAAATGGTTCTATGTAATACCTCAACACTCATTACTCTACCCATTAGAAAACGGACTAGCAAGATAACACGGACGTTTAATTAAGCAATAAAAATTATTAGTGAAGTCCCACAGCAAATGACAAAAAAAACAACTCTTTAGGTATTTTGCTTGATTACTTGGAATAATTGCCCTCACAATAATTGCTTAGCAAATGGTAAAAATGATGAATAGGGAGGCGTAAATGACCTCAATCGCGAAATAACGAGTTTTCTATTGCAAGTAAACAGTAAACAAAGAAAGTATGCCAACTCACTCTGACTGTCGCGTCTCCTTCATCTTTGTACGTCTCACCGACGAAATGGCACTTTAATTTATCAATGTAATCGTGTAAAATATTCGAGTTGAGCCCGTAATAACAAGCCAGACATCCCAACACATAGCTAAATGCTATTGTGGCAAAGTGAAATCTGAAAAAAACCTAAACGTTTAGGGAAATACTACTCACAGAGTACACAAATATGTAGTTATTTAGTTATGCTACCTGTAAAAATATAAAACTCCGATCGCCGTGCATAGAATACCGAAGTAAAGAATATAATTTTTATTATCAAATTTCTCTGTGGGCTTCGTTTGACATCTTTCACTCATGGCTAAGCGAACAATGACGTTAGTTGTGACGTTTTTGAAATAGTGTTTTCAAACTTCAAACTTCATGGATAGTAATGTTACCGCAAATGGACAAAAAGATGCTACCAAAAGATGATTCCATTTTCCATTGATGACCCTAAAGTGCAGTAACGTAACACCGATTTGACTAAAGCAATGTGACTTGTAAGAAAAAAACAAATAAGCAGTAAAACGCGAACATTCATAACATTGAACACAATACAATAATAAATTGAAACATGATTTATATTTTCAAATCTGATTAAATAATAACATTAATCAGATTCGTTTGTAGTTTTTGTATATTTTTCGTTTTACGGACTAATGGTCAATCAGAATAATAACTATTTTAGAAGTTTATTTTTAATTCTCAGCACAATTTTCGTTCAGAAACAACTTTATTTGTTATTTTCTAGATTGTAATCTCTGACATTGGCAGAATTGTCGACATCGGCACCATTGCCATAAAGAAAAATAGAATAGAATAGTAATATTTCTTCCTGTAAAAAATATCTGTTTGTAATATTATTTGTGTTGTTCCCTTTAAACTCTTTGATTGTTCCCGATTTCTTTCAAGGAACCTTGGAATAATTGTAACCATTACCCATAACTAAAAGAAAAAAAAGTGTCAAACTATGGGCGCGTTCCGAATTGAGGACATAATCGATGTAATCGATTTGAGCGTGCTAAAACCCGTACCGAATTGGCGTGAGCGCGATAACGATGTCCCGTGAATCGTCATAGATGACGTCATGGCATGCGCCATCTTGCGATAACGCCGACCATGCCTCGTACAAATATCACCGTGAGCGCTGTCAAAAATGACAGTGTGTGTGTGTGTGTGAGGATGAGGATGTGTCAGTGTGTGTTTTGTTTTGAGTTGCACCATATCTTTTTAATAACGTGGCATTTTCGAAATTGTGCTTCTGGCTGACAGTCGCCACATAAACAAAGAAAAGGAAGAAACGTGTGGTGTTTTTATGAAGAAATACTGCTGTAATATCTTTTTGACACCGAGTAAGCACTGTGAGCGCGCTAACGAGTGTTCCGAATTGTTGACAGCTCTCAGCTGTCATAATCGTGATATCCATTATGGAACGCATGTGAGACGATTTGAGTGCTGTGAGCGATATTGGCCAATTCGGAAAGCGGCCTATACTTTGACTGCTTGACATTTCAGTATTTCCACTTTCAGTTTTATTATTTTTCATAACCTGGAACTTCATAGTTCAGTTTTGTTCTTGTTGTAAAAGGAATTAGCTATAAAAGAATAATAGTTAGTTGCTGGTGGATTTCTGATTTTCGACATAATCGTAAGTATTGTGTTCTAAGATTCCTTTATTTAAACGAGTTTGGTCGTAGTCGGCATACGGAAATTCAAATCTCATGAACATAGCACACACAGCCCATCATACACAATCGTAGATTCGAAGCACAGACTACAGACAGACATTATAGTGCCCTACAATACCATATTCCATTATACTATCTTTTAAAACAGGCTGTTGTTTACTTCTTGCCTTACTTTTAAAGTTAAACGGCGCTCCCGGCTAATTATTAATTTTTTTTTCTATAAACACATTGACATTAATTAATGAATTTTATATAAACATTGACATTTGCTTACTTTGTAAAGTATTATATTATTTTAATTATTGTGCATGTGAAGACAATGTGGGTCATTTTATTATTTTTTTTTTGTTTAATTTTTATTATTCTCTTTGTTCTGTTAGTTTTTTTTCTAGGTCTGGCAGTTTGAGTAATTTATGTGGCCTACCCAAATGTCCTTTCTTTGGTATTGTTTGTCGAATCGTTGAGCTCCTTAAGTTTTGAGTTGAGCTGCACGATTTCTGACAAATGCTTGCACTGACTGGACAGGTCCTCTCAATCTGTGTGGTTCTTTCCTCAAAAGACCATCTCAGACATCGATCTACATGGTCTTCATATAACCAGACCAAGATTATGTCTGGACTTTAAAAAAAGAGACTGTGACCTCTTGAGTTTGTTTCGGCCTTTCTTCTCAGAGTAGTCAGATAGGAAACGCCGACCTCATCTAGTTTTATAAAAAATATGAATGACGTGTAAAAGTGTTTGTGCAAACCTACTTACAAAATAAAAATCATTTATCATCATTTATCATAATTGCTTTTCACATGTAGTCCTCCCCAGACATCTTATATGAAGTTCTACTACCTTTTGATTTAAAAATCTTCTGTATCATTAAACAGTTCCACCGAGATAAACATTGACATCAGTTTCATTTTCATCCATGCCTAGTCTGACCTAGTCAGAGATTCGATTTAAGAGATAAATCTTGTCTTGACCCCAGATACAATCTAAACAATTATATATCGCAACAAGTATAGTTGTTGACATTTATTTCTCAAAGTAATAGACCATAGAGATACTTTGAAATTAATTAATAAAGAGAATCAGTTTTGTTTACACAATTTTACCAGACACTATGTTTTGAATCCTAGTATATTTTTAACCACTTAACTCCTACTTAAGAGTGTTTATGCCGTACGGCATTTCATACAAACTTTCAAGCCCTTGTTTTTCGAAATGAATGAACGTATTTTAATGAAACTTTATACGCATAAGCAGGATACAAAGGTCTAAAAAGTTAGCAGAGAACATTTTCGAAAAATTGTGTTACAGCTAAATTAGACTGATTTTAAAGTTTCCATAGAAACAGATTTCCAGTTATCTTTTTTTAAATAAGACATTTCGAAAATGTTCTCTTTGTTTGTATGAAAAGCCGTACGGCGTAAACGCTCTTAAGCTTGCAAAATATAGTATTTTTTATTTAGTTGGAAATAGCTGTTCTGCTGTTCCCATCAGGAAATTCCGATAATCAGACCCACTATGAAACTGTAAAGAGTGTAATGATTGTAAACATACTTTTAATGCTTACAATATTATTATTTTCAGCACAAAATGGCATTCCAAAGATGTTTCCTGCAACTCTCAAAACAGTTTGTGTCAAGGAGGTGCCTTCTCCAGTCAAATATCAAGCAGACATACTGTGAACTACATCATCAATACAGTAGCAAGGCACCCAGGTTATTCAGCAACAGACATGAATGGGTTGTTGTCAAAAATGACATAGGAACAGTTGGTATCAGTAAATATGCACAAGAATCTCTTGGGGACATTGTCTTCGCACAACTACCTGAACCAAAATCTTTGGTCTATGAAGGGGATGAATGCGGAGCCCTAGAAAGCGTTAAAGCAGCAAGTGAAATATATTCTCCTGTAACTGGTATAGTCACTGAGAAAAACATAGAAGTAGAGATGAAACCAGCCCTTGTAAATACAAACTTTTATGATAAAGGCTGGTTATTTAAGTTGAAGTTGACAAAACTTGAGGAGTTGATGACTTTGATGACAGAAGAAGAGTATGAGACGTTTCTCAAAACAGATGTTGTGGAAAAACAGGAGAAGAAAGAAGCAGAAAAGTAGTTATTTATTTAAATGTTAACCTTTGTTTTATTTATTAGATGTTATAGAAAAAAATAAGGTATGTTAAGTTGTTTTTATTTTCATACATAATCTGCCTATGTTTTCTACAGCTGAGACACAGGCCTCCCCTTTTGAGAGGGAGTGGGCCGTAATCCACCATGCGGGCCCAGTGCGGGTTTGCAGATTCACATGTCTTCGAATTTTTGGTTCTCGGACATGCTGGTTTTCTCACGATGTTTTCCTTCACTGTTTTGAGAGCAGTAGCGATTAGACAAATTACAGAATAAACGCGCCTGACTGGGAATTTGAACCCAAGACGTACAATTCGTAAGTCGGGGTTGTTACTACTGGGCCTCAAGTATCTAGATTTTATACAAAATAATAAAGTATGTTATGTTAATTTGTTTTTATTTTCATGTCTATGGCAAATTACAGTTATTCTTGGATTTATTGATGAATTCCAGGATGATTTAAAAATAGAAAAATCTCGAAGAAAAAAAAAACAATTTATGTATTGTGCGTTATCATTTTTATTAGTGCATTCTTATCTACGAAAATCAATGGTAAACACAAATCACTACTTTGGCATCAATTCCACCAACAGTTAGTGCAATTAATATGTTATCACAATATTTATTTTGTATGCCAACTAAGTAACATAATTATCACAAATATTCCAAAATTATCACATAAATTATTGTACAGGAGATATGATGAAATTAATGTACCATAAGAAAGTTTAATTAATTATAATTAACACTACACCAATATTCTGAGAATTCCCTTATAAGTACAGATTAAATACTACATTAATGATAACTGCTGTACATAATGTCATAGGTACATAAAATCGTAACTGGTGCTATATTATTAAAATTAATAATTAATTATCTTGGAAAGACCAAAAATATTTTTATGTGAATGTATATTTAAGTTTAAAAATGCGTACACATCTATATAATGTAAAAAACATTTTTTATTTTATAATGAACATCATTTAGGTAATTCTTGTGTTGTGGACTTTGGGTACCACCAAATACAATGCGATTTGAGCTTTTATTAGTGTTAAATATATACCTTATGACTAGAGGTACACGTAAATTTTAGGTATCAATGTTAATTTTATTATTATGGACAAGATTAAAACCCGGCTATTGGTACAAAACAGCTGCCTTGAAATCTAACAAAGTTTGGCTTTAATAACCCTCGATAAGATTATGGACCATACATTAATTGGGTATCAAACCCAAAATGCAAGAATTCTTTGCTTGTGGCAAACAAACAACAAATTGAAGCAACAAACGACTTTCTACATAAGGAATGCCACAGGAAATTAAATTGCACCGTGTATCAGGCTTAACTGACAAGCACTTGATTTTATTTGTTTTTAAACTATAAAATTCAAATGAAACCATTAGGAAATTCGAGAACATTGTTTCAATTTTATAGATTTACAAAACGCCTATTTGTAACCGGTCGAATGCCGTAATTCAGAAAGCCATTGTGTCTCGCGGCGATCCACGGGTTAATTTTGAAGTTGACCACAATTCAACAGAATTTTGATATAATATTATCAATAGTAATAATTGGCAGAAAAGCATTTAAAATCCCTGTTAAATAAACAATATATACATAATTAATTTTATAGAGCTTCATATCAATAGAAAAAGTATGAAATACCAATAACTAACAACAATATTAGTGTTTTTTTTTTTTTAATCAAGTACTATGTAAGCAAATTAATATCTTAAAAACTAAGCCGTTTAAGGTGAATGCGCAGTTTTACCACCGAAATTAAATTTTTCTTACGTTTTTTGCCATTTTCAGGTCAGTGTCAGGTTGTATCTTGATCAAAATTATGATTCGCGACTATAACAAGTATGTATTTACAGAATCAGAATAATTAATACATCTTTCTAAGTTAGTTAAAAGAGATATATTAATGATTCTAATGACTATAATTCCGTAAATACATATCTATTATAGTCGCGAATAATATTTTGGTCAAGATACAACCTGACACTGACCTGCAAATTGTATAAAACGTAAGAAAATTTGAAATTCTGGGTCTACCACTTTATTATTCACTCTACGGAGAATGTACACAATACACATAAAATCAGATGCAGTCTGAGGAAAAATACATTAGTATATAGGGTAATTTATATAGATTAGTCAGCGAGGAGAGCTCTTTTTCTATTAGAGCTAGCAAAAATATATTATAGATAAAAAAACATTCAGTTTGTTCTGATGTTCTCCCTATTAACATATCTCAAATGTTTCAGCCTGTATAATACCTTTAGCTACTACCATAGAGCTATCTAGAATAGATTTCAATAGTTTAACATCATAGACATAGAATAACATTGTAGATGGACTGTGTCCCCATTGAATTAAAGTTAAAGTTAATAGAAATGTCAGTTAATAATACTTATATTGTAACATCTTAGTAGCTACTAATATGTCGGTTAGAAAGCCTGATAATAAAGTTAAATTAAAAAAAACTGGTACTCCGGGAGTGCCGATATTAGAGCTACATCCGAATGTAGCGCGGTGTCGGTAACAGTGTCGCGAGTTCAATGTTTTTCCCATCTCAAAAAATGCCCAACGCGCCAAAAGAAGTTTTCACTCCAAAAAAGAAGTTTATTCTTCCGTGAAGTACCAAACTATGCTGAGTGACAGGAGTGGTCATACAATGTGCGAGTAGGACAGTGAATGATTAGTTCTTGTCGTCTCGTTCACACGGCTTATGACCGCAACCGCCAGAAGTCTTGGCGTTTAGTATTTACAGTGCAGCCAACAACGAGTTCTAGACACTTATTAGTTTCATACAAACGAATATGTGTTTTACGAATTTGATCTTTATTAGCTACTAGAGGGAACGCATTCTCTGAACGGCCGGACTGTAACAACAGTGAGTGTTGTCCGATTTTTTGTTTGAATTTATTATTGATTAATGAAGAAAACTATCCATATATACAAGAAAACGGGAGTACAGCATCCTCCTAAATTCTTACATCAATTGTATAGAAGGGTTTCAAAGAACGATGATCACACGAGAGATAGTTAAATGAAGGGGGTGACTTATTTCTAGTACTTGCTAAGCCATTTTAGTGATGAGAGAATATGCATGGCTATATTCAATTTATGCGCAAACAGATTAAAACAATCACTTCACATAAAAACTTTTCAGAATCTTAATCTTTGGCTCATCTATCATCTTCAACTAGCTTTATAACACTCAACTCACAAAACTATTAAATTCCTTCACAGGAACCAGCATTCAGCATTTGAATGCAACATTTATTTTAACCAAAATCGTTACATTTTACATCCCTATTCCAGCTTGTTTTTATACATTCCTTGCATCAATATTCAGGATATACAAAATGGTCACATTACCATAGACAAACAGGACTGCTCAGGACCAGAGTACACATAGTACTAAAACCTCCATCGTCACATTTAAATTACAATAAACTTCAAACTACCCACATTATTCAAGGATTATTTTTGCTTCCCATCCAGTTTTTCCAATTAGGGCTAGGTGGTTTCATAGTTTGATACCATTTAACGGTAAAAGGTTTATCTAGGGAAAGGTTTGCTGTTATTTGGAGTACCTTGGATTGTGTGTTGTAGGTAAATTCGCAGGGTTTGACGCAAGGCTGGTCATTGATGGCGACCATCTTGATCGGTGGCTGGTTCAGTACTGATATTTTGTTGAGCGGAGGTACACCGTATCCCCACCATTGAACGGTGCTACGTATCTCTGTGTTGTTCAGAGTGAATTCTATGTGGCTGTATTTTTGTTCTTCGTAGGTGTCTGTAATAGAGAAAGTAGTGTTTGTGTGAGTTGATTTTAACAATTGTTCTAAGGTAAATTGGGAAGACATGTCTAGATGGCAGTCTGGATTTCAGTAAATATAGGAGAAGAAAGAAGGTGACACGTATTGGGTGCTTAGAAGTGTCACCCAAAAGTAACTATACTAAAGAATGTTCAGAGCATACAAAGCTTTCATTTCACTCTGTTGAATAATTTACTGATCTGTAATAAACACTTTCAATTAAACATCAAACGTCCGGTGCATCCTGAGCAATTAGCCCCACTAGCCGTTCCCACCTTACTGACGGGCTTATATTTATATCCCGTCATGACCTATTTTCAAATAGTTTGTGCAGATACGACGCAAGAAGACTTCAAAGTCGTTACGCCATTGTTACCTAGGTCTGTCTCGATGTTTACGCGTCTGCAATATAATATTTACATCAGTTGGTGGCACTCACTGAGGCTGTCGCCGTCGTCCCAGTACAGCTGGCCCCTCGCGCGCGCGAGCCGGTCGGGCGCCACGAGCAGCTGCAGCGGCGCGGCGCGCGCGGCCGTGCTGACGGGGCCCTGCGGGGGGGGCGGCTGCAGCGGGACGATGCCGCCGCCCTGGGGGGGAAATTTATGTTGGCCTAATTCTCGCTCTAAAAAAAGTAGTAAGAATTTGCGCAAATGATGGAACTACGCAAAAAAAAATTAATCATTGTGCAAGTCACTTTTAAACCACGAAAGTTTTATTGAATTAAAAATATCACTCTGAAAGTTTTTCTATAGAAAAGGCGTTTCATCATACATTTACCAATTCGGTCCGGTCTTCACCAAATGGTCACTGGTCCATTATTAAACTTTTATAATTGGTTTTAAACCGTCTTAATAAATAATCATTTCAGCTTATTTTGTGAGTTACGACGATTTTTTTGGTGCAGTACTACAATAAAACACATAACCTCACCTTAACCGATACGGTCTCGTTGTCAGTGAGCTCGTAGGACTTGTCGCTGGCTATGAACTGTCCATCCAGTATATTGTACCAGCTCTGTGGTCCGGGGAACTCTGCCCTAGTGACAACAGCTCCTTGTTCCAGTATGGGAGACACCATCACATAAGGACCGATCATGAATTGGGTATCTATGTCGTGGAGGTTGTTCTGTTCTGGGGCTCTAAAAGGAAGAAGTAATTAAGAGCATTTACGACGTACGGCATTTCATACAAACTTTCAAACCCTTGTATATCGAAATGAATGAACCGATTTTAATGAAACTTCATACGCATAAGGGGGGGCCCTTGTGACTTGTACTACAGGTGTTGCTTGCAATGCCTATTTCAAGCACCATCATCATCTGCCTAGCCTTTTCCCAACTATGTTGGGGTCGGCTTCCAGTCTAACCGGATGCAGCTGAATACCAGTATTTTACATGGAGCGACTGCCTATCTGACCTCCACAACCCAGTTACTGGGTAATACGATACCCCTTGGTAAGACTGGCCTATTTCAAGCACCAGTCTCTCTGAAATGTGAAGTTATCCTTAAAACTACTGAAGCTTTAAATTCCTCACCCGCGCTTTCTGCTGACCTACTTAGAAAGAATGTTAAGGCATGCCCTTCGGAGTTTAGGTTTCAACATACAAACCACCAGGCTGTTATAATAATAATAATAAGACATTTATTTCAGACGTAGTCCATATACTGTTAGTAGCACAAAAAAACATTATAAAACTATTGTTAGTAAATACAAACAAAACACAATGTGGCACCGCACAGGACCGCCAGTTTATGCCAAGCCCTGGACGCGACCACCGGCACAGTGAAGTCGCATCCAGTGCCGCCACATCGGCGAGTCTCATCGTTATCATCGTCGTCGTCGTTTTGTCGTCATTCGTTATAAAAGCTTTGAAGGATCTTAAAATTAAATCAACAGAAGATCTCTGGGGAATTTCTGTAAAAGTTTGTAAATCTATCATCGAAACAATTGCGCCCTATTTAGCTTTCATATTTAACATCAGTGTAGACCAAGGAGTCTTTCCGGATCTCATGAAACACAGTAAAGTAGTTCCTTTGTTTAAAGCCGGTGATAGTAAAGAACCCAACAATTATAGGCCTGTGTCAATTCTGCCAGTTCTCAGTAAGGTGTTTGAAAAGTTGATGCTCAATCAAATGTTACGTCACTTTAATAAAAATTCCATCTTTCATGAACACAAGTACGGTTTCACCAAAGGACGTTATCCCACTGACGCCGGTGTCACCCTAATAAAGAACATTTTTAACGCCTGGGAAGAAGCACAAGATGCCATTGGAATCTTTTGCGACCTCTCTAAGGCGTTCCATTGCGTAAACCATGAGACACTTCTGCTGAAACTTGAGCACTATGGGGTTAGGAATTTAGCTCTTGATTTACTAAAGTCATACCTAAAAGATAGAAAGCTTAAAGTTCAAGTAAACGGCGTAAACTCATTAGGGTCTGAAATGGCAATGGGTGTTCCTCAAGGTTCGATATTGGGTCCATTCCTCTTTTTAGTTTACATTAATGATTTACCCCAATTACTTCAAAATCAACCGAAGATGGTGTTATTTGCAGATGACACCTCATTGATCTTTAAGATAGACAGACGGGCACAAAATCTTAACGTGAATAACTCTATTCTTCAGGTCCAAAATTGGTTTACGGTAAATAATTTGGTACTAAATGAAAAGAAAACCAAATGCATTAGATTTAAATTGCCTAATGTTAGAAGTAGCGAATGTGACATCATACTGAATGGAGAAAAACTGGAATTTTTTGATCAAACGGTTTTTCTGGGAATCACGCTAGACGAGAAATTACAATGGGGACCTCACATAACATCTCTTGCGGGGCGGCTTAGCTCGGCCGCTTATGCTTTTAAAAAGATAAGACAGTTAACAGATGTAGAAACTGCGCGTTTAGTCTATTTAAGCTACTTTACACAGCATTATGTCTTACGGTATTTTACTATGGGGTCGTGCTGCTGACATTGAATCCATATTTATTTTGCAAAAGAGAGCTGTCAGAGCCATTTATAATCTACGTCACCACGAATCTCTCAGGGAAATTTTTAAAGGGATTAATATTATGACGGTACCTTGCTAATTCATTTATCAAAATATTATGTATGTAAGAAAAAATCTACATATTTTTAATAAAATAAGCGATAGACATAATTTTAATACTAGAAATAAAGATAAAATACATCAACCATTTTTCAGGTTAGCCTAAGTACATACCTACATCTTTTATGGGGTACTGTGTTAAATGTTACAATAAAATACCTTGTGATATATTGCAATTAAATGAAAGAAAATTTAAAACTTGCATTAAACGTACACTTAGTAAACAAGCATACTATAAATTAGAAGATTATATCCAGGATAAGAACGCTTGGAAACATGTTGGTCCTGCTCCATAGGACAATCTAGCTAGAGTCTAGACAAAATCAAACTGGTTGCTAATTTAATTGTAAATTTATTCTTTTACTTTGTTTACATTCTGTATTTACTCTAACTCACACCCTGACTTATTACTTGTTAAAATTGTTTTATATATATATATTTTTTTTTTTTTTTATGAAAATCGTTGACTTTTACCATTTTTGTAAATATGTGAGCACCATGTATCTATCAGATTATTAATTTATATGTCAACGTTTCATTTTTAATTCTTTTACCTATTGTGATATAGTAATTTTATTTTAGGTGCATCGTCTTCACATATTATTTATTATATAATTAATGTATGCAAAATATTGTAAAACATTTTAAAAGAGTAACGGTGGAGTTTCTTGCCCATTCTTCTCCATACGAAAACTACCTTTTGGAAGGGGCGCACAGTGGAACAAATGTATGGGAGCGGTTGGACGTAGACATGTCCGAAAAATAAGAGTAAAATTATGACAAACTAATGATGCCATCTTATTCGATTACTTAATGCCTTCATAAATTGTGGTGATGAATTTCTTCATAACTCCCATATTTCGGGAGTAATTTGAGAAAATGTGAAATTTTACTATGAAAATGAGTGTATCGAGCTCTCTCCCTCCTGATTCCGGGCTTGTTTCAAGTAGCGGTCTCTAATATCGTAATGCTATTACTAAGAGCTATATTTAATACTAAGACACATAGTGCGCCAAATGTGCACTTTCTGGGATAAAAGGAAATGAAAATTTAAAAAAAAAAACGTTTTTTCCCCATTTGTATTTACTTTAAACCGCAGACAGACTTATTAAGAGGTCTATAAATATATTATATATATACAGAAATATATATTAACAAAAATATTCACAAGAACTGATGAGAGTATGACTTTTAAGTAAGTTGATAATAAATTACCTAGTTTCATTAAAAGTACAATAAATAATTAAGATGTAAGCTCTAATTTACTAAGTTACACATTTTAAAACAATAACATCATTTAATTATCTTCGTCATCATCATCATCATCAATTAATTCAAATTCAGAATCGATGTCCGCTAAATCATTTATGTTAACAAATTCGATATCACTTTTCTCAGAATCCGTAAGCTCATAAAATTCCTTAAAAGAAGATTTTTTTACAAACTTATTTCCTTTTGGACGGATACTTGTAACAAGTGGATCAGAAGACAGTAAAAGATTGTGCATAATATCTTCATTGCATGAGATACTGCTATGCTTTCGAGAATGCCCCTCTCTATATTTTCTAAAATCTTTATTTCTAGCCTCAGATGCCTCTTCGGATAGAAAACCAATGGGCACAATTGACATGTTCTGAACTATGTCTGGCCCATGCATTAAAATTTTATGAAGTGAAGAAGGCATATAATACCATGGGTATAACTCCACGTAAAGCTTAGCAGTATCAAAGCAGAACTCTCGGAATTTAGTTACGTTGATCTTCTCTCCTGATGAAATACACTGCAAGATCACACAGATTTTTCTTAAAAGCATAGCATCTATTCCGGTCAGTTCAGCAGATTTAGTGTAGTTTTCAAAAAATCTCCTTGCCGAGTTGCCATTGTTGGTGGATCCACTGCCTTGTTTCACAACATCGAGAAGTAAGCCCGTTTCTCTTCTTACAGCCTCTTGAACTCTTTTCTTCCTGTCATCAACTTGCCTTTTTGCTATATCACCCCTTACTTGCCATGATTTTATGTCTAATTTGTAGGAAATGTGTAATAAGCATTCCATTGAGCGAATCCAAGCGTGAAGGGTGCTTAAGCTATATTTATACATGTCCTCGTTTGCGTGTTTATCTTTGATTAACTCTAAATTATTCATTTCTTTAGGACAAGCCTTGCATATGTCACACACTGAAGCTGCTGTATTGGATATAATGGAATGAATTTTACCATCAATCATTGTCAACAGCAGTTGGTGTTTGACACTAATTCCATCAGTGATGGTGGATGGAGTTAAGGCTTCAATCTCTGCTTCGATTTCAGCCATCTCTCTCTGCACATTTTCTTTGGTTTCCTTTATAAACTTAAACAATATTGGCCGGCAAAATGAAGTGGAAGATGGTCGCTCGTTTTCCCAAATTGTTACACCTTTTGAGACGAGCCGCAGTGGTACAAGACTAATCATAAAATTACTAGCAAGATCGATTTGCTCATCTTCACTCGTCCTTTGATGATAAATGCTTTGGCTAGATGATCCGTCAAAACCCCATTTGCTGGTCAATACGAGCTGTTGATTGGGATCAACAGGGGTTTCTAACGACCTAATAAGTCTTCTTGGGGTTAAATCCATCAAGGCTTGTAATTTGATTTTTGCAGAGCTCTCTGTAACTGTGAGATCTTCTTTGGCCGGATAGCACTTAATTTTTTCTTTAACCAACATGTAGTAACTCGGGTATTGAAGAGCTCCTTCTTGAGTGTTGAAATCCCGAAGAGTGTTATAGCGCCATTTCGATAAGTTCATCGATACATAAAGAGCCAATGCCTTCAAAGGGGATATTTCCCGTACCTGAATTGATTTACCTTCAATGAAGGCTTTGATTTTTGAGGCCTCTTCTGGATTCTCCGTCAAGTATTTCATAACATAAGCTGTATCGCTTTGTCCTGCCTTTTGAAGCGCCCTTTCGGCCGAAAACATAATTTCAGCGCTGCTACTGCTGCATGAAAGACTATATTCAGTGCGTCTTCTTTTTTGCCGGTTACTAAGGTCCTCAAAAGATTTACGAGGACTAGGATGTGTACAAGTTGAAGCATCAGATTTAGCAGGAGAAATTATGGGCTCGATGACGTCACTTATATTTTCTGTAGAAGGTTCCATATTTTCATTCTGTAATTCCGGCCATTGAATTGCAGCCTGTAGCCAAATCTCATGTTTCTTCCGAAACTTATCTGTGCTTCTTCCAGACTGTGTCCATTTTGCATAAATGCGGTAGCAAAATCGACGACACCAGTCTTTTAAACTTGTTTCAGCACTTTCACATAACTGAACACAACTGTTATCTTTTAAAACACTGAACAAATAGTTAAAGTCGCGTAAATCTTTATGTGCGCGTGCGCATAAAGCAACGTGAATATCAAGATTTGTATTAAAATTTGGAAAATACATTGCGAGATTAGCTTGGATACAACGAGGTGTAAATCAACACTGATTTTAAAGTTACTAATAGTGACCTATTTATATAAAATCCAGGTATCCCAGGTATCCTTTGTTAAATATTGCAAGGTAATTAGTTATTGTGATAATTAGTAAATGATGCATGCTAAATTAGTGTATTAAGAGCCATTTAGTAATTAAATAATAGCAATGTTCTTATCAGTAATCATTAGTGCATCAGTTTTATATGTAAACCTTAAGTCCCTAATTATATATCCTAATTAGCTTATATCTTCTCTAATTGGCTGCTCAGAAATGTTATTGTAATAAGGTAAACCTTTAGGAAAACGGTTTTAATCAACAAAATAAACAAAAAATAAAAAAATTGTGTTATAAAATAAACATCACTCTTTATCCCAGAAAGTGCACATTTGGCGCACTATGTGTCTTAGTATTAAATATAGCTCTTAGTATTAGCATTATGATATTAGAGACCGCTACTTGAAACAAGCCCGGAATCAGGAGGGAGAGAGCTCGATACACTCATTTTCATAGTAAAATTTCACATTTTCTCAAATTACTCCCGAAATATGGGAGTTATGAAGAAATTCATCACCACAAGTTATGAAGGCATTAAGTAATCGAATAAGATGGCATCATTAGTTTGGCATAATTTTACTCTTTTTTTTCGGACATGTCTACGTCCAACCGCTCCCATACATTCGTTCCACTGTCGACTAGAATCAATTCTATTTCATTGTAATTTTTGACGTTCAAAAGTGCCTTTTAAGTGCCTATTTGAAATAAATGCTTTGACTTTGACTTTAAGATAGGTTTAAGCACTACTACTGCACATTTGTGAAGAGATAATAAATAAACTTATAAGCAAGATACAAAGGTCTATAAACGTAATAAATGTATTTTTTTTCTTTCTTTTTTTTATACTTTTTCAAAAAGTAACATTATTTTGCAACATTTTTGGCAATATAAAACTTTATATACAGTGTGGCTGTCGCAGCCAACTGGTTAAATTAGCCGTTCAGTTAACTGCCTGGCCTGTAGAAGTAGTGTTCGCCTCGCTTCCTCCCTCGGCTCGAACGCGGTTGATCACAGTTCTAACCTAACCTAACTCACATGGTCGGGGTGCAATGCCTTAATTACTGCAACCAATTCGGCTCGCGCGTGATTGGTTACAGACTTCCAACCTAAACTGTAATTGAATATCATTCAGGCCGTTAGTTGAACGGCCGCCGTTTAGTTGAAAGGCTAGGCAGTTAACTGAACGGCTAATTTAACCAGTTGGCTGCGACATGGCGATTAGGTTATCAGTATCAAATTAATTGAAACCACGTATTTTAAATATACCCAAATAAAATTATTCATAACAATTAACATTTTAGCCGTGGTACCTAATATGATAACCATAAAAATTAATCGCCGAAATGTATGTACGCGCTTAACTTCCGAACGACTGTACCAAATTGGATAATTCTTTTTTTGTTGTGATCGGTATTGTCAGAACAAGATTTGTATTCAAGAAAATTTCGGGAATTCGATTTTATTTTATTTTTTGTTAAATTGTTTTTTTAATAATAACGTTTAATAACCACTGTACTGTTTAATGTGATAACCTAATCGCCACTCTGTATAACTGTAAGGATCACAGCAGGTGGCGTTCTGTAGTTGTTACATATCACCCCCATGGAAAGAATGCGTGAGCAACTATATCCCTTTTAAATGATATCAACCAAATGGGGTTTTTTAATTATGTATTAAATAACTTAGCAATTCCTCTTGCTAGCCTGTGAAGATTATCATTCCACTTAGAACGTCAATCTTCGCAGGTTGGCAAGCAGCCGCTGATTGGAAGTCATCGCAAAAATTATGTTAAATAGCCTGCCATTGGAGGCCTATGTCCAGCTGTGGAGTGCTAAAGGTTTATATTATTATTAGTCTGTGATGTCCCACTGCAGGGCAAAAGCCACTCTCTTTCCACTTCTCTCTGCTCAAAGCTGCTGAGGACCAGTTCTTGTTAACGGAGTCCAGCTCATCCCGCCATCTCCGTCTGGGCCTGCCACGATGTCGCTTGCCATAAGAGGGACCTATTGGGTCGTAAGTTTGGCCCATTGTTCGTCTGACATGCGGCAGATGTGTCTAGCCCAGTTCCATTTTAGCGTGGCAGCTTTCCAAGTGACATCTTTGTGATGGAACGGATGGTCGTATTCCTAAATCGGTCTGTTAGTTTGATACCCAAAATACTCCGTTCCATAGCTTCCAAGATTGATAACGGTAATAATATTAATATTACTCACTCAAAGAACAGCGGCCTGACTACAGTCTCTCCATACACATGCGCGTTCCAGAACAGAGTATAGTAGTACGGCAGGAGCGCATAGCGCAGGCGTAGTGCTGAGCGACTGGCCTCTACCACTTCCGGGCCCAGGGAGACTGGGTCTTGAGGCTAGAAGGGGATACGTTGGTTATCAATATTTTGGAGGAGTTTGAAAAGAAAAAAATACAGTGTTTCTTCAAACTATATGTGATTGTGATTATATTTTGATTCATTTATCACTAGGATAAAAACTGCTATCATTAAGAGGTTTTTTGGAATAAATCATAGTTTTCGTTTACCCTCGATTCTTCAATGCTCGCGGTGGCAGCGAAAGAATCAAGGTAATACGATCATTTTTTTAACTTTTAAATAAAATAACCCTTTTGATGAAAGTCCCGGATTGCATAAATCACACTAATATTATAAAGGCGAAAGTTTGTGTGTGTGTGTGTGTGTTCATATGTTTGTTACTTCTTCACGCTCAAACGGCTGGACCAATTTTGATAAAATTTTGTATGGAGGTAGCTGACACCTTTTATCCCACACTTTTTATCCCGATATACACACGGGATCGATACTTATGCGGGTGAAACCGCGTGGCGCAGCTAGTCTAATCTAAACGCGTAACTTAACCTGCTCTGGTTACAAGATTCGTATTGGCACGAAATGGTTCATGCAAAAGCCTTTACTTTATTAAGAACCTTCTTACCTTAGCGCTGTCGGAGTTATGGTTCCTTGAGAAAGGATAGAACGCTCCTAACTGCATCCATCGCTTGCACAGTTCCACCGTGGTGTCGCCGTTAAAGCCGCAAATGTCGGCGCCCATCATTGGGATGCCAAATAGACTGAAGCTTAGCAACTCTACAAAATAATTATATTGAAGGTGAAGTTCTGAAACTGATTATCGTGGCTACAAATTGAGAAGTACATTTTGAAAGGTCTAGTTCAAAAGTCAATTCTAAAATATTTATGTATAATAATCAGGAGATATTAACAATATGCTGTCAGCCGGATTACCACTTTATAGTTACATTGTTAAATATGAGTCCTAGATATTTTTATTGCAGAAATAGACATTTTTGGTAAATGAAAGGAAACAAATCCGTGCTACTTGTGAATTTCTGATATGTATTCAATAGTATCTAATCTATACCACTTTTAAATTTCAATAAAAGCTTGGATTTTCCTTTTCTGTGCTTTTCACAAACAAAAACCACTGTACACTGCAAGAAAGTATCTTACCCCTTACTAATAAACGTTGTATAGCGTCTGTATAGTTACACAACGCTTTGTCTTCTTCTATCGAAAGTCACATTACTGACGACTG
Organism: Gortyna flavago; assembly: GCA_963669345.1. Taxonomy (NCBI): domain Eukaryota; kingdom Metazoa; phylum Arthropoda; class Insecta; order Lepidoptera; family Noctuidae; genus Gortyna; species Gortyna flavago. The sequence goes on along the minus strand of OY770136.1, from coordinate 16,658,263 downwards.
AAAGAGACAAATCGGTGTGTAACTATTCATCTGATATAATACGTTTATTAGTAAGGGGGTAACAGTACTGGGTGTTTCTTTGTCGCAGTACTGTTACTGGTGCTAATTCATGTTACTAATCACAAAGCATATGTTTCTCACAAAGCATATGTTTCTCACAAAGCATATGTGTCTCACAAAGCATATGTGTCTCACAAAGCATATGTATCTCACAAAGCATATGTGTCTCACAAAGCATATGTGTCTCACAAAGCATATGTGTCTCACAAAGCATATGTGTCTCACAAAGCATATGTGTCTCACAAAGCATATGTGTCTCACAAAGCATATGTGTCTCACAAAGCATATGTATCTCACAAAGCATATGTCTCACAAAGCATATGTGTCTCACAAAGCATATGTGTCTCACAAAGCATATGTGTCTCACATCAGCTTGTGCAAAAAAGTTAAGAAGTTTAATTATAATAATCAAACCCGGGATAGTCATCTTCATGTCATGCCAGTTACTGGCGATGTCCCCGCTCCAGTGTCCCGAGTACTTGCCCATACCTACGAATGATGACCGCGTTATTATGAACGGACGTTTTCCGCGGATTTCTGCTAGTGAGCTGTGGGAGAAAAAAAATTAATAAGGTTGAAATGAAAAAATAAAAACTATTTATTTACACTTAACGCAAAAAGCAGACTGAAGCATAAAGAAAAATAAATATGGCGCTAACACGAGATGGTGGGGCTTGTGTCTAAGTAATACCAGCCGCACGGCTTGAGCTTGTCATGGTTGGTCCGTGGATGGGTGACCATCTTTACATACCTAGACACCTTCGTACCTCGGACAGCACGTTAAGCCCTTGGTGTCTGCTGTCATTCGTGGATCTTTGACAGTCGTTACGGGGTCGTCAGAAAGTCTAAGAACCAGTCTTACCAAAGGGTAGAGTATTGCCAAGTAACTGGGTTGTGGAGGTCAGATAGGTAGTCGCTCCATGTAAAATACCGGTATTCAACTGCATCCGGTTAGACTGGAAGCCGAACCAAACATAGTTGGGAAAAGACTTGGCAGATGATGACGCAAACACAATGAGAATAAAATCGCATCACATTTAAACGCACAGATCAGAAATATTCCTTTATCTCTATCCGTTTCAGTCACTCAGATTTTATCGTTAGGTAAATACGGGCTAGTCCACAACTCCACGTCAATGTGCTTATTTTGCGTACGTGTGATATTACCCTTAAAATATAATTAGTATTGGTTGTTTGATAGTGGTTTCGATTTCCGGTTAGAAGACGCATTCGCAGACAATTCGTATGACTCCGAATGTTTTATACTGAAATGACTTAATATGGAAACCTTACCATTATAATGCACTGGTAACTAATGAAAACAAGCCACTTGCAAGTTTTAAGAAAACCATATTTGTTTTTATTTCGCATCAACAAGGCTTACAGTATCTTCAGATAGATAATTTTCCTTTTTTTTGTAAACTCATAAGTTCAAGTAAAAACACTACCCTACTAACTTAACCAAAATAAACAAAAAAGCATCAAATTCTTTAGATGTCGAGACGCAACACGTCTGTGAAGTTCCGCTAGTTAATTTCATTTGACCTTGTATACTCACAAGTAAGTAGCGATAGCCTCAGTGATCGAGTACAAGTTGTGCACGTCGTAGTGCTCGCCCGCATAGTGCTTGGCGTCCATACAGAGCGTGTGCGTGCGCAGCTCTGGGTCGGACGTGTGCGGCATGTATGGCAGGTCTTCGGGCTCGCACGTACCTACTGCTGTACCGTCCTTGAAGTTTGAGGGCTCGTTCATATCCTGTGAATTATTTACAAGTTGAAAATTCACTGTAAAACAAGTTTATAAAGAGGTATTTTATGGCCAAATCTGAAACGGTGAAAGTGTAACCACTCAAGCCCAGCGTGGTACGATATCGGCCCATTACAATAGAAAAACAATTGTGTCTCATTAGCGGTAATTAAGCGGATAAAGTAAATAATCAAGTTTTCATGCCCATATTTGAAAATTGCAGAAGATGGTTTAAAACAAAAACTTGTGACCCATTTGTTACCACATAAAAAGAAAGAAAGTGATTTTATTAATTAAGGGACGCCTTTGCCCTGCTGTGGGAGAACACAGGCTTATAATAAACTAGCTGCGCCCCGCGGTTTCACCCGCATATACACACATCAAAAGTGTCTAGGGATCAACATATATTTTTGCAATAACTTTTCTCCTGATTGATATTAATTAAAATTTTCTTTAAGGATTCATCAAATAAAGTGTTTTCGTTTGTCACAGTAACGATAAACCAAGTCACCTTTGCATTAATAAAGAAATTTGCCATTTTCCTAATAAAGGGATTTTTGACATTTGAACCACTAACACAAAAGTTCGAAAAAAGACTGAAATAACAGTTTTCTTTAAAATTTTATTGGGTAACTTAAACAATTAATAATCCGTGTTTCTACCGCGAACACTAACAACACAAGAACATCGGTTTGGCATACTCAAAATGAGTTCATCCAAATCACGCTGTGGAATGGCCGCCCATGTTCGTTGCAACAACAAAAAAAGGTCTTCTTGCGACTGGATACCCTCCATATTCGGCAGAGCTCTTCTCTGTAGCATATCCCATGCATGCTCAATCGGGTTCAAGTCTGGCGACTGAGCAGGCCAGGGCAGGACATTGATGTTAGCTGCGGCGAGAGTCTGTCTTACAACTCTTGCGGTGTGCGGTCGTGCATTATCATGCATTAACTGAAATAAGGGACCGATTTTCACTTGTAGAGGAACGATGACGTCTGATACAATCGTCTCAGCATAAATTTGAGCGTTGAGGTTGCCTCTGATCCAAATCAACTCAGTTCTTCCGCCGATCCAAATACCCGCCCATACCATGATGGTTCCACCACTATAAGGATGGACTTCCTGGCAGGATTTTAATCGCTGTTGGCGTCCAGGGGTTCTCCAGTGTCGTATACGTCTTGTATCCGGTCTCATACCAAAACGAGACTCATCAGAAAAGCACACGAAACGCCATTGTTCTTCTGCCCAATTTCTGTGTTCAAGAGCCCATTGATATCGAATCCTACGATTGTGCATTGCTATAGGTGGTACCCGTAGCGGTCTTCGGGAATGAAGGTTCACTTCATGCAAGCGGTTTCTGACTGTTTGGTCGCTAATTAAGTTCCCTGAAGAGTGATGAAGCCTCACGGCTAACATCATGGCGGTTATTGTTGGAGCTCTTCGAGTTAAGATTTGAATGTATCGGTCTTGTCTCCGTGTGGTGCAGCGATACCGTCCTCCATGGCGCTCAGCCACGGTACCAGTGCTTCGGTAACGTGTCCAAAGTCGACTGATAACACTCTGACTTGTATTCAGAGCTAAAGCCACAGTACGTTGCCGGGAACCAGCTTCTATCATTCCCACGGCTCTGAGCATTTCTTCCCTGCTTAAATGACGTCGCCGCTCCATAATAACGTTGGTTTTAATCAGTAGTAGGGAAACAGTAGCACTAATAATGTCTTCAATGCGTTGTATGTTTTTATAGGGAAAATATTGACAGCTGATTTTCATCTTTTACTCGAATTTGATTCACAGTTTCTGATTCAAATTATGAAATGCACCAAAAAGGATCCATATAAATTTATAAAATCATAAATTTATTACAAAGCCACATCTCAATCTCAAGAAATCCGCATAAAAATGCTTGATCCCTAGACACTTTTGATGTGTGTATTTCAAACCCGTGGGAATATTGGGATAAATAGTAGCCTATAAGTTAATCCAGGGTGTTGGCTACCTCCATACAAAATTGTAGTCCAGCCGTTTGAGCGTGAAGAAGTAACATACATATAAACACACACACACACACTCACAAACTTTCGCCTTTATAATATTAGTGTGATAATTAATTACTTACAATCCAAGCTCCATCGTATGGAACAATTTTATGGAAGTTGGCCATCATCTCTAGCCAATAGCTGCTTGAGTTTGGATGGGTGAAGTCTGGGAATACGGTGTAGCCTGTGTTCCATACCTGAAACAACAAAGTTTTAATTTTAAGAGCGTTTACGACGTACGGCATTTCATACAAACTTTCAAGCCCTTGTTTTTCGAAATGAAAAAGCTGGGAGCACGACAACTGACATGAAGTCGGACGGTTAAAGGTTAAATCATTATTTATTTAACAGTTAACTTGTAAGTATACAGCACTTGGCGGAGGCCTTTGCCCAGCAGTGGGACAGTATGAGACAAAAAAAAAAAACAGTGGCACTCCGGGAGTGTCGACAGAAGTGAAAACAAAACACAAACAGAATACATTGCCATCACTCACTGACATATCGGATATACATTAAAACCGAGTAGATCCCGAGGACAGCCGAACACATATGAATGTAGCGCGGTGTCGGTAACAGTGTCGCGAGTTCAATGGTTTTTTCCCATCTCAAAAAATGCCCAACGTGCCAAAAGAAGTTTTCACTTCAAAAAACCATTTTGTGGACACATATTTCTAACGAAATCTCTTCCTGCAACTGTTGCTAGTATTTCGTAGCATGAATGATCAATAATTATTTAGATGTCTAAAGATGAGAAGCTAACTGACTTTTTTTGAAAACGCAGCTGTCTATCGGTCGGTCGACGGTTCGTGAAAGCATATTTCAAAATTCGGTCTTTTAAACAGTTTAGAATGTTTTTTCAAATTCTCGAGATGTTTATCTATAAAAAATCTAATAATTTATCTTCAAGAATGGTATCTTACCTGTCCAATGAGTATTTGATTGGTTGAGTTTTTGACGAATATGTCCATTTCTACTCCTCGATCATACGGCGGGTAGGTACCGGGTTTTTCAGAACCGCCTATACCGGGATCTGAAATAAGTAACTTGTGTTATTTTACTTCGACAGTGTCTTCAGGGAAAGAACTTAAAGTAAAAGTGCGCAGTGCTGCACACCCCATTTCAACTTAAACAAATATCAACATTATTTCAATGACATTTAAGTTGATTTCAGAGTGACTAGCACTATTGAAAAGTTATAACAATGTTTGAAGTTGTAGCGTAAACAGAACTTTATTGTGTAGGAATTAAAGTTATTTTCCCATTAATTCATAATTGTTTACATTTTTGGAAAATAAATCGCAAACGCAGATTAAACACACGTATTTTTAATAGCATTCTAATGGAGGTATCTGTAACTTTCATTAGCTAAGCTAGTATCGTCAACAAATAAAGAGCTTAGTAAGAACACAAATCGGTATTTTTTTCTACTGAGCTCTTTCGATTTTAATACAACAAAAAAACAACACACATTTTTGTTAAATATATCTCGAAATTAACATGGTACTAAGCTTCAAAACTACATGTTTTACTAGCCTAGTAATTTCAATTTATTATATTTAAAACACTCACCAATAATCATCATATAGTGCATTCCCTCCGCATGTACCTCCTTCACGAACTCTGGCAAGCCGGCAAACCGCTTGGAGTCGATCGTGAAGTCGTTGTGATCGTGCATATAGTCTATATCGTTCCATTGTACGTCCTGGTAGAAAGGAGACGTTTTAACGTGAATATTTTGACAAATAGAGCAGAACCTTCCTTATCCATAGGTCGTTTGTGCACACACGTTTTTCTTGCCGTGAAAAACTACGGTTTATTCGACGTGTGTAGGCACGGTCGTCAGTTTTGTATGGATCAATATGACAGCTTGTTGAAAGACTAGCTTTTTCTACTCTAATCGACTTGTAACCTTTTAACCGTTTACGCCGGATTAATCCGACAAATGTTTTCATGTTTCACGCCAGGGTCGTAAGACCAAATACCAAAGCTCGTTTAATCTGCTTTTTAATTTAGGTAAAAACATAACCCTCCTTCTGGCGCAGTCGGGTAATTACGCTGTAATATATCAGGTATTTTTCTCGTTTTTTTTTTCAGACTGACACTCAACAACAACTGATATTATGAAGTCAGGCGGTTAAAAGGTTAAATAATAGTGGATTGCGTTTGATTTTCTTCAGATACTTACAAATGGTATACCAGCATCCCTGTTTGATTTCCAAACGTTTCTGGTAGCATTAACTGTGTTGTAGTTGAACCTAAAATTGAAGACATCTTTTATGACAGTGCAAATATTAATTTCATTGGGTCGGGGACCATAAAAAAGAATACTTTCACTGATTAATTTTTTTTTTTTTTTGTTACTTATAACTACTCTTGCACACTGACAATCTATTTTGTACGCATGTACTCATGTTTGAACAAATCAATTGATACCTTTTCTTTCTCGAATACCATTTTTTTGAGAGCAAATTGGCGAAAAAAATAATCCATCCTTATTTTCACGTAGAGCACCAGCAAATCGACAATAGCAGATTTCGTGTAAAAAAAATCGCTAGTTACTGTCTATTAGTAGCGGGGTTGATTAAACAGGATAACCACTTTAACAAAAAACAACCTACCTGCTTAAATGGAAACCAAGCGACCAATAAGGAGGCATGAAGGGCCTTCCGACCAGCTCAGTGTACTGTGCTACCACTTCTTTAGGCGAAGGCCCCAGGAATACGAAAAGATTCAGTATGCCTCCTGTTGTTCTGTAGGTAATGGCAGGTGTCGGTTGTAAGACTATGTCTGTAAATTATTTACAATAATATATCAGTGGTATTTGAAAGAAGATGGCGCCGGCGGCTTAATAAGTTGTGCCTACATTGGTTTAAGACACTAATATTACCTATATTTAAAAGTATTTACAAATCGCATGCTTAATGGAACAGTGACCCATTAGTAGATAGGTCAGAATTATTTCCGGATTTTTTTTTACTCAGGTCTCTTCAATATTTAATCATACGTTCAAAATTTAAGCATTCATGATTAATTAATTTAATCAAATCCAATCAGTTTTAATTTTATGCGTCAACAAGTAGGATAAGTCCTCATAGCGAGATCTTCTTTGCGCTTTCCCAAAATCGTCTGTTTTGAGTTAAGTCAGTATTCCATTAAGCATGCGAAATCATAAATCGCCTCAGTAACTATGCTATGTTTTTTTTTCGTTAGTCTATTTTGTGTCCCACTGCTGGGCAAAGCAATCCCATTTTTCCTTCCAAACCTCCCTGTTTATGTAAATTATAGATAGATAGATAGAATACTATTCATTACGTAGACCATATAAATTTCAGACATAAATATAGAAACTACAAAGGGTGACACAATGGGCGGTCTTATCGCTAAGAGCGATCTTTTAAAGACAACCTTTGGATGGATTAAAAAGGGAAAGGGGAGGGAGAGGAGTTTTGTATGGAGATTCGTAAAATGCTATAGGTACACCTCTGCCTAACCCTTCAGGGATATATAGGTGTGAAACTGTCAAACAGATGAATTGCGTGATATGAATTGTTTCATGATTCTGCCAAAGTGGCCTTTTTAGGCCCCCTGTAGGTAGTCTGTGGCGTAAATTTTTTTAAATTTTGTTTTGTAATTTTGTATTTTGTGTTTCGCAAACTGTGTCCAAATAAAAAACTTTATTCTTTCTTTCTACATAAACTATATTATACTAATCTAAATAAATATATACATATTCGTATTATTATATTATATGTAAATGCTAGTAAAACTGCATGAACTTGTGTGGCCAGCATGCAGTACAGAACAATGTGAAATGAAATTGTTTATTCAGTAATAGGATATCGATATCACTTTTACACGTCACGTCAAACCTAGATGAGGTCGGCGTTTCCTATCTGACTACTCTGAGCAGAAAGGCCGAAACAAACTCAGAGGTCACAGTCTCTTTTAAAGTCCAGACATAAATCTTGGAAAGATCATGACCATGTAGATTTATGTCTGAAATGGTCTTTTTAGGAAAGAACCACACAGATTTGAGTGGACCAGTCCAGTTAGTGCAAGCATTTGCCAGTAATCGTGCAGCTCAATTACTACTTGTTTTATTTTTTGTTTTTTATCTGATGTATTGTGTGTCTTTTAGTCTGTGCTAAATAAATGTATGTCTTTCTTTCAACACTTGATGTTGCTGCTACGGCCACGGAGACCCCACGCAAAATAGTCTTTCATAACCAAGATGTTTAATGGGTGTACAAATCCAACAAGGTGCATTATAAACTACACTACACACTACAGGTAATAACTACGTGTATTTTTATATATTTACAAGGTGTATAACCATACCCATAGCGTTAGAATTGAGCAGAAGCATCCCGTGGCTCTTGCCGTCGTGTTCCACGGCCAGGTAGAACGGCTGCGTGCCGTATAGATTCACCTAGAGGTAGGGTAGGTAGTAAGTGTAGGTTAGACAGAATGTGCTACAGAGCGTTACATTGAAGATCCCGTGATGAAGTTGTCAGTAAAAGTCCGATATTACACCCCGCCTTTTCTAGATGACATATTTCCTTTTACCTACACCCATGCTAATAAATCCTCTATAAAAATTTCTGAAACACTAGTTTAGCTTATTGCCAACATTAAAACAACCAGTGTCATAGTAACTATAATATCATTCAAACTAGCGTTATAATGTTGTACTAAATTTTATAATACAACTCCTTTTCAAAAAAAGAACATTGTCATGCACGCGCGTTTCACTACCACAGCACCATAATTAAAAAAAGAACTTAAAGATTATTCGAATTCACGTCGTATCCCGCCAGCCGCCATTTTGTTCGATATTAGTATTGCAAAAAACTGTTTCAATCCAACCATGAATATTCATTGAAAGTTTTGACATTGAGCGAGCACTGTGGGCGCGTTCATGAGCGTTCCGAATTGTTGACAGCTCTCAGCTGTCATAATCGTGATATCTAAATCGGAACTCAAAATTATTGATGTGAGCGCTGTGAGCGATTATGGCATAATTCGGAATGCAGCCTAAGTGTTTAAGGCATTGACTGCCAACGCGGTCACCGGTGACCGCGAACAACAGATTTTCTATTATGTCTGTTGCCTGGCAGTCACCGTGTTAAACACACTATGCCGAAGGTACGCGACCGAAGTTCGTTCGGCATGATTACGCCTGCAATGCTATTCATAAGTTTAGACACTAAACCTTCACATTAAGATTTTAACAGAATAGATCAGCAAACCAGTGATAGAAGATCTAGCTAAGAAAATGAAGGCCCCTTTTAAATACAGAATATAAAACCTTAGAATTAGCAGTACATTCTACCTCCCACTGTCTACTCACCCCTTCAGTTGGCGCCCGATCTCTATTGAAAATAGCGAAAGTATTCCAGTTGACGTTGTTCATGAATCTGGATCGCTTTTCGCCGAGTCCAAACAAGTGACTGGTCGGTAGGACGGCCGATATTTGGAGCAACTTGTCTGATAGGATCAGACCGCCTACGTCTTGGGTGTTTACACTGGAAATTGGAAGTAAATGGTAAATGTATTAACTTTTTTTAAGGCTTGTTGATAAATGGCAAAAGGTAGCAGTATAAAATTGGTTAAAATGTTGAGTGAAGCTGCATTTTTATTATTTATTATTATTTGGCAACGCATTTCATAGCCTTGATATTGTTACGAGCTTGGGGTTCGTGACAATTAAAAACTGCCGATTTAATAACCAAAAATAAACACTTTTATTTAAATACACAAATTACAACTTTAACGCTAATTATGAAACACAATTGCACTACTGATCACTTCTAAGTCGCACTTGAAGATCGCTTTCCTTTCGATGTTTTCGCTTGTATCGCTTATCCAAGACTGTGTCGGCTCGCGGAGCATTCCCGCCTTATATAGGCCTCACATTGTTCTAGAACCTTCTATTGTAGAAACATCTAGAATGTTCGAGTACATTCCGGCCCCAACTGACCAGATGTCGATAGTTCTAGAAAGTTCTATCATCGAAACTTCTAGAAGGTTCTTGACACTAGTTCTTCTACTCGATACTAGATGGCGCTAGTGGTAACGAATATCAATTGTGGCGCGCAACACTGCCCCCTCCTAAGACATGCTCGTCCCGAGCATTATCGGCCCCATAATAACGCGCCAGTCGATCCACATGGACGATCTTAGGAGTACCTCTTGCACCTTTCTGTATCCGGTAGGTTACGTCATTGATTTTTGTCACAATCCGGTACGGTCCGTCCCATTTAGCTTGAAGCTTAGGAGATTTCCCTTTGCTGCGGACTGGATTGTGCAACCACACTAGTGAGCCTTCGTCGAACCCTTTATTGTTCATTTTGCGGTCATAACGGGTTTTCATCTTTTCAGACATTTGCTGGCCCGATTGTCTGACATGCTCATAAATGTCATTCATTTTGTTCCGCAAGTCATTCGCATAATCGGTTATACTGCGTGGGGCATCAGGTGGTATTCCGGTGATCAGGTCTGCAGGCAGCCGTAATTCTCTTCCAAAGTTTGCGAAAGCTGGTGTCACCGATGTACTTTCGTGAACAGCGCTTCGATATGACAACAAAAACGGTTGTATGTGCTTGTCCCAATCTCGTTGCCGATTTTCCACAACTTTTGCCAGGTATCTCTCCAATGTCTGATTAAATCTTTCCACCATTCCATCCGATTGTGGGTGGTAAGAAGTTGTTCTAGTTTTATGAGTACCCATAACTCGACAAGTTTCCTGGAATATTTGGGACTCAAAATTCCTTCCTTGATCACTGTGAATCTCCAAGGGTACTCCAAAACGGCAGAAGACTTCATGCACCAGTTTATCTGCAACTGTTGAAGCTTCTTGGTTTGGAATGGCGAAGACTTCCGGCCACTTAGTGAAGTAATCCATCACAACCATGAAATACTTGTTACCACTTTCACTTTCCGGAAAAGGTCCAACAACATCTAAGGCTATTCTCTCCCATGGTGCACCAACATTGTACAATTTCAATGCACCTCTACTACGTGTCTGAGGTCCCTTTATAGCTGCACAACTTGTACATTTACGACACCAGTCCTCGACATCGTCCCGACAGTGGACCCAGTAAAACCGTTCTCGTATCTTCATTAGAGTCCGTTTTACTCCCAGATGACCTCCTGAACAATCATTATGGTACAGCTGTAGAACATCCGGCACTCGAGCTTTAGGGACAACCATTTGCAGATGACAGCTGTCTCCCCGAGCATTTTCCCATTTACGGCACAAGACTTCATCCTGAATCACCAAGCTGTCCCATTGGGCCCAATAGCTTTTTGTGATCGAACTCATCGCTGAGACGTCACTCCACTTGGGCTTAGGAGCTCTGGTTTTCATCCACTCCAGAATCGGCTTAATGTCCGAATCTTCCTGCTGTGCACGTTGTAGGCTTTCCTTCCACTCGTTGCTGAGGTCGGTCCTGAGCATCCTCACAGGTACCACCTCCTTACCCTCTTGCCTTGTACAATGCTTGCAATCTTCAGGACAAGGTCTTCTTGACAATGCATCGGCGTTGCCATGAGATTTCCCGATGCGATGTTCGACCACAAAGTCGTATTCCTGCAGTAGTTCAATCCATCTGGCAACTTGTCCTTCTGGATTTTTGAACTGCAATAGCCATTTCAGTGCAGCATGGTCAGTTCGTAAGTGGAATTTCCGCCCCAGAAGATATTTGCTAAAATGCTGCAACGACTTTACCACAGCAAGCAATTCCCGTCTCGTGACGCAATAGTTCCTTTCCGGCTTTGACAACGACTTGCTGAAGTACGCTATCACAACCTCTTGATCACCATTCCGTTGAGACAACACACCGCCAAGTCCTATGTCACTTGCGTCGGTGTCAACTATAAATTCCTTGCCTGCATCAGGGTACCCTAAAATAGGTGTTCTGCACAGTCGGTCCTTTAACTCCTGGAATGCGATGTCGCAACTTTCATCCCAGCAGAAATGTCGCTTCTCCTCGGTTAGCTTATGCAGGGGTTTGGCTATATCCGCAAAGTTCTTAACAAATCGCCGATAATAAGAGCACAAACCCAAAAATGCTCTGACCTGCGTCTTGTCTTTTGGAACTGGCCAATCTTTGACAGCGGCGATTTTCTCCGGATCCGTGCGGATACCTTCCTCCGAAACTACATACCCCAAAAAGCTAACTTGTCGTTTGAATAGTGAACACTTCTTCGGGCTTAACTTGAGGTTGGCACCCTGGATCTTCATGAGCACGCGTTCCAGGTTTTGAAGATGTTCTTCAAACGTACGGCCTACGATAATGATGTCATCCAAGTAGACCAGGCAAGCATCGCCAATTAGCCCGGTAAGTACAAGTTCCATCAACCTTTCAAACGTTGCCGGAGCATTGCACAATCCAAACGGCATAACTTTAAATTGCCACAGACCTTTTCCTGTCGAGAATGCAGTTTTCTCCTTGTCCTTAGGATCTATTTCAACTTGCCAGTAGCCACTTTTCAGGTCCAGCGTGCTAAACCACTTTACTCCAGTAAGCATGTCCAGCGTGTCATCAATTCTTGGCAAAGGATAGCTGTCCTTCTTTGTAACGTCGTTCAGACGACGATAGTCAACACAAAACCGCATGCTGCCGTCTTTCTTTCTTACCAGCACTACAGGTGAACACCATGGACTAGATGAAGGTTCAATAACACCATCCTTCACCATCCCCTCAATCATGGTTTCCACTTCCTTTTCACGTGCTACCGGCAATCTCCTTGGCCGCTGACGGATAGGCAATTCTTCGCCTGTGTGTATTTTGTGTTGAACTAAGCCAGTCTTCCCGATGTCAGCATCGTTTGACGAGAAAACATCAGCGTACTTGAGTAACATCTTCCTCGCCTTGACCATTTCATTTTGAGACAGAGCGCTGCGGCAATCTTCTAAAAGTGTGGCCACTCTCGTTTGCGCATCCTTGCTGAGGGTCCCAGTCGATAGATTTTGGCATCGACGCAACCAATCCACTTCCTCGCAAGTACCAACTAGTGTGCCTCTTTCTATAACCTGTTCCTGGTCACAAATGATCAGCACCCGTACCCCTGAGATGTCGGTGGCTCTGACCAAAGTTCGTGCCACTTTCCATGGAAGGTCATTGTCTACCTTTTCCACGAGTACACAACGATGGGTTTGCCCAGGATTCCGAGGAAGACTAACCGGCACAATCGTTTCCGATCTCGGCGGAAGAACCATCTTCTTAAGGCTGTACACATTCCCTGGTAACGCCCCTTCCACGAAAAGTTCCTCTTGTCCACATTTCAAAACACCTTGCTTGACGTCAATCTCGCAACAATTCTTCCTCATAAAGTCAAGGCCCAGGATGCAATCGTCCATTATATCAGCCACGATGACATTATGCAGGTAGATTCTGTTGCCTAACTTCAACTCCATCTTCTTCTCTCCATGGACGGGTATGCGCTGACCGGTGGCTGTTACCAAATTAATGCGTTCTCGGTTCTATGCGGAGTCCCCAAGGAACCGACTTATAAGTTGGGAACTAACGACCGTACGAGAGGCTCCAGTATCTAAGGTCAGCTTACACGGCGTTCCGTTGACCTCGCCCTTGATGATTAAGCTGTTCCCGTCCTGGGTTTGTGTGATCGAAATCCTTGGGGCTCTTTGAACATCAGCCAGCACCCGCCCCGCAGTCCTGGCTATTACTCGTTTCCCTGCTGCTGCTGGGTGGTGCAGTTAGCCGCACTACCCTCTGGAGACCGGCCCTCTTCCCTTTCTGCAGTTCGCTTAGGGCAACTGGATCGAAGGTGGCCCCTTTCCCCACAGCCGTAGCACCTAGGGCTGTATCCTTTATTACGATCGCGAACTGTAGCCGCTGCAACCTCCCTGATGCGGTGGGAACGATGATCCTGCCGCACAGCTTCCACCTCCAGCGCATGGGCCAAGGCGTCCTTAAGCGTTCCGTGGTGACCGAGCCTCACAGCAGCTCTAACCTCAAGGTCGCGGATGCCGTCAATGAATGCCTGCACCAGGTTCCCATCAATAAGCGCAGGTACGGACTGGTAAGCTTTGCGAACCAGCTTTTCCACTTCAAGGGCCCACTGCTGCAGGTTTTCGCTGCTGCGTTGCACGCGATCCTTGAGCTGCGCACGAAACACGTGTTCCAGGTGAGCGTCACCATACCGAGCCTCCAATGCCTCAAGGAGCTGCTCGTAAGTCACTTCCTTACCGATAGCTTCCAGAACAGTTAAGGCCTGGTCGCGCAGGCCTAGGGTGAGGGCAGTCATGGCCTGATTTTTATCCCACCCGTTCGCCTTCATGACAGCCTCGAACTGGATTTTGTAGGCCGACCAGGAAGAAGTTCCGTCGAATGGTGGCACTTTGAATCCACGTAGCGAAGGCGTTGTAGCTACGGGAGCTGCGATTCCATCCCCAAGTTTAATGTAATCCAACGTTTTCTTCACGTCAGCCATCACGGTTTTCTTCACGTCAGCCATCACGTTGTCAACCCGATTATTCACTTGATCGATTCGGGTTTCAGCTTCCGACAGGCGGTTGTCATGTTGAGCAACCTTATCCTTCACCTCCTTCATGTCTTTCCTGAAGGTAGCATGAAGGTCCTTCATAAGGAGCATTTGCTCTTCCTGTCGGCGAGCCTGTTCCTCCTTATCACGTTGGAGCTGTTCTTCCAACCGACGGGCCTGTTCCTCCTTATCACGCTGGAGCTGTTCTTCCAGCCGACGAGCCTGTTCCTCCTGTCGGCGAGCCTGCTCCTCCTGTCGGCGAGCCTGCTCCTCCTGTCGGCGAGCCTGCTCCTGCAGCATCATCATCAGAGCAGCAAAATCTGGTGCTGATGATGCTGGAGCAGCTGTGGACGGGCCGGCCTCCGTGGTCGGTATCTGGCCCTCCGACCTCTGTGGCGGAGCTCCACCAAAACGTCTCTGGTCCGTCTCCTGTTGGCGTTGACTCCGGGTACGGATACCCTCAGTGTCATCCTTGGGTAAAATCGGCATGATTTTAATCCCTGCTTCTGACACCAATTGTTACGAGCTTGGGGTTCGTGACAATTAAAAACTGCCGATTTAATAACCAAAAATAAACACTTTTATTTAAATACACAAATTACAACTTTAACGCTAATTATGAAACACAATTGCACTACTGATCACTTCTAAGTCGCACTTGAAGATCGCTTTCCTTTCGATGTTTTCGCTTGTATCGCTTATCCAAGACTGTGTCGGCTCGCGGAGCATTCCCGCCTTATATAGGCCTCACATTGTTCTAGAACCTTCTATTGTAGAAACATCTAGAATGTTCGAGTACATTCCGGCCCCAACTGACCAGATGTCGATAGTTCTAGAAAGTTCTATCATCGAAACTTCTAGAAGGTTCTTGACACTAGTTCTTCTACTCGATACTAGATGGCGCTAGTGGTAACGAATATCAATTGTGGCGCGCAACAATATTTTCATTACATTCATAAAATTTACTATCGCTTGAAAAGTCAGTAGTATCATTTATAAAAAATAAAAATAAAACACTAAGGACAATCGTATCAGCACAATAATTGCGTAACACACTTAAAATCACAATCTGAACCAAGCTAATCCATTGCTTCATATGTTCGAAAAAAATATGTGCTCAACAACGTGAATGACGCAATGAATGTTATTGTACTGTCAAAATGAAAGCTATTGCTACTGTTCGTGTGTTACGCAATTACCTGCAGGCTGTACAAGTGTACAGTCAGCAAAAGAGAAAAGTATGCAGGATCGTCGGTTATAGTTGAAGTTTAGTAAGAAACCGAAGGATGTCGTCGACTGAAATTTAATTTGATAATGAGCTGTTTGTTTTCTATTAATAAAATTTTATTTTATTCAAGAACATCATCGGTTTCTTGATAAACTTCAACTATATCCCACGGTCCTGCATACATATCTCTTTTGCTGACTGTACATGACTAAATTATGAGACAGATGTTTAAGGTAATGTTACTTAGTCCTCATCAATAACTATTTCAGAAAATAATTTCGTGTAAAATACTGACTTATAGTCACATCTGAAAAGGCAGTTGTTTGGAAGCCCTTACTTGTATTGCGAAAATAACTTACATAGTAACATTATCAGAATTCCTGATGATCTTGAACCCTATGAGAGACCCGTTTAGTTGCACGCGGTACTTTTTCACCGATAAAGGTTTCGACACCATCGTTATTTCTGGCAGCATCGGCTCGAACCTCTTGTGTTCTGCGTCATATATCTGTAAGGTTTGGAGATACATCGAATTTTAATCATTCTGAAAACCTTTTATTTATTCATGTGTCGGCAAACAAGCTTATACGATCCAATATAATATAAAACATATGGTTTTTTTTTTATTTCCTATCAGTTTAAATATACGGTCTGACCGACAAAGTTGAAAAGTCTAATGTTATTTTAGTTCAAAAGTTGCTGTTTCACAGCTACATTCTTTGATGGATGAAATAGGTATAATCATTCGGCGGCAGAACTTTCCCATTTCGTTTGGGATACCATACTTATTTCACTCGATCCTTATTTTTTGTTTTTCACAAAACTCAACTTTATACTACAGTATTAATTTTTTTTTTAATATTTTCTGGGTTGTTTTTAAAAATAGAATATCAGTAACTATTCTACTAACAATACAACATAATGATCCTACCTTTATCTGCAGTGCATCGTCAGACAGATACTTGATGTCCATCCTAACAACTTCAAAATCTCCCGGATACCCCGAAGGCCGCATCTTTTCCATATAGACATTCATGCCGTGTTTATCCTCCGTCATATTTACGAAGCGGAAAGAGTCGAAGTGCGAGGGATAGTAGCAGTATGGAACTCCTTGGGTGTCTGACGATTTCCAGCAGCAACCTGGAATGGTACAGTTTTTTGGTGGTTTGGACTTGGGTAATCTGCATGCTTCGTGAATGCCTGTGTCCCAGCAATTTATTTGCCAAAAATGTAAACAAATATGAGTTTATGGAATAATAACTTTAAATCCTACACAATAAAGTTCGGTTTACGCTACAACTTCAAAAAATGTTATAACTGTTTCAATAATTCTAGTCAATCTGAAATCAACTTAAATGCCATTAAAATAAAGTTGATATTTGTTTAATTTTAAATAATAATATTATGTGAAACATAAGTTTGAATAGACTTTACATGACAACTGCACTAATTTGGTAATTCTGCTGGATTTAGAGGTAAAAATTATAAAACATCACGCCTATAATCTCGGTAAGGGTTAGGCAGAGGGGTACCTATTGTAACGCCATTTCGCCAGTTATATTTAAGTTCCACGTAATAAGGGGCGCGCCTATTGCTATCAACCGGGCACAAATCCAGACTCCGGGCTGCTACTGGGAAATTCCTGATGGAAAAACCCAATTACACTTGCCCGACCTGAGAATCGAACCCAGGACCTTATGCTCTGCAGTAGCCCTTGCGACCACTAGACCAACGAGGAGCTAATAGGAGTTTTGTAAACGTAGACTTAATAGTGGGTTAGGGTTTTATTTCGCAGCAATTACTTGCAAGCACCTGCAATCATACCTATTACTATGGATTGATATTATTTTATATCATAAAAAGGCGAAAGCGACTTTGTCTGTCAGCTAAATTGGTATAACAGTACCCCAATTGGGCAACACACTATCAATGTCAGTCTGAATCATTTTCATACTGCTAACGGTAATCCATAGTTTCATTCGTTCGAAAAATGTATCTGCTCAACAATGTAGTTGAACTTTCAATATGATAGCCATTTAATTGCTACTGATAATGTGTTTCGCAATTGCTCCGCAGACTGAAATCGGCATTCCACGTCATGGTGCTTACGTACACCACGTAGATGCGTATGTCATAAAAAAAATACTGTTTTATAAGTAAAATTGCTGGATAGAGATATCATCTTCATCATTTGCCACATGCATATGCATACTTTAGCATTTATAAGGCATACATTGTAACCGCAAAGCAGTCTTAACAAGAAGGTCAATTAAACACGCGATGCATAATACATTCAATCATTGTTAATAATTATTATTATCCAGGCTACCCTGAAAATCGAAACGTAATTCCTAACATGATTCTTAAACGAAAAATGCTAACCGATGAACATAAAAAATGCAGCATAACACAAACCGCGCTACCATAAAATGGCAGACTTTTGTTAAACAAAATACTGTACAAAACCAAGCCGGGGAAAATAAAAATAAAGAAAGAAAGAAAAAACGTTTATTCGCGGTGAACATGACGCAAAAAAGAACAAATACAAAAAATAATAAAAGGTAGGGGGGAAACATGCGTCACATTCACGCAAAACCAAATAAACCCAAGTACGAGCCTCTCGACTACTTTCTGAAGTCGTTTTTCAATCTTATGTAGGTAACGATTCTAGATTGATTATATTTCACGGAGCGATACAACGGAGAAACAAAACGTAGGAAGCGCCCGTTCTGTAAACCGCATTTACAGAACATACCTAATAAATAATTATAAAATAGATTAATTTTATAATTATCTAATAACTTTTAGAGGATACAAGTCATTACATATATAATACATGAGTGTGGAAATCTCTAAGTATTCTGATATCATAAGGTCAAATGCTATGAAAACAATTTCAACGCATTAGGCGCAAGGTAACTATTTCCTTCAGACAAGAATGAGAATTTGCACTGCATTGTGCCCTTGGTTTACTCAGAGTCTGGTTACTTTACATAATAATATGCAAAAATGCGATAGCAGGTTTTCACTTTCCCCATTCAATTTCTATTCAATGAAACCTGTTATGTTTTTTCAACCTCTTGTGTTTTAATAAACTTTATGAATTCAGCCAATACTTGGAGAATTGCTTCAGAAAGGTTAATGTGATTCAATATTTCCCCGTGCAAAGCTGGGACGGGTTGCTAGTGTTTAAATACATCCTTACTAATATTGTAAATGCAAAAATGAGTTTGTTTGTGACGCTTTCACGCTAAAACGGCTGAACGCGTTTGGATGGAATTTGGCACACAGGGTAAGGATATAGGCTACTTTTCAGCCTGGATCGCAGAATAAGTCGCGGGCAACAACTACTACTAATATATTATATGAGATAGTAACTCTGTCTGTTACTTTTCTACGCTAAGTATAACGGCTGAACCGATTTCGATTAAATTTAACACACAGGTATACCATGACCTGATTTCTCCTGAGATCTCCACGCGGACGAAAAAGCAGGCAAAAGTTAGTAAATAATAAATGCGAAAGTAACTATATCTGTCCGTTATCTTTCAATCCATAATGGCAGAACGGATTTCGAAGAAATTTGGCTAGACCATGACCTGGATAAGACATGGAATACTTTTTAGTATGTTCCTGTTGGATAATAAATCGTCGACCACCACACGGGCGAAGCAGCGGACGAAAGCCAGTTAAACACAAGTTCAACCTACCTCGTTTAACACAATCCTTTTCGTTAGCAGATCCTTGTGGAAAGCAGTCAAACTTCATATTCTCCTCCACCTTCGAGCACATATCCTGCTGAATTTCCACCGTCCGCTCAGGGTAGGCATTCTTCTTGTTCAGTTCTGTCTTCTTCCGTTCTGTCGCGTTACTCTTGTTCTTTGTACTCAAGTTGTTGTGGTCATGATAGCGGTATTCTGGGGCTTGCTGGATTGGGAACTGGAAATTGAAAAAAAAATACAGTTTTAATACAAGATAACAGTAGGCTTTCTTTTCAGGAATCCTTAAGAATGCTACAGGAACCCGATATTTGGCGCCAAGCCGTGACACACGAACGATCAAGGCACAAAAGGATCGAGAATAAAGAAGAAGAAAAGTACATAAACAAATCACATTTTTTTTGTCTTTAAATAATGTAGAACTGTTTACAGAAAGATGAATAAATAAAATGGAATTAGTACCTTTTCGTATGGCATTGGAGACAGTGGTTTCTTGATGGTGTCAGGATGAGTCCGTTCCCATAGTTTCCTGTAATTAGATAACAACAATTTTATAAAGTTTTAGAAAGTCATCAAGTATTTTTGATGCTTCAATGTCTTTTTTAATTTGAAAGCATCTTAAAAAAGATCTAGCCTTTACCTGTAATGCTCCTCGCCCCACGTGCCGCCGACAGCGCCCCCTACGGCCCACCAGGCGCCCACACACAGCGCACAGACTAGCGCCACGCCCAACATGCCCGACCCTAGCCCCGGCATGTGCTCCCAAGCGCGCTGGAATATGTTGCGCCGCTCCGAGAAGCGCTGGTATCTAGAAAAAACGAAAAAGGGACTTAGAACCTCTGAATGCTATGTAGCTACAAACTTTTATTTTATAAACACAAACGCATACATAACAGTGCATCTATTTTCTCCAGGCTATTAGGCTGAGGTATATCAGGTATAACTACCTATATAGTACTCCTACATTTCGCCAGTTATGAAAACTTTAATATGTGTATTTTTTTACTTTAAAATCACTTGTTGCTGTTTTTTTTTGTTTGGGATTATAGGTACCTCATCCTCCTCGCCTGTTTCTAACTACGAATTATGCAGCTTACAACTAGCTAGATTTGGCTGAACATATTCAACGACCACTAAAAATACAATGAATTGTCAGACATTTTGTCCTTTGACTTCTAAATGTATTGTAGAAATAAATCGATTTACACACAATAATACCTCCTAATAAAAGATACGGAGGAATGAGGAAAATGTTTTGAGAAAAGTTTTGAGTATGAATGTCGATGGCTATGGATAAGTAAGGGAAGACCAAAGAAACAATGGACGGACTGTGTGCATGATGATATGGTTAGAAAGAGGGTGACTACCGAGATGACGACTAATAGAGAAGTATAGAAGAAAGAGCCATGTTGCGCCGACCACAAATAAATTGGGATAAGGACAGGATAATTACAATGAATACATTCTAATACCTACCTAATAAACAGCGAGAGCAATAGAAAAGATACAAATTATAAAGTATATCGTCTTTCGAGTAAAATACTCACTTTTCCATAGTTTACACTTCACAATCACACAAAAGGTATCTATCTAACACAAGTGTATTCACCCACAGCATTAGGTACAATAAAGAGAATGTTATGCTATTTATATCAGTTCCTTATTAGAGAATATATTGTACAGTCAAAGTTCATGTTTACTGGGCAAACAAATGGATGATTACTCATAAACAATGAGTGAAGTTATTGTTGTTTCACTTTGAACCTTGTAACTATGTGGTATTGAGTAAGTAATTTGAGTTTTTGAGAATTGAGTAAGTAGTGAATAGTTTTAAATACTTAGGTCGTGTGTGTTGTCACTAGTGACCTACGGGATGATGGCGACATTGAGAACGAGCGCAGGGCGCTGGCGGTGAGAAGCAATATGCTCGCCGGAAGGTTCGCTCGCTGCACCGCCGACGTCAAAGTCAGTTTATTTAAGGCTGCCCGCCCACGTCAGACTTTTTTTAGGTCCTACAATCGGTCAGATTATTTCGCCCTATGCTATTCAGACCGACTTTTTGTAGGACGTGTGCGTTGCACTATTGCCATCAGTACATTCTATTTTTCTCCTACAAAAAATCGGTGACCGATTATCGGACGTGGGCGGGCAGCCTAAGGCTTTCTGTAAGTCCTTCTACTCGAGCAGCCTGTAAGTGACATACGAGCCGATCCTACAACTTCCTGCGCGTAGTACAATACAACAACGCTATCAGGATGCTGTTGCAGTTGCCGCGGCGTGGTAGTGCGTCTAGAATGTATACTACAGTTCGCACGGATGGCTTTCACGCCATCATGCGTATAAAAGCGGCTTCCTTACTGCAATGCTTGCGTAACACTCGTAACAGTATCCTGAAAATGATTGCTGGCAGACCAGACTGCCCCATCCAAAGGCACTGGGTAAAAATAGCAATAGGTCTATGCTAAATTAAATTAAGTTGCCTGGAAGAGATCCCAGAAAGGGATAATGCCGCCCCCCATTGTATGTTGTGTATTAATTATCATATTTTTTGGTGTACAATAAAGTATATAGAAATAAATTAATTAATTAAGTCAAGTACTAACAACACTAACATAGCATACCTATAAGCACAATCTTACTAACCACTAACAACTTATAGACTTACTTAGATCTGAATGAGATATTTTTTTTTGGTCTTGATTTTTTATTTTTAACAAACTTCAAAACGAGAAGGTACTCAATTTAACTGTATGTTTTTTTTAAATGTTTTTATGCAATATCTTTGGCAATTGTAGATTTCAAAAAATAAACTTTGCTAGGGTACTTTTTGAGTTCGCTTCATTATTACATTTTGCCACTTAGTTTATATAATATAATTCCTGTCATTGATATTTACATAGCAAGTAGTGTTATATGAATTTGTGTGGGGTAAGTACACCTTAAGCAAAAAAAACATTTAACTTCCTTGTGTGTGGTTGCGATATTGCTGATTCATTGAGGGAACAATAATAATAAAAAAAAAAAAATAATAATAATGCTTTATTTCTCACCACAAGCCAAAAAAATACAAATAATATTTTACACACAAGGAATAGCTAACGATTTTTGGTTGTGGATCGCTGGTGCCTGTGGTAGGTAGTAACACCTGTAATACAGGTCACCAGGACCCCACCTGGTAAAGGTTACATATTTAATAGCTTACATCTGGTATCACAGCAAGTAACAACAAACAATTAGTGAGCTTATTTTTAAGGTAAAAGTAAATAAAACATTGGAGGTTTTTATGAGAGTAAGTTTGTGTGGTGTGTGTGTGTGTGTGTGTGTGTATGTGTGTGTGTGTGCGTGCGTGTGTGTGTGTGTGTGTGTGTGATAAAAAAAGAAGAAGAAGATTAGGAACTTCTCAATAGCGGAGTCTAAATAAGTGTTGTTTAGCAAAAGTAGCAAAATTGCAGCTGATAATTTTAAATATGGATTTTAATATAGCTATACTCATGACTTAGGGCATTTTGACCAGGCACAGTTGTTAGCAAGTAATTTATGGCCTTCTAATTATTACCTATGTGTTAGAGGTGGCTAGATTAAGCTGTTGAATACACAGCTTCTAACACACGCGAAATATGTGCGTGGGTGTAGAGTTGCAGACACCAGCCAGTTATAGAATACAATGCATAGCTACTATAGATAATGCTGAAAAAGGAAACAGTTTTTTTTTTTATTACTTACCTATGCTCTCTGGAAGCAGATTCGCCTTCATTCCTCGGCTTAGGTATGACACCACTAAACAGTGGGGCCTTACCCCCCTTAGCATTATTGCACCGCCCGAAAGGAGCGAACGAATTCGACAATTTTCTCTTAAAAGTAACACCCTTGGGTCCATTTAATGAAGTCTCCGTTTGTCTATCAGCACTTCTTGAACTCTCGCCTTCAGTTTCAGTCAATTTAGAATTCTTATCACCTTCGAAACAAAGGCGATAGTTTATGTTGTCATTTAAAGTCAGTAAATCCGTTTTGGAACCAGGAGACTTGTCACAAAAGTCTTCAAACGACACAATCTCGTAATCCTCGTCATCTTCATGTAATAATTCGGGGGATTTATACGGTATCTTTGGCATTTTTCTTTCTTCAAATGCGACGCACAGAATCCATGAATCTAATTTTAGAACCTAAGTAAATTAAAAGACAATTTAACTTTCTTATTATGGCTAGAGGATAATTTCACTTATATTTTTATTAGAGAGGTTTGAATTATTTCAAATGCGCTTTATAGCAAAATTTTATCAAAATTCGTTATTCTCCGTTTGTTGTTGTTGGTATTTTTTATAGTCATAGTCTAGATAAATGTCAGGCTAAAGTTGTGACCCATTCAGCCTAGTTTTCAGTTCATTCAATTTTGAATGAAAAACATCTGTGGAAATAAAATAAAACGAAAAGAGATTTATAATAATGATTATCAACCAAAATTTAGTGCCTCGAGTGTTCAGGGTTCATTAACTTATATGCCCATAGTAAAAGCGAAGAACTTATAGACTTAGTAAAATACACCCTTTTAGAGATATTTATATTAACACTTTGAAAGTTGAGGGTATTCAAAGAACAGTCTTAGTAACTTACAACATGCTAAAATTATGCAGATGCGTGGACAATATGGTGGACTGTTTATATCTAAAAGTTTCTTTTTAATTTAATAGTTTGAAATAATTAGTAACGAATGCAATAAATTACGATGGATTGGAGAAACGCAAAGGTCCTACTTGCCTCTACAGTGACGATGGTTGTCGCAACACAAATAGTGAAAAAAGCTTATAATTATTTCTTCGGTTCAAGCAAGACTTCTGAAAACGAAAGTCCCAGTGATGACACATGTAACGAAGTTTTATGTATTAAAAATCGTGAAATAAACGATGTAATACTATTCTCAGACGACGTTGTCCGACATACAATAAGAGTACCACCTAACAAGGACATTACTATTTGTGAAAGTAGAGAGCTGAACTGCTTCAAATTAATTAAATATATAAAATCTGCACGTGAAACCCTGGATGTCTGTATGTATTTGATAACCAGCAGTGAAATAGCAGAACACATTATACGGCTGGGACAGAAACATGTTTTAGTGAGAATAGTTGTTGACAGTGATATGGCGTTCACAACACCATCGCAAATTAAAAAGTTACAAGAATATAGTGAGTACTTATAATTCCATTGTAAGGTTGTGTGTGCAATATAGTTAAACCCAATCTAGCTTTTCTAATAGTTGCTTTAATTAACTTCATGCTTTGTATTTTCTAGGTTTCATCCAAGTGCAGACAAACGAGAAAACAATTTTGATGCACCACAAGTTTTGTATTATTGACGGGCCAAAAGCCATTAAACGAAAGAATTTATTAAAAGCACATGCGGAAAAGTTGAACATACATGCACAGTTTACCAAAACTGTAAAACTAGCACAAAAGAACAAGATAATTAGAGGTTTCGTTATGTCTGGTTCATTAAACTGGTCTACCCAGGCTATGGTTTCAAATCATGAAAGTGTTATAGTTACATCTCATCAGAATATAGTCGGAAAGTTCGAAAAGGAATTCGAAAGTTTATGGGTGGAAAATGAACCGGTAATTTTTCAGCTTGTTTATTCACTGTCTTGTAAGAGCTGAAGAGATTTTTTCATTCTAAAAATTGTTTTTACTTTTTGCAGGCTTTAATGATGACGACATGATGATCAAAATTATTTACACTGCACAACTAGAACATTTTTACGGTAAGTACGGAAATTATTATTTTGGTGGACTTTCCCCCAGTATCATTCACTCAGTTCGTTCATTTTCAGAATCTGAGCGAAACAACAACTGTTATATTTTACTTTATATACATAAAGTTTGAGTAAAATATAACAGTTGTTGTTACCACGATTTATGCAATTAATTCAAACTATAAAATTAAATTATCCTTATTAATTTAGTATTCATTCCATTGGAACGGCCCTCTATTTATGGGTCTAATCGTTTTCATTTCCCGTTCCTCACAGATGACAGGAGGCGAACCATAGACAAGTCCATGTGCACTTCAATTTCTATCGATCATATGTTTTCTTTGTGTAGTTTTTTCAGCCGCTGTAATTCGAATTGGTTATAAAGTTCACGTGTTAAATTGGCTGTAAACCCTCGATAATGGGCTCGTTGTGCTATGTTGACGTTCATTAGGCTTACCTAGTGTGAATATATAAAAAAAATTGAGACTAAATTACGTGGTGCATAATAGGTGCATTTCTATGTGCACGTGCTTGCATTTTTCAGGCTAATTGTAAAGTTTCAGTTTAAAAGTGTGCTTTAAGGTGACCTTAGATTCATAAGAGCTGTCTTATTTACGCAACCGCCTCCGCCCGAGCCCAGTTTTTCGGTCTATCCTTTAGAAAACGTGTGTTCAACAGTGTTAAAATAAGTTTGGAATCTTAGGTTGGAAAATACTTTGGTTGTTTTATTACGAACCAGTCTCATCATGAATCCTACATCCTGGATTACTATTTCGTTGGATGAAGTGTCTGTGGTACGTATTACAAAATAATATGGTTATTTTGATTACTAAAAGAGAAAAAAACAAGTTGCATTTGAAGGACATTCTAGAAAGGTTATAATGTTTTTATTTTTTTCTATTCATGTTCCACCTGTAGTTTCATAACACCTTACATGGCAATACCATAAAGGCCCTAAAATGTAGTAAGAGTATGGCTAAATAAATGATGAAAACATTAATTTTAATATTTATTTTTATTAGTGTTCCATGCCACCAAAAAAGATTTGTAAGTTTAAATCTGAGTCCTCTAATGTAGTAATATCTATCACAAGTAAAATAATTTTCCAGCCATGTGCAAGTGCCACATATGCAATCTTTTCTTTGTCAATTTATAAATGCATTAATCAAATTCAATCACATGTTTAGAGGAAGATTACTTTTCCTGGCACTTATGCAATCTTATTTCATATAATAATCTTGGTTCATAAATTGTGAGTAAAAAATATCACTCAAAGTAGCATCTTAGTATTATTTTTTATTATGCAGAAAAAGTGCATTATGTAACAAAACATTTCATTTATCTTTACTCATAAATATGTACTGATATTTAAGAATAGAAACTATACAAGTCATCATTACAGGTAAAGAGCAACTTAATTCTTAAATTTTTGAATACTTAACCAGGCATTTATGTATGAAATAAGCTTACTGTTCAGTTAAACTTAGATATTACTAGATTATAAGATTAATACTCAGACTATGCCCGCAATGGATTGCTGTAACTAGGTTGGTTTACAATTTCTAAGATACTGTCCATGTTACATCAGACCAATGTGCGATGAAGTCATCAGTCAGTTCAAGTCCAGTGTTCATAAGATTTTCATTATTAAATCTGCACATGTGTATGAATATTAATGCAGCTTGAAAATTAGCATTTGACCAAATATTTTTTTTTACGATGTTTCCGGGACTTTTATTCTCCTAGTGATCACTAAGTATAGATCAATAAAGCCAAACATTGTAGTTCGCTCAAAATATCAGTTACCATTAATAATACATGTTTTTTCTTTTTGTTTCAGATAAATACACCAAAAATGGAATACCACATGTGCCAGTGTAAAAAATGTGCTAAAAGTAATTTTGTAGTGAACAACTATACCAAAAATTGTGCAAACTACCAATATTTACGTGAAAAATAATAATTGTATTGAAATGTGTGTCAACAAATTTTCGAATTGTGTAGTGCACATTGGATGCAGTGTTCTTCGCTAGATGGCGCTGTTTGGATTGTTGCTTAGCAAGTGAGATACTTGTTCGGCTACTCCACGCTAGATGGCGGTTATGGTAAGTTCTAATGTCACTTTGTATTACCAGCTTCCATTTGTCTCTTTTACATCAGCGCCATCTAGTGGCGAGTAGCGAAAACCAATTTAGTTTTGTAAAAATATAGATGGCGCTACAGGGATCAAAAGGATTCTAAAATCAAGTTTCAACTATTTTCATGAATGCTAAAAGTTACTGGTATCAAAAAGGTAACTGTTATTAGATCGGAAATACTAAATCTAAAAACTAAAAAAGAAATTATGTGCGAATGCCTATCTTCCTATTATGAGTTTTTTTTTTGCAAGAAATTTTCGAATAATGTACGTCACGGGAGGAGCGGGCGCATGATTGGTTATATAATTTTTTTCGTCTTTGAACTAAAACATAGGTTGCTATATTCCTTGTCGACCGCCATGGTTGACATGGCAAAAAATGTAAAGAGTATTCATGCGTAAAGAACCTATCAATGTATCAACACCATCAAACAATTCGCCACTCACGTAAATCTTTTCAAACATGTCAAGTATATAGAAGCATCACATTTTACGTCCGTTAATCGGCCTTAGACACTTTCAACGGTCAAGGACTGTCTAGGTTCGTAGCCGTGTGAATTGTTGTGAAATAACAGGTTATGCAATTCGAATAGGAAATTTGAATAAACCAGCCTTGAACCTTACGTACCTTACCAAAACTACTTTGAATTCGGTTTTCGGAAAATTAATTTGAATGCCTCCGGCTTCCATTAAGGATTTGAGACACAACGCATCGCTGTTTGGTATTGCTTTCGTAAGTCAATTTAAATATATTTCTCGGTATCACAACCACCGTTTTCAAAGTAACCAACAGTACTTTAGTTCCTATTTTTAATTCTTCTCGCTCATCAGTAATTTTACATGTATTATTCAAATATTAAATTAATTACAGCCATAATTTTGATAGTTGACCATTAAGAATGTGCTTTACGAATGGTTTCTTCATTATCATAAATAAGGACGATTTGTGTCGCAAATTTTAGGGTCGTGATAAATAATTCCTTTCTAAGTAATTTAATACTTATCCTAATGATTAAATAATTATCATCTAATAAGTTCAATCGATTAAATACAGGCTGGTGTCCGCCATTCCACGTTCATGTGCGTATGTTGCGTACGGCCCCAAGGATGTCATTAGCTTTAGGTAACTAAGAATCCTTTCATTGCAGTTATTTTAGGTACAGAGGCCAGCACATCAAGCTACCCCAATCTGTCAAATTTCTTTGATAGATTTTCACCTTTACTACAAAGGAATAAGGTTCATATTCAATTGGGAAAATTTGACAGATTGGGGTAGGTTGATGTGCTGGCCTCTGAGACGTCTCCTAAATGGTTTGAACTGGCGAAATGTAGTTATACCAATTGCAATACGGGTGTGATGTTTCGATGATTCAATGATTATTGTATTGACAGCCAAAATATCTACTTATACATCTTTTATAATTACCTTTATAATGTCAAAATAATAGCTTTTTACTAAATGCATATGAAAGTATTTACGGTACATATAATAAAAAAATAACAATTAAAAAAAAGAATTGTCTGTCTGTTTGTTCCGGCTAATTTCTAAAACGACTGGACTGATTTTGACAGGCGTTTCACTGCCTGATAGCTGATAGATGTTATAACTTAGGCTACTTTTATTTTACAAAAAATTATTGGTAAAGAAACACATTTATTGTTTTCCGACATCCACGCGAACGAAGTCACGGGAACAGCTAGTATATTTTAATAAGAACATTAAAAGACACTTGAACGTCACGAAGAATTCAAAAGAAGAATTGATTCTGGTTGCCCCCTTCCAAAATATGGTTTCGTAAATTGATTCCAATTCATTGTTACAATTTAATGAACTGATACAGGCTTCCTTGGTAGTCATCTAGTCCGCATAAATATAGCCTTTCTATGAAAAGGTTAATAATATATTCAGGCATGGTGGAAGTCAGTTTGCAGCACGTTTCCTGCCCAGAAAGCCGTGAGGACACTGCATTCTTTAGTTTAGAATTAGTTAAACTGTACGCGTAACATTTTAGCATTTACGCCGAGTTCTCAGAATATGTTGATATGTCAGAGCATTTTATACTTACGTATTACTTAGGTAGGACTTTGATTTCGTGTTACTTGATTATTTGATTTGCATATTATGTGTTGGCTTACGCAATAGATTTCTAGAAAACGGTAAAGGTACAATGAAGGGTTTTAGCATTCGCAACGGTGTTTAGATATTTCTAGGTCTTTGCATATTGGTATCAGGTAAGTATGTAGGTAGGTAATTTTAGATAGATAGATTGCCTCGTTTTATTTGGTCCAGTGGTCGCAACCGCTACTGCTGAGCATGAGGTCCTGGGTTGATGCCCAATGGGGCGAAGTGTTTTTGGGTTTTTCCATCAGGAATTTTTTTGTAGCAGCCGGAGTCTGGATTCGTGTCCGGTTGACGGCAATAGGCTCGGCCCCTATACCTGACTTAAACATAACTGTCGAAGTATGAGTGTACTAGGTATAGGCACACCTCTGCCTAACCCTTTAAGAAATTCAGGCGTGATGTTATGTAATTTTAATTAACAAATTTGATAATATCGCACAAGACGGAGGTTTAAAAGGTATAAGGGGAGGCATTGCCCAGCTGCTGACACCAGGCTTACAATACAAAATTATATTACTAGCAGACAGGAGGAAGACAGGCTGTTGTGGTGCAGCCTGGGAGAGGCTTATGACCTTGACCACCAGTGATGGACTGCGATAGACTGAGTTAATTTCTTCTGTATTAAGAGAATACAAACGGCTTAATTTTTTAGTTTTATTCGTTCTTTTTGGGACGTTTTGACCCGTGCGTCGTGTTAAGATGTGCTCACATTGAAAGTGGTGCTGATATTTTGTTTTATAGTAGCACAATAAAAAAACCTGTTGGGGATTTGTACTTGGTTACGTAATTATTAGGGCCAGTTAAAATCAGGTTGTTAGCGTTGAAATAATGAAATGAAACAGCTAATTATTGAGAATTTTAGTTTATTTAGGAAAATCAAAGATTTTTATCCCAAAGGGCTGATTTCACCAAATTCTAGTACTTGACCAAAATCTTTTATCCGTGGAATAAAATTGGCTTCTGACAGTTCTAACATGGAAAAACTGGCATAGATTCAAAATACATTCTCACGATAAGACTTATTATAGGTATAAAAGTTACGTGAAATTCGCCTTAAGATGAATACGCTAGATGTTGCAGTAGTCTTTAATCATAGTTTTCATTATGCAAAAACATACTTTTCCCAATTTAAATAGAAGTAGGTGTCCTAAGTGTCGCTTATGTAGTTTCTACGACACTAAAGCCAATCAGAGTACATTTAAAAACGTTAATTTCATAGAATCTAATATTAGCGACACCAAGCGAAAGTTCGATGATCTGGAAACAGTGTCATGCTAGAAAGTCGCCTACGTTGAGTGTGGGACGAAACTTCCCTATGTTTATAAAACCGTGCACCTTAAAAATAGTATTCGTTTGGCTTTCTGTCGCTTAGCTACCCGTGTATTTGCGTCCTAATCCCCAGCCGTATGACTCACGTAACGCTTAACATTTTAAATGTTTTTTATATTTACAAACAAAGCGGAGCTGAAGGGTTAACAGCACCGGATGTTTTGACCAGATATGGAATATAACGCTTCCAATCCAAAGGAAGTGGATAAAATAAAAGGGTGAATCGGAACTTATAATCGATATAGTCGGTCCGGGCATACGATTATAGTGTTGTTGACTTTCGATCACATCAATGTGGTTGGTATTGTGTGACGATCCTCGTGACTTGTTGGCGCCACTTTCTCGTACAATTATGTGCATTGTTGTCTTACAAGTAGTTCTTGTTACGTCTCTTATTGGAACAAATTGGGAGTCGGAAACGTCTGACACAGACGTTGAGTATTCTCAATAGATTTAGATGGCGTCCGGTTGTAGATTTCCATTAAATGTCGTTTCGCTGTCAAATAAGCCCAATCTTAACAGTTTAATATTGAGTTAACCCTCATTCCCCTAGCCGTGTCGGAAGTTGATAGATATCTTGCCCGCTATATTCCAGACAGAATTTTATGTCCATTAGCATCACTCCTAATGAAAGCTGATTATTTTATTGCAATAACTGAATGTCTGCTCATTAATTATACGCACTGTTTAGCGTAACTCTTCCAAGTTGAACAGGTCATGCGCCTGCGCTGCGGTAATGACGTTGAAACATCATCAATCTTTTATGCTACCCTCCTAATTAATGCGGGCGTACTTTACCTGAAGTAACACTCAACAAGTAATCATTTAATGGGTATTTCTACAGGTAGTTGGTTTGTTTATACATGTGCAGTTTGATTGCCGGTTCTTTTTTATATGATAAGCAAATAATTTACTTAAATATACTTTTATGGAGTCTGGCTACATATTTTATGGTGTTGTTAATTATAACAAATTATAATCTAAGCGAAGCCGCCTCCTTTATGTATGCCTGGAATCGTATGGAATTTAAAAACGAGTGAGCTAAGCAATAAAATTGTAACATACGAAAATATCTTCATCTACAGGTTTAAAAACACTTGTAGATCATTTTATTATTTCACTTTGTGGAAAATATTGGGTTTAAAATTATTGTGCTAGGTTAGGACTTGTAAAAGTCTTCTTGAAAAATCTTGACAACACAAGTAGTATCAAAATGCTTCGGATTTGATTGGATCCTGTTCAAGCACACATTGTTTCTCTCAAGCCAGTCTGTTATCTTGCAGAATATCAGCACTCCTTGTCCTAAACATCATTCATATTATATTCATAATAGTGACACCACGTGTAAGATATTGTACGAGTATCATATTGTTTCTAGATGTGCTTGTACAATGTTTTGTTTAAAATTGTTTGGGAAACAAAACATGTTGTTTCCTTGTTTCGAACTTGTTGCCTGCGAGCTATTGCTTCTGATTTTAAAGCACCTAGTTAGTTCAGAAACCTTGAGGTTGAAGAGAGTAGGAGAATCTTCTGAAGTTTCTTTTGTAATGAAATCAGGAACACACTCGGCTTGCATCTGAAGAGGCCTATGATAAGCATAATTGTTCACCACTGTTCAGCTGACAGACTATTTAATTAATATCTGATTCTCTTATCAGTGTAATTGTCCGTGTCTCTGAAAGCACGGCCGTTGAACCCGGCTGTCATTCGTAGATTTTTGACAGTCGTTACGGGTAGTCAGAAGCCTAAAAGTCCAGTCTTACCAAGGGGTATATTTTGGGGTATTGTGTTACCCAGTAACTGGATTGTGGAGGTCAGATAGTCGCGCCATTTAAATACTGGTATTCAACTGCGTCCGGTTAGATTGGAAGCCGATCTCAACATAGTTGGGAAAAGGCTAAGCAGATTGATTTTTGTTGTCTCCTCACATAAAACACAGGCTTGGATCGTGTGGTATAATAGCATTAGGTACATATCTACTTACATGTAACAGTTACAAATCCTACAGATTATCTGTTCCATAGACACGCACCGTCGCGGCGCCTCAAATTACGACTTTATACTCTCCAACAATATTATAAAGACCTATAAAATCGAACAATTGCCAAAACTTTTGTGTAACCACTCACAATAAACTTTATTACATCTGAACTTATATGATAATAGATTTAGTTGTTTAAATGGTTGCATATTATTCACTCGTATATAAATAATTTACGAGCAATTTGCAAAAGTGCTAGTTTACGACGCTCTTAAAGGGACATTATGTCGGGGTCGTGATTATGCTGCATAGACCGGCTAAGCTCTGAAGGGGACCTCGCACAGATTGTGGTTACCACTACTGCCCATAAATTGTGATTATCAAAGACCGTTTATATCAAGCGTCTTGTTCTTGTTATAATAGCTGGCGAGATAGGAGGATAGGAGGATTTGAGGTCTGTCAGTTGCGTGGCGTACAAAAAACGCGCGAAAATACATTGCCATAGTGAAGTGTGAATGTGAATGTTTGAAGTTCCAAACTTCAAACATTTTCTTTTAATACCATAAATGGCATTCTTATCTATACATACATACATACATACAAATAAATAAAATTGGAGTGTCCTGTTTGTAATATTAAAATAACCGCTTTTTACTAAGTGCATTATTATGGATGTATACACGGTACATAAACCAAAATAACATTTTTGACAAATTTTGTCTGTCTGTCTGTTTCTTCCTGCTAATCTCTGAAACGGCTCGACCGATTTTGACGGGACTTTCACTGGCTTTCACAGCTGTTGTAATAAGGAGTAACTTAGGCTACTTTTATTTTAGAAAAAGAAACACGAGTTCGGCGCAAAAAAAAATTTAGTTTTTCGTCATACTCGCGAACGAAGTCGCGGGCACAGCTAGTTTTAAACAAATTCTAAACTACAAAGTAGAAGCAGCATATTGGATGCAAAAATGTCGTACAATGCAAGTAAAATTAGTTTTCGCGATAGCTATCGATCGTAATTTAATTAATTACCTAATTAAGTTTTACACGCAAGTTTGTTCGCGTGAATATGATGACTTGCTCTGTTCCGCTACTGACTCTGCTATGCTGTGGTCATTACATACAAGAAATCATAAGTTTTGGTCTTATTCGAACGGATACAAAGAACAAATTATTACACCGCACACAGCTAAGTATATCGAATAAACCGCGCCATTTTTTGTGAAGACTAGGTTCGTTCGAAAATAGAACATAATTATAACGTTAGCGTATTATCATACAGATGATGTTATTATAACTTATCACGGGATATAATGGGCTGACGTTAACGCGCCGGTTGGTACAGCCTCAGGGCGGTGCAGCTTTCCGAACTCTGAATGAGCTCCTCCGCTCTGCATGGCAACAAGATTGGAAACGCTCCAGATTCCCATTGTCAATACACGAATCATTGAATCTTACCTTCTTCCATAACTTTGGCATCACCTGCATCTGGTCTATATGAAAAAAATGGATCCCCATATATTTGGCGTCTCGTTACTCAATGTCTTGTGCCTTTGTGTGTTCAAGACTATTGTCTGGCGCGAATTTTGCCGCGGGCAACCCCAGTTCCGTATTGAGCAATTAAGCCCTTATTTATAGTGGGACAGTATTGATTTACGGCTGTTCCGTTTCGGCGCTTGAGACGTTTCTTGCTTGTTGACGTTGTTGGCGTCTTCCCGCCAGGTGCGAGTGGTACTTTTTTCCTTGATCGCATTGTGGACGGTTTCGTTTCAAAGTACAATGGATGCGAGATTTGCACAAAAACTCGGCGTAAAAAGGGGGTTGTTGAAAAAACTATGGTTATGCAGAATGTCCAAACGTTAGTTCGTTGGACTGTAGTCGCGTGCCGCGATGCTTTATATTGAATCGCTTTTTTTTGCATTGGTCCCAGGTGAAGACGCAGCTTGACGCGCTCGACCCGACCGCGCGACTAATAACCACAATTAACGTTAATTCGTGATATTGTTTTATACTTAAATCTCGTTGCCTGCTGATTTATCCAGAAAACTTTTACAGATAGGTATTTGTACCTATAGATCTACAGCAATTAAAAGTTCGTTTTAGTAACATTCTTTAAAACATCTATTTTCGTTGCCAAGAATTATCAGTTACTAAAAACGAAGCGTATTCCAAAGTTCGTTGCCACTACATCACAAGATTAATGCGTGTTATTCTTCTTTCTCTAACACTGCTTGACAGAAGAGACTCTAAAAATACTAAAATTGATTAGTGGACTATGCGTTACACGGTTTGGGTTTTATCTGTGCGTTCACCACGTCAAGATGGCACCAAGTCACCAACGTGGGAGTATATTTTTAGTGCTGTCGCCGCCTATATAATAAAATTGACACAGTCTGTCAATCAGTTTGATACCCTTCAACAATGGTTCCCGCGCTTTTACGAGATGAATGATTGAACGAATGAATGGGTCGCTGCGGGCGGCTGATGGCTGACTTTGTACTCGTGTGTATGACTAAATTAAATAAATATGTTATTGTACTGTAATTTTGAATGATGAGGTTCTTAAAAAGACTTGTTTATTTGTTGTGGTTTGGTAAACGGTTATTGATGGTTTTTTGATTGGCTGTCTTTTAAATAAATATTAAATTTCGCGTAGATTATTAATAGTGTTACATATAAAAATAATTTTAAACGTAAAGAAAGTATAATGGGATAAAGTGACACTTTTAATGAAAAGTAGGATTTTCTGCACTTGATTTAAGACTATTAAAAAATGTACTAATCACTGTTCCATTGGCGCCAGATCTAGATACCGCCGCAGTGAAAATACAGATAAAAAATTATTATTATTTATTACGTCGAATTATGTAAGGATTTCCATAACGAGCTTGTGCTCGCAACTGTTCGTGCATTAAAATGTTATTTTCTATTCTGATGCACTTTATGGCGAATGCATTTTAAATCCAACATTTTGCATAATAATTATCATTGACTTCGTTACTCTGTGGCAAAACTTCAGCTGGTGAAAAATTTTACGTCTAACAATAACAGTTCTATCTGTGAATCTGTTACCAAGTCCAGCTTTTGGAGTATTAAATCATTTCACGTCCCCATATGTTAGGGTCGGCGTCCAGTCTAACTAAATATCCGTATTTTAATTGGAGCTACTACCTATCTGACCTCCAAAACACAGACTGGGTAACACGATACCCCTTGCTAAGACTGGTTGTCAGACTTGACGTTTTTGACTACCCGTGACGAAAGCCAACGGCTTAACGTGCTTTCTAAGGTACGGAGGGGTCTCAATATCTAGGTAATAGATGGTCACCCATCCACGAAATGACCGCGGCAAGCACAGCCTAACCTTCGATCTACCCGTGCGGCTGTTAATATTTAGCCACGAGCCCTCGAATGTATAACACTTTAATTAACTAAGTTCCGTCGCTATTTAATGACAAATAACATTTTTTTAAATATAATTTATTTCATTATTCTCATAGTTCAAACCACGGTTGTAGTAAGAAGGAATCCATAAATCTTTAGCACTAAGCCTCCTCTGGAATGCAAGTCCGTTACTCTATTGATGCAGGCGCGCGATCTTCGAATATTTGCGACTTATCTATCGCCTGCAAGCGCGCGCGGCCACTCAAACAATTCGTGTTGTAATCCAACATCTTTTTAGCATTGTAATGTATACTGAGGAAAAACTGTGTAATTGCACATTGAGAAATATCTGCGAGACTATTATTATTTTTTGTTCATAGAGTTTTCGGAGAAGCCAGCCGGCTGCCTCAAAATCATCTGGATGTAAACATTGTATTATACTTTACAGGTAATTAACATCGGAGTACACAACACACACGGTAGCCATACTTCCAAGCTGCCAGCAATATTACGGTAACGGTTTTTACCGCGTTTATCGAAAGCAGGTTGACACTTAATTTCAAATATCGAACAGTGTCCAGACGAGAGCGGAGGGGATCATAAAAATCAATCACTAGACTCTGAGCTGGCGAGGGATAAAATAACGTTTCACAAAATTGCCTATTTTTTTTTTCTCATTTCGTCTCCCCAGCTTGTTTAGACAGGCCCCTTGACTAAAAAAGTTTTCAAAAAGTACGGATTCTACGGATATTAAACCTATTTTTTGGGGTGGGGTCGTCTTTGCAATGTTTTATAGTGTCTAGACTAATTCACTAAGTTGTTACTTGGTAGTTGGCGAAGTATTTCAGGTCTTAAAACTTTGCTAATCGACTGGAGCGTATTAAACAGCCTTTACATTAATTATATCGAAATCTGAAGTTTTAGATACCCCCAACATTCCGACATTATTAACTTAGTACTATCGCATCTGTAAAGTTATTTACAAACACGAATTATCCGTCTGGAACTCAACAATGAGCCAAAAACTTCATACTTTTCCTTCTAATTATAAAATAGCCGCAAACGCTACTATTTATATTTGTATTTTGATTAATACGATCATGTTTAAAAATGCGTGTGTAGTAACCGCAGACTGTACGCTACTTAAAAATCTCTCAGTACTTAAAAGCAACTAGCGAAAACTGGTTACAATTCATTTCAAACATAACGTCTTTATTAAACAAATAAAAACCTCTCAATGTTTCAGCACATTAAGTTCGCGTGTGGGGCCACTACGCTACTCTTACGGGATATTCAGGGAGTCGGCTCGTGTTAACTCAAATATGTTTGTTACTAACTAGTATTAAATATTAATGGGAGATCGTTAGCTCACACGCGACCGCGTCTAGCCGGGAAGTAGGCTGTAAAGTCGCTTTTTATGGACTGAATAAAATCTGGCTCGGCGGCTCGGCCCCTCTGTGCAAAACAGCCGTCTCGAGGGTGACAACTTGTTTTCGATGTTAAATTAATTGCCTAGCAGCAGGACCATAGGGAATGACACAGACTTACTGCAAATTTTTTTTCCTTCAAAAGTTTTTTTCGAAAATATCTGTAAAAACGTATATTTTCGTGGTGTGTGTCAAACTACAGGATAAACGGTTGAAACCTTTATGTAGCAATATTAAAAATTAACATATATTTTTTTTTGGTAGGCCCCTTACCTACTGGAAAAACCTCATGATGCTACTCTAGTCTAAAATTAATGCTTAATCAGTAAGTGCAAGTACCTATCAACACCGATATTTTTGTTCTATTTTCCGATAAGGATAATATGAAAAATTCTCAGTACTTAAGTGTAATGTAAGTACTAGGTGCCTTGACGTTAATGGAAATCATGTTTATTTGCAGCGGTGATAATCTATGCATAATCGATATCTCATTGAATTTTAGAGACGGGATTTATCGTTTATTCGATTATTGAATAGTCGAGTTCTCGATTGCCTGTAAAAGTCTATAGTGCGGCTTCTAGTAATGAATTCGATTAATAGATTCAAAGAATTGATTTAATGTTTATTAAACTTTTTCTTTGCCCATTTAATTTTGTAACCACAGAATCCCGGTAGATACTCTGTGGTTTATTTAGCGCTATTGACTGTGTCAAGTGGTAAACAAACATTCACTGGCAAGTTGCCTCTATTATGATGCCATGTTTAACTCTTAAAGTATCTAGACGCCTTATTTATTTGCTACAAACTCATTTCGCATCCGCAATTATTGTGTGGGCGGCATTGCCTGCCAGACTGCGTGAGGTCTACCTACTTCAGAGCTGAATGGCTAAACTTTTTGATTCTTTATAGAATTAACAGAAATGTGTTAATAAAGATAAACTCGCGTTCGTTGAGACATGACAGGCGCGTGCAATCGTCGAGACGTTAATAGTGATGTGGTGAACCATTACGAATGATTTGCATAATCGAGTAATCCGCTATGCAGTTCCGAATAGCCATTATCGATTTATCAAATTGAAATGGTTGATTTTATTAAACGAATTTTGTTACGGTTGTTACTTATTGCTTATTTCTATCGTTTAATCAAGCCGCGGTTTTATGTATGCGGCTATGCACTTAAAGATTATATTCTGCCGAGTTTTATTTCTTAATTAATTAAATAGCGTTTTAATATCGCTGCTATCTCACTGACCTTTTTGCCATAAATTGTATTTAATTAAGATACCACAAACAACTTCAATACATTGCTAAGTAATTTTTTACTGAACGTCGGTTACACAAGTATAAGAAGTAATACAACAGTATAATTAATCAAAACATTACGAGTAACTAAATAATCCATTACGAGTAACAGTTATTAGTCATCATGGCCGCCCATCCCATCCCTAGGTGCCTGGCAGCAACTTCGCGCCTAAATTTGAAATGAGAACGCGTGAGAAAACGCTCGCGGCTCGTCTTGAATTACGACGTTCGGAATGTGAATGAACGGCTCTTAAAAAAGAGAAAAAATAAGGAACTTGGAAACGAGGTTTTTTGCTTGTTACACGGGTAAGCGCTTTCTAGGTGCGCTGTGATAAGGAAAAGTTACAATTAATATACAATTAATGTAAATCAATTTATAAGTGATCCAGCATGTCAAGAGCCCACATTAAAGTATGTTTGCGGTCAGGCTAGCCGACTCATGTGTCAACGAACTGTTCTTAGCACGCTTGACGGCTGTTGTAAGCGGTAAAAAATAACTTGTAATAATTTTAGCAGAGTTTTCATTACAGCGATTCTCTTTTTTATACTCTTTCAAGCATTAGTACAATTTGTACTAATGCTGTAGGTTCCTAGGGTTTCCACCCGTCCGGGTTTCCCCGGATTTGTCCTAGTTTTGAGGGCGTCCGGGGAGGGTCAGGGCGGTGTTTTTAAATTGTGTCAGGGTTTCACCCGGACACTTTCTGTGTTAGAGGAACCCGACTTTGAATAGTTTAAATTAAACCATAAATCATAGTTAAAAATATTCGCCGTGCGGCAATTACCTATACCTACCCGTGCGCTCGTGAAAATATTCATAATTTGCTTTTGATTTATAATTTTTATGATTTTTTTTTATTTTCATTGATGCCAAAAAGAAGAGCGTTCCTAATTATTTTTGTTACCAGAATTACTCTCACATGGAGAAGTGTGTATATTGATTAGTAAATTGAGCGTTTCATTTGTATTGTTGAGGTTTAAGTGGAATAAAAAAAAAATGATTCTTAACGATGTTTTTATTTTATTGTTATTTTTTTTTCTATTGGGTCCGGGGAAAAAATCTTTATTTCACCTAAATGTCATGTTGTTGTATGTTCATGTTGTGTAATTTATGTGATGGCAGCCCTAGCTGAACCTGAACTTAAAACTGCTGCTGCTGTTGTGTATGTGCGTGTGTTCAAAATATTTGCAAGTAAATGCCTCCAAATTGCCATCCCATTCTATTGCCCATCAGACAGTATCAGAACCCGTTTCTTATTTCTTACACCTTTAAAATTAATTTCCCTATTAATAAAACTTCTCCGAGCTGTTATGACACAAATCATTGTGTATAAAAAAAAAGTAAAAATCGTATCTAATCCCCTTATTTATCCGTACAGGAGACGCTTTGTTTTTTTTTTACCATAAAATTGCGCCATAGAATCTGAACACGTGCTGTCTTAAAGAAATTACGGGTTCTAGAGACGTGTACGATATAGTTTAGTTAGATACGGACTGGGGTGTGTTGTGTGTATGGTGGCCATGCGTTCTGGGGGTTGTGGGATAGACGCTTAATTATATATGGTACTGTTGAATAGGTTGATGTGTGAAGTTGCAGTAGTATTTGATCAGAAGTTTTTACGAATCTTAAAACTTTGACGTTGACTTTAAAAACACGGGAATTGTCCTCCCGTGTTTTTAAAGTCAACGTCAAAGTTAAATCAATTATTTCAAACAGGCACCAAAGGGATCTTTTAAAACCTCAAAATTTACAAAAAAAAAAAAAAAATCTAGTCGCACCTTCCAAGTTACTTACTTTTTCGTATGGAGAAAAATGGGCGAGAAACTCCCAGAACATTCGCATCCTAATCTGTCTACAATCTGTAAAAAAATCCTCTAATTTGCATACATTTTTGACAAGTTTTGGCATTGATTGTCACTGAGATGAGATGGTGACTTGAATTAGAACGTTTTTTAAGGCCGAGAATTGGCCTTCTGGCTTCTGATAACTTACTAATTATTGTTTGCCTTAACTGGAATACTAGACCTAGTATGGTATGGTTAAGAAAGCTAGATGGTAATGTCCTCATTGTATGAAAACAAGTTATAGGTTCTTTACTGACTTGTGTTGTTCAGGAATTATAGGCATGACACAGTCTCTTTTATGATGTGTCTCCTGAATGGTACAAAAGAGTTAATTTGTGGTATGTAACTCAAGAATAACAGGCAGACAAGTCTCACTTTCACCCTAGCCTTAAATAATAACATTTAATAATCGTCATATTTATGACTAAACTTGCTTTAATCATAAGTTTAACCTACCCCTTGTAAGTCTTAAATTTTTACGACAGTCCTCTTTGTTGAGCGATTTTTGAAATTAGCGTTTGTAGCGGCACAGTCCACGGTAATGGGATCGTTTGGTCACATTTACATGAGCAGGCAGCGCCGGGTGCGGCAGATGGCTTGGCTCAGACGTTCCCTTTTCAAATTGCCCATCTCTTCCAAGCACCCATTTTTTGCCCCCAACCTGATTGTGATCACTACTATTGTAACTTCCATTGTGTTAAAAACGCATTGTTACGGTGAAACTCTTAGGTTCTCCGCTTTTCTAAGGCATATTGCATTTGCAAATTTTCTTTTTCTATGAATTCTATGAATCTGTGGGAACCATTTTGCAATTTGGGATTAGGATTGAGGGTAATGCAGGTATGTGTGGGGATTTCTACCGTGAGATGTCGATTACAGCATTGATTTTGATGTATTGTGTTACAGTTTTAAAAGCTCCCGTTTTGAACTTATGGTGGTTATTGTGAGGGTACATAATTTAAAGAAATTGGAGCTTGTTCGTTATTATTTATGCAGTAGCCGCTCTAATATTGATTTATTGAATGTCTGTTGAAATAAATAATCGTTCAGGCCGTTTAAGTAATGCGGTTTACATTATCTGTTTACACACCGTAGCTAAGCCAAATTACTCGCTTCTAGCTTAGCGAATAAATCAGTGGGTTATGTACAAACATCTGCATTTTCGTTGAGCTCCTTAAGTTTTGAATTAAGCTGCACGATTTCTGACAAATGCGTGCACTGACTGGACAGGTCCTCTCAATCTGTGTGGTTCTATCCTCAAAAGACCACTTTAAACATCGATCTACATGGTCTTCATATAACCTGACCAAGATTATGTCTGGACTTTAAAAGATACTGTGACCTCTGAGTTTGTTTCGGCCTTTCTTCTCAGAGTAGTCAAATAGGAAACGCCGACCTTACGTAGTTTAAAAAAAAATGATTGACGTGTAAAAGTGTTTGTGCAAACCTACTTACAAAAATAAAATCATTTATAATTTATTTTAAACTATCTTACTTCCCCTTTTCCCACATCTATCTACCAAAACATTTTGTTACTGGTCCAACGTTAAATATTACAAATTCGTCGCTTTCTTCAGAGGGACTCCCCACCCTTTCAATAGTCATCGGCACCCTCCTGCCGCTTCAAGTGCCTGAGTTAAACACTCAGAATCAAGTGGGCCACTTCTACCTTGTGCCAGTTCACCGCAAAAACTTGTGCTTCTTGTACTTACTATATTTTTATAGCTTTCGTTCTAAAAAGTCGGTAGTAAAAAACCTTTTCAACGTCTGTCTGTTTAACATCTTCAGTGTATCGAACAAACGGATCACGTAGCAACTATGACGTGAGCTCATGCCTCACTGTTCCCTGACCTGTGACCCTTCGATGCCTCAATTTGGACATATTTGACGTCTCACAAGATTTACTCTAAATTCGTTACCGGGCAATTTCGGAGGATCTTGTTAACAGATAGGTAAACTGGACGGACTTCAATTGAGATAATCCAGTTGACTTCGATAATCAATAGAATAGAATATTTATTTTCAATAGAAGTTTTTATTCACTACACTTTACGCCTGATTGAATGAACTCAATGAACTCTTGCTGCAT
The DNA here is from genome assembly GCA_963669345.1 of Gortyna flavago. Classification (NCBI taxonomy): domain Eukaryota; kingdom Metazoa; phylum Arthropoda; class Insecta; order Lepidoptera; family Noctuidae; genus Gortyna; species Gortyna flavago. The sequence continues at coordinate 16,615,609 of OY770136.1, read as the reverse complement.
CTAATATTTATGCTGCCGCACAAGGAAAAAAACGATATTTCCCAGTACGACAGGCAACGAACTGGACGGAGTAACGGCTCACTGAAGTCCATAAACAGCACATAAAACTGCTCATCATTAAATCAGTCTATAATCCCTTTAAAGGCTCCATTTTATCACGTTCCCCCGCGCCCGGGCATAACCATTCGCCATATCGCATCAGAAAATCATCATCATCGGAGAAACATCGACGTAACTGCTACTTTACTTTTTTTTACGTATTTGTAAACCCTTTGTGTCCTAAGGTAAATACGCTTTCTAAGTGCTTTGTTATATTTAACTCATTTTTGGGAAAAGATACATTTACGTTGATGTTTCCCCAAATGAGCGATATGTCTCGGAATGTCATGTCCATTCATGTCATAGAAAGCTCCATTGGCATTTTCCACCCATTGTATGACGTAAACATCGCCAAATGTCCAAATTGAGTTACAAATCTTGCGCAACGTCTTCATTTTAAATTCGCCAGTTGTCCATTTTGTGCCTAACAAAATTAGAGGCCACTTTTAGTCCCCACCGTCGAATTCGAGTCACGTATAGACAGTTAAGGCGCATCTAGCGTTCGGGGGCTGGGTTTAATCTCGGAGGAATGTCGGACGCTCATAACAACGAAAGTTCTGAGTTATAACCGATAAACGCGCCGGATTTGAATAGTACGCGACGAGACGGCGTCAACCCCTTCCTGATGAGGTACATGCCTAGATGGGATCCGTCCGGAGACTCGAAATTAGGAAGTCGCTGTAGTCTAGTGAAATATTCAGCTCCGGCTATTTGCATGCGCTCCTACTCTCAGACATTCTTCCTGAAATTAATGTTATTTTGTTTGAATTAAACGATCACTGAACTTTAATGTTCAAACGCTTGTATAACTTATTTTTTTCCAAGTTAAGAGATTTTAAGTTTCTAACCAGTCCTTCCAGAAAGTACTTCCATATTATTGATTTGCTAAAAAACATAATTGCTTCTTCAAAAAAGCATTTTCATATTGTTATTGTTTTTGTACGGCGAAACAACTAGTTTAAAATATATTTTAGGAATGAAAGGCCATTGAGGTTATATTACACTTCTGGGAAGACTGACTTGCGGATCGTTGACAATAGAACCACCGTGATCACGTAGTTACTGGCTATGAAAATGTTTGTTGGTGTCAAACTAACCGCGGACATTACAAATGCGCCGGTCGAGCGTTCCTGAATGGTTGGTTGGTTGATGTATGAACAATTATATTTTACCGTAGATACGTTTTAATTTTTACTAGACCGCCTTTTAGTTAACTAGGTAGACCGTAGTACGTGCTAATTTTACGCCGCTTTTTGTCGATAATTCTGGTAATTTAATGCTTCGATGTCGTGTGTTCGTTATTGAATACAAGTACTTGCTATAGACAATCAATGTTCTGTTTTTTTTTTACACTGAAATTGTGCAATTAATTTATTTTCAAAATGTATGTGTATTAGTTTTTTCAGTCGGAGGTTATTTTTCTCAAGTTTCTTAATCTTTGACGAAAATAATTCCTTATTGAAGTTGTGTGTTTGCTTTGACAATAAACTGAAAATAATTGACGGACATTTTTTTCTATGAAGTATTTTGTGCTTTTATTAATATTGTTAACAAACTCCTATTTATTCATGTATTTACTTATTTACAGTCCTTATAATGGCAAGCAATTCTCATTTGAATGACCTAACATCAGACCATATTTTAACTTTTATGGCAATATGTAATGTCAGTTGTCTATATTTGTTTTTGTTATTGAAGTACTGAAGCCCTAATTGCAAGTTTGTCATCCGTTATTCTGTGACTTATTTCAGTTTCCCCTATGTTTTATTGGATTAAGTGCTCTTAATACAGAACTAAATTGCAAATAACACTTTTCACCTTCGCTCCCTCTTCCAAGGACTCAGAGTATTCTAAATCTTTTTCATTATTGTGCAATAAACAATATTTTCGTCTAGACTGTTTACATATCAGAGGTCTAGGTATAGGGGATTCAAATTTAATGGCGTTGTTTGCCTTTATGTGTTTTGTTTTATAACTTATTTTCCAGCTTCAATTGCTTCTTATGACCTGGGGCCCCTAGGGGATGCACTAATGTTATTTGTACCTAACTCCTTAATGGCAGTCGCGTATGTGTTCCGGATATTACTGGACGTAGACAGATTTATCGCTATGGCAATTCCGTCGACAATTCAGCACTAAAAGTATTCTCATTTCGTGAAGTTATTGAGAGCTGTGTTGGCCTAGTGGTAACGGCCGCGACTTACGAGTCGAATGTTCGAATTTGTGCAAATTATTTCATCACCACTGCTCTCAAAACGGTGAAGGAAAATATCGTGAGGAAACCGGCATGTCCTAGAAGCAAAAATTCGAAGACATGTGACATCTGCCATCCCGCTCTGGGACCGCGTGATGGATTACGGAACACTCCCTCTCACAGAGCGGAGGCCTGTGTCCCAGCAGTGGGAACATTATAGGCTGATTATGGTTATGCTGTATGCTCCGTTTACAGGCCACATACCGATCTAAACCTAAATACCAAATAGTTATATTTTTAGCGCTGTCCTCTCTAAATTCCAAGGTCTGTTCGGATATGAATGAATGTGACAGATTTTATCGATCGTGAACGTGGCGACCGACCGGTCGATCATGCTTATCTAATGTTTGGAGCAAATATTGGCTCGGCGCATACCGGGAATTTGGACACACTAAAACGATGTGCGAAGGGCTGACTAAATAAGGGTGTAGGATACGGTACGGCATGGTATGAGATGGAGGTACTGTTTAATTAATATCGAGAGGTGTTTTTGTTTTCGTTTTGTCCAAAAACATTGTGTGTAAGTATAGGAATTTTGTCAAGGGTCATCAATCAATGTATTAATTTGAATAATCTATACTTAGGAAGGTTCATGCATTCTTAATCAGCCTATAATGTTCTCACTGCTGGGAGGCAGGCCTCTCTGTGAGCGGGAGGGGGCCGTTATCCACCACGCGAGTTCAGTGCGGGTTGGTTCATGCATTGGTAGATTCAAATTCAGGTTGACAATTCTGTTCATCTCTTTGTCGGCTCTCCACATGCTCATAATCCATCTTGTCAATGAAATACAGTTTTTATCCAGCTTTTCCGTATCACTGATTTACAAAAAAATACTCATTAATTTTGTTTGCCCGTCTGTCCGACGACTCGGACATATTGTTTGGTTATTGGTTCCGATATTCTCCCGATAGTCGCTACCTGCCGTCTTTACCTGACCGCTTGCGCATATTGTTGTTATTCATTTTAACCGTGCCTTTCCTTGAATAGCCTGTTACAGAGAATATTTTAAGGAATCCGACATAAAGTAAACGTTCTTTTTTTTTCCGAGAAAGTATATTGCGTTGTATATTGTTACCTGAAATTTTGTAGGTGACAAATTTTAGATTTAATTGTCAGTTTTGCTTCATTCACTGTCATCTTTTTTGTTGACTGTCAAATTCTGCCAAAGTTATCTTATCATCACGTTTGTAATATCGACCACTTTATGAGCATTCGATTTTGTTTCTATACAAACAATACCGGCGCAGCAAGTGCCGTCGCCTAGTTTTGATACGAAGTTACTGGTATCTCCGAAGAAGTCTGATAAGAGTGACACTGGCGGGTAACAGTCATTCTATCAGTCGTCGCACCGACGGTTGTGTGGCGGCTGTCTTCTGATGACAGAGACGATGTCAAGGGGGCCGCTGTCGTACCAAGTTCACGACAGACTGCTATAATATTCCGGCACAATCCTGGTGATATTGAAGCTAACTAATTAATACCTAGCTGTGAGCAGTGGTGGCCCAGTCGTTTAGGCCCTGACTTACGAGTTGTAGGTCGTGAGTTCGAGACCCCCAGGCACTTTGAGTATTTAATTTCATCTTCACTGCTCTCAAAACGGTAAAGGAAAGCATCATCGTAAGGAAACCGGCATATCCTAGAACCAAGAATTCGAAGACTTACATCCACCAACCCGCACTGAGCCCGCGTTGTGAATTACGGCCCACTCCCCTCTCACAGAGAGGATACCTATGTCCCAACAGTGGGAAGATTATCGGCTAATTATGTAATACCTAGCTCACCACTTCTGGAAATTAAAAACTTAACTGATAAACGTAAAGAAAATACATCAAACCCGGCCCCCCCACCAACTGTCTAACGAACAGACAAGCTTCAAAAAGAATGCATGTAGCAGACACGGATACCTCTACATATGTACACGTTATACACAATTACATGAGGTTTATGGTCTGTATACTGTAGCTCTGTGGCTTGTCCAAATAGACACGCAACGCCATACGTCCACTGATTTGATAACTGCAATGATGCAACGTTACACTGAGTAGGTACAGACGCCAGCACATCAAGCTACTACAATCTGTCAAATTTCTATGATAGATTTTCAACTTTATCGCTAAAGCACAAGGTTCAAAGTTAATTGGGAAAATTAATAGTTTCGGGTAGGTTGATGTGCTGGCGTCTGTACGTTGGTCGTAAAACGAACCCCGATACAATGTTATTAAACGTATTGTCTGTTTTGTTGGCGTGTATTAAATTGTTATTGACATGACATTGTTTTATTGCTTTTTTGGTGGGTGACGTCAGCGGGTATTTAGTCGGTATTTGGAGTTAACTGAAAAGTATCGGATTCCTTCTGTTTTAATCTCGTGTCTTATTTTCAACTAGCTTCTGCCCGCGTGAAATTTCACCCTCCCCCATTCACCCTCTTAGGAGTGGAATTTCGAAAAACCCTTAGTGGAAATCTATATACACTTCACAAAGAACACACTCTCCAAATTTAATGTCTCTGTGACCAGCGGTTTAGACTGTGCATTGATATAATCAGTCAGACAGGATCACAGGAGTTTGAATTTTATATTAGATTATAAAAGTAAACCTAAGTACCTACCTAATAAAAAAAACTCAATAACAGAAAATAAAATACCTACCTACCTAAATAAACCTATTTCTGATGAAAACTAATCTAAACTCAATAAATAAGCAAAATCCCTAAAAACTAATATCTATACGAATGACTAATCCTACCTAACAGTTAAAACACAATTTATAAAATGCAAATAAGAACGAACGCTCGCCACTCAACACGTCCGTTCAAATCAAAGTTCAAAAAATTTATGATGCGCGCGCTCAGACTCCGGTGCAAGCCAAATTCAACCTTCAGCACTACATTTACAGTGCGGGTGACGTAACCTACGACAAACTTATTATTTGCGGTTGGTTCAGTAATCGGGTCTAGGGATCGAACCGCAAAATTAAGTTTGTTTTTTATTGTATTATTTTTATTGTATTATTTTATTGTATTATTTATATTATTGTTACTCTTATTGTTGGTCTAGTAAGTCTAAAATTATGTTTCAATCGGAAGAGCGAGGCTTTCCCAACACAAGTATCATTCGATTACTTTCTGGGAAGCCCCGGCAACTTACATGTAAAACTTACTGAAATAAATGCATTCTTTTTTTTTTTTTTTATTTTATATACTTTTCCGGGATAAAAAGTACACAGTGTGGTGCCCAGGATATTAAAGAATAATTATACCAAGTTTCATCGTAATCGGACCGGTAGTTTTTGCGTGATGCCTGAACAAACAGACAGACAGACAAAAAAATTTTTAATCACATTTTTGGGTTTGGTGTCGGTCTAGTAACACCCTCTGCCATTTATTTTTTTGATATTTTCAATGTACAGAATTTTCACTTCTACAGATTTATTATAAGTTTAGACAACAAAAGAAATTCAAATAAACTATTTAAAGACTAAAAGTCGCGCTGATAAGCAATTATTGTCTGTCAATAAGGTCGAACGCTCTGAACGCATCAACAGCCAAATATTGAATGAAGCCCGCGCTTTCGGACCTCCCGCCTTTTTAAAAAATAATCCTTTTGGCATGATTCAGTATTCACGCGCGACGGCGCGATGGCTTATTAGCGTATTTCATGTATAAGTTTGGTGTTTCTATACCGATTACTATGATTCTTTTTTTATTGAATAGGTAATAATATTAACTTCCATTAATTAGGGATGAGTGAGAGTATTATAAACGTAAGAGTAAACAAATATAATCAGAAAGCTCCGAACTGCTAAGCTATCGGGAGTTACACGTGTTATTGTGAATCAACCATAAAAGATAGACATATGCTGTTGTGGGATATTTTTTAGATAATTTTATGTAGAACATTTCCGTCATAAATTAATTCTATGTAGCTTTAACCATTAAGGCTGCACACGCGACGGAAGCTTAAAAAATGGAGCAACTTCTCCCGTTTTCCCAACATTTCCTTTCACTGCTCTGCTCCTATTCATTGTAGCGTGATGAAAAGTATACTATAACCTCCCCAGGAGTATGAAGAATAATTGTACCAAGTTTCGTTAAAATCCGTCGAGTAGTTTTTGTTTCTATAAGGAACATACAGACAGACAGACAAAAATTTTACTGATTGCATTTTTGGCATCAGTCACTTATTACCCCCTGATAGTTATTTTGAAAATATATATCATGTACAGAATTGACCTCTCTACAGATTTATTATAAGTATAGATGAGTATTGTTGACGAATGTTTGGTCTCCACATGTCTATCAAACTTGCGTAGTCATCCGATAATATATTGCACACGTTCATGTGTGATAGCTGATAGGGGACAGTTTTTGTTTTGTAGAATTCTCAGAATTAAGAATGCATTTACCAGGTTTTGTTTTTGTGTAAGTCCTGCGGGATTATTGCGTAACACCTTTTTTTTTTTGTTTTTTTTTTTTTTAGTATTTTAAATCATTAAATGCCCTCCCGTTCAATATGATTCAGATTGTGATTGATAGTGTGTTACGCAATTAGGTTGCGGAATTACCTTTTATTTTTATTTTAGTTAGATGAATCATTTGATTGGCATTTGAGGAACTCCTTGCCTCAATCATTATAAAAAAGCAGTCTGTAATTCAATGACGTGCACTTTATCTACAAGTCAAGAGCCATTAGTTCTTCTCCGCTATGAACGCAAACATAAACACATCAAGTACTTGACGTGCTTACAAGAACTAAAGTTACTACATTTTACAAGGTGCACGAACGTTTCAAAGAAAAATTCTTCTTAAAAGGTCAGCGGTCTCTTTGGTGCCGTTTTATTGTATCTTTAACCTTTCTTTAACAATTTTATGACGTCAGAGTGTTCCGGCAGTTAGGGCACGCATCGCCAACCCTGTGGCCGCAGGTGTGGCGTGATCATCATGACGTTGTCTGTTTGGATGGTTTTTTTTTGTGTGATAGGTAATGGCTTTTTGTTAGGTAGAGAGAGGGTTGAATTCTTGCCTTCTTGGTCGATTTTCGTGAAGCTTCAATTTCGAATCCGGATTTTGAGTTGATCTTCTTTTGTCAATTCTCGTAATTTTAAGAACGTTCACAGACTGATCTTACCCTTAATGTGTCAAAAATACGTCTGACATTGTTTGTCCCGGAGATGAGATTGTGACTAAATTTTGGACGTTTGGCGGTCTGGATTTGATGTGATATTCTTTTGTTAATTGCTCAAAATTAAATTATTAGTTCGTAGAATTAAGAAGGTGAATGTTATCTTAAAGGATCGGTCGCTTCCTGTTCTAGTTTCTGAGAATTGATAGAAGAACACAAATTAACAAAAAGTTACCCTTCTCATGGGATAAGGACGGGCTTAGAATTTTAAACAGCAGATTTGATGTAATCTACGCTATTCGTTCACTTTTACAGATTTAAGTAATGTATTATAATCTATTCTTTCACACCCCGATAGGATATAGGAAGTAAAGTAACCGATTGATTATTCAGCGCCATTACTTGTAATTACTTAATAATACATAATAATATTTCTATAAAACATGGAATAATAAATCCATTCAGTAGATTACGATTAAGATTCAACAGCTTACAGTTTGTAAGCTTCCAGACCGTGAAGCTGACATGAATTTTTGCAATTTCGAACATTAAAATCAAATGTGCATCGCGATGTATGTTAATAAGTTTAACAAAGTTGTCTGCTCATAAGGAGAGTCCACAGGCCGTGGCCCGAGCCGCTAGACCGTGCACACGGTAATATTTTGAATAAATTACAATTTTCCATCGTAAAGGAGGTATGAATACGAATTAAGTGTTTTTATTGGCTGCACCGCTGTAATGCCCTGGTTACACGAAGCTTGTTTTTGAAGACAGGATAACAAGATAGTGCTCCTAAGCTAGCAAGCTAGTCACTCTAGTCTTGTGTATACAGATCTGTCCTCATTAGAAAATTCTTCTTTTTAGCGTGTCAATGGCAATAATAATACGAAGAAATATTGAATTATATTTTCATGATTGCACCTACCATTATTTGTCTCTGCATCACCTAAAGGTTGAATGGTAGAAAATACCCTATGGCATTAAGTCCGCCTCTGTATATTTATGTGCTTGAAGTAATAAATAAATATAATTATATGTAATTTTTTTAATTTGTTTTGCCTAAAATCAGCAACATTAATACCGTTAAATATTAGGCTAGTAAGCTAGTGAGAAACTTAGTAAGCTAGTTAAAATCACCTGTCTCGAATTTTCAAAAAAAATAAAATGTTTGCACTCCAGTGTAACCGGATGCAGCTGAATACCAGTATTTTACGAGGAGCGACTGCCTATCTGACCTTCACCATCTAGTTACTGGGTAACACGATACATCTTGGTAAGACTGGTTGTCGGACTTTGGCTTCTGACGACCCGTAACGAACGGCTGTCAAAGATCCACGAATGACAGCCGAGAGCAACAGCTTAGCGTGCTTAAAGATAGAGAGATAGTTTAATTGGATGGGGTTCTATTTCGAGCAAGTAGCGTCCCCCTCCACTGATTGTACTATCCTGGCTTGTGTACTAGTCTCATGTGGCCTGCAAAGCTAGTACCCCGTCAGATCATTTTACTCCACGGAGTCAGTCAAACAATACTATTAGCTTAAAATTTACTAGCATCTTGTAAACAGCTCTAGCATGTGTCAAGTCAGGATAGTTAGCCAGGATATTACTTGCTAGCTATCCTAGCTTAAAAAAATAGTCTCCAGCCTATAAACATTCCCACTGCTGGGACACAGGCCTTCTCTTGGTGAGAGGGAGTGGGTCGTATCTATCCATGCGGGCCCAGTGCGGGTTGGTAGATGTCACATGTCTTCGAATTTTCAGGAAAGGTTCTAGGACATGCCGGTTTCTTCACGATGTTTTCCTTCGCCGTTTTTGAGAGCAGTCTCGTGTAACCCGGGCACAATACATGTTTTGTAATCATATTAGAGTGCATGCTGATATCGTTTTAATAGTCCTTCCTTCGACCTTGCAATGGCTTTTACGAGGCATTTAGGTTCTATGCTAGAGATCACACAAATAAAGGAAAATATGAAGAGCTATTAAACTCATATTGCCGTGTCATATTATATATAAATAAGTTTAAAGATATAATATCGTAACGCTACGTAATCCTGACCATTAAGGGGTTAACCCTTGCGTTCATTACGAGAAAGCGCTTAAGGCGCTGTAATTAAACGCATAACTTTTACTCTTAATTATATGAAAATAAAATAAACACTGCATGTGCTTGTACTTTTTCACTCAATAAAGAATTTTAAATGACAATTTTAATTGATAGCATTTTTCTTTTCACTTTTAAATATTCAACGGTAACTTTAAAGCTATAATAAACACTCCAAGACGGTTAAACTATCACGGAAATATATTGCAGCACAATGGCCCCATCTTGAATGATCCAAGAAATTTATTACAGCAAACTCAGCGATAAACTCAAAAATAAATTGGGTGTCGCCATAATACCGTGTTACTTAGACCGTACACTATTATTCGAATATAGAACGTATGGAGGTAAACGGGAGGCGATTTCTTTACGAATTTATTGTTCGCGCGCCGTTTTCGCGTCGTATTCAAAAGAGTTATTGGTTATTGTCGATGGGCACGTTATTGTTCGACTTTGGAGGGGGCGCTCGACTCTGTATGTTATCTTTTTCGAAATGGCAATAAATTTTAAATGAAGCGCCGTATGATTGCGATCGTTGAAGTGGTTATCGTTTTAAGAATGTTCTTTTGTGTGCCGGCTGATGTAGCCGACGCCTTTTATTGGTGTATACGGAGCCTTTATCGGCTGTTATGTTCCGTATAGCTCTAATTAAGAATTAAAAGCGGTGAAGAACGTAGGTGTTCTTTCTGTGTTATTAACTTTTGTTGCTTCATAATGTTTGAGATACGGCTTGAAAATGTATGGTTTTTGCTTGTTGCTACTCTACTCAGTAATATGCTTATAGATTAGTAAAAAAGAATTTTGTAATTTACTTTTTTGGATTTCGTAAATTTTAAGAGGGAAGCGTTGGTTGGCACCCTGACCTGTAAATAAAAAACGTAAAAAGAAATATTTCGCGGTCTACCCTGGCGCTTAAGCAATTTGGGAAGATCTACCAGTAAATTGCTCTGACATTTGTCAATGTTTGATAAATGTCAAAAACATGTTTCTCTCGATCTGTCGAGGTACTTAAATTGACTCAATAATTAATTACTTTTGCTCTTAGGCACTGAATTACATCATGAAACCTATCCAATGATGACTAAGCACTAGTGATCTGATGGTACTTCGCCTGTCCACAAGTACCATGGCAACTCATTGCCCTTAGTTGACACTTACAATTTGCGCGGGAAGAATACCAGCTGCGGCCGTTTCCGGCATTCCTTCTATGTAAATCATTTTAAATACTAATTCCGCTTGAATTTAAATGGCGGGTGTATTGCACTTTAGTTCTGAACTTTAGATACGCGTCGTGCTTTTTGATTAAAGTTAAAAAAAAAATTGTGATTCGTATTTTAGAGCAGTGACCGTGGGTTCGAACCAAAGCAGGCGTTTTACGTTGTGTAGTTTATTTCATCACCACTGCTCTCAAAACGGTGAAGGAAAACATCGTGAGGAAACCGGCATGTCCTAGAACAATTCGAAGACAAGTTAAATCTACCAACCCGCATTGGGCCCGCGTGGTGGATTACGGCCCACTCCCTCTCACAGAGACAAGGACTATGTTCTAGCAGTGGGAACATTATAGGCTGATTATGAAGTCGTGTTTTTGATTCTTACCTCAGTAGTGATTTCGAAGTAGGTACCTATTCCTTGGAGTTATCATTATTGTCCTTTAAAAAGCGCATAAAACGCATTAATATCAACATTGTGCAATTCAGGAAGGCGGCGCCGCGCCGGCGCGGCGTATAGGTAGGTAAATGCTACCGAAATTTTTGCAATCCAATAACTCATTTTGTGTAATTCTATTCTCTCTGCTCTGCTTTGTTTTTCTTCCGGAGGGTAACTTTTATTTTTTTCAAAATTATTAAACCCATTTCAATATTTTATTGATATGAACGAGGGGCGCCATATTGTCCAGCTGCTATGACTTGGATGTAAAAAAATAAAAAATACTAATTCATTTCGTCCATCACAATCCTTGAAAACTTCAAAACGAAGTGGTTCATCAAATTCATCAATGCACTTTGAATTGTTGTTACATACTCGTTTTCCTTATTCGATTGTAACAATAAGATAAACAGCTGTCAATCAGACCCTTTCAAATAGTCCTAATCTATATAAAAATGTAGTAACAGTCGAGGATTCCAATAATTTCAAATGGGGCTAACCATCCGTTCCACCTCATCAAGCATTATGACGTGTTGTACTCATTAACATAAAGCTCGTGTCGCTAGCTGCGGAAGGTATTCCATAGAAATACACACAAGCCAGTAGTGTCGTAGCGACGCGTCGTCCGCTGCTGCTGTCTGCAGTCGGCTACGAACTCATACCTTAATTCAATATCACTCATATAATTGCTTGTTTACCGCTAAGCATGAGGTCCTGGGTTTGATTCCCAGGTCGAGCTAAGTGGTATTGGGTTTTTGTATCTGGAATTCTTCAGTAGCAGCCCGGAGTGTGGATTTGTGCCGGTTGATGGCAATAGGCGCCCACTATTACATGGTATTGACACATAACTGGTGAAATGTGGGTGTACTACAGATACGCCTCTGCCTTACCCTTCTGAGATAACAGTTGTGACGATATGTTACTTGTGATGTGGCACTGACCGACTATTACTTACGTAATACCTCATCATGCTTTATGTTGTATTCTTTAACATATTTGAGCGCGTCGAGGGAATTGGTTCGGCGATGCCAACCTCTTTGACTTATTGTTTTTTTTTTAGAAGATATGTCATCTATGTATTTGACGTAACACCATGAGCTGGGGAGGCGGCTCGCCATATGGAATAACAACTGTGGGGTACAATCACATGGATTAATCGTAAAAGACGCCATTGATTGCAGGAATTGTGCTATGATATCCTATAGTGAGTAAATTTATTGCGCTCGCGGCCCACGTACTTGGTGGAACGTCGTTCACGCATTATAGTTAATTAAGTAATTGGATTATACATCTTGTGATTGTTCATAAAGACTTTCGTTTACTGTCAACTCCTCGCCCGCAAACCCACGCAACATGGCCTCTTCTGACAAAGTTATCTATTGCCTTTATATTAATATCTCTTATTGTTTGTTTACCAACAATCCAATATGACCCCGGAAGTGCGTGGCATGATCCCAATAAACACAACACTATAATAAAAATAGAAAATAAAATACGCACTTGCTTGTGATTTGTTACATAGCATTTATTTATAGGAATCTATAGGGGATTCTCCATCCTACTAATCTATACATACAACAAAATAGTAACGAAGGCAAAACTTTACGAGTACACTGAATGTAACATAACATAATCAGCCTATAACGTTCCCACGGCTGGGACAGGTCACCTCTCTGAGAGAGCGAGTGGGCCGTAATCCACCACGCGGGCGCAGTACGGGTTGGTAGATGTCACAAGTCTTTGAATTTTTGGTTCTAGGACATGCCGGTTTCGTCACGATGTTTTCCTTCACCGTTTTGAGAGGGTAATGAACTAAATTACACTGCTTGGATTCGAATCCTCGACCTACAAACTCGTAAGTCGCTGCCGTTACCACTCGGCCACCACTGCTCTACTACATTGAATATAATAAAAAAAAAGTAATTGCTACGAGGTGTGGGAACGAGTCTGATGCCGAAAACATAGTTCTTAGAATTGTCTGTTTGTCTGGATGTATGTTCCGGATTGGCACAAAAACGCTGAACGGATTTGGATCAAATTTGGCACACAGGTAGTTTATACCTGGTTTAACACATACGATACTTACAATCCCGGTGGTACGTTCCCGTGGGATTATTTCCGACATACACGCGAACGGAGCCGCGGGTAAAAGTTAGTTGTCAACAAATATTGAAACATTCATCAATACGGGGAAAATTAAACGTTGATTATTTCATGTGTTGATATTTCCTTTCGGTTTTCTTAAATGAAATGTTACGGTGCGTGTATCACGTTACACGATAATCGAGTTGGTTAGTCCCGGTAATAAATCAAACCAATAATTTATAGGTCAAATTATAATCAGGAAACGGGCAGTTTTCGTCGATCAATTGTTTGTATTTCTTCTGTTGAAACGAAACTTATTGTGTGTTGAAAAGTGTTTTCGTGTTGCCATGTGAAAAACGTAGTCTTGTTTCGAAATTTATTGTCATTTTATCATTTATCAATCAAAAAACCTTTTTTCCAATAAAAACAACCGACTTCCAAAAAAAAAACGCTACAAACTGAAAATTAAATTTAATTTCGGAATTCGGTGTCGTTGGTTCTGCATTTTTGTTTATTGACACCGACTTCCGAAATAAAAGTAATTTTTCACTCTGTAGCGTTTTTCTTTTTGGAAGTCAGGTGGTTTTTTTTTTGTAAATAAGTTTTTATTTTTCACTTTTTAGTGGGACAGTTTGTAATTTATCTAAGTTGCAATAGCCTAATGTCAACTGCTCATCACTTTTTACAAAATATTGCTTTTCCCGATGCTGGGACGTTAATTGTTGAAGAGTTCACTCACTCACACTCATACGCATTGTGACGAGCATAAATTGCTTAGCAACCATATTAAAGTAATTGAATCACAACCCGTGAAATATTTATCATTGAGCAGTTCCGATAGCCATGTGGTCTTCATCATCAGCTCCACTTTACCAAATGATGATTTCTGAAAGCAAATGCTCAAGTTACTTTAAAAAATACCCAAATCGCTATAGGGCTTATAGGTTTGCCTATAAAATTTGAGGGTTCCCCTCGATTTCCATGGGATCCTCTCATCAGATTCAAATTTGATGACAATGGGACCACCTCAAGAGCATACCCTTTCACACAAAAAAAATAAAGGAAAAATCGGTGAACACACATAAAAAGAAAAACATAAAGTCGAACAATAACCTCCTCCTTTTTGGAAGTCGGTTAAAAAAAAACACAGGAAGTGAAACGCTAAATATTTCCATAGACAACGAAAGTATATTTATCTTAGCAACCATCTTAAAACTCGTATAATTACCGCACACGTTCATCAATGACAATGACACGGAATTCGAAACATCCGTCGCGTCTCGTCGTTACACGTTTGCGCAGCCGCAGCGAATTAATTCAATAATTGCATTATACTCAGCTGTTGCTAAGACGAATATCATCAGGTTGGTATTCCGCATTCCTAGAAATTGGCTCTGTAAAGATTCAGTTAATCGTCCACATTTCGTCCCACGTGCTGCCGAGTTAAGGCGAAGTGTCCAATAAAATGTATTTTAAGTATTTTAGCTTTGGGTTTTTGCAGCAGTGGTGGCCCAGTAGCAACGGCCCGACTTACGAGTTTTACGTCGTGGGTTCAAACCCAGTCAGGCGCGTTACTTTGTGTAATTTATTTCATCACCACTGCTCTCAAAACGGTGAAGGAAAACATCGTGAGGAAACCTTCATGTCCTAGAACCAAAAATTCGAAGACATGTGACATCTACCAACAAGCACTGGGCCCGCGTGTTGGATTACGGCCCACCCCCTCTCAGAAGAGGGGGAGGCCTGTGTCCCACTACTTTTTAGCTTATCTGCGGGTAAAAGATCGAAACTGAAGTAATTTGACTACTGCCCTTGATAGAAGTTATTATTAACTTACTAAGGGTGCTGTATGTAACACCTACCTATTTTTAACCGACTTCCAAAAAGGAGGAGGTTATTATGTTCGACTTTGTTTTTTTATTTATGTTCACCGATTTTTCCTTCAATTGTAGACCTATTTAAATTTTTTTTTAAAGGGTATACTCTCGAGGTGGTCCCATTGTCATCAAGTTGGAATCTGATGAGAGGATGGATCCCATGGAAATCAAGGCAAACCCTCAAATTTTATAGGCAAACCTATAGCGATTTGGGTATTTTTTATAGTAACTTGTGCATTTGCTCTCGGGAACCACCATTTGGTGAAGTGACAGTGATGATGAAGACCACAGATGTCCACCGGAGCTACTCAATAATAAGCATTTCACGGGTTGCGATTCGATTACTTTCATATGGTTGCTAAGCAATTTATGCTCGTCAAAATGCGAATGGTGAAATACCAGGACACCTCAACAATTAACGTGTCTGCATCGGGAAAATCAAAATTTTGTAAAAGGCGCTGAGCAAGTTGACATTAGGCTATTGTAACTTAGATAAATTATAAACAGACCCACTAAAAAGCGAGAAATAAAAACTTTTACAAAAAAAAAAACCATTGACTTTTCTCAAAAAGTCTTTGTAGTGTTACTGATTTTTCTATCAAATAAAAAAAAAATACATAATATTTAGATATGTGGTCCTATTTAATAATCATCGTGCATAATCCCCACGTAACCTAAGCTTACCTCCTAACCACGAAGACAATTCCCTAACCCAATCCAGTAACCGCCAGTACAGCTTCCTCTTAACCAGTGTAACATGTAATTGGGCCAGGATGTCGGGAATAACCGGCTGATTCATGCAATCTCGTGACTGCGCCCACCGGCGGTACACTTTCAGTTTTCCTACATTGTGAACACAGCTGATAGACGCGACTATTTCTTTTGCTGCTCATCCCTGTTTGATTATTGACTTTTTCCACGAAGGTTTGATATCAATGAGACACTTCAAGAATTTCTGTCGAGAAAACTTTCCGAGAAACATATCCTGGTGATGTAAAGCAAGTTAAGTCTGAAACAACTGATTTAAAGAGTAAGGAATTTCTTCAGGATTTGGGTGGGACATCTCATTATGATAGAAATTAGTTTGAATAGTAGAAAATGCTAGGAAACTTTTTTAATAAAAGTCACTTTTTCCATAGAGAAATCCTAATGGTGCCAAGCCAGTGGAGTGAACTGGTATGGACTGATCTTCTGCATCAGATATCGTTCAACAGTTTAAGCTTACGTTATTCGCAACTACAAATTTTTTTCACAAGACCTTCGCATATTTCCGAAATATGCTTCCTACTTCTCACACCACTATATCTTTCATCCAGTGTGTTCCAGAAAAATCACGATTATTTGATGACTTGGGATTCACGTGATATTTGATGGACATTTAATTCCGGTGTCAGTTCTTTGCCTCTATGTTTCAATCTGACATAACTTAATACTTAATTACAGCCTTAAATAAAAATTTTAGTCGTGGTTAATCTCATGCTGTCATTTCAAGAGATGACTATGTAACACTGTACACATATCTGTCTCTTAAAACGTCTTAAAAGAAAAGTATCGTGTTATAATTCGGGGGTAAATCCACAAATTCTACATACTTTAAGAGTTTGTTACAGTGACGAAGGGACATGTCGGGAATAGAGATCCTCGTATAAACCGGAGTGTGCGTGCGTCGTCTGGCCGCACTTATCATGTCTCGTTGACTAGGAAATATGGATGTGATGTAGATATCTCAGTTGTGGCGTGGACAGGGGGACGTCCATGACGTTCTGTCTCCCTAGTAACGTAATGAATTTAATCTGGAAGAGATAGAACCGAAAACCAAGAATCTGGAGGATGATTATTGACACGAAATAGTAGATTGTATCAGAAAAAACGTACCTTCTCGTGAGCAAAATAATAATTATTTTAATGTTTAATCATGAAAATTCAAGGCCAATTAAATAACTATTTCTTTGATGTTCACATGTTTCTGCCATTATATGATTTTACGTTTAATTCAGTCACGGCTTGCCATAGTTTTCTTATAGATAGAAAAACATTATAACACATCTATAAACCGACCTTAACCTTCGAGAATTATTTAATTTGAATGAGGAAAGACGGAAATCGTAAACACGTGATGAATAAATATATGCTAATAACTAGCAGGGGGCAAACAAAATGCTGTACGAATACAAAAAAGGTCAGATTATAACGACAGGTGACACGTTATTGAGGCTCTTCTCACCCTAAAAACGTCACGACACAACACTATTTTTACACATTTTCGCAGGAATTTTTAAAGTATTTGAAACTGACGAAACCGCGGTAACAATACTCGTTCGCCACTACTAAAAATGTATTTAATAAAACATCTGTTACTACGCATCTGTTGCTACGTAGGCACTGGAGATTAATCTTACTACGCGTAACCAGTTCCTTAAATACGTTGTAAAATATTGCGGTATTTTTCCGCCACTCGTGCAACACTTATATATACATAATGTACATTATCCGGCCAGACGACATTTCGTGCTTTAAATTCTAGCATAATTTTCTTTATAAAATAAAAAATGAATGGGATTCACAAATTACGGATTTCAATGCCACGCGTGGTTGGTGTATTCAGGCTGGTCGTGCCAATTTCTCCGGTTGGTGCCACAAGGTTGCTAGATAAGTGGGTGTATTAGGTTAGTAGGGTCCGGTCGTCGGAAGATATCGCATTGTGTGCGCTGGGAAGCTATTGGTTTTGATTACAGTCGCCTTTGTGACGCGAGCGATGTGGACTGATTGGAGAGGATGCCTGTCGGGTGATAACGTTATGGCACGTTTGTTTAGGTGGCTTTGCTAG
Source organism: Gortyna flavago (assembly GCA_963669345.1). NCBI lineage: Eukaryota > Metazoa > Arthropoda > Insecta > Lepidoptera > Noctuidae > Gortyna > Gortyna flavago. Next base: position 16,597,596 of record OY770136.1, on the reverse strand, counting down.
ACTGGTCTTTATTATATCATCTTTGGATTAGAATGGAATGAAAGGATAAATCTAGAAATGGTCAGAAAAAATGGTAATATCCATAAAAGTGGACCAGATATTTCACTTACGACATTGGTACGAGAATGTGAATCAGTCTCGAATAATCCCGATAAGAATTTATCGATACATGGCTATTTTCTGTGATTACTAAATTACTTTCTCTAAGTCAGTTGCAAACCTGTAGTAACTTAGAATTCTACTAAATAATGAGGAAGTTTATTAAGTATTACATATTTCAATAAATATTTATAAATACATAAAACGAAAATATTCCACGAATAGTTTAATCTTCCTTTAACTAATAAAACATAAACTTTGTACCTCAATACGTAGAAAGGCATAGAATCTGCATATTTTCCGTTTATCCTGCTATCGGGGAAATCCTTTGATTTTAATATACATCTAAGATTATCATAATTATCACCTATGTATGCGTTATGTAAGGTAAACATGTGCCAATGAGAATCTCATTCACATTTCACATTCATTTCCTATTAGAGATGAGGGGAAATCTACTGAATAAATTGTATTATTTGTGATCTCCCAAAAAAGGATACACACAATATAAATCACAATAATAAAAAAGGTTCTTTAACGTGTGCTCGTTCAATTATAGGAGAGCACAGCATGCACAATTATGCATAGGTGTAAACACGATAGAAAATAAAATAGAGAAAATAAATTATGAAATTTGCGAAAAGGGAAAATATAACATGTCAAGATTGAGCATTTACCTACTAATAATAAAGCTGAAGAGTGTTTGTTTCTTTGAACGCGCTAATCTCGGGAAAGCTGCCAGTCGGATTTGAAAAAATCGTTGTGGATTTCATATACCAATTTTCGAGGAAGGCTACTTAACATCACGCTAGGTCCCTGAGGAGCCGAGCAATAACAAAAAAAGTCAGTAAGAATGCTAAGCGTAAACGGAGTAATAGTTCGATGCAACGGGGTGCGTCTGGTGAACAAGAAATTTCGCGCGGACGAAGTCAAGGGCATATATAATTATGTGTATTATATGACTACTATATTACATGTATATTATACATTACGTATTGCAGACGTTCAAAGACGGCGGTGACTATTTACTATCGGATGATCCAACTGCGTGTTTACCACTCAATCACAAATATAGTCGAGTCAACATTTTAGAAAGAAAAGAGAAAATAAACAAACAATATTTTCGCCAGTTGGCTTGGCATTTTGAAAGGCGGATGTCTAGCTCCCCTGTAGTACCCTCAAGTGATAATAATAAAAACATTCTGCGTCACTAAACGATACGGAAAACGCACGAAATTACGTGGGACATTGCTGAAAGAAATATTATTAGAATAAAAATAATATTTCCGGGTTCCAATGAAGATGAGAGAATTATTATGTAAATTGAGCGAATCAGCTGCTTTTTAACCCACACGCATGTTGTAAAATTGAAAGAAATGGGATAATAGAGTTATTATAGTGTGAAGCCATGATCTAGTAAGCATGTTCAGCAAGTGGGTCGACCAAGGTTACCCACTTGGGCATGTTTCTGCCGTCGGTCTTCATAGCGACTTTTTCCAACTTCAAAAGAGATCAAATGCAAAATATAGATTTTGTTTCATGGGGATCTCTGTCTGCCTTATCGTCAGTCAATAGCTTTTCTTCATCTAAGTCGTGCTACAACAGTTGATTCTTCATCTTTTTATTTCTTTGTCCTTTTTAGGCTCGAATTCCTTCAATGTTCTATAGAAAATGTGTAGGTAATTTCACTGTTCTATTGACAATGTTTAATTCAGACTTTGCTCCGTTACTCACAAAGTTATCAGTTTGCAAATCGCAAACCAGTGAGTAACTATTTCAACAACCCAGTTAAAGCTGACGCCTAACCGCATCGGAAAACGCACCGCTCCACGCGTTCAAAGGTAAACGGTATACTTCTATAAATAAATTGACAATCATACTATGTGGTGCATTCTTACGTGTGCCAAGATATGTATGCGACAGCGACAGTTGGAAATAGCGCTAGATTCATTGCGTACCATTGTGCAATTGCATCCACTTTCCTTATTCAGGCTACTTGGCTAGTTAAGAAATACTGGGCTCCCTTTTTGGTAGATCTTGGAACGTTTTCGTTCAAGGGGTTTATGGCTATGAACGTCATTAAATCAATGGCTATTCTAATGTTTCCTGTTACACGATTGTGGGGTAATGGATTAGTTTCTTTTAGACGTATTGTCCCCAGTCCAAGATCTCTTTCATCTGGGTTAACAGGGGCTTCAAAGTTTTCAGAAACAATGAAATTCTTCAAAACCAGTTGGAATAATTTATTATCCGTTTTCTGATATAAAGTTGAGACTTATTTTTCTATCTGCTAAGCCCACTTCATATACAGAAACGTATCAAAAGAATTCTAATTCTACCACACAAAGAACATATTTGGTTTGATCTTGATATGCCGCGTCCGCCTCCGCAGTACTTTTGTGACATTAGAAGTTTAGAAGTATTTCCTAAACAACACAGTAATTTGAAATGAGATGTGCATAAAATATTTTGGCATTGAAGGAAAGTGTGCAAATGTCAGTGAACTGGTCTGGCAGTAGAAGGGCGTAGGCGATCCAACCCAGTTCACTGCAAGTTCCGCTTGGCAACGCATTCTCTTCATGAAGCTTTGCATTTGCTAAAGATTTAGGTTTTTTGAGGTTTGAAAACTAAAAGCATGTCTAGCTTTCGTAATATTTCTTTGCTCTTATTGCGTTCTTTGAAATTCGGTTAATCAAACGGTTTTGAGGCTTTGTCTCGTTGGTTGTCTCTATGTAGAGTTCCTGGAATACTGTTGAGATAAATCTTTGGTCGTGCATTGCGATCAACAGTTTAGAGGTCTCTAGTGTCTTACTTATATGCGATATAATTTTTGTATTTAAAAACGATTTGCCCCTTTAATAGAAACTCAAATCTATTTTTTTCACTACCGTTGACTGAGCTCAAAGAATTTCAAAAGAAAATTAAGAAAATTCGGACACGTAACAAAATCTACGATATTCCTTTTAAATAAACATAAAGACGCTACCAGTACTTAGGGATTTACGGCCCTACAACAATTTAATTTGCTAATTACCTAGTTAATATTCATGCGGTGATTTTCCTCGTCTATTGTGAATTATGCCGGGCCTCAGGTAATTAACGATGTTACCTCGGTCATACCGTATTCTATGCCAGCACGTGACCGCAGCAACTGTTGCAATGTATCGCTGACCTGATACCCTATTGCGATGTCACTAGATAACGTTAGTTAGGTCAAGATTGTTTAAATTGTTGCATTCAAAAGTTGGTGTCGATTATTTTTGTTACAGAAGAGAAGACATTTTGCTAATCCAAACAGACATTTATGAGGTGAAAAATTTTGTCTCTGTAACTTTAAAATTCTTGAGAAACGCGCAACATTTGCATGTCACATGAACACTTCCTAGATTTTCTCCTACATTTGCGTCATCTTGTGCATTATGAAATTAGCTTTTGTATGCTTAGTGTTTTATGTTCTCTTGTCGGTTTTTAGCAGAGATTAACCTGTTGTCACGTTTATGAATGCATTTCCACAATTTTCAGCTGTTCTAAATCCAGTGTAGCGCATTTTATAATATGAATGGTTGTATGTAAATGTTGTTGCTAGGCGGCATTTATCTCGCTTCAGTCATCAACGATAGATATAGTCGCGGATAGCGTAGTAGGTGCCCTATGTGGTTGCGTCATACGCTCGCAGGCGCCGGCGGCGGCGGCGCTTGCGCGTGCGCATCTCGGTCACTGTGCCACGCGCTCACGCACCTAGTCACGCGCACACAGAATCACGCATTTTCACAAAGATTTTTACACGTAGTTACAGATGATAGCGCGCGTTGTTTTATTTCATTGTATACTTTTATAACATTTTTATCGTTCAGGATTAGTTTTGCAAATACATTCTGTTTCAATTCTTTCTCATTGTCACCCGCAAGGTCGGACCGTGAATTTATTAACTACATATTTGCTATTTAAATAATTGTAGCTGAAACCTGTGTTGAGGCCTCTGAAATCAGCATTCTTGTCTAAACCTAAAATATTATTTAAAAGAGAAAATACGGCTGAACTAATTTGGGTTTAGGACATAGGATATTTTTATCCTGTCCCACAGGATCGAAACTTATACGGATTTTTAAAACCGAGGGACGCAGCTAGTCTGTTAAAAAATTTATTCTTTAAATAACTTCAGTCTTTCTATATTTTCAGCAGTAGTATCTTTCCCAATTTTTTGCGTCATCCCTTTTTACCCGACTACAGCGAAGCAAAAAGGAGGGTTATACCAATTATCCGAACACGAAGTTTTTTATCAATCTGCTCCGAACTCCGATCAATTAGTTTTGATAATGTTTGCCAGGAATGAAATTATCCGGAAAAGAACCGGTGTTACCGACATAGCTTGCAGAGTAAGCAAACTGAAGTGGCAGTGGGCTGGCCATGTTTGTCGAAGGACCGATGACCGGTGGAGCAGACAAGTCCTGGAGTGGAGACCGCGTATCGGCAAGCGTAGTGTGGGACGCCCCCCAGCTAGATGGATGGACGACCTAAAGAAGATGGCTGGAGTTGACTGGATGCCGAATGCGGAGGACAGGGTGATGTGGCGCAGTTTGGGGGAGGCCTATGTCCAACAGTGGACTGCGATAGGCTGAGTTGATTTATTAATTGTTGTTTGCCTAGTTATCTCTGCAATTGGCTTCAACTGAATTTCGTCGCAGTATTATACGATTATAATTTTACAACCTGACAAAAGATTCATAGCCATAGTCAATAAAGTATGTTTATTTATTGGTACTTACATGATGTAACTGAAAGAATTAAGTTTTTCTTTATATTTTTACGCTTATTTCATTTTTGAATCTCACTTTCATTATATACGTGCGAACGATTGTTGCAATTGCAATTTTACAATTTTAGAGTCTTATGACAATGTGACACTGGAGGTATCTATGCAAATATTTTTGTACTAGGAAACGCACGACGTGACAATATAGATTGGAGTGAAGCTAGTGTCATCTATTTTCCATAAATAAAATTGTTTAGTTGCAATACTGCGGATAAATTACGTGACGGTGATGAAAACGTTTTTTTTTAAACGTGAATAGTTTCTGGGAATATATTATGATTTCATGCAATTTTGTTTTAGAAACGAGAGAATTTGCATCACTCTCTGTCAGACATGCAGTCAGCTCAGACGCCGAATGCACCTAACCATAATTATAATTAATTACAGCTCATGTTTAATAGTCCTCAGAATCTTAACCGCTCAGTTTTTCGCAATAGTGACGTAGTTTCCGCATATCGGACTTGGTTGATATAAATAGCGTCGTCGTAGGCCGTGGGTCAATATAGCTATTAGATGGCGCTGTGTCCGCCATTACAGACCGCCAAGGAGGGAGCGGTGTATAGTGACCATGGTTCTAATGTATCGGGAATGATGACTTGCTGTCTGGTACTGAGAATATTTTATGTAAAATTTATGATGGATTTGGCACAGTTCGTTGTTTTTGATGGGTAGAGTGTGGATAGATGAAGACCGTCTTCATATTGGTATCTTAACGCATTAGGCATATATGATACTGTTTGTCGCTAAACAAAAATGTAATGGAAACAAAAACCATTAGATAAAGTTTAGTCTGGTCTGACACTGATTTGACTGTACACTGATTTGACTGCATGACGCAACAGTAATCTCACAATGCGACGAAATTCGATATTTATAGAATCTTTATAGACACCACATGCTTACATACAATGACAGAATAAATATAAGAATACGTTAAAGTATACGTTCTCGACGTCCGTCTTTAGTTTGACTTTCCAATAACCTATGCTGACGTGAATGTTAATTATCTTATCTTTACTTAGAACAGACACTCCGTCATCGACTACGTTTTATTATACCTTTTAAATGTCTTCGAATACTGTTTTAGATCTAGATGTAGAATTTTGTTGGTATTTTTCCAATTCATGTGACCTTTATTATTAATCTGCACTTGGTATTTCCCGGTTTTGGTCATACCTAACATGTGTGGGACAGATGACGTAGTTTAGTTTTTAGGGTTCCGTACCTCAAAAGGAAAAAACGAAACCATTATAGGATCACTCGTGTGTCTGTCTGTCTGTCCGTCTGTCACAGCCAATTTGCTCCGAATTTTATGGACCGATTAAGTTGAAATTTGGTACACATATGAATCTCTGTGACCCAAACACAGACGTGTAACGTAAATAAATGAGTTTTGAAAATGGGAGTCATTTTTGAGGGGTAAATAGACAATTAAAAAAAAAAAGTTTCGCAATCTGTACTGTGTGACATATCAAATGAAAGGGCTTACCGTGAGGATCTCAAATAATTTTTTTTCATAATTTTAAAATAAATTGTATCAAAGTTATTTAAGACAATAGACGGAAATTTACCATTCCCCCCATTATCTCCGAAGCTACTGAGCCTAAAATTTTGAAAAATATACAGAAAATAGTTCTATACCTACCTATAGATTACAGGAAAATTAATAAGAAGTCTATGATCTTGAAACAACATGGCAAATCTCTCAATATTGTGCGTACAAACTTACATTTTCATTTGGAATGTATGGGAGAACATGTTTTTCAACTACAATGTTAAGTTTGTTCTTGGGATAATTTCATTCCAACTACGGAACCCTTCATTGTGCGTGGTCCGACACGTACTTGGCCGGTTTTTTTAAAACAAAGTCAAACTAAGTCAACAAATATGTTGACTTTGACCACTCTGAATTACGAGCGGACTTCCGCCATAAAAATTCAACTTGACTGCTCATTGTCAGACAAATGAAGTCTGAAACTCCATTCAAAAGGCTACGATGAAAGACAACGCATTCTCTGAAAAAAAGAGAGATTTTATTACCGGTGTCAACTTCCCTAATATCCCCATTTCCTAATGGTCACCCTGGGGTGGGGCGGGAGATAACATGACCAATTTGCAGATCTAATATCCGTGGTCCCAAATTATACTCTGCCACGAAAAAGGGCATCATGAGTGATCCACATGGGCCGTCTTTATGACGTGTTGTGAATTCCCTTGCTTTTATATTAACCTAGTTAATAGAGAAAAATGGTGTCCTCTCTGACTTATCGCTGTTGTGAGAAGATATTAATTTGTGGTATTGTGTGGGTGTGAATGTGGTGTTTTGTCTAGTTTATGGGTGGCCGCATATATCTGGGTTGATGTCTGTAGTGGGCTGTTTATTTTTGAACAGGAGGCGGCTAAAGGTGGCTTTGCGCTTCCGTATCACCATGCCAATTTGCAATGGGTCTGCCTATACTTCTGAATAGTTTGGTTATTTTCCTATAGCCCAAAAGCGCTTTATGCATTCGGTTTCACGAAATAAATGGGAGAGAAATCAATGTATAGGTACAAGTCGATGTATTCGAATCGGATGCATGAAATACATAAAGTACAGCCAGTTTGCTCCATGTGTTTTCGGATGCGCAAGCACTCTAATAATCATAATCGGAAATGGTTTTGTGTGGGTTTCGACACGATGATAGATTCATGCTGTTTTCATTTTATATGGGCGTATCAACTGGTTCAATGCTGCCTACGGAATAGACCCCACTTACTTTCGATATCGAAGGTACACACTCGAAAGTGCGTGGGTTCAACACCAAAGATAATGTTACGATTTATGTGAGAGCAAAATGAAATAAGCAACAGGAAATTTACTTCAAACAGATCCGCCTAGAACAGAGGGGCAATTCTCTTAGTTTTATGAACGTTCACAGTCTGATCTCAGTCTCGAATTTGTCAAAAATAACTCTAATTTCCCTACATTTGATGACATGAGACTGCGACTAGATTTTGAACGTGTTAGATTACGAGAATTGGCCTTCAGAGATTGCAGAATAATATAACAAACAGTAATATAAATATATAAATAAAATAAACAATTTTTCTTTCTTTCTTTCTAATAAATAAAATCAATATTAACGTAGTCGTTTAAGAGGAATCTGGGGAAAGATCTTGCCTACACCCAGCAGTGGATGGAAAAAAAATCTATCAGTGATGATGGTGATGAAATATACTCCATGAGTATCCGTACCCAATGGGTAAAAACGGGACCCTATTACTAAGACTGCACTGTCCGTCTATCGTCTATATTTCTGTTGCCGGTATGACAAAAAATACTAAAAAGAGAAGAAAATAAATATTTAAGGGGGGCTCCCTTACAACAAACGTGATTTTTTGCCGTTATTTTATATGTAGTGTTAAATATTGTATGGTGGTACGGAACCCTTCGTGTGAGATTCCAACTAGCACTTGGCCGGTTTTTTTAGTACCTAAACTCAAATAATAGCATCAAGATATCCCAATAGTACATTATCGTATCCTTCTCACAAAATATATATTTTAAACCGATAGCAATTTCCAATATAATCTGTATCGTATCGTCCGGTCCCCCACTGTCATTAGCAATCGAAACCAAGATACCTCCTACTGATAAATCTACTACAAATTGCTTTATGTCATCGATAATACCCCTTAGTTAATGGTCGTAGACATACACTAAATTGTGCTTAGAAAATATTTCTTCGACTGTACCTATGTCTGTATTTTATATTGAATGCTTTGGAATGGTATCAGGTTTGTGTTCGTTTTGGGATATATTTTAATCTCCTCTTATCCTGCATCTGTTATTGTACTTAAAATTGCTCGTCTGATCATATCTTTGTCAATCCCATATATACTTTATACCCCAGGCCGTTTATCAAATTCTCGGCTACCGAGAGGAAAAATTAAACTTACTTTACTTTCATAAAGCCACACCGTCATCATTTATTGAAGTGTTTATCCGATAAAATATTTACCGCATCGTAATGAAGACGGTTGATGTATAAATTTAACATAACATACATTCTATTTATTACATTCTGCTGAACTAGTGAATCACTTAACGTTCAAGTTGCTAAATTACTCTAGTATCGATAACATTATGTTGGCTTTTTATTAGTAGGATAGGATCAAATTCGTTTATCTCTATATATATACTAATAATAAACCTGAAGAGTTTGTTTTGTCCGCTAATCTACGGAACTATTAGTCGGATTTGAAAAAATATTTTTGCATTTGATAGTCCAATTCTTGAGGAAGGTTATGCGCTGTTTAACATCACGCTAACACCCTTAGGAGCAGTGCAAAAAAAAAAGTCAGAACGAAAGCGCAAACGAAGTAATAGCACGGGCAGGCGATGCGATGCGACAGGGTGGGTCGGAAAAAGAAATTTCTCGCGGACGAAGTCGCACGCAGAAGCTAGTCAGCTAACGGATTCTGCTTACTCATATATAATTCCAAAACCAACTGACGCAAGGACGTACATGTCTTCACAGATATGTCATAAAAAATTATGAATAGTGTTTATTTATGCGATAAGCAATGAACAATTATTGTAATGTAATTTTGTACGTAGAAGTATTTACTTACTTACCTTCACGGTAGATCATTATTGAGGTAAGTAGAAATGACTCATCTGTGTCAAATTTTTCATTGTTAAGGTACTCTAGAAACTGATCGGTAATTTTAAGATCTTTAGTCTAATATCATCTACTATGTTTGCGTCACCTTTGACCATATCATTCATGTGGAGACTTCTGAGTATATATGTATGACGTTATGATTTGTGCGCTACTGCCAATCTTTACCTCAGGAAATCTAACCTCAATGCTGGTATTTCCAACTAGCTGACGGTGGTTATCGAGTCAGATATCAGTCATTTCTTGATAATACTCGTACTGTCATTCAATCACGTCTGAGTGTGGTTGGATAATATAACATTTTCAGTTTGGCAAGGAAAATATGTAGGTACTAGGATTAAATCCATACTAATATTATAAATTCGAAAGTGACTCTGTCTGTCTGTATGTTACCTATTCAAGCCTAAACCACTGAACGGATTTCGATAACATTTGGCAAGAAGATTGGTGGCATCCTGGGGAAGAAATGCTACTTCCCTGTGGGATCATTTCTGATATCAGAAGCTAGTAATACATATATATTAAACTAGCTGACCCGGCCACGCGTTGCTGTGGCTAACGTTTTTGTCATTTGTGACTGTCAAATAATAGACAAATAATTTGCAATAAAATAATATTGCGATCATAAATTGAGATGTGACCTATCCTATCTTTCAAGTTGGATCAAACTGCACACGGTGTACAAATTTGATTAAAATCGGTTAAGTAGTTTTTAGGAGTCCATCGCGGACAAACATCGTGACACGTAATTTATATTAAGATGTAGTCTATTTGTTCCCCTGAATTAAATCGTGATGGCATATTCTTGTATTAGTTTATCTCGTCCCCCTTTTATTCCTAAACATTTTTACGATAGCCCACATTATTAAACACGCTAGTTTTACTACGGTTACATCACACAAATTGCAGTCAAGTGGAACACCAGATTTTATAGTTATTTCAATGATTTCAGTTTTATGTTGGGTTCCATTAGATTTCAGGCCCGCATTGAGAAAAAATGCGGTCGAAGGACATTTGTTGTAAATACACACTGGTGTGTTAATAAGACTAATTACAATTATTCACAAGTTTACTGTGGTGATGTGGTACTGACGCACAGTTCTCGTGAAACGCAAGTCATGCAGTTGGCAGTAGATTTGCATATCGATAACGTTTGTAGGCCTGATGGTGTACTTATTGTGGATTTAATGTAGGTGTGCCCCAGTTACAACCGATGAGATATCATAATATCCATTAAGGCTTGTGTTTCTGGTAGATTTTTTTAAACATCTCGTTTAGGTTTCGTAAGTTTCGCGAGCGGTGAACCTTTACAGAAGTCCATTTTAGCAAGATGGATGCAGATATGTATATGTCGCATCCAACTGGTTAAATTAGCCGTTCAGTTAACCGCCTAACCTTTTAACTAAACGGCGGCCATTCAACTAACGGCCTGAATGATATTCAATTACAGTTTAAGTTGGAAGTCTGTAACCAATCATGCGCGAGCCGAATTGGTCGCAGTAACTAAGCCAGGGCATCGGGCACCCCGACAAAATAAATGGGTTAGGTTAGGTTAGAACTGTGATCAACCGCGTGCGAGCCGAGAAGCGAGGCGAGCCCTAGGTTATTAAATATTTGATAAAGGTAAATCACTTTTCTTCTGAAAAGTACACATATTGTTTTAACATGGGATTCAATGGAAATAGCAAATGGGACCCATCGTTAATACCTAAAAAATGGGATTCAAAAGCGGGATCCAACGAAAATAAATCCTTCTAAAGGCCAGGCGGTTAACTAAACGGCTAATTTAACCAGTTGGCTGCGACATATAGATTCAGTTCTATTTTTCTAACTTACTGCTAACATTATCGTAAATGTGGTCTTGGGAATTTAACTTCAAATATAAATGTATATATATAACAATTGCTTGCTGTAAGTTTTAGTATTAGTGAATTTAACTAGACTTCAAAGACAATAAATTAAGAATGTGGTCGTAAGGAACTTGATTCGCCTCTCCTCAACCAATAATTGCAAAACCAAAGCTAAAAAAGGATTCTTCGATGGAGGTCGAAAAAAAGAAAAGAACCATTTAAATCACTCCATATTAACTCCCAAACCGAGCATATCATCTGCAATTTTTCTTCGAAATAAACGCTTTAACAACGTTAAACATCCTGATCCGCCTAACATCCGTTATGGCTTAAAGCGACGCCGACCGCGCAGTGGCGCCCTCATCGTTTGTTTAATTATTTCCTTTATTTTAGAATGAAAATGCAGAAAATAAGCACGTTAAGTTGTGCTCCACATGATTATACATTAATACTAGCTTCTGCCCGCGGCTTCGCCCGCGTGGTTATCGGAAATTATCCCACGGGACAGTAACGATGAAGTAGCCCATGCCCTTCCCTAGGATGCTATCTATCTCCTTGCCAAATTTTGTCGAAATCCGTCCAGTGGTTTAGGTGTGAAAAGGTAACATACAGGAAGAGGTACTTTCGATATGGCTCACTATTTTGGGCTTCCACATAAAAGGTAGATAATTATGCTGTCGCGGACATTTATTTAGAACTGTTTAAGAAAAACAGTCCCACGATACATTATATTAGTGTAACAACAGCGCATCTGCGGGATTCAGCCCTAGTAAAGGTTTCTGTGGCTCTATGGGACGCCATGTAAGTCGCCTGCTGCTGACGTCGAGCTTGTGACTGTTCTGGTGTCTCCGCAGCCCGTTGTGACACCACTATACTCAGCATGCTGTTGACACCGATCTTGGGGCTGTTCCGGTGTTTCTGCAGCCCGTTGAGACACCAGATACTAAGTCTGCTGTTGACGCTGATCTTGGGACTATTCCGGTGTCTCCGCAGCCCTTTGTGACACCAGATACTCAGCATGCTATTGATGCCGATCTTGGGACTTTCCTGTGTTTATGCAGCCTGTTGAGACACCAGATACTCAGCATGCTATTGATGCCTATCTTGGACTGTTCTGGTGTTTCTGCAGCCCGTTGAGACACCAGATACTCAGCATGCCGTTGACGTCTAGGTTGACACTGTTCTGAAGTTTCAGCAGCTCGTTGAAATGCCAGATACTCAGCGTGTTGTTGACGATAATCTTGGAACTGTTCTGGTGTCTGTCTCAGTAGCTCTGTGTGCGCCTCACGCACCGCCTGCTCAAACCTTCGCAGCTCAGTTTGTTGATACGTCTCGTTAAGTCTAGCTATTTTTATAGCTCGAGCTTTATTAGAGCTTTATGAAATATATATTAGACTTACGCTTTTGAGTCATTATTGTAAGTACTATTAAAAAAATCACAAAATCCGTAGTAATTTTCAAACTAACTAAAACAATTCCATTAGCTAATTATGAGGAAAACGAATCTATGTTCTTCCTACTTACAACACAACCTAAACCTAAAACTATACGTTAATCTTAAACTAACAAAAAAAAACAATTGTAATAATCTAAGTAATGAAATGTGATTTGATTTGATATTTCTTTTTAAAATATCATCTGCCTAGCCTTTTCCCAACTATGTTGGGGTCGGCTTCCAGTCTAATCGGATGCAGCTGATTACCAGTATTTGATGTAGGACGACTGCCTATCTGACCTCCACAATCCAGTTACTGGGTAATACGATACCCCTTGGTGAGACTGTTTGTCAGACTTTTAGGGGTTCCGACGACCCGTAGCGACTGTAGAAGAAAATATCCACGAATGGCAGCTGGGACCAACATCTTAACGTGCTTTCCGAGGCACGGAGGGGTCTCGGTATGTAAAGATGGTCATCCATCCACAGACCAACCGTGGCAAGCGTAGCTTAACCTGACCGATCGACCTGTGCGGCTGTTATTATTTAGCTACGGGCCCCTCGGGCCCTTCTTAAAATATACTACCTAAAAATTATAATTATGCCTACTCATTCATTTCATTTTGGCAGTTCAACAACATTCATTGCGTTATTTATTTACGTTGTTGAGCAGACAAATTTTTCGAACATATACAGGTAAAGCGATGGATTAGCGATATCCTTCAAAATGATTCATATTGAGATTGATACTGTGATAGGTACGCAATACGTATTATAAAAGTGCTCTGTGCCTCACGCGTCTGCCTGCCCGCGTTCGGGACCGCCGCGCCGCCGCGCCGCCGCACCGCCAATTTCTATGGCGCTCTACCTCAGGTCAATCTTATCGTGATAACTTTTAAAGAATTAGTCCAAATTACTTAGTGTAAAAGACAAAGTTTATCTACATTAAATACCCAAAGCGATAAATGTATTAATTTTCATAAGAATTAACTAAGTACTCTAAAATGTGCATTGTAAAAAAAGTATCCGATTTAAATGTATTTATGGATCACTATTTTGGATATAATGGCTTCCACATAAAAGGTAGATATATGCTGTCGCGGACTTTTATTTAGAACTATTTAAGACAAACAGTCCCACGATACATTATCTTCGTGTAGCTGTAACGGTTTAGGCAGCGCACGCCAAGATAGCTCTCAGAGGGCAGGAATTTTTCCGACTTACTAATAAGGCCAAAAAAAATTACACAAATTCTTAATAAATTGTAGCCTATGTGTTATTCTGATGTATAAGCTATATTACTGTGAAGTTTCATCGAAATCCGTTCAGTAGTTTTTGCGTGAAAGAGTAACAAACATCCATCCTCACAAACTTTCGCGTTTATAATATTAGTAGGATTATTACAAACGGTAGTTTTAAATTGTTTAGTTATTAGTTTTATTATAATCCTTAAAACGGAAAATAGCGGCCACTATTATCCGTTTTATGGATTATAATAAAACCAAACACACGATGAGGGCGCCACTGCGCGGTCATCGTCGTCTTTACATAATATCCGAAATTTTTAACTTAAAGGTTTATAATACCTACCTATTCCTGACACTTTATCTAGTCTTCGAAACTTGTTGTAACTTGTCCTTGAAAGCTTTCCAATGCGTAGGTACTTTCTGGGGCTGAGAAATTGTGTCCAGAAGTTTGCATTATTATTTTTTTGAATGGTTGACGATTATTAATGAAGTTTATGTAGGTATATGCAGCGGTTTTAAAAGTTTCAATATAAGGGTTTGAAAAATTCTATGAAAAAGCGAGGTTTTTTTTTATAAATGGCGATTGAGACTATCCGATTATTCCGATTAGATGGAATTTTATATAAGGCACGTTATTTGCAAGCTCTTTTCAATATTCGTGCCATTCGGTAATAATAAATAGTTCGCAATATGCCTCTGAATAACTTAACATGTAATACCATAATACGAAATTCCATAAAACTCCCTTACACATACTTACACATACTTGCCTTCCACTTCTTGCCTTCATACTTCCCTTATACATACTTGTTTAAAACAAGTATATGACCCAACCCCAAATGGCCGCCATAATGCAGTTATGAGTCTCCATCTCCACATACTTGGTAACGTAAGGGTAAGGGGAGGTTAGACGACCCTTAGATGGGAATGGGACAATTAATTGTCCAGCAAGCGTCCGGTCTAGACTTTTGGGGCACTTCGGGACACTCGAGTGGACGTAAACTCTGTCCCCTTTTGTGTCGTCTGTCCTTCGGTATCTAAGCTTTTACTCATTAATGAATTTCTTCATAAGTAATTAAGGTACCCATTTTTGACGATGTTTTTCTTTTTGTTACAGGGTGAGTACCTACAACTGCAAAACTTGAGAACTGGACAACTACCGTTTCAACGTCAGAAGGTATTTCTGTGGTAGATAATATTTAGAATGTATTAAAAGTCACGTTAGTCGACTGTGATGCAATGTAACGTATGGTACAATCATCACGTACGATAGATTGGTAGATTAGATCGATTACGGCAATCTGTTTTTAGGAAAAATGCTAATTAACATGTACTATTGATAGGTTACAAACAGTAAATAAATGATAACGTTAGCGGGAAAGTATCTAAAATTAGAGTACCAATTAGTGCATTATTGAAACATCGGATGGCCTTCGTTCAGACACAGAGTGCATTCACTCTTTACAGGAAACCTATAAATAAGACCAATTATAATATTTTACCTCACTCACATGCTTGTATGGGAAAATCCAGTTCAGAGATACAGATACTGCCTGCATTCTATGTTATAATTATGTTAATTAAATTAGGTCATGAATTTTTATGTGTTTGTTAACGTTCACCTTAAAATCTGTTCGAATATTTACATTTATTGGCTGAATTAACGGAATTATTTGAACAGTAATTCGTGGTTGTCTATGTGAGATACAGCAGAAGCTAGTTCAATATCGTTTGTATCGACTTTCGAAAGAGGGAGTCGGAAGGTTCGTTTATTTATGTTTTGACCGTAAACATTACTATCACCGAGTTTTTACGGTGCACGGTGCGCGAGGTTCAAAGAGTCCGCTAAATATATACGTGTATGTACCTACACTACCTTCTATCTTCGTTCACATCACACTACCGTTTACGACGGCATCCTATGATTTACATGCATGTACACTATATTCTTAGAGCCGGCACAAGGTACAAACTCACGTGACACAGCGCGGGGTAGTATTTTGCAGTCATAAAATATGTCTTTCGTTTTCGTCTACGAGTTGTTCTTGTTTTAGAAGCGGTACAGGGTTAAAGCCTCGGTTTCAATTAATGTTTATTATGCTATTTATTTATTGCCTGTGTCGTAAATAACGTTTGCTACTTAACTGGAGGTTATCGTGGGTGGCGATACTGGCGATATATAAAGGTAGCCACTACTTAGTAACACCGGTCAGAACGCAATCCGCGGGAAAATAGTTGTGAGGCTGCTTATCATCACGCGACAGTACCTTTAGAGCAAATGTATGACGATTCTAAAAGCCAGTATGAGAAATACAGATGGCAAAATAATTGTAAATATTTTGAAACTATTCCAAACATTCATTTAAGATTACAACTATTGACCCAGTTTCCTTTTAGACTACAATTTCTTTATCGCAAAACTTTTCCGAATTGTTATTCGAATAAAAATTTCATTGGGGAAACAAAACGAGGGGAACATTTATTATGTTAGCAGACAACCGTTTTGTCATCAGTGTGGGAATATTATCAAAGACGATAGCCAGAGCAATAGTGGGCCGCTTACGAAATCCTCCTAATGCTCCGTTCGTTAAATCAACACACAGTTGCACATAGTACAATTTATAAAAACATCGTAAACAAAGAGATGTATTTTTTCGTCTTGAAACAATATTTCAATCCGTCGCTTCTAGTTCTTCACTTGAAATCTACGATCATTCAGGCCTTGACAGCAACTGTTCAGAGCAAAGCTAAGATAACGGTACACCCGTCTTCAATCTTATTTCTAGCGGCTGATGAGTTATATTTCCTTGTTTTTATGATGATAGAATAGGATAGTAATAACCCAAGTTTCTGGAGCAAGTACAAATCATTCATGAAATGTGTTGAACTGTTTGATTTACAACCGTTTCCCGTTTGTTTACACGGCATTATTGCTCTCCGTGTATTGCGATAAGATTTTTACGCACACAGGATATCATGGGTAGATACAAAAATGTTTAAGTTCATCCATCTTTTCATTACGCAACAATTTTTCTGAAACAATTTACGAAGCATTTTCTTAAGACTAAGTAATCCTTTTAAATGTTACATCACACGTGAATTTGTCTTTCAGAATGCCAGCTGTATAAATTATGCTAACTTTAGATTAGACCACAAAGCTAAAGCAATATATGGGTATTGCTTTGGCAAATTTAATTTATACCGATACAATGGTGTATCGGTCCATCTGAAGGCTATATACAGTGTGCCAATGAACATTACCTTGCTGATTCGTATGCATGTCTTCGATTTTTTTTGGTTCTAGGACTTGCCGGTTTCCTCATGATGTTTTCCTTCACCATTTTGAGAGCAGTAATGATGGAGTTACCACTGGGCCACCACTAGCAACCATTTAATTGAAGCCATTCTCATGATCATTCAAATTGGTATCCTGAAACACATGCTGACCATGTAGCCGATCCTTATATTACCATAACTGATCCCCTTATCGGCCATACACCCTGTTGATTCACCAGCGGTATATACACGTAGAAAATGGCTTACGTCCGGGAAAATTTGTAAACTGTACCCTTTAACGCGATCCCGGAATGTTTATATGTGCAGTTGTGAGTTCGGATACGAAATGGTGAAAGAACTAGGAATGGGCCGTCTCGCGTCGGTTTAGGGGAATTTATTTTCGTTTCGGTATATTTTATTCCCTTATTGATATTATTGGTTTAATTTTCTGGGTTTTTTAGGTACATTTTGCTGTTTACTCGTTAGTTTACTACTGGATAAGTGGATACGTTATAGAAAGACGGAAAAACAAAAATTGTGGGAAGTACAAATAGTAAAAAAGGTGCATTTAAAACTCACAAAGCGGCAGCAGTAGTAGTATAGCAGTATAATATCCTCTGGGGCTCTGGAACATACCCTCCATAGCACCTTAATAAATACCACTTCTGAAAAGAAACGGTCTTCAGGATATCATCATCTGCCTAGCCTTTTCCCAACTATGTTTGGGTCGGCTTCCAGTCTAACCGGATGCAGCTGATTACCAGTATTTTACATGGAGCGACTGCCTATCTGACCTTCACAACCCAGTTACTGGGTAATACGATACCCCTTAGTAAGACTGGTTGTCAGACTTTCGGGTTTACTTGTAACGACTGCTAAAGATCCACAATTGACCGCCGCCGGGACCAACGGCTTAACGTGCTTTCCGAGGCACACGGTCTTCAGGATATGTTACTATTAAATACCGATGTTTCGCAAACGTCGAGTATCCTGCTAACATCCTCATGTTATATGGAATTCTTACAAAACCCTAGATAACGGATCTGCTTATACGGTTACCACAAAACACATGACCAGTATCTTAAATTCTTAACCAAAGCGGATCTTGGCAAAGGGCCGTCCTGTAAGGATAAATAAGTAAAAGTTACCGAGTTCTTTCTAGTGAAAGCTGCCATTTGTTGCCTAGCGTCAATGGAACTTAATTTTTGGCAGACCAGCTGTTATTGCAGCAACGGTTACTGGCTATCATTGTTCTTAGGTCATTGCGCATGTTCAGAATTAATCGCCGGATCCACGTGTTTAGTTTTACTATTTGACATTAGTGATGAAATTACGATGTAGTGATAAATGTTTTGTTTATGCCTAAACAGTCTCGCATTGGTTTAGTCTAATTTCTCTTTGGGTTGGCCATTCTTGTTCATTTGTTTTACATCTGAAGGTTCTGTCTTCTCCCTGAAAGATGAAGTGAACAGTGAGGTAATTGCGTAGCACACTATCAGTAGCAATGGCTTTAATTTTGACAGTTCAACAACATTCATTGCGTTATTTACGTTGTTGAGCAGACAAATTTTTCGAATGCATGAATCAATGGATTAGTGATGAATTGATGATTAGAGATGATTCAGATTGTGATTGTTAACGTGTTACACCATTAGGTGTTCTTGATTGTAAAGAGACATTCAAACATTGCATTTGCTTCAGAGGCTGGTCTATTGCTAAATACATATGGGTAGATTTAAAAGCTTACCAACAAGCGCGCTTGCCCCCTCCAAATAAATCCGTCTTAAAAATAATGCGTTGCTTTTCAAGCCAAAATATCAAGTGGCTTTTCCTCCAACGAAACATCAATACCGATCACATTTTCCTCAACTGACCCCAAATTGGCAAGCGATCGTTCCGAACAATACAAATCGCCATTCGTTTTGCACAAACATGGAACGGATCCCATTCATCCAAACGCGACGATGTAAACACGGAGTTGACCCTGATGAATAAGTAAACTTTTGATTTTAAACTACCACGGGTTCTCATGAAAAATGCAGGACTGGCTCTCCCTTTATGTGCCTATATTGTGTGTGGTTATCAATATTTGATTTAAACTTACCAGGGGTTTTTTGGATAGCCGATGGGTATGGTGAAAATCGGATTACACGTAAGATTTTGGGATGTTTTATGGAAACCAAAGTTGTTCAAATAAAGTAAAATAACATTAATCCCGTAGAGCCTATTTATTGCAAATAATTTCTTCATTTTCAACATTATTGTCGTCATAGATATAGATACACCTAGATAACGCAAGAGCAACTACTTCGCGTGCCCAGCTTACGTACAAAAATCGTAAGCCGCCACTTCCGCGCTCAGTCCTGAGTACTGCTGGCTGGATGAGTGCCACCGCTGGCGCTAAGCCCCGGGGATGGGGCTAGATACTTGCGTTATCTAGCTCTAACTATGTCTGTGATTGTCGTCAATCAGTAGAAGTTGATGAACTTCATTCTCATGTTCCTTCCACACATCTCTATTGGGCGTCATGTCTGTGTAACCTTCTTCGTTTGCCATATCTTCTTTCATTATTAATCCATCTATTCCTAGGTCTACTCTTTGTGATCAATGACGTAATTCATGCGTTCAAATTATTAAGCCGTTCACTTATTATAACTTTAGTTTCAATTAAGTTGACCACAAAGGTTTTAAAAACAATAGTTTCTAAATAAAACCAAAACCGCAGTGACGAACGCAGTCACAGGAAAATTGTTTACTTCCTTATAAAGTACCAGGGCTTAGTAGAGTAAGTAGGTAAGTAGTTGAGTTACACATTCCTCTCGATACAGTCACACGCGACTATCGGTGTTGTTTATAATATAACACAAACTGTTACCCTTGGTTTCACTCATATCCTAGCGGAACTAAAGTTCAGTTTGTTATCTAGGCCATACAGTCAATTTTGTGTGGGGCGCCCCGACCTTAAAAAGGTGGCTGGGATAGACTGGTTGCGGAAGGCGGAGGACAGGGTGTTGTTGTGCAGCCTGAGAGGCCTATGTCCAGCATTGGACTACGATAGACTAAGTTAATTGATTTAGTCTAGCTGTGTGCTAAATTTCATTCAGCATTTACGCATCGATCAGATATTTATGCGTGTTATTGGTCAAGGAACAAACAGTTTTACGAACTCCCACATAATCTATAGCGTTTGCAAGCATAATCAGCCTATAATGTTCCCACTGCTGGGCCACAGGCCTCCTCTCCGTGAGCGGGAGCGGGCCATAATCCACCACGCGGCCCATTGCTGGTTTATAGATGTCACATGTCATCGAATTTTCAGTTTTAAGACATGCCGGTTTCCTCACGATGTTTTCCTTCACCGTTTTGACAGCAGTGGTGTTTAGTTCAAACCTACGTCTTACAACTCGTAAGTCGCGGCCGTTAGAAGTGGGCCACCACTACTCCGGCTAGTGATTAAACTTACTTATTCAATATAGGTAAAGGTTTCAGAAATAGATTTATTTTGTACGAGTGCGTTCAGAATCAGGAAAATCTTGAGTAAGGAATATTTCAATGGGTGAATGTTTGTGGTTTATCGCGGCATACCTACTTATTTGCCTTATTCTTTTTTCTCTTTAATCTTCTTTTATAACATTGTAATATGTGGAAGCTTGCAATGTAATTAGCAAAAATATAAATAAAATAAGTAAATCTGGCGAATTGGAACTCAGCTACCTATATCTGGCGAAAACTGACGAGGAGAGCCGACCCCAAATGAAATGGGATAAGACTAGGCAAAAAAAAGATTCTAATAGGTAAATAACTTATATTATTGTTGATTGTTATAAATAAATAAATAAATTATGGCTGTGTGTGAGTAATGGCTGACTGTCTTATACTTTAACTTTAGGTGGTTTCTGTGAGAATGACGAATTTGTTTTATAAAACGTATCACGGTTAGAAAATTCCTACCAATGTTTGCACTGCACCTATTGTATTAGTAAACGGTCAATGTAAGTTAGTTATGTTAAGTCAGTTATATGCGGTACATTTTTTATATTTCCTTATTTACCTGCATATTAATTTATTGTTGTATTACTACGTACTTAGTAGGTCTTGAAATGTGTCCGTCTCTGTACAATCATAATTGTTTTGCTCCCGAAATGCTAAACTATCCTGCAAAAGATGTTAGAAATACTCTTCATGAACGTTGTAAATAACAAATTAACGTAATAAAACCACAGATTTATTAGCCTCCATATCAACAGCTCAAGTTGTTTAACATAAATAATGATGATAATCTTTTAAAACACATAATTACCTCCCGTTGTGAAGACGCCGTAAATAAACATAATATTTTGATGACGACACAGAAATAATTGTAACAAATGCTCATACGCAGCCGGTAATTATTCATGATTGTCATTAAAAAGTTTACAATCGTAATATCGGGCTTGACAATGGCTGACGGCGGTTCACACAGGCTGTTTTGTTTAGTTTTCACGCGTGGCGGACTCGGTACAAATTGCGGCAGATTGTCGTGTACTGTGGTGCGGCCACATTAATCATTGTAAACGTAGTGAAAATGGTATAATGGTTGCTAAATCCACTACTTATCGCCGGACGGTTTGTCGGCGGCTGCTCTAGTTTACCGCGGTACAAGACATGAGCTAAAGCGGGCAGCAATAAACATAGCTTAATCAGTCAATCTTATAATAATTATTCCCACTGCTGGGACACAGGCCTCCTCTCGGTGAGAGGTATAGGGCCATAATGCACCACGCGGGCCCAGTGCGGGTTGGTGGATGTCACATGTCTTCGGATTTTTTGTTTTAGGACATGCCGGTTTCCTTACGATATTTTCCTTCACCGTTTTGAAAGCAGTGATGATGAAATTATTTTAACAAAGTGTAGCGGTATCTACAACGCCACATACGAACAACGCGTCATACTGACGTCACGCAAAAATCCCGCATCTCGCAAGCAGAGTTTACCGCGCAACTAGCATATATACAACGGCCCGAAATGAATAATTGGGCAGTTGCCCGCCAGACACAACACCCGTCTGGTCGGAGGATCCTCCCTTTTCTATAGAGGATGAGTGAACTTTACACCCTGTTCCTCATACCTCTATACTGGTGACCCCGAGTATGAACGTCAGCGGGGCAGTTGCCCGCCAGACACAACACCAGTCTGGTCGGAGGATCCTCCCTTTTCTATAGAGGATGAGTGAACTTTACACCCTGTTCCTCATACCTCTATACTGGTGACCCCGAGTATGAACGTCAGCGCAGCCTTCGTGCAAATACTTCAGCGTGACGTCATCATCATCACTCCCGCAAGCTTTAGCGGCGAGTCACCCAGCCAGCCAGCACCCACGGCTTCAACGGGTATCCTGACCACCAGCATGCAGCGACCGCGCATACCTGGTCATCACCCTCAGCCTCATCAGCAACCTTGGCACAGCACACTGCACTTTCGGCCGGTCAACAAGAAGAGCTCTCAATACCTCTCCTGGTCGACGCCAGCAGTCAGCCTCAACTCGGCGCTGTACCACATCCGACGCACTGGAGCATAACGCAGCGCCACCCCGACTCACTGGGGACATCTTCGCAGACAGTTCCGACTCACCGTGAACTATGCGGCAACCGGTTCCGACTCACTGGAACCTCAACTGGCCTGGCAAGCATCGCAAGATACAAGACTCCGCCCACTATCGACCTCCGGTCTCCGGAGGGGAGTGATGTAGCGGTATCTACAACGCCACATACGAACAACGCGTCATACTGACGTCACGCAAAAATCCCGCATCTCGCAAGCAGAGTTTACCGCGCAACTAGCATATATACAACGGCCCGAAATGAATAATTGGGCAGTTGCCCGCCAGACACAACACCCGTCTGGTCGGAGGATCCTCCCTTTTCTATAGAGGATGAGTGAACTTTACACCCTGTTCCTCATACCTCTATAAAGTAACGCGCCTGTCTGGGTTCAAACCCACGACCTTCAACTCGTAATTTGAGCTGTTACCATTAGGCCATCAAGTAGGAATAACCGCTCCGTGTAAATTACTACGCTAATTATATTCGTATCTGCAAAAGAATAAGATGATCAGTTGTGTTAGTTTATAGCGAAGCCTTGAGCGTAACAGACGCAGGTTTTTGTATAGAATTTAACCCTATTTGAACCTGGTTTGTAATATGTAGGCAAATAGTGTAATTCTGTATAAATATTGATGATTACTAAGCCAAAATTATGTCACATAAATACATTAATTCAACTACCAATATGGCTATATTATTAAATCAATTACATCATCATAATATGGTATACTGTAATACAAAGTAATAAAAACTTGACACATTAGCGTTTATAAATTATCTGTCAGTTAATGTGGATATAGATAGTAGACAAAAACATCGCGTTTCATGTGCAATTACTTTACAATATAACAATATAGAGACAAAGAATCAATCAAAAGATGCTTTAGAAGTAATGCTGTATTATTAGGCAATTTTATTTTGCGTTCGTAACTCAAGCTCGAAGCATTTATTTCAATTAAACACACAGGCACTTGAATTGTCAAGGAGTCGTCGGTCAGAAATATGAAGCTAGCGGAGAAGAACGGCAAGAAACTCCATGGACACTCTTTTAAATTATATTGTTACAAAAATATTATTGGTTAGAAACATAGAAGCAACCACTATGCGGAAACACGGCTAGTAATTTCGATATTCAACGTAGTAGTATTCAACGTAGTATGGACGTTGGCAAAATTTGATTCGATATTTTTTCCGCCATCTTTTTTTATAAGACGCTACCTTATCAATAGTTAATTCTTCTTATCGTAAGATCACCGAAACCGCCGTGTCCTATTCCTTGTACCGCACACCATCATTCTTTATTCCAGTTGCGACCCTCAAAAGAGAAGCAGTGACAAATGATGTACAATATTGGAAAAAAAGCACCCCAACCATTGTCGCCATAATCGAATGTAACTTGTTTGTTCTTTAATAGTTTAACGGTTATTTTTGCGAACGAATGCAAAGATTAAGTAGATACTGCTTTCATATTCGCCGCTTTTTTAATAGTGGCCATATTTTTTGGCACTAAATTTGTAATCTATACAGAGTTGATTAGGTTCGAGAATTTTAGTATCTTGTTTGTATAAGTGGTGTGAACATAAAAGGAGACAATTTAAGTAAATTAGCAAGACTGTTTGCTACTTTGGCGTTTGCTGTGATATCTTCAAATCGGTGATGATTCATTAGCTGTGTGTCCGCCATAGCACAGCATTATGCTGGTCACATTCATGACGTGCAGCTGTCGACTAATTATTTTCTGTGCTTGTCATTACTGGTAGATCTATTTACTTTTTATTAAAAGTTAAATATATTTGCGTATGCACGTGTTTCTATGACAATTAAACCTATTTTTCTTTCTTTTCAGTATTCAAGATTTGAGTGTTTCTTGGTAATCGAATCCAATCCGAATCCGAATTAAAGATCCGACTATAATCCGAATTGGGAATGTTCTAAATTCGGACGGATAGTTCGGATCTAGTGCGCGACGCCTCATACAAATAGGATTATGGTCACTTCGGACCGGCATTTTTTTGGATTCGGATCGGATGTAGTGCAGAACCGCTTTATGTGGACCGATACATACAAAACAAAGTTTAAACCCCTCATATTTATGCTAACTGTGGTTTTATGCAATGTTTTGGGACCTGTATTTTAACATTACTTAACCGTAGCCTTTTTTTTTTTTTTTTAAGGATGGGAAATCATCCTATGACCCCTCCCGCTCTGGGTGGAGCGGGAGTGTCAGACTCTTACTGACTAAAACCCATCCGTGTTCCTTCCTTAGCCCTTTATGTTCCGGGGCAGCGGTAACCCTTTAGGACAATCCCGCTGCCCCGGCAGGCTTCGGCCCTAACGGGCCCCTCCATGTCTGCTGACATCTCTTTGAGGCGCGCGTGGAACACATACGCGCCGTCCGGCACGGGCCTGGTCCTGATCGGACGGCGAGCTACCCATTACTCGCCGTCCGGAGGCCGGCGCCTACGGTGGCCGGGAGTCGTCACGCGGCTCCCGACGCCCGGAGCGTCTACCGCGGCGGCTGGGACGGGCGGCTCTCTCCGCTCTCTCCCTCGCCCATCCCGCCACCTCCTTCGCTAGCATGACTGCTTCGCAGAAGGAGGTGACTGCCTCCCACTCCCTCTCGCCCCGGACCATGGCTTGGACCAGGGCCGGGCGCGAGAGGTCGCCGCCGCTGCCGATCGCCTCTACGAGGACACGGCGGTGCTCTGCCCAAGCGGGACAGACCTCCACCGTGTGCACCATCGTGTCCTCTGGGCGATCCTCGCAGTGGTGACACCCGGGCGTTTCCTCCCGCCTGATGATGTGCAGGAACCTCCCGAAACATCCGTGTCCGGTGATGACCTGCGTCAGGCGGTAGGTGAGGGCGCCGTGACGCCTCTCTAGCCACTCCTCAAAGAGGGGCCTTACCGCCAAAGAGGGGCCTTACCGTAACCGTAGCCTTTAAGTAAGGATACAATTAGCATAAGCATATATTACTATTTAAACCTATGTAAATAAAAAGAATAAAATCTAACTATGAATCAATGTCTGGAGCTTTTTTCATGCTCGTTGTGTGAAGAAATCAGCGATTCCGTTCCATTTAAATCCTATTAATGTTATGAATTGATACTATGAACGCCATTTACAGTATGTTATATGTCTGAATGGGCTATTATGTCTATTTTCTCACACATACGCATAAATATTTTTTTACTGGGATATGATACGTCATTTGACTTTTTAATTAGCAGTTTATGGTCTATATTGAAGTTTATTTCAACAGAGCAAAGTAATCGTCGAATCGCATAAAATTATTCGGCTATGAAATGGGAGAAAGCTTATGACACTTGCACATGCGTCTTCGCGGCCATTTATTTTTTTAATGATTTTCAGCTAGGTACAGGTAACTTATTTCGTTTTGCCGATACAACCTCACGGCCTTTGGCACAAATGTACAGAGGCCAGCACATCAAGTTACCCCAATCTGTCAAATTTCTTTGATAGATTTTCAACTTTATCACAAACAAATAAGGTTCATATTCAATTGGGAAAATTTGACAGATTGGGGTAGGTTGATGTGCTGGCCTCTGTACTACATCTTACCACTCGACTAAAGAACCTAACACGCAAGCAATACTCCCATAGACAAAATTACAAAAAAATAAAATACTGGTGACCGGAAAACGCGCGTAATTTCATTTCCAAAAACGGCAGAAAGTACAATCTATTTTTTTTTGTTCCCTGTCTATTTTTGGCGGTTGACAGCTAAGTCGATAACAAGACAAATCACTTTTGATAATCCAATATGTAGCAGGATTGTCAAAAAGGTGTAAAGGTAAAGGTTAAGTATTCGCAATGGGCGTATGGACAGAAGGCCAATTCCCGTCTTTAATAAAAACGTTTAAAATCTAGTTGCCATTTCATTTCGGCGACAATCAATGTCAAAATGTAATTAAATCAGAAGTATTTTATAAAACAGGATGGCATCCCCATCGTTGCGCAAACCGTAACCATGAATTCAGCACATGATTGTAGACCCCTAGCGCTCAGACCAAATAAAAAACCAAGATAGAGCGCTGAGAACGATACAGTGAAGCATGCCAAAACTTTATACCTCCGCTCTGTACATACACGCTCACACGCACATATTTATTTACAACCATTTACAATCAAACTACACCTCACTAAGTGCACAAATGTTTACGAAACCGGCTTCACTTTACTGTTGACAGTCTTGGTTTTTTATTTGGTCTAGGGCTCAGACCAAGCGAAGATATTTTTTTTTTAAGACAGGTTTTTCTTAGAAGTGCAATACCTTCGCGGTCAAAATGTATGGAACAGCTAATTATTTTTGAATAACCGAAGTGTTTTTAACGCAGGGTATTCAGAATCATGTACTGAAACCGTGGTAACAATCTCCGCGCGATGCCTACAACCCTGTTTACGGGAATTGCTTCTCACGCACACGTATGGACAAAGCAATACAAGTATGTAAAGATAGTCGTTTTCACTTTCAGCCTACCCGCATCAGAAAAAGGCTAAGAGTTTATGTATGTAGTAGGATTTTAGGAAGACGTAAACAAACTTTCAAAATGGTACCTAGCTATATTAGCCACAGCACTAAAGTGCACGAAAAACAACCAAAGCATTACTTACCTAGTCGAACGAACAAAAAACCAACTTTGTTTAAAGATGCATTCACCAAATTCTTTTTGTAGTTTTGTTTAGAAGCCGAAATGAATTTATTATGAGAGGAGATCTTTTGTTACCCTTATAGGCGTACATAAAGACCGACTCTATTACCATATATATTGTCCTTTAGTTTTGTGATTAATAGTCGTATTTCTTACTGTGCAAGCTAGACGGGGCCTATTTTTGGAAATATGTACAGTGGCTATTTATTTATGCAGTTTTTGACATCATTAGCCGAAGTAACCACCGTTATTAACGCGGCTTCTATGTCACCGGGACCCATAATGGCATGCATCTACAAGAGATGTATGTGGAAATAATTTTCATTCAACGTCATAGTTGGAGCAGAAACTGTCAGCTTAGTTGTACTTATTGAAAATTGTGTGTTACGTATGTACTTGCTGTCCCACCTTTTGTAATGTCTATTGTTGTACTCAGTAGGTATGTTCTTGTAAAGACGGATATGCAGCACAATACGAAAAACACTTAGACTTGTACAACTAATTATCTCATTAGAAACACCTATTAAAACAAAGGATTCATCAAACAACTCTAAACTTGATGAAAACAACATATATGCTGTATGCACCAACAATGATACTTATTTTTAATTGTCGCCATACGTGTAGGGCCGTCAAATATAATTTAAAAATGTTATCTACTATCTTACCCCTAGCCCCTTCATAATGATATGTTAGCAATTTGAACCCACATTTCGCGGTCGCATGCAACATACGCGCGTTGCCAATTTTGTCATAAGGGCCCTGACTCCCTGACTCATATATAATTGCGGCTCAAATGATTTTAATGATGTCAAAATTGAATCGAATGATAAGACTAACAATGAAGATGGTATCATTTTAGGGCCGGTGTGCGATATGTTTTTGCGATGGTGTAATTTTAATAGTGGCTGACGCCTACCTTATGGCGTTGCCGTATTCCAAGTGGAACATAACATTCATGAATTCAAAGCATTTATTTCAATTAAATGCTTTTGTATTGTCAAGGAGTCGGTCAGTCAGAAATATGAAGCTAGTTGCCCATTACAAAGCGTAGTAGGTGCCTATGGAGAATTACGGGCAAAAAACTCCATGGAATCGGTACATCAGGAAAATGTACAGCTACTGTTTATGGGTTTTCTGTAACTGTGTCGATTCTGTTACGTACTGTTTTCACTACTTCAAATTTTTTCGAAGAGTTCACTATAATAACTTCACGTATAAATCCATTGACGGCTCGCTTGTAAAAACATAAAACGTTGTTTACGGTAGTGTCTTCATAGATAAATAACATTTCGTCACTGGCTGTCATTGATAGCAGCATAGTAACCGGCTCCCTCAGTTTATTATTTGCGCGGGAGATAAGCGTTTGACACTGTTTTCTTTGATTCCCTATTACTGGGGGAAATGTAGGTCGAGCCGTGTTTACAATGTTCCTTTAGTTTTCTTCTTCTATCGATATCTTGGGCTTGAGTTGGTTTTCCGACTGCTATTGCTCTAGTTTGATTTTCTTTGTGTTTATCGATGAATCATTCATTGTTCTTAGCTCTATCATAACATTTCGGTTACGTATCGTTGGTTTAACCTTCTGAAACTTGTATCAATATGCCTCAGACCTCACGTGATGTGTGGTAGAATTAGTAGCACTTCGTCTACAGTTAGATTATGCTTTCAGGAGATGAATTTGGACATGTACAGACGCCAGCACATCAACCTACCCGAAACTGTCAAATTTACCCAATCAACTTTGAACCTTATGCTTTAGCGATAAAGTTGAAAATTTAGTAAAGAAATTTGACAGATTGTAGTAGCTTGATGTGCTGGCGTCTGTACTTAATTGGCATATCAGGAATAAATTGCTTTCTTAGTTAGTATTTAATTGGAAACTACTTTTCTTGTATATTCTTGATTTAGATAGGTTTCAGAACATTTCCTATGTAGACACGGGTTATCCTCTTAAGATCTAGTTAAGTTTCACGTAGGACACATGTTGGTAACTTTCCAGCAAGTTTTTTAATCTTATCAACCTGAAGATATTGCAATGTCGTATGTATTTTTTTGTGGATCCAGCATATCTAATAATGCCAATTAATTTGATTCACTAGTCTATATTATACTTACTTTTCCTGCTGCATGTTAACTGTTAATAACAACTAAACGATTTCCCAACTTTCCATATGAAAGTTAATTCGGCTCCTGTTATATTCTCTCAAAATTTTAATAAGATGCACAAACACATGCCTTAATTAGGCACGAGATGGTCAGCTTTACCCAACTTGAAACCGTCTCTAATAAAATCTGTATAAAATATCGTTCCGAGTTCTAAGAGGCTTAGAACTAAGCATGTTCATTAACAGTTGATTTTATGGATTGTGAGAGTATTTAACTTCATAGTTAATGTAGCCATGCGGGTAGTTCAATACACATTTTAATCTTATACTTTGTAAACAAAAAAAGTCGCAGTCAATTGAAATTCTCGAATCCTGGGCCAATACGGGATCATTCCAAACAGAATGAGTGGACGATTATTATTATTAAGTCATTAATAAACATAATAACGTATGTCTGTAAAATGGTACCCGCATCGTGCGCACGCGTCTCTAATGAATTTTGGAATCGGACCCCATGTTGTATTTTTTTTTTCTAACCATTAGAATTGACTGCGTGTGGGCACGTTTTGGCTGTAGATTAACTGATGTTGCTATTAAATTTTTTGCTCAATTTTAGTAAGTGAGAAATTTCTATTAAGCTGCTAGGTACGGTAAACGAAATTGTCTATGTTTCGAACCGTGTTCTACGAAGTTCTCAAAATAGTAAATGTCGTCATTTCAGAGACTATCCCCTTTAATTAAAAACGTTACTTATAGTTAAGAGACGTTTAAATGTAAAAAAGTATGGTTAAACAGTCGCTAATCGTTACTTAACCTTAAAGCAACATTTACGAATAAATAAACCACTTAATGAAAACGTTAACCGCTGCTAAAAGAGGAAATTATGCTTCCGCAAATTCATTGGTTACTTTAATTTATAATTGACGTTTATTTTACGTTGATGGTGTTTATTCTGTCATTACCTATAGGTATTGATAATAATATATTCTGAAATGTTTATTTCAAAAGTAGACTTGAATGGCTTCGAATCCATTCAGCATTGTTTTTATCGCATCTTAAAACCCACCGAGAGTATTTCTAACGGCCGCTTTCTATATTCAATCCCAATCCTTAATTTGCCGGTCGAGATTGATATTTGAATCCATTTCCTACTTTTAGTATTTCAATAACCGATCGAAAACTCGATATGCCGATCTTTTTTTTTCAATCCATCTTTGGGAGGACGGATCGGATTTTTAGATTGGTATTTGTATGAAAGTGACAGCTATCCGTATTCTATAACCGATCTCTGATTTTGACAAATCTATTTTTGAACGTTAATGATCTTTATTTGCGATCCTCAAATATCGACCGATTGTACTGTGCAAAAACGTGAAAATGGAAATATTTTCAAGTGATAGTGATAGTGATCTTGAAGTATTAGCTCAGTTATCGGATTGGGATGCATAATTGTATTTGTAAAAATATTTGTAAAAAAATGCATATTTGTAAGAATGGTCGCAGGCAATAATATTTGTTCACATTCAACTAACAAAACATTAAGCAACTAATAAAACTATGAATTTTACTACGAGGCTCGGCAATAAGAAAGTCCCCGAACGCCGTAGAGTTTCAAACATCTGGCATCATCTACTTTCTAAAAATGGTTATTATCTATATTATGGTACCTATTTGTTGCCCAAAGATAAAAATAACACACTATTAGCTTAAACTATGCGATCGGCTGTCCTGCACAAATTTTATCTTTCGAAGAAACAAACAAACTCGTGCGTGAATGATAATAATTTTGTCAATGTCGAACTGACGTTCCGTTACTTTTCAACAAACCTTTTTTTAAGTTTTTAACCTCGAGTCCTCGAAGTATATTATTTTAAAATACTTTCCCGTTGCGACTTCGCATTTAGTTGTTACTGTGTATGCAATGTCTTGTGATTATACATAAAATAGATAGCTTTAATAAAATAACCACGATTTTACTCATTAATATCACTGACGTACTTTTACTGCGAATGCTTGAAACAAAACGTTAAGGAGGACGCAAATTTATGACCAATCCCTTTTTTTTTTGGATTCGGAGTCGAGATCGACATATTGAAATGCAGATTCAGCAGCAATCGAGGGATCAGATAAAATCTGGATTCCTAAGAATCTTAAATTCACGATCGAATATTGAAAGCGGCCGTAAAACGATACATTTCTTATAACAGACATTTATATCTTTTTTATTTCAACCATGGGGAATTTATGCCCCTCATGGGAATCACTCAACGGGATCGTGCCAAAACGTTTCTGACGTATGTAAACAGACCCTAAGATAAATGAAAAAGTTAAACCGGAAACTATAGTGCCAGTGTCAATACAGTCCTTCTGCGAAACTGCAATTAGCCAACCTACAACAAAAAAAAAGTTTGGCTTAAGTAAATAATCATTGTAAAATAAAAACACCATAAAAGGTTTACCGCCCCTGATAAAATCTTGTTTACTGAATTTCGAACTTTGCGTTTATGTAATTAAGTTTGTTTTGGAACGGATAGAATTAGGAAAGGCGCTTACTATTGTATGATGTAAACTTAATTTAAAAGTTGCTAGATTTAAATTACGTTTTTAACTTTATTTATTCAGCTTCAGATTTTTTCGGAAACAGCTCTAAAGCTCTTTTGTAAGATAGAAAAAGAGAAAGTTTAAAGTAATTTAAATTTGTTCCGTTAAGTATATTACTACGTTTTTTTTAATGGTAGCAGTTAAGCAACGTCCCGTTTCAACAAAATTACATTATCACGAATCCAAACACATTTATCGAGCGTCATACTCATACTACATACCAAAGTGTTATGAATTACCAACATGGAGTAGAGTTACAAAATTCAAATACTAATATCACTTTTTTGTCACTCTCACATTCTTGGCTGATAAGGGCCGTACGTAGCTTTCCATTGCGGTCGCTGACGAAACGATGAAATGTCGCGACCTCCTATACTTAACTGTTATCTCGAACGATAGCGTTTTGTGACAACGACCGATAACTCCGCTGCGCTCGCGTCTTCATCACGATTTATGATTTTTAACGGTGTACCTCTAGGCGCCTTCCTCAAATTTTGGTAGACAAAAACTGTCTAGGTTTTTGTCGTGCAGAAATTCGATTTGTCTGGGCTGTTTTGTTGTGGAGACCTGGCTAAAAAGTTCACTATTTTGCCAGTTCTTCGACACTCAATTAAATGGTTGTCATCTCCTATTAGACTTTTAATACAGATTGCAGTAACAGTTCCAAAGAAGCTGTTTTCGTGCTGTACACAAATCATTACATTCATCTAACGTAATAAATATTTACCGTACATGCAAAATTGCAGCCTCTTAGAAAGATTTAAACATGATTCAAACTCAAAGCATTTATTTAACCATTTACAGGCAATTTTGTATTGTCAAGGAATCGGTCTGTCAGAAAATATGAAGCTAGTTGCCTATTCCAAAGCGTAGTAGATACCTATGGATAAGAACGGACAAAAACTCCATGGACATGTCATTGGGTAAGGTCTTATAAAACGTACCCAAACATGGTATGACATGATAAAAAAAATACCATCAGACGCATAACTGTAATAAACGCTATGCATGACTTATTCAATGTTCCTACCGCCTTATATATGACAGGGGTGCTTCATGTAGGTATACCATTTGCGTGATTGACTTCGAGATAAAACAGAAAATTATGAGCTTCGGTGGCGTCGTGTAACAGCCAATAAATTTATACTGTTTCTAATTTAGAAATGGATACAGGACCTTCAGTATGGTCGCTATCTTTTTATAACAAGCCGGCCTTTTACTGGATTAGTGTTTTAGTACGAGTGGTCTATCTAGCTTTGCATATTTCCGCTCACGCGCCCCGAGAGTCTGGCCTTGCTATGATAACTGGTTTAAGGCTTATCCAGACGCTACAATATCATCGTTTGTTCCCACATTGTGCAGGTTGTTAACTAAAGGCGTTGTTTGTTACTTGGATGAAATCCAGGAAAATGTAGGCATGCCAAAACCTTGGCTTCGTAATTTTCTTTCAACTCCAAATAACTTATTTCCTTCATTTGCATAATGGCATCTAGAACAGTGACTAAAAGTATAATTTAATATGAAAATATACATAATGCAAACAAATTGTAGGGTAAGTATACGTAATTGTTCGGTAATAGGTAGGACTTGCACAAATTGGAACATTCCAATTTTGAGAACAAAATGAGAGAGAGTCCTCGCAAGAAACCTGTAAATGTATTTCATCAAGGGAATGTCCCAAGGCATTATTAAATTCTGTGAATTTCTTTAGCTGAGATACGCATATTTTGACTAAAGCTTCGTTTCTTTGAATCTATTTCATTTGGCCCGTAAACGGACGTGACACGTAAAAACTTTAAAAGATGACCGGCCAAATGTCATTTCAACCTACATCACAGATTAACAGACCTACAGTAAAAAGTTCTCATAAAAATGAGACGGGATTAGCAATCGAAACGCTGACGCCATCGCTCACAAATTCATGTCTCACCCAAGAGTAATGAACTTGATAAAGAGCTAAAAGAACAGTAACGTCACCGAAGAATAAACAGCTATAAATTGGGTATCTTTAATTATAAAACATGTCTGGTACGTAATCCCGCGGTTCACACAACACTGGCGATGTATGTGGTCTAACGAGCCAAGCGTTTGACGAACGATGAATACTACAAGAGCCGCGGACAAGCTGTCATTTATTAACGGAATTGACCTGGCATTCTAAAGCGAGGGGCCAAATTTATGTTCAGCTTCCTTTCGGCGGAAGAGTAATCACGATAAAGCAAAGAGATTTACATTGAACCTCTTTAGGATAAATCGACCGTTTTGCATGAACCCTCTGATCTCTTAAATCTGGTAAATGAACAGGTTTGTCTGAAGATGTCGGGCCGATGCCAAGGGCAACAGACAATGTCACTTCTATTTGCCTTTGGGCCGAGAGAGGTAAATAAACTAAATACGCGTATTACTAAATGGAGTGCGGTTTCGTGAAAGAAGTTATTAATTAAAATGTCTGCTGTTTTCTACGCACAAAAAACAACAGTGCTTTGCGTGTGTAAACGTTGTTGTGGAAGTATGATTTCTGACAAATTAAAAATTTACATATAATTTGATTTGCTGAAACTTTTTATTACTCAAGTAGTTAATGTTGTTTTGCAGCTCAAATAACCAACCACAAAATATGGATATATTCTGGACTCTTTCAAGAAACCCTCCATAAAAGGCAGTGAGTAATTTCTGTGGGTGGGTTGTGATTGCCCGACCGGGGTTTGACGTCATCTCTAAATTGCCACAACAAAGACAGTATCACATATCCCACCCAGTCCATTCAAAACAACATTTAAATGTTTCGCATGAAAACGAACGTTGTACGCGAGATGAACTTGACATTGACATGATTCCGTTTGACACGTTCATCTGAAGTATGTATTGATGCCTCGTTACATAGTCATGTTCTCACAATCCCGGCCCACTGTATACGATTGACCTTTAGGCTGTTTGTACACTGTGTAACAAGGCACATAAAACTGTCAATAGAAATGTAATCATTTACTGTTTGGGAGCAATATCAATGATCATTCAATTGTCGAGGTGTGAGGCGGTAACTATTTATTGTTTAAGTCTTAAACTGAGTTGAATCTCGAGCGTCTTCCTGTTGTCAATTTTAATAGATATCGATATGCAAAATTTCAAGTCACTCATTATCACGAATAAATCATTGATAATGTCTACAAATTAACGTCTGTTTTTTTGTGGTGTGGCTAGCTCATTGTTCAGCAAAGTGGCATTTAAATTCGTTGATCACAGTGACTACATGATTTTAAATTTATTTATTCTATTCATGATGACAAGATGAAGATGCCAACAGTATTAACAAACGCCTGTGACAACGCAAAATAAGTGTTTTAGGATCGTCCGCGTTATTTTGCAGATCACTGAAAGGAAATTGGAGTGCAAAACATGTTGACTCCGTGCGTCAATGCGTGAATATTTCGACACCACAAATCGTTTCTCTTTTAAAATGCTAATAACATTCAAGCTCTAACGGACGCACTTCGTTACGATGATGAAGATTTTTGCCACAGATAAGAATGAGATTAATACGGACAGCGCCTGGAGCTTCAAGTAAATGTTTTAGTTTGCAACTTAGTCGCCCATTTGCAATTTTGTAACCACTTGGTAGGATAACTGCACCTCGACCGTCATAAAGTGACCTTCGTTAATGGTGCCTTATCTTCTTCTCCGTAGATTATTGTCATGGTGCACATAAACATTGTACTATATTGCCTAAGTTAATATTTATCAGGTAAATGATTGAGTTTTGTTTTAGAGTCTCTTTCAGATATTTCTGGATTCGATGTTACTATTTGAAACGGTTCTATTTCTGTTTTGTTTTAAGTAGTTGTGTTTATAAAAATTGTTTTGCTTTCAAAACATTTCTAATAACACGGCTCTCTGTTTATGAATGACTTTAAATAATTTAAAGACCTAATTCAATATAGTACGATTTGTTTATACATTTTGCTCATTGAGAGTTTTCTCTGTTCTAAAAATTTTCATGTTTGTCAAAACTGAAATAGCAGAATGTTATTTTAAATAAAAATTCTTGCGTAGTATATTTGTAGGGGTATTACCAATAAACGTTCTACGATTTATATTTTCATAAGAAAAAATTCATACAAATAAACTAGTCCCGAAATATTTTCTTTTCAACTCAAGTCTAGCCAAGTCGCCATCCAAATCCACTTTAGGCGCAATTTTCTCACGCTAATTTCAGCCACGCGAGCTTTGCCAAACAGTTTTCATGTCTAGTTTTCTGAGAAAGCAAGTTCACTGCACGGCTGGGGTGCCCTCTGCGTAGAAAATTAGGTTTTTCAACTTTCTACGTTATAAATAAAGTGTCGGTTCGTGCCTCCACCGCGGCCGTTAGGTGTTTTCGGGGATTGTCTGTTATTACACTTTGCATGCAACTTAGTTTTAACCTGTCAAGTTCTTTTTTAAATTATATTTTTTATTTCATCGTCTGTTATTTTTAATTACTAAAGTCGAATTTAATGTGTAGCGTCGAATAGATTAGGTTTGTTGATAATTTTGTTAGTTTTGTTTTAGAAATTTTGTTTGTACTTAACCTAGGATTTGTGTGATGTCCTCATTTATTTGATAATATCATTTGTAAAAATGTAAATGTAGCCGTATTTTCGCTGTATACGAAATTCCAGTCATAGAAATATCTAATTTATTAATTTAAGCAATCCCAGATATTAATATTTAAATCATAAAAGTTAAAATAGCAGTAGCAGTTTCTAGTAACTTCATTACCGTACAGTCCAACAAACACATTAGTAACCTACTCCATAATGAACCCAAAAAATGCACAGATCTCGTGCTTTTCACGACCTTCGGATACATTGAAAATGAATTTAATATTTTTATAAACAAATTCTCAAAAGTTAGCGAAATGACAGGTGTTGTGGGTACAAGACCACGACCATCATCCGAAATCTACCCCAATGTAACCGTCGAGAGATGGTTGTGTCACGGTAATATTATATATTGTGGTTGTGTTCAAGATTAAAAAATTCCCTCACTCACCACTCACCGCCGCAGCTTTGGCTTGTGAGGCGGCCAGCCTCAGCCGCGGCGGCGGCGCGCGGTGGCGCGCGGCGGCTCGCAGCCTCCTGCTCCTCAGCCCGCGGGCAAAATTCGGCTACACAAAGGGCACCTTAGTACCTAGACCGTAAGAGGTAGGTAGGTAGCCTAACTCAATATCCCGAGGGCTTTTTTATTTTTTTGACATTGCATTCAGTTTTCGAGATATACTTAGACGATTTTATCACAAGACATGAACAAAATGCGATTTTTTTAAAACATTTTTGCATTTTCTAAAAAAGTTTTTGACTTTTGCAAAGTTTTTTTTCACTATCTTGTAGCTCTTGTCAATACGCATTTTTCACCATTCACGTAGCCTTAAAACTCACGAAGCTCTACCCAAATCTCAATATTTCGTAAAATGAGGGCCAATATCCGGCCGGAGCCAGTGAAAAGTATTTGCAATGCCAAAATCGCAAATCGAGCCCTTAAAAACTAAAGGTAGCTACGTAACCCTAAAAGACCGCATTCACCTAAAAATCTCGCCGCATTCTGCATTGCAGCTGTGGGTGGTTGGCCGCTGCAAAATTGTTGTTTATGCGCCACGAGCGCCTCCCCGCGGCCATTACTGGAATTATATCACGATGCATTACCGATGCGATGTTGTTAACTTAATCACTTACCTATGGCTGGTGGCTTTGTTTAGGTATTTTATGACTGAAGGTTGCATTTGAGGGTTGAGTGGATTAGATTTCGATTAGTCATTTTAAATATAAGTACTGTAGGGCTTACAGTAGTCGATGTAAGTCTGAAATCGTCAACCCATCTTGAAAAAGCGTGGTGATCCGTGCTCGTGCCTTCCCTTAGAGGCCTTTGCCCTACAGTGGGTCAATAATAGGCTGCTATTATTATTATTTATATTGAAAAATATGAAACGGTAAAAGCTTGAGTAGCTATCAAATCTTGTGGTAGGTTGACTACAATATACTAAAATAATAAATAACAATCAAAAATAATAAATTGAAAATGATTTCAGTCAACTCGTATTCATATTCATATCTATAATTGCATTCCATAATGTAATGTTATTGGGTGTTAATGTAATGTTTGCGGGTGGTACAGTTACGGACCCTGTAGGGGCACCGCTAATAGTAGATTATTAAACAAGGGCTGTATGACATCAATTGCATACGAGGTTTTTGGCGCCTGAGCGAAGCGAAGGCGCTAATTAACCCGAGTATGCAATTGATGCTTACGCCCGAGATAAATACTCTGCTTTACATATCGATTGTGAGGTAAGTAAACAACAAGACAGCAGGTTTCAATGAACATTTATTAAGAAGAAAAAAATGTGTATTTAATTAAAATTAATAGTAAAATTATTACAATTTGTAAGAGATATGGTCACGTTCTTTTTAGGTATATTTATAGTTTGAATATGAGTTTGTGATGATAAGACTTGAGTTTGAGTGACTTGAGGTTCTTGCATCGTAAATGGCGGCAGTTGACTGATACTATTTTCTTCATTAAAAAATGGCTCAGATGATGTGCTTTGACGTGGTGATTTTAAGTTTATATTTTCTGTTATTTTAGAAGTAATTTTGCTTTTGTTTGCCATCGAATCTTCGATATAACCTTCGGCCACTTTGCTGGACTTCCAGCCGCCGTGCCTTTTTAACAGAGTGAGGTTGGCTCCCGAATCAGCCAATAGAGTCGCTGATGTTCTGCGAAAGCAATGCCCGGTGTATAACTCTACGTTACTCAGTTTTAAATATGTGGCTATTTGCTTTGGCATGCCTGTAAATTTGTTTTTTCCTATTACTTGTCTGTGGCATTTTCCTTTACTGTAATTAAGAAAAAAACGATTTGTATCCACGTTTTCAGGCCGAAGAGCTTGATATTTTTCAACATAATTTGCAAATTCTTCATGCACAACAAATGACCGGTCAATTTTAGTTTTCGTGTTAGGCAGTTTTATGAGTAGTAATTTGTTATGTTTTTCTACATTTTCTATTGTCAAGTTTGTCAATTCCACGGTTCTGCAGGCTCCCGATATCCCAAAAATTAGAACAACCTGTAAAAAAGACATAAGTTGTATTAAAGGCACCAAATTCGCATAGTATTTTTGTGAAATATTTTGGTAACTTATTAAAAAGGGCAAGTAAATACGTAGGTACCTTTATTGCTAAATAAATTTCATCCGGAGCTTCATTTAAGAATTTCTGTACTTCTTCTGCAGTAAATACCTTCGATTTCTTGCTTTTAAAGCCGTCAGACTGCCTTTTCAAGAAAGCAGTAAGTTTAGAAAAATCTTTCAAATTCACGTCATGTTTTGTCATCATTGTAGATTTTAGCATGGAATAAAAGCACCATAAACTGGAAGGTTGTAGCCTCTTAGATAATTCATCAAAATATGATATAAAAACACTTTCAGAAAGAGATTTCACTTTTTTTTCTGACCGCCATTTCATAAATTCGTCGTATGCCTTTACATATCTTTCTTTCGAGTTCGGCGGTAATATATTTTCGACAACTGTTTTTGCCCTTTCTTTAATAAAATCGGGCGTTAGATCTATGTCTTCGTCACTAGACATGTTTAAAACTTTTGAAAAAGAACTCAAACAAGAAAATTAATTATTTTCGCGATGCTTTCGCGCCTACTAGTAGACTGCCTTTTTTTTTTCACGCACGCAAGCGCGTCAAATCTTGCTGGCCAGTTTGATTTTTAAATCGATTCCATCTAACATACGATGTGGAAACAAATAGTTCCATATTTAAAATAAAATCTTTATAAAATAAATTGTCTAGATTCCGATTCGAGTAATTAATCGATACCGAGAAAAAAAAAATTAACTTTTTAAAAATATTCTTCGTGCAGTATGAGTATGACAGTTCTTTTTTCAAATTCCAAAACCTATGCTGTAATGATAGTCATACACCCCGGCATTCAGGGGTGTAAGGGTGTACTTACAGAGCAAGAGATATGTAAAAGTATGAAATTTACTTATTCTTAAAATAAAAATAAAATAAGGAAAACAAATTAACAGTCTACAATTTTTATGTAATTATGTTATTAACATTTATTGAGATCAGTATAAGTGGTAGTACATCGTAATACTCTTGAAAAATAAGATAAACTAGGATAAGGATTCTTAAAGATATACTAAATTGTTGATCTCGCATGTTTTTGATAAACTTGGAAAGTACAAAACCGAACAAACAGGATGCATGATGCAACACATATACAAAAATAATAACTGTGCAGCATTAGATTAGATGGCTGTGACGTAGGTCGATACACCTAATCTGTGCACACACACACAATGACGCATGAATGTGTTTGTGTGCACCCATTAGAAAAACACTAACAAAGGTCGTTACACTCTTGATATTAGAAAAAGTTTAATACATTATTAGTGATGCCATATTTTTTGTTTGTATTGTTATGCTAATGAGCCCTTACTTAAAATTATAATTTCCATAGTAATTATTTATTTTTAATTACCCTTAAATCCTCACGTCTAATTAAGTCTTTAAAACCATGTCACACTTGACGGAAACCTGCGTCACGAACTACACAATATGTGAACACTAATTGAACAACTCGGTAAAAAGTTTAATTGCATTTTGAACTTTAATTAATTAATTTAAAGTTGAATGTTGCATGTAATGCCTCGTCACAAAGTGTGAAGGTAGGTGTTGCCGTACGTACACTCGATGTTTGCCCATCACTTGAGCTTTGATTTCGTCATTAGCTTCCTGGTGTAAGCTGACCTATTATTCCACATACTAATGTTTACGTTTTGGTTAAGTTACGGGGGTCAGGTTGGGCTGGTGTTCAAATACGTGGAAACTTCATCCATCCATCATGTCGGCAGGGAACTGTGTGAACGGCTTATGTGAAGATAACGTATCGGTCGGTTACCGAACGGAATTTGAATGAACGATTATTTATATTTTTGTCGAATTTCGAATATGATAAACCGCAATGTCTATATTTTTCTATATAAAGTTAAATATTTGTTTTTTTTTTAATGATTTCCTGTGACTAACTTTAGTTAAGAAAATTAGCTCAAATTATATTCTCAACATAAAATTAACATTATTCTTCTAAATATTCAAGTAAAGCTATCAAGTTGTGGTTTTTGTAGCGCTCTCACGTTTCTGCAATTAATATAATGAGTGATTAAAATTAACTGGCAAGGTATTATTTTAATGTTGGATAATAAACGATTGTCATTTATGAATAGTTATGAGTTTTTTTTTTTTATATATTCCTGAACTTGTTAACGTTCCCGTGGTTTCGGTCTCCGAAACCAAAATTCCAAGTTTTTTAATTACACGTTTTGAATATTAAATTAGGGTACATTATATCTCATTTATCATTGGTTTTACTACCAATATTAGTTTCTTGAATGATTTATCGCCTTAATAAGACTTGATCGCTTTTTTTTAAGCACGTTCAGCACATAACTTCTACATAAATCAATAATCTTATTACGTTTTTTAATTTACCTACAGTTGAATCGTTCTTTTCCACGATATGTTTCTGCTTGAACTGATGAAAAAGAATGATGGAACTGGACTTGTGGAGCTGCGAATGTAGGTTCAGCTCCCAGTCGCTATAATGAATTCATGAGTCTTACTTGCCTTAACAAACCATAGCTTGATGCAACCGCATAAACAGTATCTTCCACTATTCTTTATGATCTCATCATCATCTGCCTAACCTTTTCCTAACTATGTTGGGGTCGGCTTCCAGTCTAACGGGATGCAGCTGAATACCAGTGTTTACATAGAGCGACTGCCTATCTGACCTCCACAACTCAGTTACTGGCTAATACGATACCCCTTGGTAAAATTGGTTCTCAGACTTTCAGGCTTCTGACGACTCGTAACGGCTGCCAAAGATCCAAGAGTGACCGCCAGGACCAACGGCTTAATGATCTTTCCGAGGTGCGGATGGGCCTCGATATGTAATAGATGGTCACCAATCCACGTACCGACCGCGGTAAGCGTTGCTTAGCCTTCGATCGACGGAGTGGGTAATTCCCCTTGGTAAGACTGGTTGTCAGATTTTCGGGACTTTCGGCCCGTAAAGCCTGCCAAACATCCACCAACGGCTTAACACGCTTCTGCTTAATATTATTAAAACTAGCAGCGCCCAGCTGTTTCAACTGCGTTAGTTTCAATCCCGTGCGAATATCGGGATAAAAATGTATCTTATGTGTCAATCCTGGTTATAAATTATCTGTGTACCAAATTTCATCCAAATCCGTTCAGTAGTTTTTGCGTGATTGAGTAACAAACATCCAAACATCTTCACAAACTTTCAAATTTATAATATTAGTAGGATCTCTTAACCCCACGCCATGCTAATTATGTCTACAGCAGTCTACATGGTTGCCAACTAGATAAGCAGCAGTAACTATCAGTAATAATCGATCAGTAAATATTCCATTTGGTTGTTTCAGATTCACGGAGTTCACTGGCCGATAAACTTCCTGTGATAACATGTGAGTTTTAAACATAATGTGCTGTCGTATTTTTTTTTGCGTCATTCTGTTGCTATGCGGCTTGGTTTTATTAATAGATTTGCGATTTCTATCGTTTATTGGAAGTTTTGCGTTACTGTGCCTATTATTGTTTGGTTGGCTGAGCTGTCACGTTCTTGGGAAGAGTTCAGTGCTCCTGTATTTTCTGGTTTTCTAATTGGTTGCACAAGTATTGCTATTTAGAAATTAGAAAACGCAAACAGCTGGAAATAGCTGTTTCACCACAATAAATATATATATCCTTAAATTGATTGATTGACCTGCACGCGTATTATACCAGAATACCAGCGCTGCGAGATTTAGTTTTTAAGTGTCGTAGTATTATGCTGAGATAGGAGCCTTTTGGCCTCGTGTAGGACTTTGTTTATTTTTTTGTTTTTGTTACTGTTTTTTTAAATAACTTGTTTTTATTTTTTACTGTGTTTAGTTTTTAGTTTAGTAATAGTTTGTGATCAAAGACTACACGAGTCGCAATAAATATTTTTTCTTTCTTCTTTCTTTATTATGACCAACATAGAAACGGGTCTTGTCGACGGAGAATAGATAAAATGACAGATTTCTTTAGAAATATGTCTATAATCTGTCATTTTATCTATTCTCCGTCGACAAGACCCTCATGGTCATGCTACGCGTGCTGATCACCATATCAGCTAATGAAGATCTACTGCAAAACTTGTCAATTTTTGCAAACAATTGGTTATTATAGTCATTGGCAGATTGTTACTAGTAGCAGACAGGAGTGCTGACCATCCTCTTGACGTAATTCCTTAGGTATTTCATTTAACGATACCTATACTCGTAGGTATCCTCGCAAAGGCTATCTCTTTCTACTTTACCTATCTGTCTCTTTGGTTCATCATTATCATAATGTTTTTAATACATGTTTCTTTCATTTCCCATTCTGACCCTTTTCACATTCTAACCCTTTTCTTTCTAACATCTATTTTTAACTAAATGGCGTACCCAGTAGACTGTAGCCTGTAATTTAATGCGTAAAATACGTTGATGTTTAAAATAAAACCTGTTATTAGTTCGTCCATCCGAGACTGAAACTGTATTTGTGTCTAAAACTTGGTTGTCATCAGGTCTTGGGATAGATGATAAGATAATCATTGTGTTTTTATTTCAATGTCATTTATAGAAAGTAATGCATTCGTGTGTTGTTTAGGTTCTACTTGCTCTGTAAATATTTTCTCATCGTATTTATTGTGAGACGAAAGTTCGGTTAGATTTCTATCTATCTGTACTAATAATAAAGCTGAAGAGTTTGTGCCTTTTCACACGTCCCGGTTGCCGGGTAGTCGGTGCTGACTATCCGGTAAACTTGCCAGCAAACTATGCCGTTACGTGTGAAAGCTAACGTACATGGCTATACACCTCGCCGCCGGGTACCCGGCACCGGTTACCCAGTTGCCGGGACGTATGAAAAGGCACTTTGACTGTTTGTTTGAACGCGCAAATCACTGGAACTAACTATCAGTGGGATTAAAAAAAATCTTTT
Source organism: Gortyna flavago (assembly GCA_963669345.1). Classification (NCBI taxonomy): domain Eukaryota; kingdom Metazoa; phylum Arthropoda; class Insecta; order Lepidoptera; family Noctuidae; genus Gortyna; species Gortyna flavago. The sequence continues at coordinate 16,553,167 of OY770136.1, read as the reverse complement.
TGCAGTTGATAGCCCAATTCTTGAGGAAGGCTATAGGCTATTTAACATCACGCTAGGCGGCGAGCAAAACGAAAAAAAGTCAGAAAGAGTTCTAAGCGAAAACGCGTAAAAGCGGTTTCGCACCACATCCGATCCGAATCCGAATTAAAGATCCGACTTCAATCCGAATTGGAAATGTTCTAAATTCTGACGGATAGAGTTCGGATCTAGTGCGCGACGCCTTATACAAATAGGACTATGGTCACTTCGGATCGGCATTTCTCGGATTCGTATCGGACGTAGTACGAAATCGCCCTAAATATCGCGGCAGGCGGTGCGTTTCGACGGGGTGGATCGGGGGCACAAGATATTTCACGCGGACGAAATTGCAAGTTAATTTATAATGTTATTAACCAAGTACATAAGGTGTTCAGTAAATTAGTTTACAAACAAACCACATTGTTATTGCAGTTGACTGATACATTTTTAGAAATATGATAATGCCAACTGCGATACGTGAATTTGGCCAAAAGTTTTAAGGTATTTACTCTTTAAATAATTCTGTGTTTTGTTTGTTTTTCTAAAAAATAAACTAACATAGTAAATATACATGTAGGTACAGTACCGTGGGAAACATAATATCTCGACACATGCTAAAATCATAGTCTGGGTGTTAATTTCCGCTAGAGATAAGGCAATCTAAACTATGAATAGTTAAATCAGGGATTAAGTTACCAACATGTTTCTATGGGACTATAATATCTTACAATTTGTTACTATGGTAACTCTATTAATGTTCTTTATTGGCTTTTGATTAAAGTGGTTAGTTTTACTGGCAGTTAACGACTTTAATAAGGTAATTAGGGATTCAGCCGTGATTTTAAATCGACTCCCTGTGGAATAACCTTTTGGGGAAATTAGGTCTCAACTGATTTAATGATTTTTATTTAATACCGTTATAATTTTAGTTGTCCATCGCGATGAACACATTTTCGAGATTACATAATGTTGCGTTGAGATAGCTTATTGACAAATGCATAAATGCGTCAACCTTTTTCCCAATACGACTCTATATTAAAACATCTAACACTTCATAATCTGATAAGCCGTAACCTACCACAGTTACAAAATACCTTCACGTAAATTCCATAAAATTAATTGGCATTATTGCCTTTTTTCTCAGTAATAATAGTCCGATGGTATCTGGGACCGTTATCTCAGCATGCCATAAATCAGGCGGGGCTGCAAATTTAGCCTTTCGCAGAACTGCCCATTGTGGTGCATGATGGATGACCACCGTGGGGCACAGTGGCCCATAGTGAGTCTACAGGGAACTTATGGTAGGTTTCCCATTGCGGACACCCTAATCGAGTTGTTTTGTGGTTGTTTTCTTGAGGTGCTGTTGACTTCGCTAACGTTTGTGTTTCGTGTAATCAATATTATAATTCGTGTTTTGTTTGTGTATTATCGCCTGTTTTGACTGAGGCTTGAATAATGAATGAATTTTCGTCAGTCGTAGGCTGGTATTTTGTTCGTAATTTATATTCTCTTACATATATATAAATTCATTTACATTTATTTCGCACGAATAATTTGACGTAATAATAGGCGGATATCTAACAGAATTACTATTCTGCACGAACTTTTGCTAGAAGGTGACTTTGATACGTCCTCAAACTGGCTTTATCACGCATCTAGCGTGCTAACATATACCTACAAAATCGACTCAAAAGTTATGAGTGATGGAAATTGAATGGAAACGCCCAAACAAATGCACTCACCCTCCGTAGCCACAGCAATCTAGCTAAAAAGTCAAATAATGCAGCAGATTTTATCTTCAAACACCCTACGCGGCGTGCCGTACCTAGCTGTGTCGTGGATAACGGCTACTCAGCTATGTGGCTAGGTGGCTAATAGCCTCGACATGACACCACCACACGTCCTCCTTTGTGGACGTGCCAATTCATAAGATAAGAGGGCTGTTCTATTGATGGTGCGATGTTCAGTTTTTTGAGCAAGTGGGTTAACGGGCGGGCTTGGAGTTTTTTTATGGTTGGGTGTTGCGGAATTTTGAGTTAAAATCTGCAGTCTTTTTAGCAAGCGTTGTCTTGATGGGTTTAAAGACTGATGACTTTTGACTCCTTTTACATTGACCTATCTATAAGCGGTTTACTAATCAATAGCCTTTTAACTAACTATGCTTTCATAACTAAACTTAACATTGCATCCAGTTTTGTTAACGGATAGGCTGTTATCAATTGGCTTTCTAGAAACAAAGAGAGAAACTGATTCAATCGTGTAGTCAAAATCAGTTCGTGGATCTGTTAGATATTTGTACCAGTACAATATTGTCAAGCCGCGGTTATCCGGTCTGTAGCTAGGTGCGGCATGCACAGGGTGGGACGCAGATACGTATCAAATGCATTGTTTCCCTTTCGAACTGTCACTTAGGGGTAGCACTAACGGTTTTTGCACGATATTGTTTGATATGTGTGCGAATTTTTAGCCAATATGGCGGCTATAGTCGCTATACATGCGTTGTTTCCTTTTTAAGTTCTGAGTATTCGTTCTGTAGTGTTAAGTAATGACCCTGTAATAAATAGACTTTATATCAATTACAGCGTGGACTTTGTAACATGGAGTTAATTCTCTAGTTTGTGTTGATGAATGTGATAAATGTCTTATTTAATGCGCACAGCAAAAGAGTAGAACTCTACCTGCGTCTGTGTTACCGAGCGCATACAACCCGAATCTATTCAAAGTGAGAGTGAATAGGCTTCTTCTGGGTAAGCTCACTCCATCGTCGACTCTGTCTCTGTCACCTCTGACCTCGACTGGAGTCAAGAGCAAAACCATTATAATAAAATAAAATAAAGTTTCCCGTTTCTGCACTCGCAGTGGGTACCTATATCTGACACTATGTTTAATCACGATCCTATGTAGAGGATCCAACAATGTGGTACTAAAATTATATCTTGTATTGCGGTTTGTCAATGTAACATTAAGACTGTATTTCCTTCTTCTGTAATTTGAATCAATTTAGACTTATTTCCGAGACTTGACAACAAAATTACGTATCTACACAAGATCAAACTGGTTGCTTATTTAATTGTAAATTTATTGTTCTTTTTTGATATTGTTTTACATTCAGTAGTTGCTCTGACTCACCCTGACTTATTACTTGTATTTGTTTTTTTGTTTTAAGTACATATTTTTTTTGCATGAAAATCGTTTAATTTTACCATATTTGTAAATATGTCAGCACCATGTATCTATCAGATAATTAATTTATATGTCATGGTTTCATTTTTAAATCTTTTACCTATTGTGGTATAGTAATTTTATTTTAAATGCATAGTCTTCACATATTATTTATTATATAATTAATGTACTTATGCAAAATATTGTAACATTTTAAAAGAGTGACGGTGGAGTTTCTTGCCCATTCTTCTCCATACGAAAACTACCTTTTGGAATGGGCGACTAGAATCAAATCTATTTCATAATAATTTTTGACGTTCAAAAGTGCCTTTTCTGTGCCTATTTGAAATAAATGCTTTGACTTTGACTTTGACGTGACCGTATTCCCGTTACAAACCTTCCAATAACTGCCTAGCAACACGAAACATGTCATCGTTAAGAATTTGTAAAACATCATTGTCAGCACCTTATTTTTCCTTGACAAGGTAATGAATAATGTATTCATTGATGATATAAAAGCTTATTGCTCGAACCTCACCCGCCTTCCAAGAATTCCTCTCGTCATCGCCTTCTGTTTAATTACTGTGTTTCCATTGATTGGTGATGGGAGAATTGCTTCGTGGCCGACGAGAAATTACAATATTGTGTCGATTAAGTTTGTATATTATCGTTATTGATCGGACTTTGTCAGCTTTGATATATTGCCAATATATCAAAGCCGACAAAGTTAGTAAAACCTATTAAGGTTTTACTGACTTCTGATTGTGTTAGATTCCTAAACCTTTTTTTTTCTGTTAGTCTGTATTGTCCCAGTGCAGGGCAAAGGCCTCCCCATATCCTTCCAGGAACTCTTTTCCCGCGCCACCTAGCACTAGCCCTCGTGGTACGCGTCCAGATCATCTCGCCATCGTTTTCTGGGCCGGCCTCGGCGGCGCTGTCCTGCGTTCGGAATTTATGTGGCAAAAATGTAAACAAATATGAGTTTATGGAAAAATTACTTTAAATCCTACACCTTAAAGTTCAGTTTACGCTACGACTTCAAACATTTTTATAACTTTTTCAATAGTGCTAGTCTCTCTGAAATCATCTTAATAGTCATTGAAATAAAGTTGATATTTGTTTAAAAAAATAGGGTGGGGGTCGGCAGCACTGCGCACTTTTACTTATATCATTAATTTCTTTACGAGAAACGAGAAAGGGACTTGGATATTCATCATCATTATCATCATTTGCACCCTTTCATTTTTCCACCCACTGCTGAATATAGGCCTCTTCCCTTTTATGTCATTGCTTATCAATATTTCAAACAAATTGGCAAAACACTTATATCCCCGCCATATTGATGGCTGATTGTGTTCCAATACGACGTTTATTTGACAATTTATTGCACCATCAAATCATATGCCAACCCAATAACAATTTAGTTCAAGTACTTACAATTTTCCCCTTGTTCACTTTGTCGTGTGTGAATGGAAATGCGATCTCCTTTCATAGGGTGAATAAATTCCATACATCTTTGGCCAACGTACTTTTAACGGTTCCCTAAGTATTATTGCATGTTTTTGTTATGAAAATGATGTGTATGAGTTATTTTTCTGGGTGAGCCTTTGAATTGTTCAGTGGGCTAAGTTTTTTTGTTGAAATATAATTGAGGCTTTCACTAGTTTATGGTTATTTATTTCCGTGACTGATTTTAACACACATAGTTGTTCGTAAGTACGCGAATCTAATTTGATTAATGTATTTGAGATGTGAAATACTCTGAATCTGATAAACCTAACTCGGAGAAGTCGAACATCTCAATTTGTTTCTTGGGCGTCTCATCTGGAGTCATCAAGTACGTAGTAAGTACCTACAGGACTTACCGGAACCCTTATTAAGGCTCATTATATCATCATATACATTCCTATCTATACGTTAGTTATTCATCTACTTTGATCTCAGGCGCGTGACGTGAGGGGTTCGCTGTTGGGTCGCTTATGTGTGTGCTATTTTAGTACCACACAGATAAAAATGTATCCCCATTCCCCATCGGCCAGTACGATATTTATTTATTTACAAATGCCGTAGCGCGTAGTAAAAACATCGTAAACATTCTTGCGTGTCTATTGTTAAAGAAATAGCACTGTTTTTACGTCCCGCACGGAAACGTACACTCGGATGCATTAATATGTAAGATTTTGCTTGGCAATAAATCTGGTAAGCCAATATCTAAGCAATCTATAAACAGCTGTTCAGTGAAGCACAGACGTTTTGACAACTGAACTCGCTTGATCTCGCTCAGCTTTGTTTTTATGCTTTTTCTTGTGCTTGTCTGCGGTATAATTAAGATTATGTTCGAACAGTGCCGTAATCTTGTTGTATTATTCTGCAATATCCACGCGAGCTTCGATATGAATCGGAATATTATTGAAATCAAATTTTTTTAAAGTCGGAATTTTTCTTAGAAAAAGTTATTGGTTTCTGGCGTTTCTTCTTCGCAACAGTTTCCAATGGTTTTTCTCTGTCTTGGAATAGTATGAGGCGTGAAACACCATTAACGTAATGACGCATAGCAACTGTAGTAACCTTATCTGTATTTACAAACACATTTACATTGTTACCTTACTATAAACTACGTGTGTAAATCGGTTTGAAACACGTGTACCTTGAAAATACTAGAACAATACTAGAGGGCGGGTTGAATCAAAGCGTATCTGCGTTTACGTTACGTTTCGCGTAACGTTAAATTTGAAGTTTACGTATGAAACGAATCAAGATTTTGAATGCCAATTTATGAGCATTGCTTAATTCTTCTTCTATCATTATTTCTGTTTTTTATAGTTTTAAGGTGTATTTGTTTTGCTGTACCTAATGCTAATAGACGCGTTTTTGTTCCTTTCTTGTTCTTCGTTATGGATAAGACAAGGATAAGTAAAAAAAGAGGAAAATGTCGTCAGAAAAGTTTTAAGTATGAATGTGGATGGCTGTACGAGTAGGGTCAGACCAAAGAAACGATGGATGGACTATTTGAAAGATGATATCGCTGGAAAGGAATTGACTACCGTGATGACGAGTAATAGAGAAAAGTATGGAAGAAAAAGACCCCAAATTGGGATAAGTGTAGGAGAATGATGACGAATAATAATACAGGTAGATTTTTTTATCACCATACAAATTTTTACAGGATGTTCTACCAATGAATACGAACAACTTTCACTATGAGACCAACTCTAAAATCTTGAAAAAAAAATCAGCTGTTTCATACAAAAGTTCAATACCTACTTGACCAAAATGTATGAAACAGCAGATTTTTTTTTCGTGATTTCTGAGTTGGGCTCATAGTGAAAGTTGTTCGTAATCATGGGTAGAACACACTGTAAAAATTTGGATGGTGATTAAAAAATCTCCCTGTATATCTCATGTTGGAAAGATGAGCCAGTCTAATAACCAAGTTAAATAGCAGGCTGCAGGAGTGATGATTGATAGATGATGAGGATAACAGTGTATCTATTTCAAACTCTTACCCCGGAACTCAGAGTCGTTACTTAAAATTAATCAATAATAACTTTAATTGACAAGTATTAAACTAGAATACTGTCAGTCTAAAATATGAAAGACAGTTTTTTTGACTTTTGTGCCAAGATATGGTGGTTAATCAAAGTTAATGATTGATTAATTTTAAGTGACGTCTCTGAGTGCGGTAGTTAGACAGTTGGGAATGTGATATTAGAAATCTATGTATACTACAATGATTTTTGACTTATCCGACCGTTTACCGCCGTTTTTACTCTTGGTTACAGTAAGATGATGCAACCAACCTGCAGTCACAGAGTACCATGCATCCATGAAACTATGCCATGGTCATACCGCTCGTAGAACCGAGTTACTGACCGTTTCGCAGTACTTTATTGGTCGTATATGTATGCCAATCAGTAAACTGCGGGTTTGCCTATAATTTACGTGCAGATATTTTCAGTCTACTGTTATTACGACCAGCGTTATGTTCTTGGCAGTAGTAAATATCTGCTTTGAGCGGCAGTTAAGGAAGCTACTGAGTAACTCTAATCAGTGAATATTCTTCCTGATTCTGGGAGCTTCTATATTTTTTTGTGGTCGTCGGTTTTAGTTCTGTATAGTTGAATTCTGACCTTTTGCTTTTCTAAACTTTTTAATTGTACTTTTTTTTTACTCTCCTTTCACCTTTCCCTGTCCAGAGCTGTCAAGCACCAATCTTTATTAAAGGAGTCCAGCTCATCCCGCCATATCTGTTTGGGCTTGCCGCCATGTCGCAGCTCGCGGGACCCAGTAGGTCGCAAGTTTGGCCCATGGATCGTATTCTAAATTAAGTTAGTCCCGCAGGGTAACTGCGTAACGCTCTATATCAATTTGACAGTAGTTTGACAGTTCAACAATATTCATTGCGTTATTTACGCTATTGAGCAGGCAACAGTTTTGTTTCGAACATATGGAGCAATGTATTAGCAAAATCATTTAAAATTATTCAGATGAAGATTGAACGTGTGTTGAATAATTAGGGTGCATTGCCTGCAGGGTGAGATCGTGACAAAATCATCTTAAGCTCGGAGTGGACTATTGTTCTACATCAATAATAGTCTTAAAAGAAAACTTCAATTGCTTTTGGAATACAATATATGCATGTTGTATTCCAAAAGCAATTGAAATTTTCTTTTAACCTTGTAAACGAATGGTTCCTGGTTTTCTTCCATTTATCCATACCTATTTACATTATAAGATATAATTGAAATCTCCCCCAAAGTAAGTTTTTCTCCCTTCGCGATCTTCATTTGTTTTTGTTGTTTCGGAAAAACGAAAAACAAATTAAGGCATTAAAATATGTTAATGTCTGGTAACACTATGAATAAATTAATTGTTAATCCTCTGGTTCGATGCCGTGCTAACAAAAGGGAGGTGGAGGATCATGATTTATATCTGTAACGGGCTTTGGTGACTGGTGGCAATTTCTTCTTTTTTTTCGACCCGATGTTTTTAAAGGTCATCCTACTGGATTTCCCTCATTATTGCAGGCGCGCGTGCGTGTGCACATCTTATTTTTGTTTCTATAAATAAAGACGTCAATGGTGAATTGTGTTGTTTAAAATACTGCAGTACACGTGATGATATTTAGCACTAAAAGATAAAATAACTGAAAAGCAGTTTGGAAATCGGTTGCCAGGGTATGGGTCTTTGATACCGAGGAATGAGGAAATTGTCGTGAGGAAAGTTTTGAGTATGAATGTCGATGGCTATAAAAGTAGGGGAAGACCAAAGAAACGATGGATGACTGTGTGAAGATAATATGGTTAGAAAGCGGGTGACTACCGAGATGACGACTAATAGAGAAGTATGGAAGAAAAAGACATGTTGCAAGACAGGAGAATGAGGACACTCTATGATGAATTATTGAGAATAGGTAGATAAAATACATTCAATTCCTAGACACCTGCAATAAGGAAAACTAGGCACAAACCAGTCGTAAAAGTACTATCATTATTGACATAGCGTCTCAAACATAATTATTGCACAATATCGTCGTAATTTTTACTTACCTATAAAATATGTGTTTATGCAGCGGCTATAAATCTAGTAAATATCATTGTTATTGCTGACCAGTTATTGTGAAGTACTTTCGTTTCATAACTCAATAAATCACATACTTGGCTGTTTTAAATTTCGAAATAGCTGATTTTCATTTGTTTTTAATTTCTTTAATATCATCCCCCTTACTAATAAACGTATTATATCAGATGAATAGTTACACACTGATTTCTCTCTTTCAGTCGTCAGTAATTTGACTTTTGAAAGAAGATGACAAAGCATTGTGTTGTGTAACTATACAGACGCTATACAACGTTTATTTATTAGTAAGGGGGTTACTGTAAATTTTTAGGGCCAAGTTCACCAAACTGTTGGCTACCAAATGCAATCAGTAAAAGCATGTAGACGTACTGTCTTTCTGTGCAAAAGAGTTAAAATGACAACCGTCAAAGAGTATTGACATACCTGACTGTTTGGTCCGTGCGAAAATACCTGAGAGAAAACGATAGTTCTAATATACAATGTGTTCTAGAGGGGTGTGACCAACAGGGCACGCCGCGATAGCGGCGGTAAGGCCCCTCTTTGAGGAGTGGCTAGAGAGGCGTCACGGCGCCCTCACCTACCGCCTGACGCAGGTCCTCACCGGACACGGATGTTTCGGGAGGTTCCTGCACATAATCAGGCGGGAGGAAACGCCCGGGTGTCACCACTGCGAGGATCGCCCAGAGGACACGGTGGTGCACACGGTGGAGGTCTGTCCCGCTTGGGCAGAGCACCGCCGTGTCCTCGTAGAGGCGATCGGCAGCGGCGGCGACCTCTCGCGCCCGGCCCTGGTCCAAGCCATGGTCCGGGGCGAGAGGGAGTGGGAGGCAGTCACCTCCTTCTGCGAAGCAGTCATGCTAGCGAAGGAGGTGGCGGGATGGGAGAGGGAGAGAGCCGAGAGGGCCGCCCGTCCCAGCCGCCGCGGTAGACGCTCCGGGCGTCGGGAGCCGCGTGACGACTCCCGGCCACCGTAGGCGCGGGCCTGCGGACGGCGAGTAATGGGTAGCTCGCCGTCCGATCAGGACCAGGCCCGTGCCGGACGGCGCGTATGTGTTCCACGCGCGCCTCAAAGAGATGTCAGCAGACATAGAGGGGCCCGTTAGGGCCGAAGCCTGCCGGGGCAGCGGGATTGTCCGAAAGGGTTACCGCTGCCCCGGAACATAAAGGGCTAAGGAAGGAACACGGATGGGTTTTAGTCAGTAAGAGTCTGACACTCCCTTCCGCTCCACCCAGAGCGGGAGGGGTCATTGGATGATTTCCCATCCTTAAAAAAAAAAAAAAAAAAAAGGGGTGTGACCAAACTTGCGCGTGTGGTACAGCAGGCCACAAACTGAACAACTTTTCCCTGGTCGTCCCATACAAAACTTCACACGTCACACCCCTCTGAAACACATTATATAACCGATTTTCATTTGGTATTAAATACTATTCTGGACACTTTTAGGGTCCTAAAAGCTTTACGTATACTTATTGACAGAGCTAGATGAACTTGGCTCTTATTTATGCTTGGACCGAACAAGGGACACCCTGTATAAGTAATGATACTAAAGTACTTCTCGAAGAGATACTTGATATCTTCAAGTGTGTCCGAAGTTGATGTTATCGGTACCTTTTGTGAGACTAGTTTTGTTCCATTTCATAGTTTTGAGGTGATCGTGTCTTATCTGTCCTAAGGAGTAATTTGTAGATACGTGAGATATCTCTGCGTGTCTTGTAAATAATTAATATTTTGTTTGTTATGGTGATAACTGTTACATAACATGAAGCTTTTAGAAAAAGTTTTTTTTTTAAGAAATTTTTCTTTTTGTGTTTATTTTGGACATTTTTGACATGGTGAAGAAAAATATCGTGACATCGTGAAGAAACCTGAATTTATCTAAACTAATATTATAAAGAGAAAATGTTTGATTTTTTGGATGTTTGTTTGTTACGCTTTCACGCTGAAACGGCTTCACCGGTTCCGGCGCGGTAAACGAGACATAATAGAAGTTTTATTGTTATGACGGCTATAGCTATTGGTAGACCATGACCTGGATGTAGGATTATCATCCCGATATTTCCACGGGATCGAGACTTAATGCCGGTAAAACCGCGGGGCGCAGCTAGTAGTTAATCATCATCTGCCTAGCCTTTTCTCAACTATGTTGGGGTCGGCTTCCAGTCTAACCGGATGCAGCTTAATACCAGTATTTTACATGGAGCGACTGCCTATCTGACCTCCACAACCCAGTTCCTGGGTAATACGATATCCCTTGGTAAGACTGGTTGTCAGACTTTCGGGCTACTGCAGACTATCCGTAACGACTGTCAAAGATCCACGAATGACAGCCGGGACCAACGGCTTAACGTGCTTTCCGAGGCAACGAGCGGTCTTGGTATGTAGTATATAACCGCGGCAAGCGTAGCTTAACCTGATCGATTGACCCATGCGGCTGTTATTACTTAGCCACAAGCCTAAACAACAAGCAGCTCCAAGCAGCTAGTAGTTAATATAAGTCTGAAATCCCAACCCGTCTTGAGCAAGCGTGGTGATCAGTGCTAGTGCCTTCTCTGTATGAGTAGAGGCTTTTGCCCAGCCGTGGGACAAGAATAGCCTGTTAATAAACTAAAGTTACTAAGATACTGTGTGTGTATCATAAGTCCATATTCATAATAAACACACTGTGTACCTAATTAAAACAATCCACAGATGTATTTATAGTTCTCGCATGCGTGCGTACAATAGTAAGTCAGTATCTGAGTATCCGTTGCCCTCAAACATTAAGTTCTAAAAATAATCGGAATAAATTTGTTTAACTTACATAATATGTTATTAAGTATGATTCGTGATAACCATCCCCAACTATTAAAGGCATCGCATCGTACGTAATTCCAGGTTTGTGGATATGTACTAACGTAAAGTGTAATTGTCGAAATAATTGAACAATTACGAAGGAAACCGAGTGGGCTCCGTATGTTTCGCGTAATCTTACAAGATTCGATCTAGAATGTTATTGAACCCCTATTTGATTTATCTCATTGGTTTAGTGGTCTCTAGCGCTAATGCCGAGCATGAAGTTTATTGAGTTTACGGGCAAAGTATTATTGAGTTTTTCCATCTGGAAATTCTCAGCAGCAGCGCCGTGTCTGGATTTGTGCCCGGGTGATGCCAATGGGCTTGCCTCCTATTACATGAGACTTAAACGTAACTGGTGACATGTGGGTGTACTAGAAGTTCATTTCTGCCTAACTTGTCGGGGAAACAGGCGTGATGTTTGTCTCCCTATTTCATTCTCCAACTGTGAACAAAGATTGGCGGAGTGGAGGAGGGACTTGTAGCTAAGTACTTAATAACAGCATTAACAGCTGCACGGGTCTATCGATCAGGTTAAGCTACTCTTGCCGCGGTTAGTCCGTGAATAATTGACCATCTTTACATACCAAGATCCCTCCGTGTCTCGGAAAGCACGTTAAGCCGTTAGTCCCGGCTGTCATTCGTGGATCTTTCACAGTCGTTACGGGTCGTCAGAAGCCCGACAGTCTGACAACCAGTCTTACCAAGGGGTTTCGAATTACCCAGTAACTGGGTTGCGGAGTTCAAATAGGCAGTCGCTCCATGTAAAATACTGGTACTCAGCTGCATCCGGTCAGACTGGAAGCCGACCCCAACATAGTTTAAACTGTGAACAAAGAAACAATATTTCTTCAATTAATTACGTCCCTGTTTCCTTGTTTTGTTACCCATAATTAACTTGCACCAACTAATTAATCCATAACACGGTGAGTCTCGGCTTTAATAAAACTCTTCGGATTGCAAAGGTTTCCGCATCTACCCGCGGACCCTTAAAAATATTCGGCTCCAGTACAAAGGGCGCACAAATTGTCATAATTGAAAGTTAACGTGCGTTAACTAACGTAATTACAAGAATTGTTTATAATTAAAGGCGTTACTTTTTTTCACTAAAACAAGCACCGAATTATACATAATTACTAGTTGTATTGCCTTCTGAACTTATCATTATGTCCGTTCTGTCCCGGGAAATTGTTCCTAGAAAAAGTTATTATCATGCTCTAAATAAAAAAGTATGCGATTATGAACCTTATTTTCTAAACCATAAGGATATTGAAATGCAATCTTTGATAAAAAAAGTGCAGCAATTTTGACCAGAAATTAATTTCTAATAAAAACAAAATAATATTGTTCGTCCTTAACGAAATTGAATTCCAATTTGAGTCTTAAAACTATTAAAATAAGGTTGAGAATAAAAGATTAGGGTGGCAATAAATGTCTTGATCGACAGGTCAATTACCTAAAGGCACGAGCACAGTGTACAAACTGAATATGGTTAAATTAGTATACGTGAACAATTGATGTATGAGTGATCAGAACACCCTGAATTGGTGATTAAAGAACCGTTGGGTGGTCGCTTATTTTTTTGTAAACATTCGGAAAACAGACAATAATTGCTTGCACCTTACTCCGTCCGTAATTGTTTATAATGAATGGAAACGTGATATAGGAATTGTGTAATGATCCTAATTTGTTCAAATGTAGGGCTTCTGAAGGTGAAGCAGGCTTTTGTTTTGATAATGACAGCAAAGAAGCTTCCAGAACGTGAAATTAATCGAATTTGGTTATTAAATAGCAAAAAAAAAAACTCGTGTTAGGATTTCATAATTTCGCGCCTAATATTGCACCTACCTACGTATTAACTTTATCAATCACAAATCTACCCGAACTAGTTATGCCGTAATTACAGAAACAATTAAAAAGCTATTGTGTCTCGCGTGGATCCACGTCCACGTTCGAAGGGTTAATATTAGGATCTTAATTTGATTGACGATATTATTCTCCAATTTGGCTATAAATTCAATACACTCACCATAGTCACATCAAACTAATCAGTAAAAGTTTACAACAAAAATATTTTAATTGATCGACAATGTAGCAAGTAGTAGCAACAGCAACCAACGCACCTGTCGCTGATTTACAACACACAAAAAAACACAGCGAAAAAAAAAATACAATCGCAGGACCTACATTAAAAAGCCATCGGTAGTGGTATTAACAAATGCTTAGGAGTTTAAGGGCTCATTACGGACTCGGGAAGTGGGGTGAGAAGGAAGGTTGGTCGAGATAAACATCAACCACTAGGAGGCACCTGTTAGGTTGTGGGTCGAAAAAAAACCCACTGTTAAATTCATAGGACAATGCTGTAGGGTTGAAAACTTATCAGGCTGACTGGTTGACAGGATGACTTTCTACACGAGTTATAACTAGAAGATTGTATAGGAAAGGTGTATAAAGACAGTATATTGTGGACGTGTTCGCATGTTCTGCGTATTTTTAGATTGCACGTTGCAATTTTATCGGCCGACAGTTTTATTTTTAAGTTGTATTGTCAATCAACGAAAGGACACAAAGGTACGATGCACTGTAGAAAATAAAACGTAAGTACTTAATTAATGACTCGCAGACAGGCGCGACGCGACACTAGTACAACAAATTGCACGATGCTTTTCATGGAACTTGTTCTACTAATATCGGGTTGCACCTGTCTGTGGGAGCCTTAAGGTGATAGCGAAATAGAAATTGCAATTTGCAAAATACGTAAATAAAATGAATTTCGCGGGATATATTGACGAGTCCCCCCTTAAATAGGATTAAAGGCGAGATCTTCAAGTAGATACACTACCTACTTACATCAAACCTCTAACAAACATTTATAAATTAATGTAGATGTAAATATTAGCTAAAGTACAACCTGTGCAGTACGGAATGTGTGCCTATCTAATGTGGCCTAGTTTACAAACATTCAAACGACCCAAAAACCAGACACGCTTGGCCAAATTCCCACTGTGATACATTCTCATATATTCCTTTCATTCAATACGAAAATACATTCTGTAGATCAAAATATATAAACGATGCTGTATTAATATTCACTGTATCCAAATTCGACACCTCGAACATTTGTTAAGCCCTCTAGGATTAAAAGTATAAAAGACTTTACCGCGCCAAAATACACAATTAAACGAAGACGGGGCTGAAACTGTTGAAACCAAATTTTCTAGACGTCTGCGAAGTTCCATCTAATTATCAACTGAAATAAGTTGGCGTCATACCGAGTGGCATTGTGTTTGTTTCATTATCGCCTACGCTAGTCAGGTTGACGACAGAGGGGAAGTTACCTTCGCGAATCCAATTGTTGCAACAGTAAACCCCTCCGTGTGTATACTTACTTCCAGAAGTATTAACTATTGGAGATGGGAGAAACCCCAACCCAAACGCAAAAACAATTTTAACATTAGCAAATATACGTTTATTACCTATGTATTCAATTTAAAATGAAATTCTATAATACCAATACAGTTTATCAATAAATCGTAAAACCCACCACTAATGAAGGGGTATAAAATTAAATTGTGCATTAGATACTAATAAATATCAAACTTTGAAACCATCCAAAATTACCCAACACCGGATGCGAATCAATCGTTCAATTATAAACATTAATTTGAAATTGAATCCACCACAAGAAATGAACTCCAAACACAAAGCGATAAAATTACACGTAACAAGGAAACGTGGAGCAGGTGATGGCAATTATCGATAGATACAGATGTGGGATGAAACAAAGCTCCACGTTAAACCGGACTACCTTACCAACACCTTTACATTTCCAACGGGCCAGCTGCCATCATTAAAAAGGGAAGTGTCATAAATGACGCCTCGAGTAATGTGCGTTCTACAATGGCCAATGACAAGACAATAGTTGGGACTTTACTACAAAATGTTATTACACAAAGATGAGCTCTGCCAACATACCACCCATAGATTCCGATTCATGAGCGCAAGTACCATAAAAGGCTCCATCACAATGGATTCTCTTCATCTTTTGTTGTTGAGGGTGGCTGGTGAAATGGTGGCGTCTTCCCGGTAAGAGGATTAGTTTTTGTTGTTACTGATGAATAAATTGTTTATTTACCTTGCGAGATCACTGTCAGCGCCCACGAATAAGTATAGGTCAGCGCTAACAAAACTCAACTGAGGGACCCGGACGCCTCCGGTGTCTTTCAATTGTTTTTAAGTACCAATGGTTTTTTAAGTGTTTTTTTTTTACGATAATTAATAAAGAACTAATAATGGCTAGCGATAAATAATAATAATATCTTTATTTCTCCCACAACAAATGCTGTAGAAAACATTCGGTTGAATATTTTAAGTTCTTGAGCGGATAATATTGAGTACTCAAGAGAAACACAAAGACATGCACGCTTCGTATTCTCATAAATCCATACTTATCAATTCTAAGGAATTTAAAAATAAACAGTGTTGCACCAACAGCTAATAGGAACGAGTTCCCTCAATCTGATACCGCATTCGCGCCAAATTTTTTTCCCTCCAAAAAAAAAACAGGGCTTTAGGTAGGCGCCAAAAAGCCGCCAGTTCTCAGAACGAGAATGAATGAAAAAAGCCATAAACTAAAGTTGCGCCTCACCGACAAACGGCTTCACGTGCCGATGCACCTAAGGACCAAAGACCAAAACTCTCCGTTGCTTAACAATTTATCGATAAACGAAGAATTGACCAGTTTTTTGTGTGTGCCTTATCTGTGGTTTGAGTGGCTCGTTGTGGCGATTAGAAACTCTTTAATTACGGGGATGTCATGTCGCTGTTGTTGTTGTTTGATTGCTTGGCTGGGAATAAAGAATTCGCTAAGAAATAAAAGGGAGATAATCTGATAGCGGTCAGGCTTTTTTGCCTGGAACTGGTGTTAGGATTAGAGCTTCCAAAACTTTGAAGACTGATTGCGGCATATCATTATTTTGTATGCTGTAGTACCTAAATCCCCAAGTCTCACAATGTATATATACAAAATAGTCACCGAAAGTTCCGGAAGCAGCGCATCAATATCGAAACAAGTTTCAAAACAATTTACGTCATGATTATCTATCAAGTCCACAATCTATTACATTTACGGACAGTCTGGGTCCGTTCTCATCTTCATCACATCATCCGGCTCTCCTTTGGGAAGTCGAAGATCATTTCGCCATTTCCTTTGTGGTCTACCGCTATGTCTCACGGTGTCTTGGGAATCCTTCTGTGGTTACTTATAAACTACAGGGTGTATTATAACTATTGTTCTTATTGCTTTGTCGGTAGGCTTGGGGCTATAATGTTGGCGTTTTTCTTGTTTGGTTTGATTTTCCGCTTTATGGAGCTTCAATTGGGAAGCGCCAGGATAGCCCGCGAAATTCAAATTTACTAACGTTTTTTTACAATTTGCAGGTCAATGTCTTGTTGAACGTCGATTAAAATATGATTCGCGAGCGTAAGAAGTATGTATTTACAGAATTATAATCATCAAAATCATCAATACAACACTCCCCAAATATAATCCTAGTTTCACGAAATAGTCATTGATGTTCAACATACAACCTGAAACTGACCTGCAAATTGCAAAAAAACGTAAGAAAATTTGAACTTCGCGGGTCATCTAGCGCATGCCCTAAGTAAGTTTTAGGATCTACAGAATTAAAAGCTTTTTCGAAATCCGATTCTACTAATAACTTCCCACAATACCTCCTGAATAAATGATGCAGTTCCAGATTCCATGTATTTTGGTAGCAAAATATTAAAAATCAAACCCCGCTGGCAATAGAATCTCCGCTGAAAATTCTAATCTAATCTTCCTGCAACTTGGTCCATACCCTCCCATATTAAATTGGCTTTGTTCACATCGTTTGTAGAACTTTTGAGCACGTCGTTTTCATTTATATTCATTCATTACTGTGATTAATAACCCGCGAGTGTTGAACATTTTTCGACAAGATTCTTTGATCGAAAATTGATGGCGCAATAATTGCACGGTGCAGAAATGAAGTACGAATTTTTGCAACCTATGCACCTGGACATCATTTGTACAAGTCAATCGGCGGCACCTTAAAAAGACTTCGATAATTACCGCAATGTCATTATTAACTGATTTCGGGAAAGTGAAAAAGTTATTGAAGCTTTCTCTTGATGTGTTCATTACGAATATTGCTATTTTGACGATTTTCAATGCAGAAAAATATTCAAATATTTTTACAACAATATTCGCGTGAAACAGTATTTATGATATTAACTCAACTGTTATTGGATTACGTTCTTTTTTCCAGCAATTTATTTTTAATATCGCCCAATTTCGAACACTCGCTCCCATATTTATGTATTGTAATCATTGCATATTTATGTTTATAATGTCGCTCTCAGATTGTTACCCGATCATCCCCTAAAGATATTTCGGTGAAAGAAAAAACAACTTTTTAAAACCGATTATTCCGCTGGTATAAATATCGCGTGCCTTTTTATTCAACGTTGAAACAATAAGATGATTAGCAACCCTTAGGCCAGGCTCGCTCCCTTTTTAAACGATAGAATTACTTCCCAGAACTTTGTTACAATGTTTTGATAGCCGAGGTCGTTATACGCTCAGAAATCTTACATCTCAGCGCTCGCGATTTTTCGTTTAATTTTTTTTTATTGGATCTGTTAGTGGTAATTTAAAGTTAACTTACAATTTTGCAATTTCATAGCATAAGTTTCTAACAACTTTTTGTCTACCGTGAGTAAATTATGATGTAATATGGCCGTGAAGATAATATTAAAGAATCATTGAGAAATATTCGTGTTTTTTTATTTAAAAAGTCACGTGTCATATTTTGGTGTAGAAGCAGGCCGTTGACACACACTCATGCTATGCGGTAATAACATTCCAAATTGACAGCAACATATTTCATTGCCAATGCAAAGGTCGGTCGTTCACAGTCTACGTTCTCGTTTAGATCATGTCAAGGTGAAGTTGGGTTGCAGCAATTAACTAATACATCTGAGAGGCCTCTTGCACAGATTAGGAGTGGTCCGGTCTGAAGGTTAAATATGACAATTTAACAAGCAATGCGCGGAATTGGTTCGGGATCAATTAGGTTTCACGATGATTGGGGTTGATTGCTTAGACATTTGTGAAGGGTTAATGATACTTGTTGATTCGAACTACCTGATTTCGGTGGGAAAGCTTTTCAAGGGTAAAAACAATGTTGCAAATGGGACTATATCCATTAACAACGCAGTACAAGGTGATCTAGTAAACGAATATGGCGAAAGTGTTATAGTATTCAATCATATGAAAATGTTACCATCTTCTGGATATGTAACTTAACAATAATTTCACGTGACACTCATTCAGACAAACGAAAGTTGTCAATGCAGACCCGGAACACATTTCAAACAAAGTTATGCATGGACAGTTAGTTAATCTCCGTATCTAATATTGCTGCGAAGTTATCTTTGATTGCATTCTCTAATTCGAAATACAAAGCAATTATATAATGAACAAGTTATGATAATGCGAAAGGTATTAGGGTCATCCATGATACAGCTGACAACAACGGAGAGAAAGCCACTGAGACGGATGACATGGTTCTAATTGTGAAATGCTCTGTGAATGTTACTTGTTACTCTGGTCATGATTCGTGGTGGATTGAGATTGTCGTTTCCTTGTGAAGATTGAGGGCTAGCTTCCTTGTTCACTCTTCTTTTGCGGTATATTGCTATGGGTTGAACTTTGACTACTGTCTCACCTGACATTATGTGATTATGAAGCTTGCTTCCCTATATTTGTTCACTTTCATGTTTCAACAGTCTCGAGAAATCAATCCTTCTTCCGATTTCAGTAGCTTAACTTATTTTTTGGAAGAGTTATATGTCCAGCAGCTGACTTCGATTGGCTGCCAAAAGGGAACTTCTCTAAAGTAATATCTTCAAATGTGCATCTTTATTAATTACTGCTTTCATTCAGACTAAACACCACGTCACACCAACGCATACTAAACCATATAAAACTACATTATTAAAACTCCAAGATGAATGGCCTACATCGTAAATCCACACAAGAAAATCCTCGTATAACTCCAACCTTAAAATTGATTCAAACGTATGCCCTCGCCGACAATGATTTACGTTGCTTCCGCAAGCTCGGGTTACGATCGGATGACATAACTTTCTACACCATATATGTCATGAGTAGAGACATTGTAGCGGTGTCTATTACGGTGTGAGCGGAGGGTGTCGTGTGTCCAGAAATATCTGGCTATTTAGCGGTGGGCGCGTTTACACCGACGCGTAATTCGGTGAGTTCAATCACCCGAAGTCAGTGATGCAGATTGGATAAGCCCTTGAATTTGAATAGAGGAGATGTTTTCATTGTCATGGGGACGACTTAACAATCGGATTAGTGAATTTTAGATCCGTATGACAAAACCTTAAAGTTCCTTTTAGCAGCATCCTTGAAAGTAAACTATTAGGGAGCGATAAAAAGGGGAAAAAATATATAAATATGTTAGCTGGCGGCAAAAAAAAAAGTTAAATGTAAATTACTAACATACAAAACAGCGTCGTCGTAAAGCTTTTACTTTCATTTATAAGTTGGAAAATGGTTAACAAACGATAAGAATTGTGAAAAGCGAAACCATTTACAATAATGACTTTGAAAATCGTTTGTTTACTCTTCGCGGCTTCTTTCTGCGTTGTTCGCTGAAACAAAGATTTGATCAAATCTACCTTGAAACTTTTAGCTTTTGTTCCTGTAAACAATTGTTGCTTGTTTTATTTTGCTCAAACTTTTAGCGTCAAGTCGTTTAACATTTTTAAAGTTTGGAAAACAAATAATTTAAGTACGATGGTTTTATTTTAAAACGCTGTCTTTTTTAAAAATATAGATATTTTTGTTTTCCAGTAAATGCAGTGATAAATTTTCGTTGGATCCCACTTTTGAATCCCAGTTTAATATTTTTGTCGTTGGATCCCACAAAACATTATTATGTATTTCCGTTGGATCCCAAATTTAAAAAATTCAAGACTACAGCTGTCAGTTAAATGTCAGTTCGGTGTGACAGTAGAGCACGCTAGTCGTTTAGGCGCGCCGGTTCCTATGTACTTTTTGTCGCGGGGACAATTCTAAATCGGGACAGTTCGTTGCCGGCCTAATTCCGAACTATCCACGCCGCCCATACTATATACTACTGTGGACTTCCTATTGCGTAATGCCGATACAATTGATAGCGTTTAGCGAATATCAGACACAGACTGACACAGTGCACGCTCCGGTGACGCGATACAGCATGCACTGTGTACGAAACGTTACGACACGATGCTCTTGTTGGAAAGTTGCATTAGTCATCTTGATAGACAGAAGTGGATATTAATATTAGAGGATGTGGGTGTGTTTATCTGACGTGTGATAGCTCTTTTTGTAACACAGATTTCGAGATTAGATTCGGCGTGTAATTGTGACGATAGCGTCGGGAGTGTCGCTTCCCGCTGGATCCGACCGCGTGAATACAAATTAAATATAATGTAGGATGTCGACGAGTGGACAGCCATTATGCGTTTCGAATGTTGTTTTGTGGTACTTTTGTGAATGCGCCACGTATAGTCTCGTGTTCAACACTTGAATTCTTAAAGAGCAATTAAAAAGACAATGGCCTGAAGGATAATTTATGTGTACAATCGAAGTAACATCGAAAAAGAAACTGAATTTAAAGACGTCTATATCAGCTGCGTTAACGCTTTGACAGACGGAGTGGAATCTAAATCGACACAAAGTGCAACAGCATGTTATAAGTTTCCATTAAGTTAATTCCTTTCTGCCCACAATAGATATCTGTAGCTACTCGAACCGTATCAAGACTAGAATAGTTGACAAGGAATGCCGGTCGGCCATGTTGGCTGGCGCACGCGCCGCTGAGCGCCAACTAATTAATACATGCCCTTCCAACTCTTCATTAGCGAGCAGACGCGTTTTTGTTAAGATCGGTGCGCGAGCGCAGGTTTTTCGCGTCGCGCGTGTTGGCTGCGCGGGAAATGAACACATAGGAAATTGTGTGATGGACTCGACTGATATCAAAAATTATTTAGAAATGTCATATGTTTTTATGCTTCATGTGTAAGCTTATGAAGACATATTGGATAAGTAAGTTTTTTTTGTCCATATCTGGTATATAGTATGTATACAACGTGTAACGGAAAGGGTATATACATACCAAGGGCACGGCTTCTTTGGATGATATCAAACGATATTGAAAGGGTTTTTTAATACTATCTCTACATGTTCGGAAGTTGTGAAATTTTTTAATACATTGATACCAGAAACCGAACTTTTTAAATTGAAATAAATACATCACTAGCACTAAGTCAGCTGATCGGTGTCAGTGAACTATTTGTAAGTAAAAATAAACCTCTTACTCCTGGTATTTCTGAATAAAAGGTTCCGCATGTTTATTTTTTATAATTTTTTGGTTTTTTACGTAGTTGTCCTTTTGTAGAAGATTACTTTGTAGATAATTATTATCTACTTACATAGTAATCTTCCACCCACCACCCACCTTACCATCGTACCTACAACACAGTTAACACCTAATTTAAAAACAATATTCCTGTAAATTTCCTAACGTTATTCCTAACTTTTTATTTTGGTGGCCATAAGGATGAACCGACGTTTTGCTTTAAATCATTTTTTTTATTCGATTCACAGATCGAATCCCGTGCTCTTGAATCGATCTTCCAAGAATTCATTCAAAAATCGTAATTAAAAAAATTCAACAACATTTACACACCTTTATTTTGTGACATATTTACAGTATTGCCAGTCAGGTGGGTACGTCTAAACTTTTAATAAATAATAATTGATAACCTTTCCGGCGTAATTAAATGACTTTCATTCAGATGGTACGGATGTAGTCGGTTAAAATCACATTGACTAATACAGAATACGACGCCGAGCGATTAATTTATGAAATACAGCTATGTCATTCGAAATGACAACTTCTATCAAACCGTCAAATGTTTCAATCTTCGCTTAGTGATAACATAAACAATGCGGACAAGTTAAAAAGTGTCGGCCTCAGTATGTAATTGATACCGTATCGAGGGCGCTCTCTCTCCCCCTCACCCCATCCGCGCCGGAGTCCCCCAGGGTTCCGTTCTGTCTCCCCTCATTTTCACCCTGTTCACTAGTGACATCCCGAACAGTAAAAAGGCACAGTTGGCGCTCTTCGCCGACGACACTGCCATATACTGTTCGGGTGTCAACCAGTCATCCATAGCTCGAAACCTCCAAACCTCCGCAAGCGCCTTGAGCGATTGGTTCCGGAAATGGAGAATCGAGGTCAACCCCGATAAGAGTCAGGCGGTCATCTTCTCGAAACCGCGCAAACTACCCCCCCCCCTCCCGCGCCCGATCTCTATGTATGGCAAGCCGATCCCCTGGGGAAAGCGAGCCAAATACTTAGGAGTCATCCTAGACCATAACCTCACCTTCAACGAGCACATAAAGACGGCGCGTTCGCGCGCCTCTTTCGCTCTCGGTAGGCTCCACTCCATGATAACTGCCCGCAGCAAATTGTCACTCAAGTGCAAATTGCGCCTCTACACCGCGGTCATCCGTCCCATCATGACCTATGCTTGCGTAGTCTTCGCACACGCCAAGCCGCGATTTCTGCATAAAATGCAAACCCTCCAGAACCGTTTCCTCCGAAAGGTCACGGGAGCCCCCTTCTATGTCCGAAATGTGAATCTGCATCTAGATCTCAGACTCCCCACCATCCAGCAGTTCATGAAACGCCTCTCCAAGCGCTTCTTTGACTCTGCCATAAAGCACCCCAATCCCCTGATTGCGGCGGCCTCCCGATACACTCCCTCCCGCATAAGTAGGATTCGCCGACCAAGGCATACCCTCACCATCCCCGACGACGCCACTACCCTCCTCCAGGAGAGCAGTAAGGCCACGAGTACTCTCAGTCGACAACACAAAAACAAGCTCAGACATCCGTCCTTCCGTCCTCGCCGCCGAGGCCCGTCGCGACGCCCCGCACCATCACCGTGCCCCCCCCGACCCTTGCTCGAGCCAGCCCGCGCAGCTGAGCCTGTAGTTTTAAATTCGCCCCTAAACACCAATAATAATACCGATCCAGCCTGTCCCTTGCTGTCCTCTTCCAGCGACGCCCTGAGCCGAGGTCCGAACCCCGCAGGGGGTTACCCTTAGCGCTGTCGCTTAGTTTTTAAGTTATTGTATGCCCTGGCTGGAGGCCTTAATTCGAGGCATCCACAGGAAAGTCCGGTTAAGCAGTAGCCATCCTCATAAAGGATGAACTGCGAGATGCCATTTAAAAAAAAAAAAAAAAAAAAATATGTAATTGATAAACCTACCTATTCGCTGTTTATGATTGTCAGCAGAATACTTTGGGCAAATATGAAGTTGAACTATTATGAGCCTTTATCATACTTAATAATTTTTACACATACGATCCAGGAGATTCGATTCACCTTACTATTGAATCGATTTGCTTGAAGATCGCATTAAAACGAATTGTTTCGAAAAATCGTCAGCTCGTACCATTGAATTGATCATAATAATCAAATCCTTACGTGCATCCTACCAGGAATTAATTGCTTAACCACTCACGCCCGGGTTTTTCCGTGGTCCAACTGAACCCAAAACATCATTTCAATTCACCTCTTCGCAACTTATTCTTCTCCTAGTACAAATAAAATCATAGTGGGTTCCGTTCATATTTTTTTAAATACGTTTATTTTTTTATTTAATAATATGACGAAAACTATTATTAACAAGTTAATAGCTTTTTTTATTACAAAATAATAGCACGCACGCATATTTTTTCTCTGTAGGACTAACCGAAAGAATTATCGGAAGTTCACGGTCTGTCGGTACTGTTTGAGTGGTACATGGGTTTTATTGGTTTGAACACGTTTATCTTTATTATAATTCAAATGAAGTCAATAAAATTGTCACAAAACTGCATCTAACTGGAAAGAAATGAATAAAAGTACTAGGACCGCATGAGTAACAGAAATGTTTATTGCCGAATTGAAAATCGTTTGCTCACAGAACCCTGATTACATCGTTACACACACGTAAGCATCATAATGTGTGTAAACCTAATGGGTTAGGGTCTTAGGGTACTTGAACCAATTGCAGTCCGTGCAGTTTCAATTACTCCTGGTAAATACAACTTCTAATTCAGACTTCTAACGAGATAACGCGGCCCCATAATATGGATTGAAATGAATAATATTCCGGAGTTGCGGGAATTTCCGGGGTTGCGGGAATGTTCTAACGAGATAACGCGGACCTGGAATGAAAGGGCAACTGAAAGAACAGGGAACCCCTCATACAAATAGGACTATGGTAACTTCGGACCGGCATTTCTGGGATCCGAACGTAGTGCGAAACCGCCCTAAGAGTCTAACACTTCGTTCCGCCCCACCCAGGGTGGGAGCTGGCTCATTGATGATATTCCCACCCCAAAAAAATATGAATGAATTTTCAATTTTGAATTTAAATTACGTAATTAGTTTGCTCTAGTGTGTTAGATTTACTTAAAAGTTTAACGGAGTTTAGTTGAAATTATTATTAGGATGTAAAATAATCTTGAATTCTTGAACAATATTTTTTAATAGTAGTGGACACTAATTAGGACAGCTACCCTATAGGTATCTAAATTTGACGAAATAATATTTAGGTACCAGAATAGCAGGGAATAGGAGCTTTGTTTAGCATTATTGTTATTGCTTTGCTCGTCAGTTGTCAGTCGTCGTCCTGTTCCGCGTCTAGTGCACTCGTTTCTATCCCTGTGATACGCGCATCAGTTCAGTACGGCTACACCTAATTGACTTTTTTTTGTTGTGTTTGCAAAATGTCATATAATAGCGAATATTACGAAATGATGATGTGTGTCGGAGCAGAACATGGTAATTTGCGAGCTTCCCGAGAACTGTACCGTCGCCGTTTTATTGAGGGTAGACCAGATGCTGAGCGTCGACAGCTGCCTTCGTTGGCATGTTTAGTCGGATGGTACATCGTCTGTACCAAACTGGGTCATTCCACGCACCTGCTTCAGAGGGTCGCCCGAGTACCTACTACCGATCCAGAATTTGAAGAAGCCGTATTGGATCATTTTGAACTCAATCCACGCACTAGCACACGTCGAGCTGCATTAGCGCTGGGTGCCTTTAACCATATGCAGGTATGGCGAGTGCTGAGCAATGACAGTCAGCACCCATACCACTTCCGTCGCACCCAGGAGCTGATACCGGCAGATTTTTGCCTCGTGTGGCGTTTTGCGAGTGGTACCGAAGCCAGATAGAACAGACCTAACCTCGTTAGACTTTTTTTGTGGGGGTACATACAAAATTTTGTGTACGCAGTGCATTTGTGAATAGTGTGATACAATAAACCAAATGAAAGTGCGGATTGAGGCCGCTTTCAGGACAATAACACCAGACATGCTACACAATGTTCAGGTGTCCATGAACAAGCGAGCGGCCTTGTGCATACAATACCAAGGTCACCACATCGAACCCCATCTTTAAAAATGTAAGTTAATTTAATAAAACATTAAGCAAAGCTTACTGTTCACTCGGTAATAAGTAATAATAAGGGATGAAACTAGTTAACCTACACAAAGTTTGTTTCGATTGTTTACGCAAGTTTTGTTATCTCAGTTTTTACATGCAATTTCTGGTTTGACAAATTAACGAGTAAACTGTAAATCAATAATTACGCATTAATTTTTACATCACGGTAAAGAAGGTATGGTTTATTGCGCGCGCGCGCGATCGCTTGGGCGGCGCGGGCGGGGGGCGGTATGTTTTATTTCGTCAGTTCGCGCCGACAAAGAACACCGCCTGCGGTAGGCTAAGTACTACGGTACTAGGCGCGCAGAATTACGGAAGAGATTTATCGTGATATTGGCAAGTGACGTAGAAAGTTATTGACCTACGTAGTGCGGTGACACGTTTGTTATGATTTGAATTTAAGAAACTAAAGAAACCGAAAATTTGGTATCAATTCTTCGAGTATTTTATTTTGAGTTGAAACTTTGTATAGTGATTCTATACCAGCTTTCATCTTTAGTGCTTCAGGATAGATATAGGGTTTCTGTTACACGTTGTATATATATTTTTTTACAAGCTTTTGTTTTTTTTTAAGTTACAGTTTCTGTTGGAAGTCATCGACTCCTTTCGAGTAGGTATTCTATAAATCCTCTCGCACATTAGAATAAAAGTTAATTTCAATAAATTATAATCATGTATTTAATAGTCGCTCCATGTGAAATACTGGTATTCAGCTGCATCCGGTTAGACTGGATGCCGACCCCAACATAGTTGGGAAAAGGCTAGGCAGATGATGATGATGATCAATAAATCATAAAAATTTACTATAAATTCCTAAAGTATGAAACTACTCTGTAATTAAAATGGTATATGATTAGTTTAATTACGATCGGATCTCTGGTGGGGATTTATATACTTTATATTTTATAGTTACGCCTTTAAATTCTCACTAACATAAAGTTTAGTTTTTTCGCTGGTTACAAACTACACGTACCGATATTAAGATGGTGTTTTACGATTCCCTCCAGTGATATGTTTAAATGTCGGTTTTTATGCGGTTATGATATTACGTTTTTTATTGTTTCCGGTTTTCGAGTCGGCAGGTTTATCTTTATGTTCTATTTTATTATTGTCTTGTTGAAACGTAGGTACGCTTTTTGTTAGAGTTAGCATTTTTTGGGAAAACCTCAGATATAAAGTTATCAGGTATGATCGAGGAGCAAAGTTTGTGATGCGAACTTTATGTTCGTGCTCTCTGAATGGCAGCTGTTAATTAATTGAAGTTTTTGTCAAGCTTTAAGGCTACCGCAGACAGGAGCGACGCGACGGACGCGATTCTGGTAGAAAAAAAATCATTTTGTTTTCATGGAAATTGTTCTCAAAGTCGCGTCGCGCCTGGTTGCGAGAGCCTTTATTTGAACGTTGACTTGTGGTTATTCATCGTGATTATTTAACTCTCAATACACTGCGTACATTATCACAATTTAATTCTAAACGAGAAAAACTTCTTGCCCGATTTCTGCAAAACATATAATTTTAAAGCATTCGGTAGGTGACTTTCAATCGAAAATGTTTACAAGAGACTTACAGCATTACCTAAGGCTCCCGCAAACAGGCGCGACACGAATCTAATAGAACAATTTCTATGAAATTATAGGAAATTGTTCTACCAGAATCACGTACCACTGTCGCGTCGCGCCTGTCTGCGGGAGCCTCACATTAACAAAAAACGCGATGTTCTGAAGTTTTCGAAAGCAAGACTCTGTGAATGTAAACTCCATTATTCATATAAAAAGCTCTTGATTAATATGGGTTTTGTTGCAAAAAGTTTGCCGCGTGCAAACTTTTGGCTATCAAGGCGATGGCATTGACCTTTCCGATTGGTTCGATAGATATGGGACGAACAATGAGGTAGAAATAAGAGCTTAACTTCGGCCAGGGCTGGCAAACATTCGGGCGAAAGATTAAATAAATAAGTTACCTACACAAATACCTAACGTTATCATAAAAAGTTTGAAATGCGTTTAGAAAATAGCTGTTTTGATCCCCGTTTACTTATTTCTTTAGTATCTCTGATGATATAGCTCCTAAGTATCAAAGTACTGTTTAACTTGGTTTGTGAGTCGTTAATATAGATAGGTTTATGATAGCCTCGTAAGTTATGTACTTAACAATTTATAGCCGCTTTTAGTCTGGAGTTAGAAATAAAATGATCGAGGTGGAACGTGTAATAAAATGGAATTGTTTTTGTTCAAATAAGACCTTTATAAAATAACCGTCTATTATTTTGATTGTGAGTGTATACCTACAATTTCTCAGCAAATCCACCATTAGTTTTGATCTATGAATATGACACATGTCACTCACATGGCTTTGACTACAAGACATACGCTGTGTCCTAACCGAAAACGACTGTTGTGCGAATACGCGATTACACGGTAGTTTATACGAATTTATGATTTTTTGACGTACAGCGCCCTGCGGTTTCACCCGCATAAGTTTCGATCCCGTGGGAATATCTGGATGTAGCCTATGTGTTATTCTGATGTATACGCTATATTATTGTAAAGTTACATCAAAATCCATTCAGTAGTTTTTGCGTGTAGCAGTAACAAACATACAAACTTTCGCCTTTATAATCTTGTAGTGTGACAAACGCGATTTGTTCGATCGCTCTAGTACCTACCTACGTCATATTCATAATAACGAGCGCGGCGATCACGTGCTTACTCGCGCGACAGTGGCTTTCGGTTAGGACACGGCCTTAGGAGTCGCCTCAAAATCTTCAAATCAATTAATCTATCCTTTGTTTCTGCATCACTAGCTGCCATAGCCACAACAATCGAAAACTTATGTAATAAATCATGTCGCCAGCCCTAGTAACGGTGCAAATGCTAAAACACGACGGGGCGGTCGGATGATACGATGTCGCTGTGTTTGGCTCCTGCATCCGCCTGTCCGATTACTCCCGACTCTCCGGACCTCCATTAAGAGCAGAATGTATTGTAAGATAATAATGACAGACCTCTTTAGATGTGAGAGTCAATATTGTTTGAGGACGCCGCTGTGGGATCAGGTTTGGGTTTAGTGGATTTCCATAATCTTGTCTTGTATGATGTCTTGTGTTTTGATGCGTTTGATATGGGGGCCGGGGAGCGTGATTAGCTTTGTGTTTTTGTTTTTAGAGTGATGGAAAATCTCAGATTTTGAACACTCGCAGATAAAACGAAAATGTATGTGTTTATTTATATTCATTACTTGCGTGGGTAGTACAACGTTATAAAGTATTAACATTATTAGAAATTAATGAAGTGACTAATTCATTTGAAAATTCAATTTACCAACTCTTTTAAATGTCAAGGTTGTTATAATTAAAGTAAGTATAAATTATTGTCATTAGGCCATATAACGCCATATAGCCGTATATGCCATATAGCGCCATATAACGATTTCTCAAGAGTCTTGATTATAGACATTACAGTGCTTTAATCATGCTAATGTCTTTAAATTATAAAAAGCTAATTCTTTGAAGTCATTAGTAATTTGCTGTAAATGGTAACTCCAATAACACAAGCAGTTCTTTGATATAATTGACAAAGAGTTGCTTGACATTGCTTTGCCATACGTTCGTGTTCCCAGTAGGACGCCTTTTCGCCTAAACATGTAATTATCAAAATAATGCACGTTTCCCTTACATGCCGGCGACACAAAGGAGGTCGTTACATCCAGCCAGACTAGCCAACTCCTACATAGTTCTAGCGAGTTAGTCATAACTTCCGACATATCAAACACTTCACTATTACGTTAGGGAAGTTAGTTTCCGTCCTCAGACATATGCACAGTAGCTATACAACACAAATTGACGCCCTTCACATAGAGGTCAAAATTGAATACAAAAGCGCAATGTTCGCGTCCACAAACTTAATTATACCGCTCGCAACTGAAATCTAACCGATCCTCGCAGTGTTTAAATGACATTAGCATATTTGACGGCAGCAAATACATTTTTGTGTGCCAGTACATTTGGCTTACCATAATAAATGTGGTTTATGGCGTGTGCGATGTACGTGGGTAGACTGACACCAAGCGGTCAAGGTCGCGGCGTCCGTCGTCCTGCGAAGGTCACGGCTCTGACCGAGACCCTGTTTGTCCTCCGAAGTTCTGCGTAAAATGAGCTGTTTCTTTTTAGATGGTTATCCTTAGATGCTTGTGAAATATGGTGCAATTGAGATTTATGGGTTATCTTGGTGGTAATGTGTGGTGGCTCCTGGAATAGTCGTTTGGTTAGTCATAATAGTACAGGTTCTTGGGATGCACCTGAAGCTTAGTTTGTCAAAAGTAAAATCTGACCCAATTGCGTAAAACACTATCAGAATTGTCTATTTAAAATGATTCAGATTGAGATTGATTAGGGTGCTGATCAAGTCTACCAGCATACACAAAAGCAAAACACAAAAGTCCCTACAACGAATGAACCATCCACACAACGCAACTAAGTTCCAGTAAGTACATAATTCATGTTTAAAGTTATCAGTGCGCCATATAATTACGAGAACAAACCTATATTTTAATATCGCGTTATAATTTGCAGGCAATTTTGTCGCTAGCGTTACAATGTGGACGCCATTGATAAGCATCAGTGAAATATGATGATACCATTATTTTTTTATTGCACAACACGCCACCGCCATAGAAAACTCACGGAGATATTATCTTGGACAAGTACTTAGATGGCGTATGAATGCTATCTGCGGAATATATGCAAAAATATTGGTTTAATGGATCCTTTAAGCATGGAAATAATGCTTCTAGGTCGGGTTATTCATCATAATTGTGTCGTCATGAGCTGGTTTTCACCAACTTCGGCCGGATCTACTAAGGTCCATTTGGCTAGAATGAGGCGCACGACCTTTAGATGTTGAAGATGGACTTCTTGATATGAGTCTTGTTATATTTCGCGAAACGAGATCGGCGAAAACCCCGCTTCTATAACTGGTGTATTATATTATGTCCCAAGAGCCAATTCGCAAGTCACATTTCGACCCTAGAGAGCTTAACTGAAACCTTAATCATACGAAGACCGACAATAGTTTACGCAACCGGTAATTACCTAATAAGTTCATTCAACTTTCCGCAGGAAACGAGGCAGCTAGTAATTATACAGTTTTCCATTATTTTCAGGTTAGCTCACGATCCAAAAATACGAACCCTTTTTACCGTCGAATTGTGAGGCTCCCATAATGTTTTAAACCTGAATAGTAATTTATTTAAAAAGCGTTTCTTCATAACCCTTCCGGGGCATTGTCCCGTAATAAATTGATGATCGCAACAAGCTATCACAAAACACACCACTTTAATTCCGTGTAAAGGATCCATCAATCTATTTTCAACGCGGCCTTGGTCATGAAAAATGTTAGTAGCTTCAGAGGGCTCGATAGCTATTATAAATACGATTATTATGGCATTGTATCGATCTCCTGAGGTTCAAGGTAGGCCGTACTCGCCTCCTTCCTCAGTCTTCTTTGTACTTATTCTTTCTGAATAATGTTCGCTTTCATTGTTCACAAATACACGCGGGATTCCGTCGCGCGTCGCCCGGAAAATCTTCTTTTTTAACTCTGCTGATGAATTTCTCATCACCCTTTTGTCGTTTGGCTATGTATGGCTGAGTGTGCTCACTCATCAAGATTGCTATTTATATATACTTTGAAGCGTTTTAATGGACATTTATAGAATGTTTTATTCAGTCCTTTCCGGGATAAGATTTGATTTGATGTTTCTCGTAGGCGTTGGATGGAATAACGTAGAATTGCTTTGTGTTTATTGTTTATAAATTCTATTCTCTCGAGAAATTCCCGACATTTGAGCCTTACATGTTGCCACGGAACTAATATTCGTAAAATACTGTCGGAGAAGTATGAAAACAATGGACTGGGTATCGATTTAAAGAATCAAAAGCTAAGAAATAGTCAGGAATAATGTAATTTTTACACGCAAATCGAAATAAGCCTGTGTAGCACAAACTTTTAGTACTTAAAATATCTGAGATTTGATGCCTACATCATCCTAAGATATAGCTATTACATCCGTCATCACAGAAAATACTAGATTTACATCAAGTCTGGAAAGTCCTATATTAATGCCACAAACAATTTTTACATGTCTACGTATCTAATAATTCTTTAAGTACACTTAACCTTGGGGAGTTCATTGGCAAAACTAATACTTTACACGTTGGTGGTACTGAGGCCATCTTAGTTCAGCGACACTTAAGACGAAATGTGACTAAGGATCGCTTCCGTCACGAAGGGAATTTCACAGCGAATTCATAGCGAAATTCCTACATGAGTTAGAAATTCCTTGGCAGTCTCAAGGTGAACCAAAACAGTGCTTACGTCATGTCGATAATTGTATAGCATAGAGTTTGGAAAAATCCTGAAACAAGTTGTGCAAGATCATAACCTAGATTTTGGCACAGCGTTTAGTGTGTTGTAATATGTAATGCATAGTAAACTATTGCATCAGGAGTCCATTTGACGAAATATCTGACGAAAACATCATCTACAGACCATTACCTAAGACATTTTAGGCAGTCCCACTGGACTAGTCATGATGTCTTGCATTAGTCGAGTGTTATTTTTTTCTATAAGTTTTTTTTCAGCCAGTCTTCTAAACATTTCTTAGGTCTAGCCCGCTCATTGCTTAAAATCTTTTCCTAATGCTAGAATTAGCTGGTTATCACTCAACAAAGTTATTAGTAAAACATTACCTCAGTCGAACGACCTCTTATTGTACTGCGAACAATATTACGTAATGTCAAAAACCATTAATCTGTTCCGGTCGCTAATCCATCGTGTTTTAACGAGAAAATCCATGAAAAACGATCTTTTCTTCCGAAAGCTCCGGTTTATCGCGTCAAATGCCTTGCCAACTGTCCATCATGGCGGTTCAAGGTCGGTCAAGTCAAACATTCAGCTGATGTATGTAATTGTGAATCTCTCCGATATTATCAAAATGAAAGTTTGAATGTGATTGTGGATGTATTTCGATGGAGTTTAGGAATTTGGACATATCCTATACAAGTATATGTATACCTATATCAAGCTAGTGAAGCTGCTCTAATGGTGGTCCCTACGGAAAAATATTCAGTTTTCCGAAGTACGCTTTGTGCTGATCTAGGATACATTGAATCCCTGTACCAAATTGTATCCAAGTCCGTTCAGCCGTTACGGCTTGCCGGATTACTGCGTATCATAAAAACGGATGCCAAAAATAACTAAACAGTGCATTCGTGCCGAGGTAGGGTTACCAGATGACAGGAATTTTCCTGACATGTCCAAAATTTCAGAAAATTGGAAATAGTCAGGAATTTAAAAAAAAGAGAAAAATATAAGAAATAAAATTATAATCAAAGAATAAAATGCAGTAATTAACAATTCATTAATTGATTATTTATTAATATTATTCATCTGAACCTCGTACTTTTCATTGCTGGATATAGCTTTCAGCAACTGCTGGTCTTTCATAACAATTTTCATGATGTATTCTTCAGATTGAACTGTGTCAACAGTAGAGCCTTAACAGAAGCTATGGACAGTCTATTTCTCACCTTTGTCCATTGCGCACGCGTTGATGAAAAATGTCAGGAAATTGCTAAGGCAGGGATTTTTCCAGAAAAATTATTTTCGGATCTGGTAACCCTATGCCGAGGGCAAGGAATGTGCTCTTAAAAGCTTGTTACGATTGCTTTGTGCATTCGGAATTTGCTTTAGTATTTTATGTATTCCGCTCGAGTCCTTTTGGTGATCTTTCAAAGATACCAAATGAGTCTAGAAAAGCAATTTTACTTTGCCGACGTACAGACGCCAGCACATCAAGCTACTACAATCTATCAAATTTCTTTAATAAATTTTTAACTTTATCACTAAAGTATAAGGTTCAAAGTAGATTGGGATTATTTGACAGTTTCAAGTAGCTTGATGTGCTGGCGTCTGTACATTGCATTTTTTTTTAAGTTTTTGCTCTAGGATTGCCTAATGGAGACGCAATGTAAAGCATACATTTCAAAAATCTCTACGTGAGCTCATGCGAATGGCTTTAATCGCAGGATGGAAACATGAGCGTCGTTTCATCTAATAATAATGCATTCCGTAGCGAACAGTGTACCGGGCGGTGGCGGAGTTTCCTCTCGCTTAGGAGTAGTTTACGTGTTGAATGTTAAATATTGTCGTCATGTCTGTCCGTCAGTGCACGTGTTCTCAGGTTCAAGGGCGGTTCGCCGGTCGTTACACTTCGCTTTTTGCGCGTTTGCGTAACTATACCTCCCCAGACACATAGATTGATGACTAAAGCATGTAAACATGACATCGCGCCGGTGACATGTTCAAAACGAATCTTGGCATCCGGCTCGCTCAGACCGATGCTCATGGTTACATATTATTTATTTATTATGTTTTGTGTTTATAGAGGAATCTCACGTGATTTTGTCACACCCGCAGACACCACCCTTTTTGCTGTTACTTATTTTATACACCTTTTATTACCCCATTCAACCATATTAAATTACCGCATAAACTTAGTTTTCAATACATAAAGTTCTCACATAACTGCACTAGTAAATTGCTTTATTAGCAGACTGATGTCTTAGCAACGATTCGATTATTTATACATGTGTAGTAAGTAGATACACGGTGACGTAACGTAACTAGGTAGCCGATGTTTTATTCAATATATCGCCGACTCTATAACATTGACTTTCTAAAACGCTAATAAAACCTTTATAAACGTCTTATTTTACCATTCACATACATAATTTTATAATTGTTTACACGGAACGGTTGTTTGACGTCATATTTTCTCACTTTAAACTTTTTATGAGCATGTACTGTCACCTTAAGAAAACGTTGATCGCTTTTGGACTTCATCACATTAAACTTGTTACTTGTCAGTCGATGTAATTAGGGCAAAATTTTAACGACGCCATAATATGACAAGGTTCTAAGTATAGTTAAGGTTTTCGTAAGTCTACAAAACCGTTCGTCACATTATTTCGTCTAAGTGTCTCGACGACTACGTTTGTTATGTAGAATAAATATGCAATTTATTTGTCCGCCTGTTTGTACGCACCTTCGCTCCCGGCGCCCCCTGCCGGCTGCGGCAATTTACTACACAAACATGAGCATCGCCTCCCGAATCAAATCGACGTTTTGTAACCAGTTCCCGTGCTCCCGAAACATCGACATCCCAAAAAGAGAAATGTATAGACGTGCTCTAATTTAAAAAGCACAGTAGCGGCTCTGTTATTATGTCTTTCACACCTTTTTTTTTTAAAAGGATTCTCATGTACTAGAAACTTTGAAATTGTTTTAACTCTCGATTAGGATTTGAAAAACGTTTCGTTATTTAGCACCTTGTATTTCTAGTAGCGTACTATATTCTGACTAGTGTCATGAATTTATGTTGATTATATTCTACACTTCAAGGTTGTACTTTGCTAAATTTGCTTAGAATATAAATCAGCCCAGTACCTACATGTAACATTTTATGGACTCTAACCAAATATATACTCAAAAAATCTAGGATCTCAAAAAATAAGAATCTCGTAAATTCACTCAGATGACACAGCATTTTGGTGAAACACCAAATTCTGACACGCTAAGTATGAAACACTTCTGCATATTTGGTGACGAAGTGCTCAAGCTACCAGGACTGTAGGCGTGTGAATCATTCAACAATTCAACTAGGAGTACATGTCAAGGTCGTCACAAGACCTACGCGGCAATCAAAATTTTATGGTGCTTCGTATCTCTAAATATAGTTAATGGTCATGAGCGAGGCCTTTTTAGGGGTTTTCTATGTTCGTCCTTATTTTGTAATATTTGTTTTAAAGTTTTTTGCGAAAATTCTGCCTTTGGTCTGCGAAACTGGACTAGAACAGATTTTGGTGGTCCACGATAATTTAGGCATAGGTTTCGAAGGCTCTAATGGCAGCGTTATAGGGAACAGCGATATTTGAAATAAGTTAGAAAGAACCTTATTGAACAAGTCCTGTGTGGGTTGGAAATATACGCTTGGCGCCAGCGCCACCATAGTAACAAGTAAGTTTTTTTAATCGAGATTTATGGCCACACTTAAGAGCGTTTGCGACGTACGGCATTTCATACAAACTTTCAAGCCCTTGTTTTTTGAAATGCATGAACCGATTTTAATGAAACGTCTGACGCATAAGCAGAATACAAAGGTCTAATTTGGCGGTAACACTATTTTTCGAAAATGTTCTTAACTCACTTTTCAGGCCTTTGTATCCTGCTTATGCATACGAAGTTTAATTAAAATCGGTTCATTCATTTCGAAAAACAAGGGCTTGAAAGTTTGTATGAAATGCCGTACGTCGTAAACGCTCTTAAGCCAAATATTATGTTTGTGTACCAGTAACATTAATTCGCAAACCACGCATTCTTAACAATTTCCTGCGATAAGAGATCTGGACCAATACAGTAACAGTTGACAAAAAGCGAGTATATACAAAAATCTAAGATCACATCATCATTCATGAATGCAGAACAACTGTTCGTTTGCAAATGAATCATAAACTCGGCTGCTTTATGCCTACATCCTTTCTGCGAACTCGGAGACTTGAACATCCGTACCGCTTTGTATCGACTTGACTCAAGGTTCAGAGGTCGGTATAGCCAAGTAGTGTATCTACCACGCTTGCCTTGCCTGCGGAAGCAAGGGTCACGAGTTCAAATCGGTTTACGAAAACTATGCCGACGGCCGTAGACGGTTGGAATTGAATTAGAAGGCGTTCTGTCACGAATTATAATCTTAATTGCTTGATTGATGAGCAGTTTACAATTGGTTTTTAATTACATGTGTGGAATTATTCATCTTGGTACGTTGAACTATGCGAGATGAACAATGGTCTTTAAGAAGGCTGCTGAGGCAGATATGGAATATAAATAGTATGTATGTGCATTATAGGTTTGAACCTATTTATGTATTTGTGTACGTTTTTTATTTATAATTTAATAATTTTAATAGTTTTTTTATCATTGTTCGGCTCAATCAAAGCACCTGCCATCTAATCTCTTCATCACCCTTGGTTGACTGATAGAGAATGCCTGAGGCATTAAGTCCGCCTTTGTACATTTTTGTGTGCGAAACGATTATTAAATAAATAAAAAAATCTGATGTACTGGTCTAACTTGGCACTTGGGAGAGGCCTACTTTTTTATTTTTTTTTTTATTTGAAATGGGTTTGCTCTTGACTCTAGTCTAGGTCAGAGGTGACAAGACAAAGTCGACGATGGAGTGAGCTTACCCAGAAGAAGCCTATTGACTCTCACTTTGAAGAGTTTCGGGTTGTATGAGCTCTGAAACACAGTCGCAGGTAGAGAGTTCCACTCTTTTTTTTTTTTTTTTTTTTATAAATGGCATCTCGCAGTTCATCCTTTATGAGGATGGCTACTGCTTAACCGGACTTTCCTGTGGATGCCTCGAATTAAGGCCTCCAGCCAGGGCATACAATAACTTAAAAACTAAGCGACAGCGCTAAGGGTAACCCCCTGCGGGGTTCGGACCTCGGCTCAGGGCGTCGCTGGAAGAGGACAGCAAGGGACAGGCTGGATCGGTATTATTATTAGTGTTTAGGGGCGAATTTAAAACTACAGGCTCAGCTGCGCGGGCTGGCTCGAGCAAGGGTCGGGGCGGGCACGGTGATGGTGCGGGACGTCGCGACGGGCCTCGGCGGCGAGGACGGAAGGACGGATGTCTGAGCTTGTGTTTGTGTTGTCGACTGAGAGTACTCGTGGCCTTACTGCTCTCCTGGAGGAGGGTAGTGGCGTCGTCGGGGATAGTGAGGGTATGCCTTGGTCGGCGAATCCTACTTATGCGGGAGGGAGTGTATCGGGAGGCCGCCGCAATCAGGGGATTGGGGTGCTTTATGGCAGAGTCAAAGAAGCGCTTGGAGAGGCGTTTCATGAACTGCTGGATGGTGGGGAGTCTGAGATCTAGATGCAGATTCACATTTCGGACATAGAAGGGGGCTCCCGTGACCTTTCGGAGGAAACGGTTCTGGAGGGTTTGCATTTTATGCAGAAATCGCGGCTTGGCGTGTGCGAAGACTACGCAAGCATAGGTCATGATGGGACGGATGACCGCGGTGTAGAGGCGCAATTTGCACTTGAGTGACAATTTGCTGCGGGCAGTTATCATGGAGTGGAGCCTACCGAGAGCGAAAGAGGCGCGCGAACGCGCCGTCTTTATGTGCTCGTTGAAGGTGAGGTTGTGGTCTAGGATGACACCTAAGTATTTGGCTCGCTTTCCCCAGGGGATCGGCTTGCCATACATAGAGATCGGGCGCGGGAGGGGGGGGGGTAGTTTGCGCGGTTTCGAGAAGATGACCGCCTGACTCTTATCGGGGTTGACCTCGATTCTCCATTTCCGGAACCAATCGCTCAAGGCGCTTGCGGAGGTTTGGAGGTTTCGAGCTATGGATGACTGGTTGACACCCGAACAGTATATGGCAGTGTCGTCGGCGAAGAGCGCCAACTGTGCCTTTTTACTGTTCGGGATGTCACTAGTGAACAGGGTGAAAATGAGGGGAGACAGAACGGAACCCTGGGGGACTCCGGCGCGGATGGGGTGAGGGGGAGAGAGAGCGCCCTCGATACGGTAGCGGAAAGTGCGGTCCGACAGAAAATCTCGTAAGATGAGCACGAGACGGTCTGGCACACCTAGCAGGTACAGCTTATATAATAAGCCATTGTGCCAGACCTTGTCGAACGCCTTCGCTATATCGAAGAACAGGACGCCTGTCGAAGCACCTCGCTGAAAAGCAGCGCTAATGTGCTCGACTATGCGGTGGAGCTGGTGGATGCACGAATGCTTCGTGCGAAAACCGAACTGTTCGGGGGGGATGAGGCTCTTTGCTTCGGCATAGTCTTTGAGGCGCTTATAAATAAGCCTCTCGTAGACTTTACCGAAAACATTTAGCAGACTGATGGGGCGGTAGCTGGAGGGCTCAGACTTGGGCTTGCCTGGCTTTGGGATGCCTATGACTGTGGCTTCTTTCCACATTTGGGGGAAGATGTTGTTGCTCAGGGCGCCATTGAAGATGGCGGTCATGAGCAGTATGAGGGGGGCGGGGAGGAGTTTGTACACCCTGTTGGTGATACCGTCCGAACCGGGGGCTTTGCGGGTTGCGAGTCCTTTTATGATGTCTTGCACTTCGTCGGGAGTGACGGGAGGCAGAGGATCATCAGGGTCTTCGACTGGCGGGAGGGAGGCTCTCCGTTCGACTTCAGCGTTCACCTCGTCGAGGTGCGCTCTGTCTACTGGTTGAGAGCTGGGAGTGCATTGAGCCTCTAGGCTGTCGGCTAGGCATTCGGCCTTTTCGAGGTTTTCGAAAGCGACCGTTTTGTCGGGGCGTGTGAGGGGAGGAACTGTGGCCTCTTCAGAGGAGCGGAGCTTCCTCTGGAGTTGCCAGAAGGCGTGGTGGGTGGGCTCGAGTTCGCCGATCAACTTATCCCATCCCTCGGAGCGCCACTCCCCTATGCGTTTCTTTACAGCACGCTGTAAATGGCGCATGTGGGATTTGTTCGCGTCGCAGGGAAAAGAGTCGTAGGCACGAATGGCAGCGTTCTTCTCGGTCATCAGTTCACGTACGTCATCGGGCAGTTTCCAGCGATGGTCTTCCATCACTGGAACTTCCCGTGAGCAATCCGTCAGTACGGATTGAACGTGCTCTGTGAACGAGTCGATCGCCCCAGCCGTGTCTGCGACTGAGATAATTTGCTCGGGGATGGAGTCTAGGTGGGGAGACGTGGTGGATTTCAGTCTTTCGCTTACTTTCCTCCAGTCGGTGACTGTTTTGGTCGGGGGGGGCTGGTTGGGGTCGTGCGGGGGGCCCGAATAGGGGGCCAGGTGCAAGATGACCGGGCGGTGGTCAGAGTTAAGCTCTTGTACCGTCTCGATAGACTGCAAACGGAGGTTTACATTCTTGAGAAGCGCTACATCGAGAACGTCAGGAAGATGGGCGGGGTCGCCCGGGAAATGAGTGGGATACATCGGAGCGATGATATCGAAATTGAGGGAGTCGCCTAGTTTGAACACGATCCTACCTCTGGTAGAGGTCGTGCTGCTATTCCAAGCGGGATGTTTGGCATTGAGATCCCCCGCCATGATGACGGAGTCACTCATACCGAAGAGGGTAGTGAAATCGGTAGTGAGAGAGATGGGATCCTCCGCACCATTGGTGGGCGGGATATAGGCGGAGATGATGGTGATTGCGGGGTGACCGGTCATGCCGAGCCGACAGATAGAGATCTCTAGCTGAGAGATTAGGGCGGGCGGGTCTATCGGGATGCAATGGAGGGACTTCCTATAGTAGATGAGTGTACCGCCCTTGTGGCAGCGAGCCCTGTCATTGCGAACTATCTTGTAGTTGGCAATGTTCGGGTTCCGCAGATGGGGCTTCAGGAAGGTTTCCTGGACTAAGAGGACATCGAGCTGGTGATCGCGGAGGAAGGCGGCGATCTCATCGCGTTGATTTTTAATGCCGTTTGCATTAAAAAACCCTAGTCTAAGGGATCGGGGTTTGGTAACGCTCATTCTTTGTAAAGCCATTGGAGCTTTTTTTTAGAAGTTGAGGGTTTGCATGACTTGCGTAATCTGAGGATACGCATTGAAAATCTCGGCGATGCGCCGAGGATTGCCGTTACAGGCTTGGATTTCCGCTGCCATGGCATTTGCGGGGGCAATAAAAGCTGCGTAAGCACCGATTATTACCTCCATGCTGCTAGGCTGGGGGCGGGAGGCGGGGGTCGGGGGGGACCTACTGGGACCAGCGGGAGCCCTGGGCGCGGCGGCGGGAAGGGCTACCGGTGGGGCTACTGGGACCGAGGGGCCTACTGATGGCGCGGGGATGACAGTTGCCATCAGCGCTGGGATAGTCGGGGGTGGGGGGGGCACCGAAGCTGCGGGAGCTTTGAGGTGGTTGAGGTTCGCCCATGGGGAGGGCCTTTGGGGACTGAGCCTATCGGGCATCTGGGAGGAAGGGATCGGGATCCTCACAGAGGGGCTTTCCCTTTGCTGACGGTCGCTCGCGCGCTTCGTCAGTTTGGGAGAAGAAGACTTGGGAGCCTTGGGGCAGCCACGGTAGTTAGCCGGGTGCCCGGATTGGCCGCAAAGAACGCAGCTCGGTGGCTCTGTGCACTGAGAGCGGTCTTTGGGGCGGGGACAGTCTGACGTGCCGTGGGCACCTAGACACTTGACGCATCTAGGTGTCGCGTAGCAGTGGGATTGGGAATGGCCATACAGTTGGCACCTGTGGCATTGTCCGATGAGGTTGGACTTCCTGGGTTTCTCGATAGAGATACCCGAGAGGGAGCAAACTGACTTCACCTTGAAGATGGGGTGATGTCCTTCAGTAGGGTCGCAGATGACCAGGACCATGTCGTAGACTAGGCCCTTCCATGCTTTGTGCAAGCGATGGACTGCTGAGACGGGGATGCCTTGTGAAGCAAGGTCTTCTTTGATCTCCTCGGTGGGGATTTCTTTGGGGACGCGCCTGATGATTACGCGGGTGGGGACTTCCTCCGGAAGGGAGTACGTATGGAAGGGGTAAGCCCTTGTCTGGAGGAGACGGGTAAGGTCCCTGTAGTCCGAGGACGAGGCGACCGTTACCTTAATACCCTGTTGGGTTGAGCGGGCGTTCGTGTAGTTGATCTTTTGATCAACACACGCTTTGGAGATTTCTGTCCATTTGGACTTATCCTGGACATAGATGGGGGGCGGGGGTCGTGGCTTCTTTGCGTTCGAAGCGGGAGGGGTAGCCGAGAGGCTAGAAGCTCGGGAGGCCTGCGGTGCGGCGGAGGGTGGGGTGGGGGGGCGGGGAGCGGGGTTTTCCGCGACCGACTTTTTGGCCTTGTTGGCGTGAGAGGAGGCGTTCTTCTTTCTCTTGCCTCCCTTTCCGACGACTATATAGTCGTCTTCCGAGGAGGACGAAGAGTCAGAGAGGGCTTCCTCTGAGTCGGATTGAGATTGGGGTACGGACGTGTCCATACTCTCCTGAGTATCAGCTGCGATAGCGGCTGGCACGGAAGGTGCGGGATCGGGGACTGGCACGGACGGTGCGGGTTTCGGGGCGGACACGGAGGGAGCGGGTGATGGGGCTGGCACAGAGGGTGCGGGTTTTGGGGCGGGCACAGAGAGTGCGGGTTTAGGGGCTGGCGTGGAGGGTGCGGGTTTTGGGGCTGGCACGGAGGGTGCGGGTTTGGGGGCTGGCACGGAGGGTGCGGGTTTAGGGGCTGGCACGGAAGGTGCTGGTTTGGGGGCGGCGGCTGGCACTGAAGGTGCAGGCGAGGGGGCTGGCACGGAGGGTGCGGGAGGGGAGGCGGCGGCGGCCTCGGGGATTTCGCCTGAGTTTGGCGGAAAGAGGGGGCTGACTAGCGCATCGCTGAAGTCAATGTCGATGTCTAAGACCGAACCGGGAGGGCGTCTAAAATTTATGAGACGCTGGCCATATTGGGTGAGGAAAGAGGGGTCCTTGAAGAGGACCTCTCTAGCGAACGCCAAAATGACCGCGTCTGCCATGATCGGGAAGGGGGCGGGGAGAGGGAAGAACCATGGGGGGCGTGAAAACCTAGCACCCCGGGTGGATGGGCCCGGGGGTGTGAGATCCTACCCTCCCTGTCGGGTGTGAGACAGGGAGGTGAGTACCTGAAGTGAGCCCTAAGCTTGTGACCCGTCGCCGATCTTATTGTGCGAACGGGGCCCTAACCAGTCTGTGCGATGGGTGTAGAGACACCCTAGACCGGCTTCTAGTACGAAGGGGTTGACACACCCAACCGTACTAGACGCGAGCTGTGGACAAGGGATTAGTTACGAAGCTAGAGCTGACTAGGAGCCACCCCCAAGGCCAAGCTTCTAGCTCCCGATTCCAATTGACAGCCTCGCCCTGATGGGGCTCGGCGGGTGAGATTGGGGCACCACCCCCTTGGCTTCGTTGGCACCGTGAGGTATCCACCAAGGACCACGAAACTGTGGTTTTTACCCGGAAGGGGCCAAAAACCTCGACGATACGTGTGATGACGATTCTCTCTTAAAGAAACAACTTCTATCAACCACGCCTTGAAAAAGGCGGCTATTGACAGGGTGCGGGCGTAGTCCGGAGACTACTGAGCTCGTTACGGCTAGCGTAGCGAGAGCGGGCGGTGGCGGGGCGGCGAGGCGGTGGGGGCGTGCAGCGAGCGAGAGCGGGCAGCACGACCGTCCACGGCGAGCGTCCAGAGTTCCACTCTTTTGCTGTGCGCATTATAAAGGACATTTGAAAACGCTTAGTGCGAATTCATCATTGGATTGGAGATAGGAGTTCAAAAACAGTACGGCGCCCTACGAGTCCAATTCAACAATGCCTACAGGGTGTTGTTGGGGTTACCCCGATACTGCAGAGCTTCAAGGATGTTCGCTGAAGCTCACGTGGACTGTTTCTATACGATGATGCGGAAGCGGTGCTCAGCCTTGGTCCGTAGGGTGCGGGGCAGCGCCAACAGCATCCTGTCTATGATAGCAAGCAGGCTTGATTGTGCGTTTGTGAACCACTGCTGCAAGGTTTCGGCTGGGCCTGTCACCTTGCAGCAGTGATGTCACAATCTGTTTTCTGTTTTTTTGTTTTTTTTTTTTGTTTTGTCTTTTTAAGTGTAATACTAACATAGCTTGTAGGTAAGTATATTGTTACCAACACTACGAGTCTTGTTGCTCGAAATAAAATTAATATTATTATTATTATTGGTTGATAGACTGCCTCGTTGGTCTACTGGTCTCAAGCATCACTGCTGAGCATGATGTCCTGGGTTCAATTTCAGGGTCGAGCAAAGTGTTCATAAAAATTCGTCAGTAGCACCACGGAGTCTAAATTTGTGCCCGGTGATGGCAATTGGCTCGCCCCCTATTACATGGAACGTAAACATAACTGACGAAATGTGGGTGTACTAATAATAGGTGCAGCTCTGCCTAACCCTCCGCGGAATTGAGGCGTGATGTTGTGTTATATGTGTGTGGTTGATACACCAAAGTCCAGATAGACCACAAGATCACAATAAAATTCCCGATAAAGAAACCATCATTGTAAAACACCAAAGTCGGATTCCGCCTTCACAATAAAAAATACAAAATCAACTGTTATTAAGTGCCGTTCAACTGAGCAGGAAGAAATACCTTTTACATTTCGCTGCGTCTTTCCGACTCTTTTCTGATAAATTAATTAAACGACCAGCTTACACTCGAACGGCCGTGACCTCTGACTTCCGTTCCGCTTTACAATCTCCGCCGTTTTCTTTTACTGCATTAACTTCAAAGACTAATGTATCAGTA
The DNA here is from genome assembly GCA_963669345.1 of Gortyna flavago. Classification (NCBI taxonomy): domain Eukaryota; kingdom Metazoa; phylum Arthropoda; class Insecta; order Lepidoptera; family Noctuidae; genus Gortyna; species Gortyna flavago. The sequence goes on along the minus strand of OY770136.1, from coordinate 16,508,595 downwards.
ATCGGCACTGATAGGAAATTTGTTTTTTTCTCTCTGTTCGCTATTGGGATCTTGAAGTTCAGTTATTACTATATTTGCCTAGTTCTCTGAACCCGATTAGAAGCAGTTTTGATATGCTGCTGCTGAGTACGTCTACCTGGTTCGTGCGTTGGTAAGTGGAAGGAATTTCGGAGGGCCGACACTCAAGATGGTTTTAGTTTTCGTGTTAAGAGCGTTAACGCCGTACGGCATTTCATACAAACTTTCAAGCCCTTGTTTTTCGAAATGAATGAACGGATTTTAATGAAACTTTATACACATAAGCAGGATATAAAGGTCTAAAAAGTTAGCGGAAACATTTTCCAAAAATTGTGTTACAGCCAAATTAGACCGATTTTAAAGTTTCTATAGAAACAGAGATTTCCAGTTATCTTTTTTTAAATAAGACATTTAGAAAATGTTCTCAGCTAACTTTTTAGACCTTTGTATCCTGCTTATGCGTATGAAGTTTCATTAAAATCGGTTCATTCATTTCGAAAAACAACGGCTTGAAAGTTTGTATGAAAAGCCGTACGGCGTAAACGCTCTTAAGGCTTCCGCAGACAGTAGAACAATTTCTATGAAAACTTCAAGGAAATTGTTCTACCAGAATCGCGTCTCACCGTGGTGTCGCGCCTGTCTGTTGCCTTTATGGTTTTGCATTTAGTTTTTAATTCTGGAGTTAATGAATTTATTTGTTGATGAAGCATGTTATTAGCATCACCATATGAGTTGTGTTACTATCTAATAAATTATCTTGAAACAAAACAAGCTAATTTAAATGTGTTAGCGGTAGATTGAACATGGCAAACTTGTATATTGCACATGTGCGAGTCTCTGAATCAAAAAGTTTAGTTTTTGCACAAGGATTTTTACCGCCTAAGCTTAAAGGCATAAAAGGCTACCTGCCTACCTAAATGCTAAAATTCGTCGTAATTTTTTAAACATTTTCCTCCATAAGTACCACAGTCGAGAGGACCACCTAAGATTAACATTTATAATCATGTGTAATCCTGTATGATTAGTTTTCCATGAAACAATATTAATATGCAGCCGTTTGGCACCAAACACTGACTCATTGGCTAGCCATTCATACACTGCCGCAGGCGCATAGTACAGAGGCCAGCACATCAACCTACCCCAATCTGTCAAATTTTCCCAATTGAATATGAACCTTATTCCTTTGAGGTAAAGTTGAAAATCTATCAAAGAAATTTGACAGATTGGGGTAGCTTGATGTGCTGGCCTCTGTACATGACTCAATAAATAACGCTTGTTCACTAATACTAATTGATACCAATAGTTGAGTTATTTTTAACAGTGATAAGATTGTGTGACACATTTTGTGAATCAAGAATTGTCATGGTTATGATCTCGGGATAGTATTAAATGGTTAATAAATTGAGTTTTATTGTTTCTTGTAACATTTACATATGCCTGGTGTTATAAATAATAGCATATGTGGTCATGGCTGACTAATCAGCTACTTTGTTACGTGGATAATGATGATCGTTTATGTTCATCAGGTCTTATGGGATATTTTTATTATTTCCGCGTGGTCATCGGTTGAAATAAGCCGTCCGGGTCCGTATCTGTTGTTGGTTGCAAAATCTGGCTTCTTTCAAGTCTGCGGGGGCCAGGGAACAGTCTCTCGTGGTCTGTAAACCAGTTTCTCTATCAGCCCTAAAAAGAAATGAAGAAATACACAATGATTAACGATGATGAATTAGTGCTAACTAGTTATAATGCAGCGATAATTTATTAATAATGTAAAAATGAGATTTTTTGCTTCAGAAGTAAGTTATACTCATGACAAGGTTTTTAATTTTAATGATAAAGTATCAACATCGGAGTCCGTTTGATCTGAACATCCAAAGCAGATGCATGACAATTTGTATTATAAATTAGAGTTTATTGACGTGACGTATTCATATTAACATCAAAATGTTTTTGAGACATTTTTTTTGTATTATCACATCACATATATTTGATATAGTATATACCCAGTTTGGACATGATAATAAATTGGACGTGTGTATACATTACCGATTAGTGATGCAGCAGATCAATGATCGCTTATTCTTTTATTATTTTTTTGGCACTAACCCAGTATATCGACATCGCCATCTATCTATAAAAGGATCGTGTGATGTCTGGCAATCATTTTTATATTATATACCTCTTAATTGCTCGTACATATTATGGGTTTTATATCTATACAGCGTGAGAACCGTCCGTGATGGGCTGATGGCATTTCTGTATATTATTTTACGACTATGTTTTATGAGCGTTGCAACGATTTTAGCCTGAAGTTTCATTAATTCAAACGTTCCCATGATTACTAGTTATCGGTAGTGTGGTTGTCTATAATTGTTACCTGCGGCTTGTGATGCTTGCGGGGGAACTCTTGGACTATAAATTTTTATTATGATGGAATATTTATTTTGGTCCTGTTGCTGTTTGCATTTGTATTCTGCTACTGCTTGAAAGAAATGATTTTTTTTTCGTTAACCTTCAGAAACGCGTTCAATTTCAAAATCTCTTCTCATATATCTTTAAAATCGTCATTCTTTGTGGTGTTAACTTTGAGTCAGTTCATCGTCGTGTTCAGAAATAAGGTTTTATTATAAATCCAGTGTAAACTAGTTTGTCCATCGGTGATGATGACCGGCAACAAGTTGTAACAAACAACGCTAGTTATATCGTTACGCTACGGTAGCAAGGCGGTGAACTGTGGACACGGTAAAATGGAAAAAAATATAGTAGTCTACGAAGTGTTGGGATAAGCTCAGGGTTCTTTTTGATATGTAGATACTACAAGACAGAATAAGAAAAAAAAGAAAATACTTGGAAATTGTAAAGATTTTTAATGGAAATCTACAAATACCAGTGTCTTGTTTTTATTTATTTATTTATATATACTTTCATCTCTCTTTTTTCTCTTTCTCTTTATTTCTCTTTTCTTCCTTCTCTTTTTTTTCTTATTTTTTTCATTTTTTTTCCAAATGAATAATGCGATAGTGATTGATTTTGATTTGCTTTGCGGGTAGGATAGGTACGCTTGCTTTTTTGCTTTCTTGGTAATCATGTAAAATTCTCTAAATATGCAGTAATCTGAGCTTTCTAAAAATGTTGTCAATACAGGAACTCGAGTAGGTATCTATACTATTATAATTTCAAAAGCTTCTCATAACTTTTCTAGATATAATGCTTTCGCGTACCTACTTTAGAAAAGCGACACTACAGGTATGGGAGTGTTTTTCTCTCATCGAACAGAACTCTAAAAAATACACTTCATTATCCCTTAATTTGAAATCATGTTTGTTTTTGGTTCCAGATGAGGTTGACGGCGGCCCCTTGATAACACCCATTGTGAGTAATGTTTTTTATAAAAAAAAATCTTTTATTTACTTTTCTGTTAATGTCATCTTCGTCCATCTCATTTATAAGTTCGACTGTCACTAATGAGATACAATTGCTTTTTCTATTGTTACCAAACTAAATAAGCTTGCCTACAGATGTGGTGTTAAATAATGTTGACGATATAATGCGACTTGTATGGCAAATTGAGTTAAGCTCATGATCACCAATAAAATTGCTACAGGCTGCGTTGATTGATTAGTATATTGATCGAACATATCATGATGGTTTTTACTTGCTACTAAGTACAATTGAGTACCAATCAAGTTGAAATCATAGTACTATTATAAAATATACATAGCTAAGAAACTGCCACATCATCGGCAGTGTTACCGTTAATTAGGTATCCCAAAGCCAATTAGAGTTTTATAAGTAGTGTTAAAACCTCCTTTTCCTGTCCGCAAATATATTTCTTTTCCGAGAATTTAAGCGATTTTTTTGTGCTTGGTTTTAACTTCAAACTGAAGTTTATTTTCGCCAAAAGAGCCGCGAAATGGCTGGCGACAAATTTATATTGGCAATTAAATAACGGTTGTTGATTCATTCACGGTTTTGAACTTGACGCGTCGCTGTTTGTGTGGAGTGGCTGCTTTTTTGGTGCTTTAAACGGTTTTGGGAAATTGGTTAAAGTAATTATGGATAGTGTTATAAGCACGAATGACGTTGATCAAAGAATTGTATTTGGATTTAGGATACCTAAATTGCATCAGTCCTATCCTGTTTAGAAAGTGCTTAATATATCTGTTTTTTTTTTTGTATGTGCAATGATAATCATATTAAAAAATTACGTAGCCAAACTTCCGTATTAGTTCAGAGCTTCTGTCAATTCATACGTCAAGGATTCGAAAAAAAGAAACATCTCATTTCACTTCTGATGATTGCAGATAGAAATTTTTGCTCTGTAATAAAACATTCTCGTTGTCAAGTCTTCAGTCGTTGAAATGATAGCCTTGGTTTGGGACCGATCTAAGTGGAGAAGGGGTTCCATTTTAATGATAATGTACTTAATTAATTCTCATTATAATTGTGGCTGAGTATTTCTCAGTAACGTCAGTATGGCAGGTGAAATGTTTCGCTGAAAAAAAAAACTGGCTGTTTTTTCTTTTTTGCAGTAAGTTCGATGTTTTCTATTTTTTGTTATCTTCTAGTATCACATTTCTCTTCTGTAATGTTCATACCGTTGTCTCTGCTACTGTTTTTAGGGTTCCGTAAATCAAAAGGAAAAACGGAACCCTTATAAGATCAGTTCGTTGTCCGTCTGTCTGTCCGTCTGTCAAGACCCTTTTTTTCACGAACACGTGGAGTTATCAAGTTGAAATTAATATCAAATACTCAGCGCTGCAATCCCTTGAAGCAGTGAAGAAATCAAACTTCTAAGGGCGCATTCTACCAAACTTTTATACCTAGAATAAGTCTTATCCTGAGAATAATTATTGAATTTTTGACAGTTAGTCCATACTAGAACTGTCAGTCGTCAATTTTATTCCAAGAATAAAAGTTATCTGACTTTGGTAAAATCAGCCCTTAGTCAACGCAATCAACAGATACGGGCGTATATGTTCCTTTAATCCCGCATATTTTGACACTTGCAAGGGAATCAAAACCTATAGGGCACTTTCTGTTGACCTAGAATCATGAAATTTGGCAAGAAGCAATGTCATGTAGCACAAGTAAAGGAAAAAATCCGAAAACCGTAAACTTGTAGTTACATACCTACGAAACCCTCGCGGCCTCGGTGCGTGAGTCCGACTCGCACTTGACCGGTTTTTTTTTAAAGCAAATATAACGTCTTTTCCTGTTAGATACACGTCGCCTTCACCAAAATTTATTAGGTCCATTTAAGATGCGAAGTTCTTTATAAGGACATAAATGACTTAGAAAACAAGTTCCAATGTCCTTATGATCCAGTTCCATTGAAACTTTTATTTATTATCACGTTTTGTTATGCGCCATTCATATGACAGGTTCTCAAAATCTGCACGATTACCTCAGTCCATTGTTATTTACCAGGTGGGAGTCTAAAGGGTTTACATCTCCCATTTTATTGCTCGTCTTTATCTCAATTGAACGGCAAATAAACTTAAAGATGTGTGTGGGTAGATTTAGAACAACTGGCCAATGTTTAGAGGGCGAAACGGGAGGTTTATCGCCGCCCGTCCCAATTACTCGTAGGTCTACGTCTACTCGATCTTTGTTGTAACTGATCCTGAGAGTCTGGGAGGAACGGTATATGTGAATCATTCTGCTGCGTACTTAACGACTTATTCAATGAGTTATAAAGTGTGAATCTTGATTACACTTGCAGTAGATAAATTAGATATTTGATATTGCTGGTGCGTTATTGCTATTTTATTGACACATCGTCACGGCTGCGCTTCTCTGGCTAACGGGGAACTTAGATAGATAGACATTGATTCCACAACAATAATAATGGCCAGTTTTCGCTGTACGGTAGTAGGTGTCTAATCGTAGAATGAACAATATATTTTTTGTTCTAAAACAATAAGGGTAATAAGAACCCTATTAATTCCACAATTATAATACGACGGTTAAGAGGAAATAGGGTATAAGCGACAAAAAAAGAAATGTTCAGGAGAGCCGTTCAAAGTTTTAAATTTTAGAAAAACTGAAGTATTTTTGTCATTTATGAATTTTTTTGCTAGGGTTTAAACGCCAAAAAAGTCATCTTAGAGCCATGAGAGTCAGCGCATTCGAAAGAGCGGAAAATCTTCCGTAGGATGGCATATATAACTCATTTTTGACCAAAATGTCGCTTATTACCGTCTTCCTTTCCTTTCCTTCCTACTTCCTTTTTACCGTCGAATACATTACAAGCCTATAATGTTCCCACTGCTGAGACACAGGCCTCCTGTCTTCAAAAGTGTGTGGTCTGTAAATTCTGTAATCCACCACACACACACCCAGTGCGTGTTGGTAGATGTCACATGCCTTTGAATTTTTGTTTCTAGGGCATGCCGGTTTCCTTACGATTTTTTCCTTCACCGTTTTGTCAGTAGTGGTGACGTAATAATTTACACAAAATAAAGCACTTTCTTGGGTTCGAACCTACGACCTACAACCACAGATTACTGAATAGACCACTACTATGAACAATCAATGATAAGTTATACAATTGATACTCCCATATCCCTTTATAATTTACATCTAAACTGGCCACGGAATCCTCAGAAATCCCTTCTCATGATTGGTTTATCACAAAGTCGGCACTCGTACCGATAACCCTGGTTCCTAGAAGGGCGACCCTCGATAACTGGCGATAACAATGTAAATAGATAGCGACATTTGGTGAATGAATCCCAACAGCCCCGAGCCCGACAGACCAGAGGATGTTTTGCTTCATAAATATGTATCTACTTTTGTACCGTTTTGTATCTACGGTTCGTTTCTTTTTTTGACGATTTCTGTGTGTGATAGGTTTATGTGATTTGTGCGTAAAAAGGTGAGCGGTGATCTGTAGTGCATTCGTTAGTAGTGTAATAGTATTTAAGCACAACATCGATGGGTTGCGTTATGGCAAATGTATCACTTATAATAGCAAGTGACCAACATGGTTTTGTTTTTCACTTGTAGGTGCCTCAGGGTTCGCCCTCTATTACATGGCACTTAAATATAACTTACTACAGCTCCCCGCGGTTTCACCCGCATAAGTGTCGATCCCGTGGGAATATCGGGCTAAAAATATCCTGTGTGTTAATTCTGGTTATCAACTATCTGTGTGCCACATTTCATCCACATTCGTTCAATAGTTTTTGCGTGAAGAAGTAACAAACATACAAACACACTCACAAACTTTTGCCTTTATGATATTAGTGTGATATAACTGGTGAAATGTGGGTGTAATATAGATGCACCTCTGCCAAAGCTTTTTGGAAATTCAGGGGGGCAACACTTAAGAACGTACACAGTCTGATCTCAGTCTCAATCTGTCAAAAATACCTCTAATTTCCCATTCTCTATTTCGTTCATCCATCTAATTTACATTTTGACAAGATGTGGTGTTATGTCCCACAGTGGGTGGCTATTCAGCATTGGTTCACTGACAAAGCAATGGCTGCACCATTCCTAACTCATAGAAAAAGATCGAATCAAAGAACCTGTTTCCGTGATGTTGATTGCTAGTCTTCTAGCTAATCACAGGGTTTTCTTAACCGACATGATGCTACGGTTGTTACTACAATACCCCTCTGTTGAACATGTACAAATCAAAGGTTAACCATATGTTACCTATGTGTATCTTAGAATAATTATCCTCTGTAGCAACGGGATCTCCTGCGGTTCAAATGTGAGTTATATATGAGTAGCATTTGATATGAGAGTAGCAACATTTTATGATGAGTAAAGGTCGCAATAAAGTTCTTGTAATAGGTAAGGTTTTCATTTTATATGGCATTTCTTCCCATTAAGTATAGCCGACTCGTTGGTCTAGTCGTCGGAAGCACTACTTCCTTTACTTGTCCTGATTTCGATTCCCTGATCCGACAAAGTGTTTTTTTCAGCAGGCATTTCTCAGTAGCAGCCCGGAGTTTAAGTTTGTGCCCGGTTGATGGCAACCGGCGCGCCCCCTATTAAACATAACTGGCGCGTGGGTCTACCAGTTATTTTTAAGGGTTTCAGGCGTGATGTTATGTAAAGCTGATAAATTATGCAGCGGGATCGTCCGTGCAGCGGGATCGTCCGAAAGGGTTACCGCTACCCCGGAACATAAAGGGCTAAGGAAGGAACACGCATGGGTTTTAGTCAGTAAGAGTCTGACAATCCCTTCCGCTCCACCCAGAGAGGGAGGGGTCATTGGATGATTTTCCATCTTTAAAAAAAAAAAAGCTGATAAATTATTATAAAATAAGGTATTTGTGGTTATGGTTTTGACTTGTACTTTAATCTGTCTAAGTAGAATTTGAAGCCACTCTTATAAGCTCAACAACTTACGTATTCCGAGTTCCAAATTGGTTATTTCTCCAACAAACAAGTTCAGATTGAAGCTGCTTTATTTATAGGGTTGAAGGATGTCAAGTTTGGTGTAATTTTCAATCCGAATCATTTCAAATCCCTCATCAACCTTATGTAGTAGCCGTACCCCGTATTCCCACCTTTTTTTTTATCAATCATAACATGGGCCCTTCCTCGGTTTCTATAACAGCCGCGTCATCCGCGTTTTTTCAACCTGCTCGCCATTACACCATGTCGCTTCGTCCCAAATAAATTAAAAAGTCATCATAGTACAGTCGGCCACGTTTCTCTGGTAACGGTTTGGCCTTGAGCTAGCCTAGCAGAACGGAGCAGTGGTGACCCAGTGAGTCCCAGTGTTACCACTCACGAGCTGTAAGGTCGTGGGTTCGAATCATAGGCGCTTTACTTTCTGTAAATATTTTCGTCACCACTGCTTTCAAAACGGTGAAGGAAAACAGCGTGAGGAAACCGGCATGTCCTGGAACCAAAAATTCGAAGACATGTGACATCTGCCAGCCTGCATTGAGCCCGCGTGGTGGATTACAAGCCACTCCTTCTAGAAGAGAGGAGGACTGTGTCCCAGCAGTGGGAACATTATAGGCTGGTCTAGCGTAGTACGGAATTTCAATAGAATATGAAGTCAGCACGTACCTTGTACCGACTGGTTGCAGTCGACTGTAGCTACTCCAGTTTTTTGTTCATAAGCCTCGTAATGATTACCGGGTGATAGATTATTTTTACTACAACATATAACCAGTCGTTTTGTCCCAACAGATCGTGTTGCGTGATTGTAATTAGGGATGATTAGCTTCAAATGGGCGGTCGTTTGGGCAATGATAAATACATTAACGGTTGCTTAATATTGTTTTAAAAGTCAGTTGGGAGTTGATTAAGAGGATGATTTCGAGTACCATCCATTTTGTCTGTATGAGCTGGTCTTGTTTATAAAACTGGTCCTTACGGGTCCTACTTGTAGATAGAGAAAAATTAAGAGATTGAGAGAGAGACTGTAAAGGTGAATATCGACTAGAAAATTTATTTGTAACAGAACATCGAGTATTCGCCGTTTTAAATTTTTTATCGAACCGCACTTCAAACACGACGCTCGATGTTTGGTTACCAATGACGATGATATGTGTGTGTGTGTGTGGTGGTGTTTTGTTGATGAGTTGTTTGTTACCTGATTTAAAAAAAAAAAAAAACAACAATGAACGCAAGGTAGAAAGAAATGTTACAGGTAAATGCTCACTCGCCGTGGCATTACGCCGAACGCAGCGTCGAGCATTCGCAGAAACGTTACATTCAATTTCATGCAAATGGTTTTGGAAACTGCATACCTACCACGAGCTCTTAACGCGATCCACTTTAGGACCTAAACTGAACTGTTCTGCTAATTCGTACCATGACGTCAGTTTAACGATTCAATTTAGGCCGTGCCATCTGGATACCTACCACTAGCTCTTAAAGCTCATTCACTTTCAACGATCCAAATTCCGCTGAGCGTATTGTACGTCATGGTACGACTGTGAACGATGCAGTTTAAGAACCTAAACTGAAATGTCTTGCTTTTGAATCGTTTTTAAATAGATCATGGTAGGCCTCCAGAGCTTTTGCCTGTATTTTACCATTCGTAAGAACGTAACATAACATGGAAATGCTCGAGAAAATGCTCTAGTGTATACTCACCTTTATTAACATAACTATCTTCCATTTGCTTTTTTTGGAATTAGCGGAATTGAGAATCATATTTATAAGCCTGTATAGGTAGGTACGGTCCGCGGCTGATTGATAATTGGATTGCGGTAGCGATAAAGGGCATGACCTATGACTGTTTAGTTCCTCGAAGACCTGTAATATAATTGCGTAATTAAATTTTAGTAATTCATGATTATACTGTTCGTTTCGTGGATTTCTGGTCGAAGAGATACGTTTTTCGAACATATCTACCTATACGACATAATACCTACATGGCAGGTTTCAATGAAAGTGATTATCAATTATAATGTTTTACGCAATTAGAAGAAAGATTCTTACGAAAAGTTCTTTGATGTTTCTTTAAAAAAATCTTTTTTTTACATACGTAACCACTGAATAAGGGCTCTCCATTGATTTCCAAATGATCTTGTTACGCGTAAAACCATTACCACCATTTTATCTACCTCGATTCGTGATCGAACGCCAAGATAAGCCAGACTTTGGAACCCAATAAAAACTATAGTATCTTTATCAATATTTTGCTGTATTGTAAATGACTCATACTGTGAAACAGCCGAAAATCCAGTTGTAATCGGATTCTGACGTCACGGTTTGTGGAAATTGGCTATTAGCTGGGTCACACACGCTTGTTTCCTAAAATATTAGTGCTTATGTTAGTCACCTGAAGAAAACCCAGGCTTTGTTGTTTCTCACGATCAGATGATTCAATGTGAAATAATACTATACCAAGCTGGAGACGAAAATACGACAATAAATTAAACTGCGTACATACATATCTAATGATGTTCCCGGTCTGCATACGAAAAACCAATGAAATATATCCAATAGTTTAATCACTATAGCTAGTCGGAATGATCGGCAAAATCCGTAGTCGTCCCATCACTACTATTTAGTTTATATGTTTGAAAGGTTTTTTTTTTATGTTCCAAAATAGTCTTATGCTAGTATGCCAGTGTTCCCATTTATTGTCATATTGTTGTATTATTAATTTTCTAAGCTTGTGCTAGCAAGTTCGCTTGTTAAGTTTTTTTTTTTGTCATTATCTTTTTTTTTTCTCACTTACAATTTTAAACTTAAGTCAAATAAAAAACTTTTTTACAAAAAAAAAAACAACCGACTTCCAAAAAAATACACTACAAAGTGCTAAATAACTTTAATTTCGGAAGTCGGTGTCGTTGGTTCTGCATTTTCGTTAATTGACACCGACTTCCGAAATTAAGGTTATTTAGCACTTTGTAGTGTATTTTTTTGGAAGTCGGTTGTTTTTTTTTTTGTAAAAATGTTTTTATTTTGTACTTTTTAGTGGGAGAGTTTGTAATTTATCTAAGTTACAATAGCCTAATGTCAACTGCTGATCACCTTTTACAAAATATTGCTTTTGAATTTTTAGATATTTGTTGATTTTTCAAAAACCGCTTGTCAGATTTCGAAAAAAAATTCATTTAAACAAAAAAACAATTTTACAACAAAACAACAAAAACAACAAAAAAAGAATTTTTCAAATCGGTTGGCAAGCGACGGAGTTATGCGCGAACAAACATAAAAAAAAATACAAACATCCGAATTGAGAACCTCCTCCTTTTTTAGAAGTCGGTTAAAAAGTAAACTTCAGCAAACGATAGTTTTTTCATTATACATATGCAAAAAGCGGCCATAATCCTTTAGTTTAGGGGTATGCGCTAAAGTAGCCTGCGAAGTTCAGTCAGTATCAGGTTGATAATTTATTAAAAAACGATTCGCGACCGTAATATATAGGACTTTACAGATCATTCAGTTATTATAATCATATTCAAATTTCAGAAACTTAAGAAGATTTGAATTTTGTGGGCTACCCTGACTCTTTCGCCTAAAGCAAAGAATATGCAACCAAGAATAGGAGACCAAAGAACACAGTCACTGCATCGATAAAAGTATTATCTGATCCCATCATAAAATGATCCTTACATTCAAGTTTCAATAAGTGCAACGATCAATCTTCCACAACAACCCTGCACAGTACACTAGTCTTTTTCATAATAATTATTTATTTTTACCACCATAAAACCGCATGCCCATTTCCACTGTCAAAGATTGCTTGCACTTGCGGCCTGACATTCACTTTCAATCTTTTAGAATTCATTTTTTCCAATTATACTTAATATTTTACTGGGTGTTGTGACCTTAACCCGTGCGATGCCGCGTTATTATCTCGCTATAGGGTTTATTATGATATTTAACAACGAGAAACGAATAAATGATACGTTTTATTCTTGTTTTTTGTCGTCGAAATATTGATTAAAGGATATTCAATGAAGGGATATTGTTTAATGGGTTCTTGAGTCATCAAAAGTGGAACATGAGTGGTGTTCTTTTATTTATTGTTGATCGTTTTCTTGTCTTGGAGCAGATGTTGTTGGGCACAAAGAAATCGTAGCATGATGACTTTTACTTTACTTTTTTAGCCTAAGTAGGTACATATTATTTATTGCAGTAGAATAAAAGTACCATTGATAAAAACCTAACACCTAAAACCTGCTCTTGATCACACGTAAAGTCAACGAAAACGTTCTTTTATCCAGCTTGTCCTGCAAAAATAGAAGGAAATGATAAAGGCACCTTAAAATAGAGCCTCCATTACATTCCTACGCAGCCTCCTATCGCGTCTGAGGCGTGTGATATATGGTTATATTCGTCTGCGCGCGCGCAAGGTCGGCGCGGCATCTGCTGTACCGGCCCGACCGGACGCCGGCTGTGCTCCACTCCGGAGACGTTTACATGACGATGGTTAAAATAATTATACGTATGCAAATAATGCTCTGTAGCCTGAAGGTTTTATTTGCCCCTGATGGAACGGTGTCATCGGGTCAGGCCAGTAGCATCGGTCACCCTCATACTGCAGATACTGTTTGTTTAGAACCAGGAATTCTCTCGGTACCCTTCGTATTTGTTAGTTATTGTTATTATGATGAAAGTGAACTGGTACTGCACTCACCATTAAAAGAGAATAGTAGCTAATGTCAACCAAACTCTTGACAATAGATGGAATAAAACCGGAATTAAAAAGTAGGAAGTGTCAATGACTTCTCTACAATACAGTGGAGTACATATTCATGTTAAATACTTGGCACTCGATACATACTTCACGATAGGTCATTTCACTTGTGTCATATTTGGTACAAGATCTTTAATAATAGCTGGTTGCCAAGGAAATAGCGGCTCATTGCGGCACTGGTCATCAATCAAACTTATCAGCGCCATGTTTGTGCAAATATCTCAACCGGAGCAGTCAGCCAGAGACTAATGAGCCGTCATACCAATAGATAATACACGAATGATGCCTGGCTTTTGCGTCAACTCATCACAGGATTCCAGGCCACTGTTTCTTACGTCATGGAGTAAATGATTAGAGTTCAGTGCTGAAGCTGCGAGAGTATCTCAACCGTTAGGGATACATTCCTACTAATTCCTTACAACGCAATATATTTTATTTGCAGAATTTGTTGTCTGCCTTTTAGTCTGTGCTAAACAAACGTATTTTCTTCTTTTTTTCTATCTGAAAGGCGATACGTGCTCGCTACATGTATGAAGCCAATAAATTCCGCGTCATATAAGACGCAGCTTAGCGCGCGCGACGCTGCGTGCGAACCGGGTCACCGAGGGCTCTGACTCACTCAGTCTACCTTGTACTGCAGGGGTGATTGCTCTCCCAGTCGTCGCTATGCATCCGACACTTTTGTACCACAACTATGCATAAAATACATGCACAATGCAGGTGCGCTAAATCAACATTCATTGTGCAAATTACAGGAACCAAGAACCAACGTCTCAAGTCAAAGAGAAATTCTAGAAATTCGCCCCATTCAAACAATAATTCATACATTTCCCATCTCTGGGTGTCGCATTTGAATGCAGCTGCATTATTCGAGAGATATGAAAACAAAATCGCGTCCTCACAGTCGGATGGACGCATTGATCGCTGAACAAGTTCCAACACGCTTTTGTGAATTAGAAAGGCGCGATTTTCTCCGGTGCATATCGCTAAAGCGTAGCGTTTATGTTGGAGTCCATAAATCAGAAGTTTACCTTTTGACGGAACCTCCGCAGGTGTCCACGCGGTATCATCTCGTCGAGACTGCATTGTGCGCGTACGCGATTGTTCCATTTCATTCACCTGCGATTTGTCCGGCCCTTATTAGCCCGTCTATCGCGACCGTCGTCCTCGCGTCCTGTAGACGTCGCCGCATCTTCTCAAACGTTGCCGTGCCGCCATTACAATTTGTTATCTGTCATTTCAATGATAAGATCGAGTCTCGCGTGTCACGGTGGCAGCGTTAGACCGGATGGGAAGCCGAGATGCTGTAATTTGGCCGCACAATACCGCGCAATAATAATCGCAGCCGTTCGTAATTGCGACGACATCCGTTGTACGAGATGTACATACATGTGCACTCCGTGTGAAAGTTCGAAAGGGCCACTCGTTACCGGACCGAGTTGTGTTATCAGAACCTGTTTTACGCATTTTAGATATATCGGCTTTCTTTACCGCTCGACACTCGAGATAACTCGTGCACCGAGGATTTTATTGCTTTTAAATTGACAAGAACTTTTTGTATGTTCATGTTCGTTTACTTAATAGAGGATTAGGCGTCGTTTTCGTTTCACACCTAATATGGGCCGTTAATAAAAAAAACAATGTGTCACGATGACAATGGAGGGCCTACCACAACATACGGTTGATTTGGTCCGACTCCGACCGGAGCGATGAATGCTTTTGTTGGTTTTTAGGAGCGGAAGTTCCCTTGTCGCGGCTGTCGTGTGGTCACTGACGGATTTGATTTGTGTGCGTGTTTTGACAATCCGTGTTAGATAAATGCTCTTCTCACCATTGATTTACTCTTGTGTCCGATGCGAGTGCAATGAGGTTTCCACCAATGCGTACACGTGAAAGAACTCTTCTCGAAAGCTGTTTGCGCAAACCCAGGTAGAAATGTGGAAGTATTTTTTACTACAAAAAATCAATTGTAAACGAAGCTCAGTTCGATAAGATCTGTTTCCGACTGTCTACGCTCTTCAAGAGATAAATGTAACATCGGGTTTAATTTTGTAATGTTATCGATAAAAAATATTTTACTTTCGTTAGTTGTGGGCGTGGGACCGAAGGATCGATTTAAAAACCGGATATCCTCTAGTGTTTAGTATTAATGTATACTTTGCGTATAATGCTATGGAAATAATACCCTTTATCCTTTTAATTCAATGGGATTAAAAGATACTGTATAATTTGTATAATCTAGGTTTTTTATTCAGTGCCACCCCTCTTTACTCTCAATTTTCATGTTGTTGAATTTTAAAGGGTTGTGTTCTCTTTTTAGAGCATCTTTGGAAACAGGTATCGGAAGTTTCGTAGATCGTTGACAGTCGTTACGAGTAATTAGAAGCCCGAAAGTCTGACCACCAGTCTTACTAAGGCGTATCGATCGTGTTACCCAGTAACTGGGTTGTGGAAGTCTGATTGGCATTCGCTCCATGTAAAGTTCTAATATCCAGCTGCAGCTGGTTAGACTGCAAGCCGACCTCGATAACACAGTTGCGAAAAGGCTAGGCAGGATGTACACCATATGGATTTTGTATATAAATGTAGAAAATTACATAGGGTGACACAATGGGCGGTCTTAGGCTGCATTTCCACCAGAGATAGGCGAGGTTGCGTATCGAAGAATGTGTGTAAAACTAACCAATAACAACGTTAACTTAGTTCAAGGTATGAAAATGAAGCGATGTTATTGTTTTGTTTCACACACATCCCTCGCTACGCATCCTCGCACATCTCTGGTGGAAACGCAGCCTTAGGGCTCACGCAGACAGGCGCAACGCCACGGTGCAACGCGATTTTGCTAGAACAATTTACGTGAAGTTTTTATAGAGATTGCTCTAATAGACTCGCGTCGTTTTTTAGCAAGAGAACCGTTCTATTAGCACAAAGTGTTTTCTAAAGCATCACAATCAATATAAAACTACATTTAACTCATCAGCACCAAACCAATTGTCAAACTCCGTTACTCGACAAACATGATTCAAATACAACCATGATTTAGTCTCCATTCTCCATCGATGAACATCATTGGACCGTCAAAAAAAAAAAACTAATAAGCCTTTATAAGACTGTAAAAACTATTAAGTAACTATACATCTATCTATGTCTGCCTTAGATGAAAGATTCAATCACGAGCGAGACGCTTCGTGGAAGCCAGGCTTTTTTTTTCGCTAAAGTTCAATAATTTTTGGGGTTTCGTATGACTTGTACTGAAACTGTTCTAAGTAAGCAATCATTTATTGACCAACAATTTTTGCCTAGGTAATAACAGCGTAGTTTCAATAAGGGATGGCTATTACAGGTGAATAAGACCCCTGTCCTTTAAACTAGAAAAATTCTGTTCCTTGAAGGAAAGTGACGTAATCGGGTGCCATGTGTAAGCCCTATTCGTGAGCTTATTTGGAATATTTGAGATTTTCTCTGGTGATTGTGTTAATTAAATTAATTAATTTAAAGTTGTCAAGTGCAGCTGCATTCATTACTATTGATAACTACATCTCTCCTAATAAAGTCGTTGGATTAATAGGTCACATATGTTTTTACAAGCGTGCCTAACATTCTCCTGATCTTTATTAGCAGTCCGCAGATGCATTTTCTTTTTACCTAATTAACGTCTCTTGTATTTTAAATCGAAACAAAGTCCCAATTAAATTCTGAGCGTACCTATAATTCTTTGGAACGACTTTGTAGATGTCGTTGAATATACATATTGTAATTACGGAACCCGTCGGAATTCTTGGTTTCTGTCTTGGTTCATTTTTTCTTAGCCACCAATCACTCGGGAGTCGTGAGCTAAGTTTTTTCAACAAGACCCGTTACTGACCTGCACCCTACCCTCCTCCATCACGGATCACTACAAACATAAATAGTTCACACTACATCTGTCCTGTGTAACGAAACATCTTCAAATCAATACGTTCATACGCAGCAATGGATGCCGAACCTCACAATAGCTCCGTATCGATGGCAGAACTTTGTTCCTTGTATACTTTTATGAATGTATAAAGTGCTAAGTGAATTTTTTAGCTTCGAAGAGATTTATTTGGTTTTTTCGGACCACCTCGCAGATGACAGTTTGATGATTAAGGGTTGCGCAGACGAGCATGTGTTGTGAATGAAACGTTTCTTTTGGACG
Source organism: Gortyna flavago (assembly GCA_963669345.1). Taxonomy (NCBI): domain Eukaryota; kingdom Metazoa; phylum Arthropoda; class Insecta; order Lepidoptera; family Noctuidae; genus Gortyna; species Gortyna flavago. Next base: position 16,491,265 of record OY770136.1, on the reverse strand, counting down.
TCAAATTGGGGTAGTGTGTCGTGGGAATGTTCCTTTTTTTCTGTAAAATTATTTTTTAAATAATGTATTAATGAAGACTGTGCTAGAGAAACGTTTACTATGGATTCTTTTAACGTCCTTCCACATCGTTCACACATGAATTTTTTTCATCAAGACTGGTTGTTACCAATATTTGAATGTAATAGTGTCCATGGAGTTTCTTGCCCGTTTTCTCCATATTAACCTACTAAGCTTTAGAATAGGCAACTAGCTTCATCTTTTTCGACTAAAGTAAAGGAGTCGGTCCTTTACGATTTAAAAGTGCCTGTAATAAATGCTTTGAGTTTGAAACCAATTCGTCTGGTATTGATTCTGTTGCAATCAAGTTGTGTCAGATCTGAATAACATTTTTGTCTGAAAAAAATTATCATGTTCAAAATTGTCTTTAAGTGGAATTTTTTTATTTATGTATTGTGGATGTGCTATGTCGTCTAATGTTTTATAGTTGTAAGTTTATTTTTAGTTCCATTAATAATTTATTTTCAATTTGGTGAACAATTTCATTAATGTTTGCATGCCTTATATAAGGTAGATTGTACAAGGCTCACCCCACCCATCTCATTGTAACATCTTATTTTATGTACCTGCAATCTTATCAAATAAAATTGACTTTGACTTTGATGATAGGCAGATTATATTGAATCCGTTTTCATAATATCCAATTATTGAAGTAATGGAATTTAAATGAGTGGGTAACTTAAAATTGAAAGGTGTCAGTAAAATAATCAATAAGAGAACACGTTATCAAGAATATAGACCACTCAAGTCATCACTGTCATTGTTAAACCAAATAATTGATCCTAAAATATGGAATTTATAAAGTTATTCCATTGACTACAAAGTAACTTTCAAGATTTTTTAAATGTATTTATGCCTTTTTCTGTTTAAGTGTTGAATTAAGATGGTCATAATATTTGCGATTCAATAAAGATTTTACGTTTTTGTTACGATATATGTTAAACGTGTCAAAAAAAATTACGATAACTGTTGAATGGGATACTTGATTTCGATTGTAAAAAAGTTAATATTGGCTTGTTCTCTTACTGTCTAAAGTTTATTTGTCATAATTTTTGAATGTTTATAGGTATGTCAATCTCGAGGTGAGATTGTTCGCACGTGGTAATATTTTTTTAAAAGTAAGTATGTAATTGCATATTTTCAATCTTTTTCGACCTGTAAATGTAACATTATGTTGGGTCAAATTTATTCACTTTCAAGTCAATATAATCGAAAAAGATGAGATGTGGATATTGGCAAATAAAGTTTAATTTTTATTTTATACAATCTTGAAGTCAATTTGTAGGATAGCAAATTTCACCATTAAAAATCAAAATTTATTTACTTAATAAATTGTTAAAAAAAGTACTTTGGAAACCAGAGGGGCAATTGTCGTGATTTTAAGAACGTTCACAGTCTGATCTCAGTCTCAATCTGTCAAAAAAACCTCAAATTTCCCCACATTTTGACAAGTTTTTGAAATTTTTTCGTCGCCGAAATGAGACTGCAACTAGATTTTGAACGTTTTAAATTACGATAATTGGCCTTCTGATGTGTTGCTCCATCACGTTTCCGAAGTAAATTTGACACAATGCCCACAAATATCATTGACTTCATAATACAGGGTTGCTTTATTAATACCATGATTTGAAATCGATCCCGTCACTTCTGTAAAGTTTCGCGAGTTTATTGTCTGTGACTGCATTGTTCTTCTAAACTCCGCAACGGATTTTGATGCGGTTGTCATTTATCACCAACATTCAGATAACTTATTCCTCAAGGTTGATATGGTTTTTTTTTTTTTAAGCATGGGAAATCATCAAATGACCCCTCCCGCTCTGGGTGGAGCGGAAGGGAGTATCAAACTCTTACTGACTAAAACCCATGCGTGTTCCTTCCTTAGCCCTTTATGTTCCGGGGCAGCGGTAATCCTTTCGGACAATCTCGCTGCCCAAGGTTGATATGGATAACATAATAATGAAATATCGATGTTTTGTCAAGTCGTAAAATACGAAGTAGGGGCAGGTCGCTAGTACCGAATAAAATTATAACGATCATGACCAATAAATTACGACCTATGTCATTGACCGTCAATTCCCTTCATTCATAAACACACAATATAACTCAAACCCATTATTACTTTTATAAGCCAAATGAAAAAATAACTACATGTGTGAACAACCAATGAAAACTAACAACAAAATAATGTAATATAAATTAAGGACAAGCCCTTAACGCCCTTAGAATAAACATGTTGGACAAAATTGACATAATAAGAGTGTAAAAATAATGTAATAATGTCCAAAATACACGGTGTATATTATTCGGATCATGGCGGCGTGACGCGCTCTTGTCTGTTGGTGTTGGTTAAGTAGGTATTATGTGTTTGTGGTCCTTGTTAGTGATGGATAAGGGGGTACTGTACGTAATAGAGTCGTAGCCGTGACGCGGTGATGGAAGCGATTACCGTGTAATGGAATTGTGTAGCGCCATTTTCTTGAGACGGTCTGAAAGTGGCACTGGTAACTGAAAAGTTGTGTGGAAATCGGTATGGGCATGTGATACAAAGGAATGAGGAAAATGTCGTGAGGAAAGTTTTGAGTATGAATGTCGATGGCTATAAGAGTAGGGAAAGACCAAAGAAACGATGGATGGACTGTAATTGGTTAGAAAGGTTGTGACTACCGAGATGACGACTAATAGAGAAGTATGGAAGAAAAAGACATGTTGCGCCGACCACAAATAAATTGGGATAAAGACAGGAGAATTATTATGATTCAGTGCATTTCTGTGGATAGTGGGATAGTGAATTCCTTCAATCATCCGCTGATAATTTCTCCCATGTTTATAGGTCGACTTCTAATATTACTATATGGAGCTCTATATCAATATTTTACTAGAAGCTACTGCCATCTGACTACAACCTAATTATTGGACAGTACCGGTTTTCAGCGGGATAATTGAGTAACACACTATCAACAGCAATGTCATTACAGTTCAACAACATTAATTGCGTTGTTTACAGACAAATCGAACAAATGAATGGATTAGCAATATTCTGCAATATCCTTCAAAATCATTTTAGCTTGTCATTAAAAGTGTGTTTCGCAATTAGGGTGCTGTTGTCAGCTTTCGGAATTCTGAAGTTCTGCAGCCGTATCAACTTTCGATCAGTTCCTTCCTACCCGGTTACACCTAAGTTTCACTCACTTACTATCAAATTCAAATTCATTTATTCAAATTTAAATAGAGTAAATACAATCGGTGGTTTCACATGTTACATTATTTGGTCTTATATTCTGTTTAGCCTTAGTATGGCATGTGAAGCTTAATAATTCAAGATATTAAGTAAGGAGAATAGCTATTGAACTTTTCAAAAGAAACAAAATGTTTTGGACTTATTGTTTGCAATTTAGATAACCAAATTATTTACCTGCAATCCCTTTGTTTCCCTTCTAACTCAAAGCATTTATTTCAATTATAACATTTCATTTCAATTACTTACAGGCACTTTTGCAATGTCAAAAAGTCGGTCAGTTAGTCAGAAAGTTGAAGCTAGTTGTCCGTTCCAAAACGTAGATATCTATGGAGAAGAACGGGAAAGAAACATCAGAAACACCGACATTTAAAAACATATTACTTTTTTTGATTAATTTTACCCTTAGGGTCATATTTACAAAAATCCGTCTCAAAATGAAGATAAATCGATCATTCCATTGCAGATATGTCAAGATTACATTGCAATTTGTTAAGTTAACCAGTTTTATAAGGAAAACGATTAGTCGAAGGTTTAGTACCTACGCGGAAGATTGCTTGAAGATATAACATCTTAGCTTATTTATATTAATTACTAGCTGCGCCCCGCGGTTTCACCCGCGTAAGTTTCGATTTAGGGGTATGAAAAATAGATAGTAGCCGATTCTCAGACCTACTGAATATGCATATAAAATTTCATAAAAATCGGTCAAGCCGTTTCGGAGGAGTATGGTAACTAACATTGTGACACGAGAATTTTATATATTAGATAGAAGATAAGCTACTAATTATCGCCAACACTGCAGTATTGGAATTGTTTATGATTTTGTTTGTTTTAATAACTAATAACTATATCATTGTTGATTGATTAATATGAAGTTGACTGCCCCGTTGGTCTCGTGGTCGTAAGTGCGACTGCTGAGCGTTCCTGGCTGCGATTCTCAGGTCGTGCAAAAAGTTATTGGGTTTTTTCATCAGGAATTTCTCAGTAGCAGCCCGGAGTTTAGAAGTTGGTGTTTTAATACCCCCGTGCCTCGGAAAGCACGTCAAGCCATTGGTCCTGATTGCCGTCCATCGAACTATGAGAGTAAAGGAACAGAGAGAGAGCATAATATCTTTATGATTGACCACCGTGGCCGAAATCGATCGGGAGGATAGTGGAGTTTGTAATTAGGTGGGTGTTCTAAGTCGAGTTTCATTTGCGCTTGTGGTTCAAGCGATCTTTTGGCCACGAGGACACTCGTGACCAAAAGATCGCTTGAACCGCTATCTGGATTCTAGATTAGGAATTGTTATCCCCTTCATCCCTTTATACAATAAAACCTTCATCATCATCAGAATATCATCATCATCATCATCAACATCATCATAGGCAGCCTGGTTCCACCCATTGCTGAGTATAGGCCTCCACTGTTTTGTGCCATGCTCTCCTGGTCTGTGCGAGTCTACTATTGGACACAAGGCTCTCCAATTTACTCGTTCTTCGGTCAGCGACCCTGCAGATTTTTGCTTCACTTAGGGCGCCCTAAACTACGTTTACCGATCCTTACACATTTAAAAAAAAAATATTTTTGTAATCGTCGCCGTCGATATTAAGATTGAGCAAAGAACGCCGAAAACAACACGTTTCTATTCTATATTCGTAAATTTTAAATTTTATTTTGCTATAGCGGCCATAGTAAGTTACACCACACACTCTGCGAAAATTTCAAGTGATACGGTTCAAAAGGTACAGCCCTGTGACAAACGGACAGACGGACAGCGGAGCCTTAATAACAGGCTTCCGTTGGCACCCTTTGGGTACAGAGCACTTAAAACTTTTAATACAACAACAGCAACAAATTACAAATCGACACTTCAAGTTCCACACAATCTACCGAGTAAAATCTAAAGAATCTAGTCGGGGAGCTGACGTACACACAGCAGCCGTTATCAGTGTCACAATGCGACGATAGGGCCGCACTGCGCATTCATGCCGCCTCGCTGACTTCCCGACTATAATATTTAAGGCTCCCAGCGGACTACGCGGTACATTTTTTATTATTTCGGATTTTATTTAAACCTACCAATGGTGAACAAATTCTGTGTGGACATTTAAATGTGCTTCAACACGATTGAGTGTGGATTGAGTTAAAAAAATAAAGGGAAAACTATCCAACATGATTCGTACACCAGCTTCGTGTTTATCGTTATTCTAATTTATTGGGGGTCTTGTTCCGTACATCTGGCTTTCATCTCAATATATCGGCTCTTTGTAGCCGTAACAACTTTGACATCCCTGTGTGTCTTCTTATAATAAAATTCTGTGCCAGAACCTTTGGGTGTCATTCTCAATAATTATTTACTATTAAGTATTTGAAACAATTGACCGCTTGCTTGTTAGAACGATTTACTTTTATGGTCGTAAGAACAATAATCAAGGCTAATCTGAACTATGTCTGAGATGTTGATCGGAATGTAAGTTCCGCCTATCAACAATAATACAACGCAATATTATTATGGCGCTAGAATAAACATCAGTTGACTTGAATTTGCATAATAAGTAATTCTTTATTTTGCTGCATTATGTTTTGTCGACCAATATTTAGCGGTTACACAATTAAGAATGTAAGCAGTTTTTTCTGCAGAAATATTTGAGTAGGTACTGAAACGGATATTCAGATCATTTAATTGATTACTGTACTATCCATAGTTTTGCCAAACCCACATTTATAGCCGGACTTCTCCTCAAAAAGGGTGATATCACCACTGCCAGCGGGTTGGTGACCGCAAACCCCGATGACGTTCCACCACGTCGACCGCCAGACTAACTAATTGAGCAATATTGTAAGGTCAAAATGTTATTCCTGCTCGTTATCAAGCAGCATCCGTTGATCATAGGAACCGCTTTGTAATTTTGTTTTGTATCAGGAAGTTTGATAATAGATATGGTTCCAGGGAACTCGACCACACAGTAGTTGAGTATTTGATTTTTTTGGGGCCGTGATGCGGTGAAGGGCACATTCGGGCTCCATTCCCTGACTTTGTTAATTTGTTGTCTTGTATTAAGCCGGAATGCAAGATTTTTGGTGGTTAATAGCTGTTTACTGTCGCAACCTGCAGTCTTGAACTATGAAAACTATGGAGAAAACGATTAAAAAGTAGTAAATTCGAGAATGTGTACTCTTCGCAAATCGATATTTTAATCGATGAACATAAAATATCCATAACGTTACAAAGTCGAAAAACTTACAGCATTACACATGAGTACAGTCTATACAACCGGTATCGGTACCTCAGGGCAGTGCACTAGCCAATTAGCAAGTACTTGACAAACAAAATATCGTAAAAGCAGTCAAGCGAACTGCTCAAGCCAGCCAATCACTGACGTAACTCACTGCTTCAGCTACTTCGACAATTTTAATCTGCGTTATCTGGATTGCCTTGTAGTATACACGTCAAAGTTGCATAAAAACTGCCTATTCAAGATGGCGGTGACGTGACAGATCGCGCTGAAGTCCCGAGACGTTATGAAGGACGTGAGCTGACGTCGGCAGTTTCACCAGACATCGTATAGTACGCACATGTTTCACACATTGTTATGACTCTTCAGATTGCATGTCGAGATTCATCACGTTTTCCCGCTCGTAATCGGCTTGACGCTTCCCAGTAGAACAGGTTTATATTGTTCTTCTGGCTAGGTACTATTGTTTATTAACATTCCTAACGGGAACTGAAGACTAGCGACTACGGGCTATCTCTCAAAATAGACTAATGCCCGTTTGCAGTAAGCCTAGGTATGTGCGTAGTATATACTTTAACAGTACCGTATTGCACTGCACCAACTTTGGAGATAAATTCTACAGATGTCAACGAATTTGCTTGTCTTGATTCAGCATTCTTATTACAAGAGTCTTCTAACAAAACAAAGAAATAATCACAGTTTAATAATCGTGTAGTTTTTACAAGTCTCCAAGCTCATTTGAATGTTGACCTCGCATATATCATTTAGAGGTAGCGACTTAATGGCATGTTTGTACCTCTTCAATTGTCATATATTTGTTCACAATGCTAACGGATATCATTAGTGCAACAAGTAGGGCGAACCGTATTTGTGATAGGAACATAGAAATGACAATTTTCAATATTGTTTTTATGACGATTGTGGACTGGGACAAAGGTTTATTGTATCGCTTCTGGGTCTAGGTTGCGGTCAAACTATAATGCTTGTAGTTGTATTTTATAGCTACAAATGTGTTCAATAGATTGCGTATTAGGTTCTTTTACTGAAATATTTTACTGTTTCAAGTTCTGAAGTCGTGATTTGAGAACATCAGACGATCCACTACTGCTTTGTGATATTCTTCTTCTATCGTATCATCACGAGCTATATTATCAGTCAAGTAAATACTGCATGTTTCCTCGCTGATAGTATTTAAACCTAGATGAACGTGTGCATTTCCCTTGCCACTTTCTAGATTTTAAATAATGAAAGAGTTTGAGCTGGTGAATAACAGTATTATATGCATGAGCTTGTGTAATTTATCGAGAATGAGCTATTACCCTTTCGATATTAAACTTTAATTCTTTGTGACATGCATATCTCTCATGTTCAACGTCTGACGTTTCATACGTTGTACTATGTTATGCATATTGATACCCAATTTCTACTTATTTTATACCATAGTGACCATGAATAAGAATTGAATCTCCTTAATAATCTTTTAACCCACTCGACTGCTTGAAGCGAGACAAATTAAACGTTTAAATAATCAACGTGTATGATTTAAATCGATTTTGGTTTTCATGTTGTTTTTAATGGCACAAGTATTTTACTTTGTTACCGAGGGCCGTAATACGTTAATATCCACCGGTCTGTCGAGGCCACGGTAAAACGGAAAATTCTTATGGGTTTGCAGACAAATGTTTCAATATTTGCTTTGGAACTTGTCCTGTAGACAGCAGAATTAATAGGCCGTCTGTAAACTTGGTGTGGGCGAACAAGGGTTATTTCACATGAATTAATAGTAGATGAAAATATGTCTTTACAGTACATCTAAGCGCTATGAAAAGCAGGTTTCCATGAATATAATCGTCATAATATTATGCTGATAGCCGCCGGAACACGTCCTCCACTGGACAAAGGCTCTTCAATAGATTTCTACAACGATCGGATCTGTTCTCTCAAACCACGTATTTCCATGTAATATTATAATCAAATGGTAGCCGTACTCCTTAATATCAGAATCATGTCCAATGCTACCATAGATAACAGTCTTGCAACTCAAGACAAGTGAACTTACCAAGATACGGACCCGTTCCAGCTGTTACCGTAAAACGGTACCTAGGATAAAGGAAATTCCTTCCCCACATTTCCATGATAAATTTTCGTGAGAAATTATTCAATAGGCGCTTGTAACTAAGGATTGAATAAAAACAGTGCGAACTAAGTGCTTATCTTTCCGCACAATTTGTGGCTATAATGGAGGGAAATGCAAAAACTTGATGTCGGTAAACGGCGGCCCAACAACCCATCATTATTCATGTACTATTGCGATTTTAAGAGCTTCGGACTTGACATGAATATGTAATGTTGCGCGATTCTCCCATGGTTGTTGGGGGAAACTACGGGGTCTGATGGGATCTGAGATCTTTTTTACACTTCTTTCTAGATTGATCGTATCGTAGTTTCTTGTTACGTTGTTACAGAAGTCGTGCTGTTATTTTTTTCTAGGATGTCCTTTTTGAGTCCCTTTCACTTTCCTTCATCATAATTATCGTCATCATATCAGACCTTAGCTCAATTTATTCTGTGTTGGCGTTACATACGCATCTTCTTCTTTCATACATCTCTTTCAGTTGGCATTCACTACTTTTCTAGCCATACCATCTTTCACAGTATCCATTCATTGTTTCTTTGGTCTTCCTCTATTCGTATAGTCATGCTAGATGCGCATTCATACCTTTATATCTCGTTATCAGCTTACAGCAGTCCACTGCTGGACATAGACCTCTCCTATCGCACGCTATTTATCGCGATTCGACATTTATATCTCCAGCGTCATATAATAACTAGCAAAGAACCCATAGCTTCAGTAGACTGTGGGAGATCCATATGTAACATCATATTTTTTAAGACTCTTGCGTGCGCTCCTCCTTTGATTTATATGATGCACTGAACCTCATTCTTAGAGTACAACTGTACAAGTAAAGCCTTGGTTTTTATGCTAACTTTATGTTAGTTCTATGATAATGATCGCGTATCTTTGTCATCGTGCCCTGCGCTTACACAACCTCGGTGATTACGGGTTATCGAATGTAGGCCGATGTGTTCGTAACCTTACGCTGATTTCATTGATTACTTAACGTATTATTGAACCTATTTATATAAATCTGATGTAATTTTCCGTGAATATGCAAAAGTTTTTGAATGAATGTGCCTATAAGAGACGAGGTATGAGAAAAATGTATGGACTGTGTGAAAGATCATTTAGATAAGGGGAAAGTGTAGTTTATGTATTTTCTGGTGTATAATAAATTATGTTATAATAAATAAATAAAGTGAACACTGAGATGACAGCTAATAGAGATGTATGGAGGGAAAATATGTGCTGCGCCGAACCCCAAATGTATTAGCATAAAGGCGATGATGAGGATGCAAGATTGTGTGCTCCAGCATCCCGGCCAAGGAAGACGTGGTTTTAGTTAGTAAGAGTATGACAGACCCCTCTGGTAAATCCTCATTTACATATGAAGAAAAAACGAGAGTATCTCTCTCTTCAAATTAGTAACAAGTATTTCTCTGATCTCGTTGCAATGTGATATTTTATCAGCAGATCTTGGATAACGCATCTGGTACGGTACAGATATACTGTAAATGTAAAGATACCGCTTGATAACTGCAATGGTACGGGGTGGTAAAGACCTGTTTATAAGCAGTAGCCGTATTAGGAATTGTATTGGTCACATTGTCGGAAAATTATTTACCTACAGTAAAATTTCCCAAATGCATTTCCTTGCTAACATTTTCATAGTGCCATTTCTGCGAATAACATGGCGTTGTAAAATCTTTCGAAGGTTAAAAATCGAGACAAAAATGGCGTTTTCCTCAACCACTCGCCAAAAAACGGCCACACACAGTGCAAAAAAATTGACCCAACAAAAATGAGTTAGCAACTCGTACTACTTCATCGGGGAGCCGTCTAACCACTACATAAACAATCGATTAAACTGAAACCAACAGTCGATGGCACAACTTCACAACTGTCGAGCCTCCCTGCAGCCATTAACTGCACCGAGCGCTAAACTTAATCGCTATCTATAAATAGACACGTCTGACTCGGCAGACGTCTCACTACACGCCCGGAGGTTACCAACGTCCTATCTACAAAGTTCGTTACAAACCATATTCAACCTTATCTACGTTACACAAAGTTGACTCTAGACCGGCTGCAATTGATTGTAAAATATAAAATACAATTTTCATAGGAAAGATGTTGCTAGGCGATTTTGAATCGATATCAAACGTCAAATGGTTGACTTTACGTTGCGGGGGAACACCGGCGCTCGGATACGTAGGCTGCAAGTTAGGTCGGAAAATGAAGCGCCGTTTATAGTACTCATTATAGTACTATCGTAGTATAGTGTGAGTGTGTGCGTGGCGGCGAGTGTACGACGCGTGTGAGCGCTGCTATCCGCTGCATCGGCTGCAAGTGTGCGTGCACTGTGCTTATACTCTCTGAATGGAGATTGTGTTTATGTTTCCCAGTCTGAGGTCGGGCAGCGGCTTTATTGATTTGCGCGTCGGATGCAAGGGAATGGGAAAATAGTAAAGGAGTTATTTGCTTGTCAGTTTGACGTATATTTTTTTATAACGTTCTAGTGGGCTGCGTTAGTGGAGGGAAAATAGTGGTTACAGAATGAGTAGCGGACCTATACCTATGTGTATTCGGCTGAATGTATGGGTTCATGTTGCATAGTATTTGGAGTAGACGGAGTTTCACGTAGTTGCCTAATGAGTCCTAGTTTACTAACAAACGGAGATCGTTAATGTTTTAGGGTTTTGGCTGCACTTTGCGCTACATACTCTGACTTTCTAAACGTCATTGAGAATTGTCTGGTGTTTACTGTGGAAAATCACCATCTTATGACTCAATGCCTAAGATTTCAATGATGTGTGCTTTTAATTGCTCTCTTTAAATATTAAATTCAATATTTATAATTTACATATTTTTGCTATTACAGGTATACCTACCAAACGCCGCCAGACACCACTTGCAGCAACGGTAAATATAATAAATAATAATTAATTATGCATACCAAACAGAAATAAACTCAATAAATTCATTATTTAGTGACATAATAGTATCACGACTTAGGCGATTGGCACACTGCTGCGTTTCACGCAGCGGTGTGCGGGATACGAAGCCAAATTCCACGCTCGTGATTGCGTTTTTATTGAATTTGTATGTAAAAAAACACGCGCGTGGGTGCGTTATCTGCGCCCCGCTGCGTGATGCGGTGCAGTGTGCGAATCGCCTTAAAACCGTGATAATAGGAGGTAATACGCTTATACGTTGATGTGACTTGTGACGAATTATTATACGAATAAATATTATCTGCTAGGTACATTGATAATAAAACTATTATTTTTATAATAAACTCGCGTTATCAATGGCTTTAGTAACGCCACATTCAAGAAATTTGATTAAATTTGACACGTGTATTAGTTTACGATTTTATTACATTTTCTTTGACCGTAACGAAATTTAATAATAAAATAAAATTATTGATTTTGTGCGATTAATCGTATCGTAGCGGTAATTCTAGGTCAATCCAGTTAGAAAGTTCTAGATTTAATAATATCAGCTTCTAGCTGTAAGGCAGTTAACTGATTAACGTATTATTTCCTTAACCTGGCCAATTATTAGAAGGTCGGAACCGTTTTTTTTTCTGTTTAGATGTAATAATAAATCTTTTCTCAACCAATTAAAGTACGTATGTACCTATTCATAAACTAACACAAAAAACTTCTCCTTAAATTAATTATTGTTACAAAAGGGAACTGGATGATATTCTACTACTTCACAGTCTGGCGTCTACAAATAATAATCTATATTTGTCAACAATATTATGCACAGTCAGTTAGAGCAATTAGCTGACCCACATTTGCATAAATGGTTGAGATTTTTAAAATACGAATCGATAGAATTTTATATACCTAAAAGAATTATAAATTAATTAATTTAATAAATATATAAATTAATTAATTTAATAAATATATAAATTAATTAATTTAATAAATAAAATATAAAGTTCTATCGATTCGTATTCTAAAAAATCAACAACCATTTATGCAAAGGTGGATCAGCTAATTGCTGTAACTGACTGTGCCTACATTGATGAAGGATACCTTGACATAACACTACAGGCTAATTGAAACGAATAATTAAAAGCTTACCTAACAATACTACACACAGTATTAATTACTAATCCCAACAAAAACCCCTCAATTGACACGAATCCTAAAATAAATCTTTCTAATCTTATCGACCAATGAGCTGTCAAGCGAATGCGATTATCGATAATTTTTACCGACCTTCAATTTTGTCGATGTGGTTATCGATGGATAACGCATCGATAAAAGGGGCCGCAGAGTAGCCTCAGTTAAAAAATTATTCATGTACTACAACTATACTTATTTTACTCGGTAATATTTTACTATGGCTAAATAGAATTTACGGTCTAGCGGACTACGAATGAATCACTCGATTACAGAATCGATACTATCGGCTTCATCACTCGATAATCGTTTCTATTTGAGTAACACTTTTTCTATTGTATAGTTTCAAAGTTTCATTAGATCTCAATTTCATGGTTTTCGCGATGAAAGGGCCATTAAATGGGCAAGAAAACCCCAGTTTTAAAGACAATTTCTTGTCGACAATAAGGAAAATCAATTCATCTTGCCATGATGCAGCATATTTTTTAAGTAAATAGAGGTACCGCCGCGCGCCGCGCCGATCTTTAAATACTTTACAATTGCACAATGTTATGTTAAAACGGAGTTTTCTGTAGCTGATGTCATTTGTTTTTTTTATATCTTATGGCTGTCCGCAGACGAGAAAATCTGTCTATCAGACTATCGCTCTATGAAAATAATGGTGGTACGCCCATTCGCAACAAAACACTGTCATAGTTAAAATGATATAATTCTACAAAAAAAAAAACAGATAAGTAAAGATAAATATTAGTTATATTGTTGTTGTTTTATTTTTTTAGTTTTGACGAGACATTACACTCAACCATAGACAAAAGGTTCCCGCTGACAGGCACAACGCGACAGCTCGACGCGACAGCGCGACAACTATAATAGTAGAACTATTTCTATAAAAATTGTTCTACCAGAATCGCGTCGCATGGTCGCGTCACGCCTGTCTGCGGGAGCATAAACACTGTCAATCACAGACACAAGCACAACTGCTTTGACTTCGGTTTGTGGCATGCCATCAAGGTATCTACGAAAGGGGTATCTGCTAATTATTAAATAATTGGCCAGAAAGCAATGTACCATCTTAAAATTTCCATTAATAGGACGGAGTTGTGTACTTTACACGTAATCACTCACTACAGATAAAAGTATTTGCTTAAATGTATAACTCACGTGTATGTTACTTAAGACCTGAAGCACGTGAATCGGAAGATCTTTAGTACTAATGATAAAACTGATAACAAATATTTTAAATACATTTTTAGTAAAATACGATATCTGTAATGGGATGTTACGTGACCTCGCAGATAGCGCAGTGCAAGGACAAGGCAGAGGTAATTTTGAAAAATTAGGTAAATTACGTCAGAATAAAATATTAAATCGTTTTATGCAAATTTTATATTTTAATCAGAAGCAAATAAAATAGTAGGTTTTTGGGCAAATATGTTTCACCTCATTTTTTTTAGTCAGTTTGTTATCATTCAATTTTTTGCACAAAATTAAACTTTTTTTTTAAATTAATCTCGAATGTTTTTCCACAGAATTTTGAGCGACATTTTTGCCAGTGTGAGAGACGCTTTAATCCCGTATTCAAAAATCTAAAAATAGAATGACTATTTAATACTTAAATCAAGGTGCATAGGTGAACCATTGTTCTAGACAACATACTTACCCTAAAGTGTAAATCTATATATCTATATAAAAATGAAAATATATATAATGGTAAACTGACTGACTGACTGGGTGATTACATATCAACACATAGCCCAAACCGCTGGTCCTAGAGACATGAAACTCGGAGGGTGTGTTCTTTGTGAAGAGCAAGTATTCACTAAAAAAGGGTTTTTCGAAATTCCAACCCTAAGAGGGTGAATGGGGGGGGGGGGGTTAAATTTCACGCGTATGACGTCGCGGGCAGAAGCTAGTAAAAAGTACATAAAAGTGAATTGAACTTTAACACTTTCACATTCACCTTGGAGTACAGTGTTATAATAAGAATTATTTGCGTCACACTCGTCCGAACACGTACTGAAAGGTTATAAACAAGCATTGTAAGCGATTTGTTCAGCTGCGCCGGTCTGGTGCCGTGCCACGGTAAATTTACCTATTGTTCCTACAATGAAATCCACTCAATGTATGAATGTGTGTCATCGGGTCAGTTTCTATGGATTATAATTAAGACTGAGATTGTGAAATGACGACAATTAAAAAAACTCGTTAGTCCGTTTATATGGACATCTTAATTTACATTTCTGCAAGCGACGTCGTCCGAATGAAATTTCTGGAAGTTTCTCTTATATCGTTTTCACTTAGCGTTCCTTCAGATTTTTCTCCCTTTTTGCTCGGCTCCTAACGGTCGTAGCGTGATGCTTAATAGCCCGTAATCCTCAAGAATTGAGCTATCAAATTCAAAAAGAATTTTTCAAATCCGACTGGTACCTGATTCGAGGAAAAAAAACAAACTCTTCAGCTTTATTATATTAGTAATCACCTGCCTAGCCTTTTCCCAACTATGTTGGGGTCACCCATCCACGGACCAACCGCGGCAAGCGTGGCTTAACCTGATCGATCGAACCGTGCGGCCGTTATTACTTAGCCACAAGCCACTCTCTATTATTATATTAGTATAGATATATTGTATAGTGTATTAAAATTCGCATTGTTCGGCTAATGAATATAAGTCAATTTTTCGCTGACCGTTCATTCAAGTAATAAAATGCGCCATGTTGACGAAATTCCTGTAAATGTAGCTGTTTCGCTGCAATCGCTCCGATATGCACAGGAAACATTTTAAATTATAACAGTAATTATTCAGTTCATTAATTTTAATTGTTGAATGGTTGTGTACGTACGTTTTAGAAAAATAATTAGAACGATTTTATTTTGTAATCAACATGTAAGCGGACTAAGTAGGGGCCATAATAAATGCCAATTTGATGTAGTTCTCGCATACAAACTTACTATACATGTTAAACGAAATTATTAAGGTGCTCGGACACCGTTACCAAATATATTCCATAACTAAATTAAATACTGACTGTGTGGATACGGGATATAAAATTGCGATAAAACTGTCTGGCGATTTTGGCATACGCTCTCAAGTTAGAAATAGAATCAGTAGGTGACATAATCAAATATAATGCAATATAGGAGAAGGAAACGCAGAAATAACTGACTTATTTATATTTATCAACAACTAGCTGCGCCCCGCGGTTTCACCCGCATAAGTGTCGATCCCGTGGGAATATCGGGATAAAAAAGTCCAGCGTGTCAGCTACCTCCATACATATTTTATCAAAATTGGTTTAGCCATTTGAGCGTGAAGAAGTAACAATCATATAAACACACACACACACACACTCACAAACTTTCGCCTTTATAATATTACCTACTGTAGTGAAATGGCTTATTTAATGTGCCCACACTGTAATCAAGAGAATAATATATTGAACTGGAACACGACCACGTCCGCGACCTACAATATGGTAGAATTGATAAAAATAATAATCAGAGTTAATTTGAATTTGTTTTATGTAAACTTATTGAACGGAATATTTCCATTTTACAGATTTTCTGTTAGAACTTAAAAGCATACAGGGTCAAATTAAATTAGCTAGCGAAACTGCAGACGTCATGGGTATCGATATCTAAAAAAAGATTTGATGTTTTTTTTCTTAGAGGTCAACGACCGCTGGTAGTGTTGTTACTTGAAATATGCTTTGAGATCTTTGACAGTCGTCACGGGTAGAAAAAAGCCCGAAAGCCTGACAAGTTGACAAACAGTCTTACCAAGGGGTATCGTATTACCTAGTAACTGGGTTGTGGAGGTCAGATAGGCAGTTGCTCCATGTAAAATACTGACATTCAGCTGCATCCGGCTAGACTGGAAGCCGACGCCAACATAGCTGGGAAAAGGCTAGGCAGATGATATAACTCCTGATCAAAGTACAAAAGTAGTTCTGACAAAAGTTTCTAATATTGGTCAAATTATTGTAATGAAAACCGTTGATATTATCAAAAGAAAGGAGGAACTAATACTGAATATATTACTGTAGTCGGACTTTTAATTAGCTGCAGTAAAATGACAGCTTATGTGTTACATAAATGACTGTAATTGGCGTCTTTTTGTTTTTTCGCGGCCATCAACCAAATCTTGTTTTTATAGTACAGATTAGTATCACAAAAGAAACTTATTTGATATGCATATCTCTAAACGCAGTACGAAATGAGTTACTAAGAACTGTCATTTTACTGCAGCTAATTAAAAGTCGGAGTATAGACAAACTGTTGAAGATACAGAAAAGGGAATCAAACGCGTTCATTTGTTTCTTCACTAACAAAGCAGGAAGGACGGTTCCCACTGTCTATAAAGTCAATGAATTTTAATAGTCAATAGAGCCACATTAACGGTCCCCTCCACAATGCTAATTTACACAAATTATTATTGACCATCCGTTGAAGTTACCTCACCGCGATTATGAACATGATAACGACATTCCCATGCCTCTCTACCAAGACAGTATTGAAGAGACGCTTCATAGAATTACCATACAGATATAATCTGAAGTATTTATTGTGGTAACAGCTATACTATTTATAAATATTATCGACGATTGAGGGCACATGCGATAATCAGAGTCTAACTCAATGGGAGCCGTAATCAGGAAAAGGGATATTCTGGACAAGCTTTCTGTATCACAACCAAAGTCTATGACACTCTATGTGTAACTTAATACAAGGAAGAGAAGGTCTTGTCTAGCTGGTCGCTGTAGCAAATTAGCGTGATCCCTAGCTTTGTATAAACACATATTGTGCAGGGGTCAGGTTAGTTTGGAGGCAATGTAGGATTAAGAAACTGGGTAAATAGTCAAGATTACGACGGGGCGTGGGCGGAATCGAGGCCATGACGAAACTCTGATTGATAACGTTCCACTATACGTATTCTGATAAACGTTCCTTGTTGCTATGCGAGAAAACGTCTACAGGTTTTTTTTTGTTCATTGTATTCTTATGTTCAAATTAAAATAGGACGCACGAGACTGTCTGTGTAACCGTGCCCACACTGCCAGTGGGTGGACTAGTGTAGGATATGTTACAAGTGTTGGATCTTACTGGAAAATACGATGACGGCTCGCCATCACAAAGACTACATCAGTTAACAATAAACATCACCAATTCACTCACAACTAATAAAAATAATCTTGTCCCGAAATATGTATATGGAAGCTTCGAATCAGAACTTACGTGTTGGGTATTATTTCGTGTGGACAGAACAAGGCCGAAGTCTTCATCACTATAATAAAAATTCTTAATTTCTTTTTCATAGCCCGCTTACATAAATTTTCATGAATGAAGCGGTTCCAAGTCGTTCAGAACGAAGTTTTCCATACGTGTCAACGGCTTCCCGCCATCTATTTCAGGGCGCAGAAAAAGAAATCATCAGAGTTCTAAATAATGCCACCCACATCTTTGGCGGAAACGTGACAACCGGCGTCAACTGACACTGAAAACTTGCCTATAAATTATATCTGAAGCAGTTAACTTTCACGTTAATGTTCTAGCAAATTTACTGCATAAAAGAAGTTATTTTTATAAATTGTCTACTAACGACTCGGCTGGGCTCTTTCTGCGGTTTAACTCCCTAATCAAATTCTGGCGTAACGAGATTTATACATATATAATTGACCTACAAATTGTTTATCAGCAAATCTTACGCAAAATTATCCAGTTCTTGCATCACTTAACTCCAATCAACTATAAGAGGAATGTCAACTGGTGTCGTTGGTCATAAAATGAGCCATTCAAAATATTCTTTAGGCCATTCACTCGTTTTGGGGTACAATTATTGATCCAAAAAGTTGGCTAAACGCTGACTCACGCGGTCTATATTAATCTTTCTTCACCCCTTCCCGGATTTATTACTGGATTCGTCACGGCGTAATACAACCAATTTAAAATGGCAATGCATTTCTCCGTATCGCAAAACTTTTTGTTAGTGCAAATAACAATAGAACATGGATTATTAAATCTAATAGCATATGATACGTCATCATTTTCGTTTGAAGCACGAGGGTGTGGATTGAAGATGTCGTTCCAGTGACTTTACAGTTTTGCATCTTCATTTTAATTGAATACATTATTTGACGTGAGACCTTTTTCCTTTCGTCGAGTGTTGCAGATGTCTCGCTTTATAAACACGGTCCCAGAAGACCTCATTATTATCGAATTTCGGATCTTTGTCAACTATTGTGCATTCGATATTGAGTAACATGAGTCGAAACGTTCTTTTATTGTAATCCTCTTGAGGACTCTCTTTTTAATTTCATTATGTTCCGTATTTCTGTCCTGTGCTTATTTTTTATGATATAAGTACATTTTTATCATCCATCGTTTTGCATTCCTATAAATTACTTTTATTATTCATTTTCCTTTTTGTGTATTTTTTTGTTTGCTTCATTTATAAATTCTAAATGAGTTGAAATTCTTGTTTCAGATCTAACGCGACCTGCGCAAAGCTGAGACTCATTGTTCCATCTAGCGTTTAGTTTATTTCAGTCCACCATTATATTAGACGCTTTATGTTACAATCATGTTGTTAAAATTATTTCATTGTACAATCCTAGTTTCATCTGGAATATTACGAAATTTGCAGTCAACACTCATCACCGGGCTTGTTATATTGTTACTATCCACTGTATCACGTGATAGTGCTTCATTGCAGTTTCGTATATTCTTAGGAACATTGATTCATAACATTTTGCAGTCCAATAATGTTACGGAAACCGTAGTACATTTACCATCCGTTATGGTAAAATCCCGGAGAAAAATGAAAAAATGCTCTTCTAGTTTATAAGTTTTATGACTTGAAACAATTTGTGTGATCTTTATTACGTTTTTCCGTTTTCCTCCGCGATTCTCATAGTTCGCGCATTTTCATTGTTTTAATGTTCAATTCTATGTAATTGTGTTGTCTATACGTGTTTTGAATTATATTGACTAACAAACACTAAACAATTCTAACGCATGACTCCTTTTTTTACAATATCAACTCGCGAGTATGCATGACGTCAAATAATATTGTTTTAATTTTTAATTATTTTAGTTTTAAACGTTTTGTTAAATATTTAGACAACCTGCTACACTGACATGTTATAATTATGTTTTAAATTATTTGATTGTTTAAATGTATCTATGATTGTGTTTACTTCAACAATTTGTTAATTTTATTGGATTAAATCATCATTATGAGATCAATCTAATGTAGTCGTTCGCCCTGCTCCAAAAAAATTGATTTAAGGTTCAATTCTGATCACTTAAATTAGAGTTTTTGGTTCTTGCATGGCAGCAATACCCGGGGTTGCTTTCTAGTTTTTTATTTAGAAAAATTTGATTATGCAATCTGTTAATTACGTCAATCAGTCTATTATAAATTAAGAAAGTTATTGTTTTTATATGTATTGATTTTAATAAATGTTTCGGCATGAATGTTGGTTTCATTGAGGTTCCATGTGGCGTCTGTCTCTGTTCCCACAGTTATTTCGCTTGTCTTGTGAACGTTGAATGGCACGATTCGAGGTCGGACTTAAAGTCATTTTTCAATTAATCCAATGTCATCAGGACGACACGACCTCAGCACCGAACCGGCTAAGTACCTATGTTCGGTATACAATTCCATTACGATAATAAACTGTAAAGGTATAATATTAATGATGAATTCCCCTTTACACATTCGAAGTCAATATAGACTTTAAGTCAATTTGTACAGTTGTTTCCTTACTATTGTGAAATTTTCTAAAGAAAAGTTAAATAATGAGTAGGTATGAGATCATGAAATGGTTGAGTGTTGCCACGGGAAGTGTTCGTGCATTGCTTAGTAGATCAGTGGCTGAAGTATTTCTGTACTAAATAGGTCACATTAGGTGTGTCAGTGGCTCACAGCCACAGCTGATTTACTCAGTGTTTATGCTTCACTAAACCAAATTGTTTGCAATATTTATGTTTGTATTGTTTTTCTACCCAAGTGCTTAAATGTAGGTGTTAAATGTATTCTACGTATTTATAGGTACCTGTCTGTAGCATCGTACTTTAACCAGTTTTATTTCTTTATGTGCCGTTTAAATCTTCTATGTTTTGATAGAGTAGGTGATTTACAAGTTTGACGCGTGCATTTTTAGTTTTAAAACTGTCATGAGATTTGAAGGAAATATTAACTGCTCAAGACATAAATGTTTTACTTCTTGCATCAAACAGAGATTATGGGATCGTAAGACACATTCTAGAGATGGTTAATTGAAGCAGCTAATAAGGTGAAGCAGTGACTCGTGTAACTGAAATAACCAAGCTTGAGAGTCAACTTAAATCTTACGATGAACAGTTTATTTATTTAGACACAATCCGTCATATACGACATCTAGCTTTAGTTCTAGCCTAAACCTTCGAACCAATTACTCACTGTATTTTCAACTTTATACCCACAAACATAAAGTTCTTAATGCAAAATTGTCAACTTAGGTTCGGCTTTAACGTTAGTTTTTGTAATAAGAACTTTAATTTTATCGGATTGCAGCTCGAAATTTAAAATAGCTAGATGGTTTAAAACTTGGTCTAAAGATATAGCTTGTTTTGTAATAGGGTGGAAAGTTAATAAATTACAAGAACCTTGATTGTCAGCGAATATTATCACGTATAAGTACGCAAGTACTTACCTATTTGCTTACTCAGAAAACGCAAAGAAAGAAATGCAATAACAACTTGAAACTTGGAAATCAGCATTTTAAAACCAATTAAAAGTAAGTAGGCTATAATATTTATCTTTAATTCAGGCACATTACACATAACTTTGTTAGTATTACTTAAAGTATGTTAGTATAATTGTCGTAAGTTTATTTATTATTATTTATTGTGTTTGTTCATAAATCACAATACTGCAAAATGAGCGAAAGGTTGCTTCATAAACGCTTAGTACATTTCTTCAATAGGCTTCGATAAACAACCGACCATCCACCCGAGCAAAGTCCAAACGAAAATAACAGCGTTTTAAAGATGGATCCGAAAATATTCACGCTCCAGATCCCTCACGATAATTCCATAAAATATGATTAGTTTTCTGATACAGAAATATAAAATATTCGAAAATCTGTTTCAAAGAAAAGATGGGGGAGATAATTGCTGAAAAATTTTAACGAAGCAGCTAATGTAACGACGAGTGAAAATTAATTTGTCCGCGGTTATCTCGCCTCGGATCTTATCGGGCCAATCTTCGGACGATGACCGCGGTGTCTAGTCTGAAGAGACGCGTGGATATCTTTGAAGACGATGACTAATCTTTAGAGCAATTCGTTGCGATGTCTCAGGCCGGGATTTAGAAACGTTACTTAGCTCGTGCTTTGACTTAGACGTGTTCCCGTCTCTATCTTGCACTTGTAGTTTGACAGTTGTGCGACAGTGACAACAAAAACGCTTGGCCAAAGTACATGCTAAGTAAAGTTTGTAGATCTCGGCCTCAATACACGTGTTAGGCTTTTATACATCTTAAATTAAGTTGTCAGGCATTGGGATATGTTAATTGAATTCGTAATTTGAGCAATAACTTGTAACTTGTAAGTGTTCTAGTGATTCTTTTCTTTTGACGGTGTCAGTTTTAAAAAAGCGTAGTGCCCTGATTAGCACTCGTGCAGTAAGTTCTTTGCTCCGTGATTTGGCGATATCCTGTTTATTTTTGGTTATCTACTTTTTTACCTCCGTAGCCTCAACAAACGCAACCATTTTACGATTTTATCAACAGCATGTTCACAAGATTTCTTGTTAGTCATCTTTAACAAAATCAGAACACTTTGAACTCTTCACAGACTTCGAAGGCAGGAAAACATGGGAAGTATATGACAGAAATTACTGCAAAATAAAGCAGTATCAGCGGGGTTATTGCGTAGCACACTATGAGTGGCAATGGGTTCCATTTTGACAGTTCTACAACATTCATTGCGGTATTTACGTTGTTGAGCAGACAAATTTTTCGAACAATATCCTTCAATATGATTCAGATTGAGGTTGATAGAGTGTGTTCTGCAATTAGGGTACAGGACAAGTATACATTGACACCTTAAAACGCAACACCAACGCGACAGAACGTGAAATTTCAGGAAGTAAGACCACTAATTACAGCAACAACCAGTGAATCACTATTATTATATAAACAACATGACAAGTCAGCTACAAAACCACACCCTCTAGGAAAGATTTCGCCAAACTGGCCGATTGGGCCGGAGTGACATTTCATACAGTTGCATACGGGTAACATACGGCAGTCGAAAGTTTAATGCCGATGTATAAAAGTTGTCTCGCCAGTGACTTTCATGCTTACGAAATTTGCTCGCTTAATTGGGTTGCCTGTCAGTTATGGAATGTTAGGTTTTGGCCCAGTGAGAAGCAAGGCGATGATATGGCGGTGCTGTAATTTAGTGGTGAATATTTAAGTTAGACGTGTAAATTAGATACAATATGGTAGGGTCAATCACCTTACCACCCGGGAAGAACTTGAATGAGCCTGGCACAGGAACGTGGGATTGGCACGAAAAGAGAGGCCTGTGCTCAGCGGGTAGAGTCAGGCTGTGATAGGGTTGCCAACCCTACTATATAATAAAGTATGCTACTACGAGTATATCAGAGGCATATTTACTAAATTTCTTAAAAAAAAAAAAAAATTACTCGAAACTACTATATTTTCATTTCAGTACAAAATGGCGAGATGAGCGCAATATGGCCAGCATTAATCTAATAAAAGCTGAATTCATTGTAACCTTAATTTAGAGTGTAATATTGCATGAGATATAAAAAAAAAACATACCTACTGTATTTTTTTAAATTATTTACGCCGTCTACTATATTTTTACAGGCAATGGCTTCAAAAAAACTTGACAACCCTATCTGTGGATGATGATGATGAGGCCAAACACCATAGACACAAACTACCTGTAGTTTAGACATTTGTTGAATTTGATAACAGCAACTTAGGCTTATTCTTTAGGCTAGAAATATCCAATCCGAGACTTTCAACAGTTTTTTCGGTAATTGTGCTCTGTTTTAGCAGGTCATAACGGAAGCATAGCCTAACCGCTTCTATAGCATATCTTCTTCTACAGCACCTTCCTAACGATCGAACACAGGTCTCGGCGGTCGTGTGATGTGTTTTTTCTCGAAGATAAATGTACTTACGATTTAACGATTACATTGTAATGCCCAGGTCAACGTCTATATTAAGTTACTGTTTTTTATTGTAAAAAAAAACAATCTTTATATTACTGCTTTTATTATGAGCCGAGATGTGGCAATGACTGGCTGGAAACAGGTGCTGGTTGTCGTAAAACATGGAGATTGTTGCAACCGCACTGCAGTGGCTACGGAGGAGACGAGAGGAATGAGGCTATTTACTAACTGCATACAGGTTTATAGGCATTGGGGATGAAATAGTTCGATAGTTAAAGCAAGCTGTTCCCAGTTCATTGTGATTTGTCTGGATGCAGCTGTAGTTATATTGGTGTTGATGTTTTTAGCTGTTTTCAGTAGTTTAATTATAAGTAAACTACTGAAAACAGCTATTCAACTATGCAGGATTCTGCTGCTGGTTAAGCTATTAACTTAAAGCAGTAGAATTCTGGTTTAATACCTACAGATTTGGCAACGTAAACTAAGACTAGGCAGAAATGGGGTGACGAGAGAAGTATGGAAGAAAAAGACATGTTGCGCTGACCCCAAATAAATTGGGATGAAGACAGGAGAATGATGATGATGAAACTCAATACTAGGCGGATGTTTCTGTAGAAAATATTAAACAAAGTGTCGATATTTTGCAACAAAAAATTGTAAATGAAATGCACTGCCTCATACTGAAACCTGCTCGTAGTTACTATAATTTACAACTTTCCATTCCTCGGCTATCCTTCAATCATGATGTCAATTAAGATAAATATTTTGGTGATGTGAACACCAGTTGCTTGATTATTTCATCCCTCTGTCGCAAACTGCTATTATGGTATATGACTGTAAGCAGTAGTTTAAAACCTCAAGTGGCATCAATCATTTTGTCAAGAAATTCTGACTACTTGATGATAACTTACAAAATAAGACCTAGAAATTAAATAAATAAGTAGATTTTTTTAAATTGTTGTATGGGCCCGCTCTTGACCTCGATCACGCCTGATGGAAAGCGATGGATGAGGTCTACGATGGAACGAGCGTGCCCAGAAGATAATGATAATGACAGAAACCTTTTATATTGCGACCATATTAATTAAATTACTCAGGAGCCCGGAGCCAGGCTTTGTGTCCGGATGATAGCAATAGACTCGCCTCCTATTACATGAGACTTAAACATAACTGGTGAAATGTAGGTTTACCATAGATATAAGAAAGAATAATAATAAAGATTTTTTCATTTCTGTGGGGTGTACTATAGGTACAACTCTGCCCAACCCTTCGGGGTAACAAGGCGTGATGTTATGTTTGAAATAAAAATCCACTTATTTGCATTAAAAGAGCTCTAGTTAGTACAAAGGTCGAGAAGAACTTGACACTTATAGATTTCCAGGGTACAATTACGATTCGTTAGCAAATAACGTGAAACATTGAAGAAAATGGCATTTGTTAAACAATTTGCCTTACATAGTAATTATAATTACATTTATTAGGTACTAGCTGCGCTCCGTGCTTTCACCCGCATAATTCTCGTTTCCGTGGGAATATCAGGATAAAAAGTATCCTATATTCGAATCCAGGATGTGGTATACCTATGTACCAAATTTCATCCAAATCCGTTCAGCCGTTTTAGCGTGAAAGCGTAACAAACAAACATACAATAAAATCAAATCTTTTCTCTTTATAATATTAGTTTAGATATATTGACTGGGGAAATGTGGGTGAACGGTAAATAGGTACACCTGTCATGCTACTCTTCGGAGAATACAGGGTATTATGTTATGTTATTAGGTATATCTTAATAAAAAACGTTCAAATTCTAGTCGCAATCTCATCTCAGCGACAACCAATGTCAAAAACTTGTTAAAAACTGAGGGAAATAAGTTAGTTAATGATAGAATATTTTGTAGAAAACCGAATGTTATTCAAACAATCACGCTTTGACGTTGCTTTTCACTCCAGAAAGAGGAAGAGAAGTCCAATTTATATGTTTCGTGCAGTTATTTTCAACCACGTTCATTGCGTTATTTACGTTGTTATGCAGACGAATTTTTCAAACCTATGAAGCAATGGATCAGTAATTTCCTTCAAAACCCTCGGATTGTGACTGAGTGTGGTTCGCAATTAGTGTGCAGCATAAGCATAATCAGCCTGTAATCATCCCACTGCTGGGACACAGGCCTCCTCTCGGTGAGAAGGAGTGGGCCGTAATCCACCAAGCGGGGCCTAGTGCGGGTTAGTAGATGTCACATGTTTTCCAACTTTTTGTTCTAACAAAAAATTTCGGTTTCCTCACGATTTTTTCCTTCACTGTTTTGAGAGCAGTGGTGATGAAATAATTTATTCAAAGTAAAGCGTCTGTTTGGGTTCGAATCTGCGACCTACAACTTGTAAGTCGCGGCCGTTACCGCCGGGCCATCACTGGTCCATTAGGGTTCAGGATAGATGGAAAATAGTACATACCTACTTACTACTGCCGATACATCACGTTACCAGGCCTTGATACAAAGTTAACGGCACCTTTCAAACCGGAACCAACCGCTACAAAAACAAACTATTAAAAAAAAATTACATTACATATATTAATTCCCACACTGGTTTCAAAGCTTTACAGCCGTGACGTAGATACTAAAGAGCAAGAGAAAGTGCACCCGTCACGCGGACAATGTGTGCCAATAATTATATCGCGTAGCTTTGATTGGATGAGAGACTGATAACGGATCAGCGGTTATTAGTGTCAGATATACTGAGACAATGAGCCGTAAAGGCAGGTATGAGTAGGATATAAGGCAGTTGAAATACGAACCTCGCTTCTTTTATAAGTCGGTTAAAGATTGGTAAGAATCGGGTATAATTTGAATGAGTAGGTACCTATGTATTTAATAAGGTTCTACGCAAAACCGGATGCAGCTGAATACCAGTATTTTATAAATGAAGCGATTGCCTATCTGACCACAACCCTGTTACTGGGCAACACGATACCCCTTGGGAAGACCGGTAGTCAGACTTTTGGACTTCTGACTACCAGACTGTAAGTTAGTCAAAAGTCAACAAAGATATTTAAAAAAAGATCTTGATAGTTCCACGAATTTCTAAAACAAGAGAAGTATAAAAATAACTTGAAGGTGACGCAAATGTTATGAAAATTTGCATTCCAAAGTAAATATGATCATTGTATTAAATTGCGCTTGCACATATGCAATTAATATAATTTATTGCTACAAGTAATTGCATATTTTCGAAGCATAAACACCCACATCTTGTCTGTAATTATGATTAATGATACTTACTATTAAATGCTTTTAAACATACTGATAAGTTAATAGAGTACCCAGAACTGCCTGAACTGACCTCAGATCAGTCTAATTCTCATCCTTCACATCAAATGCCACAGCCTTGAGTCTGGATTAGAAGTCTAGAACTCAGGCTTCTAAGAAATGTTTACCTAAGCTCCTAAATCTGGTTTTCTTAAATGCAGACTGGTAAATCAGTCTGGGCGATACTTCTTTTGTTTTTGTTATCTGTTCTCCCGCCCTAGAATTTAGCTAAAGCTCATTTGGCATAATACAAAAATGTTTCGTTAGAAGATTTTTATGCTTAGTCCAGAGAAAAAAGATTTGGGTACGACAGATGACAAAGCTGGCTGACTCATCGTTATTACTAAAGTACCAGGAAATCCGAACTTCAAGGAGACTCAACCTTCATACTTCTCAGAAGGTTCGTTCTCGCGAATGACGTCACGGAACCCTCGAGGCGACGTTACACTGCGGATACTCCTTACACAGCGTCATCACTTTGACGTTGGCCAGTAAGATCGCCTGACCAAGTCAACAATCTATACTTTCTTCGAGCTTCCTCCAGCGGCTCCAGCCAAGAATAGCTTCCAATTAAGTAATCTCCAAGGCAAGTAAAAGCTCTTGTTATTGCGTATGGTGATCAATCTCGCGATGGCCCGATGCATCGAGGTCGTTGACCCGAACCCGTCCGAAATTCTGATGAGGTGATATATCGAGCGATTTATGGGAATGATAAAGAGTGTTGATGTGGTTGCAGCTTAATGTGGTATTTGGTGTATTATTGAAAGACACGTTTATGTTTATTGTGATTGTGTATGGTTTTACTCACGCGCATATTTCGGTGACATTGGTAGAGTGCTGAGCCTAAAAATGTTGTTTAAAATAAGAATGTTTAAATAAGAACTGACAAACACAGTTACCTATGCAATAAATACATATAAGTATATTATCTTTATCATTTTTCTTTTAACTGGGGACTGTCTACGTTCGAAAATAATCGAGAAAATCTCGATCGAAGCAGTAAAATCGTAAACAATGAGATTTGAAGAAAAAACAGTACTTAAATAACTTAGGGCTGATTTTTCCAACGCCAGATCATTTTATCCGAGGAATAATTTTGAATCTGTCAGACGTAAATTTTATTCTACGAATAAAAAGTATCTGTCGATTGAAAATTTTTCCCTTAATCTAGTAAGAATTTTTAGAAAATATTTCAGATCTGAAGCTTTTCAGCGTGATTCTGCCAAAGTAAGACTAAGTAATAAATGGAAAACTTGTGTAGTTTTTATGAATAGAAAATTTGTTTAATATGCGAACACTTGTATTGAGCTAAACACGGTTTTGCGCTCTGCTACGCCCCTTGTTGAATATGTTGAAAAACTTTTACCAGGCTTCCTGAATATTTTTTATAATTATACAAATAAAAAACATTTCTTTTAAAATGCTTTCTCGGAAGCGATGCCTTAAACACCAGTTACAGAACCCTCCAATCGCATTCAAATCACAATTAAACACCAGTTACAGAACCCTCCAATCGCATTCAAATCACAATTCCGTTCAATCACAATCAAACCAACTCATTAATAGGAAAAAACCCAATGTCTGACCAGCTCATGAATGAAACTGGCCAACATTCGATCAGCGCTCGTTCCCATCGATCAAGAACTGACTCACCAGTCATACATACTGCCTATTTGTACACGGAAACATGACAACTAGATATGGCTAACTTTACAGCTTTTTGCACACATATATGGCTTGATTGACACCGCCAGATGGTGAAAACTTACCATTTTTGGGAAGACAGTTTCAAATTACGATAGTAAAAATCAAACATTTATTGTTTACGTTATTGTATGTACTGATGAAGCTCTCAGCATCGATTGTCTAAAGTGAGGCTTTCTCCTGGCGGCTTAATTATCGTGCTTTCCTCCGGTAAGTATTTACTGAGCTGTCTTATTAAACAAGTGTACGAGAAAACATTGTTTTTAAACTATCTAAGATCAATGTTTGTTCACAGAGGACATCGACAGACGACATGTACCGTTTAAAATGGTTTAGTAAGACAAGAAATTAGTGTTGTCATTTATTACGTCAAATATAGCAAGTATAAAGATGTTTTAATATTTATATGTTTCACTTATATATGTATTACTACTGGTAATTACATAACACACTATCAGTAGCAGTCAATGACTTTTATTTGGACAGTTCAAAAACATTAATTGCGTTATTTAAGTTGTTGAGCAGCGAACAGCCAAATTTTTCGAACAATAGATCAATGGATTAGCAATATTTTTAAAAATGATTCGGATTGATATTGATAGCGTGTTAAGTAAGCAATTAGCGTGCTAGCTAAAAATTCTGGTTTCCACGCTGGAAGTTAAAAATACCTAAATGGTAGGAATATTAAAATTTATCAAAACCAGCAGTGCTTTTCTGGTAAGTAATAAGTATACAGTACCTACAGTTATTTGTTTTTAAAATAACAATATTTGGCCTCATGTGTCCGATATATCTATTATCGTAGGCAAGAGATTGGTCGAAATGTAACTTACGGTCAATCTAATGTGCTTCCTGAAAAGGTTATCAGATTCGGTTCTATTCTGTTTTGGCACCTCGCGATTGATAGCGACCTTGATTATTCCGGCAGTTTTAGAGTTTTGATTCTACTATCAATGACTTAACCGCTGAAGACATGTGATGCGCATACTTGGTACCTATTTTTTGTGTTCCGTAAAAGAAGATTAACGAACTCTCAACAGCTCATTGAAAGCTTTTCTTGTTGCAATTTGAGGGAGATCCATTGTCTAACCACGCACTGGGGGAGAGGTTGAGTTGAAAAATTGATTACTTTGAGTGAATCTGTATCAGCGTTTATATTCCAGTCGCCGAGAAAATGCGTCCCTGTCACCTGTCACAAATACAAAAAAAGCGTGTTTTACATATTAAATCTTTATTAGTTCCTTATCACGTCCAAATAAAAGGTGTTAGAATGGCGCCGGATAAATTTTTAACTTATGCGCCAACTGTATCTAATCGCGAATTCAGCACATGATTCTAGACCGTAGTATTGAAAATTTACGACGGTCATCAAAATAAGTTGCTGTTTCATAGAAAAGTGCGCGGTCAAAATGCAGAGCAATTTTTTTTTAATAACTCTTTGGTTCAGAATCGTATTCGTTCGGTTACAGTTTGCGCACTGGTTAAAAAAATATCCTGTACAGTGTATAGTGCTCCTTCTAGCACTCTATTTCTTGGTGAATGAATGTAGAATATTCGGTTAATCGTCCGTGTCGATCGAATGCTCTAATTGGGCGTCAGATCGATGCGTGTGGAAAACAATGAGCCTCGATTAGCGTACAGAATGCTGAGCTTGCGGCCGCTAAAGTTATGGGCCGTACAAGATGTGGAGATTTCGCGGGTAATTTAGACACTTTGGTAAACTTTTTCTTATTCAAATGTAGTAAAGTTCGGAGAGAAGAGCAGTGGTGGCCGGTGGCCCAGTGGTTACGGGCTCCGACTTTCGAGTTGTAGGTTGTGGGTTCAAACCCAAGCAGACGCTTTACTTTGTGTAAATAATTTCTTCACCATTACCCTCAAAACGGTGAAAGAAAACATCTTCAGGAATCCGGCATGTCCTAGAACCAAAAACTCGAAGACATGTGACATCCATCAACTTGCACTGGGCCCGCGTGGTGAATTATGGCCCGCTCTCTCACAGAGACGCCTGTGTCCTAATCTCAGGTCCTAACAGTGGGATCATTATAGGCTGATTATGTTGTAGGTATCGTAAGAAAGTATTCATCTCTGGCCATGTCTTAGAAACCGATTGACCAATTTCAATGGAACTTTCCTATTAGGACTGGCCCAGATTCTACTTACCTGCAAAAAATATATATCAAAATCGACCCACTATTTCATTATTGATATTCTCTTGTTCTCTTTCTGCGAATCTAGAACCAGTTGGCCGACAGAATGCGTCAGATCTTTTGAAGCTTTTAATAACTTGAGAGGTTTCAAGTCTAGATTGTGAAATGAAGTTTCACTTGCGTTACTCATTTGCTATCTTATTAACTGTCATTTGTTTTTATTTTAGGTGCGTTTGCTAATAACTTGTGGTGAAAGGATATTGGGCGGACTGTACTAGTTTATGATCACCGGTAAACTAAGTCAATGCAAAACAAAAAATATTGATAGACCCAATATATTGTATCATCTGCTCACATGCTTTTTTAGTCCTCACATGAAATGACACACATGACACCTTGGAAACGGTTATAAAACAGCCCAGCGCAGATCTAGATTACCTAAAAATTATATCAGTTTATTTAGCATTCCAGAGATATCTTTTTAATTAAGAAAACTTAATTTATCACAAACAGTTATCAAAATTTTTTTCGTTGTTACTAATGTCCTTGTTCATATTAACTACAATTTGATTCTACTTGTCCAAACACTCGTACCTGAATAAATCTCAGCCAGTCATCTCTTACATGAAATTTGACATTTGTAGAGCATTGATTTATAACCTTTAAACAGATTTAATATAAATAGGAGATTGTGACATGTCTTTATTGACATTTTATTTTTTAC
Organism: Gortyna flavago; assembly: GCA_963669345.1. Classification (NCBI taxonomy): domain Eukaryota; kingdom Metazoa; phylum Arthropoda; class Insecta; order Lepidoptera; family Noctuidae; genus Gortyna; species Gortyna flavago. The sequence goes on along the minus strand of OY770136.1, from coordinate 16,459,423 downwards.
GACCTGGAAATTTAATTGATATGTCAGTAAACTAGGCTCGTATACAGATTTAGAATTAACAGCAATAGTATTAGCTGGTTTAAATATCCATTCACAATACACATATCAAAAAGAACTGATTGAACATAGAGAAGAACACGATAGGAGATACTTAGCTACAACTTTTCATCACATCGCTGTACCGTGAATGAAAGAAAACCTCTTGACCAACACAATGTTATACATAGCCGAAGTAAATGTGACAAAATTCCAAATAAACAAAGAATAAATTATGATTATCAGACCAGACATGTTATATCTGAGAGGTCCCATACCTTTATTACATAACTAGAAAGTCTACCCTTTTAAGGCAACCTCCACATACACTCAAGTCATTGACAGTCTAAATATCAACAACAAACATAACAATATATAGAACAATTCGGTGAGAGTAGATCGCCTACAGATCATTGTTAGTAGAACTCGGAATGAGTCACTTTCCATAGCGACCGGTCGCAAGCCATGCTGCCCTGGTACCTACGAGCAAGTTAAGCGGCCCGCGCACTGGAACCAATCGGGAATTTTAACGCTATTTTGTACGTTTTAATTATTAGTTCAGTTATTCAAGTTTTTGGAGCTACTGTGAGATCATAGAAATAGAAAGTTTGTTGGGAAAATTATTTCTTTCTGATGAAAAACGTCTGGAATATTTGTAACTGATCATGGTCATCTTCGGATGAGAGACGTTTGTTGTTCGCTCAATTGATTGCTGGAATGACGCGACAGTTTTCATCACAGACCTTGTCTTGGCTATGGGAGTTACATTTATAAGCATTCCATAAATTCTAGGTTTGCCTAACTTCCTTACCTTACTCAGCTGGCTAGATCTCACAGCCTACACGGGTCCTTTGCAAAATTTAGGCCTCCCAATATACGCTTCAATAAACTGTTCTAAAGAATATTCATCATCGTTAAATAACTAACTTCAAACCGGTAAGTAGAAATGACGCAACCAAAAACCAATCTATAATAAAAAAGTCTTGTCAGACAGAAGAGACTACAGTCGTTATTAGCAGACAGCAGGACGCTGTCCTTCTACAAAATGGCCGTCACAAGCCTAAAATGTTGTAATTGAATGATAGTGTGGTTGTGGTTTCGGTCATCGTTATTTATTACCCCACTTCACTAAGTGATTTATTTATTTTTCATTTTCGGCCTATGAAATTATAGAAAACAGAAGCGGATGCTACAGTAGGTAACCATAAGAATCAACTGTCTCAAGTGGATCTTATCTCGAAGGTTTTTGCAAGTTGCAACCATAGACTTACTTATACAAAAAGATAGACTCCGCGCTACGCATATCGAAAGTGAAGCACAGTAAGTATGCCGGGACCGCTTGTACAAACACGCCTCACGCTCACATTTACATCATAGTATGCCGACGGCACCGGCCGCTATTACGTGACACGACAGCGTCAAGGCTCCTTCAAACAGGCGCAACATGCGACGCGAATCGCGAGCGGTGCCTTTGCGTCGCATGCGATTCGCATCGCGGGTCGCGCCTGTATCCAGGAGCCTTCAATCGTCAATCACGCACACATAGATCGGTACGGTGCTTCACTTTCGATATGCGTGTCGCGGAGTCCATCTTTTTTAATAAGTCTATGGTTGCAACTAAATAATTAACAACGGATATAAATTCAGCCTTATCAACTTAACTTTTCCAGGCCAATACCCCGATGATAAAAACCCAGAGTTAACAGCTTAACACCAGAGCAATACATAAACGATATTTACGACTAATTGGCCATAAATCATAAACCAATCATGCATTAAAAAAACAATCACGAGTATGAACGATCACTAACAAACGCGTTGACCGTTTACGTAGCAACAGTCATGATAGAGCTCCATTTTTTATTATATTGACTCACTAATAGGAAAATTACCGAGAAAGTAACAGTATGTGTGAGTGTACACCGCGCCGACGCGACGCGTAGGTGCGCCCGCGCTGAGAAACGTGAACGAAACAAGCGCTGAAATCAATGAACAGATTGGTACAGAAGTTTTGCTGCTAAATTTACGATGGTAAGCTAAAGGATATATAGCCACCAAATGATAAACATACACTAAAACTTTTCCTTTTGTAACGTTTTAGTTTTGATAATCTATAGGTTAAAAGAAGAAATGCCAAATTTAAATGGCAGTGGGCAGACTGGGCGATGGGGCCGAAAGATTCTGGAGTGGCGACAGCGCGGCGCGGCGCGGTGACAGCGCGTACCGAAAGACGTAGCGTTGCCTCCCACAAGATGGACCGATAACCTGGTGAAGATCGTAGGAATCCGCTGGATGCGGGAAGCACAAAACCGGTCAAAATGGCGATGTTTGTGGAGGCCTATGTCCAACAGTGGACGTCTTTCGGCTGAAATCATGATGACGATGACTGTGACAAGTATGTTCCAGGTACGTATTTAATTGATAAGGAAGTCTCGACAGACGGCGTAAGGAGTGAAGCTTCTACCCTTTCTTATTTCGTGCCGATATGTGCTTTGATCAGTGGGTGGGTATTTTAACATTTTCTTGATTGACGTTGGTTGACTTTATTTACTTTATATTCTGGGGGCAACGGTCGCATTTTGGCAGATGTATAATGAAGTAATCATTCTGTATTTATGTTTTTAAGACTTGATTATACAGGGTGAAATTGAATACATGCGACAAATCGAAATGGGAGATTGTACTCATAATTATGTACAACTTTTACTATGGAACCAAACCTGAAATCGCGAAAAAAAAAACAGCTGTTCCCTACATTTTGACGAGTTATCATAAATGTAGGAAACAGCATTTTTTTTTTTCGCGATTTCGGGTTTGGTTCAACCTATATATGTTTGTTTATTAGGGGTTTACACAAAACTGCTTATACAATAAACAGTTTATTATTTTGTCCGTCTTTTCAAAATGCTACTGAAGCAAATGTTTATTTTTATGCATCCTGGAGTCTAGATTAGTCAGTAAACTCTCAAATATAATTAAGAGAATCCAAGTAGCTTTTCCAAGAACTAGGGAGGAGGAAATGTAATTAAAATGAAGGTAGTGTGAAAAAAGCTTTTATATGCAGTCACAGGGCCATCCAAAGTCCCAATTGTTGATTTTTTTATGGCCGTGTCCCTTCCCTTTGTGTCCTCCTTATAATTAGCAAGCTTATCAGATGACTGGAGATGTCAGCTACCTTCATGTAATCACTCCATAAGGGTTTTGTGAAGCTACTTTGATCTTTTTTACCGTTTTTTGGAGGCCAGAAGGACATTGTTAGGTCGAATGATGTTAGCTTCGGGGTCATGCTGGGATAATGACACAGTGTAAGAATGTTTTGAGAGGTTTTAGATATAAAAAGGTAGAATTATAAATACTTCTAAAGACATTTTGGCATCAGAAGAAATCATAAAGATATTATGTATTATGTCTCGATAATACAGATGAGTCAACAGCTCATTGATCGCAACAAGGATGTCTCTGTTTTGGATTTTGAGATTGAATCCAATGTCAAGCAAAAATAAAGGTTCTTTTAGACACATTCGCAGTTATATTCCTTTCTTAAAACAAATGAAGACAGATCGTGAACGATCGATCAATAGATAAATGAACTGCAATGTATAACGATGATATTTTTTTTTTAACCACTTTACACTCCTAAGTGTTTTAAGCACTTCTGCTCCGTAAATATTGGTATTTTTTGTGCGAATTCATTCTCGAATCTAGAATTATATCGTTGTAATAAGTGCTGAGGTCCAATGCTCCCGATAGGCTGCATTATATTATATTATATATATTACCTATTCAAATAATAGACGATTCATCATTAACAAGAAATGGACAGCAAAAAATGTAGTAGGTATAGTCCGTGCGCAAGGTACTGGTTCCGTCAACTGTATGAGGTTTAGATAGATAGCAACAATATTTCGATTAAGGACCTGGTTTTCTCGATATCAAATTCAGTGGTGAATCAAAAGGCATTGCAGAACCTAAGGGTGGAACTTTCATCATGCAGAACAAAATTTTACTGAAACTTGTAAAAACAAGAAGATGAAAATAAAGAGGATAAAAAGATAAAGAGGGAGAAGGAGAACGTTTTTAATTACGGAAATTGGCCTTGGCACTCGACCGAACCTCACAGACATAAAAAAGATCAATTAAAGATCAATTAAAAGTTTAAAACTCTTGAATTCTGTATTTGTAACACGTTTTTTCCGAAAAAAAAAAAAACACAAGTTGAAACTAGCGATGGTTGCTTCGTTTTCTGCAAATTGTAAAGTCAACTGAAATGGGTTTCTCGGCGCTTGTAGGCAAGGAGCCAAAGTCTTGTTTTTGCCTGTAAATTCCACATTTAACACATGCACACGGCGACTTTTTTCACAACTTGGTCGCGCGTTTGCTTTGGAATTGAAAGAAACTTGCGACTGAACAGAGAAAAGCAAAGTCAGGTTTTCAAATCGTTGAAAAACATTGTTAAGAATTAAGATTTGCAGGCAATTTAAACATCCCGATATCTTTGCGAAAGGAACGTTCACAGTTAGTGCTAATTTCGTCATTGAAAATGAACGCGATAAAGAGTTGGCAGTATCAATATTTAATTTATTAAAAAAAAAAAAATGACACTGTTCTTAAACGCGGATAGATGTGCTGATCGCGTTCAGTTTCATTGGTAAAATTCGCCAAATTGTCATGTGAATAAATTCTTACTCATAGATAATTACTTAACGCTTAAAAGTTGATTTCTTCGACATTACACTTCACAATAATTACTTACAAGTACCTACTCAAAACAAGTACATTCACAAGTACTACATTTACGTAATTATCGACATAAACACTACAAAATTATGACTTTCAATAAACGTGAATTCGGAAGGATCAACAAAAAGTTTTTCTGTACGGTTTCTGTTCGAACTGAACTCTAAAAAAGAAAATATAACTCAGTGTATCGGTGTGGGAGTGTGGTTCCTTGAACTTTTCTAAATGACACATTGAACAAACAAAAATAAGCGCTCTATAGCATATATGTTAAGGTTGATTCTTGCGTGGCAATGGGCCGACCACCTGCGCGTCATGGGCCTGCTTTGCTAATTTCTGTTCCACTAGCAAATGGTAGGCTAGTCATCTAGATTTTTTGTTTTATTATAAGTTTAGATCTGTACTTCTTATTATTTTGGGCGAGTTAGCGCGCTGTTTCATGTATTGTTAGGTTTTAAATAGTACGGAGTAAGTCCTAGTTACTAGATTGTTGTTGTAATCGACTTGCATTGTTGTGGTATAAATTATTTCGGGAAGTAACGGCATTCAGTTTTTGGCTAAGTTGCACTCTTTATCGTGGATTGATTTTACAGAAAAAATAATTTTATTATTATTTACTTACCTAAAAATTTGTACGGAGCCCTCGGTGCGCGAGTCCGACTCGCACTTGACCGGTTTTTTTTTTTCTGAAAAGGGGATGCAAAAGAGAAGAAATTATCGGTGAAGCAAAGAGCGAGACTGACACATAAAGATTATGATCTGTTTCACAATGAAAGAGAATGATATGACCTGACGAGGTCGAAAGACGTGATTATAGGTCAAAGTTTAACAAAATAATTAAGGATGAAATTAATTAACTGTCTAACTCCTGTAATTAATTAACTGTCTAACTCCTGTAATTAATTAACTGTCTAACTCCTGTAATTTACTACTGATCTAATCATACAGCCTTAAAAATAAAGTTGCATATCAACCCTCAAGAAAATTACCAACCGAAATTTTACTCAAACCGGCTATCTCTCAATCTAGTCCAGTTTTCAGCGTCATCACGACATGTAATCGAATATGGGAGTGGCAGCCGCGGTGCCTGTGGCGGGCCGTCAAAATTAGCCTCCATGAAATAAGGCCGCGCCGGAGTGTGCAAACTTGTCTGAATATTATATGGGCAGAAAAAGACGTTGTGTTTGTCTGTGCGTTGATTATTTTTGCAAAGATTTTGTTAGTAGAGAAGCAGTGGATAAAATCAGGATGAGCATCATTTTAATTTAACTAAAGCATTAAAATACTGGTAGGTACTCAGCTGCATCTGGTTAGACGGGAAGCTTTTTTTTTTTTTTTTTTTTTTAAGGATGGGAAATCATCCAATGACCCCTCCCGCTCTGGGTGGAGCGGAAGGGAGTGTCAGACTCTTACTCTCAAGCTCACCCCAATATATCGGGAAAAAGGCTAGGCAGATGAGTTGCTAAACTTTACATTCTGAAAGCTTATTCCATTTAATCTGGCTAGCTAATCCGATGCTTGATGAAATCTCAAGAGCGAGTTGACAGCAGAATATCAAGCTTTCAAAACCAGGGTTAAGAAATAAATAGGATCATGCCAATGGACGTGAAAATGGCATAGGTAAAGGAGGAATCCAAAGCATTTGAAACGTATTCGTAAGTGTATGCTGGGGTTTATCAATGAGAAATAAATTAAATAAATCCTTTGACGGATTGTGCACAACGCTAATTACTTTGGCTACACACGTCTGGCCCAACCCTTTTTTTTTTTTTAAGGTTGGGAAATCATCAAATGACCCCTCCCGCTCTGGGTGGAGCGGAAGGGAGTGTCAGACTCTTACTGACTAAAACCCATCCGTGTTCCTTCCTTAGCCCTTTATATTCCGGGGCAGCGGTAACCCTTTCGGACAATCCCGCTGCCCCGTCTGGCCCAACCCTTACACATGAAAAAACAAAAAGGTAAACCTGATTCTGGTTTGGTAATCTGGTATTTTTAATTAATACATTTTTTTCGAGTCTGATTACTTCTAAGGTTTGATTTTTATGAGTTACTTACTGGCTACCTATGTACTTGTGCTATGAACCAAGTTTGTTTTTTGGATTTTCTTTTATAAATGAAGTTTTAATTTTTCTTTACTTATGTTTTTTCCATAATTATTGAAGTAGTTACTATATGCTACTACTGGGTACTACTGGCTTGTGAAGGTCAGATAGGCAGTCGCTCCATGTACTCGTAAAATTCAGCTGCATGCGGTTAGACTGGAAGCCGACCCCAACATATTTGGGAAAGGGCTAGGCAGATGATGATAACTAAAGTAGTTACTAAACGAGCCTGTTTTTTTAAGTGGCTGATTTTCATGGTATAAATACGTTTTTTGATATTAAAATTAAACAAATAAAAAATATTTGTAATCAGATTATTGCTGAATAATGGCGTTCTTTAATTGATTTATTGGCCCTAATTGATCGGTTTTAAATTGTAACTGTAACTTTTTTCCGAACACCTACATATTCACATATTCGAGGTATCAAGTAAGGATTCGAAACACTAAAAAATCTTTAGCCAATTAACGAAGTTGCGCGAGTGAAATGGCGGCAAAAACTTGTATCTTATACATTTTGTCTGCTCAATTACGATGCGATGCGTTTACCTTTTAAATTGGAGCAGTTTGCTTTATTATCGAATTATTGGTAGGTATAATTATTTATTTGTGTTTTTTATACATACATCAGTGAAAATGCAAATAATGCTTTTGTTTCTTCAATAAATAGACACCTTACAGACAATACTCATACTTATTTTCAGAGATTTCATCCATACGTACCTAAGTCTTGAGGTATATTTTAGTATTAAAATAAATGAAAACTTCATTATAATCATTCAATATAAGTCTCCATTTACATCACCTACAAAACTAAAACATTACATTTTACAACAATTCCACAAACAAAAAGAAATATGATCGCGAAAAATTCGCTAACACGCAAAACGAACGGAAACTAAGTATCAAAGACATGAAAATGAAACAAAAATCGCACTTGAACAAGCCGCGTGCGCAATACGACACTCGTACTTGTACGTACAGTCGCATTGTCGAAATACTCGCCCCGGTTATTGACCCCGACCGTAGGCCTAAAAACTGGTACCTGTCGCTTTTCAGAAACTTTAAAGCACCCACGTCAAGTCGGCGTGTGAACTGTATCCACATTGTTTTCGACTGTACCTATGGGTAGCCATCCATATGGATGCCTGAGACTGATTATAACGCTGAGTTCATCTATAAATGGACTATAACACTGGTCGTGACTGTACATCGTTTGAAGTGAGCTAGCGATAGATTCGGGTCATTCCTTACCTGATTTACGTGCAGGTAGGCTTTTAGTTGTATGATTGATCTAGATTTTAGTAAGTCCTGTATCATAACTGAGGTCACCTATGTGGATGCCTGAGACTATAATACTGGTCGTGACTGTACATCATTTGAAGTGAGCTGGGGTAGATTCTGGTCATTATCTGATTTGCGTGCAGGTAGGATTTTGTAGAATGATTGATCTAGATTTTAGTAAGCCCTGTATGGTCTGTCTTTTATTGTATCACCATTTATTTATTTATTTTTAGCCTATGTTGTCCTACAGCAGGGCAAATGCCTCCTTTTCTCCTTTCCATTCCTCTCTGTGCGGCAAACGTATCCGGCTGCTATTTAGGTGACGTCGGCGATTTATATTTTGGACTGTGAATGAAGAATGCTGTGCTCCATTGTACGCTGGTAAACCTCAGGCTTGAACTTCTGCTGATATTTGACAAAGATCAGGTTTGAGCGCCGTATTTGGATAGCTAGCTGAAATCTTTTCCTTGACTGAGATATATAATTATAATTAGATTCTTAATAACTCTTACTGAATTCCACCCTTAATAGCATAGTTTAGGAGACAGGATTGTCATAAATTGTATCATCTTAAATCATTGATTTTTATATTGTAACTAGCTTCTGCCCGCGGCTACGCTCGCGTAAATGTCGAATATTATCCCAAGGGAACGTGCTCCCGGGACAAAAAGTCTATGTCCTATCCCAGGCTGCTATCTATCTCTTTGCCAGATCGAAATCCGTTCAGTGGTTAAGGCGTGAAAAGGTAACATACAGACAGAGTTATTTTCGCATTAAAATATTAGTATGGATTTAATATGTAAAGTATTCCTAATACTGAAACTAATTGCTAACATTGTTGCCACAACTGTTTTTTGTATGCACCTTCTTCAATATTTGTACTCAAACATTATAAGAGTTCCGGTTGTTGTTTTTGATTCCATTGTGTTTTTGTTGCAATATTGTTTAGGTATAACTTTAAGCTTGATAGGTTACTTCGCAAAGAAACCTGCTTCAGTTTTTTTTTTTAGATTAGCAGAATTGTACGTCGTGGTATTTTGATACAGGTACACTACACTACGTAGTATTTTTATTCAAACACCTATGCATTTATAACAAGCAAGTCCAAAATTCCAAGTAAACGTCGTAAGGTATATGAGAGTATATTCATCATTAATAGAAATAGAAAATATTTACTCTCCAGGTAATACAGTAAGCAGGTTCACAGTTTAATAGCTAGTTGAGACGAAATGAGTAGCTTAAAATACTACCTACAGCTAGGTTACAATATAGTATTTGGTTACAATATAGTGTGGAGACTAGAGAGGCCAGGTATGGCGTGTGTGTGGAGTGTGAGTACAGATACAATTCATATTAAATATTGTAATACTCGACATTCGAAAGTGCATGCATGCATGTTCGGTACCCACATTTTCTTGTGTCTGCCATTCGCAAACAATCGCAAAATAAAACCATTTTTTTTTATATATTTTGTATTGCTGAATGGGCCTGCTCTTGACCTAGATCACGCCTGGAACGCGATGGATGAGGTCTATGATGGAACGAGCGTGCCCTGAAGATGCCTGTTCACTCTTGCTTTGAAGGCAGACGGGTCAAATGTGGAAGGGAACACAGACGCCGGCAGAGTGTATGGAACATATCAGCATGCAAAACCTTCAAACTAGCTTCCGCCCGCGGCTTCGCCCGCGAGTTATGTCGATAAAAACTATCCTATGTCCTTCCCCGGGATGTAATCTATCTCTCTGCCAAATTTTATCGAAATCCGTTCAGTGGTTTAGGCGTGAAAAGGTAACATACAGACAGACAGACAGACAGAGTTACTTTCGAATTTATAAAATTAGTATGGATTAAATAAATATCAAAGCTATCAGGCACGATCCAGTATATATTTTTCCTTCTAAGAGTCACGTGGCGGAAAACCACTAGGTATAAAACCGATTCTTAACTATAATATCTATAACAGTCACACAAGATAATATGTTATGAGGAAAACCCAAGGTACAGACGGCACATCAAGATTTCCAACTTTATTGCTACAGCATAACTTCAAGGTTGATTGGGAAAATTTGACAGTTTCGGGTAGCTCAATGTGCTGGCGCCTGTACAAACAATGGATGCTTAATGAAATTTAGTCTGCCCTTTAGTGTCATTTTGTCATGTTGACAGGAAATGGGTTTAGAGCCTTTTTGCTGTCAAACTTGGATTTATCGTTCTTAATTCTCGAAACTGCAAGAATAACTTAACACAAACAATAATTATTGCAATATATATTTTTTTACAAGGGATACCATTATGGTGTCTAACATTAGCGGCAATTAATCGACATCGCTAGGCTCTGCGACCTGCGTCTATAGCAACATAATTTATTGTGTATACAAAACTCATTCTTCTTTATGATATTATCTTTCTTTCTTTTATAATCTGAATCACGAATTCAGGTATTTACATACAAATTTTGGATCACTTTCCGAACAGTTTCATATTGAATTCAGCAAATTGGAAATGTAACAGTTGTAAATGTTACCATAACAAAGAATAGAAAAGCAAACAATCAATTTGTGACTGGATCTCCTATTACGCTACTATGTTCAATATAATAGCTAAAAGTAGATGTAGGACATTCATAATTATACTCATGCGCATATAAACACACACAGTCAAAAACATTTTACCTTGAATTTGAACATTTTTATATGTCAACAAAACGTAGCAATATGACAAAAGGCACATGTAAGTAGATCTAAAACAAATATACAGTGTCAAATATACACACACATTATACACGATGGCGCTGCATGCTAAGGGATACCCTTGTACAAACCTTGTTTATAAGTACTGAATTTTGAGACATGAATCAAACTCAAACTCAAAGCATTTATTTCAATTAAGCCATTTACAGGCACTTTTGAATTGTCAAGAAGTCGGTCAGTCAGAAAATATGAAGCTGGTTGCCCATTACAAAGCGTAGGTACCTATGGAGAAGAACGGGCAAGAAACTCCATGGACACCAATGACGTATAGTTTTATACATCATTGATGGACACTCTTTTAAATTATATTTTTACAAAAATATTAGTTACATCATTAATGTTGAATTTATTAAATAATTATACGTATGTTAGAACGAATGACAAGAACGTCTCAAAATTCAGTACTTTCAAACTTGGTTCCCAATTTTGTCACGTGCCAAATTACATTGGGTTGACTCTGGAGTTTTTTAAACAGCTAGTACAATACAGTTTACAGACACTGCTGATTGACATTATATTTCTGTAGTAATACGTATGTAATAACGGGATCAATGAAATCTTGGCAGTAACAAGCTAATTTTGTTAGAAAAACGTGAGCACGTAAATAGATGGGAAAGGGCTCGTCTAGACGATTCTATATAGTTTTGTTGTGATAACAACACGACGCTAATAATGGGGATTGTCCAAAATTTCTAACCATTAGATTCTATTTAATTTTTTGAAAATTAAGAGCATTTTGAGAAACTAATTTGAATATTTTGATGGTTGGCTCAATAGTTATTTTTTTATAAATATTTATAAATTTAAAATTTTAAAGGTAGGTTACGTCATCAGTAGCACTAAAGATTAAGTGCTGTTGCCTCACTAGTACAGAAATAAAAAAATTCAATCTGTCAACACAACGTCATCCACACCTATCAAAGTGTCAAAGTATTGTTGCGCGCCACAATTAATATTTGTTACCACTAGCGCCATCTAGTATCGAGTAGAAGAACTAGTATCATCGAAACTTCTAGAAGGTTCTTGACACTAGTCCTCGACATCGTCCAGTGGACCCAGTAAAACCGTTCTCGTATCTTCAGTAGAGTCCGTTTTACTCCCAGATGACCTCCTGAACAACCATTATGGTGCAGCTGTAGAACACCAGGCACACTAGTTGGTACTTGCGAGGAAGTGGACTGGTTGCGTCGATGCCAATATCTATCGACTGGGACCCTCAGCAAGGATGCACAAACGAGAGTGTCAACGCTTTTAGAGGACTGCCGCAGCGCTCTGTCTCAAAATGAAATGTTCAAGGCGAAGAAGATGTTACTCATGTACGCCGATGTTTTCTCGTCAAACGATGCTGACATCGGGAAGACTGGCTTAGTTCAACACAAAATACACACAGAAGAAGAATTGCCTATCTGTCAGCGGCCAAGGAGATTGCCGGTAGCACGTGAAAAGGAAGTGGAAACCATGATTGAGGGAATGGTGAAAGATGGTGTTATTGAACCTTCATCTAGTCCATGGTGTTCACCTGTCGTGCTGGTAAGAAAGAAAGACGGCAGCATGCGGTTTTGTGTTGACTATCGTCGTCTGAACGACGTTACGAAGAAAGACAGCTATCCTTTGCCAAGAATTGATGACACGCTGGACATGCTTACTGGAGTAAAGTGGTTTAGCACGCTGGACCTGAAAAGTGGCTACTGGCAAGTTGAAATAGATCCTAAGGACAAGGAGAAAACTGCATTGTCGACAGAAAAAGGGCTGTGGCAATTTAAAGTTATGCCGTTTGGATTGTGCAATGCTCCGGCAACGTTTGAAAGGTTGATGGAACTTGTACTTACCGGGCTAATTGGCGATGCTTGCCTGGTCTACTTGGATGACATCATCATCGTAGGTCGTACGTTTGAAGAACATCTTCAAAACCTGGAACGCGTGCTCATGAAGATCCAGGGTGCCAACCTCAAGTTAAGCCCGAAGATGTGTTCACTATTCAAACGACAAGTTAGCTTTTTGGGGTATGTAGTGTCGGAGGAAGGTATCCGCATGGATCCGGAGAAAATCGCCGCTGTCAAAGATTGGCCAGTTCCAAAAGACAAGACGCAGGTCAGAGCATTTTTGGGTTTGTGCTCTTATTATCGGCGATTTGTTAAGACCTTTGCGGATATAGCCAAACCCGTGCATAAGCTAACCGAGGAGAAGCGACATTTCTGCTGGGATGAAAGTTGCGACATCGCATTCCAGGAGTTAAAGGACCGACTGTGCAGAACACCTATTTTAGGGTACCCTGATGCAGGCAAGGAATTTATAGTTGACACAGACGCAAGTGACATAGGACTTGGCGGTGTGTTGTCTCAACGGAATGGTGATCAAGAGGTTGTGATAGCGTACTTCAGCAAGTCGTTGTCAAAGCCGGAAAGGAACTATTGCGTCACGAGACGGGAATTGCTTGCTGTGGTAAAGTCGTTGCAGCATTTTAGCAAATATCTTCTGGGGCGGAAATTCCAATTACGAACTGACCATGCTGCACTGAAATGGCTATTGCAGTTCAAAAATCCAGAAGGACAAGTTGCCAGATGGATTGAACTACTGCAGGAATACGACTTTGTGGTCGAACATCGCAGCGGGAAATCTCATGGCAACGCCGATGCATTGTCAAGAAGACCTTGTCCTGAAGATTGCAAGCATTGTACAATGGCAAGAGGGTAAGGAGGTGGTACCTGTGAGGATGCTCAGGACCGACCTCAGCAACGAGTGGAAGGAAAGCCTACAACGTGCACAGCAGGAAGATTCGGACATTAAGCCGATTCTGGAGTGGATGAAAACCAGAGCTCCTAAGCCCAAGTGGAGTGACGTCTCAGCGATGAGTTCGATCACAAAAAGCTATTGGGCCCAATGGGACAGCTTGGTGATTCAGGATGAAGTCTTGTGCCGTAAATGGGAAAATGCTCGGGGAGACAGCTGTCATCTGCAAATGGTTATTTAATCGGCAGTTTTTAATTATTACGAACCCCAAGCTCGTAACAGTATCAATCTATTAAAATTTTTCATTCCATAGCATTTCATTCCATTTTTTTTTGTATTCCATAACCCTTCCGATATATTAAATATTGTCGATTGTTGAAACAATAATCAGATTTATAAACGAGATGAATAAGAGGCAAGTCGGAATGTTTAAATTTAATATATTTTTGACATATTGTAATTTTACACTTGACACTGACGGATTGTAGACAATACTTGCCACTTACTTTTTATATTATTTTTGAGGTAACGATACTAAACTGTACGGTCGACGTTATTTGAAGGGCACAGAAGGTCAATCGTATTTTATCAAAAATATCAATAAATGTTAATATTTTTCGTAAATTAATTAGTCCATAATGATTAGTAACACTATTCTTCGAAATGGTTTTTCAATTACAACATTTAAAAAACTTTTTAAATGTTTCAGCGTGTTTTTCGACAAAACAGAAAGAAATCGTCAATTGTTTTTATTTCTGGAGGAATGCCATGTCTTTGGGAAGACGGAGAGTTACTTCGGATGGACTAAAGATGATAATCTTTCAGCTACTAATGTTGGGGGCTCAGACCAAATAAAAAACCGGTTTCGTAAATATGTATGCACTTAGTGAGACGTAGTTTGATTGTAAATAGTTGTAAATGTGTGCGTGTGGGCGTGTATGCACAGAGCGGAGACGTAATTTTGGCATGCCTCACTGCCTCGTTCTTAGCGCTTTGTCTTGGTTTTTTATTTGGTCTGAGGTTGGGGGTAGATTGATGTTGCATTCTTCATCAACTAAATTTACCATTTCATTTCATGCTCCTAGCTGATGATGGTCAGTTTTAGCTAATGATAAACCTTGCATATTGCTTGCGACTTTATCAATTGCATTGTTGCTAGATATTCTGTTGATATCAATCTGACCTGAAAAGTAGTACAAGATCTATACAATGAAAAAAGTCTTGATGATAAAAAACTAGATTAGAAAATTTTGGGCCAAGTCGTTCGGTTTTAATTTCGATAGAACCAATACAGGGTGTAAGGAACATCAACGCACAAACTGTTATCATGAATTCAGTATATTATGAATTTTATAATTCTAGATATTCTAGAAATTCTCCGTGTTTTATGGAAGAGCTTTAATAATTGTTCACGCGACTGAAGTAAGCATCAGCATCACCACGAGTTGGTGGCTCTCGATGATTGACATTCGGTGTAGGACAAAGAGCATCGTCCCGTCTTCCTGTTCGCGTCATGTCGTTAGCTACGCGGATTAGGAAATGCTTTGAGTAGGAATACGAAAACTGTGGAGCGGTTAAAAGTGTTGCGATAAATTGGTAATGGATATGAATTTTTATGGCCCCTCCACCAATTGATGTCCAACAATTTTGCATTCCAAAGTTTAAATAGTAATGTCAGAAAAATAAAGTAATTATGAATGAGTCTTTACACTTTGTTGAAGAGGTTGAAGTAAGTACTATGTACTAACGAAACTGCACATGAAATGTATAAAATAGCAGTTTTATTTGTTACAAATTTGACGCTATTTGCTACCGAAATCCACGAAACCCGATACTTTTGAAACTGAGGCTACACGCAACAATATACATATAACAATATATGTGGCACAGCAACGCCGCGGTTCCCGCTGCGCAAAAAGTTTATGAGGTCTGACAGATCAGTATAAATATGAAATACTGTTTAATCAATTAACTAATTAAGTAATTTAAATGTTGAGGTACACACAGAACACAATACAATAGTTATTATATTCTAAATAACATTGGATTGTTCTACCCACGCCACTGAAGGGCTCGTTAAGGAAAAGGCCAAAGTTAAAGTTTATTGTTAGTACTTTACAAAGTTTTACCAGTACTTTTTAACATTACCTATTGTGTATTTACATGGTATTTGTTTAAATTCCATTACTCAGCTAGAGATATTATAAGGAACAATACCTTTTAAGATCCGCAGACTTGATCGCAAAACCTAAACATTATTTATACTTTTATATACATATAATTAGTGCCAGACAGCCTGGTTGGTTCGAGGTGGATGGCGCAGGAAAAGAGTTCCTGGAAGGATTTTGGGGAGAACTTTGCCCAGCAGTGGGACAATTATAATAATTCTAACTTTTTCTATTCATATCTACTGGCACTGGTGTCACTTTCCAACTTATCGTTTTCAAACAAGTGACACTAACAAAAATCAATCTTTATTGGTTTCAATCAAACCGAATCACATTAAGTACATATTACAGTTTCTATTCTTCTATCATACCATTAATATTATTGTTCAAAAACATATCCCAAGTCGCTAGTGTCAGTGGTGGTACCATGCAACTGAAGTACCAACCACCCACGGCTGGCATGCGGGTGAAAGAACTCGCCATTATTACACAAACTCTCGGCTCTGATCTCATCTACAGAACTTGGACACGAAATGGCGAAGCTGCAGCATAACCACTTTGTAATAAATATGAATGTTGCTGAGATTGGATGATCAGGTGCGCTAGCGCAGAAGAATTTGAATGAAACGGTGGTAACACTATAATGAGAACAGACGTGCAACGAAAAATCAAATCGAATCAAATAAAAGAAAATCCTAATATTAAAAAAAAATGTGTTTTTTTTTTCAATTATTAAATTTTCTAAGACAACGCAATTGTTTTATTTCTTTCCTGTTTTCATGTCCACTGTTAGACATACTCTCATAGAAGATGGAGTCACCACATCCCGGTTTGTAATCACAGAAACAGTCTTCTACATCGCCTCTTGATTACATATCTTCGTTGTTTCCTATTTTTTCTTTGTCAACTGCCCAAGTAGACCTTCTGTCAATTTCACTTCCTCTCCTCAAAGTATTTCTGGTTACGGAGTTTTTGGAAATAATTCAGTTGTAACGTTTAAACTGTAGTATTGTGCCAAAAACTTTCTATTTTCATCTTAATCTTTGAGTGAGTTGCTAATTTGGCTGGGAAGTCATCCATCTTGCTGATCTACTGTGATCATAATAGTATCATCAGCCTCTTATGTTAATGAGGCGATAGTCGTTCTAGGAGCTATTAGTGTCAATTGACACTTCATATGGTGTAGGTTGTGCCTTTTGTGATCTAGCATCAATATTTTTTTTGGGAGTTGATTTGAATTGTATACCTTTATTGACAGTTATAGTGATGTCATTTAGTCTCCTTTGTCAAATAATTTGTATAGCACTTCGTACACCACAATAGACTTATTCAAACTAGTAATCGTATGTAGAGCCTACTGTAATAAAATGCTATAAAGAAATTGAGGTACATTTCTTAATTTCTCACCATACTTGGCAAATTAATTGGTGAAGATGGAGGTGGGGCTCAACTCTATAACTTTATACTTAAATGAATCACTTCCAACTTTTAAGAGGCTATTAAAGCACCATGTTCTAAATAATGTTTAGATTGTAAGTTTGTACTGTTTTTTAACCCAGTGAAACCGTCGCCTAGCTTAAGAAATAAATTATGTTTTTTGTCATAGGAAAGAATAATTGTATTCTTTTTGAGTGAAATAAATTATCTTAAACCGTGAGATATAGATACGACTTGCTGATGCTCATACTACTAATAACTACGAATAACCGTACAGAACAGCGTGATATCAAATAATTACATAAACTATAGCGTTAGTTTTTAAGTATTCCTTTATTGCTTAGTAACAGCTCGCCAATACATCTCCATCAAGTTATTAACCTCAGAATTGGCACGGACTCATAACCAGCTGATTTCATTCAGCAGACATTTCTCTTTTACTCCGTCAGACATAAAAACAGCCTGACAACACTATACAACTCAAATATTTGCTCAATTATAAACACATAATTTTAAATGTTCTTTCTCCTCTCGAAGCTCTCGAAGATATGGTATCGCTCAGCTCCTTCCGTGGTAGCGAACTTAGCAGCCGGAACAGACCACGATATAATATTCTATTATTTATATGTTTATTTTATTTTATCGCTTCACTCATCATTTATAGTAGGTAATTAATGCATGGCAATCGGAAAAAAGAGCTTTCGATCGCGCCGAACGGTATTTCGAATTCACGCCAATCATGACTGATGCAAAACGGCCATTTTTAAACCGGACGCTGAGATCTATTGCTGTCTCTTTCACACACCGAAAAGGATGACGGAGCAAGGTAGATTTTTACGAGTCGAAAGTTTTTGCTCAAAACTTGAGTACGTAAGGCGCTGGAATGCAATATTCACTTGAATATAAAAATAAAGTGGCCCGGATTGTGGCGATCCTATCGGCCAGTGCGGCGGACCAATTATTATCCGACTCTGTTGCTATGGCAACGGACGCTTGTTTCAACGCAAACGCCAATCGATTTTTCGGTCATTAAATAAGTTAGTGGCATAGTTTTTATGAAATGCTCATAAAATTTAGGGTTACCTGGGGAATTTGTGCTATAATATAAAGGCTTATGACGTTATGTAACTATTTGATAGAGTTTTTGTACAATAGAGATGTTCCTTAATTTTTTGACGATCAACAAAAAAATAACTTATAGCGAAAATTATTTCCTGCCAGTACTCATTCCATCAAACTAAAATCTTTTTTGTTCTCACAACACTAAGATAATCTAAACTAATACGTAGGCAATCTATATACATAGTAACACAAATTGAATAGTTTTCAATAGCAAGTGCATAGAGCTGATGAACCGGAGAGAAAGCGTGGCGTGGGGTGATAAAAAGTTCACCACTATGTACAGACAGAGAAAAAACGCAAAAAATATATATTCATTACGTTGCCTGCGAGTCTGTGAGACATGCCGACCGTAGCGTCAACAGAAAAGAGAAAAACAAGAAACAAAAATATATTTAATGGAAAATTAAGAAGTTATACGAATTTACTGAACATCTCGTGGAAGACCTGGATGAGACTCGCATCTGACCAGGGAAATATGGCACACAAGAGAGGTATACTTAGCAATACCAGTGGGTGGAGCAAGGCTACCAATAATATTGATGATGGTGATTACAACATTAGATCTATATGAAAGATAATTATTATAGCAGCACTAGCAGCGTCCCGCGGTTTCACCCACATACGTCTCGATCCCGTAGGAATATCGGGATAAAAAGTATCCTATGTGTTAATCCTGATTATAAACTTACCCCTTACTAATAAACGTATTATATCAGATGAATAGTTACACACCGATTTGTCTCATTCAGTCGTCAGTAATTTGACTTTCGAAAGAAGAACACAAAGCGTTGTGTAACTATTCTGCTGTCGCTACAACTCGCCTGGCCAGTGGCCAGTGGAGCAATGCGCGTGGCTTTAGTCCTCCACAGGAAGTTGATTTTTACGTAATTATATTTTTTGTCTCCATCAAAATACACCTTTATAAGTATTTATAGTATGTGGTAGATAATGCTCTCTCGGTTTCTGTGATCCGATCCAGTCCAGTGTAATATCTATGGCTTACTGTTGTTTTTTTTTATACGAATAATTTAAGAGATGAGCGTGTAATGTAACTATTGAGGAGACCGGAAGATACAACTTTTGGAAGGAGTAGTACCTTTTTTAAGGAGTGTTTGACCAGCTACCTAAATGTGTAACGGACTATCAGTAGACTTAAATTTTGACAGTTCAACAGCATTCATTGCGTTATTACGTTGTTGAGCAAATATTTTTTTCGACCATATGAAGCAATGGATTAGCAATATCCTTTAAAATTATTCAGATAGAGATTTATAGTGTGTTATGCAATCAGGGAGCAGAAGACCTCATCCATCGCTTTCCATCAGGCGTGATCGAGGTCAAGAGCGGGCCCCATTCAAAAATAAAAAAGACAGGTTCTGGTTTTGATATTACTAACGAGAGAAGATAAAGTTATTTATTACCAATTTACCAGCTAAAGTAATTAAACATATTGGGAAATGGTTAGATAATAATTATTTTCGTTGACACTTAAGAGCGTTTACGCCGTACGGTTTTTCATACAAACTTACAAGCCGTTGTTTTTCGAAATGAATGAACCGATTTTAATGAAACTTCATACACATAAGCAGGATACAAAGGTCTAAAAAGTTATCAGAAAACATTTTCGAAATGTCTTATTTAAAAAACGATAACTGGAAATCTCTGTTTCTATGGAAACTTTAAAATCGGTCTAATTTGGCTGTAACACAATTTTTCGAAAATGTTTTCTAATAACTTTTTAGAACTTTGTATCCTGCTTATGCTTCTAAAGTTTCATTAAAATCCGTTCATTCATTTCGAAAAACAAGGGCTTGAAAGTTTGTATTAAATGATGTACGGCGTAAACGCTCTTAACAGTAAAAGTATACCGGATGATTTTTTTTACCATCTCGAAATTTTTACATGGTGTTCTACCCATGAATGTGAACAACTTTCACAATGCGACCGTCTCTGAAATCACGAAAAACAAATTAATATTTAAGTCTACTACAGAGCCATATTCCATAATTTAATTTAGATTTAATGATTACGAGTAGTAATCAAAACAGCGGCAGCGAAATATTTGACAACTATTTACGAGGTTTCCAACTTTCAGAATGCACTTTTGCGGAAGATCTTGCAATCAGGCTTAGTAATTAGCCCGCTTGACTGCCCAAGTCAGAGCTGACGCTCGTCGTACTGAGATATCGTCACTAGATCTAAATCCAAATGTGACCTAATTAAATAATTTTTTCTCCACACAAAGAACCGTACAACGAATGTCACAAGTATGACTGCTAGTCAGTCATGTGTGCTGCCGATGCTATCGATTCCTGTCAAACATCTGGTCGAGATAACATCTTGTAATAATTAGACGTAGTTTCTGTAGTATAAGGACCCCGGTTTTTGTAGTACTTACTTAAAGTACCAGTATGACATGAGCTTGAAGTTCTATCCACCTCTGTCAATTTTGCCGAAAATGGTACTGCAACAAACAAAAACCAATTCTATCCCTTTATGCTAAGGTTGATTACTCTTTAATAATTTATTACTCACGGTGTGGCCCTGGACCTCTGGTTTATATAGTACTGTATAATATGTGACACTTCTCAACTACTCTGTAAAAAAAAATTGCTGATCTCTACGGACCGCGCGTGCGACAAAAAATGAGTCGATGAAATTAATATTTGTGATAGTAGATACGCAATGGTATGATAGATTAATATTCGGATATTAATATTAATATCTCTCTGACAATGGTCAGTACTTGGTTGTGCGTAGGTCAGTTTGGTTAATTATCATATTATATCATAATATTCAGTTTTTATTTATGTAGGTAATATAAAAACTGATTCAGAAAATCCAATTTTAAGACAAGGACTAATTCACTATCGAAACCACGTCAATTCTTTAGCTAATCTTGCCAATCTTGCGTTCATTTTGCCCGGTTTCGTTCATTGTCATAATATGAGATTGTGGCCCCAGGTCTACCAATGCTGGTTAATTAAAATCAAAGGTATGTGTGAAGTGCCAATAAACTGTAAATCGGTAACAGAAGGTCTATTCTAAGAAGTCAAACTCTTGTTACCCACAGCAGTGTAAGAGAAAAATATTTGTGCGCCTACTACTTACATAGTCCATTGTCCGCACGGAACTAGTTGGCCGCGCCTTAGGTATGTGAGCGGTAGGACGGAGGGGCGGGGGGCGCTTTGTCATTACGCAGTAAGTGCGTTGCGAACACTAGGCAACCCCGCCGCCCTCACCCCCGTCCCCACCTAAGGCGTGGCCAACTAGTTCCGCGCGGACTACAGTTTATTTATGAGTACGTACCGTTCTTCATAAGTTCGTGTATCAAGTATTAAGATTAACTTGATACTCTCCTAAGTGATTGTATTCATTTTGAGAAATAAATGTCTTAGACCGTGATATTCTGGACCTATCAGAGTTTGCCTTACAAAAATAACCAAATCGTGCGTACACCATTGATTTTCAATTTAAACTGAATTCGTTACCTTTTAAACCAGGCCAAGAATTCGCTTGTGACTGACCAATTGAAAGCAACAATCGTGATTTCGCATTTACGCCTTCCAGGATATGACCAAAATATACCTACGTTAGGTTTGTTGTAGCAGTACTTTCCATTATACAATTTCTGGTTTCATTTGCATATTGCTAATGAGTTTCACAGACGATCGATATGGAACAGTACTCCTTAAATCATGGAGACGTCAGAATAGGCTTTATTATGCGATACAACGCTGTTTGTTGAAAGGGGAGCAGACAAAGTCGGTGTGAGATAAAGTTTAATTACTTTTCTTGAGTGTATGCCTTTACGACTCTGTACATGTTCAGTCAGAGGTGTCAAAAAGTTTGGAATTTAATTGTTTTTGGCCCCAGAACTGCAACTTTGCCCTCGAAGCATCGACATAAATGATATGACAAGTACAGTCCATCCATAGCGTAGACAGAGACTCTGTCTACGATCCATAGTTATTTTACCTCTGATTTTGCATCTCTGTCGTGCTATTGAGTTGCTGCAACTGTCAAATCTATCAAAATCACAGTGATCTTTATTGTTGTTGTAATAAGGTTGCTGTCAGAGGTAAAATATCCGTAAAAGAACTGTAGTAAGGAACCCAGAACTTATTAAATAATTGACAATTAGGTACCGTGTTTCTATAAGGTCTGCATGTTCTTTACACTGGCAGAACACGCTAATTTCGTAAGCATTTTTTCTCCTAATATAAGTATGCAATAACGAAAATTCATTAGGCTAAAAAAAAACGGCGCCATGTAAAAACAAGTCTAACCTTTAAAGTTGCCGGGTGCTTACCGACTATGAAATTAAAATGCTAAAGTATGGCAACCAAGGTGCTGATTACCATACGGATTACCTAACCGGAAATCATATGTTCACAGTCACGCCACAACCTTCCGTGGATAAGCAGACGTTTTTTTTGTCAGACCCTCCGCGACTGAAGTACTTGTAGATGTCAATTGCTCAATGGAGCGCTAAGAAACAATATATTGACGCAAATGCCATAGGATTAATAAAAAGTTATGTAAATGCGATAATCGACACACTTGATAGGATAACCGCGGCGTTAAGGCGGTTTTTAGAGGGTTTTGTTCATCGCTGCACACGCAAAATTGCTCTGTATGCGTGAAATTCTACCTGAAAAACCAAGTATCATAATAAATACATGACAGATGCAATGTACTGCAACGCACACAGCAGAAATATAGACAGCAGACATGTCTCTAAAACAGGCAGGCAGGCTGGTATTCAGCTGCATCTGGTTAGACTGGAAGCCGATCCTAATATCGTTGGAAAAAGGCTAGACAGATGATGATGATGAGACATGTCTCTAAAACATGACATGATACAGGAGCATTAACATCAGCCATCATCGGTTATATCTACTATTTTCTGGCTTGAAAGCCAGCTTGCTCAGTTCGGTAATGACCTCAAATGTGGGTTCAGTCCGTCTAACTCACAACCTCTAAAGCCCTGAATTCTTTTTCCTTAAACAGACGCCATTTGATGCCTGTCTCATAATCACTTCATCTACGATCTTGAATCTCAGTTGCTAGTTGCCCATTCCGAAGTGTAGTAGGTACCTATGGAGAAGAACGGGCAAGAAACTCCATGGACACTCTTTTAAATTATATTGTTACATAAATATAAGTTACATCATTAATGTTGAATTTATAATTATATGTGAGGTGGAAGGTAAACGATGTAAAAAATACACACACGTTAAAACCGTCCAGAGTATAGCAAATAGAAAAACAATCCAAAAATAAAATAATTAAAAGAAGCCGTGGCAGCTAAGAGATGACCAGTTCCAACTGACGGCGCCCGTTCACGAACATGATGCATGGACCATTCAACTCAACAGCTAATTCAGCTCAATCCTCTATCCATTTTTTTCCACCACCTTGGTCCAACCCATAACTGTATAATATCAGTGAATTGGTACTCAGATTAGTCGAGATTTTCCGCATCGAATCAAAGATTTGCCTAAAGGTTGGGCTTTTAATTTCCAATTTATATGCAAATTGTGACCAAATCCTGCAATTATAGGAAATAAAACGTA
The DNA here is from genome assembly GCA_963669345.1 of Gortyna flavago. NCBI lineage: Eukaryota > Metazoa > Arthropoda > Insecta > Lepidoptera > Noctuidae > Gortyna > Gortyna flavago. The sequence goes on along the minus strand of OY770136.1, from coordinate 16,435,479 downwards.
TTTCGCTTATGTCCTACTTTGACGAATACTGTGAAATATGTATTTAATGGGTACCTTGAGAACAATGCGTGAAGATATAAACGTAATAGTTTATCGAATAGAGTTGGAACTGAGTCGTAAGTTTTAACGATGTTCGAGATATTTCACACCTTCTAAATTCTTACCCAACTGTCAATGACACTTGAATCCTAAAGAAAATATAAATTTTGTCCATATAGAAGATCTCAAATTAATCATGAAAAAAGATTTGACGTTTGAAATGCAGTCGCCTGCTCTTTAAATCCGTATTTTAGCGATGGTCATATATATGGTGGAGGGGCTCGTGGATAAATAATAAAAGCCGCACGGATCAATCGATCAGTTTTACATCTGTAAGATTAGTAAGCAACGCTTGCCGCGGTCGGTCCGTGGCTGGGTTGTGGAGGTCAGATAGGCAGTCGCTTCATGTAAAATACTGTTATTCCGGTTAGATTGGAAGCCGACCCCAATTTAGTTGAGAAAGGGTGTACCTAGATGATGATGAGCCATCACACATTGTGGTTCAATTATAACTGTCCCATTTACATTAGAAACACTGATGATACAAAATATTAAGCTGGTCATGAAGACCTAATCAGAATTTCTATCATCAATAGTCTCATGTGTATCATACAACGCAAGAATTTTTACAGCTTCCCCCTATTATAATATAGCTGTGTTTGGTGATCTCATCAACCCAACCCAATCTAAATAGAACACTCTGCCATCTCGCAATAGTTCATCAGGATCATCCATCGGACACCACCTGCTTGCAAAGGCTGCTACTCCAAGTGTCCTGCAGCCAGCCTAAAACATTAAATCTTGATTTGAGATTAAATCAAAATAAATTGATAATGTTTGAGAGAGATCTAAACACACCGCTTTCAACTCTATTAATCATTACTTGTCTCAGATTGACGAAATGTTAAGATGTATAACCGACCAAGTTATTCAAGCAGTTGATATGAACTGTAACCTTGTTATAAATAAGGTTGATATTAGTATGCTTAAGGATGTGGAAGTTTTTTTATCTGTGAAAGGTAGTGCTGATCAAAAAAAAATAGATATTGTGAAGAATCTAGACAGACCGTTAGTAATGCTAGAACTGGTTTCGTTTGATCGGAATCTGGCAGCGTTGGGATCCGGAACAAAATTCGTGATCGAAAAAAAAAAATTATTTTGTCGTTATTGTTAGAGTGTTTCAAGTGTCTTTAGGAGGTATTATAAGACCTCACGGTCCAATGGTTTTTATGGCGAAATTAAAATTTGCAGCTCAGTGTCAGGTTGTAAGTTGATTAAAATGTGATTCGCAACCGTAACAAATATGGCTTTACATAATAATAATTAGAATCAGCAATATAACTCCATTGGCCTCAAATGTCATGATTTCATGAAGTAGTCATTCAATAAGGTAATATGAACTTAGAAAGATGTATTGATGATTTTTATGATTCGACATATAAATAAATATTTGTTATGGCCGCGAATCATATTTAGATCAACATACAATCTGATACTTGCGGATGAATTTTTCGGCGCTATATTTTAGTTTTTGTGTAGTTTTAGTTAAGTTAGTTATTTTTATTAAACCTGATAGTGACCTGCAAATAAAACGAAAAATAAAATGAGTTTCGCGGGCTACCCTGTTGCTTTCACGTTAAATTCTTACGTTATTATATGCATATCAGTTGCCATGTGTTTGTTGTTAAGAGCACAAAAGCTTCTCAATTCATGATAGACTAGACATATTGGTGGTATTCTTTTTCTTCGTGTCGCTGGTACGACTGAATTTTATATCTTGTAGAGTGGCTACCTTGACGGAACAGCAGTAGGGTGTGATTGTGGAGCTATGTCGCAAACTCTGCTCCAACTCCTATCCTGCCCTCTGTGTCCCAAAACATGCAGTCAAAGTGACCTCTGTCCTGCCGCTGATGACGCCGTGGAAGTGGCAAAGTTTTGGGCCAACAAGATATATGTATATTGGTGGTATGGTTTAAATTCAGTCTAAAGATACTGGCAATACCGCAAAATGGCCTGTCAATAAACTTTTCGGCAGAAATGAAAATAAGGGTTAAGTATTCCAAGCTTGATGCTAATAAAGCTTGTACCTTTCAAACAGGTTTTATGTTCACGACAAGGTAGAATAAATAAAATAAATGACATGTTTCAAAATCGATACACGCGCGGAATTTAATCACACTAAAGTACGAGTATACTGTTGTTTTTGCATTAAATTCTCGGAGACAGCATGTGGGGGTAATCCCACATTTATAAATTCACAGAATTTTAGATTCGATATTATTTTTAATTTAGAATAAACGTTTCTTCAATCTGGCTTCTTTATTATTTACTTTGTAGTTGTCGAGTGTAAAAGGTTTGAAAAATAATTGATATAAAGCTGAAAAAGAGCCCATATTTGCAGGATGGATTACAAATACTCCTACCATGGATTTAGTACATGATTCGGAACCTAAACATATACCGACGAAAATTTTCAACGTACGGGACGTTCTCAGACCAAATAAAAAACCAAGACAGAGCGCTGGGAACGATACAGTGAAGCATGCCAAAACTACACCTCCGCTCTGTGCATACACGCTCACATGCACACATTTACAACCATTTACAATCAAACTTCACCTCACTAAGTTCACACATGTTTACAAAACCTGCTTTGCTTTACTGTTGACAGACCTCTGTCTTGGTTTTTTATTTGGTCTGAGGGGTCGTGGAAATTTTTTATGGGTTATTAAAAAATTTTTTATCTGTTCCATAGATTTTGACCGCGTATGAATTGCACTTTTCTATTGTTTTTGTTAATTTACGAAAAATTGCTACGCGTTGACATCTCTGTCACCAGTATATAAAGTATATGCAGTATATAAAGATTTATAAAAGACAGCGATAAGAGCCCAAGATTCTTTATAGGCGTTTTTATGGGCAAATTAGTGAATTATAATAATAACGTTTATGTCAACAACATAACTCATTGTTTCGGCAAGTCTATGCGTCCAAGCGAGGGATCTTTTTCGAAGCTTCGACAAGCTCTCCCATAATTTGCTTGCAAATCTTGAAAACGTTCAACCACTTCATTCTTTGCTTGCATCAAAACTGCACGCTGTATAACGCATTTATCACAGTAAATCATCTCCACGCATCATTATCTCCCCAAAAGGCAATTCAGAATTCAGAGCACCAACTTTTTTATCTTTCACAGCAATTTCAAAACAAACTGTAACTGTTAATTACCTTGCAGGGTCTTCAGTGCTCTTCCAAGACCTTATTAGCAAATTATAGTTCATAGCCTGGACCTGCATCTCTGTTAGTATTACCGATGTCGGATCATTCAAAGAGTTTTTTTGCTCCGATATTTTTTTCTGATAAAAAAAGTCTGGACAGCTTTTTCGTCGGACGAAATAATATAGGACTAATGGAGTACCTGCGGCCGGATAGGGGGCAGTCCACACGAGTAACTGATGTGTTACTTCGATTAAAATATTATGACAGTTCATCTGGACCGGTATTTTGGATTTTTCTTTTATGTTGTACTTTAGTTTTTATTGCGAATTCCTCGATTTTAGGCACGTATTTTTTGTACCTACATCTTGGCATTAATAAAGGTCTTTCTTGTAGGACTCTCCGGAAATCTTTTCAGCACATCTTTAATAAGTTCTTTTAGGTTTAATCCCTTCATAAAACTGTATAAAGCAAGAACCATTTCAGTTCTAAATCAATAAAGATTTTAATAATAACAGTGATGTGGTTAGCAGTTATTTAACAACACAACACAAAAACACATTAAAATCTGGGATTAATATTAAAACTACGCCAAAGTTCAATTATGAATTAACAGCCAAAAACGGACCAAAACCGCGGTCATCACACCGCAAACAAAACGGAATCAATGAAAACAGAATAACTAAACCAATAAGTATCTAAATAACTTAATTGGTTAGCCGTGCAAAGTGCATAACTCTTGTGTAATAAAAAATAATCATAATATGGTGCATGTGAACACTGTGGTAACTCTTTTTTACAGTGCAAAAGGGAGTAAAAAGTTGCCTTCAGGCCGAAGCGAACTCATTAAGCTAATATAAACGAAACGACGACCGAATGCCGCCGCGCTTCGTGGAAATGCAACGCGGCCACAGAGTAGATGAGACCAGTGAGATGAAGTGATCTGGAGTTGGGGCCCGCTGGTTTGGAAATCTGGGCTATTGATTGACACTTATGTGCAAACTTGTAAGGGCATCCTGCAAGTCCCAGCATATCTTAGTAGTACCTACCTTTGTTTACCAATGCTTGATTATGTTAAAGACATTGGTTGGTTTCTGGGTTTAACCAATTGACAGCAGCCACTTAGTAATAATATAATCATTGTTTTAGTGTGTACTTAGGCTTTCCTTCATTAAACATGTTTTTTTTTTTAATTTAGTCTCGCTGTGCCAATCCATAAACCTCATTGCAATATTAAAACAAGCATTTATGTCTTACTGATAAACCTACACTGTGTCCCGATCCCACTACGGTGGTACTCCAGATTTATAACCCGGCAGAATTAAATCAACTTATAACGTATGTTGTGGCCATATCTCTATTGACCAACACGTTTCGGCGGTGAACAAATTGACAAGTTTATCCGGATATATCGAGGAGGACATTGAAAGCACTGCCGGTGATATACGACCGGACTTTTTTGATTTATTCGGGCTATAAATGTGAATGCGTTTTTAGGGTCCCATATTGACAGGAATCCGGAAATATATGGGATAATATACTTACATATCTGGAGGTAAAGGTTTTTCTTTTGCGACTAGTTTTAAATGACAAAACGGTCGGAATCTTGATTGTAAAAAATAGAATAATATAGCAAAATTCTACGTATTGGAATAAAAATATGGCTATTTTAATAATCAGAAAAATTTAAAGCTAGTTTTAGTAATCTACCCATTCTTCAACTTTAGCGAGTGATATTTTGTGGTGATATTTGATGACTGAAATAATCGACTAGTGATTTAAGAATGGTGACATCAGTATTGTTTCAATAAGGGATGGATATGTCGCAGCCAACTGGTTAAATTAGCCGTTCAGTTAACTGCCTGGCCTTTAGAAGTAGTGTTCGCCTCGCTTCCTCCCTCGGCTCGAACGCGGTTGATCACAGTTCTAACCTAACCTAACCCACTTGGTCGGGGTGCAATGCCTTAATTACTGCAACCAATTCGGCTCGCGCGTGATTGGTTACAGACTTCCAACCTAAACTGTAATTGAATATCATTCAGGCCGTTAGTTGAACGGCCGCCGTTTAGTTGAAAGGCTAGGCAGTTAACTGAACGGCTAATTTAACCAGTTGGCTGCGACAGATATATCATAGATGAGTAAGACCAAACTAGGAAAATTCTGTATCCTGAAGGACAGTGCAGATGCAACAATATGAATTGTGAAAGAAGCAAAATAACATAAGTTGGCGCCATTCTATAGATTTACTTTATTCTCATGGGAAAAACAGGAAGAATGTAATAAAACATTTAAGAATGTAATAACACATTGAGCCTCGGGCACACCTAGTATTAAACTTACAGATTTTATGACGAGTATGACACCTCCACTCACCTAAGAGGACAAAGATAAACGTTAAAACCTGCACCTTTCCCACGGAACTCTTGCGCACAGCTCGGTCCTGGCAGTTCCTTAACGATTTCCATCATTGGACAAGTCGGTGATCCAATTAATAATAATAATGGTGAGGGCAAAAACAACGTTACGATGTGCGATTTTGGAGCCGAAATCAGCCCAAATACCACAGCCTCCGGCGGCTGAGGTCAACGCTCGGGAACTGGTTCAGAATTATTTGCCCAAAAAAGCCCTTGATCGTGGGACGGCGAGGGTTAGGCGGTACAGCCAGATTTTTTGCAAGTTCCTTAACATTTTTGCGTTATACCCTCTGATAGTATATGTCTCCCGACCTGTTTGCGTTCTGAGAAATCTGAGTTGCTTTTGATTTTGGTATATGGTGATGTGGTATTTGAATGCCCTTAAGGAGAAAGGAATTATTTAATACAGTACAGTTACAATTTACTTTTAAATTGCCCAAATGAGGCGGGCGTTTTTAATCGCCGCGTAAGCACAATGAAAGCTACAGACCGCGTCTATCTGTCTGTTTGGATTAATATCAGAAATACACTTTTTGAAAGGTTTTAGTGATTAAGTCCTTTTATAAAGACTGCCGATTTTTTGTGCAATTATAACACGTTTTGGAATTCTACCTGTAACTTTGTCTGATGGTAGAAATACTGTCCAACAAAATTTTATTCGCCCATTTTGCTTGATGCTTATCACCTAACGATTAATAAAAATGTACGTTGCTTACCCTCGCGGGTCGTTTTCCTTGCATTCCAGCGTATGACCAGTATGACCACCGTCAGCTACCACCGAACCACCCAGAGCGTTTACCAAATTGTCCGGTTACCATCAACGGAGATTATATACTTATGATATAATTATAACTTCAACATTAAAACGTCGTCCGCAGAACAATAACGTGTTATAAGATGGTTTTATTACAGGAGGGATGGACCTGACTGCATACGAAATGTTTGTTCAGTGAGGATTAAAATTCTTCAGGACTTTTTTTTTGTACTGTTGTTTTAGAATGTTATGGTTCCAGTTTTAGCTTGGTTTAAATCCGTTATCGATGTGGTTGTGGATAAAATCGGGTATGTAGAGTGGTGTTTATATCACACTAGCTGTTGCCCGCGACTTGTTGTTGTCGTCTGCGAACTTCTACCTATCTCAAGGTCACGGTCCACCTATGTGCCAAAATGTCATCTCAATACGTTAAGCCGTTTTAGCATGAAAGCGTAACAAACATATAGAAAATATTTTCTATTCTCTTTTTAATATTAGTTTACATAGATTGTCAACGTATGTATACCATTGTAATGTTATTGCATGGTAATTATGTACTATGAGATCAATCTTGGGATTTATAATGTCAAAGGTGAAGGATAACAGTAAATAATTATAGGAAAAAGTAATAGTTCAGGAAATTAGCTTTTAAAGATCTCAAACTCAAATTCAAAGCATTTATTTCAATTAAACCATTTACAGGCACTTTTGAATAGTCAAGAAGTCGGTCAGTCTGAAAATATGAAGCTAGTTGCCCATTCCAAAGCGTAGGTACCTATGGAGAAGAACGGGCAAGAAACTCCATGTTAAAAAAATATTAGTTACATCATTAATGTTGAATTTATATATAAATGTGAGAACGATGTAAATAAAAAGACGTACGCGTTAAAAGCGTTCAGACAGCAAATAGTAGGTACTTAACAAAACAACAATCCAAAAATAAAATAATTTAAAATAAGCCGAGGCAGCTAAGTGATGACCAGCCCCAACAGACGGGCCCGTTCACGAACATGACGCATCGATCAGCACCATTCAGCTCAACCATTTTGAAGGGAGCTAAATAATCTGTAGATAAAATTGATTGCGAGAATTTTACGTGAATTAGCTATGCAAATTGGTGCTTAGCGAATGATGACTGCAACGAGGATGCCAAGTAGCTACAGGTAAATGTCAACTTTACATTGTATTTTAGTGCAAAATATAAGAAACTTGGAATGACATGCTTGGAAAATTTGCAGAGCCATCAGATGAGTAGTAAAACTGTGAAAACATGTTTCACTTTCGCATTTTTAATGGGTATTACTGTAATAATATGAGGACCTACCATTACAACCAATGGATATAATAATTCAACTCCACTTAAAAACAGACATAAAACTGGGATCACCAAATCCAAGTGCATATTGTGAGGATTCCGACAATGTTTCCCTTAAACTCAGGCTTCTTTTTCTAGCTTCTTCCAAGCTGCGCCACAATACCAGAATCTCTACCTTCCGCATCCAGTTTGTCGCCTTTGAGCTGGTCGTTGTTCCATTAAGTTGAGGGTGTCCTACGCTACGCTTGCCGATTCACGGTCTCCGTTCAAGGAATTGGCTGCTCCAGTGACCATCAGTTCTTTGACTAACAATCAGCTCACTTTCTCTCACTTCCACTTCAGCTTTGATTACTCTGCAAGGTGTGTTAGTGATTTAGGTACTTTTCCGGATCATCATCGTCGTCATAAACGAAATAAATAAACGTATTTTCTTTTCTTTCTTTTCTTTTCTTTCTTTTCTTTCTTTTCTTTCTTTTCTTTCTTTTCTTTCTTTTCTTTCTTTTCTTTCTTTTCTTTCTTTTCTTTCTTTTCTTTCTTTCTTTTCTTTCTTTTTCGTTTCTTTCTTTTTATTTTCTTTCCTAGCTCTTTTTTTTATCATATCACCCGGGCACTACTTTGTTTAAGCCCGTTTCCTTTGTACTTCCCTATCTTTGGCCGGATAGTTTCCTTAAAAGCTGCTAATTCTAGATGCATAGGGGAGACCCACAATCTGCAGTGGCTCGTCTACGGGCTGTCAAGTTTCATGCTGGTCGGATAATAAACTATGCTGGTATAGGGAAACACGAAGAATGGAATCATATTTATGGAAATCAGGCATACTTCTAACTAGGGGGAAAACTTTTTACCGTACACTGTCCGACATTTTTCGTAAAAAAATATCAACTAAATGATACATACGGGTTCCTGTTTCACATGTATTTTTCCAAATTATTTACAAGTAAAAATATCCGGGTTTTTTTTGGACGATCTATAACGTAGGTTGCTGGGGTAGACTGGATGCGGAAGGCGGAGGCAAGGGTGTTGTGGCGCAGTCTGGGAGAGGCCTATCCAGCAGTGGACTGCGATAGACTGAGTTGATTGAAGCATTTATAGTCTGTGCTAAATAAATGTATTTTCTTTCTTTCTTTCTTTCATTTCCGGATTCTAGTTTCTATCCTATTATTATCTACGTATATCTAAGTTTAACGGTAAGTAAGTAAAAAGCCTTCAAACCCGTTTGGTTATCATAAAGTAGCACAATGTTGGTCCCGGAAAACGTCCAGCGACATCGCGGCCGACTCTGGCGAAGATGTGAGACGAGCTTGACGCCTACATACAGGATGGGTTCACACCAGCTCTAGATACTTAAAGAGAATTGGAAAGGAGGAAGGGAGACATTAGGAGCAGGAGAGGCAGAGGAGCTAGGCTGAAAAAAACAATTGCTTTAACAATTAACTCCGCTACCAACTTGCAGCCAAGGTTTCTTAAGACATCATGAGCTATCATCATAGTATCGATACAAAAAAGAAGTGTCCAGTGACAGTTTGTTTATATACATGTTTATATACTATCGATTATTTACTAATAGTAAATCGAGTGGATTGCATGGCGTGCAGGGAGCACGGCCACAAACCGCAGCGGGTAGTGGTACGCGTGAGAAACTAGTCCGTTGCGTACGCGCAGCCTGCACTCGTATGGTAATATGATAGCGTTTCCTCATTGTTCTGTATTGTTGTGATATGAGCTTTAGTTTATTGAAGTTGGAAGATTATTCTTTTATTATTAAAAGGTTTAAAAACAGAGGAAAATAAAGGGAGGGTGTAACAGTCACTTTTGATGTCATTTCGATCGTATTTTCATCGAAATGGTTAATGAAATGGTCCATTTTATTAAAATTTACACGGAAATATTGAAATGTTATTATAATTTATAAGACCTTTAAATTCAAGTTAAACAGTTACACACACACACAGCTGACATTAAATGCTTAATTTATAGCGTTAAATTCACTTTTATGCCTTCTCTGGATCGTACATATTGATACGTCGTCAATTTTGTAATCGAAAAATTGGAAAGTTCATGCCAAAACAATAATAGTTTCAGAAATCTCAATACGATACGAATGTTATTGTACGAGAACGATCAACATCTTATCTGAATGCAATCCTTAGGTATTGAAAAGTCACTTCTATATCGCGCAAATTGGAATTTACGTGCCAAGAAAAATTTCGATATCGAAAATCGGCAACCCTGAAATAAAATAAAATTTGGTATTAAAATTTCACCTGTCGCCGTCAAAAGGGGTAATAAGTAGGTATGTGTTCATATGGTATCGGTTTCAGAACCTGTTCTCGATTTTGCATCAATGGGCGACTTCGGTGCGAAGAACTGCCTCGCCACTGATTTCGAACGTAAATTTCTTTTGCATTAAACACGTTATTAAAAAGCAATGTAAGTACAGAGTAGTTTGAGACAGAGGCGGGTCAGAAAATTTAATAGTCGAAGAATGAAAATTTTTGTCAAAATGTGGCTCTGAAGTCCAGACTAATATCAAAAAGCGTGTAGGTATATATAGGAAATCGTTAACCCTTAGATAATTTAATACATATATTGTATGAATAGTTACGTTATGATATTCATTCTAAATCACGCATTTTCTTAGCAAATACTTCAAAATTATATCTTTTGTGACAATAAATTTGCAGTGCAGTTCAGTGGTCTTCTCTAGATAAAAGCGCAGTATCTGTGTTACCCTACTCTGATGCCCCGGGGACCATCTCATTTGATCTGGAGCGCGTCTTGTACTTTTTGCAGAGCTTCGTGCAGGTTTCGGCAGTCACTTACAGTGGGGGTCAGGTTGGCATCCTGACGAAGATGTACAGTGTGTTTTGAAGTGATATGCCACTTTGTTAGGGGGTTCAAAAGTAGATGGGAAGTTTCGAAGTTGGTCAGATTTTGAGAAGTCACTTCTGGACACTGAATAATAAATTTTTCAAAGGGCAACGTTTAAATGTTTGAGATGTGCTTTTGAACTTCTGAAATATTTGGAGGGAAACTTAATAGGCCTACTTTGAACTCCTTAGTGCGCAGTCTACGACTGTCATATGCTAAACAACCTTTACTACTTAAATTGCAGTTATTCACTGTGCTGCACTTGCCTTTGCTCAAATGATATATCTGAAATTCTAACGCCTCCATATCATATAGCGGCACAACGTCCCTAACGGGCCTGTTTTTATTTCTTTGTTAGTTTTAAATGTGTCCCAAATAAAATATTTTTCTTTCTTTAAACGTTAGATTATTAGGACATGACAGTGAGAAAATCATAACCTCGTAAAACTTACAGATATTTGGACATTGTATGCCACATCCAGCTCGACAGTTCCTTGTCACCGCCACCTACATAATACACTTCGCAATTTTGTGGTGCACGTAATTGCATAGCGTTTTCGACTCAAATTTTTATGTTAAGTAGTTAATGTTTTCTTAAAATAATGAGTAGTTCGTCGTAATTGGACGGGCGGCGGCGCGGGTGCGGGCGTATGGAAAATCGCCTGATTTTTATCGCGAGTCTTACGCTTTGATATGTGGGATCCGTTATAAGTTGTTTTTCCAGAAATAAGTAGTGCTGTAGATACTTACCTAATTATTTGGTAAATACTGGAACAGTTTCTCTATATAGGGTATGGTAGGTATGTACCTCAGGGTAGGTAGGGGTGGAAGATCTGTTACGGAAAAGGCAGTGTACTGTACGTGTAGTACCGTGTGTGTGTAGTGGTGTAGTAGCATTTCCATTCACTGACACAATCTCCATAGAGGAAAATCCTTCCTGCTTTTAATAATAATAATAAAATTTATTTAAAAATATATGGACTAACGTTAAATACAGTTTTTCTTAAATCTATGTCAAGTTCACCATGATTTGTGCCTGAACTAGGTAATCCTGTGTTTCAGGCAATTGGAGGTAACATTAATTATTGATTAAATAATCATATACTTATCATATTTATCTTATTGGTACTTATGTAAAATACATACTGTGCATTGTGAATGATTTTAGTGGTTAACTGATCGTTTGTTTGCGTTAATATTATTATTGATCCACAATTAAGTAATATTAAACCACAATTCGAAAGCACAGCAACTTCTTCATGTAGGCCTGTATGTAGTTTTTTTACCTAGAAATTATTCGCAATCAAAATAATAATGTCTTGGTAATTTCTTCCGTCCAATCAGTAGCCCCGATTATCGATTTATCAGACAAAAACCACTCGATCGACCTTAATGTATTTCTTGTGATATAACGAGTAATTAATAAAGCAAATAAATATCCTTAGTCGAGACGAAAAAGTCGATTCGGACAGCCTTGTCCGATTACAGAGTGGACTGGAATGCGATTCAGTTTACTTTTTTTTTCAATCAGCACAGATCGTTGGCAAATTCGAAACTTTTTAAGATGGCGTTTTTTTTTATTAAAATATTATTACTTATATTACGTTTATTTTTACATTTAATGGTGTCATTTCATTGGATATGTAAATACAAGTAGGTATAGTTTTTGTATGTTTGTTTATTACGCTTTCACGCAGACACGGCTGAACGGATTTGAATGAAATTTGGCACATGTGCATGGGTAGACATGACCTGGATTAGGACATAGAATAAGAGACATGCGATGCAATCTCGGGGCGCAGTTTTATTCAATAAGTCCGTACTGGTTCTACGAATTTGGCTCAATTAAAATGTTACCTGGATTACCGAAGAAAAAAATCTTTTTCCTCCGAAATGTTTTTAGATATTTTCACAATGTGAATACCCTCAGGCACAGCTCATAAATAATGCCTACACTTAAGTATTGATCTAAATAATGTTGCACAGACTACATCTACCTACGTTGTACCAACCCACATTATATTATGTGTTACTCATTATTACAATTATCAACGTCCTCCCATGAACCTACTAGCAAATCATTGACTTCTTGTTTATCTGATTTAGAATAAACTTATTACGTAAGTGAAAGATATTTTTAAAATCACTCTTTGGTAATTTTTATTTTATCGGAAGTTTTGTTAATTTCTTGGTCTTCATCAAATCGATGGTTTTGATGAAGACCTGAGGCTAGGCAGATGATGATCTGCCTAATCTTTTCCCAAGTATTTTGGGGTCGACTTCCAGTCTTACCGGATGCAGCTGAATAGATACCAGTATTTTACATGAAGCGTCTGCCTATCTGACCTCCACAACCCAGTTACTGGGTAATACGATACCCCTTGGTAAGACTGGTTGTCAGACTTTCGTGCTTCTGACGACCCGTAACGACTGCCAAAGATCCACGAATGACAGCCGAGACCAACGCTTAACGTCATCAAAACCAAGATTTTATAATGAGAAAATGTATTGTCATCCATTTGTAACTCATATGCGAAGTTTTAGCTCACTAAGTTAAACTGAAAAAGGGCTAAAACAAACAACATTTTTTGAGCCATACAAGAAAAAAAAAAACAAAATCTGCACACGCATGACGTGTCGGCTCCTTTAATTCCCGCTATAATCAAAAAGCCACAAAATGTAAAAATAAATCCACAACAAGGTTTTTCGGAGGAGTGTCAAAATATCAGAGGAAATGCCCTTTCCGTGTTTCGTTTTAATTCGAGGGGTAATGGCTATTGGTGGGATAATTGCCCGCCATCAAAAATACCGTACGCACACTCATTTCCTTAATTTTTCAAGTAATTTGCACTTACACAAATGTGTCGATTAAGCAATTTAATATTCAATTATGCTGATTTTTGTAATAATAAAAATGGCTCGTAATTTACATGTCAGGTGTCAATCATTGGTCGAAATATATTCAGGTTTGATGTAAATTATCTGATTTTTTAAGTGGGAAATAAGTACGTGAATATTTAAATATTTATCACTATCTTCTTTGTCAATTAACCAATGAATATTAAACTTTTACTTGCACTCTTGCAGCTTCATTTTTAAGGTTCCGTAAATAAAAGTAATATAAAGTTATGTGTTTTTCGGTGTTATTTGCAGCGGGGTGTATCTCATGAACCGTATTAAGAAAACAGTTGAAATTTTCACAGTGTCTATTGTCCCTATAACAAAAAATACAAATAAAATAAACTTCATAAAAAATTAAGGTGGTCTCCTTGTGACACGGAACCCTACTTGACCAGTTTTTTTTTTTTTAATTTCTAAGATGAAACTATCAATGAAAAAATACAACTAAAGAGGGGAATGTATAAACTTTATGCTGTAAAACGTTAAAACGTTAATTTCCAAACTTTCTACACTGAAAATTCCTGAAAAACGTTTTTTAAGGACAATATCATTGTCTTGATACTTAATAAATAACAATGAAACAAGAAAGTGATAGCGGTTTGACACCAGCAGAATCACAATAATATTACAATTGATGATAGATGTAAATAGGAATGCGTAATCGATCGTCATCATCGCGAAAATCATCGGTTTTCCTTCATGAGTACCTACTACTGTTATCGAAGATAGCTACCTATGTTATTTTCCTGTAGGTAGGCATCGTATGGGCTAAAAACAGCTATATAAGAAATAACTTTAAATAAGTGATTTTTTTGACTATCCATAAGTGCTTTTATTAATATTGAAAGTCAAAGTCAAAATATTTATTTCAATTAGGGCGAATTTCACCAAACTTTTATACCTAGAATAAGTCTTAACGTAAGAATAAATTTTGAAAAAGGTAACTGACTTTAGTAAAATTTAGGCACATAAAGGGCACTTTTGAATGTAAACACTTACAAGGAAATAGTTATTATTGATTCTAGTTAGTTTCGTATGGAGAAGGATGGGCAAGAAAGGATGTTTACTTTTTTAAAATGTTTTACAATATTTTAAGTAAATACTTACATTATTTTTAACTAATTGGCATGAAAGAGGAAGAATCGTTCTGACGCGACAGTAAAACTGAAACCATTTTTCAGGCGGTTTCGTGATCGTTTTAGTACACAGATGGTCACTTCGTTCACACCCTTTCGTTAACATAATCCCCTGATCATCACTTACGACACCCACCGGCAGTGGTACGTCGACAACTGTCAAAAAATCTGGGCTATGAATAGCGCTCCTTTCCATTCCTAGAAACAGAAACACAACACGTCTATTCATAGTCAAGACCACCATGGTGTGGAATAAAAACTTTTTGCAGCGTAGGTACCAAAGAGAATAGAATCCAATTAATGCAAATGACGTCATTGAATTCAAACTTACTGTTTATTATCGGCCGTTGTCTAATATTTAACTGTAACACATAACTAGTCCGTTTGACAGATTGGCGACGAACGCCCCAAGCTAAACGTGAGCTTTATTAACACGAGAATTGGCCGAAAATCTTAATGTTATTCTCTTAACCCTTAACCTCATCATTATAGGCACTATTTTCCTTTATTTCAACTGCAAAATTATCTTGGTCAAAGTTTTCTTAGACCAGTTTAGAGTGATATCTAAGTTGGATGGCTGATAAAGGGGATAGGGGTCAAGTTTGCCTGGTAATATGGTAAGTGATAATATACGCCCATTCCTAAATCGGATGTTCCGCTTAATCACGTTGGTTTTGTTTTACGATCGGTCGTGAACTGTTGCGACTAATCGCCTTGTGAATTGGGTGGAGGCGATGGACGATGGCGTGTCTTAGTATATGTGTGTGATTATATTTAAGGTGCTGTCTTAGAAATAAATAATTTTATTATTATTATAATAATATGCCTGTGTCGTAGTGCAAAGGCCTCCCATCCCACGTTACACTTTTCCCGGTCTACTGTAATTGTGGGCCAATCCTTTAAGTGGAAATGCGGTCGGAAAGATTTTTGAGAAAGCCTAAGTAAAAAGTCATAATTCGAGGTTTGGCTCTCGCCTATTTCCTTCTCAAATATTGGACCCATTTAAAAGATATTTCATAAAATGAATAAGAAGGATATACTGTGTCTCTTTGTTTTACTTTTTTCATTGATAGTTGTCAAAGTACCTACACTAGGCCTCTGTTGACAGCGGTTTAAATCGGCATTTGAAGGTTCTAGTGCTTATAAAAATAATGTATATCGAAAAGGAAAACATAGGGATATACATGTAGTTAATATTTATTATAAAAAAAAAATGCTTTATGGTCATTCATAAACCAAAAAGAAAACAGACGAGAGCGTTTCTATGCAGAAACGCTCATCCCGCCATCTCTTTCCGAGTCTGCCGCGTAGTCGTTTCCTGCTATTTGGGATCCACTGAGTGATGGTTTTTTGCGTATTATTATTATTCTTCCACCTGTCCTTGTGCTATACCTTCTCCGCCCAATTGGTGAGGTTAGGAACGAGTCCAAATCGTCAGGCCAACGTTTTTAGGCCTGCCTCGGTGACGACGCCCGTCTTCAGGCAATAATACGGGGAGGCCTAAGAAACGCCTAGTAGTGGGACAGTACAGGATAACGGGAAAAAAAATCTTTATTTTCGGACAATATTATAACTTATTAGGTACTAGTGTCAGTAGTTAAAATACAGTAGAGAAGAAGATAGAATACATAATATTGTGAAAAGGACATCTCCAAAATTAATGTTTAGTGATTCTCCTTTTCACAATTTAAAACTTTTAATAATCGAAGAGTCGATACTCTCCGCCATAGTTTTTAGAATATTGCTAGTCCGACATGCGACACATGTGGCCAGCCTAGTTCCGCTTTAGTCCAGCAGCTGAAGGAAATAAAATAAGGAAGTCGAAAGAGTCGAAATAACGAGAATTACGAGATAGCAAGCCATGTGCCGCATGGGATTTCCCATCGGCAAAAATTACAAACTTTCGTCACCTATTGTAACTATTTAGAGAACAAATTTTCAAAAATCTATCATTCACTTACGTTATAAGTATTTACCTTTATGGAAGTCTTGTGTAATATTTCAAGCTTCTACACATAGACGTACACATCTATGCTTCTAGACCCTAACACACTGTAAATTTTCAATGTCAATTAATGTGTTGTCTTTGGTCCCTGGCCCTGATATCAAGCAATGGATAAAATTGTCAACATTTTTTAAGCTTGAGTACGAGGGTTTTGACTACGTTGTATGTGTAGGTATATTTTATGTCTTTTTAATTTTTTTTTTACTTATAGTGTGCGTTTTGTTTGTGCAGAATAAACAACTTTTCTTTCTTTCTATCAATCTCAATCTGAATCATGTTGAAAGATATTGCTAATCCATTGCTTCATAGAGCAGAGTAACTATCCTTCCTTGCCCATTCCTCTCCATAAGAAACTACGTTTTGGAATGGGCAACTTGTTTGAAGTTTCTAACTGACCGACTTTTTAATTTTGACATTTCAAAGGTATTCCTGTAAATGGTTTAATTGAAATAAATGGTTTGAGTTTGAGTTCATAATTATGTTCGAAAAATTTGTCTGCTCAACAACGTAAATAACGCAATGGATGTTGTGGAACTGTCAAAATTAAAGCCATTGCTGCTGATAGTGTGCTACGCCAGTACCCCGCAGCAGCTTAAGCTGAGCGTCGTCTGTCAGTGAATTTAGAATGAAGATTAGATAACAGTTTAATTTTAGAACTCTTTGAACAACAATGAAGAAATCATTAATCATTTTTAACATACAATGAATGATCATAAACAATAGGGTTTGGGGCGAAGGTAGACTCGTAAAATATTGTACACTTTCGGTGCGCAACTGCGCAGCCCAGTTGACGGACGTCACACGACCCTTGTCAAAAAGGGATGCGCGTCGAATGTTTTTAAAAGAAGCTTCTAGAATGTTGTAGAAGCTTCGACTCGCTCTCATTACCCGAGCGGGAACGTGACGCGTTTCATCTAGAAGCGCACGGATTGTGGCGGGAGCGGTTAGAAATAGCTTCGCGTTACACTTTTTTTTTACGTCACTTTCAAACTAGCTGCCCTTTTCGGTTTTTACAATCTAACTACTTCTCTTAAGAAATCCCGATTCAAACTTTAAAGTGAAGTAATGCTAAGACAATATCTCATTACGTTTCAAACTGCAGGCTCTAGTACATTAAGCACTAAGTATGCTTATGAAACCCTAAGATACCAAAATTGTAAATTTCGAGAGTTGATGTCGAAAACGAAACGAGACTTCGTGGTCGACTGGTTCAGACTGATCGAGGTGCTAAGTTTACCTGGACACCATAAAATGTAAACGAAGTAGGTTCACTTTAGATTAGGAAACCATCTTAGGAAGAATGCTTCTGGATGCAGAGAACTTTTTCCTCACAGCGTACCTACCTACTTCAGCTCGCGGTATGATATGCGGTCCGTAGAATGCTCCAAAGTTACCAGTAACATCTTCGGCAGCAAGCCTCAGGGCAGTCAGTGAAATTTTCGGTTGGCAAATGCCAGAGGGTTAGTTTTGAGCTAAGTATGTCATAACAAAGTTAACAAACTAACGAAATCCTCAGTGAGATTTTCGGTTGGCAAATGTACTTGTTTTTGACCTGAGACACAACTAAGTTAACAAACTTAGTTAACAAGACTAACGAAAACCTGTCCAGAATAAAAAAAAAAATGTGCGTCTTATTTGTGTACAAAATAAACATGTTTTCCTTACTTCCTTTATTAAATCTGTCATCTGATTTATTTTTAAATTTATATTTGTAATATTTATGGTGTATACTAAAGAATATTCTATTCTATTTCAATAGTAAAAATGACCAAGTTTAAAACGTAATGTAATTTTACTTCGCGAAGTTATCTATAAACCTTCTGTTATCCCCACCAGTTAAATCCAGCTCGTTATCGGTTCATAGTTCGGTGGATAATAATTGCGATAGTTACCACTTTGCCACACCGACCTATCTAACGAGGTAATGTCGGACTTGAGACTTGTGACTTCATCATTCTTACATTATTGGAGCGTGGCTGTGGAGGGGTTAGACTTGATTTATTGGCCTAAGCTCATATTTCTCATCATCTGCCTAGCCTTTTCCCAACTATTTTGGGGTCGGCTCCCAGTCTAACCGGATGCAGCTGAATACCATGGAGCGATTGCCTATCTGACGTCCACAACCCAGTTACACCCCTTGGTAAGACTGGTTGTCAGACTTTCGGGCTTCGGACTACCCGTAACGACTTTCAAAGATCCACGAATGACAGCCGGGACCAACGGCTTAACGTGCTTTCCGAGGCAAGGAGCGGTCTCGGTATGTAAAGATGGTCACCGATCCACAGACCAACATCGGCAAGCGTAGCTTAACCTGATCGATCGACCTGTGCGGCTGTTATTATTTAGCCACGGGCCCCTCTGCTATAGAATTGCATGATCAGCCTATAATGTTCCCACTGCTGGGACACAGGCCACCTCTCTTTTTGTGAGTAAGTGGGTCGTAATCCACCACGCGGGCCCAGTGCGGGTTGGTAGATGTCACATGTCTTCGAGTTATTGGTTCTAGGACATGCCGGTTTCCACACAAGGTTTTCCTTCACCGTTTTGAGAGCAGTGTTGATGAAATTATTTACACAAAGTAACACGCCTGACTGGGATTGAACCCACGATACAACTCGTTAGTCGGGGCCGTTACTACTGGGTCATCAATGCTCTCTATTATGATTCTGTAATCTGTAAGCTCAATATTACCAAGCTTCCTTTTTAGGGTTCCGTACCCAAAGGGTAAAAACGGGACCCTATTACTAAAACTCCACTGTTCGTCTGTCTGTCTGTCACCAGGCTGTATCTCATGAACCGTTATAGCTAGACAGTAGATTTTTTTTTTGCCGTTATTTTACATGTAGTGTTAAATATTGTATGGTGGTACGGATCCCTTCGTGTGCGAGTCCAACTCGCACTTGACCGGTTTTACAAACTTCTGAAGTTTTAAAACTTTCCAGTCCATTCAGTCATTGCCACTAATTATCTAAACTGGGTCTTCAACCACTATAAATACTCCATCACGTGGTCTGCTAACCGTTGTCCGTAACTCAGTGCGTGAGTTAGCTAGGCAAGCTATAGAAAGTGGTCAACGATATTCGTGCCAGTTGCCAATTGGCATCAGGCCGTCAGTTTCTTAGAAATGGACCTCGTGACGCCATCATTATTACCTAGTTTGGTGTTAGTATTGCCAAAAGTTTACCTATTGTTGTGTACTGATGCTGTAGGTATAATCTTGGATTTATTTGGCGGGTTTTGTGGGTTATTTGTGTTCTAGTTAAATAGCTGCTTATGAAATGTATTTGTGAATTTAATGATAGGGGAGGGGAGTGTGGCTAAATAATAATAACCGCACAGGTCAATCGGTCGTGGATCTTTGACAGTCGTTACGGGTCAGAAGCCCGAAAGTCTTACAACCAGTCTTACCAAGGGGTATCGTATTACCCAGTAACTGGGTTGTGGAGGTCAGATAGGCAGTCGCTCCATGTAAAATACTGGTATTCAGCTGCGTCCGGTTAGTCTGGAAGCCGACCCCAACATAGTTGGGAAAAGGCTAGGCAGATGATGATAAATTTAATGATAGTACTAGCTTCTGTCCGCGACTTCGTCCCCGTAAAATTTATTGCTCCTGCCCCACACCGTCGCATCGCATCGCCTGCTCAGCATCAGCTTTCTGTCTGACTTGTTTTGTTTTTGCTCAGCTCCTAAGGGTCTTAGCGTGATGTTTAATAGTCTATATATATATATATCCTTCCTCGAAAATTGGGCTATCAAATGCAGAAAGATTTTTTTTAATGCAACTGTTAGTTCTAGAGATTACCCCCTACATACAATCTTACAAACAAACAGTTTTAGTTCTCTAATATTAGTATAGATGTGTGATATTGTTACGGGAACCTGTCTGAATACTCAGCTGTAGTTCTAGTTGTTGTTACAACATAACCGGCTTATAATGATCCCACTGTTGGGACACAGGCCTCCTCTCTTCGAGACTGAGTGGGCTGTAATCTACCACGGGAGCCCCGTGCGAGTTGGTTTTTTGCTTGCAACTTTTATAAGCTCAGGGCTTGTCTAATGCAGCGGGATAGTCCGAAAGGGTTACCGCTACCCCGGAACATAAAGGGCTAAGGAAGGAACACGGATGGGTTTTAGTCAGTAAGAGTCTGACACTCCCTTCCACTCCACCCAGAGCGAGAGGGGTCATTTGATGATTTCCAATCCAAAAAAAAAAAAAAAAGATTGTCTAATGTGTGAGAGGTGTATTACAAGTTTTTCAAGACAATAAAAACAAAAAAATAAAGGGATTACGTCTGCGAGAATATGCATGCAGATACAACAATTTGCTTTGTAATCGAGATTAGCAGAATCTATAAAACCCCCTTGAACTTTTATACGGACATAAAAATATGGATTTATATTACTCAAGGTGAGTAATAAAACATTATAGTGGTTTTAAAACACAAATGCGTTCATTCTTTTCCTTGACAAACCTACCAATTATTGTCCTGTTTATAACATTTTTTTTTAATTACGTATCAATGTTTAGACCACAAAGTAGCACCTACTATAATAATGAGTTGAATTTGACAATTAATGTTAAATTTAACGTATCGATTCTGACTTTGAATTACCTAACTACAAACCAATAGGTGTCATAAAGTTATAACTAATAAAGAAACAATAACAAATCATTATAAATAAGTTACGTGTCAATGACCGTCAGACAATTAATCACCACCACACTTAATCACCGGTGGTGTGTTAATTATTCAATATATCACCCGTAAAAACTCAATTTGAATGGCGTAGGATCGTTTATCAAATGTTTTGAATACGCCCTTTTGAACTTATTGATTATGGTTTTGATGTGTTTGTGTTTTTTTTTTTGTACGCACGACTACACATCAAGCTATACATAACCAGTAAGTATGAGGTGACTTCTGATTGTACGAAAAGCCTATACAATGCGAGGTCAGCTAAAAGTGGACATTCATAGCTTGATGTGTCGCTGTACCTATCACGATTTGACATCGGAAGTTTACTTTATATAAAAGTTTATCTTGAGGGAAAAGAACTGAAACAGTATGGTTATGGGAATCAACACCATATAGAGTGTGAGTCTACATAATGTGCACATATTAAAATGAGTGAAACTATGCTCAATTTTATCCACGGAAAAAAATTTTTTTTTTTGGCAATTTTTCGTTTTCAATGGAGAAAATTCAACAAGAGATTTCCACAGTTACTCTTTAAAAGTCACTTTTTCGACCAACTACTAAAACGTTTTATACAAGTGTATTCTCTTCTACTTAATCTCACATATATACACGACGCGACATACCTTGCTTTATAATTGAAAAAGAAATTAAATGTCTCGACCCAGGAACCGATTGCCGACAACCCCGTTCTTAATAGCCTTTATGTATGCAAATTATTGTTTCACGATACTCGATAATTATAGCTTTCACATAGTACTTACTAGTTTGTCGTAACACCCATATTTAGCACACACGACGTGATAGCAAAATTATTGAGTCGCTACAATACACCTAAACCCAGAGCGGGAGGGAGGTCATTTGATGATTTCCCATCCATAAAAAAAAGGACACCTAAACTGCATTCGCGAATTATTGGCCAAAAAAGTAAACAAATATGAGTTTATGGAAAAGTAACTTTAATTCCTACACAATAAAGTTCAGTTTACGCTACAACTTCAAACATTTTTATAACATTTTCACTCTGAAATCAAATAAATTGGCATTACAATAAAGTTGATATTTGTTTTACTTGAAATAACTTCAATTTGAAACATACATTTTAATAGACTTTATTCATATTTTAGGCCAGAAGGATGGGTATCCCTTTAGGGATCTGCAGTGGACGTGTTTTGGGTAAAATTATGATGATAAGGCATTTGGTAACTCCAAACAACAAACTCAAAGCATTTATTTCAATTAAACAATTTACAAACACTTTTTATTTCGCAACGACTCAGTCAGTCAGAAAGTTAAAGCTGACTTGAGGTTGCGTGGTTCAAATCGTAGGTTTGAACTGGCGAGACCGAGAAGAGGTTTGCAAATCGACATGTCTCTAAAATCACTGTACACTATTTCAATATCTTCAGAGATGCAGTTGACATGACTAGAACTGAGAACTGTGCAGGACCATACGATACTTATAATTAACGAGTCCAAGCCCGAAATTCAGACGGGTATCTGTCATGACCGACCAAATGGAGATGACAGCCCCAAATTAACACCTTTATTCTAGAAATTACCACCAAAAGCAGAAAAGGATGAGATACGGAAGAAGACTCGGATGAGATTGACGACAGACCCTAACAGACGCATATTGCAAAGCGTCCATTTTTAGATGCTAGGTTGATGCTGATACAGTCGTTAGTCGTAGTTAGAAGCTCTAACTAAAGTCTGACAACCAAGGGTGACAAATAACAGGGTTGAGGATCGAGGTTCTGGGTTGAGGTTCTGATAGACAGTCGCTCCATGTAAATATAAGTATTGAGCTGCATCTGGCTAGACTGGAAGCCAACCCCAACATCGTTGGGAAGAAGCAAATAGATGATCACGGTAGTATAAAAAGTTTAAATCTGAGTTTATGACTAATCTTAAAAACTAAATAAGTGACACAATTACATTTAAGATTATCAAAAAAAAAAAAAAAAAGACTGTCATGACGTGTCAACGTATATTATTCTATTAAATTCAATTTAGACTTTTGGCTAATGTTAATAAATCGTGCAATACGGTTGTCATAGGTACTGTAACAGTTTGCAAGGATTTGCGTTCTCTAGCTTCTTCCTACCTTCATCGGAAGAAGTTGTGAGTCTATAAACAATGTGTACTTAATTTGCATTTGCGATTTATTTGCCAAAAATGTAAACAAATATGGGTTTATGGAAAAATATCTTTAAGTCCTACATAATAAAGTTCAGTTTACGCTACAACTTTAAACATATTTATAACTGTTTCAATAGTGCTAGTCACTTTGAAATCAACTTAACTGCCATTGAAATAAAGTTGATATTTGTTTAACTTGAAATAATATTAATTTAAAACAAGTTTGAACAGACGATAGGTACGCCTTAAAACGCTTTCCATAATCCTAGTTTTTTTGCCAGAAAGTTTGAATTGGTATTTCGTCTGGCCTCAGAAAGATCTCCTACCAATATTAACGTGACCACCAGACAGCAGCATCCGAACACAACAAAAAACAAAAATACAAAACAAAAAAAATCTTTAAACACTTTGAAAGCCAGCATCTATTTCGACAGCAAAGTATTAGCTTTCGCCACAGTTTTAAAACGAGCGAAGTCACCGGCTTTTCTAGTCTCGTTGGGTCAATGACCTGGAAATGGAAAAAGAACTATTTGGCATCCGTTTGAGTCGATGTTACGTGACGTTTCTTTCATCTTGCTTTAGGGTTACGTAGAGAGAGTTTGTTTTCATGAAAACAGCTGCTATTTAATGACAAGGCAATGCCACTTAAGAGAACTGTCAAGAGGTTATAAAATAACCTCCATTTAATATGTGATTAATCTTCCATTGTTGAGAGCAATCAATACAGATCGTATGTTAGGTAAATCATGCTCTGTATGGTCAGGTGAATAGCAAAATGACATTAAATTAGGTAGTAAATGCAGGTTCAAAATAGAGATTCTAAATGGAATTTCTTCGAAGTAAGTGTGAAACTTACTTGTAAAGAAAGTTACACTGGCTGGACATAATAAATGAGATTTAATGTTAATGCCAGGAATGACAGCAATATTCATAAAGTGATGCTATTCACTACGGAACTCATCGTTCAGCGGACGGCTCACACTTGTCCATTTATTTTTATGCTCAAACTGGATGTTGGATGGTGATATTTGAGAATGTTGGCAGCCTGATTGATCATAGACGTTTCGAAATATAGAATATTCTTTTATAATAATTATACTTACCGTTTTATGAATGAAAACTATCAACGAACGAACAACGAAATATTTAGCTGTACCTAGAAATCTGAGAAGTTAGGTGACACGCGTTTATTGGGATGCCTAATTAATTTTTTGTGTAATGTTTACAAATGTTTTTAAGTAACGAGAAATACTTTTTTCTTGAAGTTCTGGACTGAATAATTGGATGTTTCACTAAAAAAACACACATAATAACACATGAACTATATCATTATATCAAACTAAGAAAGTGGAACGGACTTGTGTAAAGTACAGGCCCATCAAGCTACCCGAAACTGTCAAATTTTCCCAATCAACCTTGAACCTATTGCTTTAGCTATAAAGTTGAAAATATATCAAAGAAATTTGACAGATTGTAGTAGCTTGATGTGCTGGCGTGTCTGTACAATCGACACTATTCTAAGTTTTAAAATAATTATCACGTAAAAATTAAGTTAGATTAAAATTGGTTATTAGTCATATTATAGGCTAGATTGTAATTAATTATTAAGAACCTGGTTCTTTTTAATAAAGGATAAAAAAAAGTAAAAAGCTGTTAGAATAGAATTCGTTACTTATTCAATGCTACAATTGTATGGTCACAGGCCATATTTGACTTTTACTTCAGCGACTCGCTGAGAGACTCACGCTTGGTACGAGTATATTCATAGGTACAGACGCCAGCACATCAACCTACCCGAAACTGTCACATTTTCCCAATCAACTTTGAACCTTATGCTTTAGCGATAAAGTTGAAAATCTATCAAAGAAATTTGACAGATTGTAGTAGGTTGATGTGCTGGCGTCTGTACATCGATTCGCCGTCGCGCTCTCGCTGCTCGCCAACTCGTTTTAGTTGCTAGCTCCACTCGCTTCTCGTCGATCGCCGGCGGTGCGAAAGGTGCCTGAACAACGTGACTATTTTTTTTCCCATCTACCTACCTCGGTTTCACATAATTAACGCCTGTATTATATTACGCAATGTCTTCACATACGTCATTCGAGTTTGCAGGCCTAATTGTGATGCTTCGCAGGCCATTACCCCCTTCTTGTGATTCGGTGAAGGAGGTTAATAGCCTAGGTCTTCTTCAAGGCCCTTTTGTGTTAGCTCTATCTTTAGAACTATCATGTGTGAACAGGTGATGGGTGTCAGAAAAGGGGGTAGTGACCGCAGATATTTAGAATAAGGCTTTTTAGTAGTTAGATTTCACTATCCTAGGTATCAGCACCCTAATTGCTTAAGACACTTTCAAACAGAATAATTTTGAAGGACATTGGACATTGCTTTATATGTTCGTAAATTTTGTGTGCTCAACAACGTAAATAACGCAATGGATGTTGTTGAACTATCAAAGTGAAAGCCATTGATACTGTTAGTGTGAAACTTGCTGGGCTGTTAATAATCTACCAAACAAAGTGGCCCCAAAAACAGTGCAAGGTGAACTTGCAATAATCACCACAATTGCCAGAGGAATTTGTGATGGCAATCAGTTTTGATTATTTACAGACATTACGCTGCTGAGCACTCGTAATCCTTTTCCCTTTTGCATCCGTCTGGTCGAGATACGGTGAAGTAGGCTACGTTAAATGATTATTAATACTCTTCACCCACAAAACAAATATTCCCATAAATGCGAAACCATACAAACATTTTTTTCGAATTGCGAATCGAAACTGCTGACTCCCAAAGAAACCTCAAAACACAACCTTTTTTTACAAACATTCCGAAATCAACAATTCAGTTCCAAGAATTTCCACTCAAACGCAAAATACTCATTGACGGACCTCAAAAAACTTAAAAAACCATGTTTGTAAGTGGTGTAACAAAATGTATGCAGTATGACTGATTGCAGCTTTACCGGCCGGTCGGGTCGGCGAATGAGGCCCATTCATTATTCGGATAGACAGCATTACTTTTATTTGCCACAACTAAGTGAGAAGGAATAGCATCCTGTGTAGGATGCGACAGCAAATTAAGTGTGCGATTAATTTGTCGCATCGCAGTAATTTATTTATTACTTGTCTTAAGTTTATGTTCGGTTTATCGGGCTAGTGGCAGCATAATTATGTTCTCTAGAATAATCTATTTTATGAATGTGGGGTACCTTATTCATAAACGTTGCTTAAAGTTAATTAGTGATTATCGACTGTTTAACCATACACTTTCGACGTTTAAACGTCACAACGTCGTTTATAAGTAAACCCCGTAATGTCTAAATTGTTTTCAATTGCTAAAATTAGGAATCTTTCTAGTTCAATTAACTGTGTAAAATTTTGAAAAGTTATTGTTAGTTTTTACTTAAAACAAAATAGTTAGACAATATTTTATAATTATTATGTGAGTCAGGAAGACAGGTGGAAGAAGCAAAATGAAGAATTTGGAAAATACATTTGCTTTGCCCACGCGCATGTTACTTCTACAAAATAGTTAAAAGCGAGTTCGTCTTTCAGGAACATATCAACAAATAATAAAAAAGAAAAACGTTTTGACCGCTTGCCTAGTGTGTCAAGAATGCATTCTCTAAAATGACAAGACCACGGCTAATATTTTTAGCCTGCGTTTCTTTAGAAGTTTGTTGTCCTATAATATTTAGGTTAAACGACTAATTTTGAAATGTATTCAACAATACTTGTCCCGATTCATTTTCTTTCCCATCTTTATTATTTGTTTCGTTGATTAGATTTATTTTAGTAACTTTTCCTTTAAGCTTCGAGCATTACCCGGATGTAGACGAAATGATAATTAGTAATTTATATGGAGCCATGATAAAAGATTTAAGATAATATTGTAGAATTAGTATTATCATTGCCATAACCTAGATTTTTAACCTGAATGATTAAAAAACAGTAATTATAGTACCTACATATTGTACAATTCATTTGAAATAAAAAATATATGTTATTTCCTACAACTTAAAAAGGAACAAATAAATAGGCAAATTAAAACGACGAAAGTAAATCACCATGTTTTATAACACTGTAAATAAGAATGTTTTTTTTTTAACAACGCACGTTAATAACAAATCAATGAATTTCAACAATTTAACGTTCATAAAAATTCTCTGCTGACTGTCCTCAGTTTTAATGTGTGGGAAAACAGCGCAGGCGTCATCGCTAATTTAGTGCAAACATGCAGATGCGCGCGCGTCGTTTTGCTCGCCGTCGTGTTTGTTTCGGTGGTGCGTTTGTGCGACTACCCACATCCAAGTTATGCAACCATCCGGTACAAGTGTGGCTTAATTGTCTGACTAATGATTTGTGGCTGTGCCTTGTTTGAGGCAGTTTTATTGATGGTTTTTTAAGTTAGATGTTAAAGGCGCAGTGAGATGCAAATTTTAGGTACCTAATAGACAATAGCGCATCGTGACATAGCGCATGTGGTTCAAAATAGCAATGAGACCACCAAAATAAAAGTAATTTTGCAGTTTTAATAAAATTAAAAAATAAATGCACGGCTCAGTGGAATAATTTTAGGTATTTCTTTAATTGATTGAATTCCCTTTATTAACGTCACATAAAATATGATAAATTATGCTGGAAATTTGAATGAATGAATTGCACCGATCCCAGCGTGGTTAAACCAGACTCGATATCGATTAATCGAATGCACAAGTGAGAATTATGCGACGAAAAATATATTCTTTCGAGCTCTGTTTTACCCCACGTTTTATCTAACATAGATTACTAGCTGACCTCGCAAACGTTGTTTTGCAAAAATAAAATAGTTTGTCCTATTCTCAGACCTATTGAATATACACACAAAATCATAAGAATCGGTGAAGCCGTTTCGGAGGAGTTTTGTTACAAACACTGTGACACGAGAATTTTATATATTACATTGATTATCTTTTATTTAAACATTTGACAATACATTCTTTTTTCTGGCTTGTAATATGTTCTAATACCATATCGCGTCGATAACAATGTGTTAAGATAGGTGCCACGCGATGCCTCCGTTCACGAGGGGCTGGAAAGTATTGTTGGAATGACTATTTGGAATTTTGTTCGTTTTAAAACTTTAACTGTGCAACAAAAAATTTAGTGTTTTACGGACACCGTAAAACACTCAATTTTTTCGTACGTTTGGGCATCTCGTTTGCTTCAGAAAATGAATAGGAAAGTGCGAGTACCCGTTTTGGTTTCTCGAGTATATCCTGTCGTATTTAGGTACTCACAAAAATAAGCAAAAGCAGGTATATTTTTGAAAATTTTCTTTCAATGTCAAAGTTAATTTATTTGCCATAAACACGAGAATCATCGGTGGCCCAGTGGTAATCGCCACGACTTACGAGTTAAAGTGCCTGCTTGGGGTTCACACCCCAAGCAGGCACTTTATTTTGTACAGATTATTTTATCACCACTGCTCTCAACACGGTGAAGGAAAACATCGTGAGGAACCAGGCATGTCCTAGTACCAAAAATTCGAAGACATATGACATCTACCAACCCGCACTGGGCCCGCGTCGTGGATAACAGCCACTCCCTCTCACCGAGAGGAGGCCTGTGTCCCAGCAGTGGGAACATTATAGGCTGATTATGCCAAAGAGAGAGAACAAGCATTTGAGTCCTTTATCTCTTTTTGCGGTGGTAGGGCTAACGCCCGCCTGGTTTGCAACCACCCTCCCGCCGGAGTCCGTCAAGCAGCTTTCCATCAGGCGTGATCGAGGTCAAGACCGGGCCTATAAAACAATTTAAAAAAAAATCTCTTGAATCCATCAGAAATGTCCATTTCCTGAATTTTGTACTAAAGTTATGACAGTTTAAATTTAGTAAACCCTACCAGAAATGTTAACTTCAACCTTCAACTTCATGTAAATCTCCAAAATCACAAGGTAAACACAAACACATCAAAGTTTAACTTAACAATCTCTTGGAAGACTCCAAGTTGTTCAAGTATCACTTTACTTGCTCCAACTTGGGCTAGACAGTACAAATAACTTATTTAGCTGCACAAAGCTGCCGCTCTGCCATTCAGTTAGCTTCACTATTGTGTTAGTTTGTCAATTAAAATTTGTGTTGTTGCTCATTTAGACGGTTCGTCTGGGTTGGTTTGAGAAAAATTTATTTTGCATGATATTTCGTCTTGTGAGTTAAAACATAAACGTTGACGATATACAGGCGATTTAGTCACCTGCATCCGACGAGTTGGTGATTCTACCCATTTAAACAACTTTCGATATGAAAAAATACACGATTAGTAAGAAAAAAATTTTTTTTTTTGCTGTCCTGTATTATGTATACGAAGGTCTAGAATCATATGCTGTGTGTTCATGAATACAGTTTGCGCGTTGAAGTCCCTACCACCCTGTCATACATGATATGAATTTTGCAGACGCATAACGGGTCATTATTATCATTACTATATAGTTATATTTTTTTTTTTTTGCAGAAAGTGGAAGAATTGACTGCCATAAAAGATATTACGAAGCACCATGTCGATGTAATAGAAATCTCAGCAATATTACAACAATACGGAAAACAGCAATATTGTTAGATAATTAGGAACTCTTCGTGCCACTGCTTCCCAGTGAAAGCACTAGGAAGTGGTGAAGGACGGGTGTTTTGGGGGACTGACTTATGTAATGTTGACGTTCGAAAAGTGCTGATTCTAAGCCTAATTTTAATAACTTACTTTTGGTTTTTGCAAACAGGTAAGTACTTTCTACTTAGTGATGCCAACTTAGTTTTACTGAGTTCATAAAGTGTCTTAACTAAACTAGGTACTACATACCGAACTATAAAAATACTGTGAGGAATATAAGACACTATCTCGGTGTGTCCACAGCTTACTTAAAGATGTAAAAAAAACTTAATCAATCACGTCAACGGTTAACCAAGCGAATCTCAAACTTGGAACGAAATAAAAATCTCCGCCATCAAATGTTCCATGTTTAAAAGGGTTCGATCTTCAAAGGTAAGATAGTAAATCAAATGTACTCCCGCCATTCCACAGGGATCATAGTGCAACGGTCTTACGTCACGCATTGCGTGTGACTCCTCCTTTACAACGATAGGGATGTGAAAAAACTATCGATGGCTGACCAGTAGATATTACCCAGGGCGGGCAAAGTGTTATTGGGTTTTTCCATTAGGAGTTTCTTAGTAAACAGCCCGGAGATTGGAAGTTGACGGTGTAAAATCCCCATGCCTCCGTTGGTCCTACGCATGTCCTACACCTGATCTCTCTCCGGTCGTGTTGGACTGCGTGCCGTCCCAACTCCCAACAGACTATGAGAGTGAAGGAAGAGGGACTGCACCTGTGTCTGTACACACACCTGCGCTCTATAAGACTGTAATATATCCCGCACCGAAGGCTTTAATTAGCTGCAGTAAAATGACAGCTTAAATGACTGAAATTGGCGTCTTTTTGTTTTTTCGCGGCCATCAATCAAATGTTGTTTTTCTAGTACAGGATAGTGTAACAAACGAAAAATATTTGACATGTATATCTTTAAACGCAGTCCGAAATGATTTAATAATAAGTGTCTTTCTACTGCAGCTAATTAAAAGTCGGAGTACAGCCTTCGGTGCGGGAGATATTTCGGTCACGGTGCGATGACATTTACACTTGATTCTATGGTAATGAGTATTGTGCCTACAATATCAGTCAAAGAATATTTTTTGCCAGGGTCTGAATAGTGCCGATTGGACGAGATAGACGGATGGGAGTAAGACTAAATACCTAGGTGAGTGTTTGAGCTTTTCTAAGATTGTATTCTAGCGTAAAAACGCGGTGCGTGTATCGACATCACTAATGAGAACAATATCGATGCTTTTGATTCGATTACCACCACTAGCTATAAAACCTGTGACATTACTCCGTAGTACGTACATGTAAGGGGTGTTTAACACGGGATGATGGTACATAATGCTTGGATATTAGTCCATTTGAATCAAACTGGTCGGCGCACGCGACGGTTGGCGTTTAATGAGTGCAATAGTAATGAAAACTACGATAATGTGGATATGAAATATATTAAAATAACGTAACGTACCTACTCCTCAGTCACTTTCCCACTATTCTGTAATTTATTTACGGTTTTACCGGTGTTTGGCACAAAATTAAAAATAGCGCGAGTTTTGGTTAGGATGTAAACAGACCGTTAACTCCTGCGGTTAGGTAGATCTAGTATAGATAGATACCAAGGTTCCCAAACAGTAACAGGCCTAAAAAATTGGCTTACCCAACATTTATTATTTTATTTCGGTACTCTGTCTTATCATGTACACGCCCAGGGCTACACGATTTTGGAAAAGTTTGAAGATTTTTTGCGCAATAGTTTGCGTAAAATAAACACGCTTATCTTCACGACATTGACCACCGACCAATTTTTTTTTTTTTGTTGTCCTGTACTGTCCCTCTGCGAAAAGGCCACCCCCAAATCCTTCCAGGATCTCTTTTCCCGCGCCATCTCGAACCAGCCCACACGGTAGGCGTCCAGGTCAACATCTCTCTCTGGGCCGCCGTCCATCTTCAGGCATCCATTCTTTACAGACTTATGCTCAACCTTTAACAAAATATATTTTAGTCCTGGAATTCCGAAAAATCTAAAAATAACTTTGATTAAAGATAATGAACCACGAGGTTATTCGTTACTACACTGTTTAGGCGTTATGTAGTAGTTATCTACGAACTAAGTTCCGTCGTTTATCTCACACATTTTGCGCACGAATCAGACTGCTGAACTGTTATATAAATCAAATATTTATTTACACTTCTAATTACATTGTTGATATGGGTTATCACCAGTTTTTTGGAGGTCATGATTCAGGAAATAAAAACTAAACTTATTATTAAATATTACGCCTCGTTTATTTTTTGACACTTTTCGGCCGTTTTCTTTTAATTTGGACATTAGGGAGAGATTTGTGACGTGCTTGTCACGCTCAGGTTGTAATGGGTTCTTTGCTTAGTAGTTCCTTGGTGATATTTTAACGGCTAATCATAGAATCTCTACTTAGCTAATAGCAGGTATAAATCGTAGTAATAGCCACTCCAGGAAACGTATTAGCCTGTAAACAGTCCCACTGCAGTGCGAAGTCTAACTTTAGAGATAATTAGAGAAAGAACTGGCCTTATTTTGATGTGTTCTTCGTTTCTCGTATCGGTAAGAACTTAATTGGAACAGCTCATGACGTGGTCACTGCGGCCAACAAGATGGTAACGGGGATGATGTCCCAGACCTGCACCATCGAGGAATCTGTGTATTCCCAGTGTTTGGTGTCCAAGGTTCACTTTTTTTTAGCCTATACTGTCCCACTGCTGAGCATGGGCAAAGGTTTCCCCAAGTAAGGGTTTGGGGGAGGCCTAGAGACTGTTTTGCGTGGATGTGACCATGTTTTCCCCCAACATGTTATTTCTTTTGTGTTTGCGTGTTTTTGTTTCTGCGACATGTTTACCGTAAATAAACGGCTTTTCTGTCTTTTTTTTTCTTCTTTCACACTGTAGTTCATGGAAGGCCAGGAACTCTTTTTCCGCGGTATATAGAACCAGCCCTCGCAGTACGCGTCCAGGTCATCTCGCCACCGCTTTCTGGGCCGAACTCGGAGGCGCAGCCCATCTTCAGGCACCCATTGTGTGAATACTTTTGCCCAGCGGTCATCCTGCATGCGGCTGATGTGACCCGCCCAATTCCATTTGAGCCTGGCAGCCTTCTTGCCTACGTCTATTAAGAAAGCTGAATGAGTTCTGCCAAATTAAATCACTGCTTTTCTCCCACACTTTCCACTTAAACTGTTTGTATACAATGTATGTAAGTACAACCTTATGTAGGTCTACGATTTTCTTACATTTCGCAGTTACTTTCAATTCTCACACATCACTAATCCTCAATTAGTTTATTTACTTTACTTATACTTCTTGTATAAATAAAGACATACCACCCACTAAAGAAAAACATACCTTATTGTTTTTGTTTAAAGTTGAAATTACAATAGACAGTGCTATTATCAAGTTTTTCTTATCATGAAATGTGATTAACCTACTTTGCTATATGTAGGTATAAATGTTTGACAAATATTTGTGAAGGAATCACTCAACTGAAAATCTGTGTCGAGCTTTTCTGGAGTGTAAACTTTCATAGTTTCTATTGTGAAATGGTTGGGTAACAGTTTGAGTAAATATTTTGTCTTACATGAATAACTGAGGTGAAACAGGCAATGAAGTAAAGGTCTAAAAAACTCGAATGTGAAATATCTACACCTTCAAAAGGTAAAGGGTCATTACAAAAAAATGGCTCTGTAGTGGTCAGTGGACTGAGCGCAAGAGCCAAGACACCAATGGATTAAATGAATACCTAGTATTAATTATTATTATTATTGCAAAAATAGTAAGTAAGTAAAGTAAATTTATTTCACAAAAAACATAATAATATTTTACAGAAAAAAAAGGGTACATCAAAGTACTGCCTACGTCAAAGGAGAATTTGTCACAAAACGATATAGATAGATAAATATATAGATAATATTTTGGTATACATAGTTTGTCGTTAAAGCACGCAGGATGACTCGCCAGTATTTTTGCCACACCATGAGCTGTTCTCATGAGTGCTTTACGAGACTGGACGCACCTACATCCTAATTGAGTAAAACACTATCATCAATATTGCGAATCCATTGCTCCATATGTTCAACAATTTGTCTGCTCAACAACGTAGATGACGCAATGAATGTTGTTGAACTGTCAAAATGGAAGCCGTTGCTACTGTTATAGTGTCATTTGATGACCCACCCTAAAAAAAAAAGGGTGTCGGCTACCTTCATATCAAATTGTATTAAAATTGGTCCAGCCGTTTGTTAGTGAGGGAGTAACAAACATACAAACACACTCCCAAACTTTCGCCTTTATGATATGCCTTTTTATGATGTTTAGTGTTCTTTTATTTATTTAAATAAAAACACAAGATTATCAAGCCCATTTGACTGATATCTTCGGAGCGTTGTTGAAGTTCTTCCTTCATTTAGTGAGGCCAGTGATACCGTATCTGATATGATACGTCAGCTTGTAGTCAAGGTCCCTATAATTCCGTAGTCGGTCGGAGGTTTCTTCTATAACAAGCAAGGTGTTGTTGGTGGCGCGGAGTCCATCTTTTTTTATAAGTCTATGGATTTAACAAACCAATTGTGAAAGTTCAAAATGATTATTGCTTTTTAAACCTATTTACCCCTTATTTACTTTCAATCCTGAAGCCATGACGACTGACTTTCTTCGATTATTGTGAATATGGAAAATATTATAAAAATATACATCGAATAGTGAAAAAAAAAACCTCCACGTAGTTTATATTACTTAGGTCAGTGATGATAAAGTCAGACAGGTAGTGGTTTAAAAGCAATAAAAAGCCAATAATTAATATCATATCAACTGACGGAAGATAATACTTTTATTGGATTTCTTATATTACGTAACGTTTGCTGCGCAGTAGCCAAAGATAAATCAATCAACCGATAATAAAATAAAATATAAATATTTATATTTTATTATATAAAAAATGTCACATTATGTATGTTTACACATCATTGGTAGATAGGCGAAGAGCTTCGTTTAATTAAATCTTTTTTATGACGTTAATATCTATCCGTAAGACGTCAACATGGACGTCCAAAGTACCAGTGACCTCCAGAAAAAATAGTTTAGGAAAATTCCAAAATTACCAAGCATGGAACATTTTTTTTTAATGAAACTTACAGCTAGTAAAGGGAAACATTAATTTATTTTATTTTTTATTGCTGAATGGGCCTGCCCTTGACCTCGATCACGCCTGATGGAAAGCGATGGATGAGGTCTATGATGGAACGAGCATCTTGTCTCTTTTTCGCTCCCGATAATTACGACATGCCGTCCTACTTCCACGTGTCATCTAATAGTGTGACATTATGCCGTCGAACCTATCTACGTCTTTTTACTTATGATATCATTGATAACATAACTTCATGCCTGTATATCACGAAGAGTTAGATAGAGGTGTACCTGCTTATAGTGCAGTAATCCAGACTCCGGGCTGCTACTGAGAAAATCCCGTAGCAAAACCCTAACAACACTTTGCACGACCCGGGAATCGAACCCAGGTCCTCTAGACCACCAGTGTTTGCCATGAAAAGGTAAAGTACCTTAAACCGGGATTTACCGTTTCCTACAGGTGCCTCAACCCTACAGCTCCCACACTGATACCATCAATAAACAGCTCCGTATACTAAATACATTGAATTTCATTGACATATCACATCCTCGTGAATTAGCAAATACTGGTGTTATCAGCAAAGTTGGCGCCGTCTTTCTTTGACAAAAATTGCGCTATCGTCATCAAATTCCTTTGCATAAAACGTAATGTTAAAAATTATCTATTTGTGACCGTGCCCTACTAAAAATAAGCGTCGGCATTGTCGTATATAAGGAAAATTATTGTAATCACCATGATTGATTTAATTAAATCGTTAAATTATAATTCATGACTACCGAGATGACGAGAACAGAGAAGTTTGAGAGAAAAACACTGCACGACCACAAATACATAGGTAACAAAGGATAAGATAGCTTTTAACTTGCCCAAAATTTCTGAGCGCCTATCTCATGTTGACCAACAACTCGCGCTAGATTTCAATAATTTAATAATAGTTTAGTTGGGATGCATCATGAAGAAGCCTCCTCGTGTAGCGCAGTATTTTCCGCCAGTTACTCAACTGAACCGAGCGCTCGGCGCATCCTGGACAGTCACACCCAACACCTTATTTGACTGGCCAATTCTTCCCTTGCGGTGGTAGGGCTAACGCCCGCCTGGTTTGCGACCACCCTCCCATCGGAGTCCGGCGTCAAGCAGCCTGCTGTGTTTCGTCGATGCGTGGGAGTTCCAGTGCCTTAGGCATCTTCTGGGCACGCTCGTTCCATCATAGAGCTCATCCATCGCTTTCCACCATCAGGCGTGATCGAGGCCAAGAGTGGGCCCATTCAGCAATAAAAAAAAATACGCATTCAGAAATTAGAGTTAAATCTCCAAGCTGCTCTCTTTTTGAAACCTACTGAAAAAGTGTACAGACTTTCTCAGCCTTTTCGGATTCCATACCCTTGAGTATGTCTGGCGAACCGTGACAGTCAGTCCGCTACCTACATAGCTTCTATATTGTCAATGTTATCCGGAAAAGAACCGGACGTACCGACATAGCTTGCAGAGTAAGCAAACTGAAGTGGCAGTGAGCTGGCCATGTTTGTCCAAGGACCGATGACCGGTGGAGCAGACGAGTCCTGGAGTGCAGACCGCGTATCGGCACTTGCGTAGTGTGGGACGTTCCCCAGCTCAAAATAGTGGCTGAGACGGACTGGTGCGGAAGGCGGAGGACAGGGTGTTGTGACGCAACATGGGAGAGGCCTATGTAAGCAGTGGACTGCGATAGGCTGAGTAGATTGATCCTCGTAAAGATCTTCATTGGGCTCCTACAACTCAACAATGAATTGCAAATCTTGAATAACGAACATCAATACAAGCTAATGATGTATTAATACAACAAAAACTCTATTGGGATTTGCGCGCGTATATTATCCTTATCAGCTGCGCCGGCGCCGCGGAGCCGCGTGCGTTATCATGATTTCCTAGATATGTGCACACGTGCCCGCAGTGATCGCTTATCAACGAGGTGTGTGTCCCTACTACATGACCTAAAGCGCGGTCACTGTCGGACTGCATAGAAAAGAAAGAGAAGCGCGATGACACAACAAAAATATGAAGCAATTATCTATTTACAAAAAATCTATTGTTTGGACTTATTACCTAACATGACACACGTCGTCTCATGTTGCATAGTCTTAGCTAAGCATATTCAAGATATCACATCACATTAATATAAAGGCGAAAGTTTGTGAGTGTGTTTGTATGTTTGTTACTTCTTCACGCGCAAACGGCGGGACCAATTTTGATAAAATTTTGTATGAAGTTAGCTGACACCCGGGATGTTGCTAACTCTATAGAAAATTTCCAGCCATCATCTTGGATTTTCACTATTGGCTTCAGCACCCTCGAAAACCATGAAAACTCTCTCTCTCTCTTTCTAATACAAAAGTCGCATGGAGCGGCATAGGTAACACTTTTTCGTTACGTGACGATTTCTCCCATTTTACTCGTACCGCAAGCTCCGTGTACTTCGTTCCAATAAAATAGTACGTACCTATTATTATAAAACAATCGTAAAACAGAGCTTAAAAAATATTTTCGTCGCATAATTCGCAAAATTTTTAATGTAATTATAATAAAGCGAATTCAATCTACTAAAGACAAATATTCCACTGAGCCGTGCATTTTTTTTATTTAATTGAAACTGCAAAATTACTTTTATTTTGGTGGTCAGTCGATTCAACTAACATCAAACGCATCGCTGTTTTGAACCTTATTTGTTGCAGGATGCACTATTGTCGTTCATTAGATTTATTGCTTCTTACCGCGCCTTAACTAGTAAAATCACAACAAAGTAGTAAAATAATGCATCAATGGACCACTTATAGCCCCATTAAGTATCTCGTACGGTACTGGTTTTTACATTTATGTATTAAAATGTCGCAATTACTTTGTACGAAACTACTGTTTGTCGTCAGCCTAACCAGAGGAAGTCGACAATAATCTTTTATTTACTTTAGCATTGAACTCGACATGTTTATTCATACTTTTTTGATAAAAAGCGTCCAAGTGCGTGTCAGATTCACACACGTAGGTATGGTTTTGTACCACCGTACAATAAATATTGAACACTACTTATTTCTTTAGCACGTTTCTTGTAGTTTCTTGTAGGTGGGGGACCCACTTAATTTTAACTTTATTTTATTTCTTGTTGAAATACCGGCCATAGTAGTACATTTTGTAAATATTTCAAGAGAACATGTTACGGTTCAAAAGATGCTGTATCTTTTCCTTATCCTGTGACAGACGGACGGACACCGGAGCCTTAGAAATAGGGTCCCGTTAGCACTCTGGGTACGGAACCCTAAAAACTATAAGTAATTCTTCTGACTTTGTTTAAACTACCTGAAAATAGCCCAGTTCAAGGTTGAACAATTTCAAAGTCGACAAGTACCCTACTCGTAGTTGAAAATGTAAACGAGCTTATCATAATTAGTTTCTAATAATTAACTAATGTATATTCGTGTTATAGTTTCATTGGCTGCCAGCCAAGTTGTTCGGCGCAATCTGTAGGAACATGACAGAAAATCATGAATTACTGAACGACCAGCTTATGTTGGCAGGTGGGAGAGTTGGAACTAATGGCAAAATGACATGATGACTTGATGATCATGATGATGGCTTTTGACATTTTGTTGTCATTTGCCTTGGCTGCCAGCGCCACCAGCAACGGTCAAGACTTTTTGGTCGGTTGTAGGCGTGATACATAGAAGAAGTGTTAACGAACCAGTGATTCTCAAGACTGTCAATGTTCGAAGAAACTTACTATTTATTTTTTGATCACAGATTCTTCTATGAAATACCTAAGCATGGATTATCGCGACTGGCTTTAGTTTAATGAAAATTCCATACAGAAATGAATACTATTATCCATCGTTCAAATCTTTGGTGCTATGTGCTTTCTTTTTTGCTTCAAATCTCTTGTCCATTTTCAGTTCACTAACACTTGCATAATCAGCCTATAATGTTCCCACTGCTGGGACACTGGCCTCAACTCGGCGAGAGGGAGTGGGCCGTGATCCACCACGCGGGCCCAGTGCGGGTTGGTAGATGTCACATGTCTTCTAATTTTTGGTGCTTAGACATGCTGGTTTCCTCACGATGTTTTCCTTCGCCGTTATGAGAGCAGTTGTGATGAAATAATTTACACAAATTAAGGCGCCTGTCTGGGTTCAAACCTACGGCCCCCACTGCTGTCTACACTCTAACACCTGGTGCAAATAAATGAATGCCTAAATAAAATCGTAATAATATTTAGACGTGTCTAGTGTTGGTGAAAACGGGCATTAGCGACAACAACAAGTGCTTTTTCCAAATTGAACTATTCAAGATCTTAGCCTTGTCTGGATTGCGTTGACAACAAATCATCATCTGCCTAGCCTTTTCCCAACTATGTTGTGGTCGGCTTCCAGTCTAACTGGATGCAGCTGAATACAAGTATTTTACATGGAGCCACTGCCTATCTGACCTCCACAACCACAGAAAATATCTGTTCTGTGTCCACAACCTAGTTTACTGGGTAATACGATACCCCTTGATAAGACTGGTTATCAGACTTTCGGGCTTCTGACTA
The DNA here is from genome assembly GCA_963669345.1 of Gortyna flavago. NCBI lineage: Eukaryota > Metazoa > Arthropoda > Insecta > Lepidoptera > Noctuidae > Gortyna > Gortyna flavago. The sequence goes on along the minus strand of OY770136.1, from coordinate 16,395,658 downwards.
ACCGTATCGACTGTTAAAGATCCACGAATGACATCCGGGACCAATGGCTTAACGCGCTTTCCGAGGCACGGAGTGGTGGTATGTAAAGATGGTCACCCATCCACAGATCAACCGCGGCAAGCGTAGCTTAACCTGATCACATGAAACACATTCAACGAGGAATTATATGTTTCCATACACGCGCCCCATTCATTCATATTAAAAGCTGCATCAACAACAAACAACTTAACTGGCGCCAACACCATGAAGGAAAACCAACATAAAAATACCAACACACCTATCGCAATTCCACAAAACATTATCAAATCGCGAATCTATAAAACAGCAATTATACCGAACATTCACTATCGTTCCTAGAATCGAATGTAACGTCTTGTTGATGCGATTCCGTTTTATCGTTCGCGGAAAACTGTCGGCAAACAGAATGCATCGCGATTTTCTGTTGACAGCCACAGCACTAGCGTGACGCCATTTTAGTTTGCGGAAATTAAAAATTTATATTTGGAATGTTTCATTTTTTGAAATCGGTTACGCGATAAAAATGCAGTTTTAAGATAAGACTGCAGATGGTTGTCATACAAAAATATTTGATAAGCTTGCCAGACCTATAGGTTTGTAAAGTTTCCAGATTTTCTAAACCCCAAAAGTCTGACAAGTAACAACCAGTCTTACCAAGGGGGTAGTGTTACCCAGTAACCGTTTACTGGGTAACATGGAGAGACTACCTAGCCAACAACCCTGGTATAAAAAACCGGATAAAAAAAAGGCTAACTTATAGTCTCCCTGGCCATCCAAAGAGTGTCTGGTAGATGTCGCTATAAACGATTAGACCGCCATTGTACCCTGAATGAGTATTAATGATTATGCTGAATAAAAATATGTAATCTATCAGCCTATCGCATTCCACTACTGAACAAAGGCCACAACACCCTGTCCCGCCTGCCTTCCGCATCCATTCTGTCCCAGCTCCTAGCTACCTTTTTAAGGTCCACGGTCCACCTAGCTGGGGTGCGTCCCACACTACGCTTGCGGTACTCGGTCTTCACTCCAAAGACTCGTCTGCTCCACCGGCCATCAGTCCTTCGACAGACATGGCCAGCCCACTGCCACTTCAGCTTCCTTACTCTGCAAGTTATGTCGGTAGCTCCGAATACTAATATTAGCCTTGTAAAATTTTTGGTCTACAATAAAGCATATAATTCTGTTTATCTTTCTACTAGTTGCGGCCCGCGGTTTCACGCGCATAAGTATTAATGCCGAGGAAATATTGGTAAAAAAATGATAAAAAGTATGCTATGGTCATGGTCTACCCATGTGTCAAATTTCATCCAAATCCGTTCAGCCGTTACATCGTGAAAGCGTAACAAAGAAACAGTCACTGTTTCTGTCTCACACATGTTTCTGACTCACTGTTTCTGTCACACACAACACTCTTGTTAATATTAGTTTAAATCTACTGGGAAACCAATCCCTCTGTCAAATAGTGAAATAATAAATGAATGTCCAGGTACTCCCACTTGACATTTAAAGTCTGATTGAAGAATCATTTATACCTGATAGGGCAGACTATTCATAGAGCTGTCTCCGTCTACTCTGTCTATACATCAATGTTATACGTTGGTCTAGCATAAGTCTGATGATCGTTTGGCAGCCGCCGTATCCGCATGCATGGGTCACACACGCCCTACAGACCTCAGTCTCAGGGGCCAGGGGGGGGGGAAGGGGGGTCTTCAGGGCGTTAAACCCGAAAGCTATTTATTATTAAACTTCTTTTAGTCGCCTGACGACCGTCATTTAGACTGTCAAAATAACTATAGATACTTCAAATATTCAAATTCAACCTGCGGCAATTGCGTAACACACTGACAGTCGCAAATGGCTTTAATATTGACAGTTCCACAACATTCATTGCGTTATTGACTTTGCTGAGCAGACAAATGTTTCGAACATATGAAGCAATGGATGGAGATTTCGGTTTCGTTAAAACTAGGTTTAGATATTTAATGGACTCGTGATAATTTTGGTTCTGTCTGATGAGCACCAAAATAGTGCAAGACCATAGAAATGTAGAAAACAGTGCAAGACTGAAGGATATTTAAACTAAGACAAACACGGCCGACAAAACGCGCGTTTTATAGGCGTGGTCGTAAAAATATTTTTTCCTGGAACGATTTTGGCAAACGCCCGGCAGTCGGCGTTGCCGCCTATGTACCTATGTGATATTTTTAATTCATGAATCAAAACAGTAGCTGTATGCGTCGGCTGCATCACCATGTTGAAAGAAGTGAGAGAAAAAAATGTCGTTTCCGGACGCTAAACATAATTTTGCAACGAAATCGTGATGGGAATGGCAAAACAACTTATTTTACGTATGACATTTTAGGTGTTCGTTGGCCCCTTCGTCCCATCTCATACCGTCACAAGGTTTTAATTTTGAATTGCATACACGCACTGTTTAGGGTTAGCAACGAAGTAGCCCTTGGCATTAATTTATTAAGAACTTAATTGAATTCTTAATGCAATAATAATTTTACAAGTATTAGACCAGTCAGAAAGGACTTAGTGAATTTTAAAGCACTGATCAACTGGTGCTATAAGAGCTCTTCGATAACGAATAGGGATATGCATTTGTCCAATACTGGCTTAGCCTAGAACCATTAATTCGAAGACATGTGACATCTACCAACCTGCACTAGGTCCGCGTGGTAGATTACAACCCACTATCTCTCGATGAGAGGAAGCCGTCAGCAGTGCAGCAGTGGGAACATATAGGCTAATTGTAATATTACAAGTAATCGCTAGCATTAAAGCATCGTTTAAAATAGTAACTTTATCCACTTTGCAGAATTTGATAAGTCGCACCTAATCATCCATTTTTGATATGGTTTTTCCCTTAAGTACGCGTTTTTATCGAAATATCTTCACGTGTGTTCTAAATAACCATTAGATTTCGCAATATTTCACAATAACTAAAATTGATATAGTAAGTTCTACTTTTTATTTTACATATTTATTTAAAGTCTGGCCTGAAATCCTCTTGTTATCAGTCCATCCGTCTTCTAGTTTAACAAGTGAAATGAGTTGTCGAACTAAATGAGGTTATTTGAAGATAGGTAGAGACAGTCTGTCATCAGCGTCATCTGTCACCATGGTTACGTAAATGACGGCTGACGTGGAATTTAGCATTCATTGAGTTCTGTGGAACGAAAGAGCTATTTTTAGGGTTCCGTACCCAAAGGGTAAAAACGGGACGCTATTATTTTCGTCTTTAGTAAATTCTGGAGGATATTCAAAAAACCATAAAATGATATCAAATTCGTTGCCTAGACAGACTAACGGAATGTAAATCTCAGAAATTAGATATTATCATCATCATTTTCTTACCCTTATACCAATCGTAATTTTAATTACTTTACGTAACCTAGTATTGTATACAATCAAGTATTTTCTAACTGAACAGACAGCTGTGCTGCTGGGGAGTTTGTTGCGCCACATCTTCTCCCCAGCGAAAGCACTAGGAAGTGGTGAAGGGTGCCCGTTTTTGGGGGACTGAATTTTGTAATTTTGGCGTTCGAAGTGCTGATTCTCAGCCTAATTTAAATAGATTCTCAGCCTAATTTAAATAGATTCTCAGCCTAATTTAAATAGATTCTCAGCCTAATTTAAATAGATTCTCAGCCTAATTTAAATAGATTCTCAGCCTAATTTAAATAAATGACTTTTATTTTGAATATTTATTTGTGGTCGGCGCAGCATGTCCTTTTCTTCCATACTTCTCTATTAGTCGTCATCTCTGTAGTCACCCCGTTTCAAACCATATCATCTTACACATGGTCTATCCATCGTTCCTTTGGTCTTTTCCTACTCTTATATCCACATTCATCACATGTACAGATAGCATAATGAGCTCAATTAGAGGGTTTGACAGGAATTCCAGAAATGTAATATAACCAAAAATCTAGCCGTATCAGAAATATCCTATAACCTAAATATATGTACCTTCTTTTCTACTCCATGGAAGAATGGCGGGGTTAACAGAACCATGTCCTAAAATCTACCTAGTGACTTAGGTGATAAGATTTTACACTTTGTAACGCATATAAAATCATGCAATTCACGGTGACAACATAGCTCTTAGCAACTAAATATCAAGCGTTTTTATCGAACCGTCTACAAGTACCTACATCAAATGATAAATAAATTACAGTAAACACTACTTCAAACGGTCATTGACTGTTAATTTAGAGATAAAACAATTTTCTAGCCTTTCACCTGATTACAGAACTACACGTAGACAGTAGACACAAATCCAGTCCAAAAATATAATCTCAGACGGTGCCAATTCAGTATCAGAATGTGTCACCGAATCGATCACGATAATACGATCTCTAAATGATAATGTTTTGAGGACTATCGATAGTACTCTTATCCCTATAGGAGGATCAGCCAACACATCGCCAACGTATTTTTGAACAGACATTGGCGATGTGTTGGATGAATGCATCCTGTTTAGCTAGCCGATGTCATCATCATCTGCCTAGCGTTTTCCCAACTATGTTGGGGTCGGCTTCCAGTCTCACCAGATGCAGCTGAATACCAGTATTTTACATGAAGCGACTGCCTATCTGGCCTCCACAACCCAGGTTGTCAGACTTTCGGGCTTCTGACGACCCGTAACGACTGACAAAGATCCACGAATGACAGCCAGGACCAACAGCTTAATGTGCTTTCCGAGGCACGGAGGAGTAAACATGGTCATCCATCCACGGACCAACTACGACAAGCGTAGCTTAACCTGATTTATCAACCCGTGCGGCTGTTATTACTTAGCCACAAGCCCCTCATTACTAGCCGATGTCATGAGGCTGAATAGTGTACTGCCAATCTTCTTGTAAAGTGTATTGACACCATGACGAAAACAGAAAGATTTTGGTCAAAGTCAAAGCATTTGTTTCAAATAGGCACATAAAAAGCACTGTTGAACGTCAAAAATTACAATAAAATAGAATTGATTCTAGTCGCCCCTTCCAAAAGGTAGTTTTCGTATGGGAAGAATGGGCAAGAAACTCCACCGTTACTCTTTTAAAATGTTTTACAATATTTTGCATACATTAATTATATAATAAACTAGCTGACGTAGTAAACGAGCTGGTGTACAAATTTGATTAAAATCGGTTAAGTAGTTTAGGAGTCCATCGCGGACAAACATCGTGATACGTAATTTATATATATTAAAGATAATATGTAAAGACGATGCACCTAAAATAAAATTACACCACAATAGGTAAAATAATTAAAAATAGTCTATTCACACGGCTAAAAATGACAACCTTTAGCGCATAGAGTCGTTTGAAAACCCACTGACCTTACTTGTTCAATAGAGGTCAGTGTGAAAACCTAAGTACTCTTGACTTGCCCCGCTCGCGCTCCAATAATGGTCAACTACTTCCTGTCTCATACAAATTTTAGTCCACACCCGGTACAATTACAAAGCACCAACTTCCGAAAACTCTTCCACCACAAGAATTATCGATAACAACATCGATTACATCTTATATCGAGAAATCATTGTTCAGATTTGGACATTGCGAATACTTTGTAACAATGGCTGATCGAATATTCATGGGTAGGAGATGGCGGATTTCCTCCTGATTCACGTCCTGCCTGCGCTGGCATCTGTGGTGCAATGACATGCCATACGTGATCTGGTCGTACAAATTGTATGGGTTTTTTTTTTAATAGTGCCTTGATTCTTATTTTAATAAGATTGTTTTTTTTGTTTGGAGGTTTCTAGAAGAAAAATACTGTTTTGTAGAATCGAACGTATGACACTATGATCAGAACAAGATGTAGAAGAAGTGTTGTGTCCAACAAATAAGTAATAAGTGCCATATTTTTGTTTACGTTTAGGTCTAAAAAATATTTATAGACATGAATTAAGTTCCTTCGTATTTTGCAGTTTCTGATTAGGTTAAATCAAATAAACTGAAAACAAAAATTGTTAACCCGCTTGCGTATTTGCGTTATTTTAAAAAAGCATTCGCTTTTCTTGATTCGTTTAGAACAAGTTTATCTTACTTCACTTCAAAGCTCCTCGTATGCAATGACTTCACTCCATTACTTGATAAAAAAGGAGTTTCCTTTTAAATTCACCTATAGAAGATCTCGCAGAATTCTCGTTATACAGCGAAGTGTCTTCGGAATGCTTTGAGACGGTGTTCTTGGTTGTAGAGGTGATAATACGTGTACCTCCTTCTATGGGCTACATACCGAAGGTACGGTGGGAGGGCCTGTTGTCAATCTAACTACAATGAGGCATGCTTGGAAAAATATGGCGGATTTTAAATAGCTGTTACTGGCAATGCTGTTTATAATTGTAGTATTGATTACTTCATTATGGCTTGGTACTACATTGGACATTTTTGAGATTAGGTCAATTTGCATCGTCTCAAGTCTGCCCGTTCTCACGACACTAAATAAAAACCATGGACGCTCTATTAAATATATGTTATATTTTTAAACGCTCTAAAAATATAATATGCACTTTGTTAAAAATATTATATGTTTTATATAGAGCTTTCTATTATATTTTAAATACACTCGCTAAGAGTAGAATACCTACATTAATTTGCATATTTATAACACAAACAAAAACTAATCTGTACCATTGTAACAAATTCAATACAGAATTTTAATTAAGAATGTATTAATAAATAAGATGACAACAGATGATAATGAAGGAAGGTCAAGACATCGAAGTAACTCAGTAAAATGAAATAAATACCTACACAATATCCGACATTTCTCGAAGATCGATATTTAACTAAAAAATAATCGCGTGGCAGTAACAACAATCCTTACCCGACTCTCATAAAAACAATCACCATGGTTTGTTTCACCACTGAAGAGGTAGAATCAGAAGTTTGATTAAAAAAGGCTCAGGAAAACAAAGTTGATACGAACGCAGGAAAGGGAGATTCAAAAATATTTGAGGTCGACCAGCTCTTCATTTCTTCCTTATTTTGTCAATATGCAAAAGTTGCAAAATTTTCGACAATAATGTGAAACTAAATTATTAGCGCCATGAATACCAGAAATTAGAAATCGGCAGTAGCATTTGCTACATTTTACGATCCTGAAGCCGTTTGTCCACCGCCACGTCAACGGGACGTCAACGAGTTCGAGATGACGGCGACGAAGTAGCGATACATGCTTTTAATATGGCCGCGTGTCCACCGCACGCCGCTATTTGTGCGGTGGGTCGCACAGTGGAGGTTGGAGGGTGGAAATACGTACGGGATACTAGTCACTGTGAAGGTGGGTCACGGTGGAAGTACTTAAATGAAAATACAATTTTCCACTGTCAAAGGTAGCGAGTACTGAAGTCTGCTCAGCCTACTGTCTTGTACCAGATCTGAATAGCGCCGCTACCAGGACGTACCGGTTCGAGTAATCTCGTTTCTCGTTGGCCGGTGGACAAATGGTGTAAATGCCTTTGCCAAGAACTTGTGGTTTATTCCTTCGTGACCTGTCATCGCAGCTGTTATGCTCATCACCATCAGCGCATATTTTGCGATGATGAAGTGGACATTCTGTATTTCCTTTCCAAGTGGTTCTACCGCATTGACGATGAGGTGCGAATTTTGCACAAATTATTTTAAACATCTCGTTATGGCACCAGCGTGTTTTTGTTTAATATTACCATAGTACCCGGTATTGTAATCATGGGAAACGACGGAATCCTTGAAAACGTTGGTTTTGGACTCGCAAACTTTTTAAAATTACACATTGTTAATTTTCCTTAAAAGTATTTAAATTATGAAGCAATACGCTCCAAGATAGGTATCGCCAATGTTGGCGATAAGTCTGAAAGGCTGAAGTGGGACTGGGCAGGTCACACCTATGGTATGCATGCAGACAGATGGGCCAAAGTCGTCACAAAGTGGGTGCCTGAAGACGGGCGTTGTCACCTGTCGTCACCGAGGTTGGCCTAAAAACGCTGGCGTAACTATTTCGATAATATCTAACCGATGGGACGGAGAAAGTACAGCACAAAAAAGTGGAAAAATATGGGGGCGACCTTTGCCTAGTTGTGGGACAATACAGATTAATGGAAAAATTAATGAAGACAGCAGAAGCTACGTAAATACTGAAGATACGGTTACAATCATAAGCCAAGAGTCCTCTTCTGATTGATTTCTACGATGAGCTATTCTGACGAATTAAAAATAATTTCATCAACACATTATTACCGGATATAGGCTATTGTGGGTGAAAACTAAGAGAAACTAAAGCTTGAACAAGCTAATTTCCTGTACCTACTTAAAGCTCCCCAAGGTGTGCCTGAAACCGTTTACAAAACCGAGGTCGTTAAAAGTCAAGCCAATAAATAACGTTTCCATTAAATCGTAGGTATGTCATCTTAGATTAAATGAGAGAACGAGTGTGAAAGTACATTTTTAATTTATTTACGAAATGAAACTTCAGACCAATTACTTGCGAGGTGCTCCGAAGAGTTTCGCTATATACTTCCGTCTCGCTTTCGCAAATAATAAAACGTAATTCCTAACAGTGCATTGTGCTAGAAGCATCAAGTTTTATTCAGACTTCAGATGTATTGTCTTCTCAACTTTTAATAAGCTACAAATAATTCTTGTAATCGGTTTGTAATATGAGACTCACACGCAAAGTTACAATTACGATAGTTTCGTAACACATATCATCCATTGCGTACTTTCTTCAACACAGGTGGTTCATCATCGTGAAGTTGCTATAGATAAAACGCAATGGAATAAAAAATTGGTGGATATATGGTTAGTAGCAAGTTCTCAAGTTATAATTAAACTATTTGAAACGACAACTATATGAGAGAACAATAAAAGCAACAACTTCCTTTCGCTTCGTGTTGTCTACATATACCTACATATACGGGTACATATAGCTAGTAATGTATATTTAGTTTACTATTCAAATCTTAGCACATCCGTGTCAGTGACTACATCATTATTCATCATCATCTGCCTCGGTCGGCTTCCAGTCCAACCGGATGCAGCTGAATACCAGTATCTTACATTTGTCAGTGACTACATAATATTGGTATTTATAATTATCTTTACTGTCTGAAAAGCAGTTCTTTAGATATAAACTAGATTTCATTTGAGTGTAATTTTTCTTGGAAAAGTTCATTAAGTATGATGATTGAAGAAGCTAGCAAAATAATATAAGCAATTATGAAACATTTCGTGACTCGTGAGAAAAGTCACACAAGACACTTGTCTCATAGGTGTGAGTTGAGCGAAGTTCGCGTATCGGCAAACGTAAGGTCCCGCCCTCAGGCAGGTGGAGCGACGATCTTTGTAGGGTGGCTGGTAGCAGCTGGATGAGAGTTGGCGAGAATCGAGCTGAATGAGTGGACTGCTGCAGCCTGATGATGATGATGAGTTATAAGAGAAAAGCAAGACCAAAGAAAAGATAGATAGAATATGTGAAATGAAAGATAACGACTAACAGAGAGTATGGAAGATGACAAGCTTCGCTGACCCTTCTTAAATTGGGATAAGGGGGCCTAAAAAAGCCACTTTGGCAGAATCATAAAACAATTCATATCACGCAATTTCATGTGTTTGATAGTCTTGTACGGAGATTCGTAAAATGCTACAGGTACACCTTTGGCTAACCCTTCAGGGGATATATATGTATAGGTGTGAAACTGTCAAACAGATGAATTGCGTGATATGAATTGTTTTATGGTTCTGCCAAAGTGGCCTTTTTAGGCCCCAAGGTCAGAAGTAGGATGATGATGATAGACGATATCTTTTAAGACCAGATGGAGCTGAATATTTATAACACGCAGCGGTTGATAAATGATTTTATTTTGTAAGTAGGTTTGCACTAACACTTTTACACGTCAATCATATTTTTAAAAAACTAGATTAGGTCGGCGTTTCCTACTGACTAGTCTAAAAAGAAAGGCCGAAACAAACTCAGAGGTCACAGCCTCTTTTAAAGTCCAGACATAATCTTGATCAGGTTATATGAAGACCATGTAGATCGATGTCTGAGATGGTCTCTTAAAGAAAGAACCACACAGATTGAGAGAACCTGTCCTGTCAGTCCAGTTGCCTTTGGATTATCCAACTATTTCATTAGTTTTCCAAAGTTAAACCAATTTTCAATCTTTTTAAAGAAAGAAAGAAAGAAAGAAAGAAAGAAAATACATTTATTTAGCACAGACTACACATAACATACTACATACATCAGTTAAATACAAAGAATAAACATCAAAATAATAAAGGTGTAAAGTCCGATGTACAAAATTAGCAGGAAAGTGTGCTTCACGGCTGCGCCAAAACTGTTGTTTCTGCTGCTGCCTTTTATGGCTGATTCCTAAATTTACGGACCCTTATTGGTTAAAATTAAGACTATTGTATCTTTACCAATAATAAAGCAAAGACCTCATAGCTTTGCTTAATAAAAATTGTTCGTTGTTGTTTATAGGCACCGATCATTACTTAGCCTTCTTCGGTTGCCATTTGCTTTCAAGCACACAGCAAGTTTGATACTTATCTTTCCGTAAAAGAAAATATTCTATTTAGACTTTCTAGTATGAATGCCTTGCTTATTTGCAATTCTAGTGTATTACGTGTAGGTTTTCAAATTTTAGCAATACAATGGATATGTGACCTCCGTGCCTCGGAAAGCACGTTAAGCCGTTGGTCCCGGCTGTCATTTGTGGATCTTTGACAGTCGTTACGGGTAGTCAGAAGCCCGAAAGCCTGACAACCAGTCTTACCAAGGGGTATCGTATTACTCAGTAACTGGGTTGTGGAGGTCAGATAGGCAGTCGCTCCATGTAAAATACTGGTATTCAGCTGCATCCGGTTAGACTGGAAGCCGACCCCAACATAGTTGGGAAAAGGCTAGGCAGATGATGATGACAATGGATATGTGACAATTAAAACCTCTTTGTTGGAACATTTGTTAAATGTTCCATGATCATCTTTCAGCTGTGACCTTATGTCTTTGTGCTATTATTTGGTTAGAGCCATATGCGTATAATATTGCCATATTTGTAGTATGAATCATTAGTTTGACATTTGAATTGCTGTATTTAATAATAATAATGTGTTATAAACCCATATACCTAACTTGACCCAAATTGGGATAAGGGCAGGAGAATGATGACAAAAGTTGCTCGTGCGCGCCCTCCCTTAGAATGATGACAAAAGTTGCTCGTGCGTGCCGTCCCTTAAAATGATGACAAAAGTTGCTCGTGCGTGCCGTCCCTTAAAATGATGACAAAAGTTGCTCGTACGTGCCCTCCCTTAGAATGATGACATAAGTTGCTCGTGCGCGCCCTCCCTTAGAATGATGACAAAAGTAGCTCGTGCGCGCCCTCCCTTAGAACTATGACAAAAGTTGCTCGTGCGCGCCCTCCCTTAGAAATCAATTTTAACCTGTTTCTAGTAGATTGTCGTATCAAAATGAAACTTTGGTATATGTAGTGTGGATGACTAAATTTTAATTTGGTATCTTGGAGCTGATCTGATGATGGAGTCAGGAGGCGGACATTGGAACACTTCAGTACTCGTAGCCACTAGTAAAGCTCGCGAGTTTGGGCTCATATGATTTGTTTTGACGAGTCCAATAGATTCGATAAGCGTGTTTTTTTTTAACTACATAAATTATTCCAATTTATGTTGATTCCTGACGTAACTTTTGTCTGCATCATGTTAATGATTGAGTAAACTACCTTCCCATACAAAAGGTCAACTTCTATTATATACCGGCTTGACAGCCAGTGTAAGTACTGATGGTCTAATCTTTTACCCCGTTATATCATGGCCGAACAAACGCTGCTTTTTAAACATTTAATAAAGGTAAATCACCTTTCTTTTGAAAAGTACCTACACATGTTGTTATAACATGGGATTCAATGGAAATAGCAAATGTGACCCATCGTTAATACCTAAAAAATGGGATTCAAAAGTGGGATCCAACGAAAATAAATCTTCTCATAAACCTCAAATCTCCAAACGGTTGGTTGACGGTTGTTGAGTTCCCGTGAACCAAAGGCTGGCTTGTACCTTGGCTAGAAGCTAAGTATTGCCATACAACGTGGCAATGCCGCCAGTCTCATGGGTACATTACCAGTCGACAGCGATGCGGAGGAATTTTTTGACGCCATATTTTAGTTTGTTAATAGTTTTAGTTACGTTATTATACTGTTATTTTAATAGTTTGTTAGTTAATTTAGTATAAGAAGTTTTTCCAGTATATATATGTTTTATTAAAAATACAATAAATCTACTCCAAATCTCCCCGAAAGGGGAATAAAGAATGATGTAACAGATACAATTACGTAACACAACGGTAATTAACCAGTAAACTTTTTAATCCACTTGCATTGTTTTGGCCAATAACTTCAGTGGTAGCAATTATATTGACCTTTAAACTTAACATTTTATTGCCCCTAAATACCTACTTTACGTCAATTTGCGACTTCAATTGATACCGCCAAGTGCCAAGTAGGGATCAAAATTAGACCGGAGACACAATTATATGAGAGAGAATTACAGTGGTTAACATACATAATATTTTCCCTGAACATTAATGCCATAAACATAAACGAAGCAAAAGCAGTATATAAGGTTCGTTGGTGTCAGGAGAAGTTCTGTCACACGCCCCGACAAAACGGTCGCTTTCGAAAACCTCGAAAAGGCCGAATGCCTAGCCGACAGCCTAGAGGCTCAATGCACTCCCAGCTCTCAACCAGTAGACAGAGCGCACCTCGACGAGGTGAACGCTGAAGTCGAACGGAGAGCCTCCCTCCCGCCCGTCGAAGACCCTGATGATCCTCTGCCTCCCGTCACTCCCGACGAAGTGCAAGACATCATAAAAGGGCTCGCAACCCGCAAAGCCCCCGGTTCGGACGGTATCACCAATAGGGTGTACAAACTCCTCCCCGCCCCCCTCATACTGCTCATGACCGCCATCTTCAATGGCGCCCTGAGCAACAACATCTTCCCCCAAATGTGGAAAGAAGCCACAGTCATAGGCATCCCTAAGCCAGGCAAGCCCAAGTCTGAGCCCTCCAGCTACCGCCCCATCAGTCTGCTCAATGTTTTCGGCAAAGTCTACGAGAGGCTTATTTATAAGCGCCTCAAAGACTATGCCGAAGCAAAGAGCCTCATCCCCCCCGAACAGTTCGGTTTTCGCACGAAGCATTCGTGCATCCACCAGCTCCACCGCATAGTCGAGCACATTAGCGCTGCCTTTCAGCGAGGTGCTTCGACAGGCGTCCTGTTCTTCGATATAGCGAAGGCGTTCGACAAGGTCTGGCACAATGGCTTATTATATAAGCTGTACCTGCTAGGTGTGCCAGACCGTCTCGTGCTCATCTTACGAGATTTTCTGTCGGACCGCACTTTCCGCTACCGTATCGAGGGCGCTCTCTCTCCCCCTCACCCCATCCGCGCCGGAGTCCCCCAGGGTTCCGTTCTGTCTCCCCTCATTTTCACCCTTTTCACTAGTGACATCCCGAACAGTAAAAAGGCACAGTTGGCGCTCTTCGCCGACGACACTGCCATATACTGTTCGGGTGTCAACCAGTCATCCATAGCTCGAAACCTCCAAACCTCCGCAAGCGCCTTGAGCGATTGGTTCCGGAAATGGAGAATCGAGGTCAACCCCGATAAGAGTCAGGCGGTCATCTTCTCGAAACCGCGTAAACTACCCCCCCCCCTCCCGCACCCGATCTCTATGTATGGCAAGCCGATCCCCTGGGGAAAGCGAGCCAAATACTTAGGTGTCATCCTAGACCACAACCTCACCTTCAACGAGCACATAAAGACGGCGCGTTCGCGCGCCTCTTTCGCTCTCGGTAGGCTCCACTCCATGATAACTGCCCGCAGCAAATTGTCACTCAAGTGCAAATTGCGCCTCTACACCGCGGTCATCCGTCCCATCATGACCTATGCTTGCGTAGTCTTCGCACACGCCAAGCCGAGATTTCTGCATAAAATGCAAACCCTTCAGAACCGTTTCCTCCGAAAGGTCACGGGAGCCCCCTTCTATGTCCGAAATGTGAATCTGCATCTAGATCTCAGACTCCCCACCATCCAGCAGTTCATGAAACGCCTCTCCAAGCGCTTCTTTGACTCTGCCATAAAGCACCCCAATCCCCTGATTGCGGCGGCCTCCCGATACACTCCCTCCCGCATAAGTAGGATTCGCCGACCAAGGCATACCCTCACTATCCCCGACGACGCCACTACCCTCCTCCAGGAGAGCAGTAAGGCCACTAGTACTCTCAGACGTCAACACAAACACAAGCTCAGACATCCGTCCTTCCGTCCTCGCCGCCGAGGCCCGTCGCGACGCCCCGCACCATCACCGTGCCCCCCCCGACCCTTACTCGAGCCAGCCCGCGCAGCTGAGCCTGTAGTTTTAAATTCGCCCCTAAACACCAATAATAATACCGATCCAGCCTGTCCCTTGCTGTCCTCTTCCAGCGACGCCCTGAGCCGAGGTCCGAACCCCGCAGGGGGTTACCCTTAGCGCTGTCGCTTAGTCTTTAAGTTATTGTTTGCCCTGGCTGGAGGCCTTAATTCGAGGCATCCACAGGAAAGTCCGGTTAAGCAGTAGCCATCCTCATAAAGGATGAACTGCGAGATGCCATTTTAAAAAAAAAAAAAAAAAAAAAAAGGAGAAGTTCTGTAGTTTCTGTCTCTCAGGACTTTTTCTCATAGGGGTCTTTGAGAAGAACTTGTGAGTACTCGTGAGTTTATGTTTGTATGTATCTAATAATGTCATATTGGTCTAATGGTCGTAGGACAAGCAGTTGAGCTCCAGGTGCTACGTTCGATATCTAGACCGCAAAAATCATGAGACCCCTCCGTGACCCCTCCGTGACCCCTCCTCTGCCTCGGAAAGCATGTTAAGCAAGTACGGTTTAAGATCAGATGTAGTCAGAACCCTAAAAGTCTGAGAACCAGTCTTACCAACGGGAGTCGTTTTACCAAGTAAATCCCGTTGGTCTGGAAGCCGACCCCAACATAGTTGAGAAAAGGCTAGGCAGATTGGTCGCAGGCCAGGCAACCAACCTAGAGGTCTTATGATCGATTTATAGACCGCGAAAACCATGGCTGCTTCAATAACAGGTATATATACAATATATATACCCATATTTTTTATTACTTTCCCAGGCAAACCGAATTTTCACAAGCGAAAACACACGTGTTCTATATTGCAATAAGAATACAGGATGAAAAAAAAATCTGCTGTTCCCTACATTTATGTTCGTATAACTCGTCAAAATGTAGGGAACAGCTGATTTTTTTTTTCGGGATTTCAGGTTTGGTCCCATAGTAAAAGTTGTTCATAATGATGAGTACAATCTCCCATTTCGATTTGTCGCATGTTTTCAATATCAACCTGTATATTGTCCTTGATATTACGCCCATGTGCAGTATTATGTAGTTACATAAACAAATAGTTTTGGCAACGGATTCGAGTCCAATCATTTAGCAAGTCATTGCAATTTCTAGCGAACGCCAATCGCTGTATAATGTATATTGTTAATTTGTCAGTATAGAGAAAATTCATTACCCCGTTTAACCCACAAAATATTCGAAGATGAACCTAGTCGAGGAAATTAATTGTTTATCAAATTGACACTACGTTCTGCCTTATTATATCTAGCCACTAGCTTCTGCTCGCGACTTCGTCCGCGTGAAATTTTGTCCCCCGACCCACCGCGTCGCATCGCTTAGCCCGCCCGCGCTATTACTTCGTCGTCGTTCTAACTTTTTGCTCGGCTCCTACAGGTCGTAGCATGATGTTAAGTAGCCTACCTTCCTCAAGAATTCGGCTATCAAAGAATTTTTCAAATCCGACTGGTGGTTCCAGAGATTAGCGCGTACAAACAAACTCTTCAGCGTTATTATTAGTAGTAGGTACTTATAGAGAGATACGATATAGATTTCATACAGCTGTCAAAGAATGACAGTTGTGATTTCAATCTAAGAACAATTTAAGTTTTTACTCAATTTGCTAAGTAATGAATTTCCATAAACTTACTAAATTTGTCTTAAAACCATTAACAGTCGGTTTGTTTTAGAGACTGGCTGGGAACGAAAAATCCATTCGAAGATCATTGGCTGGCATTAAATACAAAACAAGTACTAAAACTAAGCTAATAATAATAAACAAAATCCTAATTTGACACTAAACCATTATACTTAGCACGTTGACCCAACGTCAGCCGCGGCGTAATACAATTAGGCGACCTACAAACTTTACGTTGGTCGTAAAATGGATATCAATAATCGTTGTGTGGACACGTTTTGAGTGTGCAGCCCGTTTAAAGACCAATTTGAAATGATATTCTTTAAATTGTATGTTTTAAATTCTTCGCTGAACTTAGAATTGTAAATGGTGGAAGCGGCAAATGAGTGCTTCTAAAATGTATACTTACTGATGGTGAATCAGTTCCATACGTAGACAAAGAATGCTATCCATATTTCAGTTTAAGCACAGTTTAAGCAAGGGGTATCGTGCTACCCAGTAAATGGGTTGTGGAAGTCAGATAGGCAGTCGCTTCATGTAAAATACTGGTACTCAGCTGCATCCGGTTAGACTGGAAGCCGACCCTAACATAGTTGGGAGAAGACTGGATGACGGGCAGGCATGCCATGACTTCATCTAAGCAAAGTTTTCGCTGTTTTTTTTCAATAAAAAAGTAGTAACAAAAGTCGCTAGTTTTTACAGTAGCTATCATAATGGTGACGACTATATTTGTAGAATATAATCTAGATAATTATATTTGATTTTCATCTATAGAATGTCAAAAATACATAGATTAGTGATCGTTTGATAAATTTTAATAATCGGGAAATAAATAAATTACTTACTGAAGAAGCATTTCGGTGTATTTCTTACAAAGTAAATATAGCTATCGATTGACAGTTATCTACCGAATGATAGGCATTTCGTTATAACGTTACGCAGTTAGTTCATGGTCACAGTGGCGCTACCTAAATCTGATAACGAGCCTATCGTTACTGATAACGGTTATTAATATGAATAACTGCTATTGCTAGGCAAAGGATTTAATAATTTTTAGATAGGTGCTTCGTGTTCTTGAATCTTGCAAGCCTGATAGATTTCCTTGACATCTTTTCGCGATATTTCTTTTAATAAATATCTATACTTCTTTATCCTGGTCTTTGCTGAGCATAAACACTAAAGGCTCCTTCAAACAGGCGCGACACGCGACGCGAATCGCGAGCGGTGCCTTTGCGTCGCATGCGATTCGCGTCGCATGTCGCGCCTGTATGCAGGAGCCTTAAAACACTATTGTCTACATTTCTTTTTCACTTCTTCTTTTTTTTCGCAGGTCTGCTGGAAGAAATTTCTTAAGAAATAAGCAGTACCTTTATACTCACTTAATTGGTACTTTTATTTGTGGCGTATCTGTATCTGTTTTACTGTGCGTACTTAAATAATAAAATAATATATGGATATATAGGACCCATTGACATTTGTCGACAATTTTATAAGTCGTCGTTACGTCTTTGGCGTAAGCATACACTTGTGCTCTTAAAGGCATATCCACCATTCTCAAATCCAAGATTTTCATAAGTTTTACACTTATTTAAGATAACGAAATTCGTTTGTGTTTATTAACAATTAACATGAAAGGAGCTGATCGAATCGTCACCAAATTGTTAACAGTGAATACCAAGGATTTTATTATTTTTTTATTAGCTGCATCAGTTATTACGGGTGATTACGGTTTTACTTCGAGTAAAGTATGTTGCAGGGAGCTTTAAGAGGGTAAATATAAAATACGTGTCTGTGGGGTACCTCATCGTCAGGTTGGTTGAATTTCGGGGTCGGGGGGCTTTTGGGACCGGGACCGCGGTCCCGGATTCCACCTATAGTACAATTGAGTGGTATTCGGGTGGGATCGAAGAAACCATTTGACAATAAAATCTAGAATCTGAAAATTATTGATTTATTTCTTTATTAGCTTCTGCCCACGACTTCGTTCGCGTGGAAGTGGTAAGACAGCCAGTCGTTGGCGAATGTTGATATATAGCCTCTTATAATGATATTTGTGAAAAAAATTAACAGATCTATTCAGTAGTTTTTGCGCCAATCCGGATCATACATACCAGACAAACGGAAAAAAATTCTAAAAACTATATTTTCGGTATCAGAATCGTACCCGCACTTCAGAGCATTTTTTTTTAATAAAAAGATTCAATGTGCAGTTTTGACTTCGTTATTATTTTATCATAATATGTAGACCGCATAATCCTAACGAGCAGTAGAAATCGCCACATTAATTACTAAATACCAAACATCAACTAGCAAAGAACATTTTATTCATCGACAAGTATCGAACCAAATATACAACTTTATTGTCCAAATCAAACAATAAAACTAGTGTTTCTTCAACCAAATCTAAGTTCGGAGCAAAAACAATAGGGTTTAGGCGATTCCCATGCGCAGGCGCCTGCTCCCACGGCCTCTCTCGAAGGCTATCCAAGTGACATACTGTCTCTATTGGCTAATTAGGGTCAAAACCGCTTAGCAGTTTAGGTTTTGTCGAAGATCTCAAAGGTGGGAAGTTGAATTTTGATTACACTTCACATGACCAGAAGTATGAAGTATCGTGACAGTAGGGATCAGGGAGCCTCAAAAGGCCACTTTGGCAGAATCATAAAACAATTCCTATCACGCAATTTCATCTGTATGACAGTTTTGTATGGAGATTCGTAAAATGCAACAGGTACACTTCTGCCTAACCCTTCAGGGATATATAGGTATGAACCTGTCAAACAGATGATTTGAGTGATATGAATATATGATGATTTGATGATTCTGCCAAAGTGGCCTTTTTAGCCCCCTGATCATCTCATAGCTGCCACGGCTTATTTTAATTTAATATTTCAATTGTTTATTTTTACTTTACGGACGCTTTTAACGTTCTGCATCGTTCTCACGTGCATAATTTCAACATGAATGATATAACCTATATTTTATAACCATATTATTTTGATTTAAAAGAGTGTCCGTGGAGTTTCAAAAGTGCCTGTAATTGGTTTATTTGAAATAAATGATTTGAGTTTGTGTTTATGTCAAGTCCCTTTTCTTCTTGCCTGCCCTGGTCCCATATTTCTAGAAATTATTTCTTCAATATTCTCCTCTGTCAGCCGTCATTCACTCACTTCCCCTTCATAACTGTCATTACCCGAATCTGTCATTATCAGAAGGCCAATTCTCGTAATTTAAAACGTTCAAAATCTAGTCGCAGTCTCATCTCGGCGACAAACAAATGTCAAAAACTTGTCAAAATGTAGGAAAATTAGAGGTATTTTTGACAGATTGAGACTGAGATCAGACTGTGAACGTTCTTAAAATTACGAGAATTGCCCCTCAGATCTTGTCATTTTGCGACACCTGGCATTATGCGATTCTGACAATTCGCTAACCTGTTATTTTGCGTTACTGACGTTCTTCGCCCAAATCGTATCGTTGTCTACTAATAAACAATTGGACAGTTAGTTTAGCCTTTTATGTCCCAAAGACAATGCATTTATATTTGATCAGAGCTACAAACGGCAAGAATTTGATATCGAAGTGCCTCGCAAACATACCAGTAAAAAAACTTCGACACGCAATAACAAACAGCAATCTTAGTCATCGCCATTCAAATACAAAAACGGTTACCTATTATAATATCAATGATCATCAAATTAATTAGGTACAAGTATTATCGGGTATTCCCATACAATGCATAGCGGCCAGCGCAGCGTCCGCGTCAGTGATTAAGTATATTTATAACATAGTATGGGCGCTGCATTTTACGAGTGAATGTTTGGAACATAGCATGGAGAAGACCAGAAGGCTCACTTATATCATCGTACAAAGTGATATAGGTGCAGAGAATAATGGAGCTGCGTTTTCTATTCAAGTTTCAGTTCAGATTCTAATAAGTTATGAAGGTAAGAGCCCAACTTGTAACTTGAAAAAGAGCTTTCTATTGAGGTCTTAAACTTAAACCATTTACCAAAAATTCACGACACCGAACTTTGTTTGAATAAAAACCTTTACACTATTCTGGTCACGAAAAAAGTAGATTATATTCAGCATACAGGATCAAATTAAATTTGCTAGCAAAACTCTGCAGCCGTGATGGGTATCGATATCGATACATAAAAGATTTGAGGTTTTTTTTTGGGGTCAACAACCGCTGCCGCGCTGGTTGTGGTGTTACTTAAAGTATGAGTTGAGAAAATCTGTTTTCTTTTGTTTTATAGTACTTATTTCGGTATCGATATCAATCATGTCTGTGAAGTTTACACAAAAAAAAGTAATACTACAAATAAAATAAGTAGATAACTGTGCTAACTGTGGTCGATGACCCTACAAAATCAAATCATCAAATTTTTTTTTTTTTTGTTTTATCATGTGTATACATACATATTATTATCGATACACATTACGTCTGTGGAGTTTCGCTAGCTAATTTAATTTGACCCTGTATAACTAGAATGCTAGATAGACAGTTTGAGATAAAAGTACTCAAACGTATGTACTTACAAGTGTTCAACAAACGACTACAGTTACAAATTACACACGCTATTGCGAAGTTCTCGTGAAGGCTTTTTTTTTTTTTTTTTTTTTTAAGGATGGGAAATCATCCAATGACCCCTCCCGCTCTGGGTGGAGCGGAAGGGAGTGTCAGACTCTTACTGACTAAAACCCATCCGTGTTCCTTCCTTAGCCCTTTATGTTCCGGGGCAGCGGTAACCCTTTCGGACAATCCCGCTGCCCCGGCAGGCTTCGGCCCTAACGGGCCCCTCCGTGTCTGCTGACAGCTCTTTGAGGCGCGCGTGGAACACATACGCGCCGTCCGGCACGGGCCTGGTCCTGATCGGACGGCGAGCTACCCATTACTCGCCGTCCGCAGGCCCGCGCCTACGGTGGCCGGGAGTCGTCACGCGGCTCCCGACGCCCGGGGCGTCTACCGCGGCGGCTGGGACGGGCGGCCCTCTCGGCTCTCTCCCTCGCCCATCCCGCCACCTCCTTCGCTAGCATGACTGCTTCGCAGAAGGAGGTGACTGCCTCCCACTCCCTCTCGCTCCGGACCATGGTTTGAACCAGGGCCGGGCGCGAGAGGTCGCCGCTGCTGCCGATCGCCTCTACGAGGACACGGCGGTGCTCCGCCCAAGCGGGGCAGGCCTCCACCGTATGCTCCACCGTGTCCTCTGGGCGATCCTCGCAGTGGTGACACCCGGGCGTTTCCTCCCGCCTGATGATGTGCAGGAACCTCCCGAAACATCCGTGTCCGGTGAGGACCTGCGTCAGGCGGTAGGTGAGGACGCCGTGACGCCTCTCTAGCCACTCCTCAAAGAGGGGCCTTACCGCCGCTATCGTGGCGTGCCCTGCGCTGGGTTGCGACAGTCGCTCTTTCCATGTCGCCATGAGATCGCGCCGGAGGTCCGTCCGCTCCGCAGCGATTTGCCGCGGAAGCGGGTTTTCCCCCCGGCGTAGTGCCTCCGCGCGCCACTCATACAGGCGCGCGAGGACTATCGCCTCCAGATCCCATGGCGGCAGTCCGGCAAGGAGGCTTGCCGCCTCGCCCGAGATCGTGCGGTATCCCCGGATAAGCCTTACGGCTACCACCTTTTGGGGCGCGTTCAGAAAGTGTGCGGCTCGTCGCCGCAGTGAACGCGCCCATACCGGGGCCCCATATAGGGCCATGGACCGCACGACCCCCGCGTAAAGCCTCCGGCAGGAGGCGTTTGGCCCCCTCAGGTTGGGCAAGAGCCGCTTGAAGGCGGCCCCGGCCCGTTCCAGTTTGGGGGCCAAACGTCGGAAGTGCTCGACGAAGTTCCACCGGCTGTCGAGAACGAGACCCAGGTATTTCATCGTTGTCTCGACGCCGATGTGAACCCCTCCTACCGTTAATTGGGATCCCGGAGGTGGCCCGTTCCGAAGCCCATGGAAGGACATGGCCTCGGACTTGTGCAATGCCACCTCGAGACCCAGTTGCCGGATCCTCTCCACGACTGTCGCAACCCCGCGTGTCATCGCGTCGGCCGCCGCCTGATGCGACCTCCCCTGCGCCAGGACCAGCGTGTCGTCAGCGTAGCAAACCACGCTGACGCCATCAGGGAGGTCGGCCCGCAGCACCCAGTCGTACCCGATGTCCCACAGGAGCGGCCCCAGCACCGATCCCTGTGGGACACCGCACGACATCTCTCGCCGGTTCCATTCCCCGTCGCGACCGGGGTAGATGACGGCTCTGTCCGTCAAATACGCCCCGACTACTCGACGGAGGTAGGTCGGCACTCGGTGATACCGGAGTGCCTCCCCAATGCAGCTCCAGGGCAGGGTGTTAAACGCATTAGCGATGTCGAGTGACACCGCCGCGACGACCCCACCCCGGGACACCGCGTCCCCCGTCGTGAGGGCTCTTACGCGCATGATGGCGTCAACCGTCGAGCGCCCCTTGCGAAAGCCAAACTGACTATCCGCAAGATCCGGCCCCGTTCTTGCTAGGTGCCCGACGAGGCGGCCTGCAATCACTCTCTCAAAGAGCTTGCCGACCTCGTCGAGCAGCACGATGGGCCGGTATGCGGACGGAGAGTCCGCAGGACGCCCTGGTTTCTGGATGAGGACCAGCTTCCCCGTCTTCCAGCGGAGTGGGAACTGGCCCCTCTCCATACATGCGCTTAAGAGCGCCTCCAGTCGAGGCCCGAGAGCCCTTGAGGCCAGGACCCAGGCTTTACCTGGCAAGCCGTCGGGTCCTGGGGCGGTATTTTTGGCCTTTAGCCTACCTACCGCCACTCTCAGATCTACCCCGGTCACTTCGGGATTGTCGTCGTCGTCCGCGTGGTCCGCTTCGGGCACCGCAATTGGCGGAGCCATGGGCGGGGGAGTATGCTCCGCCCGTGAAGGGAACAGAGCGCTCACCACCTCCTCCACCAGCTGTGGCCGGAGACTCTGCGTCAGCGGGGGGGCCCAGGTGCGGAGTTTATTCCGCACCATTTTGTAAGGGCGCCCCCATGGATCTCTGTTGAGAGTCTCCAGCATCTCCTCGCGGGCCGTATCTTTGGCCCGCTGTACAGCCTCTTGGAGGGCGGTCTTCGCCGCTCTGTACCCCTCGTACAGCTCCGCCTCCGCGGCTTCCGCATCCGGAGGGCGAATGCGGAGCCTGCGGTGCCTGGTGTACTGGTGTCGCGCGTCGACG
This sequence comes from Gortyna flavago, assembly GCA_963669345.1. NCBI lineage: Eukaryota > Metazoa > Arthropoda > Insecta > Lepidoptera > Noctuidae > Gortyna > Gortyna flavago. The sequence goes on along the minus strand of OY770136.1, from coordinate 16,372,389 downwards.
CACGCCTTTCGTAGCGACTCCACCTCCTGCGACCACCAGTACACCTGACGTCGGGCGCATCCTGGCCGGACTCGGGGCATTGCCACGTCGCATATCTCGGACATGGCCTCCCGGAACCACTCCGCCTCATCATCAATATCGTCAGGCCTGTCCGGTGATGACACCCAGGCCTGAACGATCGAGGCTTCCAGGAGGAGCTCCCGGTCCAGCTGCTTCAGCGCCCACCGCGGACCACTCGGGGCCTGTTGGACCGGCGCGCTAGAGGACTGGGCGGAGACGTCGAACCGAATGTACCGATGATCCGAGTATGTCTCCACCTCCTCCAAGACGCGCCAGTCAATGACACGTTGTGACAGAGCGGGACTGGCGAACGAGATGTCCACCACGGACTCCCCCCGCATCCGCACACACGTGGGAACAGAACCCCGATTTAGGACGACCAATCCTTTTTCGAGTGCCCAGTCCTCCACCATCCTGCCCCGCACATCCGTGTAACGGGAACCCCAGGCCAGATTCTTGGCGTTGAAGTCCCCGAGCACTAGCACGGGGAAGGGATGGTTTCCGGCGACGACGACACTCAACTCCGTTAAAGAGTTCTGGAACTCGGCGAGAGTTCGGCTCGGAGAGAAGTACACTCCCACTACTACAATCTCTCCGAACCGTGCTGCTACGCACCCCTGTCCCTTCGTGACACCTTCGAGGGACGGGGTACCGGCGGCAGCCGACGAAATTATGGCCACTGAGCCGCTCAGGTCCTCCACCCAGTCATCCCTGGGCGGGACAAAGTACGGCTCAGCGACCACGGCGATGTTAATCGACCACTGCGCTATGCTCTGGAGCAACAGGTCCTGAGCGCAGGCGCAGTGGTTGATGTTCGCCTGGAGGAGACGTAATGGAGCCGTTACTCCTCCATTGCAGTCTCCTCCCGGGCCTCTTGTGAGGGCCCCTCAACGGTGGCGGCGGCAGCCGCGGCGGCGACAACGGGTGTGGCGACGGTGGCGGTGGCGGTGGCGGAGGGCCTGCCTTTTCTCCTGGTTCCGGCGGGTGGAGCGCAGGACTTGCTCCCCGCCCGGTGATCGGCCGGCTTGCCAGCAGCCGCACATGCGACGCAGTGCGGCGCGGCGCTGCACGAACCGGCCGTGTGTCCGGGCTGACCGCAGCGGAAGCACAGAGTGCTGCGGTCCTCCGATGTGCACTGGACGCCAACGTGGTGCCCCACATGACATCGGAAGCACCTCAGGGGTCTGGGCTCCAGCAGTTTGACCTGCGCTGACACCCATCCCACCAGAAGCCTTCGGCCCTCCACAATTGTTCTGGCCGCCGTCACGGGGCAGCTTACCGTTACGGTTCGCATACCCGAAAAGTCAGGGCGTATGGTGCCTGCCTTCACCTGGTCGGCCAGACACCCGCCCGTCCTGACGACGGCGGCCACCACCTCTCCCTCCGATACGGAGTCATCCAGGCCCATGATGCGCATGTCTGCGCACTTGACGGGCCTGGAGACTCGGACCTCCTCCGCACTCAGGGACGCTCTCAGCTTCTCCGCTAGAGCGTCTGCGGTGGGGCCACTCGTCGACCCGGGGATCTCCAGCATGCGGGCGCCAGTAGCGGTCACCCTGTGCCGGAGGCCCCCGGTAATCCCCAACTCCTTTAGGTCCACCGTCGCTCTTGCCTTGGTGAGCACGTCGCAATACGTCATACCCCTCTTGGCCGCATCTGGCTGCAGTGTAATAACTACAGCCGCGGTCTTTGGGGCACGAAGTCGTGCTGCGACGGCTCGCTCCTTGCGGCGCCGCCTTTGCGCCTTTTTCCTGGCCGCCTTGGCCGCCTTCTTCTTTTCCCCGACCACCTGCCATTCGGCGTCGGTCGTGGGGGAAGTGGAAGATTTTTGGGGGCGAGGCGTAAGATCTGGGGCCTCCACCTCCCTTGCCTTTCGGCCCTTCTTTTTGCCGGCAGGCGCCGGTTTTGTCTCCGCTGGGGCTCCACCAGCCGGGGCCGGTTTTGCCGTCTTCGCCGGGGGTACGCTAGCCGACGCCGGTTTTGTCGTCGTTTTGGCCGGCGCCTGAGCCCGGCCAGACGGCCCGGGTTTAGGGGCGGCAGCTGCCGCAGCGGCCGCGTACGAGGCCGTCTTTGGTCCTGGGGCCGTCCTGCCCGCCAGGGGGGGGCGCAAGACTATACCCTCCAGGGCGGAAAACCGCGCCTGGAAGGACGCTAACTCCTGACGAACCAGGGTCAGAACCTGGTTCTCCACCGGTGGTGCGGGCTGACTTGGCTCTTTTGCCTGCACGTTGCCGGTGACCTTCAGCCCGGCCAGGTCTGCTCGGAGCCTCTTGTTCTCCTCTTGAAGAAGCTCCATGGCGGCCGTCAGGCGGGCAACCTCTGCCCGCATTTCCGCCACTTCGCTGGCCGCAGGACCAACGTAGTTTGCGGCCTCCGCTGCCGCCATGATGGAGGCCGTTGCCGAGACTATGGCCCTGTTCTTAGAAGAATATAGCTTCTTCAGGGACACGCCTCGGAATGCGGCCTCCACGACCGCCGCAAACTGAAGTTTGCGGTTCGCATCGGGGCCGCCATCAACCGCATCGACCTCGTCGCTTGAGGGCTCCGAAGCGACCGCGCGACCGGTCCGCCCCTCCTTTGCAGGCTCCTCCGCTTTTTCTGCCGCTTCGCGGGCAGTGATCCCCCTCCCCTTGCCTCGCTGACGGGCTCCTCCCCGCCTACTGGTGGGGATCTTCCGGGCCATCTCCCAGTCAGAGGACGACCTTTGGCCGTCTTCTAACCTTGGCCGCTTGCTGAAGAACTTCTTCGCAGCGGCCACCTCCTTGGCACGGCTAGTGCTCCTTGAGCCTCCCGTGCTCGCGTCTCCAGATGTGGAATCGGACTCCGACTCCACATCACTCCTCATCTCCTCTGTTTGGTTTTGTTTTTTAATATTTATTTCCATAGTTGTTCCCACGAGTATATATATTGTTGTATTGACTCAAATTAAAAGTGGTTCGCACTAGCGACTAAATCAAGCTACCCATTAGCCAAGCTTACTACCTCCCTCACGGTGCGCCGCCGCTTGGAGGTTTGGGGAATTTTTTATAGAGGTTAATCTTCCTCGCGGTCCGGGCGGTTAAGCCAAGACCCTCGACCCCCTTCAACAACCAGAGACATGACCTTAACTGTCTCCAGGGCTACGAGATTCGCGGGGGCAGGGGGGGGGGGTGTTATCCCTCCTGCCTGCCCGGCGGCAGGGTAAGTGCACACCGGGCCCGCTCTGACCCCACCACCACTGCCGCTCTGCTACGCAAAGCGACGAGTGTGGAGTGATCCTCCTGGCAGAGTATTAGCATACGGACAGCGGGATCCCACTGGGTAATAATCCCAATGGGAGATCGCTGTCCGCATCCCAGGATGCACCGGCCCAAACACTGGTCTTCCCCCCGGACGTATCCATAAGGGAACTCCAGTCCCCGGGCACACGTGGAGGTTCTCTGCCCAAGCTCAAGGCTCATTTGAACATTTCACAGAATATCCCTTCTAACTTTATCTACTTCATGCCGGTGTTAAGGAAGTCCAAATTATAATAATGGCGCCCTTTAATTGTGATGACGTCACGCGAGGTGACATAATTGTCGCTATGCCAGGGCTGGCAGTAATTGCACCAATTAAATAAACTGGCTGTATCCTAAAGTTGTCTGTGCCTGTCGGGTCTCGGGTGCGAATTACCTATAGGTATACTTCCTTGGGTGTCGGTAAGCAATTAAAAAAATACATTATATGTTGAACCAAAGAAATAATGAGGTATTTCTCTATGTAGATTTTCTTATCGTTTTCTTCTTCGTGTCGCTGGCACGAATGTATATTAGATCTTGTTGGCCCAAAACTTTGCCACTGCCACGGCGTCGTCGCCGCGTCGGTGGCAGCGCTGAGGCCACTTTGTCTGCATGTTTTGGGACTCAGAGGGCAGGAGGTGGAGCATGGTTTGCGACATAGCTCCACAATCACACCCTGCCGTTCCGTCGAGGTATTCCCAATTTACCAGGTTGGAGTTATATCTTCCCACTTGTGTCCGGGGATGGTCAAATTTTCTTATAAATTTCGTCTACGAAACGAGGTTTTTCGGCAACAATGTTCTATAATTTCTAGGTGTAACAAAAGTACTTGAGAATCTCAAAGATCATTATTGAAGCAACTAACGCTTAGTTCAAAAATCTGATACGAATCATTGAAAAACACTAAAAGAGGTTCAAAGCAAAACCACCAATGGAAAAACCCAACCAACATAGCAACATCTAAAGCCTACAGCTAACAAAAACGACCTTAACAGCACATACCTATGTTTTGTGTGCACAAAATTCTTCCACATTAGATGCCCAATCAACTTCAAAAGATTTTAATCTTCTAAACGTGACCTACCATAAACCAGACCAAGAAATACAATTCAATATTACTTAATATACCATGGCCGTTACCAAATTTCCATCTTGTATAGACAACAACTGTTGACGTGCTAACTGCGCTGCTGCGGCCCAAAGGTTCTTAGACGCTAATAAGAAATGTCAACAAATGTAAGAACAGCCTTCTCTATGACCTCGATGACAGTCAGCCATCAGATGGTCTATGGTTGTTTGTCTACTAAGTATTATTATCTCTGAACTAATGTATTTGCTGCCATTCTAGTAACGTCAATAGGAAGTTCTGTGTTGAAATCATTTTGTTGTTTCTTCTGTTATGTTGTCTTCATTATAAGAGCCTTTGATAATTTACTTCGAGGTTTCATAATATCATAAAATCACGCCAGTAATCCCCGAAGGGTAAGGCAGAGGAGAGACCTGTATGTACACCCACATTTGGCCAGTTATGTAAGAGGGGGCGAGCCTATTGCCATCAATCGGGCACAAATCCAGACTCTGGGCTGCAACTGAGAATTTCCAGATGGATAAACAAAATAACACTTTGCCCGACCCGGGAATCGAACCCAAGAATTTTTTGCTCAACAGTAGCGCTTGCGACCACAACTGATTTACTTGGGTGTCCTTATATATTATCTTCGTTCTTATAAAATCGTCTACTGTCACGAGTTACTTACAAGGGGAAGTTAGGGAAATCCCCTTGTAAATAGAAGTTAGACGGGAAAAAAGAACAGAGGCTACATACATAAAAGATCTATTATGTAGGTCAAGTTTCTTTATAGATTTTTTTAACAGCGCCAAGACCCATGATGCCAATTATTGTTAGCAGACCACGGAGATGACGCAACTAATTAGCCAACAAAAAAATCAAAAGTCTAATGTAAAACTATCGCTATTGTTATTGTTATTAAATTAAACGATTTGTATCAGTAACTACATTAGTAGTAACTCGTGGCTAAGTAATAACAGCCGCACGGGTCGATCGATCAGGTTAAGCTACATTTGCCGCGGTTCTTCCGTGGATGTGTAACCATCAATTACATATCGACGGTAAAAAGGAAGTAGGGCCATAAGCGACATTTTAGTCAAAAATGAGTTATATATGCCATCCTACGGAAGATTTTCCGCTCTTTCGAATGCGCTTACTCTCATGGCTCTAAGATGACTTTTTGGCGTTTAAACCCTAGCAAAAAAATTCATAAATGACAAAAATACGTCAGATTTTCTAAAATTTAAAACTTTGAAAGGCTCTCCTGAACATTTCATTTTTTGTCGCTTATACCCTATTTCCTCTTAACCGTCGATCGAGACTCCTCAGTGCCTTGGAAAGCCCGTTAAGCCGTTGGTCCCATAGTCCCATCTATAATATCCTTCGTAGATCTTTGACAGTCGTTACGGGTAGTCAGAAGCACAAATGTCTGCCACGTATTACCAAGGGTAGAGTCTGAATTGTGGTGGTCAGAAAGGCAGTCATTCCGTCTCATCATCTGCCTAGCCTTTTCCCAACCATGTTGAGATCAGCTTCCAGTCTAACCGGATGCAGCTGAATACCAGTATTTTACATGGACCGACTGCCTATCATCAGCAGCCTATAGCAGTCCACTGCTGGACATAGGCCTCTCCCATTGCACGCCATTCAACTCGATTTTCGGCAACTCTCATCCAGCTGCTACCAGCCATCCTGCGAAGATCGTCGCTCCACCTAGCCTGAGGGCGTCCCACCTTACGTTTACCGATTCGCGGTCTCCACTCAAGAACACGTCTACTCCAACGGTTATCGGTTCTACGGCTACGACTGCCTATCTGACCTCCACAACCCACTTACTGGGTAATACGATACCCCTTGGTAAGCATCCATTCGGGGCAGTCATTCCATCTAAAGTAGATACTGTTATTCAGCTGCATCCAGTTAGACTGGAAGTCGACTCCAAAAAGAGTTGGTAAAAGGATAGACAGATGATGAAATACCTAGTTGTAAAATCTATGTCGTTTGCCCGCCATCTAACACGTGTTCCGATAGCTCCTGTCATCGTAACGATCGAATCTTATCTGATTGCCTTGGTCTTAGCTAAAAAGGAAGTAGTAGTGACAAAAGTTATCTTACATTTGTACTCCCATAGTTTCGTTGTCTTTCCTAGTTGAGGAACGCACTGAATGTTAGCTGATATGGCAATCTTTTTATTGGTTTTTCCGCGATGTATTAAGACAGGTGAGAAGTTCCTGAATAGTCAATAGTAATGTCGAGAACAATCAAGTCAGTTGAAAATACGCTCCACAGACTATATGCAATATTGCCTCTTTTCTCTCATAATCTATCCAAAGGTTGTCTTTAAATGATCGCTCTAAGCAATAAGACCGCTCATTGCTTTTGCCTTTGTAAAATTTCTACATTTATATCTGTATTTTTATGGTGTACCTACATAATAAAGAGAGTATTCTATCTATTTATCAAAAATAAAATCCACAATTCTAAAACTGATACTAAACAAATCTATGGTAGATACAAATTAAAACAAAAGCAGCTCGCGCCTAAAACGAGTCCCCCAAATCCAAAGAAAACATAGCTAAAACAACAAAAACAGTTTTAATTGAAATATGTGGACCGTAAAAAGACAAATTAATATTTTCGTAGCAACAAATGCTACATTTACATAATCACGATAGGTGCGAGAGGCCGATGTCTGTCTGTTTGCACAGCAGTTTGCTCATTACACAATCTTGTGCGTGAAATATCGCGATATTTAAAACGTGTTACAGCTTTTATAACTACGTACAATAAACTGTATTATAGTGAGTTCTCTTGTGGTTTTGTGAGTACTGTTATCATTTTGTGTCAGTGTTAATAACTGACTATTCTGCTTTCGTTACATTTAGGACATTATTGTCACCATAATTAAATTCAACTTCTTCTATTTCTTTCCGATTGTCAAAAATACTAGAATCATCAATAAGATGGTTTCTTCAACTATCGATCCATTTCATTGCGGTCATTAATTCATCATTATTCAACAAGCCCCAGTTTGTTGCGACTGGCTTCCCAAAAATAATTTCCAGACAATTTTATAGCGCATTTGACGCCGGTCCATTCATGGGACCCATAAAATGCATGCATTCAATCAATTGTCCGATAAATAAGTTCATTCACTCGATATATAAAGGCAGACATTGCCGAAAGAACTTCCTCTACGTGTGCGGAATCGGACACATTGTCCAAATGTCGAGATGATGACCAGAATTGTGATGTTACTTGAATCGAGCCGTTGTGACCTGAGGTTTGAATGTAGTGTTTCGATTTTAGGGCTAGCAATAATGAATACATTCTAAATATTGAACATATTTCATGAAATTATAGATTATCGTTTTCCTCAACAAAAAAATCGTCATAATTATGCATGGCCAGTAAAAAATTAAAATTCTATGGTATGTTGATCATTTCTCTGAGAATGTTGACATTTGTAACACCATGCCTTGTTCCTTGTACCTTGCTGTTAACTTTGTTCAATTTTAATAGTTTAGCATGAGCTTCATTAGGCTACCTTAATTATGAACCAGTCTATAATAATTATTCTTATAATGATTCCACTGCTGGGACACAAACCTCCTCTGTTCGAGAGGGAGTGAGCTGTAATCTACCACGCGGGCTTAGTGCGGACTGGTAGATGTCACAAGTCTTCCAATGTTTGGTTTCGTCACGATGTTTTCCTTCACCGATAATGTTTTGAACTCACAAAAAAACTATCCAACAATTCTCTAAAATGCGTCAATTTATGTTGCTGGGCGTCTTTATCTGAACAGCTTTTTAAAATAATATTTCAATCTTTAATGCATATACTCGTCGAAAAAATAACTCTCTCGCCAATGTCTTCTGCCCAAAATATCCCCTAATTCTGCCAAAACTAATGTTCAGTAGTAAAACATTTTATTCAGTGCCAGATACCATTCTGCGTTATCAGTAGGATTTGACAAGCGTACACATTGTTTCAAGGCAATTTGTATTTGATAGCTAAACGACACATCTTGGAAATGATTCAGGGCTGCCCGTTTCTGAGCGGTTTTTATTATGATAAGAAATGTTGATTTTATTTGATTCTTATGGGAATTCCAGTTGTATATTTTTAGAGATTTTGTGTTTCCATTCTCTTCAATTCAGTCATCTTGTAAATCTATTAAAATAGTTTTTCTTTTACTTCTTCGGTGCTGTCTCTTCTGTTTAAGACCAATTAATATATTTGCTTTTATTATTATCATTAGTTCGGTTTTCAGGGTCTTCTTTACAGCTGAGCTCTCATTGCCATCTTTGGTTGCTATCTCGCTTCTAAACTAATTAACCCACTATAAAAATACAAGGTTAGTTGCCTGACAATCAAAAACAAAAAAATATTTCTTTATTAAAATTGCCTATTTCATTAACTCATACGGTGCCATAGCCAAGCGAAATTTGAGTTATACCTCTTCAATTCCCATTAATATTTCAGTAAAGTTACGTAAATATTCAAAAAAACTTGTAGCAACCATGTAGTTTTGTAAAGCTAAAATAATCTTGATGATAAGTGACATCGCCACTTCGCCACACATACCTTACTAACCCAATTCCGCTCAGCTGATGAACACTGGCGTGAAAGATAAAACATAAAAGGTTGATACACTCTGTTTGCGTTAGATTCCTAGACCAGCCAGTGTAAGATAACATAATTGTTACTAATTGGCAGATTGGCTAGCAAGATGACTAGCGCGTCATTAATTTTGTTCTTGATAAGAGTACAAGCTGCCTCGTTTGAGATTATGGAAAACCTTTTAGATGCTACGGCAACATGAGCGGCTTCTAAGCATAAGGATAATCAGCCTATAATGTTCCCACTGCTGGGAAAAAGGCCTTCTCTCTGTGAGGAGGAGCGGGCCGTAATCCAACACGCGGGCCCAGTGCGGGTTGGTAGATATCACATGTCTTCAATTTTTTGGTTCTAGGACATGCCGGTTTCCTCACGATGTTTTTCTTGACCGTTTTGAGAACCACCATTCACCGTTTTTTTGGTTTTTTCTTCTAAGCTTTCCCCAAAAACGCTTGCAATGTCTATCTTAAGGTTAATATTTTGGAAGCAAGTCTGCGGTCTCTTAAACTTACTGGCAACCACGCTTGTAAGTCATGAATGCTTCGCTCAACAATGTATTGTTGATCGAAGTATGAATGATAGCTACTAATTGCGGATGTTCTTAATCGCCTTATGTGATTATTTAGCAGCCTTGTAAGTTCTGGGGTTTATCCTTATTCACTGCTATTGACTTGTAGATCTCTGGATTTGCGTTATTGATTTCCTAACGGCCTCTTTATCACCTAGGTAATTGTCGTTAATCATTGATAACGTCTATACTTGTTCTTTTATCAAAAGTGTATGCCGTAGCACTCATGTAAAACTTTAATTCTTTTGAACAAAATATTTTATGGTTACTATAAATAAGTACAAGGTAATACTCTAACAGTTCATTTTTATCTTAGACAAAGTTATATATTTCAAGACAAAGCGATAAACTATCTCTAGTCTACCAATTAGATTATATGCGTCGTCGCTACCGTAGCTAGCTATCAATGTACACACGACTACACATCATGCTTTACATTTCCAGTTTTAGCTGACCTCGCATTGTATAGGTTTTGCGTACAATCAGAAGTCAGCTTATACTGGTTATGTATAGCTTGATGTGTAGCCGTGTGTACTACGAATAACCTAATTCTTTCGTTCACGCAATGACACACTGACCTATATCTTCAGGCTCATTATAAACTTCATTTTAGGTACAAACATCTATTACAATACAATTAAACCTTTTTTATTACGAATAAAGCGAATAAACTGGTTTTAACGAGTTACTTCACAAGTCACACACGTCATTCCAAAGATAATTTTCGTCGTAACACGAAACCCAGTCATCAATGGTCACGCCAACCTATTTTCAAATGGTGCAACAAACTGACCCATTTTCGCGTCAGCCCTGGCAGGAATGGGCGTTTGAAAACGGCGCTTACGTTCGTCTGGGCGACGTCTGCGCAGCGCGTATTCCGTGCGCATCCAGCCTTTCCGCCGGCGCGCGCAATGTCAACAAACTCGACGAGTCAGCTCCGGGCGTAGGAATGCAACGACCACGGCGCATGTAGGTACCGTGGAATAAAAACAAATGGTTCATAGAAAGATTGCGAAGTACCTTGTTCACGCGCATATTTGATGCTAAACCGAGAACAATATTTTTAAAACAGCTGTTTACGTATCAGTTGTGGTCAGAAACTGTTCCATTTTATCTTCCTATGCTTCTATTGAACGAGTCAGTTCTTCAATAAGTTGATCTTCTGTAACTTATTATTTATCAAGTGTAACGACAGTGCATTGCGCCTGCGCTTGTCACGGTATATGGAATATGAATAGGATGTACCCTTTTTAGTAGTTCCTTTTATTACTTCATTATGTTAACGATTATGTCTTGATCGCCACCGTTTTGAATATCACCTGGATCGCCACCATTTGGATACATAGTTCCTCCATGAAGTCACAGAGATTGATTAATGATATTGTCGAACAAATGTGACTTCAATCTATGTACTCAGAAAATATTTGCGGTCTAACACCCATTGGTTATAGGTGTCAAAAATAGACAATGTTCGTATCTTTGTAGCTCGTGCTTATTTAAAGATGCTGTTTGCTAATTTGATCTGTCAAAAATTCTCACGTAGGCCACTGAACCAATAAAATAGGTATCGAGTTTGTAATTCTTTGACGAGATAATGTATTCTACTTTTACTAAAAGCTTTTTGCTGTCAAATCTTGATTTTTTATTGCCATTTATTTTATTAGCAATAAAGTAAAAATGAAATTTATTTTTTTACATCTAATCTAGATCTTATTATTCAATCTATTTTGCGCAGGCTGCTCGAGCTTGCAAATGAAATATACATATATGTACAAATAAATTAAATTAAAGTGTCTGTACGTAATGTCAAAATAACAGCTCTTTACTGAACAGCATTTAAAATACGGTACCAACTTAAAACAAAGAATCTTTTTTTTATGTTTTGTCTATCTGTCTGTCTGTTTGTTCCGTCTAATCTCCGAAACAGGTGGACCGATTTTGACGGAACTTTCGTTGGCTGGTATCTTATGCTAGGAGTAACTTAGTCTACTTTTATTTTAGAAAAAAAAAATTAGGATTCCGCACAAAAAATTAAACCCATGAAATCCAATTCGTTTTCTGTCATGTACGCGAATGAAGTCGCGAGCACTAGTCATAAAATAACAATGTAGTTTAATATTCAATCATAAAAACGTCTAAATATAAAAAAAATACATCCGCAGACAACATAAAACTATTCAATTTAACTTGGCTTAAAATAAAGATAGCCTGAAAAGAACTGGATCTATCTAAATTTAATCGAGTTTTTAATACATTAATAATACGAGTACATGGTAACTAACCTATTTTCGAATAAAAAATAGAAATCATGTGGGTTCAAGACAAGCGTGAAAGTTAAGAGGTGCATTCCTTTCGAAGTTGTTGAGGTTAGATGGCAAATATTCAATCAATTCATTAATCAACTGCCTCCGTTGGTGGCATGGTCGCAAGCACTATTGCTCGGCATGAGGTCTTGGGTTCGATTCCCGGGTCGGGCAAAGTGTTATTGGGTTTTGTCCGTCTGGAATCTCTCAGTATCAGCTCTGAGCGTAAGCAGGACATGAAATACCGGTATTTTTTGGAAACCGATACCATTGGCCCTAGTGTGATACCGGTAAGTACCAGAGTAGTACCTACCGGTACCGTCTGAAACCGGTATCCAGGTACGGAAACGGCAAGATCTGCTAAGTACCAGTACTTTTGGTACCGGTTCCAAGCCCTGGCACCCTGGTACTGAATTTGGATTTTTGCCCATCATCATCATCATCATCAGCCTACAGCAGTCCACTGCTGGACATAGGCATCTCCTATTGCACGCCATTCAACTCGATTTTCGGCAACTCTCATCCAGCTGCTACCAGCCATCCTGCGAAGATCGTCCCTCCGCCTAGCCTGAGGGCGTCGTTACGTATACCGATTCGCGGTCTCCACCCAAGAACACGTCTACCCCAACGGTCATCGGTTCTACGGCTAATATGGCCGGCCCATTGCCACTTCAGCTTGCTGATTCTGTGAGCTATATCGACAGTTTTGGTTTTGTGCCCGGTTGATGTCAATAGACTCGCACCATATTACATGATGGGACTTAAACATAAGTGACGAAATGTGAGTGTACTATATATACACGTCTGCCGAGCCCTTCGGAAGATACTGGCGTGATGTTATGTCAGTGTTAATTTCCCCTTTCTCGGTCTCAAACTCTTAATCAGACAAAACCTTCCTCGGTTTTGTCTGCAAGATTGGGAACGTTATATAAGCCACTGTGCGCTGAGTAATTATAATAATAAATCTTCATGCATTTGCATTATTTTGATCTAAAAATGGCTTCAGTACTTCAGTTAGTGCTATTAGTGCTAATTATCATATTTTTTCTTTTACAAAAAACCTTAAAACTAATTATTTATATTTCCAAAATTTCCCAACAGAAGATCCTCCGTATTACGATAAATTAGTTTCAGAAGATATTCCTGTAACAGATTTAAACTGATGATATTTAGTATCGGGATAAAATTTTAGTACTTTATTAAGCTGGTTATAAAAAGTCTCGTGTGCAAATTATTTATGTCATTCTCAGATGCATCATCCTAACTTCTGAAAACATTTATAGTAGTGGGCTAGAGTAGTGGCTAGAGAAGGACCTAACGTAGGTACTTAGATACTTTTCATAGCGAAAATAAAAACTCTTCGAATTGTATGTATGTAGGTACTCGGCGAGTCCTTGAAGTCGGCTAAAAATCTAAACTTTAGACAGACAGAAATTTTAGACAACCTGTGGAAACAAAGACAAAATAATATTTTGTATTCGTTTAACAACTTGTAAGTGTCAAGCTGAATTTAACTAGTATAGTATAGGTACCAGTTTCACAATTTAACGCGGTTAATTTCGCCGTTAAATGATTGCAAACCTAATCATTAACTAACCGAAGTCCAACGAGTAACCGTGTCACCCACATATAAAATTATAATTTTAACATCTACTCAAAACTACACACTCGGTCAAATATTTGAACTGCGATCAATATCATTTGCTACACTTGTACAAACAACAGCCAAATTGGGTAACACACTATCAATCATTTTGTTATATATTGCTAATCCATTGCATCATATTTTTGAAAAATTTGTCTGTTCAGCAACATAATACTAAATAACGCAATGAATGTTGATGAAAAAATAAGACCCATTGCTACTGATATTGTGTTATGCAATTATCCCGCTGTACTTTTACAGTAAGTATATCATTAATTCTTTTGTTTTATTAAACCTACATTTCAAAGGCTGTATTTTTCCACGATTTTACAGAATAGATTACACCATTACTAATATGCAGTGCTTTATTGCATTTCGAAATTCAAACTAGCAAATACTATTTTTACGTATCGAATATTTACAAAAATAACGGCTAAGTGCATGTCGGACCACGCACAGTTTAAGGTTCCGCAATTTGGATGAAATTAATTATTACACACACACAGGATTATCCACGGCAAAAACAAGTTTTTGTTTTATAAAATTTCTCGAAAACAAACAAAGTTATAATCAACATATGAATTAAACGTTTTAAAAGGAATTTTACATTTAAAAAAAATATTATTACTTACGATTTTTTTTTTTCTGAATTTTGCACTTAATGCAATTTTTGATATCGTTATCTCGAAGTAGGTATTGTAAACGTTATCAATGCATCGATAAATGATAAGGTACATAAGGAGAAGTTATCGCTAATATTAGGTACGTTTGACAGATTCAGGCGAAAAGATGAATGACTGCGGTAGAATTTAGGTCAAACTTTGCAAATTATTTTTGTTTCAACTTTACAGCTGTTTCAGTATTTTAAAAGGAGCACTATATTTTCTAAAACATCGTTAGTCAAGCAGTTTTAAATAAGAATTGTATTTACACAAGGTGTTTGTTTTTCTTTCTCGAACAGTGTTTGATTTTCTAGCACCTTGATTCAATAATATTTTTTTGTAAATTTCGACGTTCAAAAGTGCCGTATATTTGAAATAAATGATTTGAATTTGACTCAGCAAAAATAGAGATTATTAAATTAGAGAACACCGGTTAAAAAATAAGCTCACATGATTCAAGTTATCTTATGTAGGTACTTACTTTAAAGTGAAGCTAACTGCAAGAACACGCATTCTTACTGTGGGCAATGTCAAAAACGAGTTAACACAAACTCGACAAATTACTTAGAACTCAAAAATTGCCTAAACGGCTTTTTTAAATTCGTGAGGTAATCGATGTGAAAATAAAAGAAAATATACAACTTTCAAATGTGATTTCTTCGTTTTGTATTATGTATCGTCTCGTTTTCTGCAGTTCAAGCTGCCTAGCCTTTTCCCAACCATGTAGAGATCAGCTTCCAGTCTAACCGGATGCAACTTAATACTAGTATTTTACATGAAGCGATTGCCTATCTGACCTCCAAAACCCAGTTACTGTGGGTAACATGATACCCCTTGGTAAGACTGGTAGTCAGACTTTTGGGCTTCTACCCGTAACGACTGTCGAAGATCTATGAAAAGATTTATGAATGACAGCTGTTGCCAGGGGTCGCGATATGTACAGAGGCCAGCACATCAACCTACCCCAATCTGTCAAATTTTCCTAATTGAATGTGAACCTTATACCTTTGTGGTAAAGTTGAAAATCTATCAAAGAAATTTGAGAGATTGGGGTAGCTTGATGTGCTGGCCTCTGTACTTACCTAGATCCCACTTAAATCTTTATATTCATATTCAGTAATATATTTCGTTGGATTCGCTTAACTTATTCAAGTTTCACTTAATATTTACGTAAGGCGACTACATGACCTAAAGCGCGGTCACTATCGGACTGCATAGAAAAGAAAGAGATGCGCGATGACAAAACGCTGGTAATTTATTGCAAAATATGAAACAATCATCTATAGTTGATTTACCAAACACCAAACAAATAAAAACCGTATACTAAAATTCGGGGAATTAAATTGTCTTTTATATGGTGAAAGTTTTATGAAAATATACCCGATAGTGTTTGAGTGATTATCGTTTTTATGTCCGCGGTAGATATTACTTTACAAATTAATTACACTATGTTAAAAAAATATAATTGCAAATATTCACATATCAAATTACGAAGCAAATGGTCTAGTAATAACATTTATTTTTTTCAAAGAAATCAGTCCGGTCGATTAGACGTGATGTTGAATTTAAAATCATTAGAAGTCGTAAGTTATTCTTACTTTACTACTGAATTCTAAATGATATTCCACGTATTTTTATTATACTATTTGTTTTTATTTCTTAATTTAATGGCCAGTTGCCACCCAAAATCTCCTAAATTCTAATTCTATACAAATAAAACAAAATCGGGTTAGTTACACCATTTATAAGTCAAGAACAGGTGGACTGATTTTAATGATCTTTGATTTGTTGGATTTGTCTCCGCCCTGAACAGCAGGATAACTTTTAAAACATGGGAAATTTAGTGAAAGAAAAATGAACATATTTAATTTTAGTAGGTAGCTTGATGTTCTGGCCTCTATACTTAATGATGGTCAACCGCAGCAAGCCTAGCCGTGTGGCTGTCGAAAGCCTATCCCTTCCTGTAGGTATTATAATTTAATCTTTTAACCGCCCGACTTCATATCAGTTGACGTGCCCCGGCTCCCGAAATAAAAAACACTAAAAAGAATCTGATAGAATACAGCGTAATTACCTAAATAAAAAAGCAGATTAAACGAGCTGTGGTATTTGATCGTAAATATATGACTGGCGAAATGGACACGAAACTACGTAACGATTATTTTCTCTATCATGTTGACGGCATTGTGATAAAAGATCTCTTTGCGACTTTTGATTTCCAAGAGTAATCTGGTTGTATTTATATGATGCTAATCAGTCTTCATTTCGACAGCAGGAAGGAGCTACCTACCCTTATTTACGGCACATGAAGAAGTTTAATAAGGTAAAAGTTAGTTGCAAGCTATCCAGATTGTTCATGTACATAATTTCATTGTATATCTTCAGTTATAATCTTAATTAAGCCGCGGTCACGGTGTAATAATACGATTAATGATAACTTCCACGTTTCTGAGCTGTTTGTTGGATCGTTGGTTTTTAGAGGTTGGCGCCACTGTCGCGACGACGTAAGGCGCGACATAGGACAACAGAAATACATACCGCAACAAAAAGTAATATGTATCAATTAAAACTAAATGATAGCACATACGAAATTATACTAACACATTCGAGCTTATTTTCATAATATACTAGCTGACCCCTGTCCAAACAATAATTCATACAAAAACCCCATAGAATAGTAATGCTCAGTTTTTACTGCAGAACTTGTTAATAATCTTGGTGACTATTGCTGTACAAGTAAAACTTATTGAAGCAAACATTGTTTTTATTTTCCGGTTAACCGTCGTCGTCCTCTTCCACCGCTGTACACCCGCCCTAACCCGAGTGCAATGCGCGCGCGCACGCGATCCGACAATATTGAAACATCAGAGCAGCCCTTCGGAACACTCGTTACTAGATATTTATGTAGCGCGGACGCTGGTACACTCAACCGCAAAACAGTTGAACTACGAAAATACTAATCATCTGCCTAGCCTTTTCTCAACTATGTTGGGGTCAGCGTCCAATTTAACCGGATGCAGCTGGAGACCAGCGGTTTACTTGGAGCGACTGCCTATCTGAACATCCATAACCCAGTTACTCGGTAACACGATACCCCTTGGAAAGACTGCTTCTTAGAATTTCGGTCTTCTAATATTACACGACGTAACGATTGTCAATGTTCTAAGAATATAAAAAATCCAAAAGTGCACGACTCAAAATGCTCATTTGATCGTACAAAAAACTAGCGTATAAATATCTAGATATTATATTAGTTTTTTATTAATTATAATGAAACTATACATTTTCAATAGGGTTCCTCCTATGCGTCTGCATCTATAAAAAAAATAACTCAATTAATTGATTTTTTCGCAAACTACGATGTTTTCAGGTTTCACACTTGATTGACGTGATTTTTTTTTAGAAATAGTTTGATGACTTTTTCGTTTCTACTGCATTAAATCAACTTTTTAAAAGTACAGAAACAATTATGTGGGTTCTGTGTACTAGCAGGAGTAAAACAATAGAAACAGTTGCAGAAAGGAGGCAAAAAATATTTTTCGATCGTAAAGCACTGTATAATGCTTTGCATTATGAGTCCTGCAAAACAGCCGTAGGCACTGTTACGAAATATTGGCGCAGTCAATGACAAATTGCTACCATGGAGGGCAGTTGACTGTAACAGTGAGCCTCGTTAAGTTGAGACCTCTTGCGTAAATCTTTACTACAGCTGGCAATACATCATTTTGACAAGTTTTAATCTCCTTGGAGCTTTAGCTGATCGTAACACCTTACAAGAAGCTTATAATCATCAGCTGAACTGAAGTTGGCTAGGTCAAGAATAAGAGACTTTGGAAGCTGAAAAGACATTTGATGCACTCTTTCGAAAAGCTGTAGGGGAGGCTTTTCCTAAAGTACTTATTTATTAATAAATCTCACTTTACGATGGCGCGGAAAACGGAGGACAGGCTGTTGTGGCGCAGCATGGAAGAAGCCTTTGTCCAGCACTGGACTGCGATAGGCTGAGTTGACTTTGCGATAGGAATTGGAAATATTTTATCATTGCTTGACAAAGCCATGGATGATGTTAGAGTACCTACTTTATTTGCAAAGGGAAACGTATGTGACGATAGGGAAATTAGTTTAACAAATATTTCTGTTCTAGATGTCACTCATCTAAACCTTTATTTATTACTAGCTGCGCCTCGCGGTTTCACCCGCGTAATTTTCGATTTAGGGGTGTGAAAAATAGATAGTAGCCGATTCTCAGACCTACTGAATATGCATATAAAATTTCATAAAAATCGGTCAAGCCGTTTCGGAGGAGTGTGGTAACTAACATTGTGACACGAGAATTTTATATACCTATTAGAAGAAGAAAATTTGATTTATTTAATACTTCAAGCACATAAATGTACAGAGGCGGATTTAATGCCAGAGACGACATAATGCCATAGATGCTTTATGACTCATTCACATAAAAAGGGATAATCAACATAAGAAGACACACAACTGTTCTAAACAAATATCGCTTCCATAACTCCCGCTAATTCATTCCAAATGTATCAGTTTATATTCCCGTCATAACTGTATTTCAGATCTGTCAAAACAAAAATCTTTGTATCCATACCTTAATTACGAAACAATTAGGCAGCTCGGCACACCGCCCTATTTTCTTAAACTAGGAAACGTTTAACGACTATTGCACAATTCCGAACAGACAAAACAATCGGAACTTCTAAAATTAGATCGCGATGGAGAAAAAATTCCACCGTTTCATCTCTTGTTTCGACATCCATGGCTAAGTTGGTACTGTTCTAAAATTTCATCAGACTTGTTGTCTACGCAATGGATAGTATCTTTAGCAAATATTTGTGTGTTGTGGTAGACGGTATTAAAGACATTATGGCCTAGTTGGCACCGTGTCCACACCCACGAACGTCGCGAAGGAATCACAGAAATTTCTTAGGGATACCTACTTGTTACGCAATAATAAGAATTGCAAATGAAAGAGTTCGTAATAAAGAGACATACTCGTACATACAAAACAACAGACAATCGTTCAGAAAATAGGTAACAATAACAATAGAAACACGGATTGGAATTTCGAAAACTGGGTCAAAAGTTAACCCACGTCATTTATTAAGTAGTTAAAGTAGACCAAAAACTTTTCAGACAACAACATCATTATATTCTCATTATGTCAAGACGGCCCGAAGGTTTACAAACCCGCTACTTATCTATCTCCGAAATTTAAAATTATGAAATGTTTAGGTTCTGAGGTCGCCAACATTAAGTGAGAAAGCGTTGTCATCAATGCTTATCCCATTTGGTATAATATGATAATTACTGGCAGATTAATAAAATTCTTTTTTGTCAAATCGTTCAATCAAGTCTTATCATGGAAAATATCTTCTACAACTTTATTTTAGAAACACAACAAAAACATTTGAGTCACATTCCACCACGTGTGGCGGAATGTGACTCAATGTGTGTACTACACACATTCAGGCTTAATTATTCATCATTACAATTCATAAAAAAGGTATAGGTAATTAATATTTATACTAATTGAAACCAAAAGATAAACAACTCTTTTAAAATTCTAGGGCATTTCCTCATTATAACCACGTTATCATTGTTTATCAATTTCTCTGTAACGCGGGAAATACCTCTGGTATCTAATTGTTTTAATTAAACGTATAATATTTTTCCTTAAAGGGTTTAGGGAGTGAGCAAGACTGTTTGGGTTCAAATACAACCTCTGTATGCTAGTAAAAAAAAAAATGAGTTTAGTTTTTCCTAAAATTAAAGAAGTGCTTGGAAGTTTTTAAGGCCAATTTTTTCTTTCCATGTAAGGCAGTTCTGGGGGCAGTCTCTTAAGACAGAAATTATTTATTTGCGGGAAAACAAATTCACCTACCTACTGCGTTGCTTTTACTGCTTGAAATTCAAAAAGTGCAATGCAGATGACGTGTAGGCTATTTCCAGCCAACACTTCACACTCACAAAAGTCTCTTCCACTGATTTTCCTCGACAATAAAGCTCAGATTTGCTCAGCATTTGCAGACTCCCTTCAATAATTTATCTCATCTATTCCCGTTGCTCAACTAGCGATCGATGTTGGTACTAATGCACCTGCAGACCTGTCTAGTGCCTGTTTGTCACTCTCTGGTACTTTGACCTAGCACTTTAGGTAGTCTGGTTTAGAGCCAACACCAGATTTTTAGTTTGATTTCGAAATGGAAGAAATAACGGTTGATGGTGTTTAGTTCTGTTATTCAGCTGGCAGCTGCATCCGGCTTGACTGGACTGCCTGACCCTAAATAGTTAGCAATATTCAAGACTCTGGTCGCCAATTTCACCCTTCAAAAGTACAAAATAAGTTTACAAAGCTCTCGCCGTAAAGTTTTTAAACAGTTCAATCTGATACAGGTCAAAACAAATTTGCTAGCAAAATACCTACTTATATAGATATCTAAATATGATTTATTAAAGCAAAACAGAAATTATTTTGATATTATTTTTTATCACTTAGTTTATTTTTTTATTTTATTTTGTGATATCGATAAACATCACGTCTGCGGAGTTTCGCTAGCCAATTTAATTTGACCCTGTAGAAACATGATGTTTCTTTCGCAGGATTCCTGCATGATGACATAAGTTTTTGTCTGAATGAACAGCGTTGACTAGATAGCACCAAAGCTTTCATCCTGAAATTCCCTTCAAACAGAACTTTTACACCAAAATCATTAGTCTAAACACGTCGCAAATTACCCTGCATTCCTGACTGCAAACCAGTGCTCACAAAGCAGATGCATGCGGAAGCAGTGAAGGAGTGAGTGAATGAATGAACATAACCCAGTTGTTGGGGCAACTGCGTCAACAACATACCTTTAATAAAAACGTGTGTCTGTGCCTTTAACACCACAAGGCACAAAGAATAGAACTTTGTAGATATAGAGTAGGAGGTAGATAGGAGTGCTTGTCTATGCGTAAAGTTTTTGATTCCGACAAAAGCTTTGCAGCACTTATGAACAGAAAAACACAGGAAATAGTGTTAAAGAAAATACACCGTGAGTTGAAAACTGCATACGATTTATCGGTTGAAGATCACAACAATACTTTTATTGTTATTTATTACGCCTGTGTCCCTCATAGTGTAGTCATGCAGTTTTTAACCGACTTCAAAAAAAGGAGAAGGTTCTCAATTCGGTTGTATTTTTTTTTTTTTAATATTTGTTACCTCAGTACGCCGTCATTTATGAACCGATTTGGAAAATTCTTTTTTTATTTGAAAGGACATACTTTCAGATTGGTCCCATTTTTGTCAAAATTTAGTTCTGATGATGGGATCCATGAGGAATTGAGGGAACTCCTCAAATATTATAAGCATACATATAGCAATTTTGGTATTTTCATTAACAACTCAAGCATTTGCATTCAGAAAGTATAATTTGGTGAAGTGGAACTGATGATGAAGACCACAGATGGCCAACGGAACTACTCAATGACAAATATTTCACGGGTAGCGATTCGATTGCTTTAATATGGTTGCTAAGCAATTTATGTTCGTCACAATGCGCATGGTGGAGTGGAGCTGATGGTGACTTCACCATCAGCTCCAGTTCTGGCTCTTACCAGGAGAACTCCTCAACAATTAGCGTCCCAGAATTGGGAAAAGCAATATTTTGTAACAGGTGATGAGCAGTTGACATTAGGGTTTGAAACGGTATGCTCTCGAGGTTTTCCCATTATCACCAAGTCAGAGTCTGATGAAGGGATCCCATGAAAGTCGAGGAAAATCCTCTTTAGTAGGCATGTACAGTGTGTTAGTTGAACTCTCTCAAATCAAATCAGTAAATGTCGAAAGAGCTTGTAATAGGCCTAATTGAATAAAAGTATTAGACTTTCACTTATCATCAGCTCAGCAGCATGAAGTGATGACTCTCAGACAACACCTATCGGTCCATTAAATTTGGAGAAAATTGGATGTGACAGACGGACAGACAGACAGACACTCGAGTGATCCTATAACAGTTCCGATTTTTCCTTTTGAGGTAAGGAACCCTAAAAAGTGAAAAATAAAACTTTTTTACAAAAAAGTTTTATTTTTTGTAAAAAAGTTTTTTTTGTATGCAAACTTGCAGAGCAAAGCCCGTTGTCAACAACGGTCAGCTTAAACTTTGCAAGTTTGCATAAGACTCCTGGCTTTCTTGTCAAATAAAAACATACCTTAACAAAAACAATATACGTATTCACCGTAGTAGGTACAGAAAAAAACAAATGACTATCCGAATCGGAACCGTGTCGAGTGAAATCAATCGTTCGTTCGAAAAATCAATGTACTCCACTTAAATGTTTACCTCCTTACTAATAAACGTTGTATAGCGTCTGTATAGTATCACAACGCTTTGTCTTCTTCTTTCGAAAGTCAAATTACTTACGACTGAAAGAGAGAAATCTATTCATCTGATATAATAGTTTATTAGTAAGGGGGTTAGTCTCCCCGTGTCATATCAAAGTAAACAAAACAGAATATCTATTACAACTCGTCTACGTATTTCATTAATCTATGGCTCGTATAACCCTTAGTGTACACAAGTTGACACACCACAAATGTTTGTTATCTCTGCCGCGAAAGAATCAACAAAGAGTTTTTATTTAGTGTATTTGTCGCAGCCAACTGGTTAAATTAGCCGTTCAGTTAACTGCCTAGCCTTTCAACTAAACGGCGGCCGTTCAACTAACGGCCTGGATGATATTCAATTACAGTTTAGGTTGGAAGTCTGTAACCAATCACGCGCGAGCCGAATTGGTTGCAGTAATTAAGGCATTGCACCCCGACCAAGTGGGTTAGGTTAGGTTAGAACTGTGATCAACCGCGTTCGAGCCGAGGGAGGAAGCGAGGCGAACACTACTTCTAAAGGTCAGGCAGTTAACTGAACGGCTAATTTAACCAGTTGGCTGCGACATATTCATGTCCTTATTGTATTATCAAAATACTGTTGCGACATGACACTTCGCGTAAATGTAGGTTTTAAGGTACGTTCGTCTTGAAAGGGAGATAATTATTTGATGTCTAGTTTTTTAAGATTTGTTGTGATAAGACAACTGTGTTGAAACGTGGACTGAGTCACTAATGTCTTGGTTTAAAGCAAATTAGAGAGACAGGTCATTAAGCTTTTATGACTGGTCTTACGCCCTCGATGTCGAAGGCATTTTTTTGGATAGAATGTTCTTTAACGCGGCTTGGTAGAAAATCGTCACGTAAGGAAAAATACGTTATGCCCCCTCCATGCGACTTTCTCCCTCTGTGTCTCTTTCTATTAAATACGAGTGTGTGTGTGTGCGTGTTAGTATCGGTTAAGGAACTTCGTTCGAGACGCACACATTTTGTTTTTCTTTATTTAATTAGGTACGCAATGCTAAAGAATGTCAGTGCCGTCATACCCTAATACATTCGACAGAGGACTACATTTGAGCCTTTGAACCTGAACAGTTTATTGCACTGAGGAAGAAAAGGAAGTACTTAGTACTTCAGTACTTACAAACCAAAATCAACCTTTAAAAACTTTTTTACAAAAAAAAAAAAACAATTGCCTTCCAAAAAAACACTACACAAAGTGAAAAATAACTTAGTTTCGGAAATTGGTGTCTTCGGTTCTGTATTTTCGTTATTTGCCACCGACGTACCTAGCTACCACCTCACACAAATTCAAAGTCAAAATATAAAAAAAAAATTATACACAAATTGTAGTAAACACGTATTATTGAACCTAAACTCAAAAACTACCAAAGCAAACTTAATAAAATTTATATGGGACCACCGCGCGAGCTTCTTAAAACAAGTGAATAAAAAAAAAAACAAAATCGGTCAACAATTGATGAAAATATCGATTTACATTCATACGGACGAACATAAAACCTCTTCCCTTTTTTGAAGTCGCATTGAAAGTATTAGAATTAGCTGCAATTAATTGTCCAATAGAAAATGAGCCTTTATTTTTTTCCAGAATTACTTTTATAGGTTCTGCAAGATTTACGATGCCCACAAAATGTACTTTAATGTTCTTAAAGTTTATGTGAGTTGTTGAGTAGGTATATAACTTTTCCTGCTCAGTACATACTACATATTAGGTATTTAAAAAATGTTAGTAACCCATTTTCCTCAATGTTTAGTTATAATATTAAATTTGGAACTGTTGAACATTTTTTTTGCATTTTAAAAAACAAAACTTTTTCTCTTTACTAGTTTTTACCGGTCTTTTGTTAACTTAAGGTGAATGTGCAGCTGAGCCCGCCAAATTCAAATTTTATTTTCTTTTTTGCAAATTCTGTTTTACGTACTAACGAAGTATGTCGACTAAAATGCGATTCGCAACTGTAGGAATCATATACCGGCAATTTTTTTTTACCGTTTGGACAAAAGCAGCTTCTAATAGGTGGGGAGTAGAAACCACAGAAAAAAAAATCTTCACAAAAAATAAAAATGAATCTCTCTTTTTTTACATTGAATTGAAGCCATCGGCCGACTTCAATTAAATGTAAATTTTCACATGAAATATTTGAAAAATAGGTAGCACTTGCCAAAGTTTAACGATTGATATGATTTTGATGTTTAGCGCGCAGATTAGGCTCAGCTGCGCATACTTTTTGTTACTTACGGTTTTCTTACTAAGAAACATTGATCACTGATATAAGTAGGTACAGAGGCCAGCACATCAAGCTACCCCAATCTGTCATATTTTCCCAATTGAATATGAACCTTATTCCTTGGTAATAAAGTTGAAAATCTATCAAAGAAAGTTGACAGATTGGGGTAACTTGATGTGCTGGCCTCTGTACCTACTACCTAACTATCACATTTTACAAAAAAAAAAAAATTGATGATCGCTGAAAACCAGCGCTGTGGCTCTGTCTCGCATAAAGTCAGAGCATTATGCTGACCGATCGCCGTTTTGGGTGGATGTGACGCATATTTTTCCCGAACTTGTTCTTTTTGTGTTTTATTCTTTGCGGCATGTTTTACCGCACATAAACGTATTTTTCTTCTTTCAGAAACTAGCCAAAACAGATTACTTTAAAAAAAATCGGAAAAATTCTTTAACCTTATCGTATAATAGTCGCTATCTTACTTAACCCAATTACCTATAAATTACGAGTATTATTTTATCAACAATAAATTATCGATATGAAAGATTCTGGAATTGGGCCGACTAATCGTGTGCCTATATAACAATGTTTCGTTGATAAACACTAGTGTACGAAGATAGTCGTCAAGGAAATACTGCTAATGACGCCGGCACAATTTAATCCTATACTTATGTATCATGCGACTATTTTAGCGTATTAGGGCTTACCTTTAATTACGATTACGTCTAAGCCTAATTATTTAGTATTAGGGTTATGTTTTAGTCAGTTTCCACGTTCTCGCGTTTATTTAAATAATGTAGGAAGCTTAAAACGTGTACACACTTAAAAATTTGACACGATTCATGATTCTGTCCCTGC
This sequence comes from Gortyna flavago, assembly GCA_963669345.1. Lineage (NCBI taxonomy): Eukaryota > Metazoa > Arthropoda > Insecta > Lepidoptera > Noctuidae > Gortyna > Gortyna flavago. The sequence continues at coordinate 16,346,708 of OY770136.1, read as the reverse complement.
CTGGATTTAGGTAGGTACTCACGTATTTACAGTCAGATAAATTGTTTGTTAAACTATTTCTACAACTGTCAAAGAATGACTGTTGTGATTTGAATATACGAACAATTTAAGTTAGTTGTCAATTTGGTTAACATTAAAATTTAATACGAAAGACCAAACAAAACACTGCGTATGGAGCAAGCAAAAAGAGTGAAAACTGCATGACAACCACTGATCTCTACTAAACGATGACAAAACGAAAACATTTGATTTTCGCCATTTTGGCGCTGATAGCAACGTGAGCGTCTGTGGAACAAATATTTTTGATAACGAGTTTTACAAATTGCGCCTAATCTCACGATAAAAAGTTATAAATATCTTGTAGTAAACACAAAATATACAAACATGTCTTATTCCGCGATTTAGACCTAAATCATCCAAAACAACACAACGTCTCAATACGACAATGTTTCAATTTTAGTTCTTGAGACGCTCGAGCGAGGCGCTTTGAACAAAAAACAACATAGCGATATTGTATAAATGTATTAGAGGTCAGCGTATATACAAAGTACTCTTTGGAGGTCAGTGATGACAGCACACCCCGACAAAACGGTCGCTTTCGAAAACCTCGAAAAGGCCGAATGCCTAGCCGACAGCCTAGAGGCTCAATGCACTCCCAGCTCTCAACCAGTAGACAGAGCGCACCTCGACGAGGTGAACGCTGAAGTCGAACGGAGAGCCTCCCTCCCGCCAGTCGAAGTCCCTGATGATCCTCTGCCTCCCGTCACTCCCGACGAAGTGCAAGACATCATGAAAGGGCTCGCAACCCGCAAAGCCCCCGGTTCGGACGGTATCACCAATAGGGTGTACAAACTCCTCCCCGCCCCCCTCATACTGCTCATGACCGCCATCTTCAATGGCGCTCTGAGCAACAACATCTTCCCCCAAGTGTCGAAAGAAGCCACAGTCATAGGTATCCCTAAGCCAGGCAAGCCCAAGTCTGAGCCCTCCAGCTACCGCCCCATCAGTCTGCTCAATGTTTTCGGTAAAGTCTACGAGAGGCTTATTTATAAGCGCCTCAAAGACTATGCCGAATCAAAGAGCCTCATCCCCCCCGAACAGTTCGGTTTTCGCACGAAACATTCGTGCATCCAACAGCTCTACCGCATAGTCGAGCACATTAGCGCTGCTTTTCAGCGAGGTGCTTCGACAGGCGTCCTGTTCTTCGATATAGCGAAGGCGTTCGACAAGGTCTGGCACAATGGCTTATTATATAAGCTGTACCTGCTAGGTGTGCCAGACCGTCTCGTGCTCATCTTACGAGATTTTCTGTCGGACCGCACTTTCCGCTACCGTATCGAGGGCGCTCTCTCTCCCCCTCACCCCATCCGCGCCGGAGTCCCCCAGGGTTCCGTTCTATCTCCCCTCATTTTCACCCTGTTCACTAGTGACATCCCGAACAGTAAAAAGGCACAGTTGGCGCTCTTCGCCGACGACACTGCCATTTACTGTTCGAGTGCCAACCAGTCATCCATAGCTCGAAACCTCCAAACCTCTGCAAGCGCCTTGAGCGATTGGTTCCGGAAATGGAGAATCGAGGTCAACCCCGATAAGAGTCAGACGGTCATCTTCTCGAGACCGCGCAAACGAGCCCCCCCCCCCTCCCGCGCCCGATCTCTATGTATGGCAAGCCGACCCCCTGGGGAAAGCGAGCCAAATACTTAGGTGTCATCCTAGACCACAACCTCACCTTCAACGAGCACATAAAGACGGCGCGTTCGCGCGCCTCTTTCGCTCTCGGTAGGCTCCACTCTATGATAACTGCCCGCAGCAAATTGTCACTCAAGTGCAAATTGCGCCTCTACACCGCGGTCATCCGTCCCATCATGACCTATGCTTGCGTAGTCTTCGCACACGCCAAGCCGCGATTTCTGCATAAAATGCAAACCCTCCAGAACCGTTTCCTCCGAAAGGTCACGGGAGCCCCCTTCTATGTCCGAAATGTGAATCTGCATCTAGATCTCAGAATCCCCACCATCCAGCACTTCATGAAACGCCTCTCCAAACGCTTCTTTGACTCTGCCATAAAGCACCCCAATCCCCTGATTGCGGCGGCCTCCCGATACACTCCCTCCCGCATAAGTAGGATTCGCCGACCAAGGCATACCCTCACTATCCCCGACGACGCCACTACCCTCCTCCAGGAGAGCAGTAAGACCACGAGTACTCTCAGATGACAACACAAACACAAGCTCAGACATCCGTCCTTCCGTCCTCGCCGCCGAGGCCCGTCGCGACGTCCCGCACCATCACCGTGCCCGCCCCGACCCTTGCTCGAGCCAGCCCGCGCAGCTGAGCCTGTAGTTTTAAATTCGCCCCTAAACACTAATAATAATACCGATCCAGCCTGTCCCTTGCTGTCCTCTTCCAGCGACGCCCTGAGCCGAGGTCCGAACCCCGCAGGGGGTTGCCCTTAGCGCTGTCGCTTAGTTTTTAAGTTATTGTTTGCCCTGGCTGGAGGCCTTAATTCGAGGCATCCACAGGAAAGTCCGGTTAAGCAGTAGCCATCCTCATAAAGGATGAACTGCGAGATGCCATGGTTAAAAAAAAAAAAAAATGAGGACAGCACTACTAAGCATCCAAACTATATTGCGTTCAAAATTAATAAACCAGGAACTAAACTAAAATATTTTTCAGTATTTACGCCGCAACCATCGTAAATAAACATAGTAAGGAATTTAAACAGAATTGTTGACGTAATATAACGACCAATGTATGACGTGTGGCATTACGTGAGTCGGTATATAAAGTTGAGTGTGTTTAATCTGTGATACTGCACTCCTTATCTATGGACTTTTGCAAACTTGCAAATCCGCAATTGTATTATTCTTCGAAATATGTATTTTTAATATTATGCTTCATGCTTTTTGAATTTAGATCTGGGCCCGAGTTTTTTAAAGAGGGTTTAATTAAATAATTTGAAAAAAATTCTGAGCTGACCAACCGAGTGCAGGCCCGAGTATCGACATTATCGGCTAGCGTAGTGTGGAACTCCCCTACTACTTAGCTGGACTGATGCTCCTAAAAAGGTGGCTGGGACAGACTGGAATTGACTGGATGCGGAAGGCGGAGGACAGGGTGTCGTTTGGAAGCGATGATTTGTTCATTGCTTTGAAACAGAAGAAAGCGGGTTCAAGAAGCATTTAGTTTGAGACGTTTTTTTTGTTTAGAGTATGACAGTCGATGGTACAGAGGCCAGCACATCAACCTACCCCAATCTGTCAAATTTCTTTGATAGAATTTCAAATTTACTAGAAAGGAATAAGGTTCATATTCAATTGGGAAAATTTGACAGATTGGGGTAGCTTGATGTGCTGGCCTCTGTACTTTATACATTACAATCTAGCCTGTTGGAAAATTAGTAATTGAAACTTAAAACTGCTAAATAACTTGTAAATTAAAAAATCGTCCAAATAACGTTTTTCTTATTCACTATGTTAAGGGGAAGAGACTTTGGTAACTTTGAAAGTTTATATAGATCCAATAGTTAACCATTCATTGGTATGATGTTATCTATCTACTTAATATCACCAATAAAACTTACATTTGCTCAGTAAGTAGAGCCTCAGGCCTGTTTGGGTGCGCCTTCCACACCGGCTTAAACAAATATTGTAGCTCCTTATCGATCATGTTAGCGAAGCAGTAGATAGTATAAACTAATAGTAGGTACGAAAGCCTTTCATTTTGACAGTTGAACAACATTCATTGAGTTATTTACGTTGTTGAGCAGACAAGTTTTTCGAACATACGAAGCAATGGATTTGCCCGTGAGGGGGGGGCTCTTGGCTAAATAATAACAGCCGCACAAGTCGATCGATCAGTGTTATAATTGAGTTTCATCTATTAATTTTGAATGTTTTTTTTTATGATTTTTACCAATTAATAATTTTAAATTTTATTTAGAATATTTGTACGCCGTTGACGGCAAGCGTCCATTTTATTAATATTGACATCTGTAAGTACCTTCTGTGAATTTTGATGTTGACAAATCGCCATAAAAATATTTTAACCTGCAATAATAAAAATATGTTTTAACATTGAAATCAATTATTTGTGATAAGTACCCTAAAAGTATTATTTTGTCATTAAATACCTGCATTTTTTTATAGATGGACTTTAACAGCCTTATTACAAAACAAGGTTTATCTTTAGACCCAGGTCCAAACCACCAGCTCAAACAACTTAAAATTATTATTACACAAAACTGACGCTAAACTCGAGTCTAAGTTGTCAATTTTGCTTTAAGAACTGTAGTGCTTTCGGAATAAAGTTGAAAATACAATAATTGGCTCGAAGGTTAGGGCTAGGTCTAAAGTTAGAACCCGTTTTGTACAAAGACGGTTTAAGTTTGTCTTAAAATAAAGTTAGATTCAGGTATTAACGTTATATTCTCCGCAATTAAAAATTTATATAAATAAAACAAAGCCGGGTTAGTTACGCCAGAGTTTTGAGTATGGATGTCGATGGCTATTAGAGTAGGGAAAGACCAAACAAACGATGGATGGGCTGTGTGAATGATGATATGGTTAGAAAGACCGAGACCGAGATGACAACTAATAGAGAAGTATAGAAGTATGAGGCATGTTGCGCCGCCCACAAATAAATTGGGATAAGGACAGGAGAATGATGACACACCCACAAATTTGTACGGAACCCTCCTCGGTGCGCGAGTTCGACTCACACTTGACCGGTATTTATTCATGTTATTTGTAATCATTTAATTATGTTTTTGTGTGTTCTGCTAAGTCTTTTGTGTGCACTGAATAAATAGTTTATCTATCTATCTGTCTATAAAATAGAATCATGTTTTATTGATAAAACTCCTTGTCAATGACAATACAACGTTACATAAGAATAATAAATATCTTCCTAAAAACGACGTATTCCACTTTGGGCACCACAAAAATGGCACCTGCATACCTACCACGATCTCTTAACGCGATCCACTTTAGAACCTAAACTGCAGTACTGTTCTGCCAATTCGTACCATGACGTCAGTTTAACGATTCAATTTAGGCCGTGCCATCTGGATACCTACAACGAGCTCTTAACGCTCATTCACTTTCAACGATCCAAATGCCGCTGAGTGTATTGGATGTCATGGTACGACTGTGAACGATGCAGTTTAAGAACCTAAACTGAAATGTCTTGCTTTTGAATCGTTTTTAAATAGATCATGGTAGGCCTCCTGAGTTAATGTGCCACTGTATGTCAGGTGCATTCACCCGTTGTCATTTAAACGGGTGCCCAATATGGAATAGTCCCAAAAACCCATAAAGGGGCCTCTGCGAGTTGACTTCGGTCCCTCGTACCGTTCGTACGCCTTCCAAATGTCATATTTCCGGGACAGCAGGACCCCAGGGTCCCGAAAAATTACAATATCCTTCTGAAATCTTCTCTATTAGAAGATTAATTGTTAAATTATTCATACCTAAGCCAGAAATATCATATGAACGATGAAAAGAACGGGTTCGGATACCAGATAATGTTAATAACGGTTTGTACATATGTCGCAGCCAACTGGTTAAATTAGCCGTTCAGTTAAATGCCTGGCCTTTATAAGTAGTGCTCGCTTCGCTCTCCGGCTCGCACGCGGTTGATTACAGTTGTAACCTAACCTAACCCATTTGGTCAGGGTGCACTGGCTTAGTTACTGCGACCAATTCGGCTCGCGCGTGATTGGTTACAGACTTCCAACTTAAACTGTAATTGAATATCATTCAGGCCGTTAGTTGAACGGCCGCCGTTTAGTTAAAAGGCTAGGCGGTTAACTGAACGGCTAATTTAACCAGTTGGCTGCGACACATACACAACGAAAAAAAGTTATCCATTGTATATTTTGTAGTCTTCGATTAATTTTTTATTAAGTATTTTTGTGGTGTACAATAAAGTACTTATATATAAATAAAAATATTTTTTCTTTATATCTCCGACCGCGCAGTGGCGCCCTCATCGTTTGTTTGGTTATTTATTTTATTTTAGAATGAAAATGCAGAAAATAAGCACGTTAAGTTGCGCTCCACAAGATTATACGTTAATATTAGGTCCTTACATATGAAATTGGCGTTTTGTACGGGAGGAATATAAAGTCATTTTTTTTGTAAAATATATTTAATTATTCAAAGTATGCACCGTTGTTATCTATGCACGTTTGCCATCTCATAGGTAGTTCATTGATCCTTTTTTAAAAAAACACCATGGGGGTGAGAATCAATAAACTCTTTGAAGGCGGTGTGGACTGCCGCATCGGAGTTGAGTTTTTTTCCTTGTAAGAAGTTGTCCAAATTCCGGAAAAAATGGTAATCTGTTGGAGCAACGTCCGGGGAGTACGGTGGATGTCGCATACATTCCAATTGTAGCTCATCTAACTTAATAGTTGTTTGTTGTGCAGTGTGTGGTCTTGCGTTGTCGTGAAGCAGCAGTGGCTTAGAGCGATTGACCAATCTCGGTTGTTTAGCAGCTAGTTCTTCTTTCATGGTTTGCAGTTGCTGCCAGATTTTAGAAGGCTGTAGTGAACGACACCGGCGCTAGTTCACCGAACACTCACAAGTAACTTTTTCTGAGTCAATTTTCGTTTAGGGCAGGATTTGGCTGGTTCTCCAGGGTTCAGCCATTGCGACGAGCGCTTCCGATTATCGTACAGTATCCAATTTTCATGACAAGTAATGATTCGATTTAAAATCCCTTCATTATTGTGTCGGTTGAGCAAAGTAACACAGCAGTCGACGCGTGTTTGCAAGTTCGATTTACTCAATTCATGAGGTACCCATCGTTCAAGTTTTTTTACTTTCCCGATTTGCTTCAAGTGGATTAATACAGTTTTTATCACTTACCCCGAAGCCTGCAGCTATCTCTCTGAGTGCTTTGTGATGGATCCGCTTCCACAATAGCCTTTAATTCTTCATTTTCCACTTTGGTCTCCGGCCGTCCACGGGGTTGGTTCTGAAGGTCGAAATTTCCAGAACGAAAACGTTGAAACCAAAAACGTACCGTGCTTTCTTTTTCGACACCAGCGCCGTACACATCATTAATCCTTCGAGCTGTTTCTGTAGCATTGATGCCACGGTAGAACTCGTACTCGTAAATATACCGATATTTCATGTTTTCCATTGTGCGGTAAAAAGCGACGCCAAAGAAAAAAATAATGAGGAAAAAACAAATGAATGACTGTTTTCGAAACTCAAATGTACCAGCTAAATGAATTTATTAATTTGAATTTGGAATTCTTAACCAAAGAGGAGATATTTCAGATCAAAGTGGTCAGTACGACAGAACGCTAATTTCATATGTAAGGACCTAATATTATTAGATACAAACGGTAGTTTTAAAGTGTTTAGTTTTATTATAATCCTTAAAACGGAAAATAGTGGCCCTAATCCCACTATTATCCGTTTTAAGGATTATAATAAAAATGCTAGTAGTACAAAAACAAACTACTAGTTACTGGGTAAGACTGTTTGTCAGACTTTCGAGCTTTGAGTACCCGTAACGAAAAAACGCGGAAAGATTTGAATTGATTAAATAATTCGGTAAAGGTTACTTACTAAAATCGAAATGAATGAACGGAATGTTGATTATTATGTAACCACCAAAGATAATGAAACTGAGAATGGCAAACTCATTCAAAAAACAAGATGTCACTGTCAGAACTGATGACGTTTACGCGTATCATCCAGAAAAGGGAGTAGTGTAGTAAGTAAGTGATAAGGGCGGAAACGCACAAGGTCGTAGGGCCGTATCGCCTCCGTCGCGTCTCGGACTCTCGGTAAGATCAAGGCCTTGCGAATACTTCTATTTTCCAATTCAATACTATTTTATTTTTAATTCTAATACATTTTTGCCGACAAATAGTCTGTCTTTTCTTCTGCACTAGACTTTGTTTCTTTTCTACCCTAAACAATTTTGTTGCGTCATTTTTTTTCGAATGTATTTTGTTTTTGGTCTATTTTTCTTTTGTATGCTCGTATTTTGTATGTAATTTATGGCTTCATTAAATTTTTATGGCCAGCAATTAAAGAAACAAAAACTAGTCATCGTCCGAATAATTGTATGATTGTTCTTTCTATTGTTTTAGGTTATTCTAAGAATTTTCAGACAGTAAACTAGAGCTGTTTTGTATATCTGTGGAAGCGATGATTTGTTGATTTATTAAGGGAAGGTTTTTGGTCAGTGGGTCGTCTTAGGGCCGGCGCTCACTGACGGCGTGGCACGGCATGGTACGGCAGGTTGTGCAGTGTGCCGTGGCATCCCGTGGCATCCTGCTGAAAGCTCAGCCACTCTGGCATCAATCAGTTTTTCTCCGCGCGGATTAGAAGTTGGTAGTGTCGTTATGGTTGACTGGGATTTAGTATTAATAGCACTTCTAGCTGAAGATGAAGAGAGACAAATGAGAACCTTATTTCAACTAGCTTAGCAATCATAATCCCTCGACACCCATACCTCTCGCGGGATGCAATGGCGCGCCGCGCCGCGGCACCCCGTGGAATGAAACGGCATGACACGTCATGCCGCAGCATCCCGCGACACGCCGCGTCATTTTGCGGCATCGTGATATCGAAATAAAGTAACATGAATTCTAAACTCATTGAAATAAGATTCAAAATAACTTGATTAGTAATAAAATCCTTTGCCATGACAGGCCGTGCCATGAGCCCTTAGGGGCGGATTTTTTTCTGTTCGCTACTCTTACGAATTGGCACATTTTGAATTTTATGCAATAAAGTATAGAAAAACGGTCACTAACACTCAGAAGAGATAAGAGTTAAATAAAAAAAAAACACTAAGTCGAACATATAACCTCCTCCTTTTTGGAAGTCGGTTAAAAAGTGACGACTCTCCCGTTTCGGTCGAGTAAATTCGTGCGAACCGACTAATAACTTGTAGTACTTACTTTTTAATTTTTAAACGTACCTAAGTGTTTAGTAAACCTAAAAGTCATAACAATTATATATAATTATATTTCCTGAATAATAATATTCTCCTTATTAGGTAGGTAGGTAATTCCTAAAATTAATATTTCACTGAACATTGAAATATTCAATACCAATTCCCTATTACAGCAATTTCTCAACAAAATTCCCTTTTTTAAAACGCCTTATTTTCCTTAAAGGAGCTCTCATTAATATCGTCAATTAAACTTGAAAAATGATTACGAGTATCAGCCGATATTTTCCTGTCCACGCATTATTATTTAAAGGTACTAACAAATATAATGCCTTTAATAAAATACATTAGCATATCGGCATTCGCAATGTTTTAATTACCCTCAACGGAATCTTGGTAAGTATACTTATCGAAATAAATTTTCCTTAACGACATTAATATCTCGTTTCCTCTGGGTATTTTTTATCAATCCATTGTTTTTGTGGTATTAAACCTTACCTTAATTAACACATATTTTGTTTGGCTCGTGGCTAAATAATAACAGCCGCTTTTGCGGGACACCAAACGACCCCAGACATGATAACAGTAAAACGTCTATTATGTCTCGTCATCTCGTGCAGTGTCCTACAATGGGTATGACCGCGGTAAGCTACGCTTGCTGAGGTTGGTTCGTGGAGGGAGTCTTGATGTGTAGTCCATTTAATAATCCTTATGGAAAACTTTTGCTAAAATAATACTTAACAAATTTTATCAGTCTTAGTAAGCCGTAGAAACGTGAGAACAAAAACAAAAGAAAGTTTTTTTTACCACTTTTTAGTTTTTGTTACTTCTCCAAAGTTTGGGTTTTTACTTTGTAATGTAATTAAGTTATGGTTTAGGTGCAAGACAACTCCAGGAAAATGTAAAAAATAGTACAAAAGCTACAGTTTCTGCGATTGATTTTCAACCGATTTCAAAAAAGGAGGTTCTGTATTCGACCCGTATGTATGAATGTCCGCGATTTTCTCAAAAACTAATGAACCAATTTTGATAATTCATTAATGTGATCTATATACTTTCAGGGAGATTTTAGTATATAATACATTAGGTAATTATTCCTATGTTTGAAGTTATATGCATAAATGTACTGCATTTCCAGCATTTCTATGCGAATTTTGATGATTATTCTAGTCGTTGTCTTCAATTCTTCAATGCACTAGTGTCAATTGAATTTGTGTGGGGTAGGTACCTACAATTAAAAAGTGTTTTTTTTTTTTTAAAAGAACTTCCGACTTTAAAAAAATACTCTACAACCAACGACACCGAGTTCCGAAATTAAAGTTATTTTTAACTTTGTAGTTTTTTATTTAAGAACAAAAAATGTTCAACTCTATACCAGAAGGCCAATTCTCGTAATTTAAAACGTTCAAAATCTAGTCGCAGTCTCATCTCAGCGACAAACAAATGTCAAAAACTTGTCAAAATGTAGGGAAATTAGAGGTATTTTTGACAGATTGAGACTGAGATGAGACTGTCAAATTGCCCCTCTGATCATTGCAGTTGTCAATTTGAAGATCATGTTTGCGATGCTCAAAATAATTATGATTTGCGGATTTAGTTTTTTTAATAAAACCTCTATTTTATTATGTAAGTAACATAAAAATACTTAACACTTCCTAATCTTGTCACATATCGCTAATAAGTACCTACTATCATTGTCTGGTATTGATAAGCAAATTAAATTAGGTAAATAATCATCCGATTAGTAAGTAGGTACCAACGTACGAGGCGCAGATAGTAATTTTCTAAACCTCGCCTCACCCAAAAACGGGCCTAAAACTGATATCAATTTTATGGGTTTAACACAAATTACTGATTACGGCAAAAATTACAATTACATAATTTTTTTACACGTTAAGTATTTGTTTTTTTTTTTGTTGTAAGTGAGACGATGGGTTTGACATCTTTTTTAAAATTTCTTATCTCATTTGGTAAAATTGCAACAACGTAAATAACGGAATGAATGTTGTCGAACTGTCAAAATGAAACCCATTGCTACTGATGATAGTGGCCCGGGTTACGCAATTAGGTACCCCGCAGGAATAGTCCAGGTACCTGTATAATTACGAAATAGTAAGAAGGCGATTTTAGCGATAAGTCCACCTATTATTTCACTCCTTGTAAAATTTATGTTGTATGTATTATTTATTTTTATATATGGTGTACATAATAGAATATTTTATTCTATTACATTAATTACAACAATACACCAATAATTCCAGAGCGAAACAGAAAAAAATCATAACCCTCCGTTTGCCGCGAAAAATGTTGTCGCATTTTTGAGCAACGAATAAATACTATTTTAAGGCCAATGTACTTTTGAACAGCTTATACTTTACATTTCGAATAAATACTTTTTCATTATAAAACCAGTGTTATTTTTTCGATATAGTTTAGCTGATTGTACAGAAATTGCAGCTGCGAACACCTGAGTCGTTTATAAAGGCACCGATATTTGTAATTTAAGATATCTATCCTGTCACATAGTGTTATCGTGGGAATATGCGCAAGGTGTATTTATAAACGTCCCGAAACTTGAAGGGTTTAAAACGGAAATATTTATTTAATATAAATAAAAAGTTTGTACAGACGCCAGTACATCAAGCTATTTCAATCTGTCAAATTTCTTTAATAGATTTTCAACCTTATCGCTAAAGCATAAGGTTTAAGGTTGATTGGGAAAATTTTACAGTTTCGGGTAGCTTGATGTGCTGGCGTCCGTACGTGAGGTTTACCTACCTGGTAGATGTTAGGTGGCAATGATAATGGAAAAAAGTGGTACGAATTACGGAATTTTTAGTGTGATTGTGAGGAATCTGTAAACTATATATTTCTTGAAATAGGCGTATTTAACCATAAGTGTTGTAGTAACATATATGTCGCAGCCAACTGGTTAAATTAGCCGTTCAGTTAACCGCCTAGCCTTTTAACTAAACGGCGGCCGTTCAACTAACGGCCTGAATGATATTCAATAACAGTTTAGGTTGGAAGTATGTAACCAATCATGGCGAGGCGAGCACTACTTCTAAAGGCCAGGCGGTTAACTAAACGGCTAATTTAACCAGTTGGCTGCGACATATATACCTACTTAGAGATAGTGTTTTTTTTATGAACAGTTTTATTTTCTTTGTAAGTAGGTAAATAAAATATAATTTCCTCGCCTATGCTCAAAAACTCCCCAATGTTAGAGAATGCGTCATCAAAGTTTTTGTTTCCACAAAGAACCACAAACGCTACCAATTGACATCAATTTATCACAATCACACTCCACTCAAACGACGTAATAATTACTTATGTATGTTTACATTTTATTAGTATCGGTCAATCGTAACAAAAATAAAACTTCCCACTCACGGTTGAGCGATGGCTGCACATCATCAATATGCATTAGAGATAATGTTTAACCAAATTAAAACGGGATTAACGACACTTTCTAACATAATGAGGATAATCTCTCTTCCTGTTGTGACAAATAAATACGTAGCCCGTTACCACCCTGCGCATACGCACACCGCATAAAACCGTTTATTAGGGATGACATGTCTATTGTATTTAGGATTTTGTATTTTTAATGAGATGTGACAAAAAGGAATAATTTAGTTTGAATTTTTTCACATCCTTTGTTTTTTTACAAATTCCGTTCGACAGGAATGCGTTTACTGTTATTGCAATTGATAATTATTAGAAGCCAAGGTATTTTTAATTAACATTATAGAGCTAATTATTAGCACACTAATTTTGCATGTAGAATTACCTATAGCTAACATTTGTATCGCCAGGCAATAATTCTAATTATTAATTTTAATTAAACAGTGCATACGCTATTACTTAGTGCATTGTAATCAATAATTATGCAGGTATTAATTTTGTGTTTCTATTTACGTTTTAATGTATAATACTAATATTTATTTTCATTGACGACACATTCTGTAGCTACGACTTTAATTCAAAACTAAAATCGTCGTAAACAGTGTTCAATACTGTTTACTATAAGTATTTAAATACAATTAATATTTATAGCTCGCCATTCATACGTAACACTAAAACAACACGATACGCATAATTAAGTTCAACCCTCACGTATACAGGAATAGCTTGCTGCAAGTTAATAAAACGTTTGAATCTAACCTGCCGTACACTTTGATCACTGGGACAGATTCACTTGTCAAAATAATGAAGTGACATGTCGTAAAAACGTGACAGTTACCGACCGTAGACAAAATGAGTTTGACTGAGGCCCGGATTATATCGGGTTTTGATGTTACCCCTTTCAAATTCCGCATTCAAAGGGTTAAAAATGTTAAAATCTATTCCAAAGACCATAGAGCGCAGATTTGAATATTTTTTTCATTTATGCGAGGTAAATTGTGAAATTGTATATCATTGGGTTAAGTGGCATTGTTTGACAACCCTAGCTTACTGGTACGTTCGGAAGGACATGTTATACTTCCTGTGTCTATTTTTTATACGAAAAGGGATGAATGAATGTGAAATTAATTGAAGGGATGTACGTGTGATGGTTACAGTTATTGGGGCGAACTTGATCTAATTTTATCAAAGTTTTTTATAATAGTTATTCAAGAAGTCGTTGAAATCAAAGTAAGATTCTTTTCGTAACGGTGGCCAAATCTGTATGCAATGCGCGTTCAGGATATGACGATAAAAGCGATTAATATTTATAAAACCTATAATTACAAAAAACTGTTTTCAATAAGTATTACACTTATGAAGCTCTTAACATTAATTATCAATTAATTTATTAATTACACGCCCGCTCACTTCTGTATTATATTTATTACTTAATGAACGTAGACATAAGTTATGAGTTATGACTGCAATTTCTCATTGACGGATGAGCCGATCGAGAAATAAAATATTTTGCAATAAAATCCAACGAAAATTAAAATCCCACAGTATTTTATAGTGTTATTGATAAACGAAAGAGAAAGAATGACTTTTATTAGCCGTAAGGATTGCAAAGTCGATGCGGATTTTTATTTGTACGGGAATGCAACGCCTGGAATGCGGGTTCGTTGAACTCCGTTGCGGGGAATATGGGGTTGTTTCTGCGGGATTAGGTACCTATTTGTTCCCAACCTTACGTATAATAACAATGCGAACAACAAAACGTATTCACAGCCCTTGTTAGTGGAACGGAACCCTAGTTTTATTTCAAAAATTCGAATTTTTGGACGTTGCCCATTTTGACAATAAGTATTCTACCGTCCATTTTGTTGCTATGTCGAAAAATTATAATTATTGCCAATTGTTCAGTTGTCAGTATTAAATTTTAACTTACTTTGATATACCTACGTATATACAGGTGGTATTTTGGTAGGTATGAATTAAATTGGCAGTACTGTGCCAATTACACAATTATTGATAAATGGCAAAAAAAAATGCTTGTAAATAGCTTGTCGTCAATTACCTACTACCTACTTCTGTATTTGATAGCTGTAAGCCACCCAAACACAATAAAATAAAATAAATAAAAATAAAATAAAAATAATTGTATGTAACTCGAACGTTTTTCTTGGTGGAGTAGGAAGGCACAGGGTCTACATAATATAACCTACATATATTTTTAATAGTTACCTAATTTATTCGTTTAAAAAGTACCTACTTAGTTAGGTACAGGATATTAATTAAATAATTAATTCTACTGTTAGGATTGGTACTATTTACTCTTTAAGCTATTGTAAAATTGAAGTAGGTATATCTAAACGCAGTCCGAAATGAGTTATTAAGAATTGTCATTTTACTGCAGCTAATTAAAAACCGGAGTTTAAAGTACTTATTCGATGTTCGCGCTAAACTGATTCCAGATTTTATTGCAGCGTCTGCATACCTACGCTACGGTATCATAATAATATTTATACTTTCTCAGAAATATACAAACGAAACCTATAAAAAGGCTCGTTATACAGCGATCTGGGGTTAAGAACTTAAGACCTTCATCTCGGTTAAGAGTACGTACACCTGTATTAACAGCTGCGGGACCTCACAAACGCTAATTGTTTGCAGTGTAGACGTCCAGTAAATAATACGCGGCAATTCATCAGAATCGCTCAGGTATTTCTGCTTCGCGCCATAATCCGCCGCCTCTGAAATGTTGAGTGTCTGGCTTCGATATTTGCAGCTGCTAAAAAATAAAGCGACACAATCTCCTCGCAGCAAGGCCGGCAGCCGAGTGAGGTGAACTGAGGTGAGGAGGAAAGCGTATATCTAGCCGGTGTTTCGCCTCCTCCTCGATATTCAACTCAACGCGCGACGCGACGCGCCAAGCACACATTCGCAAAACACTACCACACACACATCCCTACTTTCGTGTTCTTTGAATGCCGCTGCGCTGATTTCCTTCTTCGAGCGACCCCTCCACCCTCCACCCCTCGAGACAATCGCGGTTACCGAAACTCTTTTACAAAATTCGACTTCAAATTCAACGCATTTATGCAGAAATTGTTGTCATCTATATTCTTCGATAGGTTTAGCCTGCGTTTAGATAACATCCAGCAAGGATATGTGCGTATTTTCAGAGAATTTCGTGAATGACATCGAATTAGCCGGGACTCGGCGGGGAACGGGGGGCGCCGCGTCACCGCGCCGCTTGCGAATGCCGGCGACCGGCGACGACCGCTAGTCGCTACTCGCAGCGCGGTTCGTACAATACGTTCATCTAGCTTGTTGTAGTCGTGTCCACGGCGCCCATCGAATCGCACGCGCGGCTCTCCTTAGAACCGGCCGGCTCCCGAATAATGTTTCAGTGTTTGACAAACTCAATCGGAGGTCTCGGAAGAAGTATCGTATTTAATAATTTACACTGTATAACCGATCGCATATTCTCAGTGAGTGTTACGCAGTGTGTACGGAAAAAACTTTGTCGAAGATTCTGAAGAATCTTGTGTAAAATTGTGTAATACACCGGCCACTGCCGGATTGCGTTTTGCACAAAACTTTTTGGTGAGTATTTGATTGATTTTAATAATTATGATAGTACATTCAGTGTGCAGTGTTACACAATAATTTTCGAATTTAAGTGTGGGTACTAAATACTTGTACGCTTGGGGCGTTGCCGGCTAACTCCAACCTATACTATAGGTTTAATGAGTTTTTCTGCGAATTCCCATTGGCAGCGCCCAAATTCTTTACCATAATGTTGAGGCAAACTTACTTACAATAAGAACGTAGTAGGCGGGTAATAGTGAAATTGTAGTTTTATAATCTTTTTGTGAACTAAAAAGTAAGTACATCTTTGAAGGTAGATAAGTAGGTACTCCGTCTGCGAAATGAAGTAGGTTTTATTAATTTAATTAAAACTGTAGCCATTGTTAATTTCAGATTTCTTTTGGCCAGTGTTTTTTGAGTGACGTTTATCAAAAAAAAATATTTTCTAAAAAACAGTATAATGTTAAATTCGCTTTGAAAATAATTACGAAATAGCTTTTGAATGAAGATAAAAGTGTTAAATATAGTGTACTTACCTTACTCCTATCAATATAATAAATAAGTGTACTTATACATATAACACAGATAAAGGTATTGACAATGGAATTTTGACAGATTGCTTACGTTGTGCAATATTTATGAAATATATATTTACCATAGAACTATTATTACTAGTGATATTTACTAACATTTTTAAGTATTTCACAATGCATTGCCAAGCAAGAAATTAGTATATAATTTTATTTGCGATAAATAAGTAAGTTGTAGATAACTAATTTAGTAAGAAGTAATTGTGAAGGCGGAATTGTGCATACATAAAAAAAAGAAAAATATCTAAAATGTTCACAAATGCTCGGAAACTAATTATTGCAATTACCTACCTATCTATAATAAAATTATAATTGGATTTCTATCAATATTGTATGGTGAAACTGTGCTATTTGTAATGTAAAAAAGTTAAAATAATCAAATAATAATAAATAAAACATAGTGCAGATATTTTATCATTAAATTACCTACCCTCTCACAAAAAAATAATAATTTACAAATAACATTATAGGTGTCTAACTAAACTACTTACCTACCTCCCTTTTCTAGAATAATGATAACGCTATTTTAATTTTCAACTTACCTACACCATATAGGTATAGACACTATGTCCATCTCATAAGAAACTTAATAAATAAAATTGTTGTAGCACTCTAGTCCTAATAATAACGTAAGAAGTATGTCGCGCATTGCACTGAAGGTGTAAATTAGCGGGAAAACGACTCGTTCATTTGCATTATTATTAGTAAACACTCATTTCGCGCCATTCTGCGCTTGTAAACACAAACAGTTTTACGGAAATCTTTACCTGATACGATGGGCGCAAAAACATGGCGGGATTAGTGATGCGCCCGCTCTATTTCAGGTAAGAAGAACCGGGAAAAAAAGTCGCGGGGGAAGCAGTCAGGACAATGACTAATTGTATTTCTTTAAAGTGGGATAGGGCCCAAGGCCAACGTACTCTTTAAAATTGTCCGGTCTTGTATCCAGACTTCAGTCTGGTTTCTGGCACCGCGGTGGACACTTATCGTTACCGACAGTTAGTTTCAGTCGTTGTGCCCGTTTCGATTCGCGATTGTTTGTAAATAAAAAGGGGTTATTACCCTTCAGTGCATAATTGTTTTAATTATTTTCATAAATTCGCATTTTTTCGAAAAATACAGTGCGATACTTTAGTGATTTGTGGACTTAGTGCAGTTTATCGGAATACAATACTCAACATCGAATATTTTTTAGTGGTACTTGCTTAGTTATTTCTCTGTAAAATATCTTACATAATAATTAGAATTAAAGAATTATTTTATGAAGCTATATTATTTTAGGTGTTTATTTTTGTTGACTTAAGATTTTTTCGCACTCTTGCAAAATTTTTATCAATTGGTTACGCAACTTCTTAATTTAATTTGAAGTCGCTTAAAATTTTAGCAAAGTTTATGTGTGAACTAGTTATTATTAATATTGATACTAGTTTATTTTTTATTGTTACAGACTGCGTGCGTTGTACTCATCGCGCGCATCTTCCCTGTGATAAGAGGGTCCTGTGATATCGACGAGTTCGACTTAGCTTTAAAACTAGTTAGTCTTTAGGAATATAGAATTAAAAATGTCGCCACCGTTCGAATCGTTCGTTCAGTTCGACATGTGGGAAGCCTTGGACGAGGATTCCCTGAGGTTGACGCAAACGTCCGAATTTTGGACTCAAGTTCAATATGAAGCAGATAGATTGGATCTAGTCCCTCCCGCCAACTATTCGGACCCCCTGCAGGACAGTGATGAAGACTGGAGAATAATGGATGCACCAGAGGAGCCACATAAAGATAACATCGTACACCACGATTGTATGTGGGCTGGCTCTTGTGTCGATTCTGTACATCCAGGCAATACATTTGTCCCGACCGATCCAATAACAACACCGACTACACCCGGACAGAGTCTACTTCGACGAGATATGTCTCCATCTAGACCAGAAACTCCACCATCAATAGACGGCGATGAACCACCTCAGTTCCGTCACTCAGTCGATGTTGCTGGCACAGCTCTTCGCCTCTTAAGAGACTCTGCCGTGGTTGCAGCTGACCATTCGTACACACTGGCCAGGCGGCACTTAGACTACCTCGGCGTGCAAACACCCTCTGACTCATGTGAATCAGGTCAGTACTCTTTATTATCTATTTATCTTGTATCGGTTTTACTCATTTGCTTTCGTTACTTTCGTCACTATTGAGCTATGTGAAATTTATGCAGATTTTCTGGGAAACCGCAAAAATAAATTGTTAGTGTTGAAGTTAAAGCACTAATTTCACTATACAATTTTTAGGAAAGCTAATTAGGAAGTCGGCAGATGTAATCGCAGTTAGAACAGATTGGATCAGTTTTAGTGTAAATTGGAGGTTCAACCGTTCTACTTCCTAAATTGTATACGATCTAGGACAGATCACGGCGCTACGATTTAGAATGACTAGTCGGACTAATCTTAACTAAATTAATAGAAATGTATGGGGAAATGCCCTATCCTTATAATAAAAACGACAAAAATATTTTAATAAGTCATCACGCGATGAAGGCTTAAATTCTTATTGGAAATTTACAAAAAATTATGACAAAAACACTACTTTAAAGACGTTACTTCAAATACGAAAACTGACAAAAATTACAATTATTACAAAAAACGCGACTTTAAAGACGCCATCGATAGAAAATTCGAAACGTGCAACCCAATACGATCCTTCTTCACGAATGTGTCCGATTTAGAATCCAATTTAGTGTAGTGTGATCACTAACTTCCTAGTTAGTGTTCTTTAGATTTCCAAAAAATTGGATAGTGTAATAAGCGCTTTAGTTTCAAAACGATCGTTTAAATATCTTCGTAAAGTAAGTGTTGTAGCTTTGATTTGAAATTCAAATGGATGATATTAGGGCCTCTTTGGCTTATTGGGAAGCCGCTGATACCGGCGACGATCGGTGACCTTAATAACGAATTCACAGTTTTTTTTTAATTTGTTTCTCAAGTTTACTAAACGACGAATTTGTATTATTTCTGTTTTCAATCCGAATTTACATGACTCCAAACAATAAGTACATAAAAAGTTTTAGATGTTAATTAAATTTCATCAGAGGTTCAATATCCTTTACGAAAAATAAATACGGAGTACTTAATTATATCGCGCATATCAGATTTAAGTCTCAAAAAACCGAATTTCTTGCTTTCTTCATAAGATGTTTCTCTAAGTATTCGTCAAGTTGGGTGACCGGGAATGTCGTGAGGACGCAGGCGCTGACTGCGAGCGCGGGAAACTGCGCATATCGACCGCCATCCCGCGTCCCCCGCTGCGTCTAGACGCACCCGCTTTTCTGCTCTTCCGGAACCTTCGCCTATTGCGACCTTGAACGCCTCAACCTTCCTTAATGTCAGATTGCGCAACGTTGGTACCAGGCTTCTCATCTCCCGGGATTGACGTGGGTAATTAGAATGCGAATTAAAGCTGTATGCAAACCAAGTAAAAGGTCTCGCGGCGTGTCACGGACTTAGACAGAACTAAGGTCATAAGTACATCGACCGAGACGTTCCGACCTTGATGCCGGCGCTTCCCGCAGGCGGCGGTAGGGTTATCATCCTCTCGTATTGAGTCTACAAAATTCATCCCAAGTTTGTTTAGTTCATCTGCTGATACATTATTGCTCTTGTAAATCAAGATACCTACTAGATCATAAAGACTAATAAGAATATAGTATATTTGGATCGGTACTTTCACTTATAAGATCCGTTAAGAATTATTTTATTAGGCCTTCTCATGACTCTTGTACTGTGACGTGGCGTGCGACCTCAAATAGAGCATCACCGATTATGTGCTACTACAATGTTTAATAGACATTGTAGCAATTTAGTTATCGTCGATAGCAGTGGGCAAGGTCGCAATGGGCATGTGTTTGAATCTAGCGGCCGCGAACGTTTGTTTACATTTTAACTTGTTGCGCAGCTTTTAGTTAAAAATAAATATGCTGTCGGAAATCGTAAATTAATTAAAACCTAGAGAAGTACAAAATGAATTAAGCGATTTACGCGGCTCCCTCGCACTCTGTACTCTCGTGTCTAGTCCGTTACTTGTGTAAGAATGCAGTGGAATGAAATGGAATCTCATTGAAGTGCAGCTTGCTCGGCTCGCTGGACCGGTTCGAAACGCGGTACTCCCATGTCCAGCTTGGCCGGACGACGATTTGATAGACATCATCTCAATAATCGTGATCGAACATCAGTCGGCAAGCGCCTCCATCAGAAATAACATATTTGAGTACCCTACTAAATTGTAATTACTGGCCACTTTATAACAAAAAGTAAACTTAATTCTGCTTCGCGTCTTGAAGTCGACAAAAAAACTGTACTATGTCACATCACTAGTGAGCGCGGTGGGCGCGAAGAATTTACGACGCATGCGCGGTTTTATCGCTACGTACGCCACGCAGCTAACCGTACGCCCGGCCCGCGTAGTTGTCACATTTTCGCGCCAATTTAGTTACATACTACATTCCATGTTTCAACACAATCATGAGACCTGTAGATGGTTATTCCTCTCACCTCTGTTACACTGTATTTTCATACCGTTTCCAATCCTGAACATAGCTATAAAGACTCACTCTGTCTCACATCTGTGTCTATCTAGCTATATCTTGTCGAGATAGCAAAGTTGAAACAGCGCTGTTTTGGATCTGATGCCACTATCTTGACAGATTGCACACTCTTGATTAATAGTCTTTAATCAAATGTAGGCCACTAGTTTAGCTGTGAATTAATTGTAAGTTCCCTTAATTTAGGGCACAAAGATCCGGTTTGTTCGGCGCCCTAAACATTTTAGTATCAATCAGTGACCCAAGGCCACGTACCTACTTATTAGTTTCTAAGAGGCTGTGTACCTATATAAATGCATTTTTATTTAACGACATTTTATGTCACAACTTGATTGAGAACTTTACTGTAGTTTAGACTTAAAAATAGATATTAGAAGAAAGACAAAATATATAAGCATTTTAGTCTTTTACTATCAAAATGTCAGTCCGTCTGTAAGTAGGTAGTAAGTTAAAGTAGATTAGAAATTGGCGCCATTACGAAGATCTGTCAAAATTTCGCGCCATTCTTATTTCAAGCCAGTCATTCATTCTAATCAGTCAGAAATTGGTTCGCATATAAAATTGTAATACCATCTTTCGATAGCAAACATTCGTGTCGCCAAGCGTAATAATAATAATTCAAAAGGCCTCGAACGCGTAGTAAAGCAATTTGCGCGGTTAATACATATATGTTTAAGACACAGTTATATAGCTAGCTACACCTTCACGTTCTTCATGCTGTTGTAATTGGTTGGCATCCGCAACTGTACCTAGGCTGACACTGGGACACTGAAAGCGCACAGTTGGTTCAGCTTGCATTCCGGGCCAATCCAACTATCCTATCATGAATTTGCGCGCGAATTTGCATTCTCTCCAGTCGAAGTAAAGGAAAATTCCGTGACATGCCTATAATGTACTTTTCACTCCTCTTGCTCAAAAAGACAGTCATTGTAACGCTACAATGACGGTCTGGTACGCACCAGAGCGAGGAAAAAATTGCATTTCTTCCTCTAGGGGTTTTTTTTTTAAAGTGAGTGATGGCAAAGTATATTCTGTTTGTGTTTTGTTTTCACTTCTGTCGGCACTCCCGGAGTGTCAGTCTTTTTTTTTTTTGTCTGTTACCAACGAGCCTACAAACACGAAAAAGTATTTATTCATAAGTAGAATAATTACGAATAAAGACGTCATATTATTAGGGTTTCATAAAAAATAAATAAATTTGAAAATGGCATTAAAAGCCGCGATCTCTTTGGTAGAATGCGTGCATTGCGTTGCGGCTCCAGAAGGAATAAAAAAAAGACATTGGAGCGAAATCTTTAGAATGTTTCTCTAATTGCAAATTGAATTGGTGACCGTAATTTATTTTACAACAGCGTATCACGGAACGCATCAATATTCTCCCAACTAGGCCACGACCATCGACATCAAATTCAGAACATTCGAACGATCCCCTCAAACCGGGAACTACGTGTATCTCCCAAGTTTACCCCACAGACATTTCAACATTCATCTTTACAGAGGACTGAAATTAAGTTGCCAGGAAAAAACATCTCGTTAAATATCCAGAATTGTACATTAAATTTTTAATAAAATAAACTATCTAATATTGTACTGGATTATTTTATTTTCTCGCAATCGTAGTGAAAAGTAGAGTTTAAGTAACACACAGCGCTAAAAACCCTTGTAACTCTGTTTGTATTTACGGGCTCGCTACAGCTCGAGAGTAAAACTACCTCGTAGGTATAATGGGTCATTTTAGCCTCTTGTATAACAATCTTCTATTTAAACGAACGATCTAGTTCTGTCGGCATATCCACAGACTTTACCAAGTGATAGTTGATACTACGCTGTCATAAATAGTGTGGCTGGTAGTTAAGCAGATATTTAGTCTAACCTAGCCTTGTGCCGCATAGTCACCGGGCCTGGCCCACATTTGATCTCAGTAACTTAGCTTAAGTACTTGCTTGTATGATTTATACTCTGTACCGATGTTAAATCAACTGCAGTGACAGTCGGCATGTACTTGAAAGAATGTCATAATTAATTTTAATCGAACTGACTTGTAATGTTGCATTTTGATTGCCAATAAATACGCAATCGAAAGCAAAAGCAAGCAAGCATTGTAAACTGTCTGCGAAATAACATCAACATGTATAGCACTAGTGATAACAGATTTAGAAACTCAAGTTCAAGCTACCTACTTCAATTAAAAGTACAATAACAGCTATCTAATAAGGTAAACAAATAAATCAAGCGGCTTTTACACGCATCAGTGATCATGAAAGATAAAGTTTTTTTTTTTGTTTGTAAATTTGGGTGCGAATCGCATAACTGGGCCAGTAGGGCAGTGTAACGAAAAAAAAAAAAATCACTATCAGGCAGCGGGATAAAGTAATTTCACTGGTCGAGCGGCATGCATACCTACATACGTAGTGGAAAAGACCTTGAGCCTTATCGCCACAGAATATGCACTTAGATATTTAAACAATCGCTATGAATGTGTTGATACGCTCACATCGCGATCGCGCCCGCCATCTTGGCCTCCGAGCGACCGTCGCATTATCAATGCCGATAACAATAGTACTTATTACAACGTGACAGCCTAATAAAATTTGTATTGTCTTATCACGAAAAAAAAACTAAAGCCACGCTGACGACTGATAAACGACATCGCAACAAGATAACTTTTTATTACTGTTTGATCTCGTAACATCGCGAAATATTTAAATGAGGAATGTTGTTGGGTTGTTGAGGAATATTTGCTTAGTCGAGCGCGTACGAAGTCCGGTTTCCAACTCACATCTGCGCCACGAGGACGACCACAAAATCGCAAGCGCTTATCAATACGCGAAAATGACCCCTAAAATAAGTTGATAACACGTTCGTGACGACAGCCTCCGCGAAACACATGGTAGATAACATACAGTATCAATTATTAAAGAATTCGCGCAGTATAATCGAAGATATAATTGCTTACTGCCAAATTCGTCACAATCACATAGTCTCGCGTACTTAATATGGAAACCATACTTATTATAATTAATTTTGCTTGCATTATAAGTTTATAAGGGTGTCTTTAGACGACGTAGTGGTGACGAGTAGCGGGTTGGCGACCACAGGGCAGTGGGCACCACAGCGAAAACAGTGTCCGTGTCAGCTCAGTCAGGCACAAAGAAATGTCTTCTTTCATATATCTATGGTCAGGCACATCTAGGAATAATTATTACGATCCGGTTTCTTATTCGGTCGCTCGGATGGGCGTGGCGGCTGCCCGGCAACACTAACTACTTACAATGACGTAATAAACTGCCCATTTGAATGTTTAACACTAATAAGTGTCATCTAAGTATATCGCGTTTGTATTAAATATTGTAGTTAGGATGTGTTATTTATTAGTTTATACGTATTTAGATCGATAAGCATTGTGGGTTGTATTGTTTGTCAAAGATTACCGACTAGTGGTTTTATAGCATTCCTGTAGGTGTTTTAGTTGTATAATTAAATTACAATTACTTGCATTTAATTATGAAGTACTAGCAGTGCCCCGCGATGTCACCTTCATAAGCGTCGATCCCGTGGGAACTTCGGGATAAAAAGTATCCTTTGTATTATTCTGATGTATAAGCTTTATTACTGTAAAGTTTCATCAAAATCCGTTCATTAGTTTTTGCGTGAAAGAGTAACAAACATCCATCCGTATAAATAGGATAGGATAACGGGTTTAGGATACGACTTGTAGGTATAATCTCCAGTAACTTTATTGATATATGCCTGTATGTTGCGTAGTATGAGCAATTTAGTTGCATAGACCTATCTCACAACCTGACACACCTTATTTGTAGAACGATTAAATAAAACCTATTTCATCATTTAGAAAGAATTTAATCACAGTTTCACGCCCATAGTTCAGTCATACGCTTTAATTCGCTTAGGAATTCGCATGTTCAATGTTAATGAGACTCCATACACATATGTCTCATTAATTGGGCAATAAAAAAATGGTTGCGTCACATTTCTGTACGCATATGTACTGTCCATGAACTTCCGGCGGTGCGAACATTGTTCAAGGTCACCGTTGATGGTGGATCGATGCGCCAGCGCCATACGAAAAATTACGAACCGTCTATTTTAACCGACTACGAGTGGTTACCAGTAAACCAGATGACCGAGTTTTCTTAGTTGCGTAACTCTACAGAAATAGTGGATATCTGTCTGTATATTGAATTATTGATGCCTACACTATTATTCGATACTACGCCGTAATCCGCCGTATCAGTGATATAGCATACGCTTTTTGTTTTGTAGGTTCTTGCTTGTAGTATTCGTTAATGAATTATTTTTGTTTTTCATTTTTCCCGCGTTTCTTGTTTATTCTTGGTGACAATAGTAGCGTCATTATTTTACGTTTGATAATCGTGGCGTTTGTAAGTTCAGTTAGAATTTAAAAGCAACGCACTAAGCAATCGACTTGTTACTAAACTGGTATGACTTACCTACGTACTTCTAATTAGCATCTACCTTACCTCAGTCATACGGAGACAGAAAACATACAGGCTGATTTTAAACGCCTCCGCTAATACCTTTAAAATATTACTTCATGAAACTCCAAGATTACACTCTGTGAGGATTATCATTTTATCGCAGCGACGAAATCGCTTCAGATTAAGTAAATAGGAAAATTTATGATAACAGGTCTACCATCGAAATTCGCGACTACGATTTAAAAAAAAAAAAAACGTTGAAGTCCATAGCTTCCATCAAACCATTACATGAAAAAAGGTTTTATTTATTTTTTAATTAGGCCGGCATTACGAGCAGGCTGTGTATAAGATGGCGTGCGCCGTGCGCGTCACGATAATTTTTAATTATCGTGCTCAAATGCCAGTGAACTTGGCCTCAAGTCGTGGCCAGCGGAGCGTGCCCCCGCCTCGCCAGTTCGCCACTCACCAGGTCATACTTGACGACACCATTGTGGATTACATCCGTTTTCTAACGTAGACTAGCCACTTGTTTATTTTGACAACTGATATACACCTAGGGACTTTCTCCATGTCGTTTTTTTTTTTTATTAAGTCCCGAAATAAATGACTGTGTGATTGTATCCTGCCAACATCTCTGATTGTATTCTGTCAACATCTCCACGTAAATGGCGTTATTAAATCTCCACAATTTCCCCACTACAAGATAATAAACAGATGTTTTCTGTTTTCCCTTCCTCGATTTATTACTGCACTCCAAACTTTGCAATTAATTGAGAATTAACTTTAATACCGACAATAAACGTGAAGCTGACAAAGTTACAGGGAAAATGTTTCCAACGTTTTATGGTCGGGGCAACCTTATACCGGTTTAACACAACTGTCTACTAAGATCGCCAACGATTAATAAGTTAGTCTGTTAAGTCTATGACTCATTGTTTTCTCACGCTCAAGCTTTAGCCTACCTAGAATTTGTGACTAATCAGGATCAGGCTCACAGCAAGTAGTTAACAATGCTCACTCATTGTTTATCATCGAAATTTTTTTTTTTTTTATTAAAGTTCGACGTCTGGCCGTATCTATAACATCGAAACATATGGGCAAGTATAAGAGAGAGCTGGCGATTTTTTACCCCACCACTCGGATACCGGTCGACGGGCGAACAATAAAAAGCGGATTATCTCTGGTATAAAATTGGAACGGCGGCGGATCTGAGAGTCGCGTCTCGAGTGATGGAGATATAATAGATATGCACTAGACCGGATCCGGCGGGCGGCGCACCGCGACAATACCGGCCGTATCGCCTTACACGCAGACCTGAAACAAATACTCTCTCGGCGACCGTTAATCGCGTTGGCGCCACGGAGGAAATCGTCACGTGAAAATTGGCTCCCGAATAATAGCCGCCTACACCTACTGTCTACCCCATTTTCTTTGCCGTATTGCCTCTCGATTACACACTCTAATCTGTATTTTGTTACACTCACTAATTTTGCCTCTTAGGGTCTTCGATATTTAATAGGTATCACGCGGAATTTATCGTCCCTTAAATGCGGTTGACGCCTTTCGGGAATAGTCCACGAAAACTCTCCCCAAATATGGAGATAGAAGCCGTAGTACAAGTATATTGTATCCTAATAGGCAGGGTGTGTCTATGTGGCCCGATATAGCGCCAGCAGTCTTACCCACGCCTAGATTTAGACGTAAGCGAGGCGTGTTTGACGACAGGCGCCGATCCTCGAATTAGATCCACGCTTAAGCGATAAGCGCTCGCGTAACTATGCGGAAACGTAGTAAAAAGATCGGGTTCGTGTATAATTTTATCGTCGCGCTGTTCGATAAGTGTGTCTGATGCGTGTTTTTTTTTTCGCGCAAACTGCTTATTTTAATGAACCTATTTAGCCGCGTCCCTGACTCGCCGTTTCATAATCGAATCGGCCAGCAGCTGCCCACGTAACTTGTTTTCTATTTCTAGTGCTTAAGCACTGGAGATTTAAACGGAAACTCTCGTCCTTGTTGGGTACGTAAATAGCACTGCAAGCAACACGTTTAGCGCGGAGCCGGTAACCTTTAATCACAATGAACTGCTGACATAATTATTTGTTGGTGTAACCGGATAGTGCGGGCGAACGGATTCCGCGAAACATGCACTACGGCGTAAATACGAGACGAACTGACGTCCACATCCGCACTTAGATGCAATGCGATCGTGAAATGGACGCCGCACCTATCTACATAGCTCATTCATAGAAGTCGACAATACACTCAGCACGAGTATCGCTGCATTGCTGCACCGGACGGAATTTAGGTCATTTCCGCAACGGCATTAATCGTGCTTCAATAGACATATAACGATACGTATAACTAAGTTAGCCATAGTTTTAAGTTAGGGTTATCCTGTTCATTTGGGAGCCGTATTGCCCTATGGTTGCGGTTCTAGAAAAGACAGGTACATAAAATCAGAGACGATCCGTATTGAGGCGTTCTTGATAGACGCTATGCAACCCCGTACGTCTCGTACATTAGAAATACCAAATGCATGCAGTGATCGGTAGTGCGGCTTTTAGCTCGCGGCCGAACCGGTCCGGCTGGTATGTCATGCAGTTAGGAACGTGTAAACCGGCCGGCCGTCGTTATCGTGCAACTCTCACGTGACAGTTAATTTCGAATTCGATCGATGCTTTGTTAAATGGTAGCGACGGAGGCCGGAAAGCGTGTCCACCGCTCGGTAATCCGGACTCCATTGAGTGCGGACGTTGCGGCAGCGCGCCGCGCACGCGCTCTCGTTTTGGCGCGAATGGCGCGCCGTGACGTCAGGCGTCTGGATCGATGGCGGCAGACGCTGCGGTAGTACGCCGGGGTCGATGATCTCGCCCCCCCCGCCCCCCGCGCACCTGACCACTGCAGTCGCATCTCCCCGACTAGATCTAGCCCCCTGCGATCGTATACAGATGTGGCTACGACAATCGACGCCCGCCTTTTGTGGTGATATGAGCGAAATGAACGGTATGAATGAAAGTATACGAGCAATGAAACGGTAAATGCGGGTGGGACTCTGATAAACGATTCTTGTAATGAGTTTTTTTTTAATATGTGACATTATGTTAAACCGAATTCTCCGTTGTTACAGAGGAGGAAATCGACGTGGTCTCAGTGGGCACGCAGCAGCCACTGCCCACGACGCAGACGCATGGCCGCACGGATTCGCTGCCTCGCGTGCCGTCGGCCCAAGAGCGCCGGGACATACAGCGGACGGTGGAGACTGCCATCACTCCCCGCTCGCCGCGGCCGGCCGCCAGGAAGCGCCTGGTGCCGCCGCCCAGCATAGCGGCCGCATCACGCCGGCGGGCTCGTGGGCCTGGCCGCCGCGGGCGCCGGTCCAACACTGACACAGACTCAGAGGCCGAGTCACCCGATATAGAACGCCGCTCCATACACAACGACATGGAGAGACTCCGGCGCATAGGCCTTAAAAACCTCTTTGATGAGCTCAAAAAGCAAATCCCGGCCACGAGAGACAAGGAACGCGCGCCGAAAGTGGTGATACTAAGAGAAGCGGCCGCGCTGTGCAGAAAGCTTAGCCAAGAAGACCTGGAGAGGGAAAAGCTGAAGAAGAAACAACACCAACTTGTGACGAAGTTGAAAAAGCTCCGCACGATGCTGTCGGCGCGCTACCGCTCGTACTGAGCGCGCCGCACTACCTGACTGGTAATCGATTTGTTCCGACCGAGGAACTATGAAGTCTACTCGACTGGACACTTATGGACTGGTAACTTTTTATGTAAGTCGCTTCTGAACGCTCTAGTGAACGTTAGAACCGTTTATTCAAGACGCGGTGGCGCATTGAAGCCCCCGTCCGATTGTACCTCCCTCGCCGTTTTAATTGCAAAATTTCAAGCGATGTCTTCAGTCGAGTCGACAGACAGGAGTTATATTTCAATGAAAATTCAGCTTTTACGGCTTACTCTGCTTCTGGCAATGTCTCGAGAGTAATATAGTTATGGAACAATAACCGCAAGTTTGTTTTGCTCAAAACGATATTTTGCAGTGCCAAAGTGAGCCATAAAACTGTTGTTAATGACAAATCCTAGGTCTTCAGTAAAATATCTTAAAAGTTACAGACTGCTTCGTGAACTAGTAGACTGGTTATACCTCTAAAAATGTTTTTTGAATTTATCAATAAAGTATACATAGTTGAAATAGCACATAACAGATTTACTCCGTGTTAACAGATCGAAAATGATATGACATTTGTTAAAATATTGTTTCGAGACGTTGATAAGAAGATTTTTTACTGGACCTTCCATTAAATACTTAGTTAAGTATTGCGATGTCGCATTTTTTAAAGGAGCATGAATTTGTCAGTGCTGTAAATATAATGAGAGTGCAGGTAGTTGAAAGCTTTGTCAGAGGTGGTCTTCGCTTGTGAGCAAATTGGAGATGTATGGCCAATTATATGTTTTCGGCCCGATTTGCAGGATTTTTCAATTGTAACCTTTGACTCGCGAGAGTGGGGGTTAGTGAAGTGATAAATTTACTATTACTTTTAATTGCTTTAAGTAAACTATTATTTTAACTGCTTTAAGTAAATTGCATTTTAGGATAACGCGCTTGTTTCATTAGTTATTTTTTTTTGTTATTTTGTAAATTTGTAACACTTATTGTTTTTTTACATTAGAGATGCCCAGTTAACTCGGTACCAATTCTCGATAATTTGGAATCGTTGAATAGATTTTGGGTTAATTTGAATCGATCTAGTTTTATACAATAATAAATTTAATGATTCACATACAGCTTCCATATGGCGATGATTCATAACGATTTTATGATTAATGTGTATGAAATTTATCATGTGAAACTCCACCGTACGATTAGCATGCGATTACGACGATATCGGCTTTCTGTCACGACTTTTCTTAAAAATAAATACAAGATCCCTTCTAAGTTTTTTTTATAACAATTTTAAAAGCTCCCGTTGGTTTTTTTACATATAATGCTAGATTTAAATCGAAACCGTTTTCCTGGTATTACTTGGTCGTATATTTGTATTTTAACTTAACAATCATATATTTTAAATATTTTAATTTAATTTGAAAAAAATCTTGTGGACAAATCATTTTTACGTGTGAACGGAACTTGAGTCGCAAGCGCATGTTATCCGGAGGTGCACGTTCCCTTCATTTACGATCATCGTACCTTATTATAATTATATCTAAACATTAGTCGTCTAGAATATTGGAATCAATATTTATTTCATTCGCATGTTGGGATTACGATGAAACCAACATTTTCATATGATTTATGACACTATGGTAAAAACAAGTTTTGATGTAAATTATATAATCTCAGTGACAGTCATTCGTAAGAAAATAATAGACTGTGTATTTTGATGATAACATCAAGTCTTAGAATATACCATAATTTATTATGATGGTCCGGAAATTGGACCGATATAAAAAAAATAACCAAGACATAGTTCCTCATAGTACCTACTAAAAGTAGATTTTGCATTTTTTCTTTATAATTTTTTTTTTTATTTAAGTAATGCAGGTAAGTTAGTAAAGTACTCGCAATAGTTCGTTTTAATTGAATAATTGAACCTGATCAAAAAAAATAAAGGAGATCATAATTAAGTAAAGAGGATGGTATAGAGTCGGGCCGGTGATTCGGGGAGCCGTGGTCCTTTATTCTACAGGTCAGGTTTCCACAAGGTTGATGTTATGTCAAGCACATGGTCAGCATTTCGTGAGTGTGTGGAGGCTTTAATTGTGTGAGGAATGTGCCTTGCTATGTTCATGTAGTTGCAAGACATATTTTTTGTGAAGGATGTCTACGATAATTATACCGTGTCTACGATTAGAATAGCGCTGTTCTAAGTAGTGTACATACACAAACAAGAAAAAAGTTATTGATATTAAAGATGTTTATCTTATCTTCCACTAGGTGTTTAATTGTACATACAGATGTAGTGGTAATACTAAGTTTAGTGTTACTTTGATCAATCTTTTTTACTAACGAGTTTTTTTTTTTTTCTAGTAAGTGTTTAGTTTTCTTTACTGGAGAGTTACGGATCCTCGAATGTTGTACCTGCGTTTATTTTTTTTTGTAATTCAAACTTGACATAAATAAATAAAGATAATAATGGTTTTAGTTATCCAAAATGTAATCGGTTGCTTTGGTGATAATAACCAGTGTAATTAGGCACATAAGAGTCAGTAAGTAGTTAAATGTTTAATGGTAAGAAATGACAGCTTTATAAAATCGGAAGACGGAAACTGAACGTTGAAAAGTGTAGTACGAAGCACATTATTATAAATACTATTGTGACAAGGCACATTTCCACCACTGCCAAAATGGAAAAGGAATTATCGATAATAAGTTTAGGTTCAACTGTATATAGTTAAGGTCGGGTTATAAAATTATAAGTCCTGTTATATATAAAAGATTTCCTTTTATTCTTTGTATAGTATCCGTACTTTTGTAACATCTAGCCGTGGTCGGCGTCGGACCGACCGCACGGCGGCGCGACGTGCGCCGGCGACGGTGCGTGTGCGCCGCTACAGGGAGTGCAGGGGGCAACATAGATTCCGCCTAATATTAATATTGCCCTCTGCAATCTGTGAAGCGGCGCTCTTATGTCTAAGGACCTTTGTACTTATGTGGCTAATTTTTTGGGATACTATTTTAACACAGAGATAGTTTTTTTTTTGGTTTTGTTCCTCTATGTGTATCGATACACTGATACATTGTATTGCATTGACTATACATATTAAACGCTTATGTCGGACCCAGAGAGAGCTTGGGAACAGTCGGCTAATTAATGTGATTTTTATACTTATTCGCTGTAATTTGGGATAAATAAAATCATTGTATTGTTTAGTATAGATTCTGTGATTATGTAAGTACCTGTGGAGTACGTTTGGGTTTCCACAGCCCTATCTGGTCTGACAAAAAAAAAAACTTAATTGAGTTTTGATTTTTAATCCACCCTACCTAAACCACAGTCATTTAAATAAATAGACCTAATTATCTGTTTATTTAGGTTTCTGTGACTCAACCCCTTTTTGATTCATTGAACGTGTTGACTGGTTCTGAATCACTTATCTAAATATTTGATTAAACAACATTGAATTGAGGCAAAAAGCCTTTAGTAAAGAAGCAGCTGAATAATCAGGTGATTCTTAAGTTCAACACATCCACTCATAAGAATATTCTAAAGTTATATTTAACACACACACACACACACATAAGAAACTGAATACAACTGCTGAAAAATAATCAGACATTCTTTGATCTGCATAGGTAGGTAGGTAAATTTGTTGAACACTGATTTGAAACGAAAAAGAACAATAAGAACTGATGAGAGAGCCAGGGCAGTCAAGGACAGTCTATGCCACCGAAGATTGGAGAACTTATCAAAATTGGCTGGGTAAGGGAAAAACCACTCTTGATCCATCGATTCAACAAACGATGGTAAGAAAAGGCCATTTGAATTATAATTATCGAAAAATAGTAGACGGTATTTCTTACAATGACATGGAGAAGATGGAAAGATCTTAGGTCTTTTGATCTTCTCACTAAAACTTAGTTTAGAATACATAGGTACATATTCAGGTTTTTTCCAACTCATATAGACAGCACTCAACGGCAGTTACCTTCTGTCACCAAAAAAAGTAGTTGGAACTAACCAACAAGCTACAAATAAACCAGGTAAACTTAGAGAATAAATTAATGAAGAATGAGAAAAGATAAGCGTCCGATTACTACACGTTCGGATACCAAGTTCCAAAAAGTTTCCATATGTATCAATTTAATTCAAATTGAACTGTAATGGATCACACGATTATCTCCACTCCACATGAGGTAGACCAGGTATTTGGTCAAACATACCTACTTATTTAGTAGGAGATTAATTACAACGAAGAATCCAGAGATTTAATCTATGTTATGCATAAGCTATCTTATCAGTGCCCCTTATTTCACAAATATTTTTAATTAATTGCTCTAAAAGTTAGTACCTAAGTAGGACGCCCACCATCTTTACTATGTAAGTACCTACCTACTTTTCAGTTCTAGCCATGTTCTAGCTTTGTAGCTAGGTAACTACTTAGAGTGATTACTCGTTGAATCCCCCGGGTTCGATGCCCAGGCAACCCAAAGTATCCACGGAATTACGGTTAATAAGTCCCTGTTAAATCGGTTAAAACTGAACTGGAACTGCGTCCGATAAAAGACGATAAATAATTATTCTGCTAAATAAATACCGTCACCGGCAATGAGGTTTATAATATCATTGGTCACCGGCGATTGACGTCAAAGCCCTTACTCCGACATTGTTGAACTGTAGGCTACCTACCTCCGAAGTGAAAAACACAGTAGAAAGAAGAAAGTCCAGATTGTGCAATAAATCTAATACATTTAGGGTGCATTCGACCAAACTTTTATACCTTGAAAAGTCTTATCCTGAGAATAATTATTGAATTTTTGACAGTTAGTCCATACTAGAACTGTCAGTCGTCAATTTTATTCCAAGAATAAAAGTTATCTGACTTAGGTAAAATCAGCCCTAAGTATTGCAATAAGGGCTCTCGCGCACTACGCAGCCTGGCTGTGGCAGCCAGGCTGCGGCAGCCGGTCGAGCATAAGACGGTGTATGGGAGCCCGCGCACTGAGCAGCCACGAACTCCTATTGTTCGACTGGCTGCCGCAGTCAGGCTGCCTAGTGCCTAGTGCGCGCGGGCTCTAAGTTTTCAAAACAACCCGGCTGTGGCTATGTCGGTTTGTTCTCATCTCAATGCTGTTATTCTTATGAAAGAGCTTGTCTTATGTAGATAAACAATGTAGGTATAAATGAAATTGTAAATAAACAATGCTACAACTAAAAGTACTTTCCCAATGTAAATAGATATTTCTATAAATAACAATAATTATTACGTTGGCTGCCATGTAGATATTATTCCTTTGCCTCAAATGAGGCGGAGCGGGAAGGTGACAGATGTCAAAACAATAGTGAAGTTCGCGCGAGCCGTTGGAAAGATGGCTCTTCGTGCAGTGATGTCTTCAAAAGTGCCTATGGTGATAATTTTAGGTGCTACGGGTACGGGGAAGACTAAGTTAGGAGTGGAATTAGCACAAAAGTTCGCGACAGAGATCATCAGCGCAGATTCTATGCAGGTTTGTTGGTGAAAACTGTCAGATTGTAACCTCAAAGTATCAGTTCTATTTCTTAAAGCTGGCACAAAAAAAAAGCGTAAAATAGCATTTAGCCCTGAAAAATCATCATAAAAAACCTGTAAAATCAATCATTTTCTTGATTTTAATTACCTAACTCGGTGTTTTGATATGAAATACATTCTAACCTAAAAATCGATATTTCAATTTGCACTTCTCTGTTTGTCTCTGATTCGTTCCATTTTATGTCAAAACATGAACAATTACACACAAGATGCTAAATTTAATGCATAAATCTCATTTTAGAGGTATTCTGGTGTGTTTTATGATAGATTTTCAATTGTAGCAAGATAAAACACTTATTTCTAGTTTTCCTATAGATCTGAACATGTAAACGGGTCAAGTGCTTCAGATCTCTTTAAATATATATGCTTTTAAAGCCTAGCTTTGCGCTCACGATCAGTTCTTGAGTTACATTATAATTTTAATAATTATCTTATTAGAAAATATGAATTCAGTTTAGGGACTGCTACGTTTTTAAATAGGTGTTAGTTTAATGAAATATCCTATTGGCATCCTGTTGGCATCCCTAAAGAAAACTAGAAGTTTTATTTAAGTGCTGAGCATGTAGGCTGAAGATTTGTTTGCTTTTTTGTTTGTTTGTTTGAACATGCTAATCTCTGGACCAGTTGGATTTAAAAAAATCTTAATGCATTTGATACCCCAAATGTTGATGAAGACTATAGGCTATTGACACATTGAAGGATGCTGAACGAGACACAATAGAAGTATTATTTTCATTACATCGAGTGGCATTAAGTCTCCCGCAAAGTGTTAAACATCATGCTAGGACCCTTAGGAGCCAAACACAAGGCAAAAAGAAAGAATACTAAGCGAAAATGAAGTAATAGCACTGGCAGGCAATGCGATGCGTTGGTGTGGTTACAGGGATCAAGAAAATTCATGTTGACAGTCGCTGGCAGAATCAAATCTATTTATACATACTCTATTAAGAGCTCAACTGTCACTGAGACACAATTACTTTTTCTATTGTACCAAACTTAATAACCTTGGCTAACAGACAAGGAGTTAAAAATCTTTTATACCCATCCTAGAATGAAATACCTATCCATTGCAAATCGCACTGAAAATTAGACCCGCTCTTTGGTTTATAATAATGATAGAAATTTGGATTGGCTTGCACTACCTAGGTCAGCCATACTATTTGAGGATCACAGTACTGTCTTATTTATTTATCTGCTGTCATGCACATCGCACATTTACATAGATTAATTGTCAGTTTTTGTACATAAACTCTGCCAGGGCACTGCAAACCACAATGTTGGTTTAATCAGTAATTACCTGTCTTTGTGCATCAAATTGATATTGTACAGCAATGGTGTGGTGGTAATTGGGCTCCGTCTTGGTCCAAGCATCCTTATCGCCCTTACATAGTTTAAAACAAAGTCGCCAAAATGCCTGTACGCGCATAACTTCCGAGTGACTGCACCAAATTGTATAATTCTTTTTTGTTGTGTTCGGTATTGCCAGAAATTTTGGAAATTCGAAAAAAAAAATTGCACCTCTGCGATTCCTGCGAAGCTGGGGCGGGCCCCTACTGATGGAATATTTTTTTTTAACCATTCCTAACTGAATATACCTGATTTTTTGGGGGGGGGTCTAAAAAGGCCTCTTTGGCAGAATCATAAAAGGATAACATTATGAATCATAATAAAAGTCGTAAAATGGTCACAAATTGACAATTCATATCATGCAATTCATGTGTTTGTTAGTTTCACACCAATATATCCCTAAAGGGTTAGAGGTGTACATATAGCATTTTACGAATCTCCATACAAAACTGAGACTGAACTGAGTAGAATCTATTGCAAATAGTTGAATAATCAAATCTAGTTGCCCAAAACACACATTTTGTCTTTTTATATAATTAGAGAATTGGTCTTACCACTCAATACGGGTGGGAGGGAGAGATATTGGCTGTATCTAAAAGTGATACTTCAAAGCCACATTTTTCATCTTTGTTTGTGTACCTCTGTTGATATGGTGCATACTCCAAATGTCTAGGCCTACTGAAAACTATGGTACAGACACCAGCACATCAAGCTAACCAAAACTGTCAAAGGTGATCGGGCAAAATTAACTCAGAACCAACAAAAACAATTTATATGTCTGTTTTTTAGTATTTATATATAATTATATACAAAAAAATCCGTTATGTGCTGTCAATTGTGTAAAATCTAATAAAAAAAAAAACTTATTTAGAAATAAAACTATTCTTAAAACTAATAAAACCATATAGAAATACATCTTAATATGTATATATAAATTACGTGTCACGATGTTTGTCCGCGATGGACTCCTAAACTACTTAACCGATTTTAATCAAATTTGTACACCGTGTGCAGTTTGATCCAACTTGAAAGATAGGATAGATAAAAAAAAATATAAATTACGTGTCACGATGTTTGTCCGCGATGGACTCCTAAACTACTTAACCGATTTTAATCAAATTTGTACACCGTGTGCAGTTTGATCCAACTTGAAAGATAGGATAGAAAAAAAAAATGACAGAAACGTTAGCCACAGCAACGCGTGGCCAGGTCAGCTAGTAATATTATATAATGACATTATTTCTTTGCTGTTACAAGACCGACCAATACGTACACTATTCTTTCATACTTAGCGCATAAGAAAAAAAAATACCATGCGTTGCCCGCCGCTCGCGCAGAACTGGGTATATATGACTGTTTCACTCACACACATGTATTAGACAGAGATGCACTATGCGTAAGCTGTCGACAGTCGACACCATGACGTGCATAGTGGGACCTATTGCAGTCCTCCGCTGGCTTTCGCCTCGTTGCACAGTGGAACGAATGTATGGGAGCGGTTGGACGTAGACATGTCCGAAAAATAAGAGTAAAATTATGACAAACTAATGATGCCATCTTATTCGATTACTTAATGCCTTCATAAATTGTGGTGATGAATTTCTTCATAACTCCCATATTTCGGGAGTAATTTGAGAAAATGTGAAATTTTACTATGAAAATGAGTGTATCGAGCTCTCTCCCTCCTGATTCCGGGCTTGTTTCAAGTAGCGGTCTCTAATATCGTAATGCTATTACTAAGAGCTATATTTAATACTAAGACACATAGTGCGCCAAATGTGCACTTTCTGGGATAAAAGGAAATGAAAATTTAAAAAAAAAAACGTTTTTTCCCCATTTGTATGTACTTTAAACCGCAGACAGACTTATTAAGAGGTCTATAAATATATTATATATATACAGAAATATATATTAACAAAAATATTCACAAGAACTGATGAGAGTATGACTTTTAAGTAAGTTGATAATAAATTACCTAGTTTCATTAAAAGTACAATAAATAATTAAGATGTAAGCTCTAATTTACTAAGTTACACATTTTAAAACAATAACATCATTTAATTATCTTCGTCATCATCATCATCATCAATTAATTCAAATTCAGAATCGATGTCCGCTAAATCATTTATGTTAACAAATTCGATATCACTTTTCTCAGAATCCGTAAGCTCATAAAATTCCTTAAAAGAAGATTTTTTTACAAACTTATTTCCTTTTGGACGGATACTTGTAACAAGTGGATCAGAAGACAGTAAAAGATTGTGCATAATATCTTCATTGCATGAGATACTGCTATGCTTTCGAGAATGCCCCTCTCTATATTTTCTAAAATCTTTATTTCTAGCCTCAGATGCCTCTTCGGATAGAAAACCAATGGGCACAATTGACATGTTCTGAACTATGTCTGGCCCATGCATTAAAATTTTATGAAGTGAAGAAGGCATATAATACCATGGGTATAACTCCACGTAAAGCTTAGCAGTATCAAAGCAGAACTCTCGGAATTTAGTTACGTTGATCTTCTCTCCTGATGAAATACACTGCAAGATCACACAGATTTTTCTTAAAAGCATAGCATCTATTCCGGTCAGTTCAGCAGATTTAGTGTAGTTTTCAAAAAATCTCCTTGCCGAGTTGCCATTGTTGGTGGATCCACTGCCTTGTTTCACAACATCGAGAAGTAAGCCCGTTTCTCTTCTTACAGCCTCTTGAACTCTTTTCTTCCTGTCATCAACTTGCCTTTTTGCTATATCACCCCTTACTTGCCATGATTTTATGTCTAATTTGTAGGAAATGTGTAATAAGCATTCCATTGAGCGAATCCAAGCGTGAAGGGTGCTTAAGCTATATTTATACATGTCCTCGTTTGCGTGTTTATCTTTGATTAACTCTAAATTATTCATTTCTTTAGGACAAGCCTTGCATATGTCACACACTGAAGCTGCTGTATTGGATATAATGGAATGTATTTTACCATCAATCATTGTCAACAGCAGTTGGTGTTTGACACTAATTCCATCAGTGATGGTGGATGGAGTTAAGGCTTCAATCTCTGCTTCGATTTCAGCCATCTCTCTCTGCACATTTTCTTTGGTTTCCTTTATAAACTTAAACAATATTGGCCGGCAAAATGAAGTGGAAGATGGTCGCTCGTTTTCCCAAATTGTTACACCTTTTGAGACGAGCCGCAGTGGTACAAGACTAATCATAAAATTACTAGCAAGATCGATTTGCTCATCTTCACTCGTCCTTTGATGATAAATGCTTTGGCTAGATGATCCGTCAAAACCCCATTTGCTGGTCAATACGAGCTGTTGATTGGGATCAACAGGGGTTTCTAACGACCTAATAAGTCTTCTTGAGGTTAAATCCATCAAGGCTTGTAATTTGATTTTTGCAGAGCTCTCTGTAACTGTGAGATCTTCTTTGGCCGGATAGCACTTAATTTTTTCTTTAACCAACATGTAGTAACTCGGGTATTGAAGAGCTCCTTCTTGAGTGTTGAAATCCCGAAGAGTGTTATAGCGCCATTTCGATAAGTTCATCGATACATAAAGAGCCAATGCCTTCAAAGGGGATATTTCCCGTACCTGAATTGATTTACCTTCAATGAAGGCTTTGATTTTTGAGGCCTCTTCTGGATTCTCCGTCAAGTATTTCATAACATAAGCTGTATCGCTTTGTCCTGCCTTTTGAAGCGCCCTTTCGGCCGAAAACATAATTTCAGCGCTGCTACTGCTGCATGAAAGACTATATTCAGTGCGTCTTCTTTTTTGCCGGTTACTAAGGTCCTCAAAAGATTTACGAGGACTAGGATGTGTACAAGTTGAAGCATCAGATTTAGCAGGAGAAATTATGGGCTCGATGACGTCACTTATATTTTCTGTAGAAGGTTCCATATTTTCATTCTGTAATTCCGGCCATTGAATTGCAGCCTGTAGCCAAATCTCATGTTTCTTCCGAAACTTATCTGTGCTTCTTCCAGACTGTGTCCATTTTGCATAAATGCGGTAGCAAAATCGACGACACCAGTCTTTTAAACTTGTTTCAGCACTTTCACATAACTGAACACAACTGTTATCTTTTAAAACACTGAACAAATAGTTAAAGTCGCGTAAATCTTTATGTGCGCGTGCGCATAAAGCAACGTGAATATCAAGATTTGTATTAAAATTTGGAAAATACATTGCGAGATTAGCTTGGATACAACGAGGTGTAAATCAACACTGATTTTAAAGTTACTAATAGTGACCTATTTATATAAAATCCAGGTATCCCAGGTATCCTTTGTTAAATATTGCAAGGTAATTAGTTATTGTGATAATTAGTAAATGATGCATGCTAAATTAGTGTATTAAGAGCCATTTAGTAATTAAATAATAGCAATGTTCTTATCAGTAATCATTAGTGCATCAGTTTTATATGTAAACCTTAAGTCCCTAATTATATATCCTAATTAGCTTATATCTTCTCTAATTGGCTGCTCAGAAATGTTATTGTAATAAGGTAAACCTTTAGAAAAACGGTTTTAATCAACAAAATAAACAAAAAATAAAAAAATTGTGTTATAAAATAAACATCACTCTTTATCCCAGAAAGTGCACATTTGGCGCACTATGTGTCTTAGTATTAAATATAGCTCTTAGTATTAGCATTATGATATTAGAGACCGCTACTTGAAACAAGCCCGGAATCAGGAGGGAGAGAGCTCGATACACTCATTTTCATAGTAAAATTTCACATTTTCTCAAATTACTCCCGAAATATGGGAGTTATGAAGAAATTCATCACCACAAGTTATGAAGGCATTAAGTAATCGAATAAGATGGCATCATTAGTTTGGCATAATTTTACTCTTTTTTTTCGGACATGTCTACGTCCAACCGCTCCCATACATTCGTTCCACTGTGCGTTGTGATCTGTGCGCTCAAGTTATTTATGATTCATTTACGTCGACCTTTGCTTTGTTTCAAATCTTGTTTCAATCTTTGTTTCTTTGACCTTTGTTTTTTTTTAGAATCTTTCATACAGATTGTTAATGAAAATAGATCTACTTTAATAGATCTAATCATTTAGGAGAATATCTCGTACAAAATAATTTAAACAGACAAAGGGCCACTTTTCAAGTGATGGAGGCTAATGACCCAACTTTCAATGATTTGCCGTCGGGACTTACCATCTCAAGATAGCTAGGTCATATTATTGGGAGCACATGCGACGAAGTGGAGTGTATCAAATAGAATAGTACAGACATCAAGAGCGTATAACCATAAATAACGTCTCTGGTGTTTTGGTACGGGCGAGAATCGAATCAAGACAGTCATGTTCGAACAAAAATCTTATTATACTTATATTATGTATAAACCATCTAATAGCGGGCATAATGCGAGAATACACTACTATTGCTCTTGTATTCACGGTATGCGCACGTTGGGGAGCTGTTCTCATGTAATAATGTAGTGTAATATATTACTTAGGTTACGCTACACATGTAGGCATAGAACAGCCTGCAGCACTTATGGACTCAGTCATAGTTGATTTAGATGTTTATTAAAGATTAAAACACATAATGTTGTTTTCTTAACTACTGCTAAAGGAAAATAAAATTGCCTTATATCTTTCACCCTACAGAAGTAACAAACAAACAAATAATGAAAACTATGTAAGGTAAACATGTGTGATAATATGGGATAGATTTTGTTTCTGTTGATGCTGGGTTTTTTTTTGTGTGAAATTTGCCCATTGTCCTTTTCCATGAAAAAATTTGACAATTGAAAAGTTGGAAAATTTGTTGTAGCTTGATGTGCTGGCGTCTTTTACATAGCTGTATCGTTACGCACTCGGTACTACCCCACACACTCATCACGAAATTTGTAGTTTTAACCGAAGATACGGGCATTTCCTACTCCTAATTACCTAAGGACATCAGATTAGTTCGAGGCCCCAATGACCACACGATTTGACAGCTGTCTTTACTCCCGATGTGTTTTCGCCGGGAGTAGAAAGGAAAGAAAGAAAAGTTGTTTATTTTGCACAAACAAAACGCACATAAATAATAAAAGAAAGTATTATTAGGGTTTATTTCAAAGTATTGAACTACTTTCAGAGGGGCCAGTTTCTTCAGGGTAGGCACCCTTTCTTTTTTTTTTAAGGATGGGAAATCATCAAATGACCCCTCCCGCTCTGGGTGGAGCGGAAGGGAGTGTCAGACTCTTACTGACTAAAACCCATCCGTGTTCCTTCCTTAGCCCTTTATGTTCCGGGGCAGCGGTAACCCTTTCGGACAATCCCGCTGCCTGGGTAGGCCCCCTGACCCGGTAACCTCATACTAATTACACCTGAACATCTACGTAAACAGTAGGTACAAAAAGAAAACAATACAAAATATATTTCGTGTGACTTTAATGTTAGCCTCAAAATTGCATGCAATTATTTTGGTTCACTCAGTTGAGGTTCATATCAAACGGCAGGCAGAGCAAAAAAGTCTATCTAAAATGGGGCGTAGTCTGTGAATTAATCATTCAGCGGTCACTATCCTCCTATTACAATGTTGCTATTAATAAAAAAGATTTTGATTTGTGGACAGATGTGAAATGGTTTGCCTGAGGCTGTATTAATTTGCGAATGCCCGATTGATGGCAGCCTGACGGTTAAAAGTTAATTAACGGTTCGCAACACTGCAGATTTTATTTTCTTTTGTTGCTGAAGTAGTTTTTGCCGAGTTTTTTTTCAGGCTGGTCTTTCAATGGACTTCAATTAGGTACTTATGTATTGGAATTTTAGTACTTACCTACCTAAATCCAGTTAGAATCTAATACATTTATTGGAAAAAGTTTATTAAAGTCTTGAAGACACATAATTATGACACAATAGTTCGATTTTTATTCTAGAAAGTTCTGTTTTATGTGTGTCCTCATTTTCTGTCATCATTTAAAGTTAAGCGGACAACTGTACACGACAGGACAGCATACTCTTCTGTCCCGTTGTCTGTCTGTCCTCTCCTGTACTGTACTTTCTTGTAATCTTTAAAATGATAGGTACCTTCGTCGTAGCACTCTTCACAGATACCTACACACATTTAAAGTTCATTCACTCACTCTCCCGCCCTTATCCCAATTTATTTGGGGTCGGCACAACATGCCCTTTTCTTCCATACTTCTCTATTAGTCGTCATCTCGGTAGTCACCCCCTTTCTAACCATATCATCATTCACACAGTCCATCCATCGTTTCTTTGGTTTTCCCCTACTCTTATAGCCATCAGTCAGAGGATAGCCGTGGTCGTATGCCACTTTACTAAAGCTTATGATCGCTTACTACTGTTAGAATGTATTTGAAAATCAAAATCAAAATATTTTATTTCACATAAACCTACATGTGCACTTATGAAACGTCAGAAGCTAGGTGCACGGTTCCAATTGGTCGTTTCCTATAGAGAAGAACCGGCAAGAAACTCCACGGTTACTCTTTTAAAAATAGTTGGTTTTTACAATGTTTTCAAGTTACAATAGGTATGGGAGGACAGCGTAGGCCTGTCAACAAGTACCAGGTACTTGATAATATAAAAAATCATCTACAGATCTAAAGTCTAAAAGGCCTACAAAGTCCTCACATTTACAAAATTAGAATCCATCAAAAGGATAAAGTAAATAATACAATTTAAAAAAAAACCTACTAAAACCAAGTGATATG
The DNA here is from genome assembly GCA_963669345.1 of Gortyna flavago. Lineage (NCBI taxonomy): Eukaryota > Metazoa > Arthropoda > Insecta > Lepidoptera > Noctuidae > Gortyna > Gortyna flavago. The sequence continues at coordinate 16,302,899 of OY770136.1, read as the reverse complement.
ATTGCGATGTGAAAAATTAGAAATGTCTGTACAATGTCAAATAATAAAAGTTTATGTCAAAGAAGTATATAAAGATCGCTTACTACTGTTAGAATGTATTGTTTTGTTAGGGTAGGTGGCATACGACCACGGTTATTCACTGAACATCACTATGAATATATGAATTAAACTTTGTTGATCGAAGAATTAAACACATTAAAATGTATTAAGTGTAAGTTGTTTATGTAATCGACGATAAATATTTCATAGTTTGTACATAACGATTTCACATGAGAATATTTTCTTGTTTCATACTTTTTAGAGCGTGATTTTTCAGTAGTCGGGTTTTAGTTTTTGAACTTGTTTTTTACAATTTGTTTACATAATTATTAGAAGTAAATAAATGAGCTTTGGAGTGGTTGCCCAGTGGGAACGGCCCGTTCCGGCAGTTTTAAGTCGTGGGTTTGAACCCAGACACGCGCTTCATTATGTGTAAATAATTTCATCACCACTGCTCTCAAAACGTTGAAGAATAACATCGTGAGGAAACCGGCATGTCCTAGAACCAAAAATTCGAAGACATGTGCCATCTACCAACCCGCACTGGTCCCACGTGGGCGATTATAGCCCGATCCCTCTCGAAGAGAGGAGGCCTGTGTCCCAGCAGTGGGAACATTAAAGGCTGATTATGCTAAATGGTCTTGAGTCGTACGTTCGATACATCCTACTAACACTTTTTCGCGTCATAATGTTGTGTCTAGAACCAGTGTCTCCTATATGACTACCATTCAAAAATAACATGAAACAAACTGAGATCAAACCATGGTTCGTTGAAAGTCTAGATATTTCGAAAGACGTCCAATGCCAGATACTCCACAGGGGGGCCTAAAAAGGCCACTCTGGCAGAATCATAAAACAATTCATATCACGCAATTCATCTGTTTGACAGTCACACATATGTATAGGTATCCCTGAAGGGCAAGGCAGAGGTGTACCTATAGCATTTTACGAATCTCCATACAAAACTGTCATACAGATGAAATTGCGTGATATGAATTGTTTTATGAGTCTGCCAAAGTGGCCTTTTTAGGCCCCAGGATCTTTGCGTATTTATAATTTTCATACACGCCACAAAGACCGCTTGCATATCCCTATTAAATACCTAAATTAAGATAAATGAGCCCTGTCTAAGTAACAGTGGGTTTGAGCACAATGGGTCAATGGGCTTAAATCGGAATCGACCTCACGGGGAACAATCTGCACCCTCCTTTTGGGCCATTGTTGGGCTTGCATTCATAGTTCATACCGCAGTCATTTAATTCCTTCGTTTAATAACGACCAAATATAATTCGAATTCATTTTACTTCTAGTTTTGCTTGAGGAAATGCAGTAAAAGAGAAGTCTGCAGTGTGCTTAAAGTTTTTATTTTGCTGCTGAAAACCTACATAAAATGCCAGGTTTAAGATTTGGCAAAATTCGGTGAAGAAAATCTGCAAAGTTTGCCGCATCTTTGTGCTGGCGTAGACCAGATGGGCATTTCTCGTAATTTTAAGCACGTTCACAGTCTCATCTCAGTCTCAATCTGTCAAAACTAACTCAAATTTCCCTATAATTTTGACAAGTTTTTGTCATTTGTTTGTCGCCGAGATGAGACCGACTAAATTTTGAACGTTTTAAATTACGAGAATTGGCCTTCAGGTATTGCGTAGCCATTCTCAACATGGTGTCCATGTCCATAGTAATAATTATTTAGCATCACCATCATGCTAGACGTAGGGTTTGTTGACCCCAGACATCAATAAATTACCTATCCAATATAACATATAATAATTTTACAACATAATATTCGGCAAGTCACGCTGATAAACGTTACTATGCAAACAATTTTCAAAGACTCTTGTGTAAACTAATGCAAAAAACCCTTCTGTAATTTTTTTGCGAATTGAAATGTTATTATAAGTCCAATATTCATTAATTCGCTGACAGACAACCCGCAGCCTGTAGCACTGGCTCTAGGAGAATAAAATTTTGAGTTCCGTGAATAATGAAGAGAGCAAAACGAATTTTTAAAAATTAATTCCCATAATGGGGATGAAACTTGTTTGGAAAATCATAATTTTTCCCGAGTGGAAATCCCATCGGCCGCACGGCGTCCTAGACCTATAAATTGCAATTAGATTCTGTTTTCCTCTTTTATTCCAGAGTCAGAATCATACGCAAGTAATATCAATTTAGGTTTAGGTTTAAAAAAACAAACTAAAATTTTCGAACAGCTCCTCTATGAAGTTTGGTAGTTACTTTCATTTGAATATGTAGGAGCTTCCCAACATTTACCGATCATGGTTTACGCGCAAGATTTATCAGGATGGCAAAACCCCAGACGAATGTATGTCGTGAGAGTTGTAACAGTGCATAGGAATACCCGCATAACACTAGCACTCAGGTTTGTGAGCTATATAACTAGCCTGTGTCGTATAGCCTTCGGTCAGGTAGCTATCGCCATAGTATATGCAGAGATTTTAGATAAGTAAATGATTATAGTAGACCTGCGTTGCATACGGATATTTTCTTCATTGAGTTTTAACTCGATTTCGTCGAGTAACCTTCGCATAGGTCGATGTCTTTATAGTATATGTAAAGATTTCAGATGATTTTAAATATGGACTTAATTTTTTAGTTTCGCAGTTATTATTATAATAGGAAGAAGGAACAGTTCAATAGTTTATAAAATTTAGAATATTCAATAAGAAAGAAAGAAAATAATGAAAACCAGTTAGTATATGGACACACAGGAAAAATAAAAACCTTATAGAATAAGATCTTGAAGAGAATAAATTTCCGTAAGTATTATTTAGTAGCATCAATCAAAATAATTATCTAATAGTATTGTAGGTAGGTACCTGAAATACTTAGGAATTTCATAATAGGTAGCCAACCGAAAAAGTATTTTATTTTTTTCTTCAATAAAACTTATGTTTTAGGTACTAACTTTTCAAGTCTAACAGTTGTTGCATATTTTTACTAAGGTATGTACTCTACTTAAGTTATGGTCATAGTATCTTATGTAGTATGTAAGATTTTCCTGTACCGACAGAGCTAAGAATGTTCGTAAAAAAGTTACTACTTTTAATAAGGAAGTCATGTTAAGTTAATATTTTGTTTATGGTATGGTATGGTTCATGGGTATACTGCTTTTTATTTATGGTAAATTGAATGAATTCCGATTTCTAAGATAATAAAAAATCAATCTGCCTAGCTTTTTCCCAACTATGTTGAGGTCGGCTTCCAGTCTAATCGGATGCAGTTAAGGAGTACCAGTACTTTACATGGAGCGACTGCCTATCTGACGGTCACATATCAGTTACTGGGTAACACTATACCACTTAGTAAGACTGGTTGTCAGACTTTCGGGCTTCTGACGACCCCTAACGACACCACCACACTTATATACCCACCCACCTCTTCTTCACCGATATTGTATTGATAATGATTTGTGCAATAGCTGACAGAATTAATTCAACTACGTGGAAACAACTCTTTAGATAATGCAACTAACGGCATCTAAAATGGAGAACACCAGAACAGGAGTTCCATCTACTCTTGATTCGTGATGCACTGCTAACACGTTCCTTATATTTGGTTACATTTGGGGCCAATAACTTGGTGAGACAATGTTTAAACAACCGTTGATTACTTCCAAATATACCTCTAGGCACGAAATTGTCACATTAGCGTTGTCTTGCCACTTTTGTGTAACTACAGTAATTGCAATTGTATATTGTGCTCATTTTGATTCCCTCATAATTTCACATTCAGCTTTTAAACTACATTGTGCATAACAAAACGCCTTGTTTCCTTGAAGGGTTGGACAGAGGTGTACCTGGTCTATTGTACACCCACTTTTCACCAGTTATGTGTAAGTCCCATGTAATAGGGGGCGAGCGTATTGCCATCAACCGGGCACAAATCCAGACTCGGCTGCTACTGACAAATTTGTGAAAGAAAAACCCAATAACACTTTGCCCGAACAGAGAATCAAACCCAAAACACAGCTCAAGACCTCATGCTGTTGTAGCGCTTTCGACCACTTGACCAACGAGTCAGTCTGCTACTAACTATATTGTATTAAGATCGTTTACGCCGTACGGTATTTCATACAAACTTTCAAGCCCTTGTTTTTCGAAATGAATGAACCGATTTTAATAAAACTAAGCATAAGCAGGATACAAAGTTCTAAAAAGTTACTTAAGAACATTTTCGAAATGTCTTATTTAAAAAAAGATAACTGGAAATCTCCGTTTCTATGGAAACTTTAAAATCGGTCTAATTTGGCTGTAACAATATTTTTCTAAAATGTTACTTTATAGACCTTTGTATCCTGCTTATGCGTTTGAAGTTTCATTAAAATCGGGTCATTCATTTCGAAAAACAACGGCTTGAAAGTTTGTATGAAATGCAGTACGGCGTAAACGCTCCTAAGTTCTTGTATTAAGTAATAATATCCTTGGACATTTCACATAACGCCATTTAGTCCCAAGCTAAGCAACCTAATGCTTGTGTTATGGTAACGAGATGGCTGATAAACTACTTATATACATTTTTTTTTTGTAAATACATACATATTATAGATAAAACACCCAGACCCGGAACAAATACTTGTAGGTCGTACAAATATTTGTTCCGTGCGGGAATCGAACCCGCGACATGCTGCGCAGCAGTCAATCGCTCAACCTCTGCGCCAACCGTGTCGTCTAAAAGTACTTATTTGATTCTTACCAGAGTTCACTAACTGATTCGACTACAAAATTCTTATTATTTCAATTATCTCCCTCCAATTTCAAACCTACGTAATTTAAAAGGAAAATATTTGCAGTTTTTTTGCAACAAAAGTGATTATTTTTAATAAGGGTACGCGCCATAATCCGGGGATTATCATCAATTGCACGCTATTATATTCAGCTAATGACACTTAGATTTAAAAACCTGGTTTAAGTATTCGGAAATATTTATGGAACTAATTACAATCCTTTTGCTTTAATATTCTTTGTCAAAGTAAATGAAGACCGCATTGAATGGCTCCGATATAGTCTTATTGGAATTGCAGCAGTGTTAATTAAAGGTTATCTTATATCTGCCGAGCTATCCTTAATTGGTCCAGATTAAAGGCTTTGTTTACGAGGAATTATTTCTAGCATTTTCAGTGTGATCTCACTGATTTGTGTATGGTATTTTTAGGTCATATCGATCGCTATTCTTATAATTTGGCAGCCGGCACAGTTCGAACAAAAGGGTTGTGCTAATTGTTTTATGGCCGCCACACCAATTTCAACAATTAACGATCTATTTTGAACTAGATTTACAGAAAGTGAAAAATGTTGTATGTTTCCGTGGAATATAATTATTTTCGGGGTGATTAATAGAATGAATCAGAGTCTCACGTTTATATCCAACGAGTTTTAATACTCGACTCAAGGACAAGAGTTTTATGGCGAAACTAATTTTGTAACGTGGAAACAATTTAACATACGTCTTATTATTATTAGATCCTTCCAAAACTAAACCTAAAGTCATCAGTTTTTACTTTAACTGCAAACGCAAAACTCAAATGACATAACATCCGGCTTTAACCCAATTCCGAAATTCAAACAAAAACAGGCAATAATCTTGGCGAACCGTTCACACCTTCGCTTACTTAGAGGTATATCTGCGAATTCGCCACATACACACAATTTTCGGCAAGATGTCCGCTTGTTCGTGTTTGCATTCCGCAGAGAGTTCGACGTCTCGTCCAAGGCTACCGCCGCGGTATTTTCCGCCACCCTGCGGTGCCTCCATAGACTTACCAAGTTAAGAACTGACCAGTCGGGCGAATATTGCGACAGTTGTAGGGCCTTTTGGGCGAAAAGAAGACACTTTTAGGTTCTTTTAAGCGAATAGAATATACTCCAGTAAAAAAAAAATTACCGAAAGGCTGTAGGAAATGAGTGGCTTGCGATAAATTACGCCGAATTTCTACAAAATATTTCAAAAATACTTATAATCTATTTATGAATTTTAATAGCACGCAGTCCTAACTCCTTAAAGTGACGGCAATGTTAATTAAGTTACTTCTTAATATTCCTTTTCCTAAAATACGATCGAAAATTTTGCCATAACGAAACACAGCGAAAGTTGTAGCTTTTGGGGCGGTTCCAATAAAACACTGAAACATTCCTTAAATTGGAGGCACCCTTAATCTCTTCAGTGTTCCGCGAAACGTAACATGTACGATGTGTATCTTAACATAGTTTATGTTGCGCTGTTCGCTCGGATGTAATAACCTGCGTAAGTGCGTAGTATAATCCAAGGTATTCTATTTCTGATGTTGTATTTTGACCCGTTTTCGAGTCTGCAGTACAGATAGTATAGGTACGTATCAGATTGCAAATAGATTTTCTAGGAGGAGTTTCGGCGAAGTATTTTAGTTGATGAGACTTGAGGCTGTGACAGTCGTGTAAATACACGTGATCGTGGACATATGTAGTTTGCCGACGTTCCTCCGAGTGGCCTTCGAAGGTATGGGCACCTTGGAAGGTGTTAACCTTCGTAGCTACTCGGGCTTTTTATGTATGACCGTGCCCCGATACGGACGTTTTTCTCGTTGTTCTTTAATAAAATTCTATTTATTAACCATGTCATTTTAATTGCCCTTTTTGCTCGCACGTGATTTCCGCTTCGGTTAAATAACCGTTTTCATCACGAAAGCTACAGAAAAAGTAAAATTTTCCAGAAGGTGCTTAAAATATAAGTACCTATGTAGGTACTTAACAGTTCTGGTTATTTATATACTTACTTGAAACGGAATAACCATTTCATAGTATCGTATCCTTCGAATCTACGTTATCTACTTAATTTTTGGTGCATCCAAATATATTTACAGTCGGTTCTTTACTCCACATAAGCCACTCTCAAATTGCGCTGTCCTATTTCAGTATACCTACATAATCAATAATGTGTTTGGAACTTTGGACCTCGAAAAAGTCTACGAAATAAAAGGAAATGTTATTCCTAAACTCGATCTGTCTATAAATATACAACAAAGAAAAATTCAGGATACTGGAGACCTCTACGAAAACAGCTGTTCCAACAATAAAATCTATTCTTATGAACCTATTCAAGCGCCATCGCCATTGCGGACATTTTTTGCGAGCCAACGTTATGTAGTTTTAACGTTTTGACGTCACGACTTGAATCTTTAACCTTACGTATGCAAATGACCTGTCAATCTGCGTCGTACTTTTGGGAAGCCGTTCCGTACACTCCGAATATACTGTGTTTTGTCGTGACATCATGAGTACGCCCATACTTGACTGATTCAGTCTCGTGATTCATCTCATCTGAGTATTCAATGTACTGCACTCGGCTATGATATTTATGAAAGTAATAGTTGTAGTGTAAATTACAATGATTGGACATGATTAATCGCGGCCGTGACTGTAATAGAGAGAAATAGACATTTGTTTCAGTACAAATGGGATTCAGATGTCGCGGTTTTCATTTGTGAATTATGGCGTCGATTGGGTATAATTTTTTGATTAGCCTTGTTTGAGGTTATGATTTATCATTGGCCGTTTGAACTTGGATATTGGACACGGAGACGATACTTTACGTTTCTATCTTTCATCGATCATCAATTTAAAACTTACGAGTACCACATATTGCTTTTTAAATGTTTTAGAACTTGCTTTTGCATCCACATTTTTGCTATACATTGTAATTTCGTCATCTAGATTGTTATTCAATTTTTGATCTCTCTTGAATGTTGACCTGTCATGTATACATTTTGTCTGTAAGTCTGGTTAGATCTATAGAGGTATGAGGAACAGGGTGTAAAGTTCACTCATCCTCCATAGAAAAGGGAGGATCTTACGACCAGACGGGTATTGTGTCTGGTGGGCAACTGCCCAATGATTCATTTCAGGCCGTTGTATAATTATGCTAGTTGCGCGGTAAACTCTGCTTGCGAGATGCAGGATTTTGCGTGACGTCAGTATGACGCGTTGCTCGCATGTGGCGTTGTAGATACCGCTACAGATCCACCTACATTCTATTCTTATCTAGTTTGATCTATTCACCACTTCAAAATCAACTTTAACAATCAACCTGATCAGTGAGCTTATCTATATAAGTCTTCAATATTTGTACTCTCTGGCTATCATTGTGCATTGGCCAAGAGTGGGCAATGTTGATCAGTGCCAAACGCTCCTTTGTCCAATAACGAGGGAATACGTTCTGTTAGTTACTTTACACTTCTATTATTAGAAAGGAGTTTATAAACATTCTCGATTTACCAGAGATTATTTTGGTTGAGCTAAATTGGTGTGCCTCTTTGGGAGATTACAGTGAACCTGTCTTAATTAATTCAATCTGCCAAGCGTTTTCTCCCTATATCGGGGTCGGCTTCTAGTCTAACCGGATGCAGCTGAATACCAGCATTTTACATGGAGCGCTTATTTGACCTCTACAACCCAGGTACTGAGTAACACGATACCCAGACAGACGAACTTGTCTCAATATACAAATAAAACAAATTTCTAGATTGCATAGAACTCGTTCCGTTTTACATTAGAATTAGAATTTATTTATTTGTAGGAATGTAGTTTTACATAGTATGTTGTTAATACTTTTTTAATTTCTATACGTTCTACCACAACATAAAAATATTCAAATAATCTTATTTAATTAAGTAACTAAATACAATCGATTTTAAGTTTTAAGGCCGCAACCCTAAACATGGAATTCCTATTGTGTAAAACCAGATGCAAGGTTTTCAGAAGCCCATTACCTTAGCAAAGCAATTTTTGACAAAATAATAATATATACACTTACGTGTTCCTAGATATAAAAATTACAGCTCTCACATAAACCCAGGTGCCTGTAACCTCCGCCATTCTGTTTCATCTCAGTCTAAATTTAAAATTATGCCATCTTCGAAGATCTAGGAAAAAATGTTGGCATTCAGTAGAAGCAAGTTGACACGAACAGACTTCTAATTATATTGGAACACGTGACGTAGTAGACAGTCACATTATTAACACCATAGAGTCTCTGGTCTCTGTGGAATGTTCTATTTTAGCTGTTTTACGAATCTTAGGGCCCGATCATACGTACGACAACCACACCACAACGACAACACGTGGACGGGCGCTAATTTGTATAAAAATAAATAGTTTAATAGCACGATCACATTTGGCCGTTAAAATCAACCCTGTGAGTCATACCGACCATATCAAGGCGACGTCGCAGCCACAACGTAACCACAATAATCTCTCTGTCTGCAAACACTAGCCACAACGCAACCACATCACAATTACTGGCGACAACGCATACAAGACGCCACTGCAAAAAATTGCAGCGACATTATTCACACGTCACCACTCCGTGCCCACATTTTGTTGTGTGGTTGTGGTACGTGTGTACGAGCCCTTAATAGAATGGCTATTGAGAGCGTCTACATTTTTACATCAATGACCGGCACACGACTTGTTTAGTACTAAACATTAACTATTACTAATAAATTGTTAACGCGATTCTGCTAAATTTTCTGAGGTTAGCAATGGGCCGTTGAGTGCTTTGAAATCCTATTGCCAACCAATTTTGTACACCTTTGATTTGAACATTGAATTTGCGAAAACCGTAAGTTTTACGATTCGTTGAATAACTTCAAGTTTTTCGAAGTTAGCTTGTTATTCTCTATTATTTATTTTAGGTACCTAGATCCCACTTAAATCTTTATATTCAAATTCAGTAATATATTTCGTTGGATTCGCTAACTTATTCAAGTTTCACTTAATATTTACTTAAGAGCTAAGTAATTCTTACTTTACGACTGAATTCTAAATGATATTCCCCGTATTTTTATTATACTAGTTTTTTATTTATTAGTTTAATGGCCAGTAGAATTTAGGAATCTCCTAAATTCTATTTCTATACAAATAAAACAAAATCGGGTTAGTTACACCATTTATAAGTCAAGAACAGGTGGACTGATTTTTATGATCTTTGATTTGTTGGATTTGTCTCCGCCCTGAACAGCAGGATAACTTTTAAAACATGGGAAAATTAGTGAAAAAACATAACATATTTAATTTTCTCATACATTCGTTCTTCTTTCATTCATTCTTCTTCATTCTTAATGATTCTGAGGTTGTACAAAGTTCGCCGTGTCAGATATACAGGGTGTCCCTGGAAGTATGGATCAAATTGAATAGGGGCGTGGCCAACGTCATTTCCAAACTTTTTAACCCTAGGAAAGTCGGTGAATATTTTTACGGGTCAAAGGTTATGACCAATTTTTATTTTTTTTCAATCATTAGCATAGTGCTGAAAAAAAAATACTATCAGGGCTATCAATTTAATCTTTTTAGATAGCCCTGATAGTTTTTTTTTATGATTTTTTTCTTTGAGCTCTATGCGAAGTGATTGAAAAAAACACGTATCACACAGTCAGGACAGTCGCATGTATCTTGTTAATAACTAAAGACTTAATTGTTAGTTGTTCTGATCTCAAGTGAAGATAAAATAATCCGTTTGACGTATACGTAAGTACTGAGGTTATTGTGTCGTTGTCAGCATAGAAAAGTGTCAAAGAACTGTGTGACGCGCTGATTCATTTTGCGTAGATATGGAAGATTCTTCAGCTGTTTTAACTTCTTGTTTGTTTCATATGTTGAAAATGACGCGTTTTCTTCTAAAGTTTTCATTGATATGAATGAATATGAACAACTTTCATTATGGGAACAACTCTGAAATCACAAAAAATCTGCTGTTTAATACAAAAGTTCCGTACTACTAGACCAAAATGTATGAAACAGTTGATTTTATTTTTCGTGATTTTAAAGTTGGTCCCATAATGAAAGTTGTTCATATTCGTGGGTAGAACAGCCTGTAAAAATTTCGAGACGGTAAAAAAAATATCTGGTATAAGAATTGACGATTACTTATAGAGGTCAGAGAGAGAGGGTAGAGGTTAGAGGGCAGAAAGAGAGAAAGAAAAGAAAAATTGGTTTATTTGTTACAGAAACACGTGCATACAAAAATATAATATTAATTCTATTATTAAGGAAAAATAAATAAATAAAAACAAAATATATACTTAACTATAATTACGAGCACAAAGCAGGATAGTCGACGACTGCACGTCATGACTGTGACAGAAAGGCTTCCACTCAGCACGATGCTGTACTATAGGGGACCCACAGCACAGTGCTGATTTTCAGTGGTTACCTGCGGGTATTAGTTACTTACTGAGCAGTGGTGGGCTGTGGTGGCCAAGTGGTAAACGGCCGCGACTTACGAGTTAAAACCAGAATATCCTAAAACCAAAACTTGGAAGACATCTGGCATCCACAAACCCGCACTGGGCCCGCGTGCTCGAATATGATCCACTCCTTCTCACCGAGAAGAGGCCTGTGTTGCATTGGGAACATTATAGGCTGATTATGCTATTAGGTACTTTATCTTTTCTTACTCAATCTCTGGATTTGTGATCGCTGTGATAATCTCATAGAATATAATAGACGTAGTATAACAAGTTGCATATAAACATAGCTAGCTGTATTGTATCAAAGCATGGCATAACTTCTATAAATAACATGTCAAATGTGTGTACGACAAGTATTCTGTTCATAGAATTGTTATGCTGTCATCCTTAATGGAGATATGAGATTGTGGCAATGCATAGATGACGTAAATATGGAGGTCTGTGTTTATTAACGCCCTGATTTAAGGTCTAACTCATGGCTAGATCTGATAGATGATACTGATTTATGAAAATGGATGGGTCCATCTACAGTTTACAGTTTTATTGAAATAATTGATTTACATAATTAATATTTACAAATTAGGGCTCTAAACTAGTGGTAGGTAAGAAATAATTGGATTCTACCTGAACTAGGAATAAACCTGTATCTCAGGTATCTCACTCAAGTGCTAATACATAAGTCATCATCTGTCTAGCCTTTTCCCAACTATGTTGGGGTCAGCTTCCAGTCTAACCAGATGCAGTTGAATACCAGTCTTATCTGACCTCTACAACCCAGTTACTGGATAATACGATACCCCTTGGTAAGACTGGTTGTCAGACTTTCGGGCTTCGGACTACTCGTAACGATTGTAAAAGATCCACGAATGACAGCCAGGACCAACGGCTTAACGTGCTTTCCGAGGCACGCAGGGGTCACGGTATCTAAAGATGGCCACCCATCCACAGACCAACACCGGCAAGCGTAGCTTAACCTGATCGATCGACCTGTGCGGCTGTTATTATTTAGCCACGGGCCCCTCTGCTTATCCTAACTAATATTATAAATGCGAAAGTAAGTTTGTTTGTTACGCTTTCACACTAAAACGGCTGAAAGGATTTGGATGAAACCTGGAGAAGGACATAGGCTACTTATCATTCTGGATCGCAGACGAAGTCGCGGGCAACAGCTAGTTATCTAATATTCCCACAATAGAAATTAATTGATCTACTTTAATTAAATTGAAATATATTCAAATTGAGCAAAATAGTAGGTATGCTACTTTTTGCATCATCGTAAGACATTTCTGCAACCATATTCTATTATGATTTTTGCAATATTACATTTTTTAATAAGGTCGCGTTTAATTTGTCGTACAGAAAAAATTGCCGTGTCAACAAAAATGTTAAGATTGCATGTTTACTTATAAGTAGATAATATAAATTGTAAAAAATAAAATTAATTTTATGTATTATAACTAGTAAAAGACAAAATAATAATAATCTGCAGGTAGGTACTGTGTAATTCCTGATGTAAAATGTAATGTGGGATATGGTCTTCCAGACCGTAGTCCGGCCATGGCGGCGAATATCAACTCGACGTAGACTAGCCATCGGCACGGGAGATAATAAATAGTGGACAAGTTTAGTGTGTGCAGACACAGTTGGACTCTCTTCCGTCACTCTCAAAGTCCGGTGGGACGGCAATCCGACACGACCGGAGAGAGGTTAAACGCAGGACCAACAGCTTCACGTGCTTTCCGAGGCACGGGGGTATCTCGGGGATGTAAGTTGATTGAGTCACAGAAAAGGACAGTAGGATAGGACTCCATGCATTAATTAAGCTTACCAGCCATTTGATATTCTCAAGAAGTGGTTAGTACATAAAGTCATAGTCATGACTTGATTAGATAATGACACTGATTTAAGGAATTGCATTCCCGTCTGTCTGTACTGCGAGATTCCCAGTTACGTAGGCATTGTATGAGTACCAAAAGGGGAAAACAAGATCCTCAATTGATAAAATTATGCTATAGTATCCTTTGATCTTTTAACCATTTGATATTACAAGAATTTATGGTGTTCTTAAAGCTTGTACTACAAAATACCGTATAATTATAATATATACATATACAGGTTGAAATTGAATACATGCGACAGATCGAAATGGCAGATTGTACTCATCATTATGAACAACTTTTACTATGGGACCAAACCTGAAATCGCGAAAAAAAATCAGCTGTTTCCTACATTTATGTTCTCATTAACTCGTCAAAATGTAGGGAACAGCTGTTTTTTTTTTTGATGAGTACAATCACCCATTTCGATTTGTCGCATGTTTTCAATTTCATCCTGTATATATATATAGGTAGTCTGTTTTTTTGCTATTGTCCTCATCGTCCGTTACAGACCACAAAGTGTTTATAGTGGTTGGTTGCTAATCACCTTTAAGTACTCTTGAGAGTATTGATCCAGTCTCATATAGCTCCGTCAAAGAATACGAGAAATCCATTAATCGAGGCTGAAGTGGATAGAGATCATTGGTCTTAGGTAGATACGTGCTTCATACGAATTACTACTAGTATTTGCTTTGTTAGTCCAATAGGAATGACAATGATTCTGCTTTGACTTGTACAGTTGAAATAGATACAAAAGGACCAATTTTTTTTACCGTTTAAAACGGTTTGTCACCTCAGACCAAATAAAAAACCAAGACAAAGCGCTAAGAACGAGGCAGTGAGGCATGCCAAAATTACGTCTCCGCTCTGTGCATACACGCCCACACGCACACATTTACAACTATTTACAATCAAACTACGTCTCACTAAGTGCACACATATTTACGAAACCGGCCTCACTTTACTGTTGACAGCCCTCTGTCTTGGTTTTTTATTTGGTCTGAGTTTGTCACAATATAAAAATTTGCACTTTTTGAGTTATTGACCCGTATTTATACCGTTAGTCTGCTTACCTACGTTGTTTTGTTACTTATTTATTATTTATATAATAATATACTTTATTGTACATGTCGGAAAAGGCCCAGACATCAGAAGTAAAACTCAGGTATGGCAATATACAAATTTATTTTAATCGAACGATCAGTTATCTTAAATCTAGAAAATACAAGAATGAACAAAATTGATTAAATAACTAATAATGGCAGCGAGGGCGGTCTCATAGAGTAGTACTGACTGTCAGGGACAGTGGTCCATACATCTACCGCAATAAAGACAGTACTAACTGTGAGACAGCGTTCGGGCAGTACTGACTGTCGAGAGACAGGCATCTCGTAGTTGACTTTTAGAGGTCGTGACTACTTAACACCGGACTATCCTGTGGCTGCCTTAAGTGAAACTCAAAGCCTCCAGGGGCATAAAACTAACTACATTATGCTAAGCGACTACGCACTAAGGGCACCCCCTGTGGGGTACGAACCTCGGCTTATGGCGTCGCTGGAGAGGGCAGCAAGAAGGGACAGGCTGGATCACAATTATATTATTTAAGCTTGATGGAGTCGGCATTTCCTATCTGACTACTTTGAGAAGAAATGCCGAAACAAACTCAGAGGTCACAGTCGGGAGTTTAAAGCTACTGGCTCAGCTGCGGCGCGGGCTGGCACTGCATCGGGCAAGGACGTGCCGACTCAACAGCGCAGCTCCTTTTAAAGGCGATCGCTAGTGGAGGGGAAACCGTTACAATATTTTACTGGTTTGGATACCAAGTCCTTTAAGCCAAATGATTGATAAAGTGAATAATTTATCTAGGATGCTTCCGCACGTGCACGTTCCACTAGCGCCATCTAGTCGCCGTCTCTCGCAGCTGCTAAATAATATGGCTGCCGTCATACACCAGAAAATACATAATAAAAAAAAACGATTATTGTTCGTCTAGAATAGATTGAGGAGAACACTCAGGGTCAAATTAAATTAGTTTGTGAAACTCCGCGGACGGGTCGGTATCGAAATCTAAAGACGATAAAACAAAAAAAATATTATTTTGGTGATTTTTTTTGGGGTCACCGACTGCAGTTAGTGCAGGTCACGTAAAATATCAGTTTAAAACTCTGCTTTTTATTGTGTAAACTTCACAGACGACACGACAAAACTAAAGAAAACAGATTTTCTCAACTCATGCCTCAAGTAACAACACAACCAGCGTTCGTTGAATCCTACATAAGAAAATAGGTAGCTCGTTCAGATGCCAATGTATACGCTTTTATAATAAACTACCAAGCCACGTTCAAGATCTAAGCCTTAATAAATTCAAATCATTCATTAAACGTAAGTTGTGCCAGAAAGCTTTTCATACCGTTAAAGATTATATTGAGGACAAAAAAGCTTGGGATTGAGCTGCTTCCAATTTGTTTTACATTTTGAATGTTTTTTTTTTTTTTCTATGTACACATTGACATTAATGAATTTTATTTAAACAATGACATTTGCTTACTTTGTAAAGTATTATATTATTTTAATTATTGTGCATGTGAAGACAATGTGGGTCACTTTTTTTTAATTTTTATTATTCTCTCTGTTGTGTTAGTTTTTGTCTAGGTCTGGCAGTTTGAGTAATTTATGTGGCCTACCCAAATGTCCTTTCTTTGGTATTGTTCGTCGAATCGTTGAGCTCCTTAAGTTTTGAGTTGAGCTACACGATTTCTGACAAATGCGTGCACTGACTGGACAGGGCCTCTCAATCTGTGTGGTTCTTTCCTCAAAAGACCATCTCAGACATCGATCTACATGGTCTTCATATAACCTGACCAAGATTATGATGTCTGGACTTTAAAAGAGACTGTGACCTCTGAGTTTGTTTCGGCCTTTCTTGTCAGAGTATTCAGATAGGAAACGCCGACCTCATCTAGTTTTATAAAAAATATGATTGACGTGTAAAAGTGTTTGTACAAACCTACTTACAAAATAAAATCATTTATCATTTACAAAACATGAAATAGCCCTAGCTAATTTAATACGACCCTGTATAATAATGTATTTAAAAGTAATTCAAGGATCATTGTTTGCAAAATAGTTTCGAAATCTTCAGTTATTTTTCTGTGACATTGTTAATCAATCAACAAATCAGGCTCATAACATTTTGAAGTATGTTTACATCCATTGTTACAGTTTGTTAAGTTTTCTGATTAATTATTTACCAAAACCTTTTGTAATTCTGTCAGGTGTTTATAATGTAAAACAATGTATCCGAACGGGTAATACTGTGCTATATTTACGCAGTATTAGGATCGCCTTGAAACTTTGGACCTCTAAACTTAATTAATGAAACTGTGGAACAATTGGTTATGGGTGTTAATGATATAATGTCAATATTTTCGATTCGATTTGATTATATCACGCGATTTCTTACTAATATTTGAAAACTGTGACCTGTAAACGTAATTCTCAGTTCGAATTGTGTAGTTTTTGTTGTTTCTTCTTAAAGATTTTCTGATCTATACAAGCCGTCTGCCTGATGGGAATTCCCACTGGCAAAAATGGCAAACTTCCATACAAACTGTCATCCCCCATCTAACCCATGTAGGGGATGATTTATTAGGAATCGTTCCTTAATGCTGACCTTCGTTATAAGAAGAACTCTTGTCCAAAATTTCATGCTTGCAGACCCAGCAGTTTGCGTTGCTGCGTTGTCTGTTATGCATTTTATTTATTATACTTAATGGTAACTTTATTTATTTTTTATTTAATCTCACTAACTAACAAATCGTTTTTCCCTTCAAAATTAAATCCGGATTCTCAGACTTTCATTTCATATTATGAGCCTGAATCAAATTTATTCGATCTTCACAGATTGTATCAGTTTATTTTGTTTCTAAACTGTTTTGGTTTTTTAAATTAACTAATATCACAGCAATATCTATTCCATTTGATTAACCACTAAGTACCTAGTTTTAACCTTATCGTCATTAAATAATTCATTTTCTAAAACTGCTGTACAATTATTAGTTTAAAGTTAATAAAACAAACGTACGACATAAGGGAACAAAGACTGGAGGAAAAAACCCAATTCCTAGCATATATTACACGGAAAACCGTACACACGATGTTAATTACATTTTAATTTATTTCATTAAATGACAGATTGTATTGTCATGCAAGCAATGTACGCAATAATGCTGATTTACAAGTGGTAGGATCTCTTAAAACAATATAAACTTTAATTATGTTGTACGATATAAGGTCAGTCGCCCAGTTAGCGCTGGATTATCATAATTAGGTGGCCATATTCGCCGACACAATTTGATTAATAGTCTTTATATTTGGCTATGGCACCTAGTTCTAATCGATGGCTGTTTTTGAGCATGTATTTAAGATCGACCTCTTACTTGGCGTGGATTCGTAGGTATGTGTTTATAGAATATTCGTAATTCATACGAATATGAAGTACTTTGGCAGTGGAGTGACACAAATGGGTAGTTTCCAACTAATATTATACAGATGTTTATGGGCAGTCTCAGAATCGTCACTCTCCAATAGGACTTGAGGGTAGTTGAAATAGCTAAAGAGCATAAAGCTTAGCTTACCAATAAGAAATGGTCTGAATATATCTGTGTAAACGACAGCAATTGTCTTTGAGAACAGTAGGTTCTAAAATAATGCTATTTTTTAACCCCGACGAAAACAGAGGGGTGTTATGAGTTTGACGTGTGTATCTGTGTGCCTGTGCCATCGTAGCTCCCAAACGGATGAACCGATTTTTTTTTTTGTTTGTAAGGTGACTTGTTGGATAAAGAGGTTTTCATTGTTCACATTTAGTGGCATGGAACCATAAGACCATTCAGTTGTTCACAGTTCGTCGATAAAACTGTTTTCCTGGGGATCACGCTCGACTCAAGGCTACAATGGGGTCCTCATTTAACATCTCTTTCAGGACGGTTAAGTTCAGCAGCTTATGCTGTCAGAAAAATCCGTCAATTTACTGATGTAGATACCGCGAGACTAGTTTATTTTAGTTACTTTCATAGTATCATGTCATACGGTATTTTACTTTGGGGACGGGCTGCAGACATCGAGTCTATTTTTATTCTGCAGAAAAGAGCCATCAGAGCCATATATAATCTTCGCAGGCGCGATTCTCTTAGGGAACTGTTTAAGGAAATTAACATCATGACGGTGCCTTGTCAATATATCTACGAAAACATCATGTATGTAAGGAAAAATTTACATCTTTTTAGCAAAAGAGGTGAAAGACATAATTATAGTACTAGAAATAGGGATCTATTAGTTAACCAGGTTTCAGACTGGCTAAAGTAGACTCATCTTTTATGGGGTACTGTTTAAAATGTTATAATAAAATACCTCCCCACATTCTTCAACTGAATGAGACAAAATTCAAGTCTTGTATAAAACGCACACTATGCAGGCAGGCATATTATAAGTTAGGGGATTACATCGTTGATAAAGATGCCTGGCTCAATGCTGGTCCTGCTCCACAACCACAACTAATTGATTAACTCTTGAAAATACTGTTGGAGCTGTTGAAGATTGTAAGACTATCTTTGCATTGTATAAACTCAATTTCCTTTATATTGTATAATTGCATAGCACAAATGTGAGTTCTATGTACTGTAGTGCTACCATTTACCGGGTAATGATAATAATGTCTTTCATTGACTTGAATGTGCCCTGGCGGCTGATAGTATGTCATGCTCACTAAAATGTCTCGCTAACGGTGGCGTGTGTGTTGGATCATTTAGCTCCCTTCAAAATGGTTGAGCTGAATGGTGCTGATCTATGCGTCATGTTCGTGAACGGGCGCCGTCAGTTGGGACTGGTCATCACTTGGCTGCCTCGGCTTATTTTTAATTATTTTACTTTTGGATTATTGTTTTGTTAAGTACTATTTGCTGTACTCTGGACACTTTAACGCGTACGTATATTTTTTTTTTTTTACATCGTTCTCACATATAATTATAAATTCAACATTAATGATGTAACTAATATTTTTGTAAAATACAATTTAAAAGAGTGTCCATGGAGTTTCTTGCCCGTTCTTCTCCATAGGTACCTACGCTTTGGAATGGGCAACTAGCTTCATATTTTCTGACTGACCTATTGACAATTCAAAAGTGCCTGTAAATGGTTTAATTGAAATAAATGCTTTGAGAGTTTGAGAGTTTGACATAAGTTGTTCAGTGACTGCAGTTGGAAAAATATAATGATTAAACTCTTTTGTTACAGAGGCGTCAAAAACTATACTAATTATATATCCAAAAATACATTTCGTTATAATAATGACAAATATATGCAGAAAATCTGACTCTATTGACTCTATGATCCGTAGTTTAGCATCACTGAAAGCCTTTACATTAATTAACTGTAATAACACGCAAAAAACAGCTGCAATGATCCTATGGCGCGCCTCAGTTCAGAGCCATAACGAAAAAATTAATACCGCGATTTGCATGCCTAATTTTGGAGTAAACTCAGTGTCACACGCCCAAAACTGGTAATA
This sequence comes from Gortyna flavago, assembly GCA_963669345.1. Taxonomy (NCBI): domain Eukaryota; kingdom Metazoa; phylum Arthropoda; class Insecta; order Lepidoptera; family Noctuidae; genus Gortyna; species Gortyna flavago. Next base: position 16,283,173 of record OY770136.1, on the reverse strand, counting down.
TGAGATTTGATCAAATTCTTTGTATCGTCCTGTTGAGCGCGACCTTCAACGCTCACAGCAGACTGTTTAACATCAAACACTAGACAAAGACTGTGCAAAAACGTGGTACACGGGCGAAGTAAAACACACCACGTACAGGTGAGTCCGAAGGCCCCCCGAAGTAGTCTCTAGGCGGAATGTTTCGCGATATGACATCATGTGCCACTGACCCACCGAGGCCGCCGGCGTTTTATTAGATTACACTATTCAACGTCGCCGCTCCGCACTCGCGAGCCATTGATCTTGCCATGTTCTACACTTTTAGTGCTCTTGCATTTCAATTCGGTGATCACGTTTTTTTTTTTTTAAATAAATAATTAGTCTGTCTCGCCGCAATGAGTTGATGGAATGCCTGGGAAATATGTAATCGATGATCCGGATAGCTATGAACATTATTTGTGATTGTAAATTCAGCTGTCGATGTTGTTTCGTTGTTAAAACTAGTAATAACATAAGCAATGGTTATCTTGATACAATAACGGATGAATTGATATTGAGTTTTCTGAAAGTTTTTTCCAGTTTTGTTTCGAGGAAGTTGTCTGTGGATTTTTAAAACAATTGAGGTTCCATAATGCGGATATGCGATTAGCTTTTATTTTATTGTTCAATACAAACACATATTATTCGCGAGTACTTTTTTCAAAGTACAAATACACGTACCTAGGAGTCGTATTCCGCAGTCCTTATTAAATATTGAAATAAATAACTCCGTCTACATCAGGAAAATCAATAAATTGCGTGGCATTGGTATTTATTAGTGTTTGTGTCTCCATTCCCACGTTGACTGAACGTAAAGATTCGATGAATGAGGTATCATAAACATAACTTAATCCCACGAGACGTTGTCGGCTAATTGTACTTAGAATTACTGAGACACGTAAATAATTTTATCACTTCTTCTATTATTGCTTTTCCTACGTCATTATCCATCGGTATAAAGCCGTTTAGACGTAACAAGTAGAAGTTAATTATGTTATCTTGATGGGTTCCTCAGGGGACCATGTTTGGGTCGTAATGACTACCAGCAGTTTATTGTTTTGTTTATATTTATATGTTACGGTACTTAGATTAGAAATGGCGTTTCATGAGATTTCTATTGTTATTTGAATGGATCATTAATTACTCTCTACTTTCAAGTATATTAATTTAGGATTTATTTATTAAGATTCTGATTAGATAAAAAATTGTAGAGAAGTCTCGAATAACATGTCTGCATAGTAATGAAGTAATGATACATGTGCATACATTATCGCATAATAATAAAAACTTGTCATTATTGATTTTGCTTCGGAACAGTTTGAAAAAATTCAATGAATGTACATACATAAAGTAATCCATGCATATGACCACGTCTTTCCTGCACTGTGTCTGTATGTTTTTACTTCTAGAAATATTTAAATGGTATGTACACCGTCTGTGTGTTGGAAATACTTTAGGATGAATCTTAACGTAGTATTGCGAATACGCAGAACGTTTTTGTCCCTTTACGTCTCTATTTTGTCAAATATTTGTGTTTCACCTTTATTTGAAGGGGGTTTTTATGGTGATTACAACAGCTTACGAGGATTCAAGTAGACAAATGATTAGAGCCTGTTTTATTTAGAATTTAGAACGGCTTTTTAACCGACTTCCAAAAAGGAGGAGGTTATATGTTCGACTTTATGTATGTTTTTTTTTTTGTATGTTCACCGAATTGTGGATGGATTTTTTTGTTTGAAAGGGTATACTCCCAAGTTGGTCCCATCGTCAGCAAGTTGGAATCTGATGAGAGGATCCCATGGAAATCGAGGGCAACCCTCAAATTTTATTGGCAAACCTATAGCGAATTGGATATTTTTTAGAGTAACTTGAGCATTTGCTCTCGGAAATCATCATTTGGTAAAGTGGAGCTGATGATGAAGACCACAGACGGCCATCGGAACTACTCAATGATAAATATTTCACGGGTTGCGATTCGATTACTTTAATATGGTTGCTAAGAAATTTATGCTCGTCACAATGCTTATAGTGAATGGTTGTTGAGGAGTTCTTCTGGTTCTTACAAGGAGAACTCCTCAACAATTAACGTCCCAGCATCGGGAAAAGCAATATTTTGTAAAAGGTGATGAGCAGTTGACGTTAGGCTATTGTAACTTAGATAAATTACAAACTTTCTCACTAAAAAGTGAAAAATAAAAACTTTTTTACAAAAAAACAACCGACTTCCAAAAAAAACTACAAAGTGATAAATAACTTTAATTTCGGAAGTCGGTGTCAATAAACGAAAATGCAGAAGCAACGACACCGACTTCCGAAATAAAAGTTATTTATCACTTTGTAGTTTTTTTTGGAAGTCAGTTGTTTTTTTTGTAAAAAAGTTTTTATTTTTAACATGCTACCATGCGTAAAATCTACTCAAAAAACTATTGAAAAATTCAGCTTCTTAAATAGTTTGTTAAACTTAATCATTTGCAACATTTAGACTGAATTCTGACCGTGAACGTGTCAGACCGAAAAAAACCGATCGATTGCGATTGTAATAACGGCCCAGCATGGATTCTAACTATTCTTGCAGCCAACAATGAATACAAACCAATCGCTAACATCTTTGAAATTAACTCTGGATGAGCGTTTTTTCCCAGCACTAAAATTCTAGACCAAATCTTTGTTACTTTATTTCTAGTCTTCAATTTCACAGTTAGGCATTCAGTAAGTTTTTTCTTGTTTTTAAATGTACTATTTTATTTATTTGTGTACACAGTTTTTTGCCAACGACGACATTATGAGGTCATTCGGGTGCTCTGGGCTCCGTTTTGGCTCGTGTAAACGGTGTTTCCAAGTGTCTGCTTAGTTTTTTTTGCCGTTTCGACTGGATAAACCCGGAAGGTCAATTGGTCTTTTTATCCCTTTTGTGCTTTGGATAAACTCGTTACATGCATTTGTTAGCCCCAGCAGTTATCTTTTAATTAACGGTCGTAATCTTCAAGTTCAGAAATAATACTGTGTAATTTATGCGTTGATTGTGGGGTCTCATCTGCTATTTTCCGCTGTCCACGGCCATCAAAATCATTATGTAATTAGTTATATTCAATTATGAAAAGTATTGTATTTTACTTCATATAACGAGACCAACCTTCTGTAGTAACTTCGTATTTATTTTATTTCAGAATTTGGTAATTTTGCTTTAAATTATGACTAATTATTACTTATGATATGATGTACGATGTCAATGTAAGAAACGGCCAAGCCACATATTTTGACTAAGGTGTAGAGTTTGTGAAGTTGGGGCTTGTAGAGTTAGAAGCTTGGCTCTACATGAGATCTGATAACTTTTTGACAGTGCGAGCCATAATATGTGATCTCGTCTTGGCAACATTTTACAAGAAAATGATTTTTGTGGGATTTCACATCTTTTTGTAACTTGCTTATGAATTTTTTTTTCTATTTCTTTTGGTGTGTTTTACTAAAAATCCTGAAATATGTGTTTTATTATTTATAATAAGGAGTCCCTATATCAATTTTCAGACCTCATCAAAATTTGCGGAAGTCTCATACAAACTTCCATTCCCTAGTTTAAGGGGTTGGAGGGTAAAAGTTCTAATACTAGCTTACATCAGGAAGTACCCTAAGAGTTTTGGTGATCGTCAGTCAGTGACGAAATCGGGTTTATTTAGATATCAATGAAATCTAAACTACAATATGTTTAATAAGTTCACTATTGACATCATATCCCGAGAATTTTGTTTATCTGGTATAATCCAAACCCAACTTATGAGGGTTCAAAAAAACGACCAAGCGCTTCGAGAAAAGGTAGTTAGCCCTGTGGTCACGTGAAGTTTTGACTGTAGTCGCCGAGAAATTTCCTTAAAACGGAGACGCGCTTTCGGCCCCATCCGGAGCGAAAATATATGGTTCTAAATCAACCTACGTCCATATCAAGGAGAAAAATTCCGAATTGCTGAAAAAAAAAAAGAAAACCTTGGACAGAAAACTGCTGATACCAGCTGGTTTTATTATCTACTGACCATGTAAAGGATCAAAATGAAATCAAGATTGATTGTGATAACTTCCACCGATTCGATTCTCTCGTCAAATTATTCCTGCAAAATAGTATCAAGCGAATTTCCATAAGTAACATTATGGAATTTTCGCAGTTGAATAAAACATATCCATTCATTTAATACCGTAGTAGATATATACGTAGGTTTGTACATCTCCTAACGAAATTACAGGACCACTCTAATCTTTAATATTAAAACTCACGGAACAAGAAAATATTTTCGGCAACTTATAAATATGTAAAACGCAAATTCACCAATAAAAAACATTGTAACTTGATGTACCAGCAAATTGTCCCAAATCTTGGGTCATTTATCCTTATAGCCTCTTTTTCGGGTAGTATTGGTTTTTATCTGTGGCCCTCGGAATGTGTATGAGTAGTTTTTCTAAGCGTGTTTAAGACAGGCATAAAGTTTCTAAAAAAGTGTGCGAAGTCTAGTATTATCTGATTTATATTTGCTGTAAGTGGGAATATTCCATTTAGTTATGTCTTGTTTTTATTTGCGTGTCTATTTAACGGCTTTGTGTGGATAAGTTGTGTTATTAAATCTATTATTTTGTTTTCGTATCATATTCAATATTGTCATTATTTTTGTACTTGTGTATAAGAACTATATCCTCAAAATTATATTTGTTTCCTATAAAAATTCTCCTTGTTCCTTCCATATAACGTAACCCATGTATTAAATCTATGTATGTATTATACTTCGACCTTTAATTAGCTGTAGTAAAGTGACACTTCTAAATAACTCATTTCGGACTGCGTTTAGAGTTAAGCATGTCAAATAACTTTCGTTTGTTACACTATTCTGTACTAGAAAAACAAGATTTGGTTGATGGCCGCGAAAAAACAAAAAGACGCCAATTTCAGTCATTTAAGTAACACATATATAAGCTGTCATTTTACTGCAGCTAATTAAAAGTCCGACTATAGTATTGTACTCATGTGAGTGACATTTGTCTTTATTGGTTTCTTTAAACCTAAAATCTTACGCTAGGAATTTCAATCCTTTCCATTAATTAATTTGCTTCTTGAGACTAATGACTCGCGTTCTGTTTCAGAATTTAAGCGAAACCCAGATCTGGGGCATCTGATATTTCGTAATATGATATTCAGTTTTCATGACTTTATATGTACCGTCAAAGAATGAATATGTTAAGGACTTTAAGGTTAATTTTTATTTAAACCATATAATTTTTCCGACTACGCCATTGTCAGTATTTTGAATGAAAATGGTAGTCCTTAAAGGTGACTTGCGCCCGCTATGTAGAAAAGGAATTTGGTTGAAAATTGCCTATTGCTTCTTGAGCGCACATGTTGATTAGTTTTTCTTACTTTGTTATTTCGTCTCCAATATTTAGTGGGTATTAAACCTAAAATGTTCGACTAAATCTTCGAAGATATCATGGAAAGTTTCCGCTACAAAGTCAAAGCTTCTAAATCCGTCACCACTAAACCGACGGTCACAACAAAATCCGTTCTAAATTCTAAAATCGTTCGCGAACGCCATAATGGGCTGGTCCGCTTTATACACTTTAAACTGGAATTCTACGCTCACTTACAACTATGTAGGTATTTGTATGAAAGTGAAAATGTTCGACTTCCCCGACCTGCTATTGTGATGGCTGGGCCGTGACATAGCGGCCTTGATAGGTCATCGTTTCTCACATGGGGATTGTAAACAAAATTATGGTGTTTGTGTGGGTGTATCGCATTTGGACCATTGTTTTGTTGGTTTTTAGGACATTTTGGTTGGCTGTACAGTTTTGTCTGGCTGTTGGTATTGGCTGGTATAACAGGGCTTTAGTCATGTACTAGTGGGTTGGTTAGAATTGTTGAATCATCAGCTACTTTGAGTCACCGGTTTCCCTTCTAATGTCGATTATGTTAAAGTTCAACTTGTCTCCAATACTATTATTGTAGATCCCTAAAGAAACAGTTATTTGTATTTTAACACTAGCTTTGCCTGCGAATTCATTCGCGCGAATGTCGGAAAACACAGACAGACACAAAATTTAAAAATATAGTTTTTTTTGTTACAAGTTCCGTATATGCATTTAGTAAAAAGCTGTTATTTTGACATTACAAACAGATATTTTTTCATTTCATTTATTTGTATAGATTTATTTTTCATTTGATTTCTTTATCCCGTCTTTTTTCGTCACCCAACGAAAGTATTTCATCGTAATTATTTCATCACCCCAGTGTCTCTTCTATCGACGTGTTTAAATATTCTAGTAAACTGTGACAATAAAATTAATATGTCGTAGTGCTAATCAATTTGACAATAAGGAAACAATTCTTCTTGTTTTACTGCGTAGTAACATTTCATTTTGTTAATCAGAACTGTTGTGTGTCATTGCTTATATATTTATAGCTATAACATTAAAAATTTAATTGCCTTATCGTTGGGTCGTGTTTGAATTCCCTTGAAGTGTGAATGAAGCTTTGAAGAGTTCTCTAAAACGAAGCAATTTGTTAAATGATCAGGTTTATTCGATCGTTTTCATGGTGGGTTACTTTAGAGGAAATTATAGGATTTATCACGAATGTAGGCACCTTTGATTGCTGCTACCGTTGCTGTTACCGGCTGTGGCAGAAGTAATAAGTTCAAAGGTGACTCGGGTTTCTTTTTTATAGTGGTACAGCCCCATTCAAACTTTATGGCGACTCGGAACATGAAGCGAGTGTCGAAAAATAGTGTTACAGCCAAATTAGACCGATTTTAAATTTTACGTAGAAACGGAGATTTCCAGTTATCTTTTTTTAAAGAAGACTGTTAGAAAATATTCTTTACTAACTTTTTAGATCTTTGCATCCTACTTATGCGTATGAAGTTTCATTAAAATCGGTTCATTCATTTCTAAAAACAAGGGCTTGAAAGTTTGTATCAAAAGCCGGACGACATAAACGCTCTTAACCATCACCCTTGACGATTAGAAAATGTTCACTGACCTGAAGTTTTTCAGCTTTTTATGTAACTTGGTATTCCCCTCACCTAAATTACCATGTTGTAGATCCTTTGTTACCTACTTACTTACTTACTTACTTTGTTTTTTATACTGTACTAATAACTTGGATAACGTTCATCTGACACCTCAATATTCCCAAACTAGAAATTCCATGCACAAAAAATCCAACTACGAAAATTTGTAACAATTACAAATAAAAATGATTAAATGATCATAACCAATTATATTTAATCACTGGCCCAGTATTATACGGGCAGGGCGGTCGGACATGCTTCTCTTGGCTCGAGTTAGAATAATAATAAATAAATGGGAATAATAGGAAGCGCCCTATGTTATGTGGCGAGGTAAAATCGCGAGGGGATGGACATCAGTAGAAAGTTTAAATACCATACAAATGTAAGTATACAGAAGACTTTAGAATGGGTATACATTTTTAATTGCACAATAACCCCTTTACTAACAAACGTATTATATATATCAGATGAATAGTTAGATACACACCGATTTCTCTCTTTCAGTCATCAGTAATTTGACTTTCGTAAGAAGAAGATAAAGCGTTGTGTAAATATACAACGTTTATTAATTAGTAAGGTTCACAATTTTGTAAAATTCAGTTCGTAATGGCTTCATATATCAATGAGAACTATTGCACTAGAAAAACCCGATTTAATTTTTGCTTTGTTCGGGTGACGGAATCAAAACTGGATGGACATTCTTGTTGCTAAATTCATGACATAGGTAAGTCACAATATTTATCACTTTAGCTATAAAATCCTCAGTCAAAACTCGCTAGAGTGAATAAAATAAATGATGAATTCATCCTTACATGATGAGTCAACAAGGCCCCATTTGACATTTTGCTAGGAAAGTAAGCAACATAGCTGATATGGAACATAAAGCTTATCTTTACGCTCTCTCTGCCACGGTGTCAGCAGAGAAGACGAAGCGGAACTATCTGCAACATGTAAAGATAGACACAAAGATTTAATTATTAATAATCGACAGGTTGTTGTCCATTAACGACGAGCTCACAATTTATACCCGTTGTTTTCGATTTTTGGGGTTAAGCAGAGAGTACAGATAGATGGTAAAACTTATGTATTGAACTGGAGTGCCAATTGCAAATGCATAACCCCCTCGTTTTTTAAGTCTGTCGAAAATAGTGTTGTTAATCTGTTAACATAAACATAATCAGCGTATAATGTTCACTGCTGAGACACAGGCCTCCCCTCTTCGAGAAAGTTAATCTGTTACGACTAAATGTCTAAAGAGCATTCAAAGCCTTGAACACGAACAAAATCATGAACTTGAACCATTGCGCAAGTAATTCTTTTGTTTCGTAACAGAACGTTCCTGATGGACCTACAGGAAAATAGAACGACCACGAAGGCTCCCAACCACCTGAACTGAACTTGAAATTGAAAAAGAAAAAAAAAAAAAACTGGCATCACAACAGCTTCAATAAAACTTCTATGGCGTCGCGTCGTAAACGGACGGTTTGGCCTTGTCGGGTCGTTGGCACAACCTAGGTCTTGACGTCAGCCGATTACACGCTAAGCAAATGGGCTGGGCACGCTCGAAAATTTCAAGGTTGACCGTTACGATTAAGAACGATGTTTCCCGAAACTGCGATGTTTTGTACTAAAACTGGAGTGGCTGTTGTAAGTTTAGGCTGAATGGTAGAAAGGTGGGGATTTCATAGATTTCATTCAGTACTATTGGTTGGCTGTGTGTTACGAATTCTGATTTGGTTTAAAAGCCTTGGAAAGCTTGGAATAGAGGTTGTGATTTTTCGTATTAGTGGCTTCCCTATTTTCTTGGTCTGGCAATGCTAACTTGTTCTTGGACTTGTAATTTTATAACTTGAACCGGATGTAAAGCACCAGATACATTGTTTTAATTTTTCAAGTTTAGATTTTTAAACATACCTACTACTAACTCTTTCAATGATAAGTTTTGCTTTATGCTTATTCATTGTATAAATATTAATATATCCCCCTCTGTAAATATACGTTTTTTAGTAGTATCTATACTGTAAATTTAAATCTTATATTATCTATTAGATAATGTTTAAATGTTCGTTTTTTATTTTATTGTCTTCATGATTTTGTTAGATTTAATGTTCTTTTTTATTGTTTGTATTTCCTGTACGGGTAAAATATTTTTCTTTCTTTTCTATCTTTCTATAAGTCTCGTTAAAGTCACAACTTAAATTAGCATTAATTTCTAACTTGAGACCTACCTCATTGATGATCTCAATACATAGGACCCTACCTACCAGTGTACCTATATCGCCTTCGGGGATAGCCAGTGAAGCCACATTCCTTATTTTATGATCTTCCCATATACGGCTGCATATCTTCGTCTACTATATATTCACTACAAACATTTATTTAGGTTCACTGTGTGTGGTGAAAGGAGTTCATGAATTTCTTAAGAGCGGCTAGATCGAATTGAATGGGGTTTTTTCCTGAACGTTTAAGGACTATGCCAGTTATATCAATGTCAACCAGTAGGGATCCTAGTTGATCTCCTGGTTTATCTGTCATCACTTAATTTTTTATTCCCTATTGTGATATAGTAATATTATTTCAGGTAGGTACACCGTCTTCACATATAATTATTTATAATCTAATACAAAATATTATATATAATATATATAAAACAAAATATTGTTAACTAAAAGAGTGTGGTGTTTCTTCTCCATACATAACTACATTTTGGAAGGCCCGACTAGAAACAATGTATTTTTTTTTTTTGTAAAATTTGACATTCAAAAGTGCCTTTTATGTGCCTATTTGAAATAAAAGATTCGACTTTGATTTGATCTATGAAAGGTGTATTAAAAATTATAATATTGCTTTTGTCATATTTTGAAAGTTGTCAAACTTTTACCATAAACAAAAGTGGCGATTGTGGGCTCCTAATTTCGAGTAGGTAGCATTTTTTGTGTCGGTGCCATACAGGCGACAAATGAATTATTTCAAGAGGATTAGAGCTGCATCCTTATTTAAGCAAAAGCTTGTAAAGGGCATTCTGGGAATATTTTATCATGATTAGTAAGTAGACTGTGTCATCTCAGGCAGGTTTTGGTTTTAGAAGTGGTAATTTTTCTTAAATTAATGTTAGTAATGGTTCGTTGGTCTAGTTTTTGCTAGCGTTACAGCTAAACCCAGGGTTCTGAGTACGATTCCCGAGTCGGGCAAAGTGTTATTAGGTTTTTCCATCTGGAATTTCTCAGCAGCAGCCCGGAGTCTGGATTTGTACCCGGTTGATAGCAATAGGCTCGCTCCCTATTAAATAGGACTTAAACATAACTGGCGAAATGTGGCTGTACTATTATAGGTATACCTCTACGGGAAATACAGGGTGATGTTACGTTGTGTAGATCATTACATCACATCAACAAAATTTTTTGCACGAACATATTTTTTTTTTTTGCAAAATTCGGTGTAGCTCAGTTTTAGGAAGAAAGATTCTAATAGAATCTTACCTTGCTCTGTTTATAAACCGTAAAATTATGTCGAATCGTTTTCCGTATTTAGATTTCGCAACCTCAACATATCTGTCTGGTTCATTTGATTCAGTTGATCTGAAGGTTGCCCCGCGGAAGTCTGTTGAAAAACCGACGGTTGCTAAGTTAAATTGCTTATTAGACAAAGAAGAATAATATTGTTAATGACAGCCGGTTTTTAGGAAGGAAGAGCTTTTTAAGCTTTAGTAAAAAAAAAATTTGAAAAGCCTTTGTGGATGTAAACATGAATTTGAAACATAATTTTCATGTTTTTAATAAAACCTTTAGCTAATTTGCCTATCGTAATTCGTGTTGGTAGGTAGTGTAAAGGCTCCCGCAGACAGACGGAACGCGGCTCTAGTACAATTTCCATGAAGTTTGCATAGAAATGTCCTGGTAGAGTCGCGTCGCGCCTGTCTGCCGCAGCCATAACCCTAACTTAACCTAACCTTAAGTTTCAAATTTGATACCGAACTTTTAAATCGAAATTGTACACTTGCAATTTATTATTTTGTTTTTAAGACCTATTTGGCTGTATGTATGTTACCTAAGTACAATAAAAGCTTGTACGACTTAATTTATGGCCATAATGTCTAAAGTATCAAAATTGATACCTGTTTTATTTTTTCGAAATAAATGTTTGAAATATGTACTTATTGTAAATTTTAAAATTATTTTTCCCTTTATTTGGCTATTGCAATAAATATATTGATGTTTATTTTGATTTAATGTGGAAAAGCAGACTTTGAAGGGTTAAGCCGGTTGCAGACCAAGAGCTAAGCTAAGTTAGTGTAGATTAGCTCGCATAGCTGTGGTAATTTTTCATATTTCTGTTCATAGTTTGCGGTCTGTAAACAAGTATGAAAAACTACATCAGCTACGCGAGCTAAGTTAGACTAACTTAGCTTAGCTCTTGGTCTGAAACCCGCTTTACACTGTAGTTAGGTAAGTACCTATTACGCTATCCGGCTGGCGTTTTGCCAGTTTTTCTAAAACTATGATAAAACTACTTTTACGACATAAATATTCCTATTAGAATTCGGAGCTAGTTTGTCTGTTTAGTCATAAATATATGTAGATCGTTAACTTTTTTTTGGTTTTCTTTTCTGTTTGTATGTTTTTAATCTCTTCATTGTTGGGGTGACTTCACGCTGGGTGAGAAGTCGTTTTAAAATCGTCGTTTGCCAAGTGATGTTTCTAACACTTTACCTGTAAAACATGAGATAAGAGAGAATCTTCTTCTTCCATCCTCTAATTCTGGTTTCTATCTGGGGTCGGGTCTTCTTGTACAGCGGAGCTAGGACGATCTGTGCTGGGTTGTCATAGGAGTTATTAGGTTCTGCGCTTTGATCTCCCCTCTCGATACTGGACCACCATGAAGCGGGGGTCTTACTCCTCCCAGGCGTTTAGTAGGGATATCACTTACGGACATATAGTTTGAGGGTCTCGAGCTTAGAATGAGCGTAAAAACGATTTGACAGTCTGTTGTCTTTACACTCAATATGTATTTTCCCGTCCGAAAACTTGAGTTTGGCAATTGTTTTGACTGATCAAGTACTTACTAGCGTTCTTTGTCAATGCACCCAGATACGAACAGCCGCTGCGTGAGCGTCGTCAAGTGTATGCGATCCATAACATTGAGATTAGGTTGATAGCCTCATTATGCAGCTCGTAAAACAACTGCCAATTTATATTGATATCTAGCCACTGATCTGTGGCAATTACTTTATTATACCGTGACTGTGGATTTGACAGCCATTGGATTACGTGCTTGCCATTTTGCACACGTCGTTAAAGGTCCTTGATAGAAAAGTTAGTTTTGGCCATTTCCGCCATCGCCTTTATTATCGACGTTGGAATGAAATCCAAGGTTTTTCGATGTGTTTGCTCATATAATATGCCAGATTTTTCGGTAAAACTGACTAATTGACTACGTCAAGAGATTGGAGGCCAATGCCGTGAAACGTCTCCCAGTCTATCTAATAAAAAACTGCGAAAATTAAATTTGCCTGCCTCAGGCACCAGTCCCAGGGCACGCCGCGATAGCGGCGGTAAGGCCCCTCTTTGAGGAGTGGCTAGAGAGGCGTCACGGCGTCCTCACCTACCGCCTGACGCAGGTCCTCACCGGACACGGATGTTTCCGGAGGTTCCTGCACATAATCAGGCGGGAAGAAACGCCCGGGTGTCACCATTGCGAGGATCGCCCAGAGGACACGGTGGAGCATACGGTGGAGGTCTGTCCCGCTTGGGCAGAGCACCGCCATGTCCTCGTAGAGGCGATCGGCAGCGGCGGCGACCTCTCGCGCCCGGCCCTGGTCCAAGCCATGGTCCGGGGCGAGAGGGAGTGGGAGGCAGTCACCTCCTGCGAAGCAGTCATGCTAGCGAAGGAGGTGGCGGGATGGGCGAGGGAGAGAGTGGAGAGAGCCGCCCGTCCCAGCCGCCGCGGTAGACGCCCCGGGCGTCGGGAGCCGCGTGACGACTCCCGGCCACCGTAGGCGCGGGCCTGCGGACGGCGAGTAATGGGTAGCTCGCCGTCCGATCAGGACCAGGCCCGTGCCGGACGGCGCGTATGTGTTCCACGCGCGCCTCAAAGAGATGTCAGCATGTAAGGAGGGGCCCGACAGGGCCGAAGCCTGCAGGGGCAGCGGGATTGTCCGAAAGGGTTACCGCTGCCCCGGAACATAAAGGGCTAAGGAAGGAACACGGATGGGTTTTAGTCAGTAAGAGTCTGACACTCCCTTCCGCTCCACCCAGAGCGGGAGGGGTCATTTGATGATTTCACATCCTTAAAAAAAAAAAAAAGGCACCAGTCCCACCGCCGGCGATTAACGAGAACCGAGTCGAGTTAGCAACTCTAAACACTCGTTGGCGAGCAGCGCACGCGACGGCGACGAGCGATTACTCGCTGGTATGCGTATGTAATAAGCATGAGTCTCTCAGCGAGTGTTGCTGAGCGAGTTATTTCTTTGATAGCTTTTGTCGCTGAAACAAAACGAGTACTCGCCGGTGGGCGGCGGCGGCGGTATGAACAGTCAGCGATCAATTAACCCCCTTACTAATAAACGTACGTATTATATCAGATGAATAGCTACACACCCATTCTTCTCTTTCAGTCGTCAGGAATTTGACTTTCAAAAGAATAAGACAAAGCTTTGTAACTATACAGACGTTATACAACGTTTATTAGTAAAGGGGGTAAGTGTTAATATATATGTATCTCGTTTACTTACACGAGACCTACAATCTTTTGTACGTTTTTTGATAGTGATCCTTTCTCCTCGGCGGCGATGGAACAGGTGCCTAAGGGAGAGCGCCAACGGGCAACTTAGTTGCCCAGCATCTTTTATGTCTCTGTCGCTGTCTCCTCGCTGTGATTTGCACGATGCGCATACGGGAGCGACAGCAACGCTACTTTTTGTAAAATTTTCGTTTGAGCGGTAACTGGCTAGCCGGCAACTTTTTTGTCGCCGTGCGCGCACTTGCTTGCAACTAATAGACGGGCGACAGTTGCGTCCAAACTCGCGGACAAAAATGTCTCCCAGCTGTCGCGTCGCTACATGCACACACTTTCATACAAAGCCGGAGACTTGATGTGAGAGAAATTTGTTACGGAGACAAAAGTCGCTCACGGGCGCCCCCTCCCGTAGTGTGAATTTTAATTTCCCATTTGACCGTGTAGTTGACTTTAAGAGCCCTTGAAATGAATGAAGATAACTTACATGTTAAAATACCAAATTTACAACCAATCGCAACTTACAAGTAACCGCTTGCACAGCCATCTAAATTGCTTTCTTTAAGCACTAGATTATATCTTTTTAATTCAATAAAGAATACAACCTCATTAGAAGCAAATGATCGGTGCTTAATTGAAAGGCGCGATAGGCGTGCAATAATTTCACTGTAGTCGTTATTTTATATTAGTTTTATGTCCATCAATTATGTTTAAAATTCAATGGATTAAATGAAGTTTAAAAAACATTAAACATTTGAGCATCTGCTTGATAATAGCAATTATAGTACGATTATTGTAAAACCGACTGCCGAGACTGCCTCGTTGGTATACTTAGTAGTCGCAAGCACTGAGCATGAGGTCCTGGTTTCGATTCCCGGGTCGGGCAAAGTGTGGGTTTTCCCATCTGGAAGCTCTAAGTCTGGATTTGTGTCCAGTTGATTGCAATAATAGGCTCGCCCCCTAGGACATGGAACTCAAATATAACTGGTGAATTATTAGGACACCAATGTATAATGGGCGAGGAATGGCCCTTACTACACAGAGGCCGTTTGACAGGATTATAAATATTATGATGTAACTTGCGGCACGTCAGCCTATAATGTTCCCATTGCTGGGGGACACAGGCCTCAGGCACTAGGGCCGAATGCGGGTTGGTGGATGTCACACGTCTTCGAATTTTTGGTTTTAGGACATGCCGGTTTCCTCACGATGTTTTCCTTCACCGTTTTATTATGCACATAATGCATTATTATAATTTATTAGGTACTTAACGTGACTAAATTAACCATTCACATGCATTACACGGGATTTTCCCAACTGCATTTTCCGCCGTCAAAGTGTTCGATGTTTTACTAATATTTGGGCAGAATTTGAGTAGGTAATCTTATGTAGCTGTGCCTGCGAATTCTTTCGCGTGGATGTCGAAAAAAAAATAAAAGTAGCCGTAGTTACTCACTTACTCCTTACAAACATCAACTTCCAGGGAAAGTCCCGTCAAAATCAGTCTAGCCGTTTCGAGAGAAAAAAAAAGACGGACAAAAAAAAATTAAACTGTTTTTTTTTTTGTTACTCATAAGTTTTTACGTTCATATTATGCATTTAGCAAAAGCTGTTATTTTGACATTACAAACAGACACTTTAATTTATTTTATTATTATGTATAGGTATGTATGTTTAAATGTCATCAAAATTGCAGGTATGCTGTAGCTAATAAATATTGTAGCTCTTATGCATTGTGTATGCTAATGAATTGCATTATTACAAGCTCGTAAAAGTTAAAGATTGGTAATGCTCAAATTGTAATGTTATCACTAAGTATTAATGGTTAAGTGCTTTTGTTCTTAGAAAATGTAGGGGGCTATACAGGGCTATAGGAATACATCAACAACCTGTTAAGAGGTTATTGTACTCATCATTATGAACAACTTTTACTATGGGAAAATACCTGAAATCGCGAAAAAAAAATCTGCTGTTCACCTTGATTTTGACGAGTTATACGAACATAAATGTAGGGAACAGCTGATTTTTTTTCGCGATTTCAGGTTTGGTCTCATAGTAAAAGTTATTCATAATGATGATTACAATGACGATGAAGAGGTTGTTGGTGTTTTCCAATAACCCTGCATAAAGAAATCCTGCTTCGACCCTTGGAGGTGAACCTAGAACCTCAAAGAGCACAGCCTCGAATATGGAACAAGTAGGCTTAAAAGAAAAAACTATTTTTTTAAACGGTTTTTTCGTGATACGGAACCACTTAACTCTTCCGTTTGCCGACCGCATTATTGACCCTGGCGGTCGAAAGAAGTTTGCTTGGTTACGATTTTACGGACCTCCCCTAACACCTAGGAAATAAGGCGCATCGACCCCCATCGACAACAAGGGAAGGGAACCAGTTACGATAATATTCTAAACTCAAACATGATAATTTTTTCCTGGTATAAAAAGTAACACGTTTTAGCAACACGTCTATTCATTCAAAATTCAAACTTTATCCCCACAAAATAAAGTCGAATTTTAATTGGTGAGAGGCCAAATTAGAATCTGTTTCACCAAAGGATAGGGGCTTTTTTGCAAACATTTAAAGGGCCATTTTTGTTGTGTGCGTCTAATAAAAATATACGCGAATGTTGCCAATTAACGTGACGATAAATATTCGTTTGTTCGCGGAAGTTGTGATAGTAACTGATCGCACGACCGTCGTTATCAAACGAGGATTAACTGGCAACTCAAAAATAAAAGGTTTCTACGAAATGTGGCCCAATTGTTGTTGTCATAGCCCTTTTTAAAACAGCTCTACAAACAAGAGCCACTTTGTTAGTGCCTAATAACAATTAATTGTCATAAAATTTGTCTTTTCCTTATGTTGGTTCTTCAAAAGAAATGAAGTTGAATGAGAGAATTTGGTAAAGAAAGGGCGCTCCTTATCTCATTAGTTCTCACAAAAACATTGTCCTAAAAACACGATTACCTACACCTAGCTATTTGTAAGCGAACAACACATCTACCAGAAAACACGTCATCAAAAGATAACCCCCAAGAGCTAACAATATCCAACAATTTTAGTCACAACTTGTGCCTACGAGGCAAAAAGTTCGCAGGAAACGCTTTTTACTTGCCCACTGATAAAACGGGCGGTCGAAAACGTCCCGCGCAAAAACTTTACAGTCTACCCGCATTTAAGGGTTACTTACTTAAAATATTGTGTCATTTTGGTCGCGAGTCGCATGTGCGAGCGAACTCTGTGATCGCATAGTGGTCAACGGAGTGACATTGATGTCGCAGCCAACTGGTTAAATTAGCCGTTTAGTTAACCGCCTGGCCTTTAGAAGTAGTGCTCGCCTCGCTTCGCTCTCTCGGCCCGCACGCGGTTGATCACAGTTCTAACCTAACCTAACCCATTTGGTCGGGGTGCCCTGGCTTAGTTACTGCGACCAATTCGGCTCGCGCGTGATTGGTTACAGACGTCCAACCTAAACTGTAGGTAATTGAATATCACTTAGGCCGTTAGTTGAACGGCCGCCGTTTACTAAAAGGCTAGGCGGTTAACTGAACGGCTAATTTAACCAGTTGGCTGCGACATTTATATGACAACCAGAAGTAGCGAGTTATGATCAGATTATGCAGAGTAAAATTGCTTCCATTATTTGTTAATATTTCGATGGATGGACTGTGTGAATGATGATATGGTTTAGAAAGGGGGTGACGACCGAGTTGACGAGTAATGGCCTATTCAAACCTAAGCGGTATTAGCTACCGTCTGCGGTAGAGAAAACCAAGTGGGTATGCGGTAATGTTACTGTTCACACCAAAGCGGATTTCGCTATCCTTGTGCGTAGAATACCGAGTTCGAGTTTCGCTCAGGAAGGTAAAGAAGTTTTTGTTTAGTTATTGTTTCGCCCAACAAGCGAACTGAGTGTCGAATCAATAATCATTAAGTAACTGTGGTGTCACGGTGTTCACTAAAACCACGGATACTCACGTAAGGCGTAAAACCAATGGCTGAAATGAATGCGGGCCAAAGTCAAAAACGTCACCTTCATGTCGACAAAATATGAATACCATGCGAGACAACCCTCCTCCTCACATAATATATGAAGTAAGTACAACAGAAAACTCAAAGACGAATTCTAGTTACGACCCACTCATTCGGTCCTATAGGGCGCCGAATCGAATTAGTATCAAATGGGGTGTACATAACACAATTACACTGACAAAATAAACGCGATTGCTCCATGTTACTTTTCTTCGTGAAAATTCGTGTATTCTGAGCATAAAAGGTGTTTTTGTGTTTGTGTCTTGGCTCCAGCGAAAGAATGAATGAATGGATTTTGATACCGCTTCGGTTTTGAATTTGGGAGGCTCAAGGGTGTGGGCGGTATGTTTTCGTTTTTGTTCAACAGTTCATTCAAACTTTGTCATCCATCATTCAGAGAGTGGGAATAATTGGACGTTCCACACAATATTTAACTATATAACTTTTTCTGAGAAGAGGAGGTGTCTAATTTCTGTTTCGGTGTTTGGTAGCAGAGCTACTTTTGAAAAAGCTAATTTGTGAAAGTTTTACTTCAGTCTTCATTTCAACTGCCATCAATCTGGTTGTTTCCGTTTTATGAATACATTTATATACACCATTACTAATAAACGTTGTATAGTGTCTGTATATAGTTACACAACGCTTTGTCTTCTTCTTTCGAAAGTCAAATTACTGACGACTGAAAGAGAGAAATCGTTGTGTAACTATTCATCTGATATAATACGTTTCTTAGTAAGGGGATAGAATAGAGTACCGTGTGTGCTCATAGAATGTCCGTTTTGTCATTTGGCCCTAAAAAGGGCCGTTGGTCGTGGCTCTGAGGAGTCGTTAGGATGTACAGACGCCAGCACATCAAGCTACTACAATCTGTCAAATTTCTTTAATAGATTTTCAACTTTATCGCTAAAGCATAAGGTACAAAGTTGTTTGGAAAAAAATTACAGTTTCGGGTAGCTTAATGTGCTGGCGTCTGTACAATCATGGTGAAGTATAAATTATATGCATACATACATAGAGCTCTCTCTTATGTACACACGGCTACACATCAAGCTATAAATTTCCAGTTTTCACTGACCTCGCATTGTATAGGGTTTTCGTACAATCAGAAGTCAGCTTATACTGGTTATGTATAGCTTGATTTGTAGCCGTGTGTACAAATCTCTAGATATATGCGTACCACTCAGTGAAATTACAAGAACATGCGACATTGCAACGTGGCCTCTAATCTTTCAAGGTGTTTTAAAAGTGACGTTTCGATTAGAAGTGACGTTTCGAAGTTGCCATTCAAAACCTAAGTAGGTAGGTACTACAGGCACATAAAGGTGTAGCAATATCTCTCACGCTCTTATAATGCTAATTCTTCAGTAGTTTCATGCAAATTCTTCTTTACTTTACTTATAAACGTATAAGTATTAATTAAGTGGCCAATATAACACTTGAGCAATCAATCTGCCTAGCCTTTTCCCAACTATGTTGGGGTCTGCTTTCAGTCTAACCGGATGCAGCTGAATAAAAGTATTTTACATGGAGCGACTGTCTCTCTGACCTCCACAACCCAGTTACTGGGTAACACGATACCCCTTGATAAGACTGGTTGTCGCACTTTTGCGTATCTAGCTACCGGTAATGACTGTCAAAGATCTTCGAATGACAGCCGGGACCAACGGCTTAACGTGCTTTTTGAGTCGAAGGGGTCTCGATATGTAAGAGGTGGCCACCCATCCACGAACGCAAGCGTAGCTTAACCTTCGATCGACTCGCTGTTATTATTTAGCCACGAGCCCCTCAACAATGTAATACTTGAGCAATATCCAGAAACAGATGTCCACACATTCACACAAAATTATGTTAATCATTACTTTTGTTTTGGGGTCATTACCGTAAACCCTTCGGCCATTGTTAATATTTCACAATACAATAGAGGTATAATCAAATTCGACAGTGAACTGTCACCTTGACATGTGTCAACAATTTTTTGTTGCTGTGGCACAAGACAGTAGGGTACTGTAGTGCCCATTGCGCCTTTTGCACAGAAGATGGGCTTCAAACTTGATGGTGAGACGTCATTGGATGCTAAAATGTGTTATGGGAGACTTTGGTGTAATGGTGTTTAGATTTTGATTAAATTACAGTGTCTTTGGGAAGAGACATTGGGCTTGCAAGGTTGGGACGTTATTATAAATGAATGGACTTACGCAATGGAACCTAATGACAGTTTACAATGAACACATTTTTAAGTTACCTATGTCCATGAACATTTACAGCTATTGCTGAATATACATCTGCATGTAGTTTGGTTGTTTTTCTTGAGTGTCTCGGAAAGCTAAACCTACTCCATTGCGTCCCTATTTACAAATAGGCTTTATAAAAGGGCTTATACGCCAGATGGCAAGACCATCCTTCTGTCTGCTAATTACACAAAAGTACGTCATAAATACATATATTAGGGACCTGGTTTTGAATTTCTAGCAATATTTTTGACCTGAGTAATTTTACAAACAAACTGGTCTTTCAGCATACTATTATTACCCATGTCAGCAATTTCAGGGTTTTATGACAACACATATATTATACTTACACACATAGAATGCATATTTATTATTTGTATTAAGTATGTAATAATAGTATAGCCAAAAGTCTTCATAGTTATTATCTTACTTTCTCAATAGCTTTAACAGTCAAACGTACCTTTTTATAGAAAACATTTGGCACTCCCATAACTACCCGGCATTCGACCATCGAAGTAACGGATCCGCGCAGATACCAAATAAAAAACATGGCGTATTTCTCGCAAAAAGCAATACACCATTAGACAGAATCGAATACTTACACTACACATGTTTTATACATTTCCCCCTTTAGTTTACACATTATTAAAATACCGAACATTTTAGTTGAGCGTACAGTCTCAAGTCAGACTATCTACAACTTGAAACACACCCTTTCTCCTAGTTTACAAAGTTGCATTTTCATTGTTGTACCGTTAAGACTTTCTTCGCATTCAAAATAAGGCTTTATGAAGTTAGAAATAGAAGTGATTTTATTTTTCCATATACAGGACGTACTTTTATCACGTGCAACGACATGAAGCGCACACTGTATAATTGATTTTCTTTTGATAAAATATCGTAGTGAACTCGCATACCATTAATATTTAACGTTTATAAT
This sequence comes from Gortyna flavago, assembly GCA_963669345.1. NCBI lineage: Eukaryota > Metazoa > Arthropoda > Insecta > Lepidoptera > Noctuidae > Gortyna > Gortyna flavago. The sequence goes on along the minus strand of OY770136.1, from coordinate 16,262,176 downwards.
TTGATTATTTCGCACCTGACGATATGGAATTATGTACTTTCATGCTAAAAAGGTGTAAGCAGAGTTGCAAGCTGCAAAAAGTGTACGAATATTGTTAACTGGAATTTTTTTCGTGTCGTCAGAAACGCAAACAATATACAGGGTTGAAAATGGCGCGTATTTTTTTTGTTGTCTATAAACATTGTTGCATTTGAATCACTCTGTTTTCAATACATTAATACACAAGAAATTCCCTTAAAAGACAATTGTTTAGAAATAGAAATAATACTTTTTAAATAAAAATTTGTTTTCATTTAAGATTTAAAAAAAAAACACGCACGTTCTGGTCTCGACTGCCAGTCGAAGATTTTGCCAGTCGTTTCGGGTAGTCAGAAACCCAAAACTCTGATAACCAGTCTTACCAAGGGCTATCGTGTTACCCAGTAACTGGGTTGTGGACTGTGGAGGATAGTTAAAAAGTAGCTCCTTGTAAAATACTGGTATTCAGGTGTATCCGGTTAGACTGAAAGAGGATCCTAATATAGTTGGGTAAGGGTTCGGCAGATGATGGTGAAGCCTCAGACCAAATAAAAAATCAAGACAGAGCGCTGAGAACGATACAGTGAAGTATGCCAAAACTACACCTTCGCTCAATGCATACACGCTCACACGCACACATTTATAACCATTTACAATCAAACTACACCTCACTAAGTGCACACATGTTTACGAAACCGGCCTCACTTTACTGTTGACTTTGACAGCTGCTGTCTCGGATGAAACATACTTTGTTAGCAGATTTGAATACAATTTCCTGTCATTTGCTTACCAATTTATTTTTATTTTATAAGCAAGAAGTTAATCAGGACCATTCTCTATTATAAGAGTTTTATAACATCTTTTGCGGTTTCATTAAAAATAAACTATGGCGGCAGGTGAACATTATTAATGGTTTTGAATTATGGATGTGGAGTTCTTGTAAGTACAAGGATTTGTTTTTGCGAGATTATTGAAGCTTAAAGTATTGGTTATTGGATTGTTTCTTATGTAAAATAGAACCTGCGTTATGTAAATATTTAGTAGGAACATTTTTCAGTTCTTACAAGCCTACTTTTTATTAAGAACTTGAATGGTAAGTTTACTGATAATTCTCTGCATAACATGTGTTTTTATGAGTACTGAATAATCTTTCGATATTATTACAGTTAGAGCTGATTTTTCAGATTTTTCACGTAACTTGTATCTGAAGAATACATATGACAGTTTGATATATTTTCTATAAAAAGACTGCCAAATCGCAATATTTATTCCTCAGATAAAATTTATCTGATTATTGAAAAATCAGACCTAAAAGTACCTAATAAAAAAACATGTGGGTCGAATTTAGAACCACCTTGTTAACCATTTCGAAAAGCGAATAATAAAACAGAATGTGAGTTTTAACGGTTCTCAAAACAGCAAATCTTAAAACATCAAACTGGCCAGGAAGAAAAAAAAATCAGCTTAGGTACGCATTTTGAAAACAAAAAAAGTTTAGTGCCAAGCAGTTTCAAGTCATACTTAAGTACTTTTTACTAACGAACTTTTTGCGTAACTAAAAGCATGTTGAACTCATCTTATGATGTCTTGAACCACGTGGAACTGGTTCTAACCTGGGTCACCAACCTTTTAGATCTGAGGTGACGGTAGGCATCAGTTTGGTCTTGAAGAGGCCATGTCCAGGAGAATGTAAGACGCTGTGCAAGTTTAACATGACATTTTGTGGACAGCTGTAATACTCAAAGGATGAGATGAGGCAAAGTAAATTTGACAATATTATACTCGATTGAAGAAGAGTTTTTATTTTTTTGTCACTTGTCTGTACCGAGTATCTACAAAGTCGAAGTGTTAACGAAAAGTTGAAACTAGTGTCACCATCTTGTTTTTCAATACAATTTCTGTAACAATGACCCCTGGCCATTTAGGCGCCTGTTACATACGGGACACGGGACAAGTAAAACACTTGCTGGCTGGAAACGCACTGTCGTTTATTTCAACATGCAACTGTCACAACGAATTGCGGGAAACCCAAATAACACTGCCCGACCTGGGATTGGAACCCACGACCTCGTGCTCAGCGGCAGCGTTTGCGACCACTAAATAAACGAGGCAGTCAGCTAAAACAATAAGTAAAAAAAAAACAATACTTAACTTTTTACTAGTCACTTCCCTTTTACCTGTTACATGAAACATGAAGTTTAATCTAAAAAGTTAATATTTCAATTATTTGTGTATTGTCGGCGTGTTAACCTCCCCCGCCGAATATCAGGGTAGGGTACCGAATGTCAGGGGAGACACATTTCAGATGTTTTTATGCCAAAGGATCTGGGAGCCCTTGTATGAAAATACGGGTCATACGTAGGGGGATATCTATTTTCCTATTTTCTTTGCCGATATTTGAATGGTGTATTGTTGTTTATCAGCGTTCCGTGGAGATTTTGGAATATTTTATGGTGAGTAGAGGAGATTATAATGTTGCGTGACGATTACAACGAGTTCTTTTGATAGGTTATCTCGGACCAGAATCATTATTATCGTAAGAAAGTTATACGTTAATCGTTTCACGTAGAGAGCCGTATCCTTTCAGATATTTTTTAAAATGTATTTAATAAGTGGTTTATTTATTTCGTTCCATATTTTATACATTTCCTAAAACAGAAAAATAAGTATGCATAAAAATAGTGGTCGGCTGGGGTCAAACAGTGGTTAGGACTCCAGTGACAGGAACCTTCCCACAATGCGAGCCGTATCGAAGAGTGCTGCCTTCTGAATAAGGCCCTTGATCCTAACGCCTAACGAGAGCTCCGAGAGATGTTTATCAAAATTCATTTATTATTAGGATTTTCAACAATGAGTACACTGTTACTTTACAATTTGTATACATTGCAAACTTGTAACTAAACGCCTCATTACTTACAGAAAAGCACAGCATGCACTACACTACACTATTAAAGTACCTACCTACACTTTTAATTCCATTTCCTACCAACAAAGCACGGTTGTGATAAAGAAAATGCAACTGTATTCTACATTCTTATAAAGATGATTAGATTAAACCCCGCGGCGAAGCATCACAGGTTTTTGATTTATTTTTTAACAAAACCTAGAAGGTGACTAATAAGTCAGGTCTGCGCAAAAACGACTGATCCAACTAGGATCGTTCTTAGAACGCAGCTCCATTTGCCAATCGTCACGCGTTGAACTATCAGTTATACTTATAACTGTACATTTGCAGAAGGCTCACTTCATTGCATGCAGTTGTGCAAGAGGAAATGCAAAAGAAAAGAAAGAAAGGAAAGAAAAATGTATTTAAATCAGACTAAGCGACTAACCAACCTACTTTCCAACCAATCTTGTAACTGTAAGTATTTTTTTCGAAAGAAAAAGTTATTTATCCTTCTCAAACGAGAACAAACGGCGTTTAGTCTTTCTATTAAAGTGACAAAGACGTAATGGCGACTTAAGGCGACTACATGATCTAAACCGCGGTCATATCGGACTGCATAGAAAAGGAAGAGAAGCGCGATGACACAACGCTGGTAATTTATTGCAAAATATGAAACGATCATCTATTTACAAACTGCTTAATAATAAATAATCCATCACTGAATGCAGTTTGGCATTAGCAATTTAATGGTATATTTTTAATTATAATTAAAATTGTTAATGAAGGTATAAACTGCTTTTAAAGAAATGTCAGAGGCGTATTTAAAGATTTTTTTGATGCATTAATGTACGTTTAATTGTGATTTGAGTTCCATCACTGTTTTAAAATAAGACTTGAAAATATGACAATTCTTTTTTTGGTCAAAATTATTTACGGTTTAAGAGATACACTGCTTTAAAAATTAACTTTTTGACCATTTTCAAAAAACCTCCACCTTAATATTAAGTTCATCATCATTGTTTAGCCCTTATCCCAATTTATTTGGGGTCTGTGCAACATACTCGTATGTCTTCTTCTATACTTTTCTATTAGACTTCATTATTCTCAGTAGGCGGCATAATATTGAGTTGTATTCGAGAATTCGTCCGTACATCTGTCTCAAGTTACGTCTTTCCTAAAAAACACCACAACAGATTTGACAATTTAACCTTGAAAATGTGACCGCCATAATAGAAACAGATTCACTTTGCCAGTCAAAATAACTGAAATATTTGTTCAAGCTTACGCACAGCCGCCGCCGCGCCGCTCCAACGTAATCTCAGACGAAATCGATTGCACGCCTTTGCACGGTGTTTTTGTTTTGTTACCGTCCAATTCTGTTAGTAGCCTCTAGGGTTTCCAGAAAAAAGGGCGTCAGAAGTGACTCAAAAATTATATCGAGAGGATGTACAGCGTCCTATTATGGGGTAATAATAAAACTAAGATTACTAATCTCTTTGCCAAGTTTGGGAGACTGGTGACTATCGTGACTATAGACATAATTGTCTTTGGCCCATGTCTACTCATTGAGACACTTTATTAGAAGGTTCAGGCCCAACTTGAATGCCTTGTTGTTCAAGCAATCGATTCAATCTTTGGGTTGGAAAAAGTGTTACTTACTGGGCTTTTCTGTGACGGAATTCTCAGCCCGGATCCTGCGGGGTAATTGCGTAATGCACTAACAGTAGCAATGGCCAACATTCATTGCGTTATTTACGTTGTTGAGCAGACAAATTTTTCGAACATATAAAGCAATGGATTAGCAATATGCTTCAAAATGATTCAAATTCGTAATTGATAAGTAGTGTGCAGTCTGTATTTTCGCCCGGTTTAGCATGGGACTTACAATAGATGAAGAAACTACGATACACCATAGCTGTTGTTTGTAGAACCTTTGTTGTGTAACAAACAACATTGTGTAAAGTGGTATTTCTGTTCAAGTCTTCCGCAGTTATAATCAGCACAGGTGAATGATCTGTCCGAATTGAAGGCCGACAATCGTTTGGTCAGTTTTTTTTATATAATATTATTAGTACTTACTTATTGCTTATACGTGTGTTTGCTCGGCCAACGATCCGAGACAAAAAAATTATACGTATGTAGTTCGGCCATTAGAATTTTTATATAGCCCGTTTTGGGGCCTTTTTAGGTAAAGCGTTTTATGTAATGACATTTTTGTTATGTAGTTTTTAGAAGATAGAAAAGTGAATGTCTTTTTCTGAATAAAGTTCTCGGGAGAACTATTTGTCATTCACCTGTGTCTAGGCAGAGGTTGACTATATGATCTAATTGTCCCATCAATGAATGATAAGTCTGTTGTTATTCCCCTGGATAACTAGGGTAATAATGCTATGCTCAGCGTCATCATAGCGTCCTTCCTCGGGATACAATCTATCTCTCTGCCAAATTTTATCGAAATCCGTTCAGTTTTTTAGGCGTGAAAAGGTAACATACAGACAGAGTTACTTTCGAATTTATAATATTAGTATGGATTATGGTGATGAAATATTGCAGACACAAATATTTTCATCTTCAGACATGTCGTGTAGAACTTTATCTTCTTGGTAATTAACTGTCATGGTAAACTCCTGAATTAAATTCACACGTCTATAAATGTCTTCCTCTCTCGCTCATTATTTAATCTATTTACTAACTGATGTTTACTGTACCTAGCTGTATAAACCGATCATTACCAACACCTACATAAATACGCAATAAAACCAAGCGAAATTAGTCAACGTATTTGCGGCTCATTCGCTTTTTGGTAAAAGGTACTGCGAAAGCGGACATCCCAAAAGACGGAATTCCCTCGCCCCTCAAGAATCCGCATATTACGGTTAGAACTGAATACGAAATGGGGTGGAACTACCCTCTGAATTTCAATCGTATTGCACGTTTGACGATTGTTTAACAATGTTTTCCCGCGTTTTTATTGTCGTAACAGGTGGCCATGATGAAATTTTAGTTTTGTGTTTTTGGAAGGTATTCGAAATTTGAATAGTTTTCATAGAAATTGTACTACTAGCGTTGCGTAGCGCCTCTCTGAGCTTTTAGACTGGAAGGTATTCGAAATTTTAATGAAATGAGTTTGAAAATTTATTGACTGTTTACAACGTTCGGTTGAAAAAAAAAAAAAACTACTTAATGGATTGAGTTTTCTATGGCAATAATAATAGATTAAACAAACAGTGTGCCTTTTAACTGAGTTCATAATATAATCCTATTGAATGACTATTTCTGAAATATTAATCAATAGGATTATATATTATGAACTTAGAGAGTTGTACCTATTGATGATTTTAATTAAGTATTATATTTATAATTCTGAAATACATACTTGTTACGCTTGCCATTCATATTTTGTTCAACAACCTGATATCCTAACATGACCTGCAAATTACAAAAAACGTAAGATAATTGGCATTTCGCGGGCTACCTAGCGCATTCCCATAGTAAGAAAGAGATACACATTAAGGACGCGTTTACGAATTGACGCGCTTCAATTTTAGGTATTGAGTCTTACTACTACACGTGCACGGCTCACACACACAGCGACATGCGCGAAGCGGCGAAATTATGAGTAAACTGACACGACTTGATACTTGAGCCTACTTTTATTTAATTTTTAGGCATGTATTTTTTTAAGCTTACTATGCGTTGTTGTCAAAAAGTTTGTACCGTGAAATGTTCATAAAAGTAGATACCATTTACTTACTTGATTGGTAAGCAAGTACATGCCAAAGTACCTATGTATTAACAATTTGCGCGACAAGCTTTTCGAAAACATATAATTTAAAAAAAGCTTATTTATATTCGTTTTATTTAGTATTTTTAACCGACTTCAAAAAAGGAGGAGGTTCTCAATTCGGATGCTTATACATATATTTTTTTTATGTAAGGGTGTTAGGTTAGATAACTCCGTCATAATAATATATAGACGGACATGCAAAAATCTTTTTTTGTTCGAAAGAGGTTTAACTTTATTCCGAAATAGACCATTCCGGAATAAAGTGCTGAAGAGTTTCGGAGACAGACAACCGAAGGCTTCAATAAATGCCAGCAAATCAACCGCGATTGCTGCTATCGCATATGTATGCATTGTTTACGCAATCACACAATATAACATCACGCCTGTACCCTCTAAAGGGGTACGCAGATGTGTTTACTATACCACGGTACACCCTCATTTCTGTCAAAGTTGTTATTGGAGTACCTCTAATCTTGCAAGTAAATTCGGGCATAACTTTTTGTTTATGAATTGATGTAATAATTAACCGACTTCAAAAAAGAATCAGTAATGATTTTTTATGTATGTTCGGGCATAGCTCCGTCATATCTCTATAGACGGATTTGCAAATTCTCAATTTTTTTAATGGATAAGGTATTTATTTATTTATTTAATACTTCAAACACAAAAATGTACAGAGGCGGACTTAATGCCATAGGCATTTTCTACCAGTCAACCTTTGGGTGATGCAGAGACAAACAATGGTAGGTGCAATAATGAAAAATGAGGAATAAATATTTGGTATGCCTCAGGATAAGGTATACCTTTATAAGGTATAGCTTTATGAATTTTGCTTAAAGTAATTTAAATTTGTGTTGGGCAGGTACAAATAAAAAATGAAAAATAAAAATTGTTTTCCAAAAAAAAAAAACATCGGCCTTTCAAAAAAAAAAAACACTACAACGTAAAAAATAACTTTTTGGAAGGTGCACCTTCAGGTCACTCCATCAAATCCGGAGGTAAGGTCTCAACATAACTAACAAAACGAGCCCAAACTCAGAACACCTAGCTCTACTCGTCTATTAGTTCTAGTAGCAGTCTTCGAAGTACACCTTCAGGTCACTTCATCAAGTCCGGGTGTAAGGTCTCAACATAACTAACAAAACGAGCCCAAACTCGGCACACCTAGCTCAGCTTGTCTATTAGTTCCAGTAGCAGTCTTCGAAGTACACCTGCAGGTCACTCCATCTAGTCCGGAGGTAAGGTCTCAACATAACTAACAAAACGAGCCCAAACTCGGCACACCTAGCTCTTCTCGTCTATTAGTTCCAGTAGCAGTATTCCAAGTACACCTGCAGGTCACTCCATCTAGTCCGGAGGTAAGGTCTCAACATAACTAACAAAACGAGCCCAAACTCGGCACACCTAGCTCAGCCCGTCTATTAGTACCAGTAGCAGTCTTTGAAGTACACCTGTAGGTCACTCCATCTAGTCCGGAGGTAAGGTCTCAACATAACTAACAAAACGAGCCCAAACTCGGCACACCTAGCTCTTCTCGTCTATTAGTTCCAGTAGCAGTCTTCAAGTACACCTGCAGGTCACTCCATCTAGTCCGGAAGTAAGGTCTCAACATAACTAACAAAACGAGCCCAAACTCGGCACACCTAGCTCAGCTCGTCTATTAGTTCCAGTAGCAGTCTTCGAAGTACACCTGCAGGTCACTTCATCAAGTCCGGAGGTAAGGTCTCAACATAACTAACAAAACGAGCCCAAACTCGGCACACCTAGCTCTTCTCGTCTATTAGTTCCAGTAGCAGTCTTCCAAGTACACCTGCAGGTCACTCCATCTAGTCCGGAGGTAAGGTCTCAACATAACTAACAAAACGAGCCCAAACTCGGCACACCTAGCTCAGCTCGTCTATTAGTTCCAGTAGCAGTCTTCGAAGTACACCTGCAGGTCACTCCATCTAGTCCGGAGGTAAGGTCTCAACATAACTAACAAAACGAGCCCAAACTCGGCACACCTAGCTCAGCTCGTCTATTAGTTCCAGTAGCAGTCTTTGAAGTACACCTGCAGGTCACTCCATCTAGTCCGGAGGTAAGGTCTCAACATAACTAACAAAACGAGCCCAAACTCGGCACACCTAACTCTTCTCGTCTATTAGTTCCAGTAGCAGTCTTCTAAGTACACCTGCAGGTCACTCCATCTAGTCCGGAGGTAAGGTCTCAACATAACTAACAAAACGAGCCCAAACTCGGCACACCTAGCTCAGCTCGTCTATTAGTTCCAGTAGCAGTTTTCGAAGTACACCTGCAGGTCACTTCATCAAGTCCGGAGGTAAGGTCTCAACATAACTAACAAAACGAGCCCAAACTCGGCACACCTAGCTCAGCTCGTCTATTAGTTCGAGTAGCAGTCTTCGAAGTACACCTGCAGGTCACTCCATCTAGTCCGGAGGTAAGGTCTCAACATAACTAACAAGACGAGCCCAAACTCGGCACACCTAGCTCAGCTCGTCTTTTAGTTCCAGTAGCAGTCTTCGAAGTACACCTTCAGGTGACTCCATCATGACCGAAACGAAATATGAATAATCCCTACTTACTTCTAAAAAAATAATATATAAGACTGTGAATAAAATCTTTCATACGATAGTCATACAGAATGCGTGAAGTATCAAGTTTGGTATGTCAAATATTTTCTATCCGTACAGCGATCTTTTTCAGCACAAGCTGCTGCTTACAACCGACGCAGAGTCCACCCACGACGGCGGCTGAGCGCAGACTAATATTTCATTACAAATTTTTGTGTAATAAAGCAAGACAGTGACCAGTAAAATAACCCTTAATACAGTGCATTAAGATTCACATGTTACAGCTAATTATGTGAAAAAATAGACTCGATTTTTATTTTTTTTCTGAGCCATTTGGTAACATTTTGATAGTTCTTTATACAATCATTTTGAGTTGAACATGTCTGCTTACATAAAATATTTTTAAATACATAAATTTATGTTAATAAATAGAAGAAAAATGTACCTAAAGTCATTACGATATCGTCAATTTTGTGTGAAGAGGCGACGGAAATAATTTTTTACAATATTATAAACCAAACTTTTCGAATAAAAATTTAGCCATATTTGAAGATGAAGGAGCAATCTATCTGTGGTAATTATTAGTTAGATTTGGTTTCGTATCATTTTCCCGCAAAATGTACCGAAAAACTGCTTATTTTTGTTAGATTCGTAAACGCCTCCTTAAAAGTTAAATAAAGGAGTTGTTAACTCTTTCCTATTATAAATCTATTCTGATTTTCATGACTAACCTCTTTAGTTAATTGCTTCCTCTGTATCTTTATTATTATGTATGAAATAGACACATTAATATTGTTTAGATGTCAATATTATCTTAATGTTTTTTTACATTTTAATCTTTATCCTTTAGTTTTGTTATTATTATGTGCGAACATTTATTTCTGATATTGCTGGTAAATATTTATAATTGGCGGCTGTGTAAGACCGAGACTATTGTGATCTATACTTCTATAGTACTACCCAGTAACTGGGTTGTGGAGGTCAGATTTGCAATCGCTCCATGAAAATACTGGTATTCAGCTACATCCGGTTGGACTGGAAGCCGACCCCAACATAGTTGGGAAAAGGCTAGGCAGATGATGATGATGATGACTTCTATAGTAAGTACTTAAGATAAATTATACATAGAAGCTGTTGGTGTACCTTTATAAAAAAATTAAATGAGAACCTGATATTACGATGTTATCTGCATCATTCTAGATATTTAAATTATGAGAGAAAAAGGTGTAAAAAACCTTATTAAAATACAAAATATGTGTGAAAGACTCCGTAGTAGTAGGTACCTTCAGACCGGAATAAATCAACGTTCCATAAAATTTTAATAATGATCGTAGTCATTAATTCAATAAATTGCTACAAAAACAATACAGTTTATACTATTATTTGTGCGTGTGATCGCTAAGGATTAAGTTCAGATCACGACTGTCGATGAATTAAATGTAATTGCGATGAAAAAGTCGTGCGTGCGATTCGATTAACGCTCGCTTTTTGGCGATCTCCTTTCAAGGTGGTTAAAAGGTTCAGTTCTCAGATACCATAGTCGCGAACTGGTTATTAATAAAGCTGTTAATAGTTTATCTTTAATTATTTTACATTAATTGCTGGAGCTTCTGATTGGTTATTACCAAGAAGCGGAAGAATATAAAAAAATAAATTAAAGGCCTCTTGTACCAAAGGCCCTGCAGGATAATTACGTAACACACATAAAATGACAGTTGATAGCAATTTCTTTCATTTTGACAGTTCGACCATATAATTCACTGCGTTATTTACGTTGTCGAGCAGACGAATTTTTCAAACATATGAAGCAATGGTTTACAAATGTTCTTCAAAATTCTCGGATACGGCAATTAGGGTGCTGGTGTTCTGTGATATATAAATACCAGAAACAGTTAATTTTAGACCTCGCTTAAAATTAGATACGAAAAACAACGGATGTAATACAAAAAAACACTAGTCTTACTGTAACATTTCTGAACAAAAGTTTTTCCTCTATGTAATGGTGTACAATAATAAGTATTTAATTAATATATCTTTAAAACACGATTAAAAATAACAGCTAATCACATTAATACCACTTGCAGTAAAACATGAACAGCAACAATTAAAGCTAGAAAAATATTTTTGTCGAATGATCGGTATTTAACCGTTAAGGCACATTTTCACAAATTTCTACAATAAATATACAGCAATGTATACAATAAATATACAGCAATGCATACAGTAAATATACAGCAATGTATACAATGAATCTGAAGCAACAATTGACTGGCATCGACGAACGCTGTTTAGAGCACAGATATGGAATCTGTGGTTTAGAGCAGCGACTTAAACGTTACTCAAATAACGTTACGCGTAGTTCCTGTAGGTACCGTTAATTTGTACCGTTCCACCAGGATCGTAACAAAGTTAAATCCTTGGCTATAACGATATTGACAAACGGAACGAAATCTTAAACTGTTCGCAAACAATATCGTCATTAGTATAACGATATAATAACGTTATTCATTTCGATACCCAACGCTGCCAGCTTCATGACTTATAAGATGACGAAAAAGTATGATGAATAACGTTATAAATGAATTGGTAACGTTTTACCTGTAACGTTATTACAAGAGGAAAAGCTTAATGTTATTGATACTTATATAACTTTACTTATAATATTGTTCTACGAAAATTATATTCTATAAAGTTTTTTTTTTGTGTACCGTTATGATATTTTTAGGTTTAGTATCGCTACAAATTTTAGAACTTTATACGATAACGTTAGTGGTAACGGAACGAAATTCATTTCGTTTTTAAGTCCCTGGTTTAGAGTTAGGACTGTGCAACTTTAATTGTTGTTTGCAACTTATGGGAGGTATGCCACACACAATACAATCGCATCGTGTAAATCTGTCTTCATCGATATGGGTGCTAAAATCACATTAAAATCCTCATTTTATGTTGCCAATTATATATGTAGCGGTGCTTGCAATAGTTTCGATTTAACAACACTACTTTGCGGTAAAGTTTTACCGTCTTGTACAGCAATTAATCACTTTAAATTCCGTAAAAGATAATAATGAAAATAAATTATGTTATGTGTTTAGAGTAACGCTGATTTGATTTGATTTTATTGTCGGACTTTCCGAAGATTTTAACGTTTTTTTTTAAATATCTTTTAACATAAGTGTGTTAAAAACAATTGACAGTAACCCTTCATAATCCAGCGGGCCGGTAGACTGCTCTGCACTGTCAGTAGCAATGGCTTTAATTTTGACAGTTCAACAACATACATTGCGTTATTTACGTTGTTGAGCAGACAAATTTTTCGAACATATGAAGCAATAGATTAGCAATATCCTTAAAAATGATCCCAATGAATCCTTCAAATTGAGATTGATAGTGCTTTACACGTTACACAATTAGGGTGTTGATGTTGTGGTCCTACTGGAGTCTACTAACTATTATTCAGGGTTATCAAATTGACTTTTCAAACAAAATTTGGTTATTGGTTTGTTTGGGTTAATGTTTTGTCAATTAGGGCTACAATGGTTCGAAGGTCAAGTAACCCTTTTCTGAAGACGATATTCTTGTCCTAACATTACAACCTGACGGCGGTCGGGGTCCATCGTACATACGTTTTGTCGTGGACGTCGCCTAAACAATCCATTATGGAGCTTTTTGTTCTAGAACGGATTATTTACAAAAAGATTTAAAACTGTCGTATATGTATTTATCTCCCCCTTATATATATTAAAACTAGCCGTTACCCGCGACTTCGCCTGCGGTTCAGGATGAAAAGTAGCCCATGTCCTTACACAGGTCATGGTCTATGTGTGTGCCAAATTTCATCCAAATCCGTTCAGTCGTTTTAGTGTGAAAGCGTAACAAACAAACAAACTTACTTTGGCATTTATGACATTATATTATTTATGGATTATTAAAAAATTGGAAGTTTATGGTCCAACCTGAACAAAGCACGTCATAGACTAGTACAGAATTTATAAATAAAGTTGACTATTTTAATAGATTTCCGCCTTGGATACTTGACAGTATTAATTTACTCGTTAACTTTTAATAAGTTTCGTAATCGGCTTAATAATATGTTAAGTTTTCCTATACTTTGTGTGGGATTAATTTATTTCCAAAGGCGTTGCTAAGCGGATCTAATTCGGCATAATTATCGATTGATTAGTAATCCATTCCATGGAATTTGCATTTTTCGATGTCTTGACGATCTTTGCCTTATATCGTACTAGCGAGCCGCCCCTGTTTTACGACTTGGCAAAACATACATATTTCTTTATTAAATTCGAGTTTATTCTTAATGTATTTTATTAAGAACCTTCCGGAATAAATTCTCTAAATTATGGTGAACACCGCATCAGAATCCGTTGCGTAGATTAAAGACCAACGCGGTCACACAGACACACGAAAAGCGACTTTAATTTGTAATATGTATGGCTTTTTCTTTTAAGGCTGCTGCTCTTTAAAAGTGCCTTATGGTGGGTCTATTAGAAGATATAATTTCATTAGAAAATCAACTGTAATATATTTATCACCATTTCTCTAAAATTATCACCTGTTCAGTCCTCTATCATAATATTTATTAACATGTTCCAAAACTGAGTATTTTGTTGCCATTTTTTGTACATCCAATTCCAAAGTTCGTAAAGTTCATTGGCATATGACGTCAAATTAACAATCATTTAGCAATAATGGGACGCGGTATATTGGTGTAACCCAACAATACTCAACTTCACGTCTGACCAGGGCTGTTAAAACAATAAAGGATGTTTTGTTAAGGTCACAAAATGTTCTAGCGTTTCGTGTTTCGTGTCCGTCTTCTACTTAGCTAACAAAATGCAAAAACTATTATGGCTGAAAATCGAGTGACTTAAATGTTACTTCATAAAATCATGTTTGCCAAAACAATTTAGGGACAAATCCCTCAGGGGGCAACCCTACCTGTGCCGCTGACAAACCGATTTTACAATGATTGGTCTGGCAACACAGAGATGTTGTACAAACAAAACATTGTACGGAACCCAAATAGGATTCCCTGACCGGAAACAGTATGTATTAGCATAATGTGTGCCACAGAACGGGGACAACTGAAATGAAAAGTTGTTTTCAGACTTGGCATTTAATGTAAGACGTTTTTGAAGCCGGTTTGGCGAGGTAAATACGCAATAGACAAATTGTGTTTGGACAGATGTCGCATAACCTGCTGGCTTGGGTGGTGTGGATTTTTTTGACATAATTGTGAAGAATTCTGTGAAGTAATATGTTCTTTTCGGATTTTTGGAGCTAAGTTTGGATTAAGTTGGACAGTTTTTAGTACTTACTTACTAATTTTTTTTTTACTTTTGTAATCCTTTTAAGTGATTACATTTTGTACTTATGATTAAATTTTACATATTATGTAAAACAAACCTACTGATGTAGTAGATTTAAAAATAATTTATTGACGCTAGCCTAAATAGAATTAAAAGCAAAGATTATTCAAATCCGGTTAGAAGAGACTTTAATTTTGACTTTTCGTCTCTTCTAGAAAATTCTTTTGACGAAGTACTTAACAAAATATTAAAATATCGATGACGACATGATTCAATCGTAACTGGTTCCGATTAATATAAGACCCTAATGATTGCGTATAATACAGCCCATAAACTATATTATTACCTATTGAGATTAATTTTATAGTCTAAGGTTGTCATCGTGTTTGTTATCGAAGGTTCAAAGTTTTAGAGGTTTTCTATAGGTCAATAATAAATAAAAGTTAGTTATCTTATCCCATCTTTAGTGGGAAATTCTCCCATAAGAGATAGAGATTGGAAGTTTCTAGGGTTATCGCTGTTGTCATCGATTGGAATCTAAAATATTTTGTAATGTTCAAGTTTTTCGTGTTAATGGAAGTAGTTGGAGTGAGGTTTCTGTTTATATCTACCAATTACGACTGGAATTGTATGAAACTTGATTGCTTTTAGATGTTGTACCTTTGATCTTGTAACTTTTTTATGGTTTATTTTATAGTTTAGAAATGTTGAGAGTCACAATCGATTCTTTCAAGAAATAATAAAAATCCGTCTTTAACCTATTGGAGGCCTTGAAGTCTTTAGAATGATGGCCTGATACAGAATGCCTGCAAGAGCGAGCGAAGTAAGTTCGAAATTTATAGTACTCCGTCTTGGATAGATTAGGGTTAGGTTTTTATCATCTGCCTAGCCTTTTCCCAAATATGTTGGGGGCGGCTTCCAGTCTAACCGGATGCAGCTGAATACCAGTATTTTACATGGAACGACTTTCAGTTGTTGGGTAATACGATACCTTTTGATAAGACTGATTGTCAGATTTTCGGACTTCTGACGACCCGTAACGACTGATAAAGATGACAGCCAGGACCAACGGCGAGACACGATGTGTCATCAATCATGTGTTTAAGTTTCGGTCACTAATTACCAGTCACCCCATATCACTATTACTACCAACATTTTTGAGTAATTACCTATTCCATGAGCTTTTTTCGTGTAGAACAAGAAGCAGGCTCACTCGCAATCTAAAACGAATTAAAAATCAGATCACAACCTGCGACAATTAATTCATGTCGCACTAATAGGACTCCACCTTAAACACGTGCAAACTGTCACACAGCACTACTTAAGGTGTGTGCTCAACTCATGGATCTATTTAGCATGGACATCACATGAACAATGACTTGTAATTCGCTCAATTATGGTCGCGATTGTAATCGTACGAGTATGTTGACCCTTGTGAGATGTGTATCAGTAGACGTTTAAAGGTGGGTGAAATTTGTGTAGTTTTAAGTGGAGTTTGCAGTGGTGCAAAAGGCAGCATTTATGTAATAAAAAAAAGAGTAAAAAAGAGCAAAGAGAATGAATAAAACGGGTAAAAAGAGTATTCTATTCTATTATTAAACGTATTGATTAATGGTAGCAGCATCTTGCTGCTTCTAAAATACCAATGTGGCAGATTTCATTTTGACCCTTCGATCTAACTTTTGACCCAAGATTTATTTTCGTTGGATCCCGCTTTTTAATCCCATTTTTAGGTATTAACGATGGGTACCATTTGCTATTTCCGTTGAATCCCATAGACCACGTTCACATGTTTAGGGGTAGACTAATTTGGGATCATATTATAACGACCATAGATACCGTGATAACGACATATCTTTCTCATGTCAGCATGAGCAATACGAAAATTACTCATTAAAAGGTCTTAAATTATTGGTCAGTCTGCATAGTTGGTATAAGGATTCATTGTCTAATTGCTCAGTACAATGTCATCTCGTAGAGGTCCTTTCAATTCAGCTATAAGTTGCTTAATGGGTAGTGCAGTGTATGTATTTGATAGATATGTAAACACTATCTCATTCACAGAAGGAGTGAGGTAGTAGCTGCTGTCACTAATGTCATCTGTCAGTCACCTTGAATGGCGGGAGAAACTGAGTACCATAATACTCTATGGAGGCAGGCTTGCACGAGGGATACTTGGTGTGGCAGTAACTGTTGTGAGCCAGTGTAATGATTAAGGGGAAAGCGCCAGGTAAACCCGCAAACTTTTTTTTTACGTTCTTGCAATTTGCAGTTCAATGTCAGGTTGTATGTTAAACAAAATATGATTCGCGACCGCAACACGTATGTTTTTACAGAATTATAATCATTAAAATCATCAATACAACCCTCTAAGTTCAAGTAACCTTATTGAATGACTATTTCGAATAGTCAGAAACGTAAGTTTTAATTTCGCGGGTTAACCTGCCGCTTCCCCCTTAAATACGGAATCAACAGGATTCTACAGGTAGGTTTGAGCGATAAGCGCCAAAACACGCGATTATAATAGATTACTTACGATCAACATTGCCCATTCACATGGTCGCGATGACATGCGTCATGTCATCATGTTCTGTCGTATGATCACGCGACTATCCCAACGCATGATTTTCACCCAATTTGACCCCTTTTCAATTATGTAGTCGATATATGTATATTAGAACCAGGAATTTGAGATAATTTTCAAGTTATGAAACAACAAGCTGAATGTCGTACTTAACAAAGTTCAAATTCCATTCCAGCCAAATAGCTGGAATGGAATTTGAACTTTGTTAAGTATATTATTATTATTAAAACCTTTTTGTTACAAATGGTCAATCAAAAATCAACTTAGAATACATTTTGCTAAAGTAGATAACTGATTAAGTGGCGATGGAATGTAAATTATCTGAGATTATGAACACTGAAAACAACAATATAGTAAGCGTTTTACACACTAAGTTTATCAATAAACCCTAAGGGTTTAACCACCCTAATGGAGGTAGGGTTAGCAGCAAAAGTTAAAACTGTGGCACAAATATTTGCTTAATTTTTTATGTTTTTGTAGCAAATAATTACTAAGTTTAAAAAAAAAAATTAGACGTATATTATTTTAGATTAGATTAATTAACTTGAGACCAGCTGTTGAATATTTTTCCCTTGTCAAAATGGCAAAAAGATTGCAAATAGCGTCATCTATTTTTCTAGTGTCATAATTTAACGATGGTGATGTCATTGAAATTGCTTTTCATTTGGAAGTATTTTTTGCATTTTATTAACATGAAAAATTAAAAAGAACTTTATAAAGATTAATATGGATTTAAATAATGAATGAATGAAATGCACCGACCTAAGCGTGGTTTGAGCAGACTCGATTAATCGAAAGAACCTCATGATTCGCACTAGCCACTGTAGCGTCGCCGCCAGCTTGGTTCATGTCGAGCTTCACCGGTGAACCTTTTGGCGGGATGCTACCTACTGCTTTCTCGACATGTCATTGCTCTGCTGTGTTATGTTATGTTAGATGTTGCTGCTTTCAATGTCATCGTCAGAGGTTTCGCTACTGTCCGTTTCCGGTTTTTTGTAAGTCTCACCAGCAGCATTCTTGATCTTAATTCTGTCGTCCGCCGTATCCATTCAAAAATTTATTCTCTTGTCGAAGTACTTCATGTCCTGTTTTAAGTTGTCGTTGCAAGTGTAAATAGGTCGACCAACCTTCTTGGATTTGGCCTTGTACTGCATTGCTGCATGCAGCAGGTGTGGTTCGCGGTGCCTGAAAACATGTGCGAGGTAGCATATCCTGTGGTTCTTGATGCGTTTGGTTACTGTTTTTCCGTCTAAGATTTCATGCATTTTCTTTTGTCTTGGTTTATTTCTAGCGTGGTTAATCAAGTCTCTCATGATAACTCGCTCATGTCTTCTGAGGCTTGGCCTGTTAGCTTTAGTAAGTGCCGATTCTTTCAAACCATGTATCATGCACGGTACGATCACCATTCGATACATGAGTCTGTTGAATTTCCAGTCCATCTTTGAGTTTTTTATGAATGGTAGTAATGATTTGGCGTTTCTCATGGCGTGTTCGCCACGTTTTTTATAGTGCTTTGTCTGCTTAATGCTGTTAGATGTTACGTATATGCCTGGGTATTTAATTCAATCACATGTCCGATACTTATTCCATTAAGGGTCACATATTTCGTTTTCTGTGTAGCTATGAGGTCTCTCATCAGTATTATTTACCCACGACGGTACGGAGTCGTTATATTGTTTCGTTTATTTGGAGTTTTGTTAATTAGGTTTCCTCGTCAAGAGTTCTAAGGACTTCGTCGATGACCAGTGTAAACAGGCGAGGGGATAGAGGGCAACCTTGTTTGACTCCCTTTCCTGTGATAATCCAATTAATTTGCTGACCACACCATTTGATGTCTGTTCGTTAATTCATGCACACCTTGCTTATCCTGTTGTTTAGCGATTTATTGGTTCGTTGTAATAATATGATGTCTATGTCGAGGGCGAGTACATTTTTCGTCTAAGACCCTTTTAAGCGTAAAGATATGGTCGTCTGTTGATCTATTGTTTAAAAAGGCAGCTTGGTATTATTATTTCGTCTCATTTTTTTTAATACGTTTGAGGCGTAAATTCTTAAACCCGTATTGAAAACCAATATGCAGCGATAGTGATTCGCATATTTAGGGTTATTGTTTTTTGGAATTGGTACGTATACGGTCTCCAGCCACGTGTCGGGCGCTTCGTTCTGTGTCCAGGCTTCGTTCATGTGTTTGGTGACTCACGTTACGGCTTCCCGTAATATTTGGGGTATCGCTTTGTAAAACTCAATTACCACTTTAGTCAGTTCCGGGTGCTGTCCCGTTACGCACTTTATTAGTGGTTCCCATTACGTTTCTGTTGTTCATACTGTGTTAATGAGCTAGCCAATTGGGGGCTGTTCGTTTGGGACTGGGGTTTCGTAGATTGTCCTTGTTCTTCACGTGTGTTGTACTGGTTAATTAAAGGCTTAATATGTGTGTTTTGAAGTTGGTTGGTTCTTGCATTAGTACTATCGGGTTGCTGTTGTAATGTTCGTCTTCGGTCATGACCCAGCTATCATAATCTTAGTTATTGTAGAGGATGTGTATGTTGCCGGGTTCTGGTTCGTCGGCGTATTGACCAGTGTGATTCTGGTATCCGTGTGCACATGCAAATTTACGAGATAGAACTTGGACGCGGCTGTTAGGAAATCCTCTCCTCTCCAGAACGTATTTTTAAACTGCGTGGTTATGTATTCTGTTATCCTTTGTTCCTGAGAGAGATTGCTGTTAGGGGGAAATTCTTGTATATTATTTAGAAGTGCTAGGCGAATTCTGTCGTCATCCCGATGCTCCAAAACATATGAAGCGAGGTCTTGGACAGACACGTGGTCGATAATAAAGATTAAAATGGATTTAAATAATGTTACAAAATTAAAAACTGTCTTTCGACATCTAATCCTATGTTCTTCTTTTCGAGTCTATGGCAAAAGTAAAAATATTTTATTATCTTACATGTGTTGGGCCCAGTAGATGGCCACGCCATTCCTTAATCCTTTCACCACTATGGTACATCCAATGAAATTTTGCAAATAACTTATTCTAAACTTTTTTGCATCACTGTACCAAGGTCACAGTCCCTGTAAGGTAAAAGGCGACGAAAACGACCACTGAATACATAAGGGATCAATGTACACAATGTACACATCTATACATACATGTATCGTATATGTATACCTACTAACGGTTGCGTAACATCCGGTCCTAGTTTGTACAAACAACGTCTGATATGAATTTTTATTCGATATTTTTCCTTTCGATTTTTCGCAACTGCCATTTTGGAAGCAGAAATCGTGCTTGTTGTGTTTATAATGTGTCTTCAATGAGTCATTGGTTTTAGGCAGTTTGAATTAAATACAAGGAAAATAACTACTTACAGATTTTTTTTTATTGTGGCCTGTGAACCGATTCATTTGTGACTGCGCACTTGCGTAGTACAAACTCGTAACCGGCGTGCGAGTATGAGCAGAATTCATTGCTAATCCATTGCTTCATATGTTCGTAAAAAAAATCTGCTCAACAACTTAAATAACGCAATGTATGTTGTTGAACTGTCACAATGAAAGCCATTCCTACTGTCAGTGTGTTACGCAAGTAGGTGCCAGTCGTCGGTCCATCTTGTGACTGCCTCGTTGGTCAAGTGGTCACTAGCGCTAATGCTGAGCATGAGGACCTGGGTTTGACTTCCAGATCGGGTAAAGTGTAATTTTTTTCATCTGGAATTTCTCAGTAGCAGCCCGGATTCTGAATTTGTGCCCGGTTGGTGGCAATAGGGTCGCCTATTTACCTGAGACTTAAACATTACCTGCGAAAAGTGGGTGTACTACGTACAGGTCTCCCCTCTGCCTTACCCTTCTGGGTTACAGGCGTGAAGTTATCTTACTTCTTCGTTAGCCTTTGGGGAATACGGAAATTATAAACAGAGATATGTATTCCTTCATTCCTGGGCCTTAATTCACTCAATGATTCCTTACTTCGAAACCACGTCAATTCCTAATCGCTGATCACGCCAATCTCGCTTTCATTTCGCACGGTGTCTTTCATGGTGTCCATGGAGAATAGCAGTAAGAAGGACTGACTCTTATGGGGCGAAAGTTGAAAAAGTGTCCAGCTACAAGCAGTAAATATGTTATTCAAAAACCCTCCACAATGGCGCTAGCGTAGGCAAAGGGTGTGGCTATGAATGTACCAGATGTTGACGGATTGAAGCATGCCGATTTATTAAATTTAATATTTGTAGTGACTAGTGTAGTTAGTGACAGCCAAACCACCCAACCTCCACTATTTACGTAGTCTAAAATAATCTCCTCAAAACACCATCTCAGACATCGATCTACATGGTCTTCATATAACCTGACCAAGGTTATGTCTGGACTTTAAAAGAGATTGTGACCTCTGAGTTTGTTTCGACCTTTCTTCTCAGAGTAGTCAGATAGGAAACGCCGACCTCATCTAGTTTTGTAAAAAATATGATTGACGTGTAAAAGTGTTTGCACAAACCTACTTACAAAAATAATATCATTTATCATTTCAGGTTATCACAAGCAAATCCCATCCAAATCAAAGTAAATACAGGCATTCAAAAGAAAATAAACGCAAACGTCGGTAACCTTAGCACCAACAATCTATGATTGACTGCCACGTTATGCAACAATGTGTTAATGATTGCAATTTCCACGGCGATTAGAGTAAGAAAGAAACATTTGTGCAGTGAAACAAATGCTTATCATGCGCCGCGAATCGGGATAAACTAAGTTGCTATGGTGATAAGGTTTTGATATGGCTTTATTTCATTCTGCAGGGCCGTATTCTTTATGACACAGTCATGGAGAATAGAAGTAAGGAGAACTGACTCTGTTGTGAAAAAAAAACATAAATCCTCCTTTTTGGAAGTCGGTTAAAAAGTGTCCACTAAAGGTAGAAAAGATGGAAATTAAAGGGTTACGGAACCTCCAAAAGCATAACAAGGATCCGCACTTGTCCAGATTGTTTTAACAACTACCAATCTAATTCTTCTAGTTTATCTTTTAATCAGTTTCAACTTTCAAATTATGAGAAGCAATGTTATAGCTGTTAGTGGTCATAGACAAAAAAAATGCCGTTACTTCGAACCCGGACCTCCGAGACCTCTTATACGACGGTGAAAGAGCTTGGAGAGAAGATAGAGCATAGATAATTATATTGACAGAATACCTACTCTTTATTTTTTGTCGACAGTCGCTCCATTTAAAATAGTTACTGTTATTCAGCTGCATCCAGTTAGACTAGAAGGCTGGAAAAGGCTATGCAGATGATGAGACAGAAACTACAGAACGCCACCTGCTGCAATCCTTACATACTCCTTTTGTTTAGTTTTCATTTAAATAAAATAGTGCTTATACCTAATTAAAAGCATGTGTTCTTGTAAAAAGTACAAAAAAACAACATTATCAGCGCAGTTAAGCATCAAAAGTTTGCTTTACCTCGGAATCGTACCGAAGACCTTATAAACCCGAGTATGTATCTATGTATATTATGTTTCCTAGACAAAATAAAAAGAAACTGATCAAAATACATTAATTGATGTCAATTTAAGTGTCTGTAAAAATTATGTAACTTATTTTTCGTCTTTCTTTTACTCGGTATGTAAAAAGCAGGTGAAGGAAAACATCGTTAGGAAACCGTAGAACCAAAAATTCGAACATTCGTGACATCTGCCAACCCGCACTGCGCTCGCGTGGTGGATTACGGCCCACTCACTCTCACTGAGAGGAGGCCGGTGTCCCAGCAGTGGGAACATCTGGTCCAGATTTACTTAAAGAACGCAAAAGATCACTTCCTGGTCACAACACGATTGTTGTTATCAGAGAATACTTTGTGTTGAGATTGCACCCAAAATAACAAATTAATGTTTTAATCGATCTCACTCTCACATTCCAAAACTCAAACGCATTTCCTCACCACTTTAATCTTACAGTGCAACTCCAATAAGCCTTTAATATTCATTCCTCAGTAACCGAAGAACAGTTATCCCTAAAAATTCCTCACTTTGAAGCCCTTTCCATACAAATCGCAGTTACCATTGAATTCCTTCGAGGCATGTGGTCGCACATAATTGCATAATGAGTAATGAGTATGTTGTCGTATGAGGACGGACACGTATGAGTATGTATACTTGTTTGAGTACGGCTAGAATAAACGCGCCGAGGTGACTGATTAAGATGGATTAGCGTGTGAGTGGCCATGTCTGGTTTTAGGCTCGGGTACTCTTTGTTTTTGTTGAGTGCTTTTTCATTAATTTCTCCTTTGTTTATTGCTGTAAATAGATTGGATTTTATGTACTGCAAATATACCAAAATAAATAAATATTTTCTTATTTGTACAGTAAATATAGTTTTTTGTTTGCTGACAGACGCCAGCACATCAAGCTACCCGAAACTGTCAAATTTTCCCAATCAACTTTGAACCTTATCTTTTAGCGATAAAGTTGAAAATCTATTAAAGAAATTTGAGAGATTGTAGTAGCTTGATGTGCTGGCGTCTGTACATACTTGCCATCACTATTATAGGTAACTAACTCATCCGATACACTAATCATACGTTTAATTTGCATTCCATTTACTTTCGAGGGGACAAGTGCACAATAAAACCGTACCAAAAGTGAAGACAACAGCACTTCACCTTCAAAACATAAACACAGACTTATGGCTCCTACACCCGCCTGGCGACCGTCGCCTCCGCCTCGGTCATCGACTCTAACCTTGGCATTGACTACAAAAGACAGATCTAAAACCGAACGTGTACACTCCCCACTATACCTCGACACGCGAAAAATGGAACTAAAATTTTAAATCTACCGAATTTTACGTTTGTTTTGGCAGTTTCCTTGACGAGCAGCGCCACCCCAAGGAATCAAGTTATACTGGTCGTGTTCAGTACGTAGCCGAATGAAATTGAACAATTATATAAGGAATATGTTATTATATCTGTCAGTTTATTGCCGTGGGATACTTACTTTATTTATTTTTGATTGATTTCTAAGGTGTTTTTTGTGTGCTAAGTGGCTGTGTTATAACGCCTTGTCGGCTAATTACGTACCTACATTGCTTCGTTTGACTTAAAGAGGTTGGTCTATATTAATGGTAGGCCAGCAATGGATGTTGTTAATTGAAACTTAAGTACAATGCACAGCTGATTGTAATCACACGTATGTTTGTAAGGCATTCAATAGGAAATTGAAATGATGGATGAGGTTTTCGTTAAGTGATAGCAGGGCTATGAACTAGGTGAACTTTCAGGTCACTAACCCCAGGCTTTTGGATACAGATAAGCGATCTGATTCTCAGAGAGGCCTTTGGCCAATATTGCTTTGTTTTAGAGCTTTTTTTTGTTGTCGGGGGGAACCTTCAAAAGGCACCCGACCTCCGGGGAGGGAGCTCGGGGAGTGTGGGATTTTTACCTCACTAAAACCACCCCGATGATCACCATCAACATATAGGGGTGGTCCCGGTTCCTCATAAAAGACCAATTCCGGAACACCCCGTGCAACGCCTGTAAGGCACATCCCTGGGGAGACCGTAAAGGGGCCTCCCCTGAGCCTCGCTATGCACTGTACCAGTAACACAGCCCGGTCTCAATCTACCTAGCCTTTTCCCAACTCTGTTGAAGTTGGCTTCCAGTCTTACCGAATGCAGCTGAATATCAGTGTCTACCAGTAATACAACCGGTCTATTCTGTAAAAATCGCACCGTGAAAACGTAGGTGAAGTGAGCAGTCATTCCACCTGATGCTAGGGATCGCTAGGGATTGACACTATTGACAGCTCACTTCACCTTACACCTTGCTTACCAAATGACCAACCATGGTGAAAGGGTCAAGTTTTCTAGGATGAAGGGAACGTCTCTTCCCCACTTCCTAGTTTTGAGCAGGAAAGAAGTAACTCAACAAACTATCCAGCAATATCAATGCTCAGACCAAATAAAAAACCAAGACAGAGCGCTGAGAACGATACAGTGAAGTATGCCAATACTACCCCTCCGCTCTGTGCATACACGCTCACACGCACACATTTATAACCATTTACAATCAAACTACACCTCACTAAGTGCCCACATGTTTACGAAACCGGCTTCACTTTACTGTTGACAGCCCTCTGTCTTGGTTTTTTATTTGGTCTGAGTATCAATGATGATGAAGTTGAGCTTAATCAGTGCATATTAGTAGCTGCCCCAATATAATAATGAATAATGTCCTCTAGACCGAATTTCGGCTATGGCGACCAATCTCAGCGGAGACTAGCCATCGGCGTGGGAGTTTATTGCATTGCACAAGTGTGTGCGCAGACACAGGTGCACTCTCTCTTCCCTCACTCTCCTAGTGCACGTTCACGGCGATCCGACACGACCGGAGAGAGGTGTGCCTACATTTCATACTTCTAAGCAACAACATTTTAAGACACTGTCAACCATGAAGTCCCATTCACGCGCACTTTGCATTTGCATTCATTACAGTAATAACTATAATAAGACATTAGGAATTACCATTTGTTATTATTATGTGTAAATAATCTAAGTAAGATTTTTTACTTTGTGAATTTCGTGAGATCATTGAACTAGGCACTTTTTATACCAAACTGTTGTGTAATATTTTAGTGGTTAAGGGAACTACAGGACCTAAACGCAAAAAACGCAAGTTTTATAATGCCTAAAAGGATATGATCGACTACAGTAAACAAAATCAGAAAAATATTATAATAATATGATATTCTTCAGGATATATGCTAGTTAGATAGTGTGTTGAAAACGTAATAAGTAGGTACAACTAATTTGATACGATAGAAAAAAATCATGAAGATAACTCTAAAAACTTTCTTTGCACAATAAAAACCATACTAATATATACAATCATTCTGATTTTTTGTCAGATTATTCTACAAGCAACATACTAAAACACTAGTGGTGTTTTAATTTATTAGACCAAACAATAGATTTTTTGTGAATAGATAATTGCTTCATATTTAGCAATAAATTCCCAGCGTTGTGTCATGGCGCTTCTTTTTTTTATATGCAGTCTGACAGTGACCGCACTTTAGGTCATGTAATCCCCTGTATATTTAATGTTAATTGTTCAAGGACATGAGGATGAGTGATAGAGATCGCCGAACGTCAGGGCGAAAAGTGATAGACAGGCTTTACTATCCTATAGCCTACTAATCCTACTATGATGCGAAAGTTTGTGAGGATGGATGGAACCAATCTTACCAAGGGTTATCGTATTACCCAGTAACTGGGTTGTGGAGGTCAGATAGGCAGTCGCTCCCTGTAAAATACTGGTATTTAGCTGCATCCGGTTAGACTGGAAGCCGACCCCAACATAGTCGGAAAATGGCTAGGCAGATGACGAAGGGAGGTTATAGAGGTGACTGGTGCATTTATAGTGTAGGAGGTAATTTATACCTACATAGGTATCATTGCTTATGTTATGCTAAACTTATTCTAAATACAGTTCACAAAGAATTCTTTAGAATAAGTTTGTTTCTAAAAAAAGAATCTTTAGCTCCGCGCTAGAAGGAACTAGAAGAACTTTACACACTCGTCGTAGCAGATAACGTACCGGTTTGCTAATAAAACAGAGTTCTTAAATGTTCAAAAACAAAATCTAGACTAACACATTAACAGTAGCAATGGCTTTCATTTTGATAGTTTAACAACATGCATTGCGTTATATACGTTGTTGAGCAGACAAATTTTTCGAACATATGAAGCAATGGATTCGTAATAACCTTAAAAATGATTCAGATTGTGATTGATACTGTGATACGCCATAAGGTGCTGCTCTGAAAATGGCCGTTTGCGATTTTCCGAGATTAAGCTTGTAGCTTTCGTGACTTATCAAGGAATTAACTGAACTGAAATTGATTTTGATCACTGATCGCGATCCAAATTAATGCCGAATGACCGATTGTCTCTGAGTTCTATAGCTCAAATCGGGTTTATAACAGTTGTCAAACCCACCATTTTTATTCATTCAACATCATTTAAAAACTGAACAACAGACTAATTTAATTTTATTTTTTTCCAGGTACTTACACCGGTTTTCAAAAATCGAACACAGCAGAATGCATGCATACGTGCTAGTTACAACATAATATGATGTGCGCACGTTCGTTTTGTTGGCGAAATCGTCAATAATACCAATTACGACATTGAATTTTATAATGTAGGCGAATTCTAGTGTGTAAACAAGCAATGGCGAAATTCTTGATCAACATTTTTTTCGTTTTTGTATACTTAGGCATTTTTAAAGTATGTGCCGTACTTTGAAGAATGAGGTTAGGGTGCGTTTATTGGTAACTAGCTTCCGTCCGCGGCTTCGCCCGCGAGGTATGTCGATAAAAACTATCCTATGTCCTTCCCCGGGATGCAATCTATCTCTCAGCCAAATTTTATCGAAATCCGTTCAGTGGTTTAGACGTGAAAAGGTAACATACAGACAGACAGACAGACATAGTTATTTTCGAATTTATAATATTAGTATGGATTAAATTCTAGCTTGATTGCGGAAATACAAAGTGAAAGAGTAAACCCAAAAAAACAGCTTACAAATCTGAATTGATAGGTACTCACCGGAAATAATTCCTGACTTCTTGACTTTTTTATATGCTGCAGTGGCTGACGTCATCACGTCAACGCCGCACGCCGGCTGTCGCTGAAAACCAGCGCTGGGGCTTTGTCTCGTATAGGGTCTTAGCATTATGCTAAGCGATGGCCGTTTTGCGTAGATGTGACGCATGTTTTCTCTCAAATTGTTATTTTGTTTATGTTTTTTCTTTTGATGCGTCATGTTTGCCGCAAATAAACGTATTTTCTTTCTTTCTTTACTTCAGGAACAAATTTCATTATTGTGACTATCCGCTGTTGCTAGACAGTTTACTGGCTAAAGGAGAACGGCAGGCTTGTATGGGAATTTCGTACAGCTAATAAAAGTTCGTGTTTTGGAACACTTTTTGTTTTAATTGGTAGATAATATGATAAACAAGCCCTTTTTAAATTCTTAGATTTTTAGAACTTGGGACGTAAAAGTTATAACCAGTTTTGTTTTTTAAGGTTATGTACTAGTGTACCAATGTAAATTGATACTTAGAGGTCATAGACTTGTGTGCGTGATTGACGATTGACGCTGTCGTGTCACATAATGGCGGCATAATAATAAATTGCTCAGATGCAGTCACAAACCACAATCCAAAACAACAGCAAAGAACTGAACCATAGAGTAAAGTAATATATCGGAACTGAACTGAAAGACAGAATGATTTTCTTTTCCTGTCAACAAAATAATTGCCATATGAACAAAAAAATATTTTTGACGAAAATCATTCCTATCATAAAATCGTTAAATAATATGATTAGGTATAAGCAACAATTATGCATTCATACGTTTATTATATAAGTGTTTATTTGTATTTAATGTTATTTCCATTTCTAAATAATTAGTTATCATTTCGATATTTGTGTTATTTTACATATGGCAACTTCTAAAAAGATAACTGCGTTTAGTTTACGATTCTATTACGTTTATTTATTAAAATCTTTTTGTTCATATTATTAATTAATCCGAAGTTCTAAAAATAGTACACTTACATGAAAATAAATGGTTTAGTTGCCTTAATAAATGGTACAAATTCTATAACAGAACAACAAAAAAAGTATCCTGTACGAAATCTGCCGTTCACCTTTAAAAATACTTCAATCTTCTCACAAGGTCCTTGCGGGATTGTCCGAAAGGGTTACCGCTACCCCGGAACATAAAGGGCTAAGGAAGGAACACTGATGGGTTTTAAGTCAGTAAGAGTCTGACACTCCCTTCCGCTCCACCCAGAGCGGGAGGGGTCATTGGATGATTTCCCATCTTTAAAAAAAAGGTCCTTGTATTATTCCTCCTTATATTCCACATAATTATGCAGGATGATAAAAGACAATATTAATGAAAATATACGATGCAGAAACATCATAAAAGTGTCTACAATTAATGGTTTTTGTATTGTTATAGTTTTACGACAGTGAATAGCGCCATATGCCAGTGTAGTCATTATACGATGTTGTTAAGACAATGCAATTAATTATGAATACGTGTAACTAGCTTTGTGTTACGGATTCATTCGCGTCTAGAATAAAATAAAGCCTTATAGGTTTACCTACCTATAAGTATTAAGCAACTTTTATACATCGGGGTAATAGAAAGAAAGAAAGAAAATACGTTTATTAGCGGCAAACATGACGCACCAAAAGAAAAAAAAAAATACAATTTGGGAGAAAACATGCGTCACATCCACGCAAAACGGCCATCGCTCAGCATAATGCTATGACCCTGTACGAGAGAGAGCCCCAGCGCTGGTTTTCATAATTGTTGGTTTTCGTAATCGCAGAACACACTAATTAGGTATGTGTTTCATTTTGACAGTTCAACAACATTCATTGTACGTTGTTGAGCAGACATATTTTTCGAGCATTTGAAGCAACAGATTAGCAATATCCTTCAAAATTAATCAAATTGCGATTGATCGTGTGTTACGTAATTACGGTGTTGGTTTGGTCAAAATCCGTTTGGTAGTTTAGCCATGAAACGTAACAGACTCATCTTCACATTAGCTTTGACGACCATACCACCTCGATACCACCCATTATTGACGCCATCTTTCTTCCCGTAAAAGTTAACGCTGTCATTACTTTATTAGGTACAGCCGTACATTTGTTGATTATTCAACATAAATTATGTAACAATATTGTGATATAATAGAGTGTTCGTGGAGTTTCCTGCTCGTTCTTATAAAGGAACTTACTACGCT
This sequence comes from Gortyna flavago, assembly GCA_963669345.1. Classification (NCBI taxonomy): domain Eukaryota; kingdom Metazoa; phylum Arthropoda; class Insecta; order Lepidoptera; family Noctuidae; genus Gortyna; species Gortyna flavago. Next base: position 16,232,188 of record OY770136.1, on the reverse strand, counting down.
TTGAAATGGGCAACTAGCTTCACCATTCTGACTGACCGACCTCTTGAAAATTGAAAAGTGCCTGTCATTTGTTTAATTGAAATAAATGCCATGAGTTTGAGTTTGTCGGTTGAAAATTGGCTGTGCCTGCACCTTTAATTGCGTTTATGAATATAGTACAAAACAAATGCCTACTGCATATTTACTTGTTGCTAACTCACTTTTTTCATAACAAATTAAATGTCATTGTACTTTTGTCGTAATTGTAAGTATTTAAAATAAAATCTGCCGACTCATCGGCAGGGACTGATTGGCCATCAGTGCTGTTTGCGAGGTCATTGTTCTGATGGGTAGGCTAGAAATTACGTTGTTGTCATTGCTTAGCTTACTCGTATACAAGTTTACGGTTAACCATGAAGACCATTCCATCTTCTTCGTCGTACCGATGATTCCATTTCCATGTTTTAAATATGATAGCTGACGTGGCTCAAAAGGTTGCCCAATTATATTGGGACTGGGCAGTATATGTGTGGCGCATGCCGGACAAACCGTAGCCCCAAATAGCACAGAACTGGTATCCTGAGACAGGGTCGCGGCGGAACGAGATGGATAGGTTCCGTCAAAACTGGGAAAAGGACGCGCGGACTCCTGAAAGATGGAAGGAGTGGAGAGTGGCCTTTGCCAAGGAGAGGGACAGCGTAGGCCAGTAAAAAAAAAAAACTTTGACCAGAATTTTACCACTTCGACAGCGTTATCGTTGGCCTCGCAATGGTCTTCGATAGTACAGGTGTTATTGCACAGAAAGCACGACAAGAGGTGAGGCTTCGTTTGCGATGTTGGTCCGCAGTCGCCCAAGTGCGAAAGTTGAGCACATGGGAGTACCCCTCCCCACTGTAATTAATAATTAGGCTTATCTTCCAATAGTATTGCTGCATAGTGCATAGCCCCCGTTAAGTGTGCATACACACGAGCGACGCGTTGGCGGCAGAAGGCAACAGCTGCAGTCGTTGATAACGTAAGTAAGCGGATTGGTAATTATGGAGTAACTGAAAAATAAATTCAGGAATTTGTCTCTTGATTTTCTTTTTTATAAGACAAGTTTCAGCAAATAAAGGACGACACAAAACTTGTGTTTTTTTGATAAATAGAACACGAAGAAAGGCACTTCTATCCATCTGTATTATTTATAACACTCATAAAATGTTGTTTGAACCTATTTAATGTAATCGCGATAAAATTACAAAACATTTAGGTCGAATGGAAACCTCTTAAACAATTCTTGAGAGACAGTTATTCTACTCGAGTCTTATTGTTGATAGAATTTTCTTCCATTTTCTGGAATGACTTTTTACCTTGAATTTTAAGAGGTAAACGCGGTTGCGTGGCTTTATCACGAAATAAGAAATTGAAATGTAATGAATTGAGGAAATATTTTGAAGAGTTTAAGATGTAAAAGCTTGACTGATCACAAATTCTTTTTGCGCGTTATTTTTTTTTTGCGAATATTGATACATGACGTGTATCGTGAATTCGTGACTATACGTCCCGTCAAACCTGGGTAGTCAGATCTGCAACCAGCCTTTTTTTTAGGCCGTTTTCCCACTGCTTGGGCAAAACTATGCTTCTGCCCAGAGCTGTTAAGGACCAACCTTTGTTAAAAATTAAAATCGTCTTAATTTATTCTTTAACTGAGAATCAGCATTTTTTTCTCGTCATAATTACATAAGACAGTCCCTCAAAACGCCCGCCCTTCACAATTCCCTAGTGCATTAGCTAGGAAGAAGAACTGGCGCAACAAACTCCAAAATCAAGCTCATCTCCGGCTGGGAATGCCGCGATATCGTTTGCTATTAAAAGTGGTGAATTTGGCCCATTGATCATCTGACATGCGGCAGATATATCCAGCCTAATTCCATTCAAGCCACCAACCGACCTACATCGTTTGTTCGATCCTAGACAGACGCTTTACTTTGTGTAAATAATTTCATCGCACTGCTCTCAAAACGGTGAAGGAAAACATCGTGAAGAAACCGGCATATCTTAGAACCAATAATTCGAAGGCATGTGACATCTACCAGTCCGCACTTTTTTTTATTATTTTATGGATGGGAAATCATCAAACGTCCCCTCCCGCTCTGGGTGTCAGACTCTTACTGACTAAAAGCCATCCGTGTTCCTTCCTTAGCCCTTTATGTTCCGGGGTAGCGGTAACCCTTTCGGACAATCCCGCTGCCCCGGCACCTGTCCGCACTGGGCCCGTGTTATAGAGCAGCCCACTTCCTCTCGAATAAAGAAGGCCTGTATCCCAGCAGTGGAAACATGATAGGCAGATTTCCAAATACGTCTGGCCAGTCATAGGGTAAAAAATTGCAGATACTGCTATCACTTTGTAGCCGCAACAATAAATTATTCTCAAATCTCAAGCTATCGAGGTCCGTAGTTGCTGAAGCTTATTTATCAAAGCATTTTAGTCATAGTTTTTTTATGCAATGTTGATACAAAGTCGATAGATTAGCTGGTCGACGCCCAGAGTGGTCAGATATGCACTCTGTTTAAAGTTAAAAAGTGATCCTTTAAAGATGCACGGGTTTTGTATGATATTAGGACATAACTGTAGGTATAATTTATGAGTAAACTAATTTTACTCACCAATCACAATAGCATGCAGCAGTATTATTGGGCTTTCGGAAGCCAAGGGTTGGATTTAAAAATGTTGTGAAGTTAATTTCTGCTTATTGTCAAAATAATGTGAAAGTTAAGTTAATGTACATTATTAACTAACTACGAAGTCAAAACTACACTGAATATTTTTTCAAGGTTAATTAATTCACTTAGAATTTGACATTAGTTTACTTTTAATCCCTACATATACTTATATAGGGATTTACCGATATGCGCGTGAGCCGAGCTGCGAGCCAAAGCTAGTATAAAAATAAAGTAAATATTTTAAACAACCCCTTTAGTGCAAGTCTTCATTATTATTATATCACTGAGCTGTAAATAATTTAATCGAATTTACTTACGTGTTATGTACGAATTATACACTACATTGTATGTCGCTTGTTGCCAGCCGGAGTCTCGCAGATAATATATGTACAGGTCAACCGCAGAATTCAGAGGCGATGTCTATCTGAATCATGCCTACTGACACTTGCCTACATGTTATGTGCTTAAATTTATAATTACTTTATATTCATTTTCCAGAATAGCTTAGTGTTTTTGAGGGAGAGATAAAAATGCTGTATGATTTTGAACCCTGCTTGATTAATTAGGACATCAGTATGACCAAGATTCTCAATAAAAAACAGTGGCACTCCGGGAGTGCTGACAGATGTGAAAACAAAACACAAACAGAAAACTTTGCCATCAAAAACATAACTTGTAAAAAAACCAAGTCTCGCAACTCAGTTCTTCTACCGTAAAAAAAAGTTGTGAGATCCATGTAATACCAAGTCGGATAATTTATTCAGTCCCTACTTAAGGGACCTTCTGTCTTAAATTATTACGTAATTAGCTAACCTAACAACATCTTATAGTGGCCATAGCAATATTAAAAATCTTTTATGCTTTAAACAATATAATATAAAGATAGTTTGAGTCCCGGGAAAGGACATAGGATACTTTTTATCCCGATATTCCCACGGGATCGAGACTTCGGGTAAAACCGCGGGGCGCAGCTAGTTTGTTATAAAAAGAACTCTTGTGCAAAATTTCATGCTTCTAGCTAAACACAGCGGTTTAGGTTGTGAGTTGTATCTCCGTGAAAGAATGAAAGAATTTAATATATTATCAACGCTTTCGATCTTTCCATTGCCCGAAATCTTCCTACTTGAATGTTAGTGCTCATTGTCTAGAGATATGTATCTCGATCGAACCGTTACCTTTGACACGAGATACAGTACAATTAGAGTAGTCTACTGGCTTATCGGACCCCATAGTGCTTCTATGAAATCTTTGATAAATGCTTGACTTGTATTTCGATGGGTGTGGATAATTGCCATTTTATGGGGAATTTAGTGAGGGAAGCGGTAATTTCTTAGCTTTTAGTTTGGAGCAAAATATGTATTTGTTGAAATGTTACACAGTAAAAACCGATTTATTTTCTTTGGATCCCACTTTTGAATCCCAGTTTAATATTTTTCAATACAGTATCATGGAAGAATGTATTTATACTGACTATAATATGAAACGATTTACTGGAGAGCAACTTAGTTCAGAAGAACTAAGTTGCTCTCCATCAAATGGATTTTGATGGAGAGCATTTATTCCGGAAACTTTGTAGGTATTACATTAATATTTAACTTAGATATACCACCGATGTCTCGATGTTTTTGACATGTCGTCACATTTGTAGATTACACCCGTGCGGAGCAAGGCCTCACTAGTGATTGATAAACGTGTAGGTATGTGAAATTGTCGCGAAAGGATCAGCCTAGATGTTTCAGTTTGTCTCGGCCTTGTCATAATAACGATTAAGACTGAGGGATTATATTAGTCAGGTGGGCAGAAGCAGTATCCACTTTAAATACTTACATAGTAACTAAAACTATAGGTAGATTCCAAATTGCAAAGATAAAGAAGTAAGATACCAGTAATTTTTAAAACAAACTCAGTATTTATAAAAATAGGCACAAATTTTGATCTCTACATGGCAACACAAAACTTGATTCGCTGAAATATTTCGGTTAAACTTGTATCGGAGCGGAGGTTAATTACTTGAACTGTTCCGGTTAAGATAACGTATCGGTTACATTTGCGACCACTGTTCTTTTTTCTTTTTTTTGTTTCATTTTTGTTTGTTTCATCCTTTAATTAACGATGACGGCAGACTCGGCAAGTTTCACGTGGAGAATGCTGCTGGAAGTCTTTAATGATGCCGGTTGGTGATATAGCCGGTTGGTAATTAAGTGTTGAATAGCGTGTTCTCTGAGAGGTGACTGATCTTAAAAATTTGGCTGTTGAATGTAAAGAAGACAGGATGTGATGCAAAAGACAGAGAGGATTTTTCAGCATATTTGTATGAAGAAGTATTTATGTGCTGAAATGCAGCTTTCTCCTAACGAAAAGACATATCAAATCTTTTTAAGACATTCACTAAAGATTTCTGTTTTTTTTGGGTTAGGTATATTATCTATCAAATACAGTTCGTCGGCAATCGCATCACTTGAGAACCACTTGTTCGACTTGGATGTTCTTTATAGTCTAAAATAGGTTTTTATGGAAAGAAAAATTGGAAAAGTTTCCGGGGAAATTTCAAATGCGGGAAAAACTGAACGTTCTTTTTTCTTTAAGGGACTTTTGTATGAGCTCAAGACTACAACATTACAGCTCGCCATTCAAACGATAGATGTGCGTAATTATTTTTTGACGTGATAACGTCTTATATTGATGAACGCCGGCTGCACGCACGAAAAAGCATGACTCATTGTCACGTTCCGCCTGGGCCGAGCGTGCAAGCGAGAGCGCGGTACAAGCGATAGAGAGGCACGATCGGCCTAAGCGTTCGAATTTACAGACAACCAATCTTTGTTATGTTTATGGTCATGGAATATCAGCAAAAAAAAATATATCGGGAGAATTTGGACAGGACAACTTGTGTCGGTTTAACAAGTTTAAGTAAAATGGGATATAATCTACCTAACATTATATTAAACTTGATATGACTCCAATAAAATCTGACGCATCTATTGGCGCCATATGAAATTTGACTCATGCGATAAGGATAAAAGCTTATGGTAGGTACGGTACCACCAAGTACCAACATATGCCCATAATTAATTCTATACCTAAATCGCATGAATCACTTAATCACTACACTAAAAGCATTATCTGTTTACAATTCCACTCATGCGCATGAGAAATGTCGATTTATTCTTCGTTCGGCCCACTGTGTTTTGTCCTACATAAGAAATTCCTGGTTCGTCCCAAACAATATGCTTCCTTCGTCCCAAAATATAATTTTAAATATTTTATTCTTGCTTCGTCCTATTTTATATTCCTTCTACGGCCCATATTTTTTTTGTATATGCTAAACTTACTTTTTTGTAAAATCGGCAAAAAAGGGTTACGTATTATTAAATATTTAACATCAACCAACTATTTATCACAATCGGTCTTCTCTGTCTTCTCCGCGAGAAAAAAATTACTCGTGTTATTTTATAAAAACACTCATTAGGCGCTCTTAGTGAGTAATTTGTACGTATATAGCTGACGTCATTGTAATCTGTCCATCCCATTTTTATTGCGTCCTTTGTTACTTCATGTGGCCAATAGCTTTACTTTCCGTTATCAGCAAAACGGGCTCAACGCTAGCTCCCGTGATGCAAATCACAGTATCAACTCATTCGTCACCTGGTTATAGTGTGATTGAGAGTTGATCGAGTTTGTCATAGGTAAGTCATAATGTTTATCTAAAGTATTAGTGATAAATTATAAGTTAATTAGGATCGGATCTAGTACCGTTTGGTAGGAGGAAGGGGGTAAAAGGGGTGAAAGCTGGTAGGGGTTTGGTCCCTGATTATAAAGCTACCACTCTTACTACAAGGTATTTTCAAGAAATTAATAAAAATGGTTTCTAACCTCAAATAAGATAAATAGTGAAACGAAACGTTAAAATGAGTGATTGACAACCAAATCTGTTCCCGTTTATTGTCTGTGGTGTAAAACGTACAAAAAAAAACTAAGCCATTTGAAATGAAACGTACAAAAAAATCTATGCAATTTTTTTGTTGACTGTACCTTTAAAGTACTTGCAATTTGGGACGAAGCACAACTTCAATACTGATATGGGACGAACTAAGAATTTTTTGGAATGTGGGACAAAACTTCGGGACGAACGAAGAATAAATCGAAATGTCACTTCGCGATTCAAATATAGAATTTGTAATTCGTCATCTGTCGGGGAATTCGGAAATGGAACACATTTTTCAGTCTTAATATATCCGTATGTTTGTCCGTATGTCTGTTAGTGCACTCGTTAGTCATTATTTGTTTTTAGAAGTTTTCAGCTACTGAAAACACATTTGAGAGCTGATGGGTTTGCCAACCTCACGATTTGAAGGAGAGAAATATGATATCGGTCACACCCACTTGACCGTTAGGAGCGGTAAAAGCTTCTACGCATTTCATTTCATAACGCCTCCTAGAAATAGAAGTGTCTATGACATCTTGTGTATACAACGTGTTTTTTTCTATATCCCATAACTAGGGTATTCTATAAGTAAAAATAATAAAAAAAGTCCTAAAATATGTGGTCCAAAAATGCGAATAAATACGAGTCATTAATTTTCATTCAAACCAATCATTCATATTTAAAAGAAGATGCGACGTTGTCATATTTCACGTAAGGGTCACATCATCTGCCTAGCCTTTTCCCAACTATGTTGGGGTCGGCTTCCAGTCTAACCGGATGCAGCTGAATACCAGTATTTACGTATTTATGTATTTTTTAGTCATATTTCACGTAAGGGTGTTTTACATGAAAAAATAATTCATACGCCAGATGATTCTTTGATATAGTCTCATCCTAGAGAAATGGGATTTAAAAAAAAAACCTTGTGCTCGTATATATAGTAGGACATTATATTGGTGGTAAGAGACAGTCCAATCCATCTACTTGGGAACCCTCAGATAATAATTAGTCAATGGAAAATTAAGAAGGCATGCAAGATCTTATTTTTCAACATTTATATAAACACAATCATTATGAACTATAGACGATGTACCCTCTGCCTATTTGCTTGAATGTATTTTTCATCCACCTGAGGATAAAAAATACTTTCAAGCTAACATAATAATTTTCCGATAGAAAGTCTTACCTCTTAGAGTCTGTAGGTACATGTAAGGACTTACATTTCTTTTTCACCCGTCTGCGGTCACATCCAAAAGGATAGTAATGTTTATGTACCTTTTTTTGTTAAGCCTATTCTGTTTCACTGCTGAGCAGAGGCCTCCCCCAAGTCCTTCCAGGAACTCCTTTCCCGCGCCACCTCAAACCAGCCCTCGCGGTACGCGTTCAGATCATCTCGCCACCGCTTTCTGGGCTGACCTCGGCGGCGCCGTCCATCTATTTATTATCTATCTATAGATAATAATTTTCTGAGGTATGGAATTAGCTAGAAACTCCGCCTAACCCATCCATGCATACTAACTAGCCACATTTCCTCGCCCACCTACTATGAAGCAAACAGTATTTGTTTACACCGCAAGTTTAACTACTGGCGTTAGTCTAAAACAAACGGCTATTCCTTCTTTTATTGTCTATACACCATAGGTTTACAATCAAATTGAACCATACAATGCGTGCGACCTTTTTATAGATTTATCTGCTGCTCGTGATCGGGAATAGGGCTGGCACTATCCAAAAGCTGAGCGTGAGTTCAAGCTATGACATTTACCAAGGTTTATCGTGTTACTCTCGAAACTGGGTCGGTCCGTGAATGGGTAGGTACCATCTTAACATACTGAGACCACTCCGTGAAAACTCGTTAAGATGAACCCGGCTGCAGTTACTTGAAACGTTACTCAAAATAACGTTACGCGTAGTTCCGGTATCGATAATTTGTACCGTTCCACCAGGATTGTAACAAAATTAATTCCTTTGCTATAACGATACTGATAAACGGAACGAAATTTTAAACTTATTATGCTGAACATTGCCTACATAATTTTTTTATTGGCTGTTGGTTTAAAACTAACGAAAGTTTTGCTTAAACTTTCATTCAATTTAATAAGTTTATTTAAAAGCTTTTTGTAGGAACTTACTTCGTGCAAGTGGCAACCCTAGTTAAAACGAAACGAAAATGTATTTCAGAAAGAAAACTCGACTAATATTATGTTTTCGTTTCAAGTACTTACTTACTTATCTACTTATTATCATTTGTTGTAATAGGCACAGAAATGTTGGGTTTTCACCCATTTAGGGACATATTGATATGGGTCAAGGGGTCCAAGTGCTCGCCTTCTCTTTCGACAGTTTCGTCCCGTTGGGTCAGGCCTTTTCTTTGGACTAACATCCAGCGGTTTAATTGCGTAACACACTAACAGGAGCCACGGCTTTCATTTTGACAATTCAACAACATTCATTGCGTTATTTACGTTATAGAGCAGACAAATTCTTCGGACATATGAAGCAATGGATTAGCGATATCCTTCAAAATGGTTCAGATTGGCTCCCAGAGAGAGACTTGAGACAGAGAGATGGACAGTCGGCTTCCAGTCTAACCGGATGCAGCTGAATACCAGTATTTTACATGGAGCGACTGTCTATCTGATCTCCACAACCCAGTTACTGGATAATACGATACCCCTATATTAATATCTCACTCTAATTATAGAAATATTTGTTCTCCTTTACTATGACTACCGGGTAGAATTTCTAGAGATGTTTGGTATTTTCAGATCTGTATGTATGGGTATTTTATTCAATAATAAAATGTTTTGACAACGTAAATCATTTAATATATTTATTTATAATATATACTTTATTGTACACCAGAAAATATAGAAGAAAAAATGCAACAACCATCATCCCTTTACCCAACTTTCTTGGGGTCAACTTCCAGTCTAACTAGATGCAGCTGAATGCAAATATTTACATGGAGCGACTGCCTATCTGACCTCCACAACACAGTTAACATGTGGCTATATATAATATTAGATATAATGGCACGATATACCCTAACTAAGACTTACGGGGTTCTAACGATCCGTAACGACTGTCAAAGATTTATGAAGGAGAGCCGGCACCAAAGTTTTCAGTTGCTTTCAGAGGCATTTTAATATAAATGTAATAATAAAATATTTCTTTGCAATATTTTAATAAGTACACTTAACGATTACGTCATCATTCTTATTAACGGTATATAATGTTCAAAGCGATCGATCTCGGCGAACTTATTAATCATAAACTAAAATCAACATAATCGATAAAAACTCGGTTTCACTTGACACTTTGTCCTAGTTGCAGACTTGCAGCAATGATACTACATTGTGGACATTATACATTGAAATCTCAGAAGGTGCATTATATTTTATCCCACACTATAGTCGGACTTTTAATTAGCTGCAGTAAAATGACAGCTTGTGTTATTTGACTGAAATTGGCGTCTTTTTGTTTTTTCGCGGCCATCAACCAAACCTTGTTTTTCTAGAACAAAATAGTGTAACAAACGAAACTTATTTGACATGCATATCTTTAAATGCAGTCCGAAATGAGTCATTAAGAAGTGTCATTTTACTGCAGCTAATTAAAAGTTGGAGTATAGCTGGCCGGCGAACATCGTAGCGGCATAGATTTTTTTTCTGAATTTTTCCCATGTTTTAACAGTTATTCTGCTATTCGGGACGAAGACAAGTCAATCAAAGATCTTAAAAATCGGTCCAGTCGTTCTTGAGTTATTCGAGTAAGGGCTGATTTTTCCAACGCCAGATAATTTTATCTGAGGAATAATTTTGAATTTTTGACAATTCTTCCATACAAAAACTGTCAGACGTCAATTTTGTTCCACGAATAAAAAATATCTGTCGATTGAAAAATGAACCCTTAATGGTGTAACTAACCCGACTTTGTTATACCTATTTATATATATGCTGTTATTTTCCGTAAAACGACATTCAAATTGTCGTCCTGTCTTGTTTATTGCTGGGATCCTATGTACCTACAGACGCGCCAGCACATCAAGCTACCACAATCTGTCAAATTTCTTTAAGAGATTTTCAACTTTATTGCTAAAGCATAAGGTTCAAGGTTGATTGAGAAAATGCTACAGTTTTGGGTAGCTTGATGTGCTTGCGTCTGTACAAAAACGAATCGTTTTGCTTACCAATGGTAGCATTTTTATTGATATACTAGGCTTATAAATAGATGCGTAGGCTAATTTTACCTGTGATAGCAGCCTTCCATATAAGAGGGTCTACTATCAAAGCTAGGTCATTGCTTCATTATTTCTAAAGATACGAGTCCTAATTTTAACCAATAATAGTCCGTAAATTATAGTAATCGGCCATAAGTATCTTAAAAGGCATGGAATGATCTTCTTTTAGTAAAAATTACCGTTAGCGTTTTGCGAAAGCTGTTGATTTAAATAACGTAAGTACAAACTGAACTCTCATAGTTTATGCATTTCCTGAACACATGCAACGTGGGCTAAACATTTGTACGTATTTCATCGAATCGTGATTACATATTTGTCTCATCTAATATTAGGTATTCAAGACTAGCTTCTGCCCGCGACTTCGCCCGCGTGAATTTTTTTGTCCCCCGTCCCACCCCGTCGCATTGCATCGCCTCGTTTTCTCCCAGACTTTTTTCTTTTTGCTCGTCTCTTAAGGGTTCTAGCGTGATGTTAAATATAGCCTAGCTTTCCTCAAGAGTTGGGCTATCAAAAGCAAAAAGATTTTTTCAAATCTGCCTGGCACTTCCAGAGATGGGCGCGTTCAAACAAACACTTTAGCTTCATTATTATTATAGACTAGCTTCCGCCCGCGGCTTCGCCCGCGAGGTATGTCGATAAAAACTATCCTATGTCCTTCCCCGGGATGCAATCTATCTCTCTGCAAAATTTTATCGAAATCCGTTCAGTGGTTTAGGCGTGAAAAGGTAACAGATAGACAGACAGAGTAACTTTCGAATCTATAATATTAGTATGGATTCGCAAGAATAGACATAAATTATGAGACATGCATGCCTTCGAGATCCCTTCATGATATGGAACTTTTGAGATTTTTAAAGGTTGCACGCACTGGATCTTCTGTCCCTTCTCTGCTCACCTACCCAGGTATGTTGCAACACATTATCTACGGTACGTCCGGTGTATAGTTGCATAGCCGCCTACTGATTTATTTACTACCTATATGTATATCTATATGTTCATGTTTACGATGCGATAATTTGAGTAAACATCCATTTTGTTAATCGAATGAATTTTTGTCGTAAAGTACCTTCTAACCTATTTATGAATGAAATTGGATGGTGACGTTGTAAATGGGTTTAATATCAACGTGAATTAATATTTTCTTTGCTATATTACCTACTTTTGATTTTTATTAGAGAGCTGTGCCCGCGGCTTCTATCGCGTGCATGTCTAGCAGAATCGCGTCGCATCGTCGTGTCGCGTCTGTCTGCGCTTTTATGGGTATGATTAGATGATTACATACCTAACTTAGAAATTTTTTGCTTTCATGCACTATAGGTACCTACGGATGTTATTATACATGATGGCGCAGCAAGTGGCGCCGTCTATGGATGTTGCGGAGATACTAGGAACCACCGAATAGGTCGGATAAGAGTGACACTGGCTGATTTCTGCACTCTAGCCTTGCATCTATGGTTCACATCTCAGTTTCAAACTGTCAAAAATACCTCTAATTTCTTCTAATTGCCCTACATGTATGATAAGTTTTTGACATTCATTGTCGCTGAGATGAGATTGCTACTAGATTTTGAGCGTTTTTATAAATACGGGAATTGGCCTTCTGGTGACAGACGATGTCAGGGGAGCAGATGTCGTACCACGTCCACGATGAACTGCTATAATCCGGCACAATCCTCAGGATATTGAAGCTGCTGGACTACTTATACGATGACTATGTTATTGTTATGATGTTATACCTACATACCTACATATTATAGCAGTCTTAGCATTCCCATTTAGATTATTTTAAAATAATCAAATGCATAAACCACAAAATAAACACCAAGCTTCTTCACCGAGGGGTGAAAAAAACCGTTATCGTAAACAACTGTCATTACAGGCTTCATCGTAATTTTACACTTCGACAATAGATTCAAAAAATCTAATCAACCACAAATTTTCTACGAATCTCAAATGCGTAAGTATATATTTTTTTATGAAATAAGTCTTTCTACCATTTTTATCAAAGTGTTCCAAACACGAACGCGCATACAGGCTGTAACTAACAATTTTGTGTGAAAATCATTATATTATACGGGGTGCTACCGAGAAAAATATTAGCTTTGGAACCGAGCGAGTTTATAGAGACCGTTTCGGATATTTGTGATATTGTAAAGCAAGGTTTTATTTCGCTGGAATGCTGTTCTTTACAGTCTTTTATGTGGTACTGTAGAATTGTGGCTGTAAAGGGGTAAAAAAGTAAAAATGCTGCTGTGACTTCGCACACAATATAATCTATGAAATAACCGTGTTGGAAGTAAAGAAAGAAATGAAATTATTTGGGACACGTACAGGAAATACAAACAATATAAATAAAAAAAAAACATTTAATCTAACAAAATCATGAAAAACAATATAAAAAAAAATAAAAAAATAATGTAAGTAGGTATAATTTATTCTACCAACACGTATTGTATTTACCTCAGGAACCAGAAGGTCAATTTCCGTAATTGAAAACGTTCAAAATCTAGTCGCAATTTCATCTTAGCGACAACCAATGCCAAAAACTTGTTAAAAATGTAGAGAAATTAGAGGTATTTTTGACAGATTGACTAGAAAATTACGAGAATTGCCCCTCAGATCTAATACCTTTTAACTAGTTAATCTTCTAACTTGACGACTTGACGGTATTATGTACTTTATACCTTTACACGTGGCAGAGTACGAGTAGAATTAAAATTTGCTAGCTTAGCATAGTCCTATAAATAACCTGATTCTCCGAACAACAGGAGATAAAGTTCCGATAACACACTGCATCACGACAACTCAACAACTGCATAATCAATACAATTATGACACTGACGGTCAATTCCGTGTAACTACAATTTCCTGATAGGTTGCATATACAGGGCGTTTTGCATACTACTGGGGAAAACCGTACAAGTAACCGGTTTTACGAATAATATGGTGAATTATGGTAATACGAATATTTTCTGTTCCTGTAGACGTTACTGGTTGATAATACTGTTTCGATTTGCATAAAATATGTTAAGTAATAAGTGGGAAACGTTTTGCTTGTGTGGTATTTGCGGTTGTTGGTAAGTGGTATAAATCTTTGCGATTTATGGTGCTAAAGATGACGCTTGGAGCGCTTGTGTGGTCGTGGGTTTATGAAGGTGCTTGTTTCGAAAATATATGTAGGTGTTATAGGTTGGTCGTCTATGGGAATATTTTCGCGATACTTCAGGATCTTTTTAATGAAACTTTATCTCATGTAGGTACTACATTATAAACTATACTAATATGCATTTCCATCTACTACATGCTTTCAAGAAAATGATAGTGAGAGTATCAGAGAATACTTGAAATAAAAGCCGGTTTTTTTTCATGTTAGGTTCTTGGGTTCGGCATTTATCTAAAGAAAAAAAAAACAGTGGCATTCCGAGAGTGCCGACAGAAGTGAAAACACAAACAGAATATTTTGCCATCACCCACTGACATATCCGGATATACGTTAAAACCGAGTACATCCCGAGGACAGCCGAACATATCCGAAGCGGTGTCGCTGGTAACAGTGTCGCAAGTTCAATGGTTTTTTGCCATCTCAAAAAATGCCCAACGCTCCTAAAAAAGTTTTCACTTCAAAAATATTTATACTTGCAGTGTAGTTTCACAAAACCTATAAAACAAAAAATTGCTACTATTGCTACTGTTCCAAAATACTCACGACGAAACAAGACCATGCCCTACCCAACCACGAACAAACACAACTCCCTTACTCGCCAAACGAATCAGAAAGGCAAAAATTTACTTTTGATACCGACACTTCCGGCTGGGCCGACACCGGACATTCCTGCCATAGCCTCTACCGGCCATCGAACCATAGCATCACGGTAAAAAAGTTACAGATACCTATAAAACCGGTTTCTGTTATTGCAATTTTTGGTATCCGATGAGGAAAAAAGTGTGTGTTCCAATGATTAGGTAATTTTTTAGTCTGCTAAGGTTTTGTAACAGTTTTAATTTTTAAGTTGCGGTGATTCGTACTAACTTGAACACAACACAACATCACGCATTGATTCCTCGAAGGAGAGGTACACACGGCTGCACATCAAGCTATACAGTTCCAGTTTTAGCTGACCTCGCATTGTATAGGTTTTTCGTACAATCAGAAGTCAGCTTATACTGGTTATGTATAGCTTGATGTGCTACATTTAGGGTGCAGTTAATCGGAACACGAAGTCCTCCGAAAGGATTAATCTCAACACATCGGAATTTCCCAATATTATTAGTCTATAAGAGGGATTGATCACAGAATTATTCTCTTACGAAAATACTTTGTCTTCACGTTCCGTTGACTGTGTTTTCTTTTGAAATTATCCGGAAAAGAACCGGAGCTACCGACATAGCTTGCGGAGTAAGCAAGCTGAAGTGGCAGTGGGCTGGCCGTGTTTGTCGAAGGACCGATGGCCGGTGGAGTAGACGAGTCCTGGAATGGAGACCGCGTGTCGGTAAGCGTAGTGTGGGACGCCCCCCAGCTAGATGGACCTTAAAAAAGGTGGCTGGGACAGACTGGATGCGGAAGGCGGAGGACAAAGTGTTGTGGCGCAGCCTAGGAGAGGCACAATTTCCAGCAGAGGACTGCGATAGGCTGAGTTAATTGTGTTGAATTGTGTGTAATAATTCGTAAGTAGTAACTTATATAAAACCAGAAGAATACCTACACAGAGCCGCGGACACAACTAGTTTTCAAAGATTTTTTTGCCAAGATCAGATGGCTATTTTTGCGTGTTAAATGAAGGCATTCAGACATAAGTATCTGGGCCATAAGCAGACCTCAAAATAGTTGAGAAAAGGCTGGAAAGATGGCATACTAAATTATGGTTAGACGAATTAAATTGTCCGGAGGCACAGAAACTTAGATGAAAATAAATTTCCCTAAGTAATTATTTCCTCTTTTTTACCCTACAGAATTTATATTAATTTCAGAAATTAGTTTTATTTTTTAAATGAAAAGCTTACACGAAAAGTACTTATGTGATCATAAAATATTTAATTACTTTATGCGGCCTACCCAAAATCATTCTTTGGTATTGTTCCGCGGGTCGTTGAGCTCCGTATTAGTTGTGAGTTGAGCTACACGATCACTGACAAATGCCGACTCCATATAGCCTGTTTTTTTTTTATAAGACGTTTAAAAGTCTCGTGTCGTACCTATGTATCACATTCAAAAGTTGTATTAACCTAAACTGGGAATGGCTCTTAAATTCAACCTACGGCTATGGCACGCGTCAATTGTTTTTTTTTTTTTTGCAAAACCACAGTACCACAAAACCCAAAATGTATGTACGTCTAAATCCGAAAACCGGTTAAAACACATAATATAAGCCACCAAAATCCGGTAGAACCAGTCTTCTGCCAAACATCCTTCTTCTAAACATCTCCGTATTTTATTAGCAATATCTGTATAACCGGTTTACCCTCGGGAACAATCGCGTGTGGTCTAAATATATACTAAAAATTATGCATGGAAGCCGACAGCGGAAGGAAGGACGCATAAGGACCCCTCTACATCCACGGTGCATTCTATGAATGGTACGAATCGTACATCTAGAACTGCAATCTATCCGGGTACGATCGAATCACTTAGCTTAGTGGGTTGCGATTCTGAGAAAAAACAATCGGAAAACCAGTGTATTAATGGGAATTTTATGACATAAAACCTCGTTTAATTAGTTTTTAGAACGGACATCTAGAAGGATCTGATTTTGCAGTAAAAGGGAACAGTTTTTGACAACATTAAAATTAGATTAGAAGGCGGGCGGGCCATACGTACATCATGCATGAATGATGCCAATTTCTTGCTAAGTCATCAAACATTAGTCAAAGAATTCGTCCCCTTCTTCCATTGTAAACTGACGCCCTCTTTGCAATAAACTTATCCGCCAGAAAGGTCAATATATCTTCACATTTTCTTCCCTGTACTGTAGTTTGAAACTCAAGTCACGAATGCGTTCAAAATAAAGATTCGATTGTTGACTCATCGACGTCAGAATCGTAACGTTTTACCGCGTAAAGTCCCCAAACTGCAAACTTTATCAAACAGTCGGAAAAGTAAAACATTAGGCTTTAAACACCCTTATCTGTGAGCGAATAAGGGTTAGTTATAAGGCTTTGTGTTAAATGTGATAGCAAATAGATTGTCAATGTATAAATAGTGCAACGGTGCGTTCCGCGAATTCGCTGCGTTCATTTTCCTCGTCCATGCCAATGGCCAATGGAATGCGCCTCCTGACGTCATTTGGAACGCACCTACAGATAATACGGCCAAATTAAATTGTCTTCATTCTATGTATAAATTAGAATTGAAAGCAGGCTCTAGGAATAAGAAGTATGTTATAAACCGGACCATTTGCAAAGTTCAGCTGTTGTGTGTGGTTTGTTTGAGTTTTACGTCTGTTGAATTTTGTCGGTTATTGCGTGCAGGATAACGGTTCTTAAAGGTCGTTCGAATGACCGATAGGCATGTTTTTATTAGTTCTAAAAAATAAGGTGTTTTTATTACTTATCGCATGGAATTTACGCTTAAGGTGTGTTTGGACAGGTGATGTGCAGTCAGGTTACCATGTTTATTAGAGTCGATATAATTTTAAAATTGTGCTTTCAATATGTTAAGGTGCCCAGGAAATGGTTGCTGACAGTGTCTGTCAGTTAAAAATCACCATTTTGTTTTCGATTAAAGGGTGCGACACATTTGTAACACCCTACGCGAGCTTATTGGACTATTAAGGGAATGAGGCCCTATGATTCGAAATGCCTTATTTTAAGGGGATCTGTATCCTGTCTGATAACAAGTAATCATGACCGTTTATGGTAGCGATCATTGAGTGGCCTAAGCTATGTTAACATTTATGAGATCATGTTTTAAAATGAGGCGTTCGAGTAACCACGCCAATTCAAACAAAACTGCGATTGCCAGAAAACGGTAAAACCACTTAAACATAATTTATCAACAAAAGAAAACGTATGTCAGACATACACTATTCTTCTCAATAACATAACAGAGACAAAACGAAGAAAAGAAATATTTCCAAATCGTTTGTCCCCCGAGTCCGTCGTAAAATAACGAATAGCCAATAATTAGTCGCCATTTTGAAAAGTCAACAATGCATTGTGAAACCTAAACTTTCCTATTTAAAATGTCTTTAAAATAACAAGGATAATATTTGCTTGTCTATCTCCAAAAACCCATTCCATTTTGAACCTTAGTTTGATATATTTACGGCCTTCGAGTAACGTCAAAACAAAATGTCGCGTAAAATTATCATTTGGCGGCTAAAGACGAGAGTTCCCAGGTTTATCATTATTCTCTTAACGGTAATGTAATTGATTGCTACATCAATAACTTCGCCGTCTCCACACAATGCGAAGAAAGGCAATGAGTAGATAATTCTAATCAATCGTTTATTTTATGAACCGTACGTATTTAAGTATCTAATTTTCTTTATGCAACCGGCAGAGGTTTGAAATCCTAGTGTTCACGTCATGTTACGTCTGTCTATTGTTAGAAATCACCCTCTGGTGGAAACGGATTTTAAAAACAAGTGCGAGTCGGACTTCAAATTTACGGTTTTCGAATTTTTTCCTTTACTTGTGCCGCATGAAATTGGTTCTTGCCAAATTTCATGATTCTAGTTCAACGGGAAGTACCCTATAAGTTTTGATTCCCTTTCGAGTGTCAAAATATGCGGCATAAACGGAACATAAACGCCCGGAGCTTTTGATTACGTTGATTTAGAAGTTTAAATTTTTCGCTGCTTCAAGGTATTGCAGTCTTGAGTATTTGATATTAATTTCAACTTGATAACTCCACGGAATCCTGAGAAAAAGGGTCTTGACGATCAGACAGACGGACAAAGAAGTGATCATAGAAGAGTTCCGTTTTTCCTTTTGAGGTACGGAACCAACTTGCCAAGGTACAAATTATCATCATCATCAGCTGAGGTATAGCTTAGGGCTCGGGGCTAAATGATAACAGCCGCACGGGTCGATTGCAGGTTAAGTTACACTTGCCGCGGTCGGTTCGTGGATGGGTCACCGTTCATTACCTATATATCGAGACCCCTCGTTATTCTTTCTTTCATTCATAGATCTTTGACAGTCGTTACGGGTAGTCAGAAGCCCAAAAGTCCGACGACCAGTCTTACCAAGGGGTAACATGTTACCCAGTAATTGAGTTGTGAAGGTCGGTTGCTTCATGTAAAATACTGATATTCAGCTGGATCCTGTTAGCCTGGCCTACCCCAAAATAGTTGGGACAAAGCTAGGCAGATTGATTGATCAGCTTAGGTATGTCAGGCCACATTAGGTCATAGGGCCCTCATCTAAACGCCATTTAACTCAATCCAGCCATCAATCATGAATCATCCAGCTACCCAGCTATAGAGACGTCTAATTTTCGCATCCATTCTGGAAAAGTTGTTCCTGATTTTCTCAATATTTCATTTTATCTGATTGATTCCATTGTTGGTCTCCAAAGTCAACTCTGATATACTTAATCCATGTGCTTTCTGGTAAAGAAAAAGCTACCGGTCTAGTTTGGAGAACTAGTAGAATATTACTAGTTTGCTCGCCAAGCATACTGATTTTAAATAGCAATAGTCTGGTTCTTACTTATTTCCTCTCTCTGCTATCGCATTTTATTGTCAAGCCGAGCTTTAAAGTGTGTTCATTACACCGTCTATACCTCCAGCCCCTCCAGGTAGTCTGCTAGTCTCAGAGTGGTGACTAATATAATCAAGTAAAGAAGACAAGTTCCAATAAATGACGGGCCATTTCAACGTCCACTATCGGATTATTCCACACACCATTAATACGTTCCGGTTCTCATTTTCGATACTTTAGGGTACCGTGGTTCGATATTGGAAATTATACTGTGTCTCACTGACATATCGGATATACATTAAAACCGAGTACATCCCTAGGACACATCGTACACATCCGAATGTAGCGCGATGTCGGTAACAGTGTCGCGAGTTTAATGTTTTTATTCCATCTCAAAAAATTCCCAACGCGCCTAAAGAAGTTTTCACTTCAAAAATGTTGATAAAAACCATGATGTTTTATGATATAGGTAGGTAACCATATAAGGAATATTATCATTAAGCTCCCAACTCACTCTTGCCCGCGTTTTTTAGTGCTTTCAAAGTCGAAATACCAGTTCGCATGGTATTCCAAAAATTTGGACTTGTTTACCGAAGATATGTACGGCATATATTATATTTGTATTACTCAATACCTAGGTCATTGGCCTACCTGCAATCGGCGTGTTTTGATCGCTTTGTTGCCATTTAAAATTCTGTACTTGTTGCTTTTATTGGTACCTACCTACTTGTTTTTGATTGCATTGTAATGTTGTGTGCAGGTGTGACTGTTTGTTTGTTGATTTGATAAACTTGGTTGAGAATGGAATAGCGGAGTGCTGATCTCATTTTCTCTGCAAGGTCCTGGAGCTTTCGTGTGGAACGAGAAGTGATTAGTGTCATCATTATTTTATCTACATCAGCGATAGTTTAGTAATTATTTCTTGTTTTTCTGGATAGCTCAGCGGGGCAATTGCGTAATACATTATCAATCGGAATCGGTTTAATTTTGACAGTTCAAAAACATTTAAGTATTGCGTTATTTAGGTACTTACGTGTTGAGCAGATTTGCGAGGCACGGGGGTATCCCACCCGTAACTTCCAAACTCTGGGCTGATCCCGAAATTCCCACGGGATCGACACTTATGCGGGTGAAACCGCGGGGCGCAGCTAGCCGTGCCTCGCAAAGCCGTTGGTCCTGCGCCTAATCTTTCTCCGTCGTGTCGGATTGCCATTCCATCAGACTATGAGAGTGAGGGAAGAGAGAGTACACCTGTGTAAAAAGATGCGAAGATGGCAATGGCCAAAATTCGGTTTGGAGGACTATTTTACTTTGTTCCAAGCGAGATTCCCCTTTTTCGCTCATGTATGTTGAAGTAACACGACAAAGTCACGAACATTACCTAGTGTCAGGTACTGAAGAACATTGTTTGCGTCGCATTGTTTTTCCATGACTTTCTCGTGCTTAGATTCTTTTGAGCTCATTCGGATATGTCAACGAGCGCCAAAGTATTTGTTTTTTATTCAAACAAAATGTTGACAACCCCACTGTTTTATTTACTGACTGGGTTTATATTGGTTTGATTAGTATTCAAATTGATTGCAGCTGGTGTTTTTGCTTGGTGATATTGCAACCTAGTAGAATAGTATACCTCAGCATAAAGATGTCCACTGCTGGACATATTCCTCAAGCACCTCCACTTCGACCGGTTCTGTGCTTCCCGCATCCAGCGGATTCCTACGGCCTTCACAAACTCATCGGTTCACCTTGTGAGAAAGTATACCTACCGAATTTGAAATAGTAGGTATCCTCTACCTAACGATTTAGGATAACATTCTAGCTGACCGGACAGACGTTGTTCTTTTTTCTTAGAACCCGAGCGCATCAGCGACACCTACCGGGCCAATTGTGAACGTAAAACATCCAGGGACCCACCCAAACACAGACAAATCGTTCTCGTTCCAGCCGTTTAGAAGGACTTCAGTGATATGTTCACACGTACAGAAGAAATATATACAATATGTACATATATTTAAAGATTAACAAAACATTTTTAATGTTTTTGATGAATCTACGACGGCAATTTATAACTTTTATATAAGTATACATAAACTCACGCCATTCGTCTTCACATGAAGGTAGGCAGAAACTACAGAACGCCAGCTGCTACGATACTTGCATACTCCTTTTCAAACTCAAAACTCAAACTCAAAGCATTTATTTCAATTAAACCATTTACAGGCACTTTTGAATTGTCAAGAAGTCGGTCAGTAAGAAAATATGAAGCTAGTTGCCCATTCCAAAGCGTAGGTACCTATGGAGAAGAACGGGCAAGAAACTCCATGGACACTCTTTTAAATTATATTTTACAAAAATATTAGTTACATCATTAATGTTGAATTTATAATTATATGTGAGAACGATGTAATAAAATAAAAAAGACGTACGTGTTAAGAGCTTCCAGAGTACAGCAAATAGTACTTAACAAAACAACAAACCAAAAAAAAAAAATTGCGGAGGCAGCCAATTGATGACCAGCCCCAACTGACGGCGCCCGTTCACGAACATGACGCATAGATCAGCACCATTCAGCTCAATTATTTTAAAGGGAGCTAAATGATCCAACACACACGCCACCGTCAGCGAGACATTTTAGTGAGCATGACATACTATCAGCCGCCAGGGCACATTCAAGTCAATGAAAGACATTATTACCCGGTAAATGGTAGCTCACATAGAACTCACATCTGTGCTATGAAATTATACAATACAAAGGAAATTGAGTTTTGCCTTGTTTACGTTCATACATCTGGACATACACGCACGCCGGTTGCGAGTACAACGCATCTGACCTTTCTGAAGAACAAATTATTTATTAGAGAAATTGTAATGTCTGTTACCCATTCTTCTGCAGAAGAGCAAACTTCTGTACCAAGAGTCATCTAAGCCAATTGAAACTAGAGTGCCTTGCGAAAGTGCGGTATTGTTTATAACGCAAACTTCAAATACGAGATGTTAATTTTGTCGACAGCTGTAAAGGGATAATTCTGGTCAACTTCCCGCAAATACTTAACTGGGTATTTATTTATGAAATACACAGAAAAACTCATACTACAATCAGCGGATTAATACACACTTTATTTTGTTTTAAACATGAGTGGTAGCCTACATAAATATGCTATACCCATATTTCAACAAATAGCCAAATGACACATGAATCCCTAAATAAAAGCAACTGTTATCCTTACTGTTATTTACAAATATAACAGCTAATTATAACAAATATTGTTATTTTTGGACGCACCGCAATAAATAACTCTTGTTTTTATTTTTGGAACACGAATCTGTAGTGCGCCATATTAGATTTGGGGTGTAATGTTAGTAAACAAGGTACTTTCAAGGTTATTCTTTTGCGAAATAAACACTCACCGTATTTTGTGAAGAAACGATATTTCTTACTTTCTTTTTACCTTGGCAATCCAAGATAATTCGCGGCTTTAAAGCAGAGGTTTCTTGAAAATGGTCAAAAAGTTGGTTTTTAAAGCAGAGTATCTTTTAAACCGTAAATAATTTTGACCAAAAAAAAAATAGTCATATTTTCAAATCTTATTTTAAAACAGTGATGGAACTCAAATCACAATTAAACGTACATTAATGCATCAAAAAAAATCTTCAAATAGACCTCTGACATTTCTTTAAAAGCAGTTTATCCCTTCATTAACAATTTTAATTATAATTAAAAATATACCATTAAATTGCTAATGCCAAAAACTGCATTCAGTGATGGATTATTTATTATTAAGTAGTTTGTAAATAGATGATTGTTTCATATTTTGCAATAAATTATCAGCGTTGTGTCATCGCGCTTCTCTTTCTTTTCTATGCAGTCCGATAGTGACCGCGCTTTAGGTCATGTAGTCGCCTTAAAACTAATCTCTATTTACTGTTTAACAACTTAGTGACTAAGTATAACAGGATTTTAGGGTAGGTATAGCCTCCTGCCTGACTGCGACTACAATTTTAGGGTAGGTATAGCCTGCCTGACTGCGACTACAATTTCGTCTACTAAATGCTGGTTTTTAGTCATTTCGCCATTGATCGTATGTGGTGGTTGAACCACAAAAACTTGAGTGACTGTATAATACCGAATCGTAGGAAGCGGCTCTCTGCAAAACTCATAAGCCCTGGAAACACTAGGATGAGTAATTATAGAATGGTAGGTCCATTACGAGGAAAATGTCATATAAGGTATAACACACGATAGTAATAAAACAAGATTAAAAAAAACTTTTTGAAACAATACCTTTGTCCCTTTAAGAGCGTTTACGCCGTACGGCATTTCATACAAACTTTCAAGCCGTTGTTTTTCTAAATGAATTAACCGATTTTAATGAAACTTCATACGCATAAGCAGGATACAAAGGTCTAAAAAGTTAGCAGAGAACATTTTCGAAAAATTGTGTTACACCCATATTAGGCCGATTTTAAAGTTTCCATAGAAACAGAGATTTCCAGTTTACTTTTTTTAAATAAGACATTTCAAAAATGTTCTCTGCTAACTTTTTAGACCTTTGTATCCTGCTTATGCGTATGAAGTTTCATTAAAATCAGTTAATTCATTTCGAAAAACAACGGTTTTAAAGTTTGTCTGAAATGCCGTACGGCGTAAACGCTCTTAAGGACAAACAAAGCGAACTTTTCCTCAAAGCACCATAGTAACGACTGGGGAACCCATAACACGGATCACAGTTCTTTTAATGAACTATTATATTAACAAAAAGCTTCAAAACATCCAATTAGTGGGTCTTTATCACTAACTTAGATTATACACGGAAGTAAGGACCCGATACGGAACCGCAACCTTCCTGCCGTTTATCGTGCTTCGAATCCCGTGGGTACCGTGCTTAGGGGAAACCCGACTAACGTATAAGTGATAGCGTATCACTGTCCCGCAATAATCTATAAAATAATTAACTTGGCAAATTTGCTTTTTAGGAAAAGACTGCTGTTCTTATATTTCAGGGAATTCCCCTAAAGTATGGTTGAGCTACAAGATGACTTATGTCTTTTAGGATAAATCAACTCCGAATTGCTATTGGTGTTTTCTTAGAAGAACATTTCAGTTATTCTGCAAGTTGTAATTGAAAAAAATATGCGAACATAAATGTATGGAGCATATTTTTTTCGCGATTTCGGGGTGAACGAACCCCTAGGAGACTTTCAGTTGTTTTAATAACACCTTAGTACGAGTGTATTGTTGGAATCTTAATATTAAGAAGGTAGCTATCATAGTCCGGTTGTAAGATTATAAAAAGATAAGAAATTATAGCCAAAGGAGAGATTTCAACATTACATTTACCCTGTTTTTAAAAGCAAGGCTTAAACCACACACTTATGGACATGTATGAGCTTTGCATGAGTAGGTATTATGTATTTCTGTTCCATTGACATCACCATGACCACAATGTTAAGGAATGGGGGTAAGGAAATTTCCAGAATCACCCCGATTGGAGGCCCATACCTACAGCATTGTAAAATGAGGAGAATATTAACAGCCGCACAGGTCGATCGGTCAGGTTAAGCTACGCTTGCTGCGGTTGGTCTGTGGATGGGTGACCATCTTTACATACCGATACCCCTTCGTGCCTCGGAAAGCACGTTAAGCCGTTGTTGGTCCCGGCTATCATTCGTGGATCTTTGACAGTCGTTACGGGTAGCCAGAAGCCCGAAAGTCTGACAACCAGTCTTACCAAGGGGTATCGTATTACCCAGTAACTGGGTTGTGGAGGTCAAATAGGCAGTCGCTCCGTGTAAAATACTGGTATTCAGCTGCATCCGGTTAGACTGGAAGCCGATTCCAACATAGTTGGGAAAAGGCTAGGCAGATGACCTAAGTACAGCATTATAAAATGGGCTGTTTTGATGAATCATATTCTAATATAAAATGTATTGGACCGCTCATTTTTACTATTACTTCTGCTGTAGTGTTATGTTTATTAGGAGTTGGAAGTAATATCCTTATTATTTAAAGACATCTACATCTTTTGGCTCCAGAATGACATTGACAGGGGGGCGTAGTTGGTAAAATGTTTTTAAATTGTCACAGAAATTGTATTGACAAAACAAGATGGCGGCGTTAGTTCGGGTTTCGGCGCCAAAAGAACATTTTAGCGTTGAAAGAAAGAAAAAAAGTTTATTTGGACACAGTTCGTGAAACACGAAATACAAAATTGACAAAATAAAAATAATGTTTCAAACAAAAATAGCGTGTGCGTGCCTCACTGCTGCGCCAACAAGGTTCATTTCAGTGTTGCACAATTATGTGCCTTATTACGTTTACATTTTAATTTGCACCTTTATTAGGTACATATTTTTCCGACAACATCATTGCCAATATTTTTTATGAAAATGACAGTTGGAAAAGGTGACGTGCGCCCGCTATGTGGGAAGGGAATTAGTATTAAAATTACTTGGCTTGAACGCTCTTCAACCGTAGTTATCCTTTTTTTGTTTGAGGAGAAACATTTAAAAAGCGCTCAGCTTTTGGGAATAAGACCTATCTACATATCGCCATTCCTGGAGGTTATTACATCTTACGAAACAAAAAAAAATCCTGCTTCGTGTTTTTATAGTAAAAAAATCTGTTTTTCTGTTAGTGCTTAAACAACTTACCACAATCTGACCAGTAGTTTTTGATGTTCGCCTAATCGTTCGACGGACGTGGTCAGAAAAACATTCCTAGGTGGCGATAATACCTACTTTTAATAACAAAACAATCGTAAAAGGCCTTGTGTGTTGTGTTTACTATAAATAATAATGTAAAGGCTTACCTTCCTTAACTTTATTGTAGTTAAAGAGAGGAAAAACTAATTTATCCGGTTACAAAATATGAATAAAGTTACCTAGAACGAAATATTCCGATGAATATAAATTTTACTAGAGGTAAAGCGAGCAAAAGACCAGCTCCCCTATGGTGAGCCTATGGTGAGCTGGTCTTTTGCTCGCCTTAAGCGGCTTAAGGGCTATCCCTTAAGCTGCTCCGTGGCACTATTGACACGCCTGATCTACATGCTATGCTGGCTCACTTCTTTGTGCCAGACAACTACTGCCGCGGCAGAAAGCACAGGCTGTTTGCTGAGCCTCCATGTCCCACAATTACGCGTGCTAATTCCCCAGTACCACGTACTCTGGCTGCACTTAATGATCTCTTGTACTGTAATCCATCAAACGATCTGTTTGCGGACGAGTGGACGAAGATTTTGTCGGTATGTCAGAAGTACTGTGAAAGGGATGTATGAAAGTGTTGTTAACTTTTTTTTACTTGATGATCAGTTACCTCCCTCTGCGTTGACGCTCTTCTTCTTAATCCCTCGGCCACGACTTTTGGCTTAGCGGCAAGCGGCGCAGTGTCAGCATTGACGCTGCGAGCGGTGCGTCGCGTGGTTGGCATTTTTGTATATTTGTTTTTGCCGCTTGCCGCCCCGCGCTATGTTGCCGCTGATAGCAAGGACGTGGCCAGGCCGTAACGCGTCGATTTGACTCAAATATCTGACCAGAATGTAGCCACCTGGGCAGCTCTTCAGCTTTGTTTTAATCCTGGAAGGTGCATGATGGGTAGAAACGTGATTCAGGTATGTCCTGTGAAGGGGCCCAACATTAATTATTAATGTAGTTCTAAAATTCACCAAACAAGTTTTCACGGCTATTCTTTTGAACTTAATTGGTTGAAAACGATAGCTTTAATTTTCCACAACGGATAAGCAAAAATTTCCACGCAGACGAAACCACGGACATAGCTGGTACCTATATCTATTAATTAAATCCTAAGAATTTCCTTAGAAACAACGTTTTAATAGTGCCAAATAGGACATTGCACATATTTCGCGATCATGCGAATTCCTAAGTCCATGTAAATCAATACTCTATATTGTGAAATCGTATCCTATTACTTGAATTCCATAGTTCTGTCGTTTTTATAACAAACAAAATATTTTATGTAATCGCTCCACATATTTCCGTTTTAGTGCTCAAAGAGAACACTCAACTTTATGCTAAAGTCATAAGGTGCAATTCAGGTTGTGTAGCATAAGGGCTTACAACGTTATGAGACAGACAAGTTGTTGTATTACAATGTATTATGTATTTAGTGCTAACAACGTCAACAATATAGGTACGTTTCGTTAGGAAGTGCACAAGTGACATTTCCGTTATAAAAATTGTACTTACCTAGATGTTCTACTTATTTATTCGATAGTTTATTGTTATATCTTCAGCAGTTTAAGCAGCCGCCAGTAAAACTTAGGTGAAGTGAGCTGTCAACAGTGTCAATCGCTAGCATCATGTGGAATGACAGCTCACTTCAAGCTCACTTTACCTAAGTTTTGACGGTGAGATTTTTACAGAATAGACGGGATAGACTACTTATTTTTCGTGGCTATAAGACTAGTAAATGGAAGATGCATAGATGATGCTGCACCTACCTGAAGTAGATAGTGCACCCACATTTCGCCAGTTGCGTTTAAGTCCCATGTAAAAGGGGCGAGCCTGTTGCTATCAACTGGGCACAAATCCAGACTTCAACCTGCTGATGAGAAATCCCGGCTGGAAAAAAACCCAATAACACTTTGCCCGACCCTTTTTTTTTGTCTGGGAAAACCTTCAAAAGACAACCCGACCTCTGGGGAGGAAGGTCGGGGAGTGTGGGATTTTTACCTTACTAAACCACCCCGGTGATCACCATCAGCACAGACCTGGGAATTGAACCTAGGGCCTCATTCTCAGCGGTAGCGCTAGCGAAGACTAAACCAACGAGACTGTCCAGTGGCAACCATAAAACATGTCAATAGAAAGAAAGAAAGAAAGAAAATACATTTATTTAGCACAGACTAAAAGACACACAATACACCAAATACATACATCAGATAAAAATTTAAATCAATAAAAGAAATTTGCAGGAGAGTGTGCCTCACGGCTGCGCCAAAAAGGCCCAGTTCAGCAAAAATGCCAGACAACTAGTGCCTGACGCTTGTTTTCAACTGGACCTGATGTGTGTGTGAGGTGACGAAAGTAAATCAGTTTTAGCTGCAACGCGTCGAGTGTATGCATACTTAAATAGAATAAATAATATGTGTCAGACAAAAAAACATAAATAGTGTGAATTGTAAAACATTCCAAAAATAACAAAAAAAAAAAAAAAAAACTGATAAATAAATGAACAAATGAGACGGCCGCATGATAGACCAAAACCTGTTTAGTCGATGCCAGACTTCCACGTTCCAACACATCGTCATAATTAATTAATCCGCGCATTTCATCGCACAATAAGCGTTCACCAACACCAATCCACCAACCCGCACTGGGCCCGCGTGGTGGATTACGGCCCGCTCCCTCTCACAGAGAGGAGGCCCGTGTCAATTGTTCACTGCTGTATAGTAGACAAACTCCATTATACCCATCTTCTAACCGACAACCATCAGCAAAATTTCTATGAAATATTCCCTCTAATAACGTAACTTGGCAATCAGACCGATGATCGGCGACTGTTGTTAAAACTAACTTGAAACTAAGTTTCCCGTGAATATAATTACTGGGTCAAAAGTTGATCAAGTGGTTCCATTTATGGCAGAGTGCCAGGGTTAACTACTTCAGCGAGTAAAGTTTTGGGAATGGACGAAGTAAGGGCGAAGATTTTGTGAGGCGGTGGTGCCATCCGTCAGCATAGCTTTTTTACCTAAATGACTCGGATAGGACTTTAATGATGGCTATAATGAATAAAACGTCTGAGTGTTTCATCAAAGAAACAAGATATTATGAGCATAAAGCATAATCAGCTTAACAAGTTCCCACTGCTGGGACACGTCCTGTCTTTAAGAGAGGGCGAGCTGGTAGATGTCGATTTTTTCGGTTCTAAGACATTACGTTTTCCTCGCGATCCGCCTATAAGGGACCTACAGAAGATCGCAGGGAAGCCCCCGCTATCTTTTACTCGTAGGCGCTTTACTTTGTGTAAATTATTTACCACCACTGCTCTCAAACTTTGAAGGAAAACGTCGTGAAGAAACCAGCATGTCCTAGAACCAAAAATTTGAAGACGTGACATTTACCGACCCGCACTGGGCCTGCGTGGTGTATCCACTCCCTCTTACCAAGAGGAGGCCTGAGTTCCAGCAGTGGGAACATTATAGGCTGATTATTTTACTTAGATACTTACTCATAGCTAAGATTACACTGGATGGTTTGCGAAACTTACTTCAGTCGGAACCTTAACAATTTATTCCCACAACCCTATAATCATTATGTACTCAAACTGTGACGTACATCCATTTCCCGGTATCCATGTAAAAATTAAGCAAATAATATTTTTTCAAAGAACATTATTGTAGTCAATATTTGCCGCATATAGTAAAATCCTTGAAGCAACCTATGCAAATACAGGGTTTCTAAGATGTTATAATATTCTATAACCATTGCTAGTTTATTATTATCGTAAAGTACAAAAGCTTTAAGCTGGCTTTATGGTAAATCATTAAGAATACATTTATTTTATTGCATATTTAGAAGGATTTCTATTTTATTTAGTTCCATCAATTTTATTTTTCCTTAAACCTTGATTATGCGATACTAGCGTCCCGCGGTTTCACCCGCATAAGTCTCGATCCCGTGGGAATATCGAGATAAAAACTCAAATCCTATATTATTTCCCGGGACTCAAGCTATGTCCATACCAAATTTCATCTATTTCGGTTCAGCGGTTTAAGCGTGAAGAGGTAACAGATAGACAGACACACTTTCGCAGTTATAATATTATCAGAAGTATTATATTAGTTTCTGACTTTCGCCACCTATCCCAGACACGGAGGGCTCTCGATTATACCCTTATCGCTATTGTAAATAATAACATCATCCAGATAACGGAAGTGACACAATAGTCATCGCAAAAATATTGAGTACGCACGGCTACACATCAAGCTATACATAACCAGCTTAGCTGCTTATTAAGGCGCAGATGTACGACTTCTAATGATTTTAAATTCAACATCACGTCTAATCGACCGGACTGATTTCTTTGAAAAAAATAAATCTAGACCATTTGCTTCGTAATTTGATATGTGAATATTTGCAACTATATTTTTTTAACATAGTGTAATTAATTTGTAAAGTCTACCGCGGACATAAAAACGATAATCACGCAAACACTATCAGGTGTATTTTCATAAAACTTTAACCATATAAAAGACAATTTAATTCCCCGAATTTTAGTATACGGTTTTTATTTGTTTTGGTGTTTAATAAATCAACAATAGATGATTGTTTCATATTTTGCAATAAATTCCCAGCGTTGTGTCATCGCGCTTCTCTTTCTTTTCCATGCAGTCCGATAGTGACCGCGTTTTAGGTCTTGTAGTCGCCTTAAGTTGACTTTGTACGAAAAATCTATACAATGCGAGGTCAGCTAAAACTGGAATTGTATAGCTTGATGTGTGTACCTACTATTTAGGAATCATTTTCTTACATACATATTTTTATTAGATACTAGCTGTGCCCGCGACTTCGTTCGCGTGGATGTCGGAAAACAATAGGTAATGTGTCGCTTAGGAAAGGTGTAATTGCCACTCCTTCATTGAAAAGGAAGAATCATCCGATCTTGCCTGGTAACGCTTTTCTTACCTAGCTAGGGTTCGCTACCACTTCGTCGCCCTTTCGACTGCAATCACTGCGTCTTCATGGTTCATAATGACAATGCGACGAAGTGTCACTTTGATTTTTGAGAATAAATTAAAATAAAAGCGCCTGCTTGAGGCTGATTATCTAACCAAACAGCCATAATTATGTCCATTTTATTTTGCGTCTGTCTTAGAATACCAACTTGTAAAATCATATCACCATTTTATCTAAAGTATATCTGAGATTAGTAGGTGAAGTTTGAAGTTAGTTTTTCTAAGTCCTGGTTTCTTCTCTGTGGTAAATTTAGAATTTCTTAACTTGGTATTGAAGATATCATATATACCTACCAATATTATGCCTTATAAAGCATCGAGATATCTAGATGATAAAAGGAAGAATACATTAATGGTAAGAGCTTCTACATAAAGTTGCCCGTGTAAAAAGCAACCCATTAAACTTTGGTTATATTTGACACCGGCCGCCATTTAAACTACGAAGATGAAACAGATGAAAACTTTAGACATGATTTTGATTTAGACCTTATACTGCCGAAAACCAGAAAAAAAATTGTAAAGATAATTACAAAAAAATATAACCGACTTCCATAAAAAACCCTACAAAGTGCAAAATAACCTTAGTTTGGGAAGACGTTGCGCGTTGGCAAGAAATTACAGACTTCTGAAACCAAAGGTCTATTGCACTTTGAAGTGTGTTTTTAAGTCGGTTGTATTTTATTTTATTTCACACAAAGTCGTGTAAGTTTATATTGAAAACCATGAAAACGACACACATGATAAAAAAAGAAAAAGAAAATTGCAGCCGCCATCTTCGATTTTCATTTTGACGTCACAATCAGCTTCAGCACTCTCGAAAACCATGAAAACGACACACACTACGAATTTTTCGATTTGCAGCCGCCATCTTGGACTTTCATTTTAACCAGTACTGAAACGGTTTACCAACAGTCGATTGGTCCATGAACCGTTGGTCAACACCATTAACTTTTCATCCAAAGGACTTGTGACCTACGAACGTTTCCCCAACAGAACTCTACGTCAGTGAATGCTTAACCAACAGAATGTTTTGACCAATAACTTTTCACCTAAAGAACATTTGACCCATGTCAAATAGAACTAAGGATGCAAGGGCGAGCGAAGCGAGCTCGGGACTTGGGGCACCCCGACTCGGACAGGTAGGGTTCGAAGGGATGATGGCGGCTCAAGTGAGCGAGCAAAGCGAGCGAAGGGCACCCCGAGGTTAGGCTTGGTTAGGTTACTTTATACCCTTTTCACAGAAATAAAGGACTACGTCTTATTATTATTTTACTTTCACCTTTCCCGGCGTCTGTTGGCCTTGTTCTTTGGGTGAAAAGTTATTGGTCAAAACATTCTGTGGGTAAAGCATTCACTGACGTAGAGTTATGTTGGCAAAACGTTCGTGGGCGAAAATTCCTTTGGAAAAAAGTAAATGGTTTAAAGATAATGTTCACCAACGGTTCATGGGCCAATCGACGGTGGGTATGCCGTTACAGTTTCATTTTAACCTCACTATTGGTTTCAGCACTCTCAAAAATCAATAAAACGAAACCCATAAAAAAAATTGCAACCTCCGTCTTGGATTTTCGTTTTGACCTGACTATCGGCTTCAGCACCCTCGAAAACTATCAAAACGACACCCATGACAAAACATTTAAAAAAAATGGAGCCGCCATCTTGGGTTTTCATTTTGACCTGACTATCGACTTCAGCACCCTCAAAAACCATGTAAACGACAAACATTATAAAAAAAAATTGCAGCCGCCATCTTGGATTTTCATTTTGACCTGACTCTCGACTTCAGCACCCTCGAAAACCATGAAAACGACACCCATGACGAAAAAGTTAAAAATTTAGGCAACCGCCATCTTTGATTTTCTTTTTGACCTCACTTACCGGGGTCAGGATCCTCGGAAACCATGAAAAATAGCTCTCTCTCTCTCTCTGTGTGTGTGTGTCTCTATCTACCTTTTACTTTGAAAAAATGAGGCATAACGCTTTTTCGTTATTTGACGATTTCTCCCTTAGAACTCCTACCGCAAGCTCCATATAAGAACTTCTTAAAAAACGCTCTGCGTTACTCAACTTTCTATATCAATAATTATCTAACTTCTTTATCGCTCAGAACACCACATTAATTATTATTATCTTACATTATCCTCACTTTTTGTATAAAATTATTTTAGCGCCACAGGCGCCACTAAGTAAACCATCAATTTAAAGCGATTTTGTGTAATATTGTATTCATTATCATTACTTTTTAAAATAACATAGACATAAGTAGGTATCTGTGTTATTTCGTCATTTAAGTAAGCATAAACTAATAGGACGTGATTGTTCACATCACAACAACAATATGTTTTCGTTAGTAGGTACTATATCGCGCCAATAGATGTCGTTACGTGTTACTAAAAAACGTATAAAGTTGTTCTAGAATACTTTAAATTGATTATATCTTTTGATAGAGTGAACCGATTGCGATGAAATAAAAACTAATCACTGCTCCGAGTTCTACACCATATTTGAGTATAAAAAGTAACCGTATTGGTTTGGTACTTTTTACGTTGACCCTGTTCAAATCAATAATCTGTCACATCCAAACAGACAAACAGACAAACCGACAAACAGACAAAAATTCCAAAAATTGATGAAATGGCATCTGTTGGTTATCCTTTAACACCCCAACAATTTTTTATGGAAATATTTTCAATGTACAGAAACGTCTCGTCTACAGATTTATTATATGTATATATATATATATATAATATATAGAATAGATATAGATATAGATAGAAGAAGATAGATAGACTAGCTTCTGCCCGCGACTTCGTCCGCGTGAAATTTCACCCTACCCCATTCACCCTCTTAGGAGTGGAATTTCTAAAAACCCTTTCTTAGTGGATATTTATATACACTTCACAAAGAACACACTCTCCAAATTTAATGTCTCTATGACCAGCGGTTTAGGCTGTCCATTGATATAATCAGTCAGACAGGATCACAGGACTTTGAATTTTTTATTAGATTATAAAAGTAAACCTAAGTACCTACCAACGTAAAAAAAAAACTCAATAACAGAAAATAAAATCTATATCTATACTTATAATAAATCTGTAGAGAGGTCAATTCTGTACATGATATATATTTTCAAAATAACTATCAGGGGGTAATTAGTGATCGATACTGATGCCAAAAATGCAATCAGTAAAATTTTTGTCTGTCTGTCTGTCTGTCTGTCTCTATGTTCCTTATAGAAACAAAAACTACTCGACGGATTTTAACGAAACTTGGTACAATTATTCTTCATACTCCTGGGGAGGTTAAAGTATATGTTTCATCACGCTACAATGAATGGGAGCAGAGCAGTGAAAGGAAATGTTGGGAAAACGGGAGAAGTTGCTCCATTTTTTAAGCTTCCGTCGCGTGTGCAGCCTTAATGGTTAAAGCTACATAGAAATCATTTGTGACGGAAATGTTCTACATAAAATTATCTAAAAAATATCCCACAACAGCATATGTCTATGTTTTATGGTTGATTCACAATAACACGTGTAACTCCCGATAGCTTAGCAGTTCGGAGCTTTCTGATATATTTGTTTACTCTTACGTTTATAATACTCTCACTCATCCCTAATGAAAAGAAGTTAATATTATTACCTATTCAATAAAAAAAGAATCATAGTAAT
Organism: Gortyna flavago; assembly: GCA_963669345.1. Classification (NCBI taxonomy): domain Eukaryota; kingdom Metazoa; phylum Arthropoda; class Insecta; order Lepidoptera; family Noctuidae; genus Gortyna; species Gortyna flavago. The sequence goes on along the minus strand of OY770136.1, from coordinate 16,197,328 downwards.
CGGTATAGAAACACCAAACTTATACATGAAATACGCTAATAAGCCATCGCGCCGTCGCGCGTGAATACTGAATCATGCCATAAGGATTATTTTTGTGTAACGGTTGCCGCGCTCGACGCGGGTCGTGGCGGTAGGTTATAAAAAGGCGGGAGGTCCGAGCGCGAGCTTCATTCAATATTTGGCTGGACAATAATTGATATTAACAAACCGTGCTTATCAGCGCGACTTTTAGTCTTTAAATAGTTTATTTGAATTTCTTTTGTTGTTATTTTATAAAATAGGTATTAGTTGTTTTGGTAGTTTTTAAATATTCGTTCAAATTACAAATCTATACTTATAATAAATCTGTAAAGTGAAAATTCTGTACATTGAAAATATCAAAAAAATAAATGGCAGTGGGTGTTATTAGACAGACACAGAATCCAAAAATGTGATTAAAAAAATTTTTGCCTGTCTGTTTGTTCAGGCATCAGGCAAAAACTACCGGTTCGATTACGATGACACTTGGTATAATTATTCTTTAATATCCTGGGCACCACACTGGGTACTTTTTATCCCGGAAAAAAATATACAATAAAAAACAAACTTAATTTTGCGGTTCGATCCCTAGTCCCGATTACTGTACCAACCGCAAATAATAAGTTTGTCGTAGTACACGACGAAGATGATAATAATAATAGGCGAGCGTTCGTTTATATTAGCATTCTATAAATTGTATGTTTTAACTGCTACTTGCAATTCCAAAACGTGCTTTTCAGTGCGACCTTTTTATTGCTTTTAGTTTTTAAAAAATAAACCTAAATTATTATTTAGGTTTATTTTTATAAGTCGTAGGTATAGATTTTAATTTTAAAGTATGGGGATAGTGTACGTAGTGACCGTAGGTTATTTTATAAAACTGTTAGGTAGGATTAGTAGATATTAGTTTTTAGGGATTTTGCTTATTTATTGAGTTTAGATTAGTTATCATCAGAAATAGGTTTATTTAGGTATTTTATTTTCTGTTATTGAGTTTTTTTATTCGCTAGGTACTTAGGTTTACTTTTATAATCTAATATAAAATTCAAAGTCCTGTGATCCTGTCTGACTGATTATATCAATGCACAGCCTAAAACGCTGGTCATAGAGACATTAAATTTGGAGTGTGTTCTGTGTGAAGTGTATAAAGGTATCCACTAAGAAAGGGTTTTTCGAAATTCCACTCCTAAGAGGGTGAATGGGTGGAGGGTGAAATTTCACGCGGACGAAGTCGCGGGCAGAAGCTAGTACCTAAATAAATCTATTTCTGATGATAACTAATCTAAACTCAATAAATATGCAAAATCCCTAAAAACTAATATCTATACGAATGACTAATCCTACCTAACAGTTTTTTAAAATAACCTACGGTCACTACGTACACTATCAAATATACCACCCATACTTTAAAATTAAAATCTATACCTACGACTTATAAAAATAAACCTAAATAACTCTACCTTAAAGTGTACTTAGTAAAAACTAAGAGGATTAAAAACAGAAAAGCACGGCTTAGAATTATAATTATACCAAGTTTCATCGTAATCGGACTTCGTACTTCGTACTTTTTGCGTGATGCCTGAACAAACAGACAGACCTAGACAGACAGACCAAAATTAAAAATTTTTTAATCACATTTTTGGGTTTGGTGTCGGTCTAGTAACACCCCCTGCCATTTATTTTTTTGATATTTTCAATGTACAGAATTTTCACTTCTACAGATTTATTATAAGTATATAAACAACAAAAGAAATTCAAATAAACTATTTAAAGACTAAAAGTCGCGCTGATAAGCACGGTTTGTTAATATCAATTATTGTCTGTCAATAAGGTCGAACGCTCTGAACGCATCAACAGCCAAATATTGAATGAAGCCCGCGCTTTTTTTTTTTTTTTGACATGACAACTCGCAGTTGCAACTCGCTAAGGTTGCCTTTCTGCTTAACCGGACATCGGACCTCCCGCCTTTTTATACCCTACCGCCACGACCTGCGTCGAGCGCGGCAACCGTTACACAAAAATAATCCTTATGGCATGATTCAGTATTCACGCGCGACGGCGCGATGGCTTATTAGCGTATTTCATGTTTAAGTTTGGTGTTTCTATACCGATTACTATGATTCTTTTTTTATTGAATAGGTAATAATATTAACTTCTTATAATTAGGGATGAGTGAGAGTATTATAAACGTAAGAGTAAACAAATATAATCAGAAAGCTCCGAACTGCTAAGCTATCGGGAGTTACACGTGTTATTGTGAGTCAACCATAAAAGATAGACATATGCTGTTGTGGGATATTTTTTAGATAATTTTATGTAGAACATTTCCGTCATAAATGATTTCTATGTAGCTTTAACCATTAAGGCTGCACACGCGACGGAAGCTTAAAAAATGGAGCAAATTCTCCCGTTTTCCCAACATTTCCTTTCACTGCTCTGCTCCTATTCATTGTAGCGTGATGAAAAGTACATTATAACCTCCCCAGGAGTATGAAGAATAATTGTACCAAGTTTCGTTAAAATCCGTCGAGTAGTTTTTGTTTCTATAAGGAACATACAGACAGACAGACAGACAGACAGACAGACAGACAGACAGACAAAAATTTTACTGATTGCATTTTTGGCATCAGTATCGATCACTTATTACCCCCTGATAGTTATTTTGAAAATATATGTCATGTACAGAATTGACCTCTCTACAGATTTATTATAAGTATAGAAGATAAATGTCTGGCGCGTTGAACTGTCAAGTTCTTTTCAGCTTATTTCGTAATCGTAAATGAGTAAATTAGTTCTTAATACCAGCCATAAGTAGTGGCTTAGCACACAGCATGACTACCTTTGACAGATGTCGTATCTTTGTCAACGTAGATTTTGTTGGCCTTTGTATAAGAAAAAGTATCATTCATTTCATCATGTATCGTGGGCTTTTAGGAACACCTAGACCCAGAAAAACTTACTAAAGACAAATACTTTATAGAGAGAAACATCTAACCCCGGAAAAACTTACTATCCAAACCATTTTCCGTGCGGCAATGGAGCGCGTTGTCCGCACGTAGACTGGCGTCTTAGCAACTAATCCGAACAAGTCGTACGACCTTAATTATAAAACTTCTGCATATTTCCTGTATCTGCTGTTAATTACGTTATTTGCAAGAGGCATTTTCTAACAGTAAAGTCATTTACTAATGACCTGATAATCTTAGTAGTTCTAGCTACTTCTTTTCTTACTAACTCAATTATGTCAGAAACATCAACTTTGTTGCGAATGCTTACAACATCTCACGAAAACATCGTAATAAATATATAATGTATCCCCCTTACTAATAAACGTATTACATCAGATGAATAGTTACGCATCGATTTCTCTCTTTCAGTCGTCAGTAATTGGACTTTCTAAAGAAGAAGACAAAGCGTTGTGTAACTATACAGACGCTGTACAACGTTTATTAGTAAGGGGGTATATCTATATTCAACACACATTTGCTTAACTAGGGCCTAGTCGCCTAGGGGTGTTCACAATACTGTCATCATTCAAATACGACGGCTCAACAAGTGAGTGACAACCCTCAACATCCAAGATGGCCGCCGTCTGGAGGTCAAGAGGACTGGTTGTAGTCTCTTTGTTCGGTTTTTGCGATGTACCCTGACCTACCTTTGTGATTTACGGGGGTCCGGAGCGAGTATTTTTGTTGCCATGGCCCCGAATTTGTAAGTACACCGTTCATTTCGATGTCGGTGTCTTTGAGGTGAGATCGCTATTATGCCGGGTCCACACAAACGGGAAACGCCGTTGATTATCGCGTGGTGTGGCCCGGCATTAGAATAAGAGGGATAACTGTTTAAAAGAAACGTAACTGTTGTCTGCGACTTTGTTCTCATGTTCAACCCCTATCAGACCAACTATCGTGGAGTTTTGAGATATAAGTACCCTGTCTTAGTTCACCTCATGATTATTCTAGACTAGCTTTTTTTTGAGGTCGCTCACGGGATATTAATACTATTGATATTATTATATAAGTATCCTATATCCTAATCCAGACCTGGGTTCTGGGTATTTCATCCATATCCGTATCCTAACAAAAGGACAGTTACTTTCGCATGTATATGGTCCCATATACATTTAATTAACTTTGCTGGGGTAGTTTTTGAGTTAGCTTCAATAATACGTATTTTTGCAACTTAGTTTATAATATTGATGATGTTATAATAATATCCTGTCACTGATATTTACATAGCAAGTAGTGTATTTTTCACTTTGTAGTGTATTTTTTGGATATCGGTTGTTTTTTTTGTAAAAAAAAAAAGTTTTTTTTTTATATAGATGGTACTTAAAGGTTGTCCGCCATTCCGCCAGTCGCGAGGTTATTTCCAAAAGAAACATCTAGATACAATGTTATGTTATTATGTATAGAAAATAGGGTAAATCAAAGATTAATGTTACAGCCAGCTTATGCGAATTGTAGGCGGTAATTAAGGTAAACGGATTAAACTTTAGCCCGTAGGCAGGATGTCTGCGGCCCAGTTTGGGTGATACCTATTAACTAATTGTCTTAGTTCTTCGTGTCGGTTAATTCCTTTGTGCTGTTACTGTGCGGTTGTTACGTTAGGTTTCAGGCTAGAACATTTTTGTAATACTAGAATCGAATTTTTAATCTTATGTTTGTTTTGTGGCCGGGGAGACTGGGCCTTTTGTGCATGGCACGGTTTCTTACATTAGTATAAATCGTACCGAAAAAAAAAACATGTCCGTCAACAAGCTTCCATAGTGATCTATGCAACCCAAACGAACCGTGCCTACACACGGCGAATCAATCAACTCAGCCTATCGCAGTGCACTGCTGGACATTGGCCTCCCCCAAACTGCGCCACAACACCCTGTCCTCCGCCTTCCGCATCCAGTCAACCCCAGCCACTTTCTTTAGGTCGCCCGTCCACTTAGCTGGGGGGCACCCCACACTACGCTTGCCGATACGCGGTTTGCACTCCAGGACTCGTCTGCTCCACCGGCCATCGGTCCTTCGACAGACGTGGCCAGTCCACTGCCACTTCTGTTTGCTTACTCTGCAAGCTCTGTCGGTAACTCCAGTTCTTTTCCGGAAAATGTCATTCCTGATTTTATCCAAACGGCGAATGTAGGAAACAGCTGATTTTTTTTTCGCGATTTGAAGTTTGTTCCCGTAGTAAAAGTTGTTCATAATGATGAGTACAATCTCCCATTTCGATTTGTCGCATGTTTTCAATTTCACCCTGTATATGACCGTAACTGAATTAGGTAGGTCGTGCTGTGATGTCATCTAAACTGATAACGAGGTGGAAAGCGGGCGTCATCATTGTGTGAGCGGGAAAACTTTGAACTCGCTCTTGTTTTTGGTATTGATAAGCCCTATTTTCGTGGCAATGATAGGATGTTGCTAATTAGGTGTTTTTGAAATAGAGATAGTGTGCGAGTGTGCGTAAGTTAAGGATTGGCATTTTTTAACTATAGTATTATTTTACAGTTTTCAATGTTTTAATAATTTTTTTTGATTCTGATTTCTGAAAATCCACATAAATTAGGTCTCCTCCAGGTAATGGTAAAAGGGGAAATGGTTATATTACTACACTTGACTGTCGAATTACTGTAAAAAAATTAAAGAAAATACTGTATAATTATGTATGATTTTTCAATTATTTTGGTCACTAGTCAAAGGGATCCGACATAATACGAGTATTACGTGTCTTTAAAAACTTGTTCTTTTAACTCGGTAATAATATACCAAAATCTGTAATGTCTATTATCATTTTATAAACCACTTTTCCAACTGAAAATCAGAGCCATTTATCATAAAACACTTCCAAATTGTTACAATTGAATAATTAAACAATTTTCGTGAAACAGTTTAACGTAGATTGACATCTGTCTGGTTTCCCAAACATAACTTGAAAGAGGGTTGATCAGAAGGGTGATATTTTAAATCGACTTCCAAAAAGGAGGTTATATGTTCGATTTTTTTTATGTATGTTCACCGATTTCTCCGTCAATTGTTGAACTATTTTTTTTTTTTCGTTTGAATGGATATACCTACTTTCGCCTCAAATTTTATAGGCAAACATATGGCGATTTGACATTTTTTAAAGTAACTTGAGCTTTTGCTCTCGGAAACCACCATTTGGTGAAATGGAACTTATGATGAAGACCACAGGTGGCCACCGGAACTAGGTACTCACTAATAAGTAAGTCAGAAATGGAATCGCAACCCGCGAAAGGTTGCGATTCGATTACTTTGCTAAGCAATTGATGCTTGTCACAATGCGAATGGTGAAATGAAGCTGATGGTGAAATACCAGGAGAACTCCTCAACAATTAACGTCCCTGCATCGTGCATCGGGAAAAGCAATATTTTTTAAAAGGTGATGAGCTATGACTTTAGGCTATTGTAACTTAGATAAAATACAGACCCACTAAAAAGTGAAAAATAAAAACTTTTTAACAAAAAAAAAAAAAAAATACTGCACAAAGTGAAAAATAACTTTATTTCGGAAGTCGGTGGCTAAAATACAGATCGAATGACACCGACTTCCGAAATTAAAGTAGATTTTCACTTTACGTATCTAGTGTTTTTTTGGAAGTCGGTTCGAATCAAATGAAAATCAAATTATTTATTTATTTGGTTGTTATTTTTTTTTTTTTTTTTGTAAAAATGTTTTACTTTTCACTTCTAAGTTGTACTTACCCCACACAAATTCGTATAACACTACTTGCTAAATAAATATCAGTGACAGGAAGTCATTCAACATCAATATAAACAATATAAACTAAGTGGCAAAAATACGTATTATTGAAGCTAACTCAAAACTACCCTAGCAAAGTTAATAATACGAGTTTTATTTTACCCTTTGAAAAGCCTAAGTTCGGTGCCATTTTATTTTGTAAATGTCAAATTTTTTCAGTCTACATGAAAGTACTCCATTTTTTACCCTTTTTTTTATCAAACAAAACAGCAGAGCTTTTTTTTTAGCTTCACAGTTTTAGTGTTGGCCCTAAATCTGCCCACGCCAGCCGCCCACATCGTGGACGGTAGTGTTACCACGCAATTATAATTACCGTTCCTAAATTTTATTACTTAGGTCATACTTATTAGATACTGTTATTTGTAATAGGCTGGATAGCTTTGTGAATAGTCATGATGTGAAATGACATAGAGCTGTGGAAAGCTTAACTAAATATTCATTTCATTTATGTATCGTAGAGGAATGTTCTAGGACATGCCGGTTTCCTCACGATGTTTCGTTCACCGTTTTGAGAGCCGTGGTGATGAAATAATTTACACAAAGTAAAGCGAGTGTCTGGGTTCGAACCTACGACCTACAACTCGTAAGTCGCGGCCGTTACCACTGGGCCACCACTGCCTGTGATATCTACCAACCCGCATTAGGCCCGCGTAGTGGATTACGGCCCAGTCTGTCTCACCGAGAGGCCTGTGTCCCAGCAGTGGGAACATTTTAGGCTGATTATGAAACGTATCGTGTATCATCATTTTTATTATGACGTGTAAAAGAGATTCCGACCGATATCCTATTTATAGAATATACAATTTCATTTCAAAGAATTGTTCACACGGGCCGTAATTCTCTATGACACAATAAACGACACCGCGCGAAATCAACGCGAGATTGGCGGGATTAACTAAGGAATTGACGTGGTTTCGTTTAAGGAATCGTTAAGTGGTTTCAGAGGGATATTTGAGTTAGTACTTAAGATTTAAAAAAAATCCCAGGAAATATAAACTTCAGTAAGGTTGAAAGTTTGTAGAAGTATAATTTTAAAATCGCATGCTCTCTAGTGAAATAGCCTCGCACCTCCTGGCGTGACTAAAAACCATATTATTATGTGGAACCATATTTTTGGACTAATTAACTAAGTAGGAGAGTAATTATGAATATATTACAGAGTTCAGCTACAGTGATATCTTGGTAATTACGTACTAGGTACTCCCGCTGAGAGTACCAAGTGTCACCAAAAATAAAATATGTCGTTGGACTGAATAGATTCGTCGCACGAAATGTATTTTCTTTACTTTCATTAATGTCGTGTTATTTGTGGCAAATAATAGGCTCCGCCCTTACCTTTATTGAATGTATCTGTGACTCAGGTGTTACCCTGCAATGTCTCACACTAAGCCGGAACCTACCCCGGGCGTCGAGAGAATCGTTCAACACATCAGTGCGATAATTCTAGTAGCTAATAAAGATCAAATTCGCAAAACACGTATTCGTTTGTTTGAAACTGACTGGTGTCAAGAATACAATCTCTCGACGACGGCCGGACCGTAGTTACACAAATGGCAAGACACGGAACATTAATTAATTTAGTCCTTTTGGGTAATAATAATAAATTCACAACTCAAAGCGCTAATACAAGTCAAACCCCTTATTAACCACCGTCACCGTGCCTACCAACCAACCCGTCGAAAACATAACCTTCTATCTAGATACAATTTCCAAATTCTTACAGCAGCGACATTGAATCTGTCAGCTAATTATTAACAATAAACTCCAATCACTAATCAATCAATCAATCGTATACATAGAGATTCGCAAGCTCTGAATCCACGTCAGTGTCCAAAAAATGTAGGTACGAAAATACAATCACAAAAAAAAACGCAATGTTTATTTATAATTAATCAGTATTTAATTGATTGCACTCCCTTGAACCCAGTCTGCTTAGACAAGGCCTTGTCAGTGAATGGAACTGCTGTCGACTACCTTTGTCTACTTGTCTTTGACCCACGGTTTAAAAAACCAATACGTCAAATCATACATTCACAGAGAAAAAAATGTGTGAAAAAATATATCTAGTATACAAAGAACAGTGTACGTGTACGTCTGTTTATAGATTTTTTAACAACATGTTCACATTTTCGGTAGAAATCAGGCGATTTGAAAGTTACTGGCTACTAGTAATTAAACACTTGATTATAGCCTTTTTACCCAACTGCGTTACCCGATGACCGTTAGGGTTAGACGTGTTCTTGAGTGGTGACTGCAAATCGGCAAACGTAAGGTAGGACGCTCTCAAGTTAGGTGGCGCGACGATTTTCGCAAGGTGGCTGCTCTCATCGCTCCTACCTACCGTAGGAGCGATGAGAGTTGCCGATAATCGAGCTGAATGGCGTGCAATTGGAGAGGCCTATGTCAACCAGTGGACTGCTGTAGGCTGATGAGGTTAATGACCCCACTGCGGTGAATCCCAAAACGAAGGTAATGTTTTTTACATATATTATAGACAGTTAAGAAATGGCGGTCATTACTTAATTAAAGAAAACAAAGAATTGCGCTCTGAAATAAAAACTTTAATTGAATGCGTAGACATTACGTAAGTAATAAGTAATTAAGGATTAGATAATCTGTGTCAACATCACAAAATTGTCCAACCTAATCACTAGTAACATAAAAATGAGAACTGAAATTACAGCTCCATTCATAAATCTCACAAGAAAATACTGTAATAAAAATACAACTCACCCACGAACAAAATTACTTACACACTTAACTATAAATAAAATAAAAAAAACATCTACAATACAACTCTAGCTTTTCCACAAATCTAGCTTACATACCAATTATTAGAAATTCGCGTCGAGGGGAGCGCTGAAAATAGCCTCCTACTTGGGCATAGCTTGGCGAAGCGTGGGCCAATAGTAGCCAGCATGGAATTGCGTGGGCCCATTCATAGCTTATGACGTCACGTACTACAGATGTGTAGTGCAGTAGGTAGGTATCGTTTGATAATATTGATAACAGAATGTCAGATGGAGTGTGTTAGCGAGAAAATTGTGTGGGTGGTCTGTCTAAGTGCCTATGTACGAGTATGTGTGCGTGGCCTTTGTACGAGTTTTCTTGTTGGAAAATAACATTTATTTATTTCCTCTCTCAAGTATTAAAGTTTACACAGTTTATATTTCAAAAAGTTTGAAGATGGGAGACAGGACTGATTGATAAAAAACAAGGTTCGGTAATTGTGTTGCCTTTAGAATTGAATTAATTTTATTTGCTTTGTGCGATTCCTGGCATAAATTGGTATATCTTTCTCCTTCATTGGATCTCTCACAAGCATTAAGAGCGTTCACGCCGTACGGCATTTCATTCAAACTTTCAAGCGACGCGATTGTTTTTCGAAATGAATGAACCGATTTTAATGAAACTTCATACGCATAAGCAGGATACAAAGGTCTAAAAAGTTAGCTGAGAACATTTTCGAAATGTCTTATTTAAAAAAAGATAACTGGAAATCTCTGTTTCTATGGAAACTTAAAAATCGGTCTAATTTGGCTGTAACACAATTTTTCAAAAATGTTCTCACCTAACTTTTTAGACCTTTGTATCCTGCTTATGCGTATAAAGTTTCATTAAAATCCGTTCATTCATTTCGAAAAACAACGCTTGAAAGTTTGTATGAAATGCCGTACGGCGTAAACGCTCTTAAAGCAGTGTTCATTATCTCACTCAGATAACTTACTTTAAAAACATAAAACAAACTGTCATCTGATCACCCATGTCAACCGTGGTGATCAAGTTCCGTTTGACCAGCCATCTGAGGGCTTTCCGTCGTTTTAAGAGAGGTCACAGTCTGATCTTAGTCTCAATCTGTCAAAAATACCTCTTATTTCTCTACATTTTTGACAAGTTTCGACACTGAGTGTCGCTGAGATGAGACTGCGATTAGATTTTGAACGTTTTTAATTCCGGGAATTGGTCTTCAGGTCTTTGACTGTTCAATAAGAGTACTAGTCAACAACATCACGACGTTTGATAATTTGACTACATCCATCAACACGCAACCAAACTCAAGACTAAAATAAAACATGCAAACAAAGAGATACAAACTAGTACGCAAGTAATTGAATGAACCTTACGTGGGCACTTCTCGTGCTGATAATGATGATTGTATCGACAGCAAAGGTCATTCCTATAACCGTTTACTACTGGTAGTTACTACAGCGGGTAGTAAGCATGAATGAACGCCTACGTCACTCGGTGTATTGATTAATAGAAAGAGATAATTCTGAGTGCATTGCGTTCGTTGTTTAGTGACATTGTGAATGATAGTGGCATTAGTTATTTAATCACAAATCGTGGTATATTTAGGTACAGTGGTGGCCTAGTGGTCTGTTTGATTTACGAGTTGTAGGTCGTAGGTTCGAACCCAGACAGGTGCTTTACTTTGTGTAATTATTTCATCACCGCTGCTCTCGAAACGGCGAAAGAAAACATCGTGAGGAAACCGGCATGTCCTAGAACCAAAAATTCGAAGACATGTGAGATGTACCAATCCGCGATAGACCTGCGTGATAGATTACGGCCCACTCCCTCTCACCGAGAGGAGGCCTGTGTCCCAGCACTGGCACCTATAGAGGCTGATTATATATAGTTACTTGTGTACCTAACAAGACGAACATGTTTATTATTGTTTGTTTGTGTACGCTTTTTTTTTACCTACATGTTCATTTTAAGATTGTGATTGCCCTGTATGTTTCCTTATGCCTTACCACCACCCTATTTTCATAAATGTATACCAATAATACAGGTCAAGACAATAGAACGAATAGATAGGGCAACTCTGTTTTATAGACGACGTTTATGATCGATTGAGCAGCCTTTTAGGGCGAATTTTACCGGTACCAATGAAACTGGATGCGTACAGAACATCTAAACTGCGTTCAAGAACTGTCAGTGTTGACATTGTTATGGAGCACTGACACTAGCAGCTGGAGGCCTACGTCTTAAGTCCGTCAACGAAGATAGGTACCCGTCCAAAAGTAGTTCGGAAACTTGGGAGTGACACCCGATTAGTTTGACTTTTTTATACGGGCAAAAAGACATCGGGAACAACTGTCAAATTGTGGCGTCATAAATTATAATATAAGATCGGGCCCCAAACTAATCTTATGTCAGTAGGTAATACGGTGAAGGACGCACACGTAATTTCGGCCAAAACTACGACTTTTATGCCTTAGGGAGTAGACCTCCTGTTGAACGCGGTGTAGAAGTGCTGATCGCTTTTGGATTCGTTGGTAAAATCCGTGCTTAGAATTTAGAAAAGTAAGCTACTTTAACAGATTCTTTTATTACCGCAGTTTTATGTCATCAAATCTCTTAGATGCTTTTTAAAACGCCTCCAGGAATAATATTACTGTGCTAAGTACCTACAGACGCTGGCACATCCTACCCGAAACTGTCATATTTTCCCAATCACCTTTGTTAAAGAAATTTGACAGATTGTAGTAACTTGATGTGCTGGCGTCTGTACCCTAAGGCTTTGTATTCTTACACCTACACTCAATACCACAGACCCAATTATCTCTCCTACTTCCAGCAATATAACTTTATTATATAAACAACAATCTTTAATGTTACGTAATTTAAAACTAGTCTCTCTCAGAGACGTAGATTGTGATCCAAAAATAGCACAACGATAAATAATTTAAAACAATTATTTTTCCTTAATGATGTATCGAGAATATTGTAACTATTCGACTATCGTAACTACACACTACAAGCTTAATTTAAAACGCCTAGTCGGTGTCTGTGGATCGCGTGATTGGAACGAATGGATCCATTCATGAATATCGAACCGGGTAGGTTGTAACGTGGGAACTTACGATGATAGATAAATACGTAAATAAGGTATTATTGTGGCGTTTGATAAGCAAGGCAAGACAGGACTATACCAAATTTTCTCTAACCGCGTGTGTCCTGTGTATGTGTCTTGTGTGTCCTAAAATGTGGTCTAGACGATCTAGACCATAGTTGCACTTTGAGAATATATTTTTTTCTAGAGCAACCAATTTTTTTTTACGTACCATCTGTCGCGAATGTGAAACAGCTATTAATACGATTTTATTTAAATGTATAATATTATTTAGTCGTTGGATAGGATATAATAATATAGTCCCATTAAAATAGATGGACAAACTTTTAGAAATCATTCAGACCACCAATTAAGGACGATGGTAAAAAAATATATAAGAAAACCGCATTAGATACTTACAAGAAAAATAACCAGCTTACAAAAACAGACTTATGTGCCGGCAATTATTTTAGGTCAAAATAAAATCACTTTAACCAGTGTTTTTTGTTTTTGCCTGGATATCTTTGGTTAGACATACTGAGCACTGCACGCTATGTTAAAATTTGTCCATCTATTTTAATTGAACTCTGTATAATTTTCTCTGGGTGTTCTACTTCGTTCTAGGTGTTCTGGGTGTTCGACTTAAAGTCTGAAACGCCTGCAAGGTGGCGTTATCGGCCACGTTGAGAACCTATGGTCTAAATGGTCTTCACGTGATCTGACCAAGATAATGTCTGGAGGTCTAAGCACGAAACCCGTAGTTTCTGCCGAAGTTACGGGCGTTACGTATTCCGTATCACTTACGGACATAAGATTAGTTTGCGGCCCGACCTAAGAATGAATGACACTACGATTTGATAGTTGTCCCTACTCTCGACGTGTTTTGTTGATCCGTCCGAAAAGGTTAATTAATCAGGAATAGGGGATGCAGCGGAATACCAGTATTTACATGGAGCGACTGCCTATCTGACCTCCACAACCCAGTTACTAGCAGTTAATACCTAAATGGGCAAGTCCCAACGACTTAACGTTCTTTCCGAGACACGGAAAAGTCTCTGTATGTGATGGTCTGTGGTCAAGTGGATGCATGGACCGACCTCGGCTTTCAATCCACTCGTGTGGACACCATTACGTAGCCTCGAACTCTTCAAAAAAAGCAACATCCTACAGTCTACAAGGAAAACAAAATGTGATCACTACCTACCTACGCACCGCACTAGCGATTGCCAAGCGGTGACGAAAGCAACTGTTTGACCGACTGATCAATGTAGCGGTCATCGAGAGGCCCGAATTCTCACGAATGCAATACGGATTCTGGCGATAACACTAAAATGCATAATTTATTTGTATCTTGTATCACTCGATACAAATAAATTATGCATTTTAGTGTTATCGCCCGTTATTTTGTTACTCCCTCTCACTGAGAGGAGGCCTGTGTCCCAGCAGTGGGAACATTATAGGCTGATTATGTTGTATCACTCTTGTCACCACTCATGCATCCTCGACGTACGTGATACGCTTGAACCTGTCTCTTCTTATCAATCATGCATTTTTATTGCAAAAGTATTAGAGGCAGCGACAATTGTGCGTCTTGTCGCTGCGTCTAGACGCGGAGCTCTGCGTCTAGTCCTCACGACAGGCGTTGTGCAGGAAGCGTAACATAGCATAATCAGCCTATGATGTTCCCACTGCTGTAATACAGGCCTCTCGGTGAGAGGGAGTGGGCCGTAATCCACCACGCGGGCCCAGTGCAGGTTGTGCAGGAAGAGGTCATGAGTATTCGACTCGCTTCGAGGTCCGATTTGAAAACATCGAACGTACCCTTCCATGAAGAGATTCGCAATAAAAACAGTGTCCTCCTTCCTCAAAAATTGGGCTATCAAATGCAAAAAGAATTTTTCACATCTGACTGGTAGTTTTAGAGATTAACGCGTTCAAACAAACAAACAAACTGTTCAGCTTTATTCTTAGTATAGATAAAGATTGCAGCCAATTGCATGTTGAATTTATGTTCTTCAAGTGCAGTGTATTCGTGAATGAAATATAGTGTTTATCTGCTGTTTGCTTTCTATATGTTTGTAGTGAGCGCAAGTAAAAGATTGCACCTACTATTTACTATGGAACGCTGTGGAGCAATGCAGCGTGGTTCCGGTGATCGAAAGAACATCTTTTGCTCTCGGAATTTAGTCGTGCGTGCGAAACGATAAATATTAACTGAGTGTTATTTTGATACTATTCTTTTAAGGGAACCGGTTTTGTGAAGAGAGGACTGCCTTCTCTTAAAACTATATTTTCAGTTCACGATATTGGCCATAGCTTTCCTGGTAAGGAATGAGACCTATTATTCTTCAGTCTAATCTCGATAGATTTTCATAAGACATTCTATCTCCTTGTGCGTGATTTTGCTGCAAGACCGAAGACAGTGTAATAATATCGTTTTACAGATTCATCAACCAAGGAAGCGCTTACCCAAGTTGCGGTGATTTTGCAGCTTACAGGTACAAGAAAGGATTGCACTTTTAGCTCCCTATAAAAAAGGCTTTAATCAATAATAGATATATTATCGTCTCAGTAAACTTTGGTCAACGATACGATTGGCTGTACCTATACTACAATTAAATATCTATAGTTTTGTCAATGACAGTCGATATCAGGATTGCGTCCGCGCGTGACATTGCTTTATCTTTTGATAACGAGCTCTTAAGCGTGGTACAAGGATTCTTGTTCGTTTTGTATCGCTTTATTTAGTTTATCAAAAGAAAAAAAAGACTTATTAATTTATGGTGTTATGATTGATTAAAAAGATAATGTTTTCGTTGGGTTCTTTTTGTTTCAACTGGTGCAGAAATTCTTAGTAGTTCGATCCAAAAATTCACGATATCAACACCATACCACCGTCCTGCCATCATCTGACAATACAGCCGATCTATTCTGTAAAAATCTCAGCTAAAAGTAAGAGAAGTGAGCTTGACGTGTGTTGTCTTTCCTGATGCTCCGAGATTGACACTATTGACGGCTCATTCTGAGCTCACTTCACCTAACTTTTCTCGATGAGATTTTTTACAGAATCGTAGTGTATGTGCTTATTCATATCTAACTTACCCTTCCAATTTGCAAAGCCATGACTCCCGAATCTCTGCGTATACAATGACATAAGTATGCAAGAAAAAAAAAGCTGTCTGCGAGTAAAATATTATTACTGTCAAGAAAAACTATTGAGATGAAGATTTATAAAAACATGTGGGTTGATATTTAAGAAGGTGTGTACTGTGGGGGCTTTTAAATGATTCAACGGTAAAATTATTAGATGCGTTTATTCCAAGCGAACGTTTTTACATCAACGCAAATATTCTACCACTGTTTTAAAAAATAAATGATTTTGAATTTGATTTGTTTTTCGAAACAAAAGCCTAATAGAAATAATTTGAAAGCTCATTCTAAATTCTTGAATGTTCGAATGCAACTAGACATAAGTCAACATTAGGTCGAGTTTTGCAGACAACCTTTACAGTACCTATAGGCGTTCATTTCCAATTTGAAACAAAAGCACTGCGCCACTTAGTATCAGAAACCTGCGCCGCTCAAAAGCAATCATTCCTATATAATGTACATTCTGTACTCTAAATCCTTTCATTCGGCCCTCAGACCTCGGCCCTGTTCAAATCCAGAGCAGGTCACAGACAGATAATCAAACCAACAGATGTACCGCACCCAATAGTTTGATAGATAATTATAATTATTAATAAACTAATGAGCGAATGCGGCGATACTCGCAATTACAGCGATTGGCTCGGCCTTGAATGATTTCACTTATCTAGCGAATTTTAAAATGTGCAGTGTGGTGCCAGTTTTCGTGATATCTTTAGCAAAACTAGCTAGCGTTTCCACTTTGCCTCTTTTATTTAATAATCCGTTCAAGCCTTCACGGTATACTTTTGTTTATATTCATTTAACTGCTCCGTTGGTCTCGTGGTCGCAAGCACGACTGCTGAGCGTCCTGGGTTCGATTCCCAGGTCGGACAAAGTGTTATTGGGTTTTTCCATTAGACATTTTTTAAGTAACAGCCCGGTGTTTGGAAGTTGGCGGTATGATACCTCCGTGCCTCTGAAAACACGTTAAGTCGTTGATCCTGCGCCTGATCTCTCTCCTGTCGTTTCGGATTGACGTCCGGTTGGAGTTGATCGGAGTGATCGATGTGACTTAGGAAGAGAGAGAGCAACTGTGTGAACTGTGTCTGCGCCCACACTTGTGCACTATAATATCTCCCACGCCAAAGGCTAGTCACAAGAAGTTAGTTCACAGTCTGATCTCAGATTTTATCTTATATTTTTGGCAAATTTTTGACATTGATTGTCGCTGAGATGACTTTTCGACTAGATTTTTAACGTTTTTAATTACGGGAATTGGCCTTGTGATGTTTTCAGAAACCAAAAGCTCCCCGCTTACGCTTATAACTTACTGCTCTACATAGCAACAGATTTTTCCCGAACACAAACATGTTTAAATTGATACTGGCTCGTATCTGTCTGCAACCTGCACCACATTATTATTATAATGTCGCAGATGGATTGTAGAATCCGCTGTTTTACAAAATCGCTAGCTGTTTTACAAAACAGCTCCATTAAGTAAAACACAGAATGAATTAATGCTTTATTTGCCAGAATATGGGTACATTGTTTATGGTAAAGTGACGTTTGGTTTCACTATATTCGACTTTCTAGTCGTGCAAATTTTTAAGTGACATTGCAACAATAATTATTATCGAAGCATATTTATAAAATTACAGTCTTCTTACATTATTAAAGTACAAATATTACATTATTAATTAATTTTTGGTTTAGAAAGTCGTTTAACGGTTGTAAAACAGCGGACTAAACAATCCATCTCCGACATACACATAATATATCTACCAACAAAATTATATTATGTCACCAACTAGTCCAATTTACTACCAGACTGGTCGATAATAATTAATAATAGTAAGTTTTTCGATACATTTGACGTACATATTGAATAGATTTAGAAACTTGATTGCTAATTTATGTTACACGATTTAATTATTAAGTTGGTATATACCTAATGAGGCTTACTTTGAGGATTTGGGAAACGGTGTGTCTATTTCAGGAACTGATCATTATTTTGTAGAAATAGATGAGATTGGTGCTAGAATAGACAACAGATCAGATAATCATTAATTATTTCTTGTAATTGTCAAGTTTAAAAAGCAGTTTATGGGCTAATAGAATCCAGATATGACGAAGCTTAGTAACTGGCAGACCCAGGGAAGTAGATCATAGGTAAAAGGCCAGATACATAATCAGCCTATTATGTTCCCACTTCTGTGTGTGGTGTGTGCCGTAATCCACCACGCGGGTCCAGTGCGGATTGATAGATGTCACATGTCCTCGAACTTCTGGTTCTAGCACATACAGGTTTTCTCACAATGATTTCCTTCACCGTTTTGTGAGCAGTGGTGACAAAATAAATTACACAAAGTAACGTGTCTGACTGAAGAACCCACGACTTACAACTCGTACGTCGGGGGGCCATTACCACTGAGCCACCAAAGCCAGCCAGGAGCCCATAAATATTGTTGTTTAATCAAAAAGGTTTGCTGGTAAAAAATACAGGTATTCAGCTGCATCCGGTTAGACTAGAAGCCGACCCCAACGTATGCCAAGGCTAGGCAGATTCATTGAAAAACGTTTGCCTAAAATTTGAATAACCTGGTATTGACATTGACAAAGAGTTGACAGCTAATCTAAAAACATTATCTACCCACATGCCAAATGATACCTCCTTTTCCGTTATCCGGCCGTGCGTACGTCAATCGCTTATTGTTTATATTATGATACTGCATGACCAAACTCAATGAACTTAACAATAACCGCCGTAAAATGGAGATATAGGCCTCCAGAAAGATTGTATTAAAAAATATCAGCTTACAAACACCCCTGATTATGAACGTTAACTTGGTCCTTCGAGGCCATCTAAAGCTGGTCTTTTAAGGCGACCAGTTATTAAATATATCTTCTGTGGTACTTTACTTAATGACGATGGTCAGATGTCAGAGTTCTCGGTGCAAATATTAAGATAGATATGAAAATTCTAATAGGTATTCAAATATGCGTATGTTAGGACATGCGCATATTTGAATAGGTACTAGCTGACCTGGCAAATTTCGTACTGCCATCGAAATCAGTCAATCCGTTCTCGAGATATCATCAAAAATCCGTTCCATACAAAATGTATGTGAAAATGAATTAAATTATCTTTATTAGGTAAATTTTATTTCGCCAATTTTTCCCATTATTTAATAGTTATTTCGAAGTTCATAAAAATCGGTCCAGCCGTTCTTGAGGTATAAATGGTGTAACTAACCCGACTTTGTTTTTAAATAGAAGAATATATATAGATCAGAATTTTGATTGTTGCCTAAAGTGACGGTATTTTTGGTTAAATTAAGTCGGTTTATGAAAAAAAAATTCAGTTAATGATGATAAGATGGAAGTTATAGATATAAAATATAACCAATCAATAAAAAAGCAAAAATACCAAGTGTCGTCGTGTGTCTCGCCAATTGCGGACTAGCAATTTCAGTTTATTGTCATGAACCCATTATTTTTTGTTGACACAAAAGACTACGTTGGAGCCATGGATAGGATAAATATCTACGCTGAAGACGGTAGCGTCTGACTTTAATCAGTAAACACAGAGGTGGCGGATAACATAATTAGGACTGTGTAGCTTGTGGGCGCGACTTCGACCGCGTGACGTTTCTTGTTCCCCGTCGCATCGCATCGCCTGCCCGCGCTATTTCTTCGTTTTAGCTTAGCGATCTTTGTACTTACACGGCAACTAAGAGTCCTAGCGTGATGTTAAATAGCCTATAGCCTTCCTCAAAAATTGGGCTATAACAAATATTGCATTGCATTTGGAAATACAATATTTTTAAAATCCGACCGGTAGTTCCAGAGCTTAGCGCTTTCAAACAAACAAACTCTTCTGATACATGTACTTAGTGACCCTTCTCAGAAAGTACAGATGCCAGAACATAAAGCTACCTACTACAATCTGTGAAATTTTTTTTGATAGATTTTCAGCTTTAAGCTAAAGTATAAGGTTCAAAGTTGATTGGGAAAATTTGACAGTTTCGGGTAGGTTGATGTGCTGGCGTCTGTACCTATCCAAATTATACAGGAGAACTTACGTGCTAAAAAAAGCTCAGAGGAGATCACAGCAAGTTTAGTTTCAAATGTAATAACGTAAACATAGGTGTCGTAATATCATGAGGTCAGAAGTTCAGAAGTATCGATATTAACCTTAAAATATTTCCTTTACTTAAAAATTTCACCATAAACAAAGCCTTACTTTATATTAGCTTATTACATATTAGGTAACCTGTCAACAAATGCCTTTTAATAACCCTAATCCGCTTATCAAGCGTGGTCATTATCAGTAAATACCTGATTGGTAAACTGTATGATAAAGAAGTAAAAGTATCGCTACTGTCCATCATATCTTGAACTGTCATGGCGGCGTCACTAGCTAAGGAAGTGTGTCAAATTCAGTACATTTTCTACTTAGTTCGGCATTTTCCCGCTGTCCAAGCTAAATTGATCGTTCTCTGCGTAAGAATAAAACAAAAGCGTGTAATTTATTGCTAAATTTTAAGAAGATATTCTTAGGAACAATTCACTTGTCCTAAATACATTCATTACTTTGTGAAATTATGGTAATTTATCTGAATAGGCCTATCAGTCTGGATTTCGAATTGCTCTTGTAAAGTTTTCTGGTATTGTTGCATAATTAGTTGATTTTGAGAGATTTTTCGTTCTTGGGTACAGAACTAGTTCGGATATAATATACTAAACTATTTTTCTGTCTGACGAAAAATACAGATATGAATAAATCCTCATCACAAAGCCGTCATCGTTTACGATACAGCGCAATATAACGCACGTAAAATATTGTCCTTATGAGTGTATGCAACGGTACCGGGGTCTTGAACTTTGACCTTCAATATAGCGTGGGTGAATCAAACCCAGCACGGGTTTGATTCATAGGTCGGAATAAGTGTTATTAAAGTTTTCCCATTAGGAATATCTTACAGCCTGGAGTTTGGAAGTTGGCGGTGTGATACCCCCGTGCCTCGGAACGAACGTTACAACGTCCTGTGCCTGTTTCTCCGGTCGTGTCGGATTGCCATTCTATCAGACTATGAGAGTGAGGGAAGAGAGAGTGCACCTGTGTCTGCGCACACACTTGTGCACTATAACATCTGCGCCAAAGGCTAGTTCTCCGTTGAGATCGACCGCTATGGCCGAAATAAGGACGGTCTGGTGGACTATTAACTAGAAAGTCCCTCCCAGGTATGATCCAGTACAAAAAGTAGGGAACAAGTGACTCTTGGCTCTGTGAATCGTATTTTTACACCTGTGACAATTTAAATGTGTCGTATTTTTTGACGCATTCACTACGGTATCTAAATACTTATTACTGCATAAAATAGCTATAAGTTTTACATACGTATGCATGTAGGTGCATCTGTTGCATACCTATATGCGCAGATGTTTACGATTCAGCAAACATTGTCGACTCAGTAGGTTGGGGAAAGGAGGAAAATGCCAACTATAAAGTATCTTAGACCATGACCAAACATGAATATCCCAGGGTTAATCTCTGTACTAACATTGTCTAATAAATTATACGGTATTCGTTTTAACTAGCATACCTAGATAGCTTTTTACAAGGTACCGTTTATGAGGGCAAAGCAAAGAGCAGTTAACTGCCTCGACTTACTTGTCGTAGTTTCGAATTCGAATCCAGGTAGGCACTTTACGTTATGTAATTATGTCCATCACCATTGCTCTCAAAACGGTGAAGGAAAACCGTGAAAAAACCGGCATGATTTAGAACCAAAAAATTAGAAGACATGTGACATTCGCTAACCCGCACTGGGTCGCGTGGTGGATTGTGGCCTTCCATTTTTTTTGCCATCTCACACAGAATAGGCCTGTCCCAGTAGTGGGAACGTTATTGACTGACAATGTTGTCTATTTTTTCTTTGTCACTAGAAACCTGTATTTCTGCAATTAGATCTTGTCATTTCTGACATAATTCCGTTTGGGATTAGGAACTGCTAATTGTACCAAATATAGAGAAACTTGCGATTCATAAACTTAATTTGAAGGGCGGGCGTTTTCAGAGGACACGGTGGTGCACACGGTGGAGGTCTGTCCCGCTTGGGCAGAGCACCGCCGTGTCCTCGTAGAGGCGATCGGCAGCGGCGGCGACCTCTCGCGCCCGGCCCTGGTCCAAGCCATGGTCCGGGGCGAGAGGGAGTGGGAGGCAGTCACCTCCTTCTGCGAAGCAGTCATGCTAGCGAAGGAGGTGGCGGGATGGGCGAGGGAGAGAGCGGAGAGAGCCGCCCGTCCCAGCCGCCGCGGTAGACGCTCCGGGCGTCGGGAGCCGCGTGACGACTCCCGGCCACCGTAGGCGCGGGCCTGCGGCCGGCGAGTAATGGGTAGCTCGCGCCCGATCAGGACCAGGCCCGTGCCGGACGGCGCGTATGTGTTCCACGCGCGCCTCAAAGAGATGTCAGCAGACATGGAGGGGCCCGTTAGGGCCGAAGCCTGCCGGGGCAGCGGGATTGTCCGAAAGGGTTACCGCTGCCCTGGAACATAAAGGGCTAAGGAAGGAACACGGATGGGTTTTAGTCAGTAAGAGTCTGACACTCCCTTCCGCTCCACCCAGAGCGGGAGGGGTCATTTGAAGATTTCCCATCCTAAAAAAAAAAAAAAGGGCGGGCGTTTTGGGGGAATGACTTATGTAATTTTGACGTTCGAAAAGTGCTGATTCTCAGCCTAGTTTGAATAAATGACTTTTGATTTTTTTCATCATCGTAATATTGTCTGACTCTTGATGTTCACTCTGACAATTCCTCTTGGGATTCATTTCACGGGCACAATAATGAGTGTTTTACAAACAAGGCTGAAAATTTAAGTGTTCTATTTTTAGAGTCCGACGAAATAGCTGACAAATTGTATTTCTCTTGGTAATATTTACGTAGGCTCATCTCAAAAGACTTAAAATTAAATATTAAATTTGTTGCCGAAGTGGTGCTCAATTCGGGTCAAAATTAATAACATCAAAGTTTTGAATTCATACTTACTAATTTTATAAATGCGAAAGTAACTCGATCTGTCTGTTACCTTGTCATACCTAAACCACTGAATGATCTGATCGTTATATTTGACAGACAGGTAGCCTGGGACCTGGAAATGGATATAGGCTACTTTTCAAACTGGATATTCGTAAAAAAAAATGGAAAACAAAATCCACGCGATATCATGAGTAACAGCTACTATCAAATCATCATTCATCCGTAAGACATCCACTGCTGGCCATAGGCCCAAGAATCGCCACTTCGACCGGTTTTGTGCTTCTCGCATCCAGCGGATTCCTGCGGCATCCACCAACTATCAAATAAGCTGATATTATAAAATTATTAAAACGTTTAATTTCTATAGATATCCATGACCATATTCAGTAGGTCCTTAGTACAAGAATTTTGAATTGGAAGGTAGAACCCAACCCAAAGTGACATTGACCGATGACATTTAGCGATGTCGTTAAGGGGACCTAGTTCTTTGCGAATGGCAATACTATATCTATGTACTACTGTATCTGTGTAATACTGTATCTGTATCATACCTAGTTATATCACCTATTATCAATGAACGTAGGTATTCATCATATATTCAGAATGCCACTGGCCGCAATCAACGTGACCACCTTACTTTCCTAAATAGACACTATAGGAAACTGCTGCCTATCCTCTAGACAGTAATGTCTCTCATTCATCAATATTGGCTTTTGTTTGTCTCCTTCTTCTGACATTTCTTGATACTTACACCAAAAAAAAAATGACTAAGCTACATCTTCTCACAATGTGAATAATTCGCAAAATTATCTTCAAAATAATACTTTTAACACCAAACCAATCGACGACACAGTTCTTATCACATTTGCGCAAATTAACCAAATAATGTTATAGAGAAAAAATCATAATTACTTCTTTGAACGTCGGGTTATCTTGTTAGCTGGTTCAGTTGCCCTTCCGAGTTCCATTCACAAGATCAAAGTCACATTGCTCTTATCATTGTTACACTTATAATGTATGGATATGTTACGAAAATTGTGTCATGTTTATTTTAGGGTCTCGTGGCTAAGTCATAACAGCCACACGGGTCGAGTGAAGGTTAAGTTGCGGTAAGCTATGGTTGCCGAAGTCGGTCCGTGGATGACATCCATTACCGAGGCCATCCGTGCTTAGGAAAACACGTTAAGCTGTTAGCTGTCATTTGTATGTAGATCTTAGACAGTTGTAACGTGTAGTCAGAAGCCCGAAAGTCTAATAACCAACACCCTAATTGCATAATACACTTTAAATCTTGAAACTCCTAAAATCATATTTGAGTGACCGAACTCAATGTACAGAAATCACTAGAATTTGTCCTATTACGAAATTGGAGACAAAATACGTATCTAAACCAAGGCATATTAAATATGGTGTACCTCAAGGTAGCGTACTGGGGCCACCACTTTTCTTAATATATATTAATGATCTCCCTAAAATTATAGATCATAAAATGGTACTATTTGCAGATGACAGCACGGCTATTGTAGAATATACCAATCCTAATACTTATCAAAATGACATAAATAATTGTCTGAGTGACATTATAAATTGGCTCGACAATAATAATCTTGTAATTAATTTAAATAAAACTAAAGTTATTCATTTCCACCAGCGCCGAAAGTATCCACCAGTTAACATTGCCTATAATAACTGTATAGTAGAAGAAGTTACAAATGCAAAATTCTTGGGTATAACTATAGATAATAAACTAACCTGGAAACCTCACGTAGAAGAAATCTGCAAGCGTCTTAGTAAATCTGCATATCTATTATTCCAATTATCCAAGAAAGTAAATAGTGATACACTATTAACAGCCTATCATGGATTGGTCGCTTCTATTTTAAGATATGGTGTTGTTTTTTGGGGACAGTCAACTAATAGAGAACTCATATTCAGGATGCAAAAAAGATGTATACGATCAATGTGTGGTCTGAGAACAACAGATAGTTGCGTTCCTTACTTTAAAAAACTAAAAATACTAACTTTTCCATCTTTGTATGTATTGGAAACTGCATTATTTGTTAAAGCAAATCAACAATTATTTCAAAATTATTCAGCAGTTAAGAGAACCCCAATTCGTGCCCAATATGAGACTTTGTTATGTCAAAGAAAGTGTAAAACTGCTTTAGTCAAAAAGAGTTTCTTTGGTATTGCTCCAAATATTTATAATAAAGTACCAGATATTGTTAAATCTATGCCTCTAAATAAATTTAAAAAGTCCCTTCAGGGGTTATTACTAGAGAAGTGTTATTACAGCGTAGATGAATTTTTAAATGATATTTTGCATGTATAGAATTCTGTTTGTGCGTATTTGTATATTGTATTTTGAATTGAATTTAAATTGTAACCATTTTTTATGACATATAAATTTTGACATTGTATTTTCAACTTTATTTTAATTTTGACATTGAAATTATTATTATTATTTTCTTCTTGTGCCTTTTGTTTTTGTATTGTTTCTCTGGTGCAACAAATTTTGTATGTCATAAATGGCAAGACATGCAGCCACCTCATATTAATTATAAGAGCTTCATATTGTACTCATGTTTTACAAAATAAATATTATCTTATCTTATCTTATCTTATCTTATCATAATCTGAATAACTTTAAAAGATATGGCTAATGCATTGCTTCATATGTTCGAAAAATTTGTCTGCTCAACTACGTAAATAACGCAATAAATGTTGTTAAACTGTCAAACTGAAAGCCTGTTAGTTTGTTACCAAATTACCTCGCAGTCTTACGAAGGGGTATTGTGTCACCCAGTAACTGGAGGTCAGATAGGCAGTCGCTCCATGTAAAATACTGGTATTCAGCTGCATTCGGTTAGACTGGAAGCCATCATTGTTGGAAAAAGGGTAGGCAGAATAATAATGGATATTATTTTGAGATAATTGTGTCATATTTATTTTGGTACGTTTCGGGTAGGACAGAGTTATCTTGTAATTATAAGGTCGTCTTAATTTATGTTTCACGGTTGAATAGACCATTCGATACATATTATTAAGGTTGACTAAATAATTAAGTATGCCAAGAATTATGACTGGAAGAATCTTCTCGTGTCCTAATAACCGCAACCAAATAAATAACAACCACCAAAATAACAAATTCAATAATTAATAATTGACATATCTTTAGATTTCAAATACAACACTTTTTTAACCTACCTACTTGAAATTCGAGCTAATTGAAATTCACAAGTAATATTTTTATTGAGGAACTCGTAAATGTCAACTAAAAACGGATTCTGTGTGTTTTATAGTCTGTAAGCTTATTTAGTTGGGTTTGTTTAAAAATGATACTTATGCAAAGTGTTGTTAAGAGCGTTTACGCCGTACGGCATTTCATACAAACTTTCAAGCCTTTGTTTTTCGAAATTTATGAACCGATTTTTTTCTAAAATTATATTTATTTAACTTTTATTGAGCATCATCATCTGCCTAGCGTTTTCCCAACTATGTTGGGGTCGGCTTCCAGTCTAACTGGATGCAGCTAAATACCAGTATTTTACATGGAGCGACTGCCTATCTGACCTCCACAACCCAGTTACTGGGCAATACGATATGTACTACTTGGTAAGACGGTTGTCAGATTTTCGGGCTTCTGACTACCCGTAACGACTGTCAAAGATCTACGAATGATAGCCGGGACCAACGGTTTAACGTGCTTTCCGAGGCACGGAGGGGTCGGGGTATGTAAAGATGGTCACCCATCCGCAGACCAACCGCGGCAAGCGTAGCTTAACCATATCGATCGACCTGTGCGGCAGTTATTATTTAGCCACGGGCCTCTATTTTTTATTGATATCATGAGTTTTAGCTTCGAAACTGCGAAACTTGTACGAAAAGGATAAGTCGCGTCTGGTCCTTTTGCAATCATACTTACGGCATTGCAGGTGCATTGCAGTGATTTGGAAAATGACAAGGATTTTGTTGAAACTCGTAAGGAATAAAACTATAACATAATATTTGCTTCTGCAGCTGGATGATGCAAGACTTGGTTTTAATTCTTACGGCGGTTTGCAGTAGTTACGTCTTTATCGCGTAATGATATTGAAAAATGGCATCAATTTAAGAAAATCTTCATATTATTAGCTTATGAATAGATTTCACTGCAAGCACAATCTAGCGAAATGGGAGATTATTGACCCAAGCGACACCCAGTGCAAATGCGGTGCTCCTGGCCAAACCATGCCCCATATGTACGTAAAAACCGCGATTGGCGTGGTCGCCAAACTAGGCGCAACTCATTTCTTTCCAATTTCCCGTTGACTCGAAATGAAGAAGAATATGTATTAAGTATTTTAAAGTTTGTGAGTGTGTGTTTATATCATATGTTTGTTACTTCTTCACGCTCAAATGTCTGGACCAAATTTTGATAAAATTTTGTATGGAGGCAGCTGACACCCTGGATTACCATCATATATTATTCTTTTTATCCCGATATTCTTACGGGATTCAACACTTATGCGGGTGAAACCGCGGGGCGCAGCTAGTATAAAATAATTAGTCTATAATGGGACCACAGCTGGGACACAGGCCACCTCTCTTTTCGAGAGGCCTCCTCCCTTTCCCGTAATCCACCACGCGGGATCAATGTGGGTTGGAAGATGTCACAATGTCTTCGAATTTTTGGTTCTAGGACATACCGGATGTTTAACTTCACCGTTTTGAGAGCAGAGGTGATCAATAAATTACACGAAGTAACGCGTCTGACTGGGTTCGAACCCACGAGCTACGACTCATACGAACCGACCATCCTAAAATTTTGCATGTACGAGTATGTTGTCAGGTGTAGTGAAACGGACATAAAACGGATACCTTTCATCCCCAAAAAAAAGGGCTGTTCCCGAGGAAAACAACAATAACGTTATTATGATAACAGATGGCGCCACGTGTCTTTTGTCTCGATCGCATACGAAGTCGCGGGCAACAGCTAGCTAGTAATTCATAATTTCGATGTAATTTTTAGAAATGTGTTTTTTTTTTATCATCTTATTTCATGACGCAACAGGAATGGCACGTTCGAGTATTTTTTTTATAATGACGATAAGTTAACGATACAGCAGTAGGTGACTTGAAGTAAAAGCGTAAATTGTTTTGACCTGTTTATTTCGCCGATAACTACGGCCTAAAAGCCTATTCATTATCTTTACATTTTTCTCTTATCAGTTGGCGGACGCGGACAGACCTCGCTGATGTCAACATGCTGTAGATACTCAACTAAAGTAATATCTGTAATTGTTTTCTCATCAGACTTCCGTAGTTTTGATTATGAATGTCGATGGCTATAAGAGTAGGAGAAGACCAAAGAAACGATGGATGGACTGTGTGAATGATGATATGGCTAGAATGGAGGTGACTACCGAGATGACGACTAATAGAGAAGTATGGAAGAAAAAGACATGTTTCGCCGACCACAAATAAATTGGGATAAGGACGGGAGAGTGATGGTGATCAGAATCTCTTATCCTGGCACCTACTACTAAGTATTTGACACAATTAATGTATACTTTTTTGCAGATGCACCTATTAACTACTAAAAATCGATACCTACTGCAGATTTTCTCGTTTTAGCGTCAATGATCTACTGTGGAATGACGTAACTTAAACGTTATTTATAATAATAATAATCGTTTAGGGGACACGACACTTGACTAACAAAAATTTGCACTTTAAAGTTAAATATTTTACAGACGGATCCCTGAATCGAAAATTGCTTCCACAAACCGCAATATTTTTGAAAGGCCTATCCAACGATACCCCACACCATAGGGTAGACGAGAAAAAAAAAAATCCTCACTTTACGTGTACAGGAGGTACCATAATTTTATTTTACCACTTTGCGTGATTAATATGTATATCCATGCCAAATTATAGCTTTCTAGTACTAAGTCTCTGAGCTAAGCTGCGGACGGACGGACGGACAGACGGACATAGCGAAACTATAAGGGTTCCTTGTTGACAACGGAACCCTAAAAGGGAATACATTTACAATGAATAGCTTAACAATTAAAATAGCGCGTAGTTGATAATTTGCCTGAACTAGGTTGAAATTGTGCTTTATACTAGAAAGTGCATAATATTTATGAACGAAAGTTGGGGTGTTTGCCTAGAGAGCGTTTTTTGACACCGAAAAGTCAAACCCCGGTGCTATATTTCGATGACGGCCATCACCGCGGCCTATATGTAACGGCCACCGCTTTTATAAGAAACATTATTTTTTACAAAACAAAAAAACAGGCGTCTTGACCAACCTACGGACGGTTTTTCTTGAACAAGCATCAATCTGACATGATTTTAATGAGGTCAGCACAGGTTTCCACACCACCATTTGTATTTACTGTAAGTAAAATCAACATGGCCAGCGATAGTACAAGACAGGGGGAAGGTTTGGAATAAAAAAAGGGAGGCCTTTGCCCAGCATCATCATTCATCCTCATCATTTCAGCCGAAAGACGTCCTCTGCTGGACATAGGCCTCCCCCAAGCACCTCCACTTTGACCGGTTCTGTGCTTCTCGCATCCAACGGGTTCCTGTGGCCTTCACAAGGTCGTCAGTCCACCTTGTGGGAGGCCTTCCAAAGCTACGTCTTCCGGTACGCGGTCTTCACTCCAGAACCTATCGGCCCCATCGGCCATCTGTTCTGCGAGCAATGTGCCCTGCCCACTGCCACGTAAGTTTGGCAATTTCTTGGACTATGTCAGCTACCTGGTTCTCCTGCGAATCTCCTCATTTCTGATTCGATCACGCAGGGAAACTCCGAGCATAGCCCTCTCCATAGCCCTTTAGGTGACTTTTAGCCTTCTAATAAGGCCCATTGAGACACACAATGAAGGCCAATAAAAAAAGAAGTAAAATCAAGATTGTAATTTTTATCAGCACTTGCAGGACTGGGGGCGGAAGATACTACAAGATTCTAAAAATAGTAGGTTCGTTCTAAATGCTCGAAGCCCCATTAACGTTCTTTAATGAG
Organism: Gortyna flavago; assembly: GCA_963669345.1. NCBI lineage: Eukaryota > Metazoa > Arthropoda > Insecta > Lepidoptera > Noctuidae > Gortyna > Gortyna flavago. The sequence goes on along the minus strand of OY770136.1, from coordinate 16,167,516 downwards.
TATTGAAAGGTGCCAGCAGCATTATTCAGATGTATGTTACGCCCTCCGCCCCCTTTACATACATTTCATGTTGTTTTACTTGAATTACCATAATGTCCCATGACCCATTGAAGGTGTAATATTAGAATTTTTCGTGATTTATAAGGTTGAGTGGATATGGGAGGAAATTGAGTGTTTCCGGTGTGAAAAGGGGAAATTTTCCATGAGATGGAAATATTGGTGAGTGAATACTGATGTGTTGTTTGAATTAAAATTAAAATACATAAACTGCATTCGCGATTTATTTGTCAAAAATGTAAACAAAAACAAAACTTAATTCCTACAAAATAAAGTTCAGTTTACGCTACAACTTCAAACATTTTTATTATAACTTTTTCAATAGTGCTAGTCACTCTGAAATCAACTTAATCACCATTAAAATAAACTTGATATTTGTTTAACTTGAAATAACATCAATTTGAAACATACATTTGAATAGACTTTACGTAAACTCACGTCTTCTGATGATCCTTACATACTCCTTTTCTCTCGTTTACGTCCATACATCATTAATGAATTAAAATAATACTGGATATTAAGCATATATGCCACAAAGAAAATAAAATTTCAACTTTACCGTCAAATCAGAATCCACTATAAAGAATATTAATGAAACATTAGCCCTCGAAAATGTCGTCCTTCCCCTAAACTGAAAAATTGTCCTGTAGTTACAAACGAAAAGGATCAAGAAACATAATTGAAATGATCTCATATTAACTGTGTCAATACCAAGACAGATTTGATAGATTTCACTATATGTAGATTTATGTTTGTTTCAGATCTACAAAGGCCTGGATGTGGTGACTGCGAAGGCGTCGGCCAAAGAACGGGAGATGGCGACGCATCACCTCCTCGACATTCTGGAGCCGCATCAGATGTTCACTGTCGTGGACTTCAGGAACAGAGCACTGAAAATTGTATCCTTTTAAAGTAGTTCTTTTACCTAAGTCCAAGTCTATAATTTATTTTAATTAGGTACATAGAAGACACTTTTGAATTTCAAAGGGCTTTGAAGGTTTGTGGCATACTAATCTGACCGGCATTTTTTTTTTTCAAAATGGCGCCCACGTTTTGACCCATATAAATCGATAGCTGACATCAATGCAAACGGAAAACATACCAAGCCCAAAGCCCGTCGTAAAGTTTCACGTATCCGAGATATTAACGTTCAAAGTTGATCACATGACATCCATATTTTTTGAACTTGAAGCAAGTTCAATCTTGTTGCATAGATGTTTGAAATAATTCTGACAGTACCTGTCCGCCATTTTGAAAAATTCAATCATCTTTACAAGCAAATAGAATTGTTTCTAGTTGCTCTGGCAGAGGTCAGAATTTCATGTTCTTCGGACGATGTGTCGTATGCTGCAGAGAATCGCGAGGGTGTTGATGATACCAATGTTAGGTCTGGTTGTAATAAAAAACTCTGACTGTACTAAAGGTTTGGTATATTGCCATCTAATCTTTAGAAAATTATAAGTTCCTGGACAAAAAGTTAATAATTAAATTAGAAAGGATCATCTGTCGCGGTATGCCATAGGCATGATAAAGGAGAAGCACCATTTCGATTGATTAAAGAACTCTGCCTGTGTACGGTAACCGTGTAGTTTTAGTCAGTAGAATTCCGATATAAGCGTCCGCCTTACTCAGACTTTTGTCTGGGTAAGGTGTTATTCTTTAGTAACAACTAGCTTCTGCCCGAGTAAAATTTCATTAAATATACTCTATGACACTCACAAATAATGTGGCTTTCAATTTGTAAAAGAATTTTCAAAATCGGTTCAGTAGATCCAGAGATTACGATTAATTGTCATTTCTATTCAATAAATTCTGCTTCTCACTACAGGTATTTTCGTCAAATGACATAATATTCAAATTTTTTATGAATTTTTCTCAAACATTAATGAATGGCGCTAAATGACTGCGTGAAGATGAATTCCCGTAATTAAAAACGTTCAAAATCTAGTCGCAATCTCATCTCAACGACAATCAATGTCAAAAACTTGATAAAAATGTAGGGAAATTACAGGTATTTTTGACAGATTGAGACTGAGACCAGACTGTGAACGTTCTTAGAATTACGAGAATTGGCCCTCAGCACGTGTATCGCCGCCATCTTCCTTCAATTTGACCATCAAATTGACGTTTACACACCTACAGCTTTTGTACGAAGAACATTTGTTTAAATATGTACAAAGAACTGAATTGTTCAATAATTTATTAATGTATAGGGTCTAATGTACTGATAATACTGGCTTAATTTGGCAAATATTGATTTTTTTACTTTTATGAACAAATTATGCCAAAGTAGGTGTCGACTTGTTGCCAAGGTTAAAATAACGATCTGAGTTTGGATTGTCTACATAATATCGTCGCTTGCATGACTAAACATTACAGTCCTATCTAATTTTTTAGCTGATTTGAGTTAGTACAACTACATCTTTCTATTCGTGATTCTTTACATTTTGTTGCCTTTCAAAATGGTTAAATTTTGAGATTCAAATAACATAGAGATACGACGGTTAGTGAGGTAGTGTACTTTGTTTTTGTATAGTAAGTTAGTTAGTCCAAATTAGTTCCTCTTCGGTATTTAATAAAGATTCTTCATAACTTGATTACAAAGTAGCAAATGAGGGTAACACGCGTGGGCTTAAAATAACCTTTCAACAAGCAAGTCCTCCTAGTGCGTGTGAAAGGGAAACTTATCTAGAATATCAGCTGGCGGTCTACGCAAGTATCGGAAGGGTCAACTGCAACACTAATGGCGCTGTAGGCGTAAAACACGTCACTATTATTGCAGAGTTTAATTTAGTCGTGCTAGTTCCAGATAATGTAGTAAGAGTTACCGTGAGTCATGCTGGCTTGGAATTATTCATGTAAGTAGTTATAGATTCTGATCCTACAACGTATCATTTATTGTTATATGAAGTAAGTCTTACACCAGACATTTAGGTTGGAAAATTGGGCACTTTAAAATGGCCGTCAAATCGTGAATCTAATGTCTTGTAACAAGTTTTTAACTAAGGTATATGTTTAACATGTTTCCTTAACATCAAATACAGCCGAACACAAAACAAGAAATCTGTCTTCCTCATTCGATTCCCGCGGACCTTTGGAATGGGTATGAAGGCCATAATGAAAGAACATGATTTCGCCCGGGGCCTTTTTATTGTACCTTCTATCATTCGTTTTGTGATTTTAGTCTTCCAATCAAACCAGCTATCAGTATCATTAGTTTTGTGTTTTTGGTCATCCAATCCAACCCGCTATCAGTTTGAATTTGGGTTGGATTATGAGACCTTGTCAGACTTTCAGGGTATCCTATCAAAACTCTCTTCTACAAATATTCCATAGCATAATCAGCCTATAATGTTCCGACTGCTGGGGCACAGGCCTCCTCTCTGGGGAGTAGGCCTTAATCCACCACGCGGGCCCTGTGCGGGTTGGTGGATGTTACATGTCTTCGAATTTTTAGTTCTATGACATGCGGGTTTTCCCCACGATGATTTCTTTCACCGTTTTGAGAATGAGAATAATGTGAATATTCCATAGCCAAATTTTATATCACAAAATAGTCGTCGATCAAACCGTAGTAGTGCGCGTCACCTCTGACAAGTATTTGAAAGGTTTACCTTCTTTCGCATTTCGGCCATTGACCACATAATCCTCTTATGCTGACTAAAGTAGCTTACACATTTGGTACACCGGCCTGTTAGTATAATAAGTCTGTACTTTGCTAACGAGCAATTTCGTTATTCAAAAGTGAATATTGGATAGTTAGATGTACCGTTCGTTTGGTTGTGTTGTGGTCTTTGATGATCAAAAGATTGATTGTAACTGAATTTTTGTTTATTGCTTTTTTTCCTTGTCTTTTTTGTGTTTAGCCGCTCTTTTTTGCTGTGCTTCTTTAAATCATTAATATTGGTCGAATTTCCCATATTCATACTCGATGTTGTTCCCAGCTCTAAGCCTTTACCTGGTGGTTTTTGGGAAGCAGTTAGTTACTCCATAATCACCGATTGTAGAAGATTATCTATATTTAACTTATCTTATATCCGGTTTATCAATCTTCTCTTTGAATTATAGATCCGTCGACAAGTGATAGACATATTTCAAAACATATAACTGTTGCTCGTTCTTATCTCTGATGAAATTCCTAACAAAGGTTCTTATAATATTGCCTGAGTTTATATGTATGTACTTGCAAATATGTAATAACTTAAATCAATATGAGTGTATTTATCGATTCTTCTCAGCAAAGGAAAACGTATGAAAAAAATAATATTTTCCCTATATTTTCATATTTCAACTTTGTAACTATGATATCATTAAAACCAATGATTCCTTATCATTGAATACAGATAGGCACTCTTGCAGAACAAGGAAATATTCCAATCGTAGTCGGTGGAACAAACTACTACATAGAATCCATTGTGTACAAAATACTTGTCGAAGACATGGATGACAATGAAGCTTTGTTATGGGACAAGAGTAGGAGAAAGAGAGATATGTGTGAGAGACATAAAGAAAAAGAGAAGGGGAAACTAGCAGTAGAAGCTCAAAGAGAAGGAGACGAACAAACAGAGGAGCCATCCACATCCGATGGCTCTAGAAAAGACTTTGATATAGCAAATTTGGAATTAACCAAAGAACAGCTCCAAAAAGATATAGATAACGAGGTAATTTTTACAAACGAAGAGATTCACGCGAAATTGAACCTGGTAGATCCGAAGATGGCGAAGCGGTTGCATCCGAACAATAGAAGAAAAATATTGAGGTAAGTGTCAAGATGTAAATGTTGGTATTCAGTTTGTTAAGTTCTTGGTCATCGTTTTAATTAACTGATTCACGTCGCGGTAATTACCGCCATCTATCGACATTTGTATATCTGGCTTAGTTTACATAAATACAAACGATATACTTAATAATGAACCGGTTTTTGCTGTTATGTGGTATTTTATGATAGATTTCAAAAATACTCTGATCGGCTTTGCTTAAATTAAAATTAATATTTTTAGACAAATTCAGCACTTCATAAATCATGTTATCTTGAATTTTTAATAGCTTGCTAAGTATCATCTGCCAATTTATTTCTTTCAAAGTTTTCCACTGATGTTAACCTAACATGACATATACATTATTATGTTTTATAATACCTTAGCGTCTAAGCAATTTGTTTTCCCTATCACTAAACGGTTTAAAAATAAATCATCAAACAATATTATCCATTCAAAAACGACGAAGCGACGCAAACACGACCGGTTTTTATGAATGAATCAATCGGATATTTGTTAGGTGACTATCAATAACTCATTACCAATTTTAATTCTCTAACCTCTAACATTCGATTCTCACCCTGTCGCCGCGTCATAAGACTTCTAACGACGTTAAATCTAATTTATAAAATACGTATTATCAATTTTATCAAGTAATGTCAAAGTTCAGACGCAGTGTGTCAAATTGATCAATCTGGTGCTTAGCTGGGTGCTCGTTATCTTGGACCTTGTGCTGTGATAATAGGGGTCACATTGGTAAATCAGCAGTGGTGTGAGGGTGGTCTACGTGCGACATGTTTCTCGCCCATCACGTAAACTTTGCCTTGGGGCCCGTGGGATATTTTTTGGTAATTAAATTTGAATTTTGATAGGAATCTACATCAATTATACCAACTTCTAGTTAAGTTCTTGATGAATAGACGGTAGTTAGTTAGGAATAACAGATACGTGTATGGAAGGAATCAGCTGTTTTGTAATTGAAGTAGAACAGTGCCTAATGGCGCTTAGCGCGTCCTGTTGTCTTCATACTACAGGAGTTGATCGACAAATTCTGGGCTGACTGTACACAGGATGGCAGGCACATTGACGCGAAACCTGTTGGCATGTATTCAGTATATGATTCTGAACCTTCAAAAATTTAGAAGGTTATTAAAAAAAATCTGTTCCATACATTTAGACCGCTACGAAACAGCCCATTTTTGTTTTTGGATTAGGGGTCTAGTAATATCATGTGCTGACTTCATGGTTATAGTTTGCGTCGATGTCAGGTATCAACCTGTATAGATTGCTATCGACACGCTAAGAAGAAGTAGAACAATAAAAAATTTAAACTGAAGGAGGAACTCAGCATAAATAATGCTACAATTTATCTATAAGGTAAACTATTTATTTAACTGTCAAAATATTAACTCGACATCCTTCCTCAAATGTTTTCGTGTATTTTTCATTAATTAATTCAAATTTATGTACCTACAGATGTTAACAAACCGTGGATGTTTCTCGAAATGTTTTCATTGAAAATATCCATTCAGCTGTGTAGTACAATGTCAGTGTAATTTATGTATCGTAATAATTATGATTAGATTATTTCGCAAAATGTGTTTCGAATATTTGATCCTAAATCAATAATCTTTTTAGATTAATATCTAAATTTTCAAATATTTCGTAGGCATATAAAAATCTGTATCAACTATTCCTTACTAGGGAAGAATTACAATAAATTTTTATATCAATTTTCTCGTTTTTATTACTGTTGATAGACTGTTTCCTATGTTTAATGTTTTATGAAGATTATCTCGTTCGACCTCATGAACCTCCAGCGCTTCCTGTTGCTCCATAATTACGTTCTTAGTGTTACTACGATCAGTTCTGAAAGGGACTGCTCTTATTTCTTTAGCATCGTCTTCTTTAATAGCTATGTTATTTAAGACTTCCATTTCATCATTTTTGCTCATTGCTTTTGGTTTTTCATGAGTGGTTCTATATTTTTGCAATTTCTCAGTTGTCTGTGTTCTCAGGTTGGAATATGAATTATCTCACAATCCACCCACTAAGTGTCCACCGAGTGTTATGGTGTAGGAAGGATAATAAAGTTCACTCCACAGCCTTAGTTATGAATAATTTCATAATATCTTTGGAAAACAATACGCAGATCAAACTCAACAAATTTTGAACTATTTATTGATGTACCAACCTACCGTCATGACTACAATAAAGACCACCTCTTCAGTTATCCGTCAGCTTAAATCATCTTTTTATTGGTTGACCATAGAAGAGTCCCTTATAAAAATGGTCACATCAATGACGACCACTCTTAAACTTCATGCTAAGCCGCCTCCCTCGCATAAGTCACAAGGCGGTCTAAGATATGAGATATAACTGAAATTAGACTTCGAAAAAAACACTTCCCCCTAACAACAGAGTCGGGAAACTTGTTCACGCGGTTTACATAAACATAGGAACTGAAGGCCGCATGACTTGATGACATAAAACCTATGAACCAGTCAGCTTGAGCCCCCGTCCTTGACCGTAAACTCCACACAAAGGGGGAAGTATATTGACGGCGGCGGTTCTACTTATGCTAGTCGTTACCACTTCCGTAGGTCTTTAACCGCTGCCAAGGATTTTGTAGATGTTTGCGAATGTGTGCGTGTGACCTTGGTTCTACTACCCGGCGTAGTGTGGCCATGTTTGCAGGCGTAGTTCGCAGATTGGGTCGCGGCGAGCGTATGTGGGTCGATCTTATTGGACGCTTTGTGAGACAAGTGATCGAATATCTTAAAAAAGTTATACGTCATTTAATTAATAAAGAGTTTTGTTTCGTTTTTAACCGACTTCCAAAAAGGAGGAGGTTATATGTTCAACTTTATCTATGTAAAGTTGTTTTTTTTTTTTTGGTTCAATATGATGGGTTTGCGTCCAATGTTTGAGGTGAGCGTATGATATACTTTTGCTACTTTATAAATACTCATCGTTTACTCATTTAAATGATTTGGATATTATGTCGATCGATATGGAAATGAATCGGATATTTTTTCAGGTGTTTTTCAAGGTTTGTAGACAACAGATATGTTTAGAAAATTGTTAACCAATTTTATGATGTTAAATACCGATTTATTTTCGTTGGATCCCGCTTTTGAATCCCATTTTTTAGGTATCGACGATGGGTCCATGTGGTTTATTTAAAAGTCTGTACGAATAAAAGACTGCTACGATAAACTTCATCACAATAAAAAAAAAAGTCGTTGTCAAATTATGGTTAAACAAAGCATGTCCTAAACAAAATGGGCGACAGAATCTCAAAACAATACACGACCCCACGCACTATTTTTCCAGGTCACTCAACCAGTAACTTCTAATGTCGGCTTACATTATTTATAAACAAAAACAAATCTCTAAACCAAACGGTTTTCAATAAACAGTCGCGTATCTGGTGTGAGGGATCATGGTCACACTACACTGTATCGCGAATAAGGCCCCTCGATAACCCCGAATTACTTATTACGTGATTATAATACATTCGGCAAGCTAGACGCGCCACTGATGTTTAAAATGGAAAATTATCATATTACGCATAGTCAACTGGACTTTGGTTTTTGCAATATTTTCCGCAAGTTTTGGTCGTTTTTCGGTGAAAATGTGTTTGTTTTTCTCTCTAGCTCTCTTTATATATGCACTAGACATGTTCAACCCTGAACCATTTACACAATGTTACGTAACAGCAATTGGCACCCATGAATTTCATATCAATGGCATGGCTTGGTCAATGGTTTGCTTAGCCATATAACTACATCAACAATTTCATTCACAAGGAGTTCTATAATCGATCAATGGACGACATTCGTTCACCATGGACAATTGTGGAGCACCCAGAAGATGGATAGCAGAGCAGTTGACGAATAAAAACCTAAGTTCTGAGCAAAAAACTTTAGAAAAACCTATCGGGATCAATGTACTTATCTCTTTGAAAGATGGTCGTATCTAACTGTAGTACAATATGAAGACTAATTAAAGTTTATAATAGATTACAAGTATATACAAGGTAGTTGCGTATTAATTCTAAAGCATTTCTATCATGAAACCAGTGGTAAATGACCCCTTTTCTGGCTGTGAAATCCTTAGTTAAGAGATCAACTTTTTTGGTTCTTAGATCTTTATAGGACCAATAATTTTGATGTTTTTGGGGACAATGATGTGATGGGGTTCACAGCATTATAAGCATTATTATTATTTAATTTTACACGCAATTAAAAACAGCTTCGAGTGTCGTTGCAAAAGCAAATTGCTACGGATTTCGTAGCTCTTTGTAAATTTAAAATTTTCCGCTTAGGAACATATCTGAACGTAAATTTCATTAATCCTTTGCTCATTTATTATTGAAGGTTATGAGTTTAGCCTACTAGATTTGCAATGCGATTTGAGTTTTGCATTTTTGCAACACCTACAACAAGTTACAATAAACCTCTGTAGACTTTTGCGTAGAGGGTCTACGAAAATTCTGTAAACCACTCTCAGTAACTGTACTAAATATTTTACTATTCTTCCCTTGCAATTAAGTAAAAGATTGATGGCAAAATAATATTGCTTATAATAAAAAAAAAAACCGAACTGCCAAGCATTTTTTCCGCGTCTTTTTTATATCATTTCTTTTTATCCTCCAAAACTGGGTTATAGTGCTACCATTATCTCCTACTATTCGCTCATATATACTGACCATATCAACGGAATTATGTATTCGGCATGCGAATAGGCGAATTTCCCCGACAATTATGATATAGCATTGCCGTGACGTCACTGTTGCTACGCGCCGAACGAAGAGCTATGATAGCGTTTGCGGCGACTCCGCTCGTTGTATTTTGTGCTACGGTACAAATAGCTGGATTTTTTTTTGTTACCTTGTAATTTTTATGTTGTTACTTTATTGTTTGTTAAAATCATTGGAATTGTTTGAACTGAATGAGTCTTTTATATGGTTTTACTTTGACACAATTAATTTTCTGTTTTTTATGGAAACTGTGTTTTTACAAACCCCTTTAACGGATAACGGTTTGCGTTTAGATTGGTTCGTATTTATAATAAAGAATATTATTACTTACGACCCAGTGGGTCCAGCTTAATGGCAAAGGACATCGCGGCAGGTCCAAAAAGAGATGGCGGAATGAGCTGGACTCCTTAAAGATTGGTTCTTGGTAGCTCTGGACAGAGAGATGTGGAAATGAGAGTAGGGAGGCGTTTGCCCAATAGTTGGACATTAATGGCTAAAAATAATAAATATGTTATAAAACCTTATTTTACGAACGTAACCTATTTCACGTTTAGAAAAAACCTTTTTTTTCTAGCTCTAAAACTGCCTGAATTAACTATACTACAACATATTACCCAATTCAGTGACCTCATTACTTCGCCTGGTTTCCGTGATTCAAAGCACTGATATAAATAGCAAGTCTGGCATGATATAATGTTTAGGCAGACAAAGACATATCTATTCAGACTTTTTCTCTGATCTAAATTGATTCACACAATCGTGTGCACTTGGAACGCACAATTTTTATTTTAAGCTCTTAATAAATATAGTGAAGAGAATACTCAGTGTGCTTAAAATAAGCGTGAACGTAACAAAAGCGTAGATTTTTGCTCAGGATTATCCCAGAAAATTCTAAACTGGATCTTGGCTCCAATGAATAGCAATAGGTCAATAACATAAAAATGGCAGAAAAACCTGCCATACATGGTTACTGTTACTGTTGCTGTAAGCCTGCATCATCCCACTGCTGGGCAAAGGCCTCTCCCCAAGACTTTCAGCTCTTTCGATCCAGGGCTAAACTGGACCACTGGTCTTTTGTTTGGTCCAGCTCGTCCCGCCATCTTCTACTGGGTCTGCCGCCTTCTAGCTGTGTCAGGGCTCCACGTGGTGGTTATTTTGGCCCACACCTTATTGGGCATACGGCAGACGTGGCCAGCCCTGTCCCACTTCCATACTTGATAGCAGCATTAAAATCGTTAACGTTTCATAACTTCCTAGTATTTAAACTAGAGACAGGAAGCAGCTGAGCAAACTCCTGCGACCCCAACATAGTAACGGTAGCAATGGCTTCTATTTTGACAATTCAACAACATTCATTGCGTTATTTACGTTGTTGAGCAGATAAATCTTTCGAACACATGAAGTAATGGATTATCAATTTCCTTCAAAATGGTTCAAATTGAGATTGAAGTTTTTTACGCAATTAGGGTGTGCTACATCACGTTCCTGTATGTCATAAGCACCCTCTAAGGTAGATGAATTGCTGATAGCTGATCGCAGTTTTTTTTTTTTTTTTGCAGCAGCCAAGGCTCAGTCGACTTAGGGCACGCCGCGATAGCGGCGGTAAGGCCCCTCTTTGAGGAGTGGCTAGAGAGGCGTCACGGCGCCCTCACCTACCGCCTGACGCAGGTCCTCACCGGACACGGATGTTTCGGGAGGTTCCTGCACATAATCAGGCGGGAGGAAACGCCCGGGTGTCACCACTGCGAGGATCGCCCAGAGGACACGGTGGTGCACACGGTGGAGGTCTGTCCCGCTTGGGCAGAGCACCGCCGTGTCCTCGTAGAGGCGATCGGCAGCGGCGGCGACCTCTCGCGCCCGGCCCTGGTCCAAGCCATGGTCCGGGGCGAGAGGGAGTGGGAGGCAGTCACCTCCTTCTGCGAAGCAGTCATGCTAGCGAAGGAGGTGGCGGGATGGGAGAGGGAGAGAGCCGAGAGGGCCGCCCGTCCCAGCCGCCGCGGTAGACGCTCCGGGCGTCGGGAGCCGCGTGACGACTCCCGGCCACCGTAGGCGCGGGCCTGCGGACGGCGAGTAATGGGTAGCTCGCCGTCCGATCAGGACCAGGCCCGTGCCGGACGGCGCGTATGTGTTCCACGCGCGCCTCAAAGAGATGTCAGCAGACATGGAGGGGCCCGTTAGGGCCGAAGCCTGCCGGGGCAGCGGGATTGTCCGAAAGGGTTACCGCTGCCCCGGAACATAAAGGGCTAAGGAAGGAACACGGATGGGTTTTAGTCAGTAAGAGTCTGACACTCCCTTCCGCTCCACCCAGAGCGGGAGGGGTCATTGGATGATTTCCCATCCTTAAAAAAAAAAAAAAAAAAGGCTTAGTCGACTTATGGTTAAAGTTCATCGTGTAGAAGCCTACTCGCTTCACTAGCACATGCATACCAAGCTTAATTAGAGATATTTGTACTAGCTTTGTTCACAACTCCACCAAGTGAACATTTCCGGAAAGAAGACGCTATATCCCTTACCAAGCATCGAGTTTCACCTCTGGCAATCATTAATATAGAATCTATTCCGTATCTAATATGAGAAAAGACTTTAAATTTAAATAAACACGCAGAAACTTTGGCGTCCACTTTTGCTTTAATACCGACACTTTTGCGGAGTCGGTGGTGGAGATGGGAAAATATCCAACGGAAACGTTCTACTAGGATATATAAAGTATGATATGTCCTAATCCGTGTGCCAAATTTTATCGAAATCCCTTCAGCCGTTAAGGCGTGTAAAGTTAACAGACGCAGTTACTTTTGCATTTATAATATACTAGCTGCGCCCCGCGGTTTCACCCGCATAAGTGTCGATCAATTCAATTCAATTTATTCAGGAACAATTCACATTGTGTTTGAAAACATACATGACAAACAAATAACATCACGCTCATAGAATTATAACCTAAACCATTCATAATAAATTATCCCGTGGGAATATCGAGATAAAAAGTAGCCAATATGTTAATCCAGGGTGTCAGCTACATTAGAGGAGGGGCCCGTCAGGGCCGAAGCCTGCCGGGGCAGCGGGATTGTCCGAAAGGGTTACCGCTACCCCGGAATATAAAGGGCTAAGGAAGGAACACGGATGGGTTTTAGTCAGTAAGAGTCTGATACTCCCTTCCGCTCCACCCAAAGCGGGAGGGGTCATTTGATGATTTCCAATCCATAAAAAAAAAAACACACAAACTTTCGTCCTTATAATATTAATGTGATATTAAAATGGATTTACCGAGCCCCACACTACCGCTAAAGTATGTTTCCGTGTTTAGTTACAAAATTGTCATAATCCCAAAAATGTCTGGCTACCAAGGACGTTACGCATTGAAACACGCATCACGCACTATATTATAATACTCATTTGTAAATAATCAAAAGTGGCGGAGAGCACGCCTGTCATTAATATGTTTTGGTGTCATTTACATTTTTAATTATCACAATATAATTATATCCCCAATATATGGGTGATGGGTTTACTCGTATGTGAGAAGTAACAGAATAAGAGAACTCGGACTTCATTTAAATATGCAGTACCTACAACTTTTCAAGAATTTAATTTATTAGATTTGATTGAGTGCTTAGCTTACTATGTGCAAACTGCATTTTATTTAGTCCTATCTATTTTGCTGAATGTGCAGGCGCCTGCTCTTGACCTCGATCACGCCTGATGGAAAGCGATGGTTGAATAAACACAACGTTAAATCAAACTATAATTTCCAGTTTTACCTGAGCTCGCAGTGTCTAAGCTTTTTGTACAATGAGAAGTCAGCTTATACTGGAAATGTGGCTTGATATGTCGTCGTGCGTACCTAAGTTTCAATAATCTAGCTAGGAAAACAGTGATTCTAAAATCGTAAATTTTTATATTTCTTTGAAATTAATTTAATATAATTTCTTAATTTTAGTGACACGTTCACAAAAATGTAAAATCTATTATCAGGGTCTTGCCCTAATTCTTTTGTGCGTTGCATAACCAAACACAATTTCGGCACAAGATAATAAATAATGTTTATATAAGAATAAGAATATTCCTCCTTTTTATTTTGAACTCTTCGAACTGGATGTTTGCGGAGATAATGGTATTATATCTAGTTTTTTGTACCCGTCGCGTCCTTGGCCTCGTTCGTGACGCTTCCGTATCGATTGATTTTAGTTCGTTGACTGGGGTGCTAGGAATGGCTGGGATATTGTTAGATTTTCATGGCGTTTTGCTTCGAGAATATCCTGTTTTTTTTTTCTTTAATTGTTGTCTTTAGTCTTGTCATTTTGAGGTAAGTAGTGGATAGATTACGTTTCCCTGTCATTTTCAAGGTCTCATGTCATCAACTCTGGGTTATCGGTTGGTGTCGCCTTTGTCTTGCGTTTTGTTGCAATGCGAGGGACGACTAATAACTGTGCAACGGGCAACTTGTCTCCTGAGTTACTTGTGTTAATGTTATCTGTTACTTACATTAGTATGTTTGTGCTTGGTTTACGATATCTGGTGAGGTGCGAAGTCAGGATCGCCAATTACACCAATCTGCTTGCTCCATCCATTCTGCTGCTGGTCCATTGCCGTTAAATAAAACTTAGTGGATGAATGTGTATTGTACTGACATGTGCCAAATAAACAAATTTTCCTTCTATCTTCTCCTACTTACAAACCCAATAGGTAAACGGTTGCCATACTTGCTCAATAAAACCCAAGCTGAGCAGCATAATGATCCATAATTTTAATATCTACCTTTAGCTCTCCGAAACGCCAACCTAATTTTCTCGAATCAGACGGTGTAGACTCGGGGTCAGCCTTACCTCCCAAAGTCACGGACGCGGTCTCGTGATAATGACCTTCAACCAATTTAAAAGCAGTTTTGAATCATTTAGCATATTCCGACCATGTCTTATATCGTCCCATCTGCCTTTTAAAGAAATAGATCGACTGAAAGAGTTCATCCTCACACTCTCCGTTCGACGCTCGCCGTGGACGGTCGTGCTGCCCGCTCTCGCTCGCTGCACGCCCCCACCGCCTCGCCGCCCCGCCACCGCCCGCTCTCGCTACGCTAGCCGTAACGAGCTCAGTAGTCTCCGGACTACGCCCGCACCCTGTCAATAGCCGCCTTTTTCAAGGCGTGGTTGATAGAAGTTGTTTCTTTAAGAGAGAATCGTCATCACACGTGTCGTCGAGGTTTTTGGCCCCTTCCGGGTAAAAACCACAGTTTCGTGGTCCTTGGTGGATACCTCACGGTGCCAACGAAGCCAAGGGGGTGGTGCCCCAATCTCACCCGCCGAGCCCCATCAGGGCGAGGCTGTCAATTGGAATCGGGAGCTAGAAGCTTGGCCTTGGGGGTGGCTCCTAGTCAGCTCTAGCTTCGTAACTAATCCCTTGTCCACAGCTCGCGTCTAGTACGGTTGGGTGTGTCAACCCCTTCGTACTAGAAGCCGGTCTAGGGTGTCCCTACACCCATCGCACAGACTGGTTAGGGCCCCGTTCGCACAATAAGATCGGCGACGGGTCACAAGCTTAGGGCTCACTTCAGGTACTCACCTCCCTGTCTCACACCCGACAGGGAGGGTAGGATCTCACACCCCCGGGCCCATCCACCCGGGGTGCTAGGTTGTTAGGGATTCACGCCCCCTATGGTTCTTCCCTCTCCCCGCCCCCATCCCGATCATGGCAGACGCGGTCATATTGGCGTTCGTTAAAGAGGTCCTCTTCAAGGACCCCTCTTTCGTCAACCAGTATGCCCAACGTCTTATAAATTTTAGACGCCCTCCCGGTTCGGTCATCGACATTGACTTTAGCGACGCGCTAGTCAGCCCCCTCTTTCCGCCAAACTCAGGCGAAATCCCCGAGGCCGCCGCCGCCTCCCCTCCCGCACCCTCCGTGCCAGCCCCCTCGCCTGCACCTTCTGTGCCAGCCGCCGCCCCCAAACCAGCACCTTCCGTGCCAGCCCCCAAACCCGCACCCTCCGTGCCAGCCCCCAAACCCGCACCCCCCGCGTCAGCCCCAAAACCCGCACCCTCCGTGCCAACCCCAAAACCCGCACCATCCGTGCCAGCCCCTAAACCCGCACCCTCTGTGCCCGCCCCAAAACCCGCACTCTCTGTGCCAGCCCCATCACCCGCTCCCTCCGTGTCCGCCCCGAAACCCGCACCGTCCGTGCCAGTCCCCGATCCCGCACCTTCCGTGCCAGCCGCTACCGCAGCAGATACTCCAGAGAGTATGGACACGTCCGTACCCCAATCTCAATCCGACTCAGAGGAAGCCCTCTCTGACTCTTCGTCCTCCTCGGAAGACGACTATATAGTCGTCGGAAAGGGTGGCAAGAGAAAGAAGAACGCCTCCTCTCACGCCAACAAGGCCAAAAAGTCGGTCGCGGTAATCCCCTCTAACCCCCGCCCCCCCACCCCAACCCCCGCCGCACCGCAGGCCAATCCCGCGTCTAGCCTCTCGGCTACCCCTCCCGCTTCGAACGCAAAGAAGCCACGACCCCCGCCCCCCATCTATGTCCAGGATAAGTCCAAATGGACAGAAATCTCCAAAGCGTGTGTTGATCAAAAGATCAATTACACGAACGCCCGCTCAACCCAACAGGGTATTAAGGTAACGGTCGCCTCGTCCTCGGACTACAGGGACCTTACCCGTCTCCTCCAGACAAGGGCTTACCCCTTCCATACGTACTCCCTTCCGGAGGAAGTCCCCACCCGCGTAATCATCAGGCGCGTCCCCAAAGAAATCCCCACCGAGGAGATCAAAGAAGACCTTGCTTCACAAGGCATCCCCGTCTCAGCAGTCCATCGCTTGCACAAAGCATGGAAGGGCCTAGTCTACGACATGGTCCTGGTCATCTGCGACCCTACTGAAGGACATCACCCCATCTTCAAGGTGAAGTCAGTTTGCTCCCTCTCGGGTATCTCTATCGAGAAACCCAGGAAGTCCAACCTCATCGGACAATGCCACAGGTGTCAACTGTATGGCCATTCCCAATCCCACTGCTACGCGACACCTAGATGCGTCAAGTGTCTAGGTGCCCACGGCACGTCAGACTGTCCCCGCCCCAAAGACCGCTCTCAGTGCACAGAGCCACCGAGCTGCGTTCTTTGCGGCCAATCCGGGCACCCGGCTAACTACCGTGGCTGCCCCAAGGCTCCCAAGTCTTCTTCTCCCAAACTGACGAAGCGCGCGAGCGACCGTCAGCAAAGGGAAAGCCCCTCTGTGAGGATCCCGATCCCTTCCTCCCAGATGCCCGATAGGCTCAGTCCCCAAAGGCCCTCCCCATGGGCGAACCTCAACCACCTCAAAGCTCCCGCAGCTTCGGTGCCCCCCCCACCCCCGACTATCCCAGCGCTGATGGCAACCGTCATCCCCGCGCCATCAGTAGGCCCCTCGGTCCCAGTAGCCCCACCGGTAGCCCTTCCCGCCGCCGCGCCCAGGGCTCCCGCTGGTCCCAGTAGGTCCCCCCCGACCCCCGCCTCCCGCCCCCAGCCTAGCAGCATGGAGGTAATAATCGGTGCTTACGCAGCTTTTATTGCCCCCGCAAATGCCATGGCAGCGGAAATCCAAGCCTGTAACGGCAATCCTCGGCGCATCGCCGAGATTTTCAATGCGTATCCTCAGATTACGCAAGTCATGCAAACCCTCAACTTCTAAAAAGCTCCAATGGCTTTACAAAGAATGAGCGTTACCAAACCCCGATCCCTTAGACTAGGGTTTTTTAATGCAAACGGCATTAAAAATCAACGCGATGAGATCGCCGCGTTCCTCCGCGATCACCAGCTCGATGTCCTCTTAGTCCAGGAAACCTTCCTGAAGCCCCATCTGCGGAACCCGAACATTGCCAACTACAAGATAGTTCGCAATGACAGGGCTCGCTGCCACAAGGGCGGTACCCTCATCTACTATAGGAAGTCCCTCCATTGCATCCCGATAGACCCGCCCGCCCTCATCTCTCAGCTAGAGATCTCTATCTGTCGGCTCGGCATGACCGGTCACCCCGCAATCACCATCATCTCCGCCTATATCCCGCCCACCAATGGTGCAGAGGATCCCATCTCTCTCACTACCGATTTCACTACCCTCTTCGGTATGAGTGACTCCGTCATCATGGCGGGGGATCTCAATGCCAAACATCCCGCTTGGAATAGCAGCACGACCTCTACCAGAGGTAGGATCGTGTTCAAACTAGGCGACTCCCTCAATTTCGATATCATCGCTCCGATGTATCCCACTCATTTCCCGGGCGACCCCGCCCAACTTCCTGACGTTCTCGATGTAGCGCTTCTCAAGAATGTAAACCTCCGTTTGCAGTCTATCGAGACGGTACAAGAGCTTAACTCTGACCACCGCCCGGTCATCTTGCACCTGGCCCCCTATTCGGGCCCCCCGCACGACCCCAACCAGCCCCCCCCGACCAAAACAGTCACCGACTGGAGGAAAGTAAGCGAAAGACTGAAATCCACCACGTCTCCCCACCTAGACTCCATCCCCGAGCAAATTATCTCAGTCGCAGACACGACTGGGGCGATCGACTCGTTCACAGAGCACGTTCAATCCGTACTGACGGATTGCTCACGGGAAGTTCCAGTGATGGAAGACCATCGCTGGAAACTGCCCGATGACGTACGTGAACTGATGACCGAGAAGAACGCTGCCATTCGTGCCTACGACTCTTTTCCCTGCGACGCGAACAAATCCCACATGCGCCATTTACAGCGTGCTGTAAAGAAACGCATAGGGGAGTGGCGCTCCGAGGGATGGGATAAGTTGATCGGCGAACTCGAGCCCACCCACCACGCCTTCTGGCAACTCCAGAGGAAGCTCCGCTCCTCTGAAGAGGCCACAGTTCCTCCCCTCACACGCCCCGACAAAACGGTCGCTTTCGAAAACCTCGAAAAGGCCGAATGCCTAGCCGACAGCCTAGAGGCTCAATGCACTCCCAGCTCTCAACCAGTAGACAGAGCGCACCTCGACGAGGTGAACGCTGAAGTCGAACGGAGAGCCTCCCTCCCGCCAGTCGAAGACCCTGATGATCCTCTGCCTCCCGTCACTCCCGACGAAGTGCAAGACATCATAAAAGGACTCGCAACCCGCAAAGCCCCCGGTTCGGACGGTATCACCAACAGGGTGTACAAACTCCTCCCCGCCCCCCTCATACTGCTCATGACCGCCATCTTCAATGGCGCCCTGAGCAACAACATCTTCCCCCAAATGTGGAAAGAAGCCACAGTCATAGGCATCCCAAAGCCAGGCAAGCCCAAGTCTGAGCCCTCCAGCTACCGCCCCATCAGTCTGCTCAATGTTTTCGGTAAAGTCTACGAGAGGCTTATTTATAAGCGCCTCAAAGACTATGCCGAAGCAAAGAGCCTCATCCCCCCCGAACAGTTCGGTTTTCGCACGAAGCATTCGTGCATCCACCAGCTCCACCGCATAGTCGAGCACATTAGCGCTGCTTTTCAGCGAGGTGCTTCGACAGGCGTCCTGTTCTTCGATATAGCGAAGGCGTTCGACAAGGTCTGGCACAATGGCTTATTATATAAGCTGTACCTGCTAGGTGTGCCAGACCGTCTCGTGCTCATCTTACGAGATTTTCTGTCGGACCGCACTTTCCGCTACCGTATCGAGGGCGCTCTCTCTCCCCCTCACCCCATCCGCGCCGGAGTCCCCCAGGGTTCCGTTCTGTCTCCCCTCATTTTCACCCTGTTCACTAGTGACATCCCGAACAGTAAAAAGGCACAGTTGGCGCTCTTCGCCGACGACACTGCCATATACTGTTCGGGTGTCAACCAGTCATCCATAGCTCGAAACCTCCAAACCTCCGCAAGCGCCTTGAGCGATTGGTTCCGGAAATGGAGAATCGAGGTCAACCCCGATAAGAGTCAGGCGGTCATCTTCTCGAAACCGCGCAAACTACCCCCCCCCCTCCCGCGATCCGATCTCTATGTATGGCAAGCCGATCCCCTGGGGAAAGCGAGCCAAATACTTAGGTGTCATCCTAGACCACAACCTCACCTTCAACGAGCACATAAAGACGGCGCGTTCGCGCGCCTCTTTCGCTCTCGGTAGGCTCCACTCCATGATAACTGCCCGCAGCAAATTGTCACTCAAGTGCAAATTGCGCCTCTACACCGCGGTCATCCGTCCCATCATGACCTATGCTTGCGTAGTCTTCGCACACGCCAAGCCGCGATTTCTGCATAAAATGCAAACCCTCCAGAACCGTTTCCTCCGAAAGGTCACGGGAGCCCCCTTCTATGTCCGAAATGTGAATCTGCATCTAGATCTCAGACTCCCCACCATCCAGCAGTTCATGAAACGCCTCTCCAAGCGCTTCTTCGACTCTGCCATAAAGCACCCCAATCCCCTGATTGCGGCGGCCTCCCGATACACTCCCTCCCGCATAAGTAGGATTCGCCGACCAAGGCATACCCTCACTATCCCCGACGACGCCACTACCCTCCTCCAGGAGAGCAGTAAGGCCACGAGTACTCTCAGTCGACAACACAAACACAAGCTCAGACATCCGTCCTTCCGTCCTCGCCGCCGAGGCCCGTCGCGACGTCCCGCACCATCACCGTGCCCGCCCCGACCCTTGCTCGAGCCAGCCCGCGCAGCTGAGCCTGTAGTTTTAAATTCGCCCCTAAACACTAATAATAATACCGATCCAGCCTGTCCCTTGCTGTCCTCTTCCAGCGACGCCCTGAGCCGAGGTCCGAACCCCGCAGGGGGTTACCCTTAGCGCTGTCGCTTAGTTTTTAAGTTATTGTATGCCCTGGCTGGAGGCCTTAATTCGAGGCATCCACAGGAAAGTCCGGTTAAGCAGTAGCCATCCTCATAAAGGATGAACTGCGAGATGCCATTCAAAAAAAAAAAAAAAATGAAAGAGTTCATAATAAGCTAGTAAAGTTTTGTTAAACAGCTTTTCTGATGTTTTATCTTATGTAATATGGTCTATTCTATAGCCAAACGTTTGATAAAGCCGAACTATGTTTCTGGCTGTACATGTCTTATTCTATAGTTTAGTATGTCAGAAACCCGTGTCATATGTCAACTACTTATCAATCATGGCGACCGTCCCGACGCTTATAGAGCCAATTGACAGGGATTGTTCACAGCATCGAATTGTGGTTGAAAAGTAATTTAGTAGATTAGTAACTGACCGGAACTGTGGTTTGGATTTGGTCATAAAGTTTTTATGACGAAGTTTGCATAAAACTTTATGCCTGTGTTGTTCAGAACTGGAATTACTAAAAATATTTTGCTGTTGCAGTACTTGCAGTACTTCAGGCTACGTCCTAAAAGGAAGAAAACTTCCAAATGGTATTATTCCATCTTCAGGTGTGTCTCTTAGCCAAAATGTGTCCGCTCTTTACGTATTTGGTTTGAAGATCAGGTTCTTTCCATCATATTCCTTATACTTCTTATTTGCGATGTTTTAAAGCCTCGTGTATTCCGGCGCAATACTCAAGCCTCAACAAGATTTTTCAATTTCCTCCTCCGTCTTCGAGCGATGACAGTGCTTCCTGAAAAAAGAGGACACAAAAATGTGAGACCGAATTCACTGTCAACGTCAAACTGGCTAATTTCCAGCAACTTTCAGTACACGAGACCCACATACATCAGAAGGCCAATTCTCGTAAATTAAAATGTTCAAAATGTAGTCGCAGTCTCATCTCGGCGACAAACAAATGTCAAAAACCTGTCAAAATGTAGGCAAATTTGAGGTATTTTTGACAGATTGAGACTGAAATCAGACTGTGAACATCCTTAAAATTACGAGAATTGCCCCTCAGATGTGTATCTTGAGAAGTCCCGCGGGGTCCGGGCGGCAGGCCGCGGGGTGCGCGGGGCGGGGGGCGTCACCCGGAGGATGACGCAAGCCCTACAATAAGGAAGTGTGTTCAATTGTCCATGCGTACCACTGTGGGCTATTCTGTGTCGTATTTTTTGGCAGTTTATTTTTGGGGTAAATTTTGTTTTTTATTTAGATTGTTTTTATACTTAAAGCTTGTTAATTGCGATTTGAATGTTTTTGGGTCGTGGGTTATATAGTTAAAAACGCTTAATAAAATAAGTGGCCCCAGAAAAGGTTGAGATTGACCATTTTTCACATTAAAATTCATAATAAAAATTAAATCAAATCGCCGCCGTGACGGTGATAACAGGATTAAGAAGGTTGGAAGACGACATCATTAAATAATAATCGGTAGGTATCGAACGACACATACAGGATGTCCCGTAAGTCGATGTCAAGCCGGAATCGGGTAATTAAGTAAGACATAGGTAATAGTTACCAGAAAAATATTTAAAAAAGTCTTTGGATTTTTTTGTTTTTGGAATACTTGATAAATGCGCCAACTTTTAATGTTACTTGCCAAACGCGCATATTACATATTTTTCAGTACAGTCAGTCAAAGTTTGGCAAAGTATTTTTTGAATATTTAGTTGGGCAGAAAGTGACATTTAAATGCCAATAATTTAAAAAATACAGAACTTAGATATTTTTAAATATTTTTCTGATAATTATGCGCAGACTGGTCTACTATAAATATAATAGACAATATTCACTTAATTCTCTGAAATTATTCTTTCATAACATTAGGAAACGTTTGGCATACTGACCTTCGAAAACTAATTTTAATTAATTTACGATACACAACACAACGTCGTACCTGTGGACCCCTTGAATTATAAATAAAATGTAAATTATTAGTATATACCTATCAAACTTCATTGACGATTTGTCAATCACGACATTAGGTAGGTCAAGGCCTATGTGTTAAATAACTCAGTCCTTTTAGCAGAATAATAACAAAAAAAACGAAATTCAATAATACCTTGTGATTTAATTTGTATGCAAATCTAGAATTTAATCAACTTCTGCCTCGTATTGTTTACATTCAACAAATCCTTATAAATCCTAAGTGATTTTCAATCGTCCAAACATTTTTTTTAGCACATCTACTCTAAAATTTGACACTTGCAAATATTCACAGACTGACCCTGCCGGTCGGAATGCGGTGCGTATTGACTGATTTATTGTAATGTAATGTACACCCGGCATCACGAGTATTCACAAGTACTAGGAACTGGTACTTGCAAAAATACTAGGATACTGAAATGGAATGGTTTTCGTGTTGGACGTTGTTTATTGAGTCGTAAGGATAAATTGAGGCCGTAATGGAGTGTCAAGCTGAGCAGTTCTCATGTTAATGTAGCTACGTAATTATTGAAAGACATGTTAATCGTCACTAAGTACAGGAAAGTAGTCGTAAGATATTATGTTTTAATTGTAATTAATATTATTATAAGCCTGTGTTGTCCCACTGCAGGACAAAGGCCTCCCTTGACCCTTCCATCTTTTCTCGGTCAACTGCGATTGTGGGCCAATCCTTTAAGAAGGAGTCCAGCTCATCCCGCCATCTCTTTCTGGGCCTGCCGCGCAGTCGTTTAATAGTAATTAGATTAGATATATTAATGCGCGGCAATGTGAGAGTCAATTTCAAAATCAATGTAATTCAGCCTTCTACTTAATTTTTTTTTACTTTAAGAGCTTTCATAAAGGCCTTAGTTAAGCGAATATTTTCAGCCATGATCTGAATCTCGGCGCCTCCTCTACAGTTCTCAAGAAGCAATACTTAATCATAATGATTATAGTTACGACCTTGACAGCCAGACAACCATCTACTAAGACGATGACATAACTCGTAGGTATTACGAAGTCTATCTAAAATTATGTAATTAAATATGTATAAACTTAGTCATTCTTACGCTTACAAAGGCGTGCGTTTTGAGTTTTAGAATAAAACAATTATGCACAGACGCTAGACGCCAGCACCTCAAGCTACTAAAATCTGTCAAATTTCTCTAATAGATTTTCAACTTTCTCGCAAATGCATAAGGTTCAAAATTGATAGGGAAAATTTGACAGTTTCGGGTAGCTTGATATGTTGGCGTCTGTACACTTGAAGTATTAAAAACGTCTGGCTGTTAAGGCGAAAGCATCAGGTTATCCCGCAAATGTAAAATTTTGAATTTTTGTAAGCAGACTAGGGACGTCATTCATTATATCATAAATAAATAATAAAAATATTTATTGTCTATTGCACGCCATTCAACTGGATTGTCGGTAATTCATTAGATACGAAATTTAATTTATTGTCATCTTCACTTTGATGTATGTAATAGTTTTTATCCCGATAAAGAGAAATAAATAGGGATGATCACAGTACACAGTACAACTTTATGGAATAAAGAAATAAAATACATTTATTAGCACTAAACGTGACGAGTATGAACTTAAAAAAAAATGATTCAGGCCGGACGCACGCAAGTCTCACATTCTGATTACAATTCAGGCTAATCTGCATGGCTTTGTCTGCATAATGCATTATCAGCCAGCTTCATTAATAAAACAATGACGAATGAATGTCGTGAGGGATCGAATCCGCAATGAGGCGATCCGGCAGAGAACCAAAGTTGTCGACATATCTCACAGATGAGCAAGTTGAGCAACCTGAAGTGGCAATGGGCCGGCCAAATTAGCCGTAGAACCGATGATTGTTGGGGTAGACGTGTTCTTGAGTGGAGACCGCGAATCGGCAAACGTAAGGTAGGACGCCCTCAGGCTAGGTGGAGCGACGATCTTCGCAGGTTGGCTTTTAGCAGCTGAATAAGAATTGCCGAAAATCGAGTTGAATAGCGTGCAATAGGAGAGGCTTATGTCCAGCAGTAGACTGCTGTAGGCTGATGATGATGAATTTATGACCGGTAGATACCTACCTAAATTATTTAATTCTAACACTTAACTTTTGCAGAACACCAACACCCTTTTCATATTACCCGTAAAGCATTTACCATAAAAAAAACAATAGCTCATAGTAAATGTGTAGGTACACGAGACTCAGCGGTTTGTGATCCATTCATTAAAATATAAATAACACTGATTCATTCATTCGCGGCGTGTGAGATGACTGCAGTAAAAAAAGTGCAGTTGCTAACAATAAGAATCGTAAATAAGTTGTTATATCGCTATTGACAATTATGTGACGTAGTTGCCACAGTGCAGCGGATGCAGTATAACAAGTTTATAGCACCGATTTTTAGATGCACCGAAATAAATGTCAGATTAAAGCTGGTCATTGATAATTTTTTGGCTTTTTGTTCTGTTATTTTTTGTTATTCTAGATTCCTGTTTTAAAAGCGAAAAAAAAACTTAGTGTTAATTTTCTCTCAAAAAGCCATACCTAATTGGCGCTATTTTCTTTCAGTAACGTTCATATTACGTTACTATAAATAGTTTGTTAATATTTTCTGTTAAGGAAAAACATAACGAAAACTATACAAAATAAATATAACAGTATATAAATGTAGTAAGTATTAATAATATCGATGGCCATTGATTCGAATCTCTTCATGTCAATGTGCTTTGAAGGATACTATATTTGCAATTTATCAATGGGTTTGTTAATGGAGGCATCCGAACGTGTGTAGGATAACATGATATAAAACCTTTATGTCCAATTTATATTCTGAGCGTGTAAAACGCATTAAGAATGGCAATAAGTAGCTACAACACGTCAAGCATTAAGTTGGCTGTGTACTTTTAAGGTTTATGGCCTTAAAAAAAACTTGAAAGAATTAAGATTTTGTAACAAAGACTTGTTAAACGGTTTGTAATAAAAATAGAAATCGTTGTAAGTACCTTCTGGGTTTTTTAATATTGTAAAAGAAAATATTGGCTAATTTCATTCATGTTTTCGAGAAACGCAAAAAGAACAATAATAATTACTTATCTACATTTTTTTGTTAAGTTTTCTTACAAAATTGCAACTTATTAAAAAAAAGAGAGATTTGATGTCAATGTTAACATACTTGCCTAGTTTTCGAAGACCTTGGCGAATTTTTGAATCTATTGAAAAAATATTTTGAAATTCAAAAGACAAATTGTATCTGATTTACTGCTGCTTATTATTATGTTCGTAGGGTGCGTACGCGCGTCGGCGCCTCTTTGGCATCGCGTGATGTCATATCCGCCCGCCATTCATGCCGAGACGTTCATTCATGAAACTCGCGCCTCGTTACCTACAAACAAATTGTGACCTTAAAAACTACAATTTTAAGCGCATTTTAGCTTGACAAGTCACGTCGCGTAATTGTTATTTTTTTCAAGATAAATTATTTGTGCTCCTAGATCGTAAAAAAACATGATGTGTTGGGGCATATGTTCTGAATTAGGAAATTAGCACATTGTTAATTACTTTGAGATGGTGAATCAAGAACTTTATGAATAATTACGGCGCTACCGCGAAATTAGACGAGTTCCTTGAAATTAGATGATTGACATGCAATTTTATGTTGAATTTTAATGATTGTAACTTGTGTTAAGGTATTAATAGTGTCCTCCGGACCGATTTCGGTCACGATGGGAATCTCAACGGAGATTAACCAAGTACGCAGGAGATACATATTATAGTGCACAACTGTGTGCCCAAATACAGGTGCGCTCTCTGTTCCTTTATTCTTATAGTCCAATGGGACGACAATCCGACACAACCGGGAGAGATCAAGCGCAGGGTCAACGGCTTAACATGCTTTCCGAGGCATGGGGATATTAATCCGCCAACTTCCAAACTCCGGGCTGTTACTAAGAAAGTCCTAATGGAAAACCCAATAACACTTTGCCCGACCTGGGAATGGAACCCAAGATCCCAAGCTCTGCAGTCGCGCTTGCGACCACGACACCAACGGGGCAATTAAGGCATTATTAAAATACTAAAGACATTAAATGTCTTAGTAGTTGCAAAGTGATAATCTGTGGACGTAATCTACCAGTTAGCTCTACTTGAGTCTCGACGCGGTCGATACTATTGACTCATTTAATTCCCCGCACAGAAGCGGACGCTATCGTATGACAGAGATAAGTAGAAGATTAAGGATCCAACAACTTATTCAATGACTAACCGTTGCCCACGGATTTGCCCTCGATATCAAACACACAGCAATGAAATTCTCCCTACATACGTTTTTATAATCAGGCACGTACGTCGCTACTCCTACAAGTTGATTGAATACCAAATAGAAACTTTCACATATGCATTGCGCGTTGTATGTAGATGTATTACATGTCAGATCCGATATCATATCCATAAATTCGAATCTAAGAATATTAATGTGTTCCTATATCAAGTTAGCGAGTAATATCGATCGCCATTTTATAGCTTTTAAAAGCGATAGCTCTTCTGTTTCGTCTCGGAGTATGAAAATGTTGTAGATGTGTCATACGGTTTTCTTGAAGAGCGGTGGTCGCCACGTAACACCCGCAGTTTACCGGCGAATGACGTTACTGACACGTAACTAATGAAAGTAAGTTGGTGTTTTCTTACAGAGCGTTTTTAACCCCGTAAGTCAAAGAGAGTTTAATCGCTAGATTGGCCCTCATCGTACTTAATCACGCGAAAAAGTGTCCGTACTGAGAAGTGTTTTCCATGACAATAAAGTCACTGCGTCATTGTGTGTCAGACAGAAGTGTCCAAACGAATCAAAAACTCGACTATCTTTTGACGCGGTAGGGCGAATCTAACGATTTAAATCTTTGCCGCAGCCATAAGTTTCATGACAGCTGTCATTACGGACGTAATGTGCGGCCATCGCTATTTTATGAAACCTTAGCTTAACTTGAGATGTAGGCGAGTTTTAGAAACGCCACATACGTGGGCATGAGTCATTATAATATTTAGATATATGATTTGACGCCCATTTATCATACTTCGAAAGTTCTTTCTTGACAGGCCACTTCCGATTACACGGCATTTTTAAACGCATTGCAAAATGATAAAGCATATTTGTGTTTTTTTCTTCCTATAAAAATTAGGCTGTTCTCTATCATCTTGTAACAAATATTTCGATTACCAAGCTTGGGGATTATTGCCCGTTTCGCCACAATGCAAATCTCTTCATAAACCCTGCGGCCTAGTTATAAAACCGACAGGCGACATGTCCGCCAATTTTCGAAGTTTTCTTTCACAGTATTTTTGTTTTTATTTTTTCCTTTTTGGCAATTGAGCCGGTGTCGCCTATTCAGCCAGTAAACAGCACCGTTCGTGAAAATGTGTCAATTTTGTAATTTTTTGACAAATATGTCGCATTTCTCAGGGGTAATGTGCCCCAAAAATCTCAAAAAAAAAGTCTTCTTACTTTTGTCAGAAATGCTTCAAAGGTACAAACCAAGTAAATCTTTTTTTAATCTGTGGCCACATTACATGGTATACGCCGACCGATAATTTTGATCGCACCTCCTCGGTATTTCAATATTTCTTATTTATAGTTTTTAATACCGGTAATGAATGTTAGAATCGTGTTTAGAGTTACTGTGTGTGATAGTTTAACGTTATATGATATTGCACGGTGGAATTTTTGATGTATCGACAATTTGTTTTAATCGTTTTTTTTTGGGATGCTGTATTAAGTCAGATAAATTAGGCAAAGGGATAAGCACATCATGATGA
The DNA here is from genome assembly GCA_963669345.1 of Gortyna flavago. NCBI lineage: Eukaryota > Metazoa > Arthropoda > Insecta > Lepidoptera > Noctuidae > Gortyna > Gortyna flavago. The sequence continues at coordinate 16,139,422 of OY770136.1, read as the reverse complement.
TATTTATTTTATATATGCTAATCTTTTTTGTTTCTATTTCTGTTTTAGACAATATTTGTCACTTTTCTTCTGAAAAGTACACGTTGTTATAACGTGGGATTCAATGGAAATAGCAAATGGGACCCATCGTTAATACCTAAAAAATGGGATTCAAAAGCGGGATCCAACGAAAATAAATCAATTTAAATAGTATTTGGAGAATGATGAATGTTTGACCGATTTTATTATCATAAACCTTTAAAGCTTTCAGCAACTCTACTTATCGCAGTCCACTGCTGGACACAGGCCTCTCCCAGGCTGCGCCCAACACCCTGTCCTCCGCCTTCCGCATCCGGTCTGTCCCAGCCACCTTATTTAGGTTCTCGGTCCATCTAGCTGGGGGGCGTCCCACACTACAGAACTCATCTGGTTCACCGGCCATCGGTCCTTCAACAAACATGGCCAGCCCACTGCCACTTCAGTTTGTTTACTCTGCAAGCTATATTCCGGTTCTTTTCCGGCAAATTTTATTCCTGAATTGATCTTTCAAAGAGACTCTGAGCATAGCACGCTGAGCAATCTTAATTTTGTCGACCATCCCGACAGTCAGTGTCCACGTTTAGGCACCGTATGTCATAACGGGCAGAACGCACAGGCTGACTACCTTAGTCTTCAAACACTGCGGGATAGGCGGCGACAAAACATGGATGAAGTCTCCAAACCCTGCCCGGGTTGGGCAACTGGATTCTTCTGTCTTCTAATCTTTCTTAAAGTTGTGTCTACCGTGCTGGATGTTAAAGCTTAACATTAATTTATTTTAATACCGTGTACATCATTTGGTATATATACCCATATAGTAGCTAGGTAAGGTAAACAAAAACACCTGTATAAACAATTTTTGTAATGTTATCTTAATGGGACATTAAAAAGTCAACTGGTATCGTTTCGTGGGGCCTATAAAAATATTTTGAATACTCTCATGCTTATTGGGGTATAAATAACAAATATGTCAACAGCATCATTTGCTTACAAGTTGCAATTTAATTTATAGTTTCTGTTAAAGACGAGTATTGGCCTTTTTCTCACATAAATCTCGAGCTGGATTTATTGAAGGCTGTATGTAAGAATATCTATGCGTCTCTGTTTAAAATTATGCGTTGTTGTCGATGGAAATAAAGTCCTGCATTGGCCTAGCATAATCAAGCCTATAGGCTATAATGTTACCACTGCAGGTAGTGGACCACCATTAGTCACCACGCCAGTTCAGTGGGGTTGTTGGATGTCACGTCTTTGAATTTTTGGTTCTATGACATGACGGTTACCTCACGATGTTTCCCTTCACCGTTTTGAGAGCAGTGATGATGAAATTAAATACCCTAAGTAAAGTGCCAGCTTGGGTTCGAACTCACGACCTTAGCCTCTATGTCTTGAATTATCTATTACCTAGGAATAGGTGCTAAAATAAATGAAACATAATTATTTAATATTCTTCCATGTATATTAAAATGTCACCAATATTGGCAACACATAATCGTACTATCGCACCAAATCGCATTGGGCCCGCGTGGTGGATTACAGCATTTACAGCCCACTCCCTCTCACAGAGAGGAGGTCTGTGTCCCAGCAGTGGGAATAACAAAAGCTGATTATAATAGTAGGTACTACCTTATTCAAATGTATCACATTTTGATCAAGTTATCAAATTCTTGCCGATTTATTCATACTTCATAGATTAATTTGACGTCGGCGCCATATTAGTACATTTCGCGCCACGGCGGATATCGGCGCGTTTAATATTACATAATCATTCACACCACGTTATAACAGATGTCGCCCTTCTGAACGATGCTTCTAGGGTTGCCTCTATTGCGCACAACGTGAATTTAAAAATTATTAGTTGCGACTGTTGTGAGCAAGAATAATAAATGAGGAGTGTTTGAAACGTTAATCTTACGAAAAATATACCTAAAGATTTATCTTATTTGTTAAAGGTTTATGTTTTAAATTCACTTCAATATTTAGTTTACTTATAATATTATGCGTGTACGTCATCAGCTTAGCACATTGCCATGTCAAAAAAAGAAATGAAGCCATTATTTTTTGAAAAATGACTAGTTTTTAAATAAAAACTTATCTAAATTAACAGAAACATAAGAAACTGAAGTCAAGTGGCCGCGACCAATAAAATAAAATAAGGAGTCGTCCACATTATCCTACGCATAAAGGCTCCCGTTGACAGGCGCGACGCAACTAATAAATCATGCAATTTCTATGAAAACTTCATTGAAATAGTTCATGATTGTACCGTCGCGCCGGTCTGTGGGAGTCTTAAATATAAAAATAATAAACATTTAAATAAGTACATGCGTCAAGGGATGTACGGTCACAAAAAAAGCTTGCAAAAAATCTTTTGATATATTTATATTTCTAGTTGAAGATGTCGATAACCCTAGCGTGGGTGCCCTTGAACAACGTTTGACAATAGGCCCCGCAGTGCGTAGATATATATATTTTTTATGTTTCCGCTTTACTTCGTGAGTATTTTATTAGTGTGTTGTAGGCATTCGTTTCTCGACACCTCGGGTTCCGGGCCGGTTGTTCAACAAATATGTGTGTTTACATACTTGTCTATTAGCTCTACTATTGAGGTTGGTCGGGGTTTACTCCGTAGAAATAGATTGCTAGGAACTGGAAGTTACTTTTATTGAATTCTTAGTCTGCAGGATGGTGAGTCCATCAAAAGAAAGTTGGCAAGTATATTCATCACTGCTCAAAAGAACGAGCAAGAAACTTCATTGAATTGGCCTTGTCCTTGAAGTGGGGCTACGAAGGTTGCCAAAATACTAACCACCGATTTAAGAACCCTGATATTCTCACATTAATTAGTTAGTTCTGTAGCTGTTGTGATTGTCTAAAGTAATAACAGCAAATAAAGCCACTTAATGTGTTATTGGTTGAAGTACTTAGATCAATAATCCTCCTAGTATTAGAAGAAGCATCCGAAGCCGAGCCTTCCAAAAAGTCGGTCACAAGCCCATGGCTTCCATTATTCTATAACCAACTAAAAACATGTGTTGTATGTCCTTATTTGGTGCGGCGATAACCGGCATATTTTATGGGAATTATAATGAAACAGCCGGGAATGGACCTTGTGACCTTGCGCGACCTAATCTGTGTGAATTTATCAGAGAACGTTTGGCTGAGTTGCCAGGTCTACTTTCAATATTGCGAGAGGATGGGTTGATAATATGATATAGTAGTATTAATAGGAGTTAGACATGAAATAGTAGAAATAACAAAGCAATTTGTTGTGTCTTTAAACATGTTTTCGTCGTATCAGAAAAATATGTTTTTTCCAGCCCACATAAGTCCTAGATCTGTGAATCATTTATTGCTGAAACAAAAAGAAACATTACTTACCACACACTTTTGTCTCACCTAAGATAAATCAAGTCCTCCAGACTGAATCCCGGCCAACCTCGATGGAGACAAGCCATCTACGTCAGAGGCATAGTGCACAAGTGTGAGCGCAGACACAGGTGCACTCTCACATACCTCATTCTCACGTAAGTTATGAAGCCAATACCTACCGGCCTATTCTGTAAAAATCTCACTGTGAACCTTAGGTGAAGTGAGCTGTCAATAGTGCCAATCTTTACCATTAGGTGGAATTACAGCTCACTTCACCTAAGTTAAGTATTCGTTCTTATAATTCTTTCGGTATCGACCAGAGAATTCATCTTGGACATCTTGGTAACAAGGCTACTTGAGTCCATAATGTATGCCGCTAGATGATTGATGAGCCGGCTCTAATATATCTTATGTTATGTACAAATAATATGCAGGACATGTTAAAATCACAAAAAGCAACTAATGTATTAAGTCAGCTATGTATATTAATGATGGAAAGAGAGATGGGATTTTTTCCGCATCTGTGTTTTTTATGGGAGCTTGTAAGCCCTCGTTGTAATCTTCCATTACAAAATAAAAATAATGCTGTCTAGATCTAAAACCCATATTTAGCAATCTCCTTGAGCCCGATATTTATAAACTTTGCTTACAGTTGAGACAAGAATGAACGTCAAGATGTTTAGTCATCACTTAACTTTCAGGGAATTTTATAAATAAAGGAGGATTATGTTTATCATATAGCAACCTCTACTGGAACAGGTTACTAATGATTATTACGTTAGATCTGACAAAAAAACTCATTCAAAAAAAGATCTATGTACTATATCGTACAGCATCCGTTTCCTATGTAGATTCGTGTCACATACCAACACTCAGGGTAAGCGCCATCGCATCTGGCAACCCAGCACTTAGCATACCACAGTAATAATGAGTCATTACAGGCCGCACGGCGATCGTTGCCTTGTGTTGCCACTATCTAGTCGTTACGTCACTATTTATTAGGTTATTACCAGTCTAATAGTAAATTGATACTGACTCGTTATTTTATTCATGATATTGTTGAACAAAATTGAGTTGAAGTGGTGAAGGCCGAATGGTTCAGAGTCAGACTACGCGGGTTCCGTACAAATTTGTAGGTATGTAACTACAAATTTACGGTTTTCGGATTTTTCCTTTACTTGAACTACAAGACATTGCTTCTTGCCAAATTTCATGATTCTAGGTCAACGGGAAGTACCCTATAGGTTTTGATTCCCTTGCAAGTGTCAAAATATGCGGCATAAACGAAACATAAACGCCCGTACCTTTCGATTTCGTTGACTTAGAAATTTCATTGTATCACTCTTCAAGGGATTGCAGCCCTGAGAATTGATATTAATTTCAACTCGATAACTCGACGTGTTCCTGAGAAAAAGGGGTCTTGACAGACGGACAGACAGACTGACAACGAAGTGATCTTATAAGGGTTCCGTTTTTCCTTTTGAGGTACGGAACCCTAAAAAGCATCATTTGTGGGATTGAATAAAGATTTCTTAAGTTTTTTGCAATTTGCAAGTCATGATATTACATGAAATAGTCATTCAATTGGGGTATAATAGTTATGAACTCAGAGTATTGTATTGATGATTATTATTCTGTAAATACATACTTATTACGGTCGCGAATCACGTTGTGTTCAACATGCAACCTGACACTGACCTTGAATTTCGAGTTATTCCGGTCGGATCCTCTGAACTAAAGGCCAATTTTCGTAATTTAAAACGTTCAAAATCTACTCGCAGTCTCATATCAGCGACAAACAAATGTCAAAAACTGTAGGGAAATTAAAGGTATTTTTGACAGATTGAGACTGAGATCAGATTGTGAATGTTCTTAAAATTACGAGTATTACCCCTCATATCCCCTGCTAGTTATTCTTCTGTTTTAATTTATGTCTCATCCACTATAAACTTTCTCATTCCGGTCTGATCCCCCGATAACCCCAAAGTTTGCTCGGGCTGTTATACAATTTAAAAAATCGAAGAAAATCCTTAAATGTGCAGTACAATTGGGCAATATCACGCTCAAGTGTCAATTAAGTATTAAGATTATTTATTTATTTAAACTTTTCGCGCACAAAAAAGGTACAAAGGCGGACTTAATACCTTAGGCATTCTCTACCATTCAACCAAGGATGATAAAGAGATTATCCCTAAGTTTTTCCTCAAAACGTTTTAAGAGAAAAAGTCGCTAGTGCGCGCTGGCTCTAAATCTTCTTTTTAAGCCAAGAACAACTTTCCGCTTTTTATTGAGAGAAATTCCTTGACTTACAAATAAGTCACGACCTTCGCTTTCTCTTATATCCTTGTTTATCTTTGCATCAGTGTACCCCAAAGCTTTTCAACGTGGGTGATAATGCCCCCTCGTGGGCGCTTGAGACTTTCAGGAGGGCAGTAGAAGACCCAGAGATAATTATAAATGTCCTATAATACACATCAAAAACGATATATTATACGTTTAAATTATAATCGTGGCAATAGGTGTTTTAGTTTCGCAACAGATGGCAATTAACAAAATTAGGGGGATCTAGAAAAAAAATATCTCAAATAAGCTTGAGAACCTATGGTCTACCCTGTCCCGCCATTTCCTTCAATCCTTCCTCCCATAGCATTATGAATGCGTCGCTGCAACGCTTTTAATCACTCAGATATAAATGCAGTAGACATTAGCGTTGCATGGCGTGGCGCCTTTACATCACATACGTTAGTGGCAGTCACATTTAGTATGTTAATATGCCATTGTTCGGCTGTGGAGTTAACGCGGTGGCAATTAATGTTGGACGGCTCCTTCGTCGGCTCCCACGCAACTCGCCATTCCTGACGTGTAGTGTGTAGGGTTGGTAGATAAGTTGTTGGTCCTAGAACAATTAATAACAGTTAATGAGGTGGCTAGACGACCTAGACCCGTGTACGGCAATGGTTGGATCGAGATGGCTCTAGAAAAAAATTCTTGGAAGGGTTTGGAAAACCTCTGCTCAGCAGCGGGACACATAATCAGCCTATATGTTCCCACTGCTGGGACACAGGCCTCCTCTCTGTGGAGGGAGTGGGCCGTTTATATCCACCACGCGGGCCCAGTGCGGGTTGGTAGATGTCACACGTCTTCGAATTTTTGGTTCTTGGACATGCTGGTTTCCTCACGATGTTTTCCTTCACCGTTTGGAGAGCAATGGTGATGAAATAATTTACACAAAGTAAAGCGCCTGTCTGGGTTCGAACCTACGACTTACAACTCGTAAGTCGCGGCTGTTACCACTGGGCCACCAATGCTCTCGCAGCGGGACATTGTAGGCTAATTAAAAAAAATAAAGGACTGATTTTTTTAACTTAATTAAGTTTTGTTTTTGAGTGTGTAAAATTGTAAGTCATAATTATAAAATATTTACATTGCCAAAGCATGTCACGAGCAGGCAGGTAAAGAGTAATTGGGGAATTTATTTTGTTTCCATCAAATAAAAATGTTTAGTAAGTTTTATAGTAAACACACACGACGACATATCAAGCTATACCTATATTTCCAGTTCTAGCTGACCTCGCATTGTATAGGCTTTTCGTACAATGAGAAGTCAGCTTATGCTGGAAATTTATAGTTTGATATGTCGTCGTATGTACCAATACTGTATAAAAATATTCTTATAGCCTATATAAAATAATTTTAATGTAATTTATATGAAATTAGGTATATATTATATTCATAGTTTTAATAGGTTTATGCGTAAGTATCTTTATATTTAAAATATTTATTCCTCAATTTTCATGATTGCACCTACCATTGTTTGTCTCTGCATCACCAAAAGGTTGACTGCTAGAAAATGCCTATGTCATTAAGTCCGCCTCTGTACATTTATGTGCTTGAAGTATTAAATAAATAAATAAATTTCAAAAATACCCTGTGTAATAGGCTCGCCCCCTGAATTACTTAATACTAAACATAACTGGCGAAAACTGGGTGTATAAGGTAACCCCCTAACCCCCTGTCTAATCGACGATATTATGCTAAAAATACCTAACCAGAAAATAACCTCATTTTATTTGATTTTTCATGTAAATATTTTTCTGCTAACGCTACCAACAACGGGAGGTAAACATTGTCCAATGTCCTCAGTAATCACTGTTCATTAAGCTTTCTGGACGCATACGAGCTTTTTTAAATTCGTCCGTGAACCAATTTTATATTGTACAAAATTGTATGTATTTGTGTATACAAATGTGGGTATTTAAACAATAGAAACAGTGCATAATTAATATTGCTGTAATTGTATGAAGTTTGGGAATAAAAGTCCACGCATGTCTTACTAATTCATATTTCTAGTTTAATATTAAATTATTTCATAAAAAATGAGAAAATAAAATCCAAAATGAATTTATGCACGAACTTGCATAGGCCCCGACGAGATTCGAACTCGTGATCTCCTGTTTACTAGACAGGCGCTTTAACCAACTAAGCCACGGCGCCGCTTGACGTGAGAGGCAAAATTTTACACTACGTTCCACACACATATGCTCACAGCCAATCTTGATGACACCAATTCGAATTTGGAATACATTATCCATCCCTTTTAGTCATCATAATACCTTGCTTGATAGAAAGAGATGGGGATAGCATTCATATTTTATTGTATCATTTTTGGTTGCACTGTTGCTAGGCGCGTTTTATTAGCTCAATTAAGATTGAAATATTTTTAAATACTTAGATAATATTTAATTCAAGATAATGTCAGTTTATCAGATAATTTTAATCTTAATCCTTGAGAATTATAGTAGTAAGTACACTGTACAGTATTGTTTTAATAGGGCTGACGAGAACTTAGTAATAAATTTAACACGCTGATTAAGAACTGTACTTCTAGGTTATTAAATGAGTTTTAATTGTTTGAGAATATAAATTATATGACATAAGATCTGTTAAACGTCAATAATATGACGTTATAGCAACTGAGTCAATAAAGATAAGCACACAGACAATGTGTAGTCGCGAATACCTGCAATGTTACTTCAAGGGCCTAGTAATGTCGTAAAAAGAAACTACCGTAGAATCGTATCGTGCCTCGGTAACACTGTCTTGCGGTCGCGATATGTGGTAGCGGGTGTGGTCACTCCTCTACGGTGAAATAAAATTAATCTTATTCAACGCAATCATATATCAGCGAATCTTCGAAAAAATGCCCATTGACCATTAGTTAACCAACAGCCAAAAGAAAAGAATTTACAAAAAGAAAAAAAAAATGGCGCCAAACTTACGCGGCAACTTACTTGGGCACTTAATGTATGTACTAGTTTTACATAAACTCACGGGGGCATAAACTACAGAACGCCGCTTGCTACGATCTTTACACACTCATTATTGTGTTTATATAAATGGTACACAACAGACTAACTGCTGCAGTATTGTCTAGATTGTCTTTAAAATCGCTTTCAGTAATAAGCCCTGGATTGTGTCACCATAAGTAAATTTTTCAACATTTATATCTTACTAGCTGCGCCCCGCGGTTTCACCCGGGTAAGTTTCGATTTAGGGGTATGAAAAATAGATAGTAGCCGATTCTCAGACCTACTGAATGTGCATATATTTCATAAAAATCGGTCAAGCAGTTTCGGAGGAGTATGGTAACTGACATTGTGACACGAGAATTTTATATATTAGATTAGAAGATATCAAAATATCAGATATTTGACTTATGTATATCCGATATATATATATCGGACCTCTCGAGATTTTTTCTCCGATATTATCGTGTATTTTCATTTTATAATTATTGGTTTTTATGTGTTTTAGTTGTAGTTTGTGTTTGAATATTTGACATTTTTAACATAAAAGTAACAAAAAACTACAGTCTTTGCTGAATAATAATCTACTGTAGGGATTCACCTTAAATTACCGTAACCTACCATAAACCCTGTTGTTATGATACGTTATTTGGTGAATCCCGAAACTTATGATTCGATTGCCACTTTGGGAAAGTTAATCCAAATTGTAGTTGTCAAGTGTAAACTTTGAATCTGCTTTTCTAGTTTTGACAACCAATATCAATTGATATTGGTTGTCAATCTCTTGGTGTACAGAGTGTTTGGAAGCTGATTGCAAAGCTTTAAGGGAATGATAGTTGACACCATTTACAGCATTTTGAAGTATGTTTTTTTATTTTTTTCCTAGTGACTAAAGGTTTGCAATTAAAAAAAAAACATACTTCGTATATATCATGATATTATGTCCACTCATGTATATTAGCGTACCCTGATTTTAAGGTACATTTGTATATTTTACAAGGTGCAAAGTCGAAAAGATGAGTGCTACACGAACTTTGCACACATTAAAGGCTAATTTTAGCCAGCAGGCTATCAAATGACGTCACGTCTCAAGCACTTAAATATGAGAAGTCTGTCTCATTCATTAATTCACACATCCGCTTGCGACTTGATATTAAACGACGCTTAGTTTAAAAATAAAGGATTTTAATACTTCCTAAGGAAGGATGGTTGTTGATGGAAAGTAATTAATGATGACATACGGTTCGCAATTAGAGGGGCTTGTGGCTAAGTAATAACAGCCGCACGGGTCCAGCAAGCAGGCTAACTCTCAGGATAGACTCGCAACTTGTCAGAAACGGAACTCGACAGACACGAAGTTTGGCAGACACGCAACACGACAAATAAGCATTTCGTCAGATATTTTAAATCATCCACCCAGATCAGATGATTTTTCCAACGCCAGATATTTTTATCGGCAACACACATCCGTGTCTCGGAAAGCATGTTAAACCGTTGGTCCCGGCTGTCATTCTTGGATCTTTGACAGTCGTTACGGGTCGTCAAAAGCCCGAAAGTCTGACAACCAGTCTTACCAAGGGGTATCGTATTACCCAGTAACTAGGTTATGGAGGTCAGATAGGCAGTCGCTCCATGTAAAATAATGGTATTCAGCTGCATCTGGTTAGACTGGAAGCCGACCCTAATATAGTTTGGAAAAGGCTACGCAGATGATGAAAGGGTTCACAGTTAATTCTTTAAACGTTTCACATACATAAAATCACGCCTGTAATCCCCAAAGGGGTAGGCAGAACTGTACATGTAACAGTAGACGAGTCTATTGCCATCACCCGGCGGCGGGGTAATTGTGTAACACATTATCAATCCGAATCGGTTTCATTTTGACAGTTCAACAACATTCATTGCGTTGTTTAGGTACGTGTTGAGCAGAATTTTTTTTCGAACTTACGAAGCATTGGATTAGCAATTTGCTTCAAAATTATTCAGATTCCGATTGATAGTCTTTTACGCAATTAGGGTGCGGGCACAAATCCATTTCATACAACTGTCAAAGAATGATTAGAATATACAGACAATTTAAGTTGGTAGTCAATTTGCTTAAAAAATAGTTTTCTTTGACTACAATCGCCTTTCCAATCGTAACTATGTGAACTTTGACATCGTCGCATAAGCGTACAAAAGTCCCTTAAATTAAAATAAAAAAGACTAAACAAAAAACCAAGTCCTGTGCCTGAGGTTTCATTAAATCCTGTTCAAGAATTACTTTACAAGTTATAGTGCTCTCAACCCTATTTTAAACAGTAGACGCTAGGGCCTTTCTATCCTGAAGCCAATTCATTGTTTTACACACAATGACCGTACTTGACCCCGTGGCATATAGACTTTTGTTAGCTTCTGCTTCAACTTAAGTTCAAGTAGTAACTTATCGTACTTACTGATCTTCCTGTTGTTCTATCGAATCTGAATGCATGATCATGCATTCAGATTCGATAAAATTATATTCGATTCGATTCAAATTTGAGGCTGATCAGCCTATAATGTTCCCACTGCTGGGACACTGGCATCCTCTCTGTGAGAGGGAGTGGGCCGTAATCCACTACGGGGGCCCAGTGCGGGTTGGTAGATGTCACATGTCTTCGAATTTCTGCTCACCTAATCTGAAACGTGGCTGCTTTTTCCAATGGTGCTGTTCTTCAATGTTGTTCTATGGAATAATCTGATCTGAATCCGATAATTATAAAAATATTGGTATTTAGTTATTTCTTTTTTCGTAAAGTAAATTTTCTTCTAACATAGCATAATGTTAATTCAGCAATCCACATAGCCCATAGGTACCTACTGCAATCACAAATTCCTTAAAAACTATTTTGCTAAAGTTTTAACTACGTTTTTTTAGAACTTCTCTTCTTATCAAATGGTAAGTACGAAAACGTTTCTGGAAAAGGTTTAACTTAAGTACATAAAGGTTATACAATCAAGCTCATTATTTAGTGAAACTATCTAAAAAGCTCTTCATCAACCAGTCCTAAAAGTCCAATACAAGTTCCATATATTACCGTATTCTTCTACCCCATTTTAGCATGGCAACACCCAACTGTCAGTCACCCACGGAAGCAAATCTGTAATAAACTGTATAAAAACAGATGCCTAACTACAAACTAATTAATTTATATAATACAGAAGTTATAATTATATGCTAAGTTATTAGCAATCCATCCTACTTACAGCAATCACAAATGCCTTTAAAAGAATTGGGAAAAAAACCTAACGAAAATGTTCCTGGTAAAGGTTTAACTTACACTGTACATAAAGTTGTATAAAAAGCTCCTCATTTACTATTTCTTAAACTCCTATACAGGGCCACCATTTTGTATTATTTATTCCCCGCGAAATCTTACCACGTGCAAACCACGTCAATTCGTGTCTTGTTCACGGCAAGGAATCGAAATGTCAACCGTACGGACAATATCTATTTTGACAGTTCAAACCACGCCATTGTGTCATAGAGAATACGTTAATTACAGATATCGTAATTGAATAAGGAATTGACGTGGTTTCGAAGTAGGGAATCATAGGTAGTCATAGTTAATTAGGGCCCTGCCCTGGTACAAATAATTGCCATATTCCTCTACCCTCACCTTAGCATGGCAACACCCACACCCAACTGTCAGTCATCCACGGATGTAAATCCGTAATAAACTATATAAACAGATGCCTATCTCGAACTTAATTAATATAAATAATACAGAAGACACAGACAGTTTTCGTTTCAGGTCGCTCGAGTGTAAAATTATACGATTTACATAATAATTTTTAATTAATAAACAAGTTAAGCTTTACCTAATTAAAGGTTATCTCGGCGAGGGGAAGTCGTTAGTTATCTGCGCCTCGTGTTCCTGAGGGACGTGGTCGTGGATTGTGTTCGGTTTCTATGGTTACACGTGTCTTTGAAATTTTAGTATTGTGACGTCACATAGTTGATGGATACCAACGCACTCCCTCTCGAAGAGGGGAGGCCTGTGTCCCAGCATTGAGAACCTTATAGGGTGATTGTGCTTTATGTGAAGGGTTGTTGAGAGAAATATTCGGAGTATGAGGCTAGTTAGTGGCTTTTGAGTTCGTTTTAATATACGTCGATTACCAATCAACTTTTCAGGAAACACAATGTTTCTTTAAAACCATTCTAAGAGTAAAATTAGAGGTTGACAGACCTAATTCAGATAATTATGGTAATGATACCTGTTAAAGCTCAAAGGTACAAATTCCCAAAACGCTGATTAACCAAATATACTTCATTTATGATACTAATCTCAAGAAAGCTGAGGACATAGTGGATCTCCGTATACGGAGTAACCTATGCTCAGTAATAGCCTGCTATAGTTATCACAGGCTAAATTAATCACTCGACTGTAAAAACTCTGATGAACGCCTTTCTAAATATAGCCACAATATTTCCCCAATATCTCCTTACCCTCCACTTAAAACCTAACAGATAAGAAAGCCTTAGAACTTTTCGTTCCAGTGGCTGCTCTAGAGTCGAGAGCGCTATATAAACACGATAGAATATATTTGATATAATAATCACCCCCTTTATTTCCGTGGTTTGGCTAAAGCATCGTTATTACGAGCGGTAAGTACGACTTTCGATGCCCGACAATAATGTGAGTGGACAGCTGTGGTGCAAATTACAAGAGGAGCGAAAGAAAGATGACGTGGAGTTTCTTGCCGACTCTTCTCCATAGTAAACGACCAATTGGAACCGTACACCTAGCTTGTGACGTTCCATAAATGTCCATGTAGGTATATGTGAAATAAAATATTTTGATTGACTCCTTTTTCAAGATGGAATCTAAAGCTGTGTGTGATAAACTTTTCCTTTCTCATCGAAATAGTGATGCTATTTCGACGACGTCTCTTGTCGTGGACTTTTCGCCATAAAGTCTAAAAGGGCTCTTAGGCTCTTTGCCACACATCAATCAATATCTTTACTCACAAAGCTCTAGTTGCTTTCGTCCTATCATTATTGTAGCCTGTACCTACCTATGTATCCTTTTTCAGACTACTTCACCTCTTCGTAATTATCAATTCAATTCAATTTTATTTCAAGTAACCATCCATGACTCAATTGTTAGTAAAAAAAAAAAAACTTAAGTATCCTATGTTAGTAATTATGGTAACTTTTATATACATTCAATACAAAACAAATTTCTGTACAATACATAAAGCGGCAGTACTTACCGTCCGAGACTTCACCGCAGCTGCACCATTCCATGGGAAATGGAGCAGCAGCGATTCACGTACGGACAGTCCAGCCTGCTCGAAATTAGCGACAGGATACTGTTGTTGCTGCCCCACACCCCACGCACCAGAGACGCACAGCGCTTACGCATTGTGGCAAAGAAACAATCCACATATTATACCTTAAAAGAAAGAAAGAAAATAAGCATAACTATAAATTACTAGCTGCGCCCCGCGGTTACACCCGCGTAAGCTTCGATACCAAAAAAAATTTGGGCCACTGTTATCACTTAGGGGTATACAAAATAGCATAAGACCATAGTCTCAGACCTACCAAACATACACAAAAAATTTCATAAAAATCGGTCAAGCCGTTCTGGAGGAGTTCGTTAACAAACACTGTGACACGAGATTTTTATATATAAGTTTAACCCTTCCAGCTCATGCCTTGTCCCCCACATCACACATGACGTATGTTACACGACTTACACGCAATAATGCGCGCGCGTCTAAACCGAGGCGACTTTTAAAAGTTCTGCGTTTAAGTTGCCGACAAGCCTCGACGTACAGGTGTGTGCTGTGCTCGAGTTTGTACGAGGTGGGATAGTCCTGTTTATTTTTTGGTCCTTTCGACAAATTCTACGAAGAAATTGGTCCTTCAGAACGAGTATTTTTTCATCAGATAAAGATGAAATTGTGATTGATGTATGTTGAATTTTTTGCAGTTTTTGTTTAGGTATTTATAGTAAGATGCTTGATTTAATTTAAATGTTACAGATTTTTATCTGCTTAAGTAGTTATTCAGAGATGACCAAATTACTCTTCCTACCACTCTCAAGCATTTTCGTTAACAGTGCGTATTTCTATCTTTTATTTGCGGTAGTGTAACATCTTACATGCCATGTGTATTTAAAAAAAATAAATTATATTTATCTTATATTTGCTATTTATCCGCTCCGATGTCGCGAAATCTCCTAAAGATTGGTAACAATAGAAAAAGTAATTGTGTCTCATTAGTGACGGTTGAGCTAATATGATTAAGTTTAAACATATAAACCAAACCAACCCATACTAAGCAGTACAGGTAGCTACTTGACAGCAGAACCCAATACCCAATTAGTAAACCAAACTAGAAATCCGTTAACAAGACACCTGCTGATAAAGTAAACGCTTTTGAAAAGCTTCCCTATAAAACTGGGTACAAATGGCCGTGTCCTCACTAACAGTATACAATTACATCACGGCCGGTACCATAAGTCTGCGCCGTCGAAACCGATCCATCGCTGAGGAAGTCACTAGTCACACGAGAACCAGAAAACAAAGACCCACAGTTCACATTCAACACCACAAATTCATGAGGACCAAAGGGTGGCAGAGCTCAAGTTACACTGGTCATCAAACTCCTTAATAAATGTTTTGAATATTAGATATTGTTTAATAAAATTCATGCTCGGTGAACGTCGGTTTTTATTGTTTATAATTGACGTGAGAATGTCCCAATTAGGAATAAATTATTTATGGTATCCCGGTGCATCGTAACGCTGTGTATCTTCATGGTGTGCTGGTTATTCGATAAATAAACAAACAGTTATTAGACATAGGTAAATACGGTAACTGGGGTCGTAAAGACTACTGCATTATTCCTTCTTCATTTTCTAATTTCGATTTTAAACTTGAACCATTCAAGTATCAATAAAATATTTTATAGCTCAATGTTATCAAATTCAATATTTTATTATATCTACGAGTCAATACGGTGCTATTAAATAAATAAAAACGTTTATTTGTCACTAGAAGAAATATAATAAAATATGATAAGTCACAATCTTACTATATAAATGTATTACAAAGAGTTGGTCCTAACTGCCAAACTAGGCCTAGGCCTGTATTTTGGATGCCTGTGTTCAGCCATGGGATCTGTTAAAACAAGACAGCATTTTTAAGTGTGAAGAGTAGCTTTTTTTTTATTTAAGAATATACTGAATTATTTTTTTCACCGTCTTGAAATTTTTACAGGATGTTTTACCCACGAATATGAACAACTCCCACTATGGGACCAACTCTAAAATCACGAAAAAAAATTTGCTGTTTCATACATTTTGGTCAAGTAGGTACTTATTGAACTTTTGTATTAAACAGCCAATTTTTTTTTCGTGATTTCAGAGTTGGTCATAGTGAAAGTTGTTCATATTCATGGGTAAAATATCCTGTAAAAATTTCGAGACTAAATAAAATCATCCAATACCTTTGTAACACTACGGAATTTTTATTGATGGTCCGCGGACCCAAGGACCAGTTGACAACTCAAACGTTAATCGTTGGATACATGTGGCGTCAATGTGTAGTTTAATGTACCGGATTATGGAGCTTTCACATTATAGTAATTAGCAAAAGATTTGAATGAAACACGTTGTTACCATTGTAGATTATGTTATTGCCGCCCCACTGATTCACACTTCTATAGCGCTAAAATGTTACTTTGGCGCGTGGCCATAATCGGAACTAACGGCGACATCTTGTTTTTTAAATACATTTCAAGTGACGGTTCGTAAAACAATTGCTTAAATGTTTACCAGCAGCGCCCTCCTGTCAACATCATTCGAGCGTCAAAGGATCCTTCGAGCAGTGTCCCCGTAAGATTATGGTATTCATAATTTGTAGCATGCAACCTTTTCTAGTAATTGTAAGATAATGACGTACAATTTGTATTGGAGGTAAACGCCAATACGAATTCAGTAAGCAGTAATTCAGTAGGCAGAAAAAATAATTAGAAGTCAGTTTCGCGGACAAGTTCTAATCATCATATAAAATGATTTCATTATTTATAATCAAGTCTTTTGTTGATCCTACTCGGTAAAATAGGGACGAGGAATCATTATAGTTTTTTTTTCACTGATCGGTGTTATTCAGTGTTCAGTGTCATTTGAATTCCTCACAGTTTTCCTGAAGATAATAATATCCTAAAGCTATTTTGGGTCTACAAAACATATACCTACCTAACTATTAACTTATTTTACACAAAAACATTAATTAATGTAATAAGTGTTGTTCACAGTAGTAATTGGTCTGCAACTTGCACTTAAATACTGATGTCATTGTTATAAATTTTTTGTTTTATTCCAATTCCTCACCATTTTCTTCAAGACATTTTCCTAAAGCTATTTTTGATCTACAATACAAAACCTTAATCTAATTAGTCATCATCATCATAATTTCAGCCGAAAGACGTCCACTGCTGGACATAGGCCTCCCCCAAGCTCCTCCACTTAGACCGGTTCTGTGCTTTTCGCATCCAACGGGTTCCTGCGGCCTTAACAAGGCCGTCGGTCCACCTTGTGGGGGGCCTTCCAACGCTACGTCTTCCGGTACGCGGTCGCCACTCCAGAACCTTTCGGCCCCATCGGCCATCTGTTCTGCGAGCAATGTGCCCTGCCCACTGCCACTTAAGTTTGGCAATTCTTCGGGCTATGTCGGTTACCTTGGTTCTCCTGCGGATCTCATCATCTCTGAAACTCCAAGCATAGCTCTTCCTTTGGGTAACTTTTAGCCTTCTAATAAGGTCTATTGTGAGCGACCACGTTTTAGTCCTATAGGTCATCACTGGCAACATGCGCTGCTGAAAGACTTTCGTCTTGAGACATTGCGGTATGTGGGCCGAGAAGATATTGCGTAGCTTCCCGAACGCTGCCCAGCCGAGTCGGATTCGACGATTGACCTCTTACTCGAAGTCGGACCTACGTAACTGGACAGTTTGGCCTAGTCCTAGGTAAACATACTCGTCCACGACTTCGAGTGTAGCGTCTCCGATCTTCATGAGAGAGGGTGTTACATGGGCATTTGACATAACCTTCGTGTTGTCCATGTTCATTTTAAGATCCACTCTTTCGGAGGCTCTACTGAGGACATCGAGCATTGTACTGAGGTCCTCCATAGTCCAGCCATACCTAATTACCTACTACACAAAAACAATCAATTAGCCTAATAAGTGTTGTTCGTACGAATAATTTTCCTTCCGCCCTTCGTACGCACTTTGGCCTCAAATCTAGCATATTATATTGCAGTATTGTACCCGATTTTCCTCAATGCTTGACTCCTGACATTATCCTTTGCACAATGTAGGTAGGTACCACGTTCTAATACCTCGTAGGCTGAATGACATTTTAGAAGCGATGGTTCACAGCTAAGCAGTAAATTATTTGAATATTTATGATAGTTTTATTACTTTCGAAGATTGCCCTGGTTGCAGTTATTAGTTTCCAAAGGTATTAGAGTGTCGTTATAATTGAGTGCTCTGTTCTATTTTAAATTAAAATGCCTCTATCTAAAAATAATACTACACAAAGACCAACGTTCCTAGGCGAAGTATTAAGAACGGGTAAATCTAATGATTTAATTTATTTGAACAATAATAAGTTAAGTGTGTGTGTCCATGACCTCAATCTTATATGTTCTGTGACCTTACATATTTTTTGAGGGAATACCCGAAATACTTCGTCCAAAATATAGTAGGTACTATTACAGGGGCCAAACTGGGAGGAGGATAATATTATCGCATTCGATGTTTTAAGAATTTAATTAACAGTGAAACCACTTGCTCAGGGTTTGAATCAGACCAAACTTAGCTTGTAAACATACAACTAGCAGGTAAATTAGATCGTAAAGACCCTTTAATGACTACTTTTCAAAAATTCAAAAGACGTTTTCTCCAAACGTAGCCTTTCTGTATGACAAAGAGTATCCTGAAAAGGTGATAATGAAGTAATCAAGACACTAAGCATAAGCTTAAAGCAATCTTGAGAATCTAAAAGGTAAACTAGGTAATGGTCAATCAGACTAATGTCGACTCACGCTCAGTTAAAGTGAAAACAAGGAAAAGGTTTCGTTTCTGAAATAATAAACTTAGGTCACCGATTAGGTTGACCGATCATATTAAATTTGCGGCTGGAGGCCCTTAATGAATGCGCCAGGCTACCATCTAACAGAACCAGAAACGAGAGACACCGTGAAGCGAACTACGACAGCACCTGTATTGGATATGACAATATGAGGGCCCGAATTGTCAGTCCTGGCGCGGTAGCCTTATTGGTCGCAGTAACTAAGCCATGGGGCACCTGACCAAATGGATGAGATTAGGTTAAAATTGTGACAAACTGCGGCAGGGACTACTTCCAAGTTAGTCGCAGTTAAGGAGGAGGTTATTAAATATTTGATACTATAATTATGATCGGTTAAACTATCGAACAATAATGCGATAAATTGCAAGTAAACGGTTTTCCAGTTCACAAATTATCGATAGTTTATAATTAGCGAGATTATAAACTAACGATGTTTATAATTATACGGTGACATATAGGTACAATTCATTGTGACCACGACCGCTCTGTCAAGAGCGAAGCAAAGAAGAAGACATAAAGGATTTGATCATCCAAAGCTTTGAATGATCAAATCCTTTATCTTCTTTCCTTTCCAGTACATTTTCACACTGGTATTAGTAGGCACGAATCAATTAGCATTTTACGAGCGTGTCTGAAATTATTAGTTGTAGCGTGCGTCATTACGCAGGCGCGTAAAGTTACGTGGCGATGTAAGTTGTGACCACGTCGCGCATTGGTTCATTCATTCATTTGCGAATAGTGTATACCTGGCCTTGAGTTTTCTGCAAGTCAAAGAGTTGCATGAAGCGTTATGTATATTTTTAATCAGTGGGCTACATACTTGTAGATATATAGTTGTAGAACTCGTAGGTTTGAAACCGAAAATACACTCCCAATGAGTAATTGAATTAGGATTAGTTGAAAAGTAGTTATGACGACCCGAATCTAAATAATATTTTGTTCAATATAAAATATCCCATCCCAAGATATTATCTTCTATAAATAAATAAACCAAAGTCGGGTTGGTTTCATCATTTATAACTTGAGAACGGCTTTACCGATTTTTATGAACGGCTGGACACATTCGTTCTTATTGATTCTGAGGCGGTACGAATTCACCGTGTCTAGCTGACACGGTGACTTTAAAAAAAATATCCCGGTAAGTCTTTTGTATTGAATAATTAGACTATAAAATACTCTAATGTTGGTTCGTATGTAAGGACAATTTCATAAGACTTGCCAAGCATTGTTCCAAGTTATCTATAACTCTGGTAGACTCGCACAGAACATGCGTGTCGTAGATGCTGTAGATAGATAAGCCCCAAAATATTCCACATTGCTAATCATACTCATGCGTATCGCTTGTTCCACGTGATTTCTGTGTGTACAAACAAAGCAACGTTTTTCGATAACTCACGTGGCCTACACTCAAAAATAGCAATCGTACGATGGCTCTCCTAATCTTATCACTTACTTCCTACTGATAAGAGATTACTATGAGATTACAAATCACTGATATCAGTAACTCCTCTTGATATTAAAATACTACGTCTAACTTACTTTAGATATCGATTCCAAGGCGTAGTTTCTAAAATTGGCGAGACATTTGCGACGTTTAGAAATGCTATCAACATTTTTATCTCTATATTAGAAACATTTATGATGATAAAAACTATTTTGTTTACATTTTTATTAAATACTAGCTTCCGCACGCGGCTTCGCCCGCGAGGTATGTCGGCAAAAACTGTCCTATGTCCTTCCCCGGATGCAATCTATCTCACTGCCAAAATTTTTCGAAACCCGTTCCGTGGTTTAGGCGTGAAAAGGTAACACAGACAGACAGACAGACAGAGTTACTTTCGAATTTATAATATTAGTATGGATGTAAATAATTGGTATTAATAATAATAAATTCTTAATTTCGGACAACGTACGAGTAAGATCCACTGTGTTAGTAAATTTCTTATAATTAATGTTAGTAAAGTATTATTTAAAACTTGTTTATTTGAGATCGCTTCATGTGGACGACGCACAAGCGAAAGGAAAATACCTACTTGACTCGTTCATCACCCCCACAAAACGTCTCGGAATAGTAGAGTAGATGCTCTCCGCCACTGTCCTCAGAATACTGTTGTCACTGTCCCGCAGACTTGTATTTTTCCGAATGACCGGATAAAAGTCGTCAGTTCGATTCAGCGCAAACATCTCAGATGCGCTACAAAAACGGATCAGTCCCAACAGCATTCTGAAATTGAATGCGATATTGAAAACCTAGGATGTTACAGAAATAACATTATAATTTTTAGACTATTTTGGAAGTCGGTGCTAATTTTTTTTTTACGCGGTTCCGATGCCTTTCATTTGTAGGCAGATGTGACGTGTATGACTTCATACATTCATTTGACTTCCACTGTCGGCCAGGCTATAGAGAATGAAATAATACATCGTAAGGCCTAAGTGTTCACTGCCACGAGCGATGCGACTTGCGACGGGGACTTTGGTCAAGCAAGTGACAAGCGCACGCGTTGCCGGTTTCCGTCCGTCGCTCCGCAAGTCACATCGCTGTGTCGCGTGGCTCGCTCTAAACAACTTCTTGCAACTTGTTTTCTCTCGTGGTAAGAAGCGAAATTGGGCGTTTAAAGCACTCGTAATCTTCCAGCGCAGTTTTGATCGCAAACGCTTTTCAGGGATAGAGGCTGTGCAATGGTGTCTGGTACAGACTGGATGCGGAAGACTGAGGACCGTCGTGTCCAACTGTGGACTGCGATAGGCTGAGTTGATTGACGGTTTTCCGTAAAACTATTGCTCCGATTACTGTCAGTCGTGTAAGGGGAGGAAATCGACTCGACTTTAATATATATTAGTCAGTCTTTTTCTCTCTCCTATATGATTGACATGTAACCGACGCCGTCATCCACATGCTGCGCTGGCACCGCCCGCTCATCGACTCGCAGCCAAAGTCCGCAGTCAAATCAGAGATTATGTAAACTGTTATTTGATTTTGTTTTTATTTAGGTTCCAAACATGTAAACAACTATGTGTTTTTGGAAAAAAAGTTTTGAATACCCACTAAAAAAATTCACTTTGCATTACAAATTCAATGTTTTATGGGTTTTTCAAAGTACTAGTCATATTGAAATCAACCTGTTGAACCCTACATTTCCCATGGGCTTGAAGTCCGCCATTACAAACATTTTACTAAGTACAATTGCGACTTACGACGGGACTTGCATCAAGCGAGACGCGCGCGCATCTCCGATTACGTCTGTCGCTTCGCAAGACTCGTCACCGCGACGGACGCATGCTCTAAACAACTACTTTCATTTGTTTTTTCCGCAGTCGCTGTCGCAAAACACGTGTCGTTCGAGCGTGTAACTCGTGGCCACGGGGTAAAGAAATTTGGCGTTTAAAACGCCTCAAACTACGAGCGCAGTTTTGCTCGCTAACGCTTTTCAGGGACAAAGGCGGCAAAGATGGCTGGGACAGACTGGTTGCGGAAGGCGGAGGACTATAGGATGGATAGGCTGAGTTGATTGCTTGATTGAGGCATTTCACTAAAACTGTCGCCCGGATTAATGTCAGTCGTATTGGGGGGACAAATTGACTCGACTTTAATATGTACTAGTCAGTCTTTTTCTCTCTCCTATATGATTTTCATGTAACCGTCATCATCATCCACATGCTGCGCTGGAGTCGCCCGCCCTTCAACTCCCAGCATAAGTCCGCAGTGATGTCAGAGATTACGTAAGCTTCTATTAGGATTCGGCTGCGCGGAAACAATATCCTGCGTTCACAATTTAGTTTCAAACAAACATTTGTGTTTTTGGACAAAATTAATTTTAACGGCGCTGTACGGCCTTTACCAGAAGTGGTCATCATATACTTGAATCAGTTAAATAGCAGTTCGTCGTGGACGTGGTACGACAACAGCTCCCCCTCCCCTGATCTGTCATCAGAAGACAGCCGCCGCGCAACCATCGATGCGACGCTCTGCTAGAGTGGCTGTCACCAGCCAGTTACACTCTTAATTAACCTCTTTGGTGGTTCCTAGGATACTCGTTACAGTACTAGACGGCGCCACTTGCTGCACCGTCAACTTTAATACCCGCTCTAAAAATTCAGTATGCGCTAATTAACTTCAATTTTATTATAACTTTTTCAAGAGTAGTTACTAGTCATTTTGAACTTCTTGAACCCTATATTTTCCATGGATCGGGAGTCTTCTATTACAAACATATTCATCTTCAAGTGTCTTTGATATCGACAAGTAGATATCACGGATCCTTGCGATTTGCGTCAAGCGAGACGCGCGCGCTTCTCCGGTTTCAAGTCACTTCGCGGTATCTCGTGACAACTTCTTTCATTTGTCGCTTGAGCGGTTAGCTCGTGGCCACGGAGTTAAGAAACGAAAATGGGCGTTTAAAACGTCCCTAAGCTACGAGCGCAATTTTGATCGCAAACGATTTTCAGGGACAAAGGCGGCAAAAGTGGCTGGGACAGACTGGATGCGGAAAACGGAGGACTATATAGATGGATAGCCTGAGTTGATTGCTTGATTGAGACTGTCACCCGGATTGATGTCAGTTGTATTGGGGGGAGATATCGACTCGACTTTAATATGTACTAGTCAGTCTTTATTCTCTCTCCTATATGATTGCTATGTAACCGTCTTCATAATCCACATGCTGCGCTGGAGTCATCCGCTCATCAAATCCCAGCATAAGTCCGCAGTGACGTCACATATTACGTAAGTTGTAAATTGAATTTTGAATTAAGGTTCCAAACACGTAAACAAACATGTGTTTTTGAAAAAACATGTTAAATGTCCATTGGATTAATGTCAGTCGTGTTGGGGGGAAAAATAGACTCGACTTTAATATGTAGGTAGTCAGTCTTTCTTTCTCTCCTATATGATTGACATGTTACCGTCGTCATCAACCATATGCTGCGCCGGAGTCGCCCGCTCATCAATTCTCACCATAAGTCCGCAGTGAAGTCGGAGATAACGTAAGTTGTTATTTGATTTTTGAATTTATTTTCCAAACACATAATTAAATATTTGTTTTTGGAAGAAAATAGTTTAAAGCCCATTGCATTGATGTCAGTCGTGTAGGGGGGAGGAATTGACTCGACTATAATAATGTACTAGCCAGTCTTTATTCTCTCTCTTATATGATTGGCATGTAATCGTCGTCATCATCCACCTGCTGCGCCGGAGTCGCTAATGTTAGTCGTGTCGGGGGGAGGAATCGACTCGACTTTAATATGTACTAGTCAGTCTTTTTTTCTCTCCTATAAGATTGGCATGTAACCGTCGTCATCATCTACAAGCTGCGCCAGAGTCGCCCGTTCATCAACTCTCAGCATAAGTCCGCAGTGACGTCAAAGATTACGTAAGTTGTTGTTTGATTTTTTAATTTAGTTTATCTTACACGTAACGAAAATATATGTTTTTGGAAAAAAAAAATGTCATGTACTACAAATTTTTTCTATGACTTTTTCCAGAGTACCTACTAGTCATGTTGAAATCAACTTGTTGAACCCTTCTTACCGGTTGAGATAGAGTAACTTAAAACTAGCCTAGCCTTTTATCCAACTATGTTGGGGTCGGCTTCCAGTCTAACCGGATGCAGCTGAATACCAGTTTACATAGAGCGACTGCTTATCTGACCTTCACAACCCAGTTACTGGACAACACGATACCCCTTGCTAAGTTTGGTTGTCAGACTTTTGGGCTTTTAAAAACCCGTTACGTCTGTCAAAGATCTACGAATAACAGCCGGGATCAACGGCTTAACGTGCTTTCCGAGGCACGGAGGGGTCTGGATATGCAGTAGCAACAAATTACCAGTACCTAATTAAATCAAGGATGGACAAATATTTAACGATACTTGATAAAAGTAGCCTTGCAAACTAGATAACAAGCGATACTGAAACTTTATCAGGCACTAGAAAAGCGTGACAAGCTATTAAAAGTTAAAGCGACATTTTACACGCCCTGCTCATTACGTGC
Source organism: Gortyna flavago (assembly GCA_963669345.1). NCBI lineage: Eukaryota > Metazoa > Arthropoda > Insecta > Lepidoptera > Noctuidae > Gortyna > Gortyna flavago. The sequence continues at coordinate 16,114,601 of OY770136.1, read as the reverse complement.
AAGCGCCTATGTTTAACGAACTAGTAGAGATGGGACATAGATAAAGGAAAAATATCGATATTCGGTTTTGTCTGATTATTAGGTAAGGATACTTCTAAACGTGTGCTGGTATTTATTTACAGAATTTAGAAAGCTTTTTTTATTAGGTACTTGTTAGGATTAAAGATGGATTTTATAGTTATTTTTGGACAACTTACTTTTGGTATTAGTTGAAAGTTATGGAGTGATGCGACAGCCACTTATTACGCATGAGGGAAGTTTTTTTATGATTACCTACTGCTTAAAGCGTTTAAAACTAAACCAGGAAGTAAATATTGCAAAGCGACACAGTGAAACATACCCACGTTTTAATGTGTAGATATCCAGAGTAAAATAATCACAAACAGACATATAAGCTTATCATGAAACCACAAATATACCTAACGCGTAGCACTCATTTCCCACGGCTGATATAAAAATTGTGCCACGATAATCTAATAGTAAAATAAACATGCAATTGGTTAGATAAAACAACAGTTTGAAAACATTATGTATTTTAGTAGAATAAATAAAGTGTTCGTAGATATTTTTCATGTAATAAGATATCTTAATCGTAAGCAGTTATCCTTTTCAAGAATTTTCTTAATTTTTTTCATCGCTGTAGAATTATGTTCTCATGGGAAAAACCTTCCGTGGGAAATATTTAATGGTGTAACAGCGGTTAAAGAAATTTCATTGACAGACACCTATTTAATATAAATGATAATGGACTTTAAGTCATTATTCTGGGGATAAACGACAATCATTGACATTACACGATCAATGCTTTTAAATTATACAATTTTAATCAATTTGATCAACAGGTGACAAGCGACATGCGTGCGCGTCTTCGGTTTCCGTCCGTTACTCCGTAAGTCGCTTCGCGGTGACTCGTGCCTCGCTCTAAACAACTTCTATCATTTGTTTTTTCTGCAGTCGCTGTCACAAGACACGTGTCGCTCGAGCATGTAGCTCGTGGCCACGGGGTTAAGAAGCGCAATTGGGCGTTTTAAACGCCCCTACGCGCGCTGTTTTGGTTTTCAGGGGCAGATTCGGCAAAGGTGGCTGGGACAGACTGGATGCGGAAGACGGAGGACCGGATCTTGTGTGGATGATGCCTAAGTGCAACTGTCGCCCGGATTAATGTCATTCGTGTTGGGGGGAGAAAAAGTCTCGACTTTAATATGTACTAGTCAGTCTTTATTCTCTCTCCTATATGATTGTCATGTAACCGGCGTCATCATCCACGTGCTGCGCCGGAGTCGCTCGCTCATCAATTCTCTCGGAAAACTGTAACCAATTCGATCAACAGGCCTAAACATATCAATATATCATAACAACTCTATCAAAATGTTTGATACGCTTATCTAATTATTTCTAATTTACAACACCTGGCAACAACGATGTACTCGTAAAAATGTCAAATTATTAATGAGCCGGTCTCTGATTGGTCGGTTTCGATTACCGTTTGGAATACAAGGATGCCCGACAGCCGCTATTGATAAAATCACATGTTTCTTTTAGAATTCCTTATTAATAATATCCAAACTTTAATATTAAAGATATAAAAGTGTTTGTAAGAGATAATCTCTATGTACTGATCCTATTACAAAAAATGTTTCGCTGATAGAAAACTACACCATGTAATACACCCGAGTGCCACTGAATTTTATGGTAGACTTTGCCGCGGACGAAGTCGCGGGCAGAACCTAGTTGTAGATATTTCAAAATAACACACTGTCAGTAGCAATGGGTAACAGTTCAACAACATTCATTGCGTTGTTTACGTTGTTGAGCAGACACATTTTTCGAACATATTATTATGAAGCAATGGATTAGCAACATCCTTCAAAATGATACAGATTGAGATTGATAGTGTGTTACGAAATTAGGGTTCTGAGTATTTTACTATGTGTACAGACGCCAGCACATCAACCTACCCCAATCTGTCAAATTTCTTTGAAAAAAGTTCAACTTTACCACAAAGGAATAAGGTTCATATTCAATTGGGAAAATTTTACAGATTGGGGTAGCTTGATGTGCTGGCCTCTGTACCTAAATACTTTTAAACTGGTAAGTAGTTGCTTTTGACGCGGCCCAAGTCGCGGGCAGAAGGTAGTTGTAGATATTTCAAAAGAAGTAATCCTAAGTATTTTACTATTATGTAAATACTTTTAGGCGTAGTATATTTTTATCAATAAATATTTCTTTACTACTTATTTTAATTCTTAGAAAACTTACCGTAATTTATTTAAAATTCTTTGTTCAGTAACGCACTACGTCGTTGCTAAAAATGGGCCTCCCGACCTTTACAACAAATCATACACATTGACGTTTACACTTACATAAGTAGGTTACTATGTTGATAACGATGACTCAATGTTACTGTTGTCAACATATAACGTAGATATCTGTGACAAAAATGTTTCCGCAAATCTTTAAACTGAGATACAGGGTGTAAAAAGACACCATCACATAGCCGTCAACTACTCATTCTGTACACCAAATTAAGTAACATTGCACAAAAATAAATGCGAGAAGCACAGAACCGGTCGAAGTGGAGGTGCTTGGGGGAGGCCTACGTCCAGCAGTGGACGTCTTTCGGCTAAAATAATGATGATGATGATGAGATGACTTTTATTTTTGGTGCGATTTTTTTTTGTTTTCTTTAAGTAGTTCGCACTGGTAGGGAGGGGGAATGGCGTTCACTTAAGGAAAATACGCTGTATTTTTCAAAATATAAATTTTACTTCAAACTTTTAAAACATAACATATTCTTTAACTATTCAGGAATCAACATTTTAACACCAAACGAATTTATCTTTGACTCATAAGCATTAGGAAACTATTTAAAAAAAAACAGGTTTGATCGCCATTGCCCCTGACTTTGGGTAATGCCGCTCAGGCTATGGGGTAATGCCGCTCAAACATAATTTTGGAAAAATATCTAGTAAGATTCATTTTCATTGCAGTACTAAGCGTGAGATCAACCTTAAATAATTAAAGTAAAGTCTACAATCACAAATTAGCATCAATTATACCTATTTGTACGTGAGGTAAGCCTTTGTATAATAAAAAAAAATTAGATATAATCTTCAATACTAAATTAACTTCAATTATTATTATTAGAGGTAATCACAATAAGGAATAGTAAGATTCTATCGTTGGTTACATAAATCACAGATGTATCAGCCTATCCAGAACATATAGCATAAGACCACAGTCTGCAGGTGGTACAGCGACACCACATCTCGTATTTTTTTCCAAATTCTTCGCAGTTAATGCATTTCTTGTAGTCTTCATCCACCCACATTAATTTCGTCATCACTGTTGAAGAGGAGATGTATGTCCTGAAATTACGGTCGTACTACAAGACTGCGTATCCCCAAGATGCTGGAGATTTTGGTTTAGACATCCCTTCTTCGACCGCAGTTTTAGCAGATCGAAGGGCTTCTTCGCTCCAAGCCGCTTTAGTGGTGATTTGTGGACGATTTCTGGGCATGTCTATAAGAAAAATAACAATAAGTGATTAAGGGGTAATGGCGCTCAGGTGAACGGTATAACCCCAAACGGTCGTTTTGTATTTAACTTGAAATTTATAAACATTCATGTACAATATTGTTCAAAATTGGTTACATTATCATAAAATAGAATAGTTTTATACTCAGAAAAGTGATATCAATTGTTAAATAAGTATCAAAAGTCTGGACTTACCGACGAAAAGACCGAATCGAAAATTAGATCAGTCCGGCCGCATACGGAGAAACACACTTCACGATCACGTGCCGCGAGCTGACTGCACATACGCATCGTTACCTGTTAGAGGTCCCCAAACCCCGCGCTTTACGCGCCGCGGCGTGTTTCTATGTTTCATTTTGACAAAGTTACAGAGGTGAGCGCCATTACCCAGTGAGCGCTATTCCCCCTGCTTACCCTACCTAACGCACGCAAAACAGATTTATTCCGGTCTGATCTCCTGTGTGTCCCCCCCCCCCTCCTCGATTCCCTGCTAGTTCTTCTGTTTTAAAACATTACAAATTTGTTTTCGTAAAAAAAAAAAACGTCAGTAAAAGTTGGAATTTTGACCTTCAATTTATCCGTAACGAAGGTATGGTCCAGTACAAAAAAAATATTACAATGACGGGAAGTACAAGTGACTCTCAGCTTCGTTAAATGTATTTTTTCACTTGTTATATCTGCAGAACTAATCCTTTACTCTTCAATGGGTGTGGCGAAACTTATAACGAAAATTAATTAGAAATTATCATTAATTAACATCTACAACAAGCTTATATTCTTGATACATCGCAGAGTCGAGACATAGCTAAATGATCACCATTTTAATCAATTATAATCTCCGATCAGCTTCGCACGGTTTTTACGACTTGATAAAAGATCGAGATTTTTTTATTATGTATAAGTTTAATATTGATGTCTTATACACATAAAACTTCCGGAATAAATTCTCTAATTGATGGTAAAACATGGCCCATAAGACAAAAGATTTGCGACGCATACAAACAACTTTATGAAATAATAAAAGGCCTTCAATGACTTCCAAAACCAACCGGTGCTAAGGTTGAAAACTTAATAAAAAACAAAAAATGGATAAAACAATAAAAAAATAAATGGATACGATTCAGTCCAGTGCTGAAAACATGCAAACACTGGAACTCTACAAAAACCGCAGTTTTAACTGTAAAAATGTAGGCCAAAAAGCCGGTAGTAGGTTCGGGAATCATCGCGCCAGTTCGGCGTTTATCGACAAATTCACGTCGCTAGTTCAAGGGCACACGCGCGGAAAATTTCATGACCGTCTGTACACATTTCAACTGATAATATTTTAATAGGCGTTCCTTGCGTTGCGTAATAATTAAATAATTCTTCTAATCGCAATAATTGGGCCCGAAATGATAAGCCATATGGAAACCGCAATATTTCATTTCAGTGCCTGATATGTTAGTGTGAATTCCTGTAATTTAATCTGAACCTGAAGTTTTGTTATTAATTTCATTTAGTTTAAACATACCAGTGGGGTAATTGCGTAGCACGCAACAGTAGCAATGGCTTTAATTTTGACAGTTCAACAACATTCATTGCGATATTTACGTTGCTGAGCAGACAAATTTTTCAAATATATGAAGCAATGGATCAATTAGCAATATCCTTCAAAATGATTCAGATTCTAATTGATAGTGTATTAGGCAACTATATCCTTTTAGATAAGTAGGTTATAGACTGAAACTCGTGAATAAGTAAGTAATCCCAACTAATAGGTATTATAAATGCCTAAGTAAGTTTGTTTGCTTGTTTGTTATCTTTTCACGCCTAAACCATTGAACCGATCATCCTGAAAATGTATACGTTGTCAGGTGTACAGAAACGGACGTAGGGACCTTTCATCCCGAAATAAAGTGCTGTTCCCGAGGAAATCAACAATAACGTTATTATGATAATAGATGGCGCCACGTGTCTTTCGAATCATGATTGAATTACATTAGAAAACTTTAGAGCTTAGTTTTTTTTTATTTTTTTATTTAAGCGTACATTACATTTTGTTAGTCTAAACTTCTAAAGTGTCGGTAGACCGGTTTTTCATCCTCCTAATTATCCTAACTAATATTATAAATGCGAAAGTAAGTTTGTTTGTTTGTTACGCTTTCACACTAAAACGGCACATGGGTAGACCATGACCTGGCAAAGGAGATAGGCTACTTATCATCCTGGATCGCAGACGAAGTCGCGGGCAACAACTCAGCTAGTAACCTTATAAACAAGTAAAAATTTAAGAATTTGCAAAAACAAGTGATAACGTAACTTTTGCTGACAATTGATTACTGAGGTCAGTTCAGTTTTACGTCATAGCAACATTTGCGTTGTTACTTAAATCTTATTTTTGCACCGTACATTACACTTTCTAGAAGTTTTGCTGAACTTTTCAGTCTTCGCGACTCATTACTCTGAAATGGGTCACAACCACAATATTTCTACATGTAGTATAATTTCTGAGTTCATTGCTCTGTTTATATGCGGAAATATATTCAAGTACTAAGTTTACTACAGATGGGTGGTGAAGTCCGTTAAATCCATATTGAAAATAGACAGAAATAAAATAGACAGAGACAGAGGGAGAGAGAAAGTCGCATAGACGGGGCATAACGCTTTTTCTTTACGTGACGATTTCTACCAGTCAACTCGTACCTACATAGTATTGGTAGAAGGGAATCACCATTACCTACCTCAAAAATAAAGATGATTGAAAAACAAAAAGATTTTAATTTTAATAGATGACTTTTTTCCTACACCAACCGGGGGTTGTCCTTGGGTGCACTTGCATAGTGCGAACAGGGATAATCGTCGGTTGTTGCCTCATTTCATTAAAAACCTCTAACGGGCCTCTGCGAGTTGGCTTCGGCCCCTCGTACGCCTTCCAGAGGTCCGGGACCCCATGGTACCCCATGTATTATTATCAGCATACGTTTTACAAAATTGTGGATACCTAATTGATTGATCACTATGAATCGGTTTTGGGAAAAGTTTTTTTGCCATTTGTGGCATTTCTAGCTCTCTAAACTCGGTTAATCCTATTTTGAAACTAGTGACTAGTAACGATGTAGTTAAACGTAACGTAAATTAGAACCATTTTAAAACTCAAAATACTCGTTCTGCATATATTATTTACTTAAGTTTTAAGACTTCATGTCTTTAGTCATGTTATTTTCTTTTCCCTTTTTAGCAACGGAACAATGATGACTCACACACTCCACCGTACGGCCGGCGTGGGTCAAGTTTTAAAAGCCAAATTTTTACGACGCTCATATTAAAAAGCCAGCTGTCATCACGAACTCATACAAAGCCAAAAAAATAGGTCATCGTCAGGAAATCACGATCTCACAACAATGGGAAAAAAGACTTAGTATGCACGTCCTTCTACATAGTTTCTCAATATCCCTTAACTATTCCGATTGTTAAGCACTTGGTAACAATGACAACCTATTTTATAATGGTGTAGGCCTACAACGTGCCTTAGCGACTCAGGCCGTTTGTCCACCGCCACCGTCAACGGAACGTCAACTAGAAAGAGATGACGGCGCCGAGGTAGCAATACATATATTTACTATGGCCGCATGTCGTCACGTTTGTAATCTCGTTTCTCGTTGACGTCCCGTTGACGATGGTGGTGGACAAACGCTGTCAGTGTTACTAGGCGCATATCATAATCATTATTCTGTAGCCTCGCGTCTATGCAAAGTTTGGAATCGACCTTAGATTCGCTTTTGCAAGGAGGCCCTCTTGAATATTAGTTATATAAATTGCCAAATTTTAGATTGAGGAAAGGGACTGTGTGTTTGTATGTAGATAATATATTAAACCTGAAACTTGATGTGAATGCAAACCTATCTTTTCGACTAAATGACGGACTCCAAGATAAGGCTAAAGTGTCTGCCAATAGTCGTCTTCTCTATTCTCTATACCTATGAAGTTAAGAGCGTTTACGCCGTACGGCATTTCATACAAACTTTCAAGCCGTTGTTTTTCGAAATGAATGAACCGATTTTAATGAAACTTCATACGCATAAGCATGATACAAAGGTCTAAAAAGTTTGCAGAGAACATTTTCGAAAAATTGTGTTACAGCCAAATTAGACCGATTTTAAAGTTTCCATAGAAACAGAGATTTCCAGTTATCTTTTTTTAAATAAGACATTTCGAAAATGTTCTCTGCTAACTTTTTAGACCTTTGTATACTGCTTGTGCGTATGAAGTTTCATTAAAATCGGTTCATTCATTTCGAAAAACAACGGCTTGAAAGTTTGTATGAAATGCCGTACGGCGTAAACGCTCTTAAATGGAAAGAAAGTAATCTGTTTTGAGGTACAAATTCATGAAATATGCTTGTAAATTAATTTTTCAAAACCCTTAACAGAACTAAAAATAATTGCCATGTGTGTCATTTGTTCTTCCCTAAAAGCCTCAACTAGTTCTTTGTTCAGAGCTCGAAATTAAAGAAGTCGTCGAAAAACTCACAAGCAAACCCAACAGCCGAACCTAACTTAAAGTAATAAGTAAACCAAGTGGTATCGTTGTATACAAATAATGGTCGGTTAATACTACGTATCTTGAATTGATCACGGAAGGGCCGCAAGGTTAACTTAACGTGTTGTAGTACGTCAGATTAACTGACAACGATCCCTTGTACCAAACTTACAGTTTGGTGCTGTTCGTGGTCTGAAAATAGCATAATCAGCCTATAATGTTCCCACAGCTGGGACACAGGTCTCTTCTATTCGAGAGGGAGTGGGCTATAATTTACCATGCGCGCCCAGTGCGGTTGGTAGATGTCACATACATATCTTCGAATATGTGGTTCTAGGACATGCCGGTTTCCTCACGATGTTTTTTCTTTACCGTTTTTGAGAGCAGTAGTGATTTTAAAATAATGTTTATAAACTGTTCCAGTCAGTAGAACAGCTTAGGTGCCGTTCGGTCAAGTGCCTTTGAAATCAGTGCTCTAAGTGGAATATCTCGGTGAAGGCGAATTCGGACAATTAAAGTTGTATCTGCGGTTACGGCTTTATAGTATGCTGACCTAGAAATATAAAAATATTTTATCGGCTGTTGCTATGGGACGACTTCGACGTGAGTTCATAACGTCATGGAATGTTAGAAAGTTGGGAAAGGCCGTTGATGTGTTAAGTTCTGGGCGCTTTATCTTCTTCAATGAGCTTTTTGTAAATTAATAAACGATTTTCGAAATGTCAAGTGTATAATATGTCAAAATCTGGATCAATTTATTTCAGGCCGATAAAATTTTAAAGGAAATTAAAAATTATTCTTTTAATGTGTAGGTATGGTCCGTGTCAAAATGTAGGCACCGGAAATGATAAGACTCGAGTATAAACAAATAGTGATAAATCTTCCTAGTTTGAAGAATAACGATAAAGACATTCGATTCGATGTATAATTACATTAATCTGTAATTACCAAAAATAAATCGTAAAATAATTGAAATCAGTCACTTGGCAACGTTTACAGTTAAGAAAATCGCAATAAAAATAATCCGGACTACTCAATCGAAATAAACATGATCTCGTAAAGTCCCTTGATATCTCAGCTCCCTAAAATACAGATAACATTGTTAAATTACTCGAGAATTTCTCTTATTCTTTACATTCGCAGACGTTATTAAAAACAAGCTTTTGTCCGCGTCTTCGCCCACGTTGATGTCGGAAACTATCCACGATCTCATCTCAGCGACAATCAATGCCAAAAACGTAGGGAAATTAGAAGTATTTTTGACAGATTGAATCTGAAAAATACTTATAATTTCCCTTTTGAAACAGTGAACGTTCTTAAAATTACGAGAATTGCCACTCAGGTTATAAAACTAGCTGTGTGCCAAATTTCATCCAAATCCGTTCAGCCGTTTTTGTGTCAATCCGGAACATACATCCAGACAAACGGATAAAAATTCTTCGTTAACTATTTTATTAGATATAGCCTGTCAACTGAAGCTATGTCATCGTATTTGAAGTTATTACTTTATTCTGGGGCTTACGTCAAGGCTTACTCATATTAGTGAAACTTCCTGGAGTATAAGTACCTACGAAGGTTGACTGATTTATGGAACTTCATGGGTGTAGGTCCTTTACATTTTCTTTGTGACCTATTTCGCTGGAGTGCGGGAAATTGACAACACTCCTGTGTGATGTGACAGAGTACTTATTTTGCTGTTTTAAGGGAGTGTCATTGTGTGCTTTGATGTGATATAAAGTCCGATACTTTGCAATAGGTAGGTATTCATAACATACCATCACGCCTCTAATCCCCGCAGGGTACGGCAGAGGTGTACCTATAGTACTACCACATTTCGCCAGTTATGAAATATATTTAAATTCCATGTATTATCTAGACTCCGGGCTGTTATTGAGAAACTCTTGATGTCTAAACCCAACTTGACACAGCCCGACTTGGGAATTCAACCCATGAGTATTGCTCTTTTTACTTTTGCGCATTCTATGTGAGCTACCATTTGCCAATGTGCCATTTGCCCAATGTGCCCTGGCGGCTGATAGTATGTCATGCTCACTAAAATGTCTCGCTGACGGTGGCGTGTGTTGGATCATTTAGCTCCCTTCAAAATGGTTGAGCTGAATGGTGCTGATCTATGCGTCATGTTCGTGAACGGGCGCCGTCAGTTGGGGCTGGTCATCAATTGGCTGCCTCGGCTTATTTTTTATTTTTTTGGATTGTTGTTTTGTTAAGTACTATTTGCTGTACTCTGGACGCTCTTAACACGTACGTCTTTTTTATTTTATTACATCGTTCTCACATATAATTATAAATTCAACATTAATGATGTAACTAATATTTTTGTAAAAATATAATTTAAAAGAGTGTCCATGGAGTTTCTTGCCCGTTCTTCTCCATAGGTACCTACGCTTTGGAATGGGCAACTAGCTTCATATTTTCTGACTGACCGACTTCTTGACAATTCAAAAGTGCCTGTAAATGGTTTGATTGAAATAAATGCTTGAGTTTGAGCTCAACAGCGGTCGCGACCACTAGACCAACGAGCCAGGAAGTATGTCCAATATTATTATTATCATCAGCTATTTCGGTTGTAGTGCAGCCTTAGGGGCACTATGGCGCGAGGACTTAGAAAATTATTAGTTTTTATTTTTTCTGAAATGTCCCTATTTTTGAAAAAGGCGACTACATGACCTAAAGCGCGGTCACTATCGGACTGCATAGAAAAGAAAGAGATGCGCTATGACACAACGCTGGTAATTTATTGCAAAATATGAAACAATCATCTATTGTTGATCTATCAAACACCAAACAAATAAAAACCGTATAATAAAATTCGGGGAATTAAATTGTCTTTCATATGGTGAAAGTTTTATGAAAATACACCCGATAGTGTTTGCGTGATTATCGTTTTTATGTCCGCGGTAGCCATTAGTTTACAAATTATATACACTATGTTAAAAAAATATAATTGCAAATATTCACATATCAAATTACGAAGCAAATGGTCTAGTATAACATTTATTTTTTTCAAAGAAATCAGTCCGGTCGATTAGACGTGATGTTGAATTTAAAATCATTAGAAGTCGTATATCTGCGCCTGGGACTACATGACCTAAAGCGCGGTCAATCATCTATTTACAAACTACTTAATAATAAATAATCCATCACTGAATGCAGTTTGGCATTAGCAATTTAATGGTATATTTTTAATTATTATTAAAATTGTTAATGAAGGGATAAACTGCTTTAAAGACATGTCAGAGGTGTATTTGAAGATTTTTTTGATGCATTAATGTATGTTTAATTATGATTTGAGTTCCATCACTGTTTTAAAATAAGACTTGAAAATATGCCTAATATTTTTTTGGTCAAAACTCTTTTTTAAAAACTAACTTTTTGACCATTTTAATCGCCACCAAACTATATGTTAATTATTAAACAATTTGCTATTAAACGCGATCCTGACAAACCTCAACATCCAAGAAAAAAATATTAAACAACAACGTTTTTACTGCCTCAGCCCTCTTCAGTTACCAATAAACAATGCCGTCTTTCACAACATCATAAAAATAAATTTGAAACAAATTCAGCCATTAAAGCGAAATATATTACCCCGGAAATATTCACAACAACAGTAACAGTAGCTCCACCTACTCGGCTATATACATAAATACATATGGATATCAACTTGCTTATATTTGTTAATGCGTAACAACAGAACTTTAGAAAATGGCCTTGGTTGTTGCTTGGTCAGCTATAGAAACGTGAAATTGATGATGCCATACTGACCTAAGGGAATAAGTGCCAGCCGAAAAAAAGCGGCGTAAATCATTTGGAAACTACAACAGTTGTAATGTGGTGTGGAAAATGGGCACAATGAAAAATGTTTACACTATAGTCCCAGTTACGAGAAACTATACATTTTGTAAATAAAGAACTTCTACTGTTACGTACCTATCGACAATTTAATCAACAACAAATAATTACAAATTCAATCAACTCAAAGTAACATAGGTACGTGTAATACGAAACTAACGAGCGATTTCACTTACATAATCTTGACACAGGCATCCTCTCTGTGAGAAGGAGTGGGCCGTAATCCACCACGCGGGCCCAGCACGGGTTCGTAAATGTCACATGTCTTTGAATTTTTGGTTCCAGGATATACTGGTTTCCTCACGATGTTTTTTCCTTCACTGTTTTGAGAACAGTGGTGATGAAATAATTAATTAATTAATAGCGAACTTTAGACTTGAATCTCATTGTAAAAAAAATGACACGATAACCAGAACGGAGTACACTTCTTCGACTTTAAACACTATAGGTAGGTACTTCTGCGCTGTCATCCTCTACATAAGTCTCTCAACTGGCCACAGAGCAGCTCGTAAAACACAGATGCGACTTAGATAAAGTGTTGAGCTCTCACCGTGATGGCCGCCACTTAATCAAGAGCTTCTGCATTACTTTGCAGCGACACTGCAGGGCTTGGTAATAGTTTTAACTGTATATACCAAAGCTGCAAGATAGGATGACTGATTGAAATGGTTTTGGTGAAATGCTTTGAAAAATGGGAAATTATTGGGTTTAGATAGTTTGTTCGAATATTTTGGAAAATCTGGTAAAAATACTAAAAGGTAGGTTAGAATCATAAATCTTACCGAAAGCCAAAAAATAATGAGGTGACCTACCTGTCTATCGTGTAGGCAGTTAAAAAAGATTTTTTATACATTGAGGGGGAAATCTTTTGGGGGCTTTACACAAGTGACTAGGTATAGTCAGACTATCTAAATGGCAATTCGGCTAGGCTGCAGGTGACTAAAATCGCAAGTTCCAAAGTAGAGTATGTTTCGACATTTGTCGTGCGACGACAGGTCGCATGCGGCGGGTAACTAAAATCGACCGTGAAAATGAACTATTCTCCGACTTTTAATTAGCTGCTGTAAAATGACACTTCTTAAGAACTCAATTCGGACTGCGTTTAGAGATAAGCATGTCAAAAAAGTTTCGTTTGTTACACTATTTTATAATATAAAAATGAGAGAGATTTGGTTGATGGCCGCGAAAAAACAAAAAGATGCTAATTTCAGTCATTTAAGTAACACATAAGCTGTCACTTTACTGCAGCTAATTAAAAGTCCGACTATAGTCACCTGCGATTTTTATCGACCAGTGTAAATGAGGTGGCGATTCGGCTTCTGAGGTGACTTCGTAAGCGACCAGACGCAGCCCAGTCCAATCCCCCATAATCAAGCAAAATCAGAGGGTAACTCTTATCAGATAATAAAGAATGTTACTAGATCCATAACTATCAGGGTGGATATTGTGGATAACGCTGCTAATGATGATAACCAAATCGAAAGTCATCGATAGAAAGATCGATGTTAGATCACATCAATTTGAACATCAAACATCCAAATTTCGGGTGTCAATTAAAATTTTCGCAATTTAATTACTATCATAACGATCAATCTGTATGTTGTTTTGCGGCATGCCGCGAAATCTAAGATACAGAATCTAGATACGATCATATGACTGATACTATATTTATCTATGATATTATCAGACATAAGGTGACCGTCTACGCAATATTCAAACCAGACTAGCCTTGAGTTGATCTTCCATTTTTATTCGCCAATCCGCGTCATTAGCATGACGGTCTTCCAAAATCCGCGACTTGACGAAGAATTTACAATTTTATACAGCAATAAATCAAACATTACGATGCCTGAACACTGCCTACTAAATGTCGTAGGAAACTCGCGAAATAAAATATATACACATGTTATAAAAATGAATCAGCAGTAAAAGTGTTCCTCTACTGACCCAATATAACAGCTGATCACGTCATTGTCTAACAGGAATAGCACCTGTGTTATGTTGTAGGCGAGTGCGAAAAAATACTTTTTATAAAATGTCTAAGTAATGTGATTTCGTTAAGGGCTAAGTTCGATAAGAAAAGAAATAAAATACCTACCGCGTTTTTATTCAATATTATGTAATTGCGACACTTTCATAAAAACCTTGTAAAGATACTTTCTTATTTCAAAGGAAATTACAAAGCAATACGTATCGCAGACAATTAAAACATGAACGTCGCGTTCGTAACAAATACACACAAATGACACTGTTAGAAGTAATAAGCTTTCTCTTCAACTATTTTTTATGTGACTAACCATGTAATTAATAGAAAACACTTTATGTGGTGTTACTATGAAAGTTAGAGAAATACTTAATGTTAATTGAATATCAATGACAAACTATTTGTGAAATCCATGAAAGTATAAACATTAAATCTATACAATACAAATAAATAAAATTTAAGTGTCTGTTTGTAATGTCAAAATAGAAGCTTTTTACTTAATGCCTATGAAATTATATACAGTACTTAAGCATAACAAAAAAAAAAAACATTTTTAAAATCTTTGTCTGTCTGTCTGTGTGTTTGTTCCGTCTAATCTCCGAAACGACTGGACCGATTTTGGCGGCACTTTAACGGGCAGTCTGGCAGATAGCTGATGTTATAAGAAGTTATTTAGGCTTAATTTAATTTTACAAAATAATTTGAATTCTGCATTTTAAAAAAACCCATGAAATCTGGCGGGCGAACGAAGTCGCAGTCACAGCTAGTCATTTATGTAATGCAACTGCTGCTTATGTTCTAGCATCCAATCTTCTGAAGCATGAAAACAATTACAATATTAGTCTTGAGTGACTATCCAATATATTGGAAAGATTATCTGCCTGTTAATGACTGCGGCACATTCAATATAATTGAGTTTGAAATTTTATCGTTCGTTTGGCAACATCAGAATAGTTTTATACGATACGATATTCGTGAACGGATAGTCTAATATTAATATAGGAAGCGATGGTTCCAAGGCCAAAGGGCGACGCATTTGAATCTAGACAGAGCAATATACAGGCCTCCGTTCGGTGAGTGGGAGTGGGCCGTAAGCCCGTAATGTGGATTACACGCGGGCCTAGTGAGGTTCAGATGTCACATGTCTTCGATTTTTTGTCAGGTTGTTTTCATTCACCGTTTCGAGAGCAGTGGTGATGATATAATTTCCACAAAGTAAAGCACCTGCTTGACCACTGGGCAAAAATCTTCACACAATAGGTGCATGAAGATGGACGGCGCCGCCGAAGCCGGCCCCGAAACAGATGGCGTGATGACCTGGCCGCGTACCGCGAGGGCTGGTTCGTGGTGGCGCGGGAAAAGAGTTCCTGGAAGGATTTAGGAGAGGTCTTTGCCCAACAGTGAATATATGTATAAGATAAAAAAAACTAAAATGCCGTTTTGGAAAGTTTTGGCAGAAATGTGTAAATTCTACGACAAAAATACCTACCTCGTAAAAGATTGTACTTGGGCAATAAACAAGAGTACTTAATCATATATTTTTCCTAACACCATGGCCTTATAGATGATTCAGAGAGAAGTGGCCTTACAATCTTTTTACTGTAAATACTCTTACTTTTCTATTTTAATTCAATGTCAGACAACTCCTTCCTAATTGGCATCATTATCTCAAATAATGAAGTTTTCCTAGAACCTAGCCATTGTACCAAAGAAATCGCGAATTTAATTAACTACAACAACTTTTCCGTAATTATTCAAGAATAAACACAGGAAATCTACATAGAAAAAACAATAAAATAAAACATATTCCATGGGAAGAAAGAAGTCATAAAAAATTCCTGAGACGAAGAAACAATAATTAAAAATCTCTGAGAACAAAGTTAAATCAAACATTAAGTACAAGTGCCCGTGTACACTGAATTGACGACAGTACCTACTATAAGAAATCATGAGTCCCTGACCCAATTTTTATCTCAGCAGACGTTATCTGTGTATTACCTAAACATTTTTGTAAAACCGCGTACACGCACTGTTTAGCTAAAAGTCAAAATATTTTTGTTCCCGCGGTTCAGGAAATTTCTAATCTTAGATTGCTGTAACTATGGTGGGAGGCATACAGCTATGAATTATATAGTTGGGTCAGAGTAGGTACGTTTTAAATTAACTGCACATGCTGTATCTATTATTTCAGCAGCTAGGAAAAGAATGGTAGATTTAGGTACCTACTTACCTACTGTGTGAAACTCGGGAGAGGCAGGAAGCCTAGAATAGACTGAATGATTGCGATTTCAAAAGAGGGATGAGGTTTTGTGTTCCATTAGTTTATTTAATATAGTTAATGCATCGATTTTTCGGAAATTTCTCAGCCTTAGTTCGTAATTATTTTTATATTTAGCAAAGGAAGCCCGCGAATTAGTCCCAAAATCATTGACATGTTGTCGTTTTAATTTCTTTGAGAACTGTACCTCCATGCTAAGATAATAATTACAGGTATTTTTATTACACACTTCCCGTTCGATGAAGTAAGTACTTAACATCTTTGAGGAGGCCCATGTGAACGGAAAGCATCAAAACATAATAATGTCATCAAATTTGGTTGACATGATTATGATATTTCCCGGTATAAGAAGTTCTTATCTTGCACCGGACGAGAAACAACTGATATCAACTCATACACCGTTTTACTTTCTGTTTCATTATTATCAGTATGGGAAAAAACTATGGGATTTTTGTATTATAATATGTATTATATTTTTTACGTTATATTTGTGTATGTCACTTTAGATTCTACTCGGGCGTGACAAACACGTAATAGTTGACGATCTGACATGGTATTGACACTTTGATGACCTTTGACATTTTTATAACTTTAAATCATAAAATAGAATAAAAAATTGTAGGGGTTTTCGGAAGAACTTAACAACTTAACTGTAAGGATAAAAAAATGCTTTGAGTTGAGTTTGAAGAGAAAAAGTAGAATAATAAAATGTTAATATGTTTGGAGCACTATGCTTCAAACATGCATAATCAGCCTATAGTGTTCCCACTGCTGGGACACAGGCCTCCTCTCTTCGCGAGAGAGTGGGCAGTAATCTACCACGCGGGCCCAGTGCGGGTTGATATACTAGAGGTTATCATATACCTACATACTTTCTCTTCTATTATTTTTCCAGCAATTAAAAGGTCAGAGTATTAAGATAAACAGTAATGAGACCATATGATAGATGATAAGAGCGACATAGATGACACAGATCGAGAATATTTCTCAATATCTCTAAAAATACATACAAGTCGTGGACTTTAGTTTTACGACCTGGAACGTTGTGTTATAAACTTTGTTATAAACAATAATAAACATGTGGGTCACGTCCGATTGTATAGCATGTACTATACATATGTATATTTGTGCTCTATGAAGTATTTCCGCAGTTTAGTACTTAGCAAAATATTTGAGTATCGTAGGCATCTTTACTTCCTTATTAGATACAGAGAAGTTGTTACCACAATGACACTAGTCGAGTGTCAGTTGCCATGGAAACGGCTTCTCTGTGTTAGTATTCCTTTAGAATAAACTTACCTCGGTTGTTACAAGAGGCCACAAATTCTAACACTTAAAATAAATAGATACCCATACCTATTCCTCCTACTACTTATTTGATAGGTAACGAAAAAAACATACTCTGTAATTACATAAATTACAAAAAACACACAAAAATAAATTGGTTTGTCAAGTTTATTATTCATTTCCATATATTATATTTTATGTGTCTTGCCCATTAGTTCGTACATAGTTACTGCCAAATAAATTATTTTTATACAATCAAAGCTAACATAAAATATTCTAAATATTCTCATAGATATGGTGCCTTAATAAATACTCAGACCATTTTTCATAATAATAGTAAAAATAACTTAATAACTACATAATATGTGCTAGTCTTAAATTCGCATAAATTGCTGTACGCGCACCGCCTACTGGCGTCGTTTGATCTGCCTAGCTTGTTTTATAACACGCACTTTACTGGACCGATATAAGATCGTGCTTCCGTCGTTTTTCTTGAAAAATCTCTTTTATTATCGTTCTACTAATTGAAATTGCCCCGGATTCAGGTCAAGCGCATACTGATGAAGAAATTTTCTGTAACTATCCCGGGATTTATTTATTGATCCGTTGTTAAAATAATTTATTTGCAAATCGCCGGTTTGCGCTCTTTTCATAATAATTCTGCTACATATATCAAGCAAATAAATTAATTTTAAACGAACTCCCACTCCCAGTGCGTTTAAAAACAAATTTATTTGCTCATTATTTCAGCAAAAATAGCTTGTCATAATTAAACGAATAAAATGGGTCTTTTGTGTATTTTTTTAAAACTAACTTTTACAGCTTCGAATAAAACTAAATTATATTTCCTTTATTTGACGACCCAAGTATAATTATAAAACCTAGGTATATCAAAATGTTATTGTATAAAGTTAATGATGACAGAAATTCTTAAGAAAACCCAATTTATCACACATGCCTGCTACATAAATCGCACGTAAACGCCGAAACAGTTTCATTTGAAAACGAATTCCACTATTTACGTATCATTTTATTATGTTGGCACATTGCGTTGTCTGTCCATCCGTATTTAGCGATATCGACATTGTATGATGACGCATTAAAGTGGGCGTGTATGTGGGAACATCGATAAAACCCATTTAAAGACAATAAGGAAGTGAACGCCTGCGCACATCACTAGTTACTTATGGCGGGGTCTACCAGACCGAATCTTGAGGCTTGACATCTCTATTCACGATTTGCCTTGCGGCGGGCGTAAGAAAAGTGTGAGGTAAAATAATACGGTATAAAACACGGGATTACTGTGTGATTGTATGTTGAAATATAGTTTTTTTATTGTTTCATTTTAACCCCTACTTCCAACTAATAATATAAACGCGAAATTTTGTGAGGATGGATGGATGTTTGTTTCTTTTTCTCGCAAAAACTACAGTTAAGATGAAATTTGGCACGCATAGTTTATGACCAGGATTAACACATAGGATAATGAATATGTTATATTTTTATCCCGATCGAAACATATGCGGGTGAAATTGCGGGTCGCTGCTAGTTATTTAATTTTTTTTGTACAATGTTCTAGTACGTTAATCGAAAATACCGTGCCATACGAGATCTATATTATGTCTAAGACTTTGGGTTAATGCTGTGTATGTGATTAGTTGGTAAGCCTTTATATAACTAAACAAATGTCCACCTTGAGGAAAAACTAGCACGATCGTCTCGAAAAAATAGACCCTACGAATATTTTTTTTTTTGCATTTTAAATAAGCATCGCTTTCCATCAGGCGTGATCGCGGTCAACAGCAGGCCCATTCGGTTTTTTTTTTTTGTAAATTAGATATCTAAGTAGTTGGTACCTACAGTCCGATTCAAACTTTATGGCGGCTCAGAACATGAGGCGAGTCGCTGCGCAGTAACAAATTGTCGTGTCAGAGGGGGTGAGGGGTGAGGTACTGCGCAGCGAGTATAAAATTTGAATCGGGCTGTACCCTTAAAATGGAGTACCTAAATAATTTTAATAAAAACACATTATCACTGTGAGTTCCATTAAAAAGCAATAATAAATCTAATTGACAAAGTAAAATCAAAATCGTTTATTTGCATAAAATGTGGTAGGTAGCTACAAAAGATGAAATGTAAAATTGTAGTGCAAATACACATTTCGCCATCTAATGATGGCATGCAAATATTTAATGCATGAAGTAGGTATAAAGATAAAAGATACTGTGAAAGTAGATAGGCTTTATTAAAAGCCTTACAAACTATACACATTTATAAAAGCAACGCAAACATGAACCTAAACAAAATAAACAGAGTTCACAAAACTCGCTTGACCTTACTTAGCGCCATTTTGTTTTTCATTTACGCATCCCTCTTGCAGTAATGCAATATTTTTCTCTCTATGAAAAACATATTTGGTCCCCCGAGATAAGGTTTGCCAAAAACGAAATACATCTAAATGGCTCTACAGGGCCTATAAATGGTTCGCTGGTCCCTTTTTATCAAACCCTTGAATATTTTCGAGAAATCGACATAGTAATACAAATAGGAGTATTGATATGAAGGATCAAAATACTATTAGTAGGGGGTAAAGGGGTGTTTCAAAACAATGGGCTCTGGGTTTTAAATTAACTCGCGCGTCCTTTGTTTTTGAAATATTTCATAACGGGATTTTTTTTTTACTTTTCAAAGCGCCGGCTTCGGACAGCTTCGGAATAGCCCCGGTTAATATGCATTTTGTTTTTATTAATCAGTAAACTGCCTACCGTCATCATCGGCCTAGCCTTTTCCCAACTATGTTGAAGTCGGCTTCCATTCTAATCAGATGCAGCTGAATACCATTATTTTACTAGAGGACAGGGTGTTGTGGCGCAGCATGGGAGAGGTCTATGTCCAGCACTAGACTGCGATAGGCTGAGTTGATTTTATGATTGACTGCCTAGTGGATATTGCCAACCGAGACACGCACTACTAAGGCGACTGCGACGCGATGGCGATTTCGTGAAAATAAACTCATATTAAACATAATGTCGGTGGCCGAACTGCAGAAACGACAAGCGACATTTATTTGTTCATATCATAGCCGCCGCGTCACTCCGTACCAGTGCGGCCCTGGCCTCAAAAAGATAAAACTAGTAGGTTCAAAATGTACTGAAATATTTACCAACAAACGAAAATAACCTGCAACCCCTTTATTAGATGACAAACTGCGATGCCCTTCAAAATGGACCGCCTGCGCCCCGTGCGTGAGCAAAGTTCAACCCACGAACTTACCAAATAGTTTTATCATATTCCCTAGACAACAGTAACACCAACAACAACGTTGCCCTCTAGAATAACAATATATTTTGCTATAAATTGTTTTATAATGTTTAAATACACTTTTGAAAATTATTTGGTATACCCCTAACAGCAAATAATTGTACCCCACTTGGGAGTTGGTACAGTCATCGACACTATGTAGCTTGTACTGTAAGTACACCTTTGTTTAACCTTCGAAGGCCAAGGTCGTAAAGGTTATGGTATTTAATTAATATTTAGAACTATAACATTGTTACTTTTTTAATCCGAAATGTTTTGATGTGCCTGAAAATTCCATCTAAATAGGTTCAGTAGTTTTTTTTAGCATGGACGCAATACTAAGGGGCCTATTTAATAAAACTGACAGATGACAGTCTGACATTCTGTCTTACATTTTCTGCTTGATAAAACAGCATTTATCGTGAAAACGTGACAATTTTTGTCAGTTATGTTAAATATGGCCTTGCTTGTCAATGGAACTACAGTAGTCTTCCTTATGTCACAAAAATACAAATATCGCACAACTTTCGAGTTCCTATTGGTATTCCGGACGACAATCTCCATTCGAAAGTGAATACGTAAGTCTAAACTAGTGTAGAGCTTTTTGCAACTGAATTGATTCATTGATAGAATTTACAGCATTACATAAACAGAAACAATTTCCCTATAATTAAACTGTAAACTAAAAGAGAGCATCAAAGCTTGCCTCTGCATCGCTGTAGACTGGCACCCTAATTTCGTAATACTATCAATCACAATTTGAATCATTTTGAAAGAAATTGCTAATCCATTGCTTCATCTGTTTGAAAAATTCGTCTGCTATACAACGTAAATAACACAATGAATGTTGCTGAACTGTCAAAATGACACCCATACCTACTGTTAGTGTGTTTCGCAATTATCCCGCAGTTTTCATCATCATCATCTGCCTAGCCTTTTCCCAACTAAATATGTTGAGGAGTCCCAATATGTAATGGATACTCACCCAACCACCGACTGACCTCTGCAAGCATAGCTATACTTACCGAGCCGCACGGGTCGCAACAGTTCTTATTTATATATATATTACCACGAGCCCCTTTAAAGTTTAGTTAGGTTCAAAAAATTAATAGCTGAGCCTTTTTTTGGAGCAGTTGTGAAGGAAAACGTAAGGAAACCGGCATATCCTAGAACTAAAAATTCGAAGAATGTGACATCTACCAACCCGCACTGGGCCGCGTGGTGAATTACAACCTCACTCCCTCTCACAAAGATGAGACCTGTCGCCTAGCAGTGCGAACATTATAGGCTGATTATGGAGCCTTTAAGCCAATCAGCAGGCGTAATGATTTTGATGAATTTCCTTGTTATCGTCTATGCACCCTCAAGTCACAACCACTTAAAACTCCAGAAGTTTGTGAACAAATCTCGAATTCCATTAAAATGTACGTAACACGGTGAGGGGAAAACTTAATTACTTTAAACTCATAACGACACCACTAATCTTAATTCACAATGACTCGACATACGCGCTTCCCGATAAAGTTGGGGACACATTTGTCACAGTCGACGCGGGAGTTGTTGGTCGTTTCTTGATATTGCGTAGGTGCTTCTCATTTTCCTTTCGTACGCTAGACTAAGGCTGCGTTTCCACCAGAGATGTGCGAGGATGCGTAGCGAGATGTGTGTGAAACAAACCAATAGCATCGCTTTATTTTCATAGCTTGAACTAAGTTAGCGTTGTTATTGGTTAGTTTTACACACATTCCTCGCTACGCATCCTCACTCATCTCTGGTGGAAACGCAGCCTTAGGCTTGTCTGCAAGCCACCCATATTTATTTACTCGTGATCTAGAAATCTGCCAGGTTTATTGCATAGTCAATGTTCCCACTGCTGGGACACAGGGCGCCTCTCGGTGAGGGAGGGAGTGGGTCGTAATCCACCACACTGGCCCAGTGAGGGTTGGTAGATGTCACATGTCGAATTTCTGGTTCTAGAACATTCCGGTTTCCTCATGATGTTTTCCTTTACCATTTTCAGAGCAGTGGTGATGAAATAATTCACACAAAGCAAAGCACCTGTCTGGGTTCGAACCTACGACCTACAACTCGCGGCTGTTACCACTCTGCCACCACTGCTCTAGAGCTTTTCGCCACTGGTTTCTTGCCTAGCAGGAAATATAGACTCCGACGAAGAGATTCTTTCTTTAGTGGTGTATATGTATAAGTACATATGTATAAAAAAATGCGTTTATATTCACCATTTGACAGTTCGGTTTTCGACCTTTGGGTCGGCCAATGATGACAGGGTTTGAGTGAATTAAATAGCGTAAGTAATTCCACACTCCCGAAATGAATCCGATAAAATACAGCCGGTCGATTCTGCTAGAATCTCACCGTGAGAAGTTAGGTGAAGTGAGCTGTCATTCCATCTGATGCTATAGGGATTGATACTAATGACAGCTCACTTTAAGCGCACTTCACCCGAGTTATCACGGTGAGATTTTTACAGAATAGCACTACAGATAGGCGTGGAATCCGTCGAGGTTGTGTTACATGTCTGTTCCCGCAGACGCAGCTATTCGCGATTAATTCTAGCTCTTTTAAATTCTATTCATGCGTTACGCAATATCTCTATTCGATATTACAACCCCAAGGTTTTTCCGTTTCGCTCACGTAGCGGGCCCCTAATCCGCGTGGCGTGAAGATATTTTCGCGACGTTATGTGTGGCCATTAGCACAGAGAACAAAGTCAAAGTGAAAAATTAAAAATTCTAAAAATTAAAATATTTTTAGAATTTTTAATGTTAGCTACGACTTTATGTCTTGTGACCCTTTAACGTTGAGAGAAAGATGGTCTATATTTAGGTAGGTATAGCGATTATTTCGAAAACACGTTTTATTAATTGTGTGTTAACAAGTTAATATTCAGACATCAATAGATTCCTAAAGTTATGTAATGAAGTTTGTAGTTACTTGTGTAAATCTTATAGTTATTTATCCTTGTAGTTTTATAACACGCTTTGAGCTTGAGCCTTTCCTGACTTTACCATATTTAAACGCGAACACCTACATTTCATACTCCGCTCAGGATCAGACGCTTCACTCGAGTGAATTTTCATTATTATTTCATTCCTCTTTCACAAGACACCTATAAAATTTGATAAGAAGGCATGAATGTTCACCTGCTCCTTTCATTTCATGATCATTCGATAGGCGAGTACCGAAATCCAACATCGATAGATCGGTTCACTAATGAATTCTTTTTTCAGTTTTAAATCATTTTGTATTTAGACGTTTCACCCCGAGCAAAAGATGCCGAATAAACGACAAACTGAAAAAAAAAGTGAAGCGTAAGTATTATAGGTACACTCAGCTCATCCGCCCCGTTAATTTCAAAGCCGTACTTAAACAAGGAATCGATTCAGCCATAAATCGGCAGCCATGACGACACGACATGAATAATATTATAACTCGTATTTATTGAGGATTAGCCCACCGCTGGGACTGCGAGAAATATGCTGTGTGGGACTTTTTTATTTCTTAATTTATAACACCTAGATGTCAGGGGAAAGTTATTTGGTTGAAGTCGTTAACTTATAGTTATTTGCATGTTTTATGGGTAACAAAACCGGTAACTTGGCTCCATATTTGCAGTTCTTTTAAGCAAGAAGAGGGCTATAATAAAAATTAATAGAGCCCTCTTCTCTTATGCAAAGAATCCTATTTCAAACCTAACGTAAAATTCCAGTTGGAATTTCTTGAAAAATTTTAAATGGATCAACATTTTATATAAACAAACTTAGTCAATTTCGTCATACATTTAACCAATATCACTGCTACACGGGGCGTCTGACAGCAAGTTTTAGTTTTCGTAACTGTTAGCTTTTTAAAGTTCGATCAAACGTATACCTACCTACCCAAACACATTCAAGAATTACGGTTAAACCCTTCGTACCGGAACGTGGATCCACGCGAGATACAATGGCTTTTTAAGGCCTGAGTTCACCAACATTCTAACCATCGGTTAGGTATTTAAACAGTTGATTTATGTCAAATTTCCTAAGGAAATCAACTGTTTAAATACCTAACCGATGGTTAGAATGTTGGTGAACTCAGGCCTTACTGTTTCTGTAATTACGGCATTCAACCGGTTAATAGAAAATTATCTCTAAATTATCTCCTAAAATCCAGTATCTAGTTTATTTATACAATCAATAATAACGCTTCGAGTTCTAGGCATAGATAACACCGCCTCGATGACAGCTATTCGATTAATTAAGCCGATTTAAGTCTTATCGGAGCCCAGTAACAAATCATCCAAATCTAGGATAATTCATGTCTAGACGAAAAATGTTGTCTACCTAATCGATCAGATCTTTTACAACTTATTTTTTTATGTTTAAGACCAGCGATATTCTTAGGGCACCTGGAAAGTTGGAGACTAAACAAAATCTATTTAGTTTTTAATGTATGTACAAAATATTTAGTATTGTTAAAGAAAAAGAGTTGCTAAAGTTACGACAAACAAAGGTGAAACTAAAATGTGCAAACAAACAACTATTCGTAAAGTTCAAAGCTCGCAAATGATTTACAGTGGCCCTTATAAATCTTCTCTATTTTCAGGGACTTAGCTTTCGATCCTGGCTTATAAGACTAAGAGTCACTGTGGTTACTAAAATTTATATTTTAACTTGTAACAAACTATGAACAAAGAAAAACAACACGAAAAAAAAATGGTAAACTATTTTACTTCAGAAGGCCAATTCAAACTATCAAAATCTTGTCGCAAACTCACCTCAGCGACAATCAATGTCAAAAATGACAGTATTTTGGATGAATAGAGATAGATTAGAATGCGAAGAAAGTACATTCTGCAATTAGGGTGGAAAGTGGTCAACGGCTAACTTTGTCAAGTGCGCAGAAAATCAGTTTCCACCAACCCTTTTCCTTTAAGAATACAGAACGTCTTCCTTTTATTACTTATATAGGCAGATGTCACACCCCATGCGCTTCGACTCTCAAAGGAGGCATTTCACGACCAAAGTCGAGGAACTTTCACCCGCCAAGAGACATGTTTACACCAGCAAGACGCTTGCAGAATACATTAAAATCGCTAGGTGCATGTAGGTTTTTTTCTGTATTCAAGTATTCATTTTGACAAACACAAATCTTACACATATAGAATTTAAAAAAAAAGAAGAAAGTTAGAATCTTTCAGAAGATTCAGTTCCTTATTGAAAAGAAAAATATACACAAACACCCAAGCAACAATCGCTTAGCCATGTTGTCACATCGGCCCACATAAACCTAACACATGCGACTGACAGAAGTGAAATGTAATATATTTATTTTATTATTAATATACGCACAGTAAAGTAGATACAGATATGATATAACAATTACTAAGTACAAAGGTAAAGGTTATTTCTTTAAGAAAATCTTCCAGCAGATAACCTTGTAACTGATTGGTCCCCCTTGCATCCTCTTCACATAATTTCTTCACCTTCATTTATACTCATAAGCAGTAGCTATATGCTTTCTTTGCTTTGACCCTTCACTTTTACTTGTCCGAAAAAACTCCTCCATCAAAAATCGGTTCATCATATTTGCCAACGTCCAATCTCTTGTAAGTATTCCTTTGTTGTCTTCTACGATACGTTGGAACATAGTCCTTTCTCTCCCATGTCCTTCTATGAACTTTCAGTTATTTCCTTTGTTTTTTTTTCTAGGACATCCCGAACCTCTTTGCTATGACCTCCAACTTTCACCCTTCTTAAAATGATTTTCTTCCCCAACAAAATCCAATTCAAAATTACTACATCATCAGCAACATCTACAGCATCCTTATAACAGCGTCCTCAGACGGTCAGTGACCCCCAACCTGTGGCTGCAAATGATCGCAACACTACACTGGGAGATATGATACTGCCATACTCTTTGTTGTCTGGGATCACATTGGTGTTACTACGGACCTTGGAGCCGGTGGTAACACGACTCGAAGTCGTTTTCGAGTGATATTGAGGTTTAGTTGATCGTGTTTTGTTTTAGTTTGTGGGTGGTCCTGAAATTGTGTTGTGTGAAGTGTGTTAGCGGCTTGTCATAATACAAGGTTCACTCTGTATTCGTAAACAATTTATGATGCATATACTTGTACCCTAGTTGCGTAATACGCTTTCAATTACAACCGGAGAGGGTATTCCTAATCCATAGCTACATAGGTTTGGAAAATTTGTCTGCTCAGCAACATAAATAACGCAATTAAAGTGGCTGAACTGTCAAAATAAAAGGCATATCGGTCAATTGTCCCGCTGGATGACAGTGACTGACGTACGGTCATATTTGTCCTTCGATGCGTTTGCAAAGTGGCCGAAAAGGTTCATTCTGATTACACATTTTCAGGTTACATTCTTGGAACTTAAAAAATGGATGTAGTCGTACCTACCTCGTTATTCACAATCAAAGAAATAGTACGTCAAATGTCAAGAAATTTTAAAAACTACACGCTTCTTTAATTTCGGAAGAACACTCATGATCCGTCAACTCCAGAACGTTGTCAAACTTCTTGTAGTTCATTCATACCATTTAAAGTACTATTGAATAAAGCATCCCCTCGTCCAAAAGAACGCATACAGATCATGGCGGCAAAAAAATAAATAAATGAAAAACAGAAGAATTTCCATCAACACAAAACAATGGTAAGGAATTTTCATTTGGTGGTAGTATGTAAATTATTTTTCTTTTTAAATATTAAAACGGTCTTCGATTGGACGCTACGTTTGTTCATAATAGCACTTATTTATTCTATAGAGATGTCTGCTGCACGTTTTGTGTTCTTTGAATTTTCTTGGTTTGATTATTTTAAAATTCTGTTTCTGATTATATTTCTAGTACAGTTGCATCTGCTGTTTCATTATGATTTAAAAACGAAAACTACAGAAGTACAGAGGTACCCATATGTCACCCACATTTCACCGGATATGTTTAAAAGTCTCACGTAACATTGACGACCCTATTGCCATCAACCGGGCACATACCTATAATACTAGATTCTTATAAATTTGCGATACAACCTTCAAGATCTAGCAAGCTATCAAATAAACGAATATTAACAATAATAAATTTCCACTCGAAGCTGCCTAACGAACTGCTATTAAAGCCATAAAATTGTCTTCTACTTAAAGCTCTTTTCATTCCCTCGACATAAAGAGTATAACATCCCCGAGCAATTATTCGCATACTAGACTAAACTAACTAAGTACTGCACCACATTATTCGACCCTCTGCACAAGGATAATATTCCTGAAACTTTTCACATTGGTTCCGAAGTCCCGACATTTTGACCCTCCCACAGTCATATTAGGAAAATCGTAAAAAAGTTACAAAAAATTTCTTACTTTGTCGGATGTGTCGCGGTGAAATTATATTTTTCCCAAAGTTTTGTTTGATATGTAATTTATTATTCAAATTGAAGTTTTTTTTTCGAGAATTCTGTCGAATCGCTTCGTTTATCGTGTGTAAATAAAAGGTTTTGTTGAAATAGTTTTGTGTTTTCATTTCTTGAAAATGGTTGCGCTGATATAATTAACTACATAACGTGTTACTTATACCTACATTAATTATTATTTACACTGTCTGTACACTTGGAAACCACATTTGGTTTAGGTTTAATTAATATTCAGTGTCAAAAAATAACAAAGCGTCATATTCATACGTAGCCGCCATCTTGAAAAGTTGTTTAGCTTTCAAAATAGCGCGCGAAATAGATGTTTACGTTTGTAAACGTCCATTTCGCGCGCAAATTGTAGACTACACAGATTTCATTCGTAAGCGTCAATTTACGCGCGAAAAGCAACTGCATAGCTATTCACAAACATACGATTCACTATCGTATCGACAATGACACTTGTTCGATAACCTGATTTCTGAACCGAATGACCGGTAAAACGCTATTCACAGATCCCTGTGGAAGGGTTTTTTTTAGGGATTTGTAGGTGTGTATATGGGGAACGCTACAAAATGGTAGTAAATAGATATTCGTGGTAGAAAATTTTAAGTGGTACATAAATGATTTTTATCGAGTATTTCATTATGGGCAACTATAGATTATGCATTCAGTAACTATTAACAAATAAAAACAGTAAACAATTATTTTATTAATAAATAAAATTTTCCTGATTTTTATTAAACCTTGCTTTGTAAACTTCAACTTTCTGTCAAACCTGGAAATCTGAAATAATTATTTTTCTGAATTTTGTTTTGAGCTATAAAGATAATTGAGAACTACACGGAAGACAAGGCGGTATGCTCGAAAGACTATAGCCTGCCCTTTTGACGAATAAAAAAAAATTAAACATAATAATTGAGAAGTGAAAAATTTGTTTTTTTTTTACAGAGAAATGGTTGTATGTATTTTATCAGTATTTAAACAAATTACTATTTTCTTATTTTCATTTTATAAAACGTGGTACCTAATATTGAAAATGCATATTTTCAGAAAATAGTGTCATTGGAGCAGCGGCAGATGCTCTTTGCATTCATGCAAGGGCATGAGGACCTTGCCCGGAGCCGTGTTTTGACACTTATTGCTTAGATTACTCGTTTTTATACAATATTTTGTTATTCGATAACACTTCCGACAGCAAATACCTGTGGGAAGAATTGATGTCTTCATACCGTATATGAACTGTCAAAATTGTACGGTTTGTGAATAGCGATTATAGGATTTCGTCGATAACATTGACATTCGATACGGTACCAAACCGTGTCGTAGCTTTGTGAATAGCTATGCAGATATGTGTGCAAAAGCTTTGTTTACATAAACGACATTATTAGCGCCAAGTTACTTATAGCCTTGAGATTATGTTTAATCTTTAAACAACATAAGGTCTTCAAAGTCAGCCTAACTTTGAAGGTCGAAGTTGATGTGTCGAGTCGAGCTCGTAATCTGTTGTGACAAACAATATTAGGCTCATTCACAAAATACGAAATTATTTTTTGATCTATGTAAATATGCCTAATTGGGGAAAAAATATATTCTTTCAATGTGTACTTACTAGGATTAACTTTGTGCCTCAATTTGGCCATTAATCATTTATTTATCTAGATAAGTTCAAAGGAATGAAGCCCATTTTACCGCCCACTGCCTTCTCCCACATGAAAACAATATTATCTACAACTTTATTCCGAAGAAAAACCCACAAAACCTTTCTAAACGACACAAACACCGAAATATTCTTAGAAAGCAAACTTTCAACTTTTAATTCGCGCCAAGTTTCTCAGTACAGTAAATACGCAGTTCGACATTCGATTAGAATAGTAAACGC
The DNA here is from genome assembly GCA_963669345.1 of Gortyna flavago. Classification (NCBI taxonomy): domain Eukaryota; kingdom Metazoa; phylum Arthropoda; class Insecta; order Lepidoptera; family Noctuidae; genus Gortyna; species Gortyna flavago. The sequence goes on along the minus strand of OY770136.1, from coordinate 16,084,519 downwards.
ATCTGTGGGGGACAGACGTCCCCTGTCTGCGCTCTAGCCCCGACGCCCTTTGCCCTTTCGCAAAGATCAATCTTTGATTAATAGCGCAGATGCGAATCAATTTCGGCGGGAAAAGATTTTTACCTAGCACGGTCACGCACGAAGGAGAGTGATAAAGTATTTCGTAATATCGGTTTCGATAATACTATGTTCGTAACCCCATAAAATATTTATTAATTCTTTAAGAGAAAATCGCTTTTAAATCTTTGTCACTGGTAGGTACCTCGACGTATCTTTATTCATTTACATAACAAATTAGATTAATTTACAGATGAAATTACGAGTACAACAGTTCACCGACAAGCAGCAAAATCCTACCTGAGTTATCAGCTAAATTACATAAAAATTTAGAAATGTTTAAGTAGACCGTACCTACCCACATAAATATTTTTCAGTTGAATTATCTACTGATATTTTAATAATAATAATAATAATAATAATATTTTATTTCAGATTTCTCCATATAAATTGTTAGTAACACGAAAATACTTAAGAGCTAATGTTAGTAAACAAAACAAATAATAATAAAAATATAGATTTTAGGACAATCCGACACCAGAACGCATGTATGCTACTTCACTGCGTGCAGCCGCATCCAGCGCTCAAGCATCGGAGAATCCCACCGGTCCGTCAATACCGGTCCGTTTAATGTTTTCATAAAATTCGTGACCTTTGCCCTAATTGGTATGATTTTCTAACAAGTTTGCTTTCACATTCAGATACGAACTTTTAGTAATTTGTGTAAAAATAACGTAATTTTGTTAAAATTTTTCTTTTATTTTGTTAAGTATTTCTTTGTTATTACATGAAAGTAGGGCAGAGTAGAAATATTCGGTTCCAAGAGTTAAAATTAAACTCAAACCTAAAAATTACCCAATTACATAACCGCTTTAAAAATCTAGTTCAAACAACAAAGCTTTCATTAAATCAAAACACGTCATCGCTCAGCTCTAATAACTAAACAGGTAAAATAATCAGCGCCGACGTCGCTTCTGTAATTTCGGGCCATTAGTCTGGGGCGAATGTCTCGCCGGGCAGGTACACCCGCACCGAGCGGGCCCCGGCGCGGCGCCCTTACCCTACCCTCAAAACAGGATACGACGCAATATCCAAATTTCATTTCACTTTAGTATTTATAACTGCCATAGACAGATCCAATCACTGTTTAAAGTCTCAAAGTAATTAATTTAAATATTGTTACGGATTGATGTAATATGGAATGAGTTTTCTTGGTAATGTCTGGTTTGGTACGGACATACCGACCGAGCTTTCCCGGCGCCCTTTATTTGTCCTCACACCCGGATTCGCTGACGTAGACGTCTATTGATCTTCTACTAAGTTATTTTGAGGTAAATTAGCTAAATATTATTCAAAGAAACCGCTTTTCGTGTGAGCAATTTAAGGCTGACTTTTCTTTGAAATTCGTTTATTTTTACTTCGGTGGTTTCGTTAGCCGTGAGTACATGCGTACCGAAGCTTACTTTCGTCCTTATCCTGTCTGCACAAACAAAGACGTCTCCTTCATAGAAGATAATCATCTCATTTATTTAAGAACTATTTTTTGCCCGCAGCTTCGCCCGCGTGGATGTCGGATTTCCCACGGGATTAAAAGTACCCTACCCTATGTGTTAATCCAAGTTATAAACATATGTAATGTCTTTTTTCTCACTACATATTTATTACGATGTTTGTGTAACTGTTTGTTTTCCCGAATTAAATAAATAAACCATCTGTGTGTCAAATTTCATCCAAATCTGTTCGGCCGTTTTTGCGCTAATCCGGAATGTACATACAGATAAACAAACAAACGGACAAACATTGTAAATACTATATTTTCGGTATCAAACTCGTTCCTATAACTGATAGCAATAACTTTTTTCAAAAATATTCAATGCATACAGGTTGAAATTAAATTCATGGGCATCCTTTTAAGGGGTCATTGTACTCATCATTATGAACAATTTTTACTATGAGACTAATACTAAAATCGCGAAAAATATGTGCTGCCTTGCATTTATGTTCACATAAATCGTCAAAATATAGGGAAGCGCCAAAAATTTTTTCGCGATTTCATGTTTGGTCCCTTAGAAAAAGTTGATCTTATTGATGATTACAATGACCCCTTAAAAAGATGCCCATGAATTCAATTTTACACTGTAGTTTTGTCTTCGTTACTATTTTATGTATAGAATACAAGAAAATTAACTTACATGTAGAGTGCGTAAACAGTTTTTGTTTCGCGCAGATTTCTTTTGCGTCTGTCTTGAAGGACCAAATATTCTTGGTCCTTTCGTCCTGGCTCTCTTGTTACCACAAGTGCGGGTGTACCGAGGACTTCTGTGTACTGAGACTTCGCTCGTCCTTATCGTGTCCTTAGAGCAGAATACTTGGCGGAGTGGTCCCAAGAATAGATCCCCGGGGAGGTTGGAGAGGTGCCTGAGGAATATCAAGTGTGGCCGAAAGGACCTGACGTTACAATGTTGTTAAATGTCAAATGATGTTTATTTAGCTTGTTATGTGTTAAATTTTATAAGGTTAAAGGCCAGCGGGGTAACTGCGTAACACACTAACAATAAATAGCAATGGCTTTAATTTTGACAGTTCAACAACATTCATTGCGTTATTTACGTTGTTGAGCAGACAAATTTTTCGAACATACGAAGCAATGGGTCTGTAATATCCTTCAAAATGGTTCAGATTGTGATTGATAGTGTGTTAGGCTATTAGGGTGCTCAAACTCAAACTCAAAGCATTTATTTCAATTAAACCAATTACAGGCACTTTTGAATTGTCAAGGGGCTCTCTTGTCTATCGGAAAGAAAGTCATAGGTATTTCTTACACTCGCGACTCATATTTTGGTCAACATACATCTTGACATGGACCTGCAAATTGTAAAAAATATAAGAAAATATGAACTTAGCGGGCTACCTAGCCCATAAGACGTAAAAGGGTAACAGACAGATAAGGTTACTTTAGCATTTATAATAATTAAATGCCTTATAAACTTTGAAAAATTTTGTTTTAATCCTTAGAATAATACTACATAGGCTTCCAAAAATTTTCTTTGTCAGTCTCGCCGCTTAGGTACAGATGTACCGAGCCTTCGGAGCCCTTGACGAGTATTTCGCAGGATACTGACCTACTCGTATCATGCTATTGAAACGGATTCTGGTAGGCTTTAGAGGGAAAATAACAATCAATAGCTCGTTGATTATTAGGTTCTGCTCACATAACATACATAATCAGCCTACGTTCCCACTGCTGGGACACAGGCCTCCTCTCAGTGAGAGGGAGTGGGCTGTAATCCACCACGCGGGCCCAGTGCGGGTTGGTAGATGTCACATGTCTTCGAGTTATTGGTTCTAGGACATGCCGGTTTCCTCACGATGTTTTCCTTCACCGTTTCAGGTTCCAGGTTCTGCTTACTTACTCGCTAACGCTTAAGTGCCTTAGGGCTGATTTTTCAATCGAAAGAAATTTTTTATTTGTGGGAAAAAATTGACGTTTGACAGATTTTGTATTGGAAGAACTGTCAATAATTCAAAATTAATTCTCGGATAAAATTATCTGGCATTGGAAAAATCAGCCCTTGATGATACAATAACAATTTCACGTACAATTTTGATATTATTTATTTACTATTCTGAGGGGCAATTCTCGCAATTTTAAGAACGTTAACAGTCTGATCTTAGTCTCGATCAGTCAAAAATACTTTTAATTTCCCTACATTTTTGACAATTTTTGGGGCAAATAGAGGTATTTTTGACAGATTGAACTTATAATCGTATCTTCGCTTTCATACTTACTTTCGTAGACACACGTATCGTTTTTTTGCTGTTTGTGTATTTCAGTGACAAACAAACTCATTAGGTATCTGCCTAGCCTTTTCACAACTGTTGGGGTCGGCTTCTAGTCTTACCGGATGCAGCAAAATATCAGTATTTTACATGGAGCGGGGCTGCCCATCTGACTTCCACAACCCAGTAGGTGACACGATACCCCTTGGTAAGACTGGTTGTCAGACATTCGGGCTTTTTTATGATTCTAAACCTCCTAGTGTTAAAAATGTTCGTCGGATATTATAAAAAAATCTACTGTTTCATAGAAAGCTGCACCACTTACGCGGTCAAAGTATACGGCAAAAGTAACAACATTTTTTTGATAACCGAAAAATGTCTACACTGTCATGACGCTCTGGAATCATTTGCTGAATTCATGTTTACAGTTTGCGCGCTGGTTTTTTTTTTGAAAGGTCTTTGTCATAAGATCAGCCACTAATACAAGTAAAATGAAAATTGTACAGCCTTGTAAATCTGATAGGTCAATTTATAGAGGCTGCTTACTATAAAATATGTAGTTATAAATTTATAATAAACAGTTTTATGACTAAATAAATGCAAAGTACTTCTTTTATGGAGATAGGTCTATTTTATAAACTAACAGTCTTATTCATAAGAATTGCTTACAGAACGTTTAAGACATTCATTATTTAAAATAAAATTTCCTTTAACTTCATTATAAATCTAAATGTTGCCATTATAATGAAGTCACACAACAAATTGGCCAACACATTGAATCGTCAAACGAGAATATCTGTGTACGCACCGAATAATTGTGACCATAGACATTACTACATAGGGAAAACTAATTTATTGTCTACAGTTTCGACAGTTTTGACGTGGTTGGTTTTAGGTCAACGAATTTGATATTGTAACTGTCAAGCGCGCGAGAACTTTTGAATATTTTTTTGTATTAAGACCGAAGACGACTTCCATTAAAGGACAAAGTAGTGAATATTAGTTGGTTGTTACAGCTAAAATGAGTTCAAAGTAAGTTTTGTTTTGTAAACATTCTCAATTTCTTATACTTATGCTTGCTTTTGCTTTTATTCCTTAGATTCTTTTTGGAAAATAAATTAAATACAACTGCAACTCTTCGAAGTGCGATTGTTTACGAAACTGACTTTTCACACAAGTTACATTTGTACGTCAAATGTCATGTTCTTATTAATCAGCTGATGTAGAGTCGGTCATTTGTGGATCTTTGACAGTCGTTACGGGTAGTCAGAAACCCGAAAGCCTGACAACCAGTCTTACCAAGGGGTATCGTATTACCCAGTAACTGGGTTGTGGAGGTCAGATAGGCAGTCGCTCCATGTAAAATACTGGTATTCAGCTGCATCCGGTTAGACTGGAAGCCGACCCCAACATAGTTGGGAAAAGGCTAGGCAGATGATGATGTAGAGTCGGCCATTTTTTCCTTATAGAACTGTTGTAGTAGGGTTATGGGTTTCTTATCTTTATAGCAGGTTCAAAGAACGTTTTAGTGCTAAAATGCGTTTACGAATAACAATTTTTGACAGCGAGACTTTAGATGTTCTATAAGTTTTTATGAATAAGACCGTTATTCTTTATGTGGTATTGCACGCTAGGGGGTATTTGAAATAAATAAAACGGTCATGCTTGTGAAACCCTTAAGTAAGCACAAGTATAAGCTGTAGCATTATTTCAGAAAATCTAAAATCCCACTATGGTTTTATTGCTTATTCGATAGAAAGTTGGCCGAAATTCAAAACTTTTTGAAAATATATTTGGCTTTGCCTGTGACTTCATCAGTCATGAAGAGGTAGAATTTGTGACACATTAATTCTATACAACATAACAAGAGTTGGGATGGGAAATTATGGGACACTTAATATCATGTCCCGTGTCCTGTCAGCTGCACGTTACAGGAACCGATGGACGCTAGTGATGGCGCCAAACATGCAGCAGAAATCTGGGCCGAGTCCATTTAGATTGCTATCGACACGCTAAAAAGAAGAATAAGTTTTTAATTTTTCGAAATTTTGTGTATCCTACATACCTATCTATATGTCGACGGTAAAAAGGAAGTTGGGCATAAGCGACATTTTGGTCAAAAATGAGTTATATATGCCATCCTACGTAAAATTTTCCGCTCTTTCGAATGCGCTTACTCCCATGGCTCTACGATGACTTTTTTGGCGTTTATGCCCTAGCAAAAAAAAATCCTAAATGACAAAATACGTCAGTTTTTCTAAAATTTAAAACTTTGAACGGGTCTCCTGAACATTTAATTTTTTGTCACTTATACCCTATTTCCTCTTAACCGTCGATGTGTTTTTCTAATACCGCGAAACAACTAAGCATACAGAGACTGTCACGTCAGTAAAACTAGTGTAAATACTACGTGACCACAACCTCGTCATCATTTGACGACGACCACACAGAATCTTCACAATCTTGAATACTATGAATCCATCTGTCAACAGAAAGGGCGAAATAACAAAACTGGACCAGGGCAGCATACTATATCACAGCTCTTTTAATCTGTGATTTTCCACCTCTTAAATAGCAGAAAAGAATTTGTATCTTTCAACGTGTTCGCGTTAAAAAAATGATATATGTATATTGTTATGAGGCGGCAATCACGTCGGCATGCTGAAGTTTTTTTTATAAATAACTGAAGTTTGTCTGTCCGAGTTTTTGGAGGAAACTTCGAAGTCGGCGCTTTGAAAGAAAGAAACAATGTTTTATTGCCATAGAAACGTACGTGCATATAAAAAAGAATAGGTACCGGTAAACCTGGGTTACTTTGAACAGCCGGGTAACTTTGATTGAAACTTTTATTTCATATAAAATCGCGAAGTACGTAAAACGAAACGCAATTTGTTTTTTTTTTTTCTTGTCTAACATCATTGATGAACTGTTGAATCCTTGCTAGAGGACACGCTGGGAATTCACCAACTATTTTAAGCACCGTAAGCTTAAGCATTCTTTTTAGGATTAATTTGTCTTTTACTAGATCAAAGTTACCCCATACGCAACGTGCCCTATTTTCTTGCGTAATTCCAAAGCTATCAAAGTAAATGAATTAAGTTAAGATCCTAGTTGTCAAATATTTTCTATTTATTTTGTAACACTACGAGGCTGACATAATCGCTTCGCGATTAAAGCCTTTTTTCTAAATAAAGATTTAAAAAAAAAAGCTATCAAAGTAACCCCATTCTCATTATAACTTTGATTAGACAGTTTTTATTTTTTTTTTCTCAGAATCAAGCCATATTTTTTCACATATTATTACAGAAATCCCGAGTTTAAAAAGAATCGACAACTATTAGACCGATTATATAATTATATTTTTTTTACAACCAGAGATTCAAAAGATATGGACCTTGAAAGTTGAAAATTGATCAAAGTAACCCCGGTTTACGGTACCTGCTTTTGCTTCGTCCAATCTGTCAAAAACGCATTTCCTTTCATAGTTGTTTTTACATCACTGCTAAATTCACAGTGATCTTTAATTACGTTGCCATAAGGTTGCTAAGAGCAGCGGGGTAATTGCGTAACATACTAACAGTAGGAATGGCTTTGATTTTGACAGTTCAATCAACAACATTCATTGCATTTTTTACGTTGTTGAGCAGATATATTTTTCGAACATATGAAGCAATTAATTAGCAACATCCTTCAAAATTATTCGGATTCTGATTCATAGTGTGTTACGCAATTAGGATGCAGTTGTGGCCAAGTGGTAACGGCCGCGACTTACGACTTGCAGGTCGTCGGTTCGAACCCAAACAGGCGCTTACTTTGTGTAAATAATTTCATCACCACTGCTCTCAAAACGGTGAAAGAAAACATCGTGAGGAAACTGGCATGTTCTAGAACCAAAAATTCGAAGACATGTGGCATCTGCCAACCCGCACTGGGCCCACGTGGTGAATTACGTTACGACCCACTCCCTCTCACCGAGAGGAGGCCTGTGTGTCCCAGCAGTGGGAACATTATAGGCTGATTATGAAGGTTGCTGAGTTGCTGCATTTGTTGCTGACAAAGGTAACTGTGAAAAGACTGTAGTCGACAGGTCATTTCCATGTCACTGTACGTCCAAAGGAAACTAGACTATTGAACTTTTTTTTTTGGACTTTTCTTTAGGGTGGTTCCAACCGTCTCGTCGCTTGTAAGGACTTTCTTTATCAAGTGCGTGATTGTTTTCCTTTTCATTAACATTAAAACAGTGCAAGTTGGCCTCAGACACTTGAGTCATCATAACTTACTGCCGAGCTTGTGCTAAATCTGTGAATGAGGAAGCATACTCAATCCTATTGATTGAGCTCAATAGCATTCGAACCACCTCTTGACTCTTCTAACATTCTCCTTCTCCCTCTACCTATTTCAGTAACTCACATGGCGACAAATAATTTACTACAAACAATATTTTATATACAAAACGTAATTCAAGATAAAATATAGACAGGAATGACAAATTTAGTCGCCATCGCTATTCGGCGCGTCTATTTCGATGCGGGCGGGACGGCGGGGCGAAGCTATGGTTTGTCTATATTTAACGCTATGTCTGTCTTGTTGGACAAGTATTCGGGTCAAACTATTAGGCTCTACACAGATACATTGTGACAACGAGAGGAACTTTTCAGAGGAGAAATGTTTGGGAATGCGCTTAAAATAACAAATGGACCGGTGAGATGAATCTTAAGCTGAGAATCATTGAATTTTTGAGTAATACTAATAATAATAACCCCATCGCCGTATTCATGTAACATCTAAGTGTTCATGTTCATACACAAGAGCAGCACGCGTCAACACAGAGGCTACTGCCAGCCGACGTCGTCGTTACGCGTCGGCGGCTGCCATCGAAAACATGCCACTCGTGTATTTGAGCACGTTGAACACGAGCGGCACAATCTACACGCGTTTTGCGAACACCAACACCCAAGATTTCGATTAGCATTTTGACACTACTCATTAATTGAAGTCAGCAACGATGTAGAAGCTAACCTGAAAAATCCACATGTCTCAGTTATTTGTATGCTAATATGCTTATCTAGCCGATTATAACGTACTCATATCATTACGAATTACGACACCAACTTACAGAATTGGACAGTCGACATTCAACTCATTACAAAGTTTCGCAATATTACAAACAACTAGAAATGCAATTGATATCCACAATTTTATTATAATGACAAAAACTGTAATTAATACTTGTTGCGGGTGCAACACAATACCTCTTTGTCGGCAGCCGTCGGGTAACAAAAGACAGGTGGACAGATGACACTGTATAGTGTTACCGGGCTATTGTAAAGTTTTAGACAAAAAAAAAACTGATTAAGTAGGTACAGGGGAAAAGTAACGGTGGTTTTTTGGCAACACTTTTTTTGTGTCTAGTCCTATCCCGTTCTAAATGGGGCAAAGGACATGTTTTTTCTGTATGTAGGTTGGCCAACGCACCATTATTTTTTTGTTCTGGCGTGGAAAATCCTCATGGATGTCCGCCGCCCTGGGGCGGGCGGCGGGGTCTGTCAGTCTCTTACTGAATAAAAACCACCCCGGTGTTCCATTTCGCACCTACGTCGGGGGTCGCGGGAACGTAAGATCCTTCCCGCAACCCCCGACTGGTGCCGGCCCGTCACTGCGGGCCTCGTCGGGTCAGGGGGGGGGAGTGAGGTGTTTGACTGCTCCCGTGACGTCTAAGAGGGGCGCGCGTGGAACACTACGCGCCGCCACCTCGGGTCCTGATGTGTGGGGGGCGACGGACGTCCCCGAGTCCGTCACCCCTGGACCCATTTAGGGGGGCTGGAAGAGGGCGTTGTCCGCCCTCCGCCGACGCCCGGTGCGCCTGCTGCGGGCCGGGTGAGTGGACGAGATCTCCCTCTCCCTTTCCGCAGCCTCCTTCAGCCACACGACTGTTTCGCAGAAGGAAACCACCGCGTCCCAGGACTCCTTGCTGCCGACCATCGACTCAACCACGGCCGGCAGCGATATGGCCAACGCACCAAACCCAACTAAATGGAAGGGGTACCGTTTTCTACAGACACCTGCAACGTTGTTAACGTAAAAGGCCAAATAATTACCGATGGGTTTCGTTAGAGCGCGCTTGCGCACACCTTTTTATCCTGTGGTGCCCGAATCTTCACATTTATTGGCGTCGTTTAGGTGTATTTTATACCTTTTGAACCACTCGAGATTTTTTGGAATGGCACAATTTTGAAAGAAATGGGCTGTTTCGGGCTTTCGATCACAAATAAACCGAAATCATGAATCCCAAGTACCAACTTGTCATGTTCTATGCGTCAAAATCAATCCCATAATTGAGTCACTAAGTGCAACCAACCGCCCATTAAAACAAATAACTAATTCATCATTTCACGCAAACTGTTTCCTTTTATCAGCAAAAGCATTTAAAATACAAATAGGGACATTTTTATTGGGCAATATCACGCAAAAATGTAGGAACATAACTATCGCATAGAGGCCATGATTGCACGTAACTTATACGTCTAATTAACTGGCTGCCTATGCAAATGTGCTGGCATGGGGGTTCCCCCATGGTGCACTGGGACTTTTAATGGAAATGCATAGATTGTTAGTGAAAGTGCTACGGAAATTGTGTTGGGAATGTGCGTTGCTAACGAGAGTCGGCGCATGTATTCTCTTGAATTCTCTTGAAACCGTCACTGAAAGTGAATTTAAAGCTTCAAAAATCCACGATAAATGGGCAGTGTACTATTTAGCAACATAGTGCAGATTTTCTTTGTTTTCTCATATTTTCCACTTTGTTTTTTTATCATTATCGATGCAGTTTACTGCCTCCAGACAGAATTTCGGTCATGGCGACAAATCTCTGCGGAGACCAGCCCTCGTCGCGTGAGATATTTATAGGTATAGTGCACAAGTGTGTGCGTAGACACAGGTGCACTTACTCTTCCCTAACTCTCTTAGTCCGATGGGGCGGCAATCCGACACGACCGGAGAGAGATCAGGCGTAACGTGCTTTCCAAGGCATGTGTTATTACACCGCCAACTTCCAAAACCGGGCTGTTAGTCATTTCTAATGGAAAATACCTAATAACACTTTGCCTACACGGGAATCGAACCCAGGACATGCAGTCGGGGCGGGTACCGATGCCGAGCTAGTATGTGTCTTGTCAAGAGCCTAATTGAAGTCTACTTCACCGAATAAAAAAGTGAAATCTTGTGCACTATTTTCTCATTTAATAAACATGTGTTTAATCATCATCATATTTAACCCTGAAAACACCATTCTAAAAATATTTAAATGAAAAATGATTTGCATTTAAGAGCGTTTACGACGTACGGCATTTCATACAAACTTTCAAGCCCTTGTTTTTCGAAATGAATGAACCGATTTTAATGAAACTTCATACACATAAGCAGGATACAAAGGTCTAAAAAGTTAGTAAATAACATTTTCGAAACGTTATATTTAAAAAAATATAATTAATTTTAAATCTGTCTAATTTGGCTGTAACACTATTTTTCGAAAATATTCTTAACTAACTTTTTAGAACTTTGTATCCTGCTTATGCGTACGAAGTTTCATTAAAATCAGTTCATTCATTTAGAAAAACAAGAGCTTGAAAGTTTGTATGAAATGCCGTACGTCGTAAACGCTCTTAAACACAATCTCTCAGTGTGTTTCAGGATTGAGTGGAAACGTTCAGCATAGTGCGCCAACCAACCGCATTGTAACGATATCTTTGTTATATTTATAACATTGGCGCCTAGCTGTACAACCTTATTGTTATTCAAACTAAGCTTATCTTTGTGAATTCTAATTAGTAGATGAGTAGGTACAGTCAGTCGCTCAGTAGGAGTGACACTTGAGCTACGAAAGTCGCCCTTACTGTTACGACATAAATGCAAAGGCGCTGTTGATGTCAAATTATTACTACTGATGTGTAGTTGACCGTAGTATCCAAATATAGACTGCAGGAAACGCTCATCTTCCTAGATAACCATATTAAGAAATAATCCATGATGTTAATGATCTTAAAAGAACTGAGGGACAATTCTCGTATTTTTAAGAACGGTCGCATTCTAATCTCTGTCTCAATTTGTCAAAAAACTGTTTTTAAAAGTTTTTATTAAATACGAGTGTTGACCTGCTGATTACATCCTAATCTCATATATTGATTATAATATCGGTTGTCATGGTATATATTTATATTAATTAATAAAAAATAAAAAAATATAATAATTATTAAAATAGGTATTTAATATAAATTGCTTATTAAATTTTAAATAATTTTTCTCTTTTTAATATTTGTCATGTTAACGCGGAGGATTGAGGAAAATGTCGTGAGGAAAGTCTTGATTATGATTGTGGATGTGGATAAGAGTAGGTAGGGGAAGACCAAAGAAACGATGGATGGACTGTATAATAGATGATATGGCTAGAACGGGAGTGTCTAGCCAGAAAACGACTAATATAGAAAGTATGGAAGTAAAAGACATGATGCCGACCCCAAAAAAATTAGATAAAGGCAGGAGAATGATGATGATTATCCTGGGCGGCACATAGTATGAGGAAGCTTCCATCAGGTCAGCTCTAGCTAGCATAAGTCATCCACTCCACCCACACCTCACTCACACTGACACTGATTTTCACTCAAAACGAGCGAGAAAACCGTCAATCAAAAAGTTGTGTCAGGACAAAACTCCATCTGTCTGCGCAAAGTTACTCTGACAAGTTTGAAGTTTATGTGGGGAAATTGAAATGTTTTTGTTTACACATAAAAGGGGAAAGGGTATGGCGTATACAGTTGACATATCTGGCGACGTTTTGGCTGGAAATCACGTTCAAAGTTTATAAGCGAGATGTATTCTGCCGATTATGACTTTTACTAATTAAATTGCTTAATAGACAGTAATAATTTACTTGCACCTTATATGTTTCTTCATTTCTCTAATCAAGACGAAACAATATTTAATTTAAAATGTATACAGCATGTTTCAGAAAGATGTGGTCATGATAAGGGTTCAAAATTTAAACACATCATAATCAGCATCATAATTAGTGTAAATTTGGCAAGAATTAGTTAAGAGAATATTAAGCAATATATAATTATAAGGCCTTATAAATCGACCAAAGCAATCAGCCTATAATATTCCTACTGCTGGGTCACAAGCCTTCTCTCTGTAAGAGGGACGCAACTCCGTCCCAGTGCGAGTTGGTAGATCACATGACTTCGATTTTTTGATTCTAGGACATGCTGGTTTCCTAACGATGTTTTCCTTCACCGACCCGACCACTCACACCGACACTCGACCCAAATGTTTGGGACGGAAAAGATAATCATCTTTTTGCGATTGCTATGTTTGTCCCATGGAGAAAGTTGTTAAGTTACATACATAAGATACATCCTCATTATCTGCCGAGGCTTTTCCCAAACTAAGTTGGGTTCGGCTTCCAGTCTAACCGGATGCAGCTGAATACCAGTATTTTACGTGGAGCGACTGCTTATCTGACCTCCACAACCGAGTTACTGGGTAATACGATACTTACCCATGGTAAGTAAGATTGGTTGTCAGACTTTCGGGCTTCTGACTACCCGTAACGACTTTGAAAGATCCACGAATGACGGCTGGGACCAACGGCTTAATGTGCTTTCCGAGGCACGGAGGGGTTTTGGTATATGAAGATGGTCACCCATCCACGTACCAACCGCGGCAAACGTAACTTAACCTGATCGATCGACCCGTGCTGTTATTACTTAGCCACAAGCCCCTCTTGTGATACATCCTGTAGGTTATTAAGCATCATCATCATAACCATGACGAACAATAGAACTATGGCGTCGGTAAAGGTTTGTAAAGGCTTGTTGCCTTTATATTGATTTAAAGCTCATAATTCCGGTTAATTTCATTTTCTGAACCCCAGTTAAACTAATCTTAGATAATTATCACACGTCCTACTTACCTATCTTATTTTAGTTTTTTTTTTTTATTGTTATAACTTTATACACTTCCGACCATAAGAAACTCAGAAGCAGTTTATTTTTATTTCTTTTACGTCATTAAATTTTTTATCGCAATAAAATGTGGTGTGTTTTATTATATTTTTAATGGTTACAAAAGTGAGTCTAATTGAATATTCATAATGTTTGTATGGACGAATATAAATTCTGTGTCTAATTTAGTGAAAGCACGTTTTTATTGCAATTTAACTTCTTATAAGGGAATGTTTATTATGTGTCATGTAGTAATATAATTTACCTCATGATAAGCCCTGTAAAAATGCATTGGTTTGCATCAAGTTTGATATAATAATTATAAAAATGAAAAATATAAACTAAAGAGAAACGATTAAATTTTTCTGTGTTTGCTTGTTACGCTTTTACGCTAAAACGATGAATGGATTTGGATAAAATAGTCACGTGGGTAGACCATGACCTAGATTAGGACATATGATACTTTTTATCCCGATATTCCCACGAGATCGAGGCTTATACGGGTGAAACCGCGGGGCGTAGCTAATAAGTAATTAAATACTCAAATAAAAAATGAAAGCCTTGGTCTGGTAAATCTATTCGTACAACTTGTAGGTATTCTCACAGGGGGTAAGGGTTTTGATGTACTCAAACAAAAACTTTGCAACTAGTTCCTTTAAAAACAAAAGATTCTTTGATAACATTTCACAACTAGTGGGAAACAGTCTTAGAGCTATAATAATTTTCCATTTTCTAAAGAATTTCCCTTCATTACAAAAAAATTTATATCCATACATCTGTCACGCAGTCATTATTCAAATACACAATGACGTTTTTTTTCTACTTTCACAGATAAAAATCCGTTACATGTTTGTAACAGATTGTTTCTTTTAAATACAGTTTACTTTATAACTATTATACGTGTATAAATTTATTTAGAATAAACTCCGTACTAAAAACGTAAACTGATACACTTTTAATGTCCTCAAGTGTACTTCGCCGGGTTAACGACCCCCACAAAAACTTATTCAATTGTTATCTAAACAGTTCTCATTTAGTAACTTATTAAGGCTTTTAAACAATTTTGTTACGATTTTTATGATAATCGTAAAAGTTTGTGTGAGTGGCTCTGTTTTTTATTACTAACCTAAATGAACAAACATAATTTTTAATTATAACCATAATTGTCTTAATTGTTGAAACTCCTGACGTCATATAACACTTTCGAAGTTCAAATAAAACATAAGTTAATTAATATTATTTTAATGCTTTTATATGAGCAAAAGTAACGATCCGGTAAGGTGGAAAGATTAAAATATGTACATGAAGCAAATGTTTTTATAGAAGCTTCGTTACATCAGAGATATTTAAATGAAGTGGGTGGTCGACTTAGCAGTGGTGGCCCAGAGATAACGGCCTTGATTGCGAGGTGTAGGTCGTAGGTTCGAACCCAGCCTGGTGCATTACTTTGTATTATTTTATCACCACTGCTTCAAGTTGGTGAAGGCATGTCTTATATAGATCCAAAAATTCGAAGACATGTGACATCTACAAACTCGTACTGGGCCCGCGTGGTAGATTACGGCCCACTGACAGTGAGGAGGCCTGTGTCCCAGCAGTGGAAACATTATAGGCTGATTATGGTAAATTAAATTATTATTTTGATTATGACTGTTCTTATTAATCCAATCGTATTCCTCACCCACTCCAGTTCCCGACATCAGACAACAAACAACACTGACCTGCTCTATATTATCTTAAATTCCCGTCAACAAAACCTGGAATATATTAAAAATAAACAACAACGAATCTGCCGTAAGGGTTCGTTTACCTGATCGAATTCAGGTGACACCACTTGTTCGAAAATAAACAGGAGTCAAGCAAATGAACTCGCGAGACTACTTTGCGGTGGGGACCATCTGTCATGTCTCGACATATGGCGTTTTTACGGACCTACGATTTGTTTATATTGCATCTCTTTCATTCTTTGAGGATGTGGTATGTATGTCTCCCTCGAACCCAGTTTTCCTTCAAGGTGAGGGGGTAATTGAAATCGAACACTGCATGCGGGTTAAGTGAAAGGACTTGTCTTGGCATAGATTAGGGCGAAGAGATGTGTTTTTGTTTGTATTTTCTACCTATTTCTCTCTCTGTCTTAATTAAAAGAAAATTATATACCTATGTTCGTTTATTTAATCGTCTTATGTGCATCTGAACAGTGCATATGGTGAGTTATATTTACTTTAAAAGGTCACCGTTTGACATAAGCGGAAGGACGTCAGGAGCGGCCGCGAAATTCAAAAATATAGGTCAATGTCAGGTTATACGTTGGACAAAATATAATTCGCGACCGTAACAAGTATGTATTTACAATTATAATCAAAAAACACCTCATATTCTCTACCTCTTAAAAGAATTTTACCATAACTGTTTTCTGCTTCTTTATAATCAGACTAGATCAGTAATAGTAATGATACATGCACTCAGAGGGCAATAAAGTTAATTATTTCCATTTAATTGATACTTATTTACGTTAATGAAGTAATTTAACTTGTTCTTTGAGCTTTTCAAGATGGTACCTTCATAAATTGTAGCGTACTTTGATTCAACACCAGGGTTGTGAATGTATTGTGTTGCTATAATGGGAACATTGGTAAGTTATAGAGCTTAATTAAAAGCTAATTCATAAAATGTTAATTCAAATAACAATATACAACAATATTTTGTTGCATTCGTTACGGATTCAATCGTTACGGGTAGTCAGAAGCCCAAAAGTCAGACTACCAGTCCTACCAAGGGGTATCGTATTACCCAGTAACTGGGTTGTGGAGGTCAGATAGGCAGTCGGTCCATGTAAAATATTGGTATTCAGCTGCATCTGGTTAGACTGGAAGCCGATCCCATCATCCCACCATAGTTTGGAAGAGGCTAGGGAGATGATGATGAGTTAGTTGCATTCGTGTGGTCGTTTCTCCGTGAGCGTAAAGATTAGGCAAAATATATTTATTTGTCAGCAACATTAACGGGGAGGCGCTAAGGTAGTACTCAAAATTCAAATTTTCTTACGTTTTTTGCAATTTGCAGGTCAATGTCAGGTTGTATGTTGAACAAAATATGATTCGCGACCGTTAGGTACAAATGTGACTTTACAGAATTATAATCATTAGAATCAGCAATACAACTCCATTGGTTTCAAATGTCAAAAAACAGTCTTTCAGTAAGATAATATGAACTTAGAGAGATGTATTGATGAGGTTTATGGTTATAATTCTACAGGTTGAAATTGAATACATGCGACAAATCGAAATGGGAGATTGAAAAAAATTCAGCTGTTTCCTACATTTATGTTCGCATAACTCGTCAAAATGTAGGGAAAAGCTGTTTATTTTTCGCGATTTCAGGTTTGGTCCCATAGTAAAAGTTGTTCATAATGATGAGTACAATCTCCCACTTCGATTTGTCTCATGTTTTCAATTTCACCCTGTATAAATAAAATATTTTTTAACGGCCGCGCATCATATTTAGATCCACATATAATCTGATACAGACCTTCAAATGGAATCAAATGGCAAAAAACTTAAGAAAATATGAATTTCGGGGGCGACCCTGGCGCTTTCGTCTTATGTAATAACATGTACATACTTTCCTCAGTGAAACTAAAAAACTTTAGGTACATTCAAATCATTTGTCAATTCTTTTACTCTTTGTACTTTTTTCCGCAAACCATGGGAACAATGACCTATCATACTAGGAACCACCTTTGTCATGTCAGGAGCGTAAACCTGCAGTTAAAGCCAGGTTAAAATTAAACGGGAGATTTATAGACGAGTTCATCAATTTGAAACCGCAGTTATTTTTATCGATTCATAATTTATAGTGTCGGTCCTTTTAAGGAAAAAACATCGATTCAAGTTCTCTTTCGGTACGGTACGGTTTCGTCGCTGTAGTAACTTGATATTTTTGTAAAGTTGTTAATTAACGGTCAATTAAACAGCTGTTTCTTTTGTAAACAAATTATTTTAAAGGAGTCGTTTGGCAGTACTGATGTATAAGGGTTATTTTACGGAGCAGATGGCGTAAAAGTACATTAAAAATGGATTGAAGAATTATATTGATTAAGTATACCGTTTAAACTCCAACAACAAATTTTTCTTTGTGATTGACAAGACGTAATTGGTGACAGTTACATACAAATGAAAAATAGTTTATTATTTTAATAAGTAAGTACCTCGAAAACCTAAAATCCACGAAAACCTACTAAACGAGCGAAAGTGATGCAATTACTTTTGAAACGCAAAAGAGTGATGGCTATAATGTGCGTGCGCTCGGAATAAAACGAATTTACTCCTTTTAAACAAAATAAATAAATAAAATTTAAAACTAATTTGAGTAAACTTTGATATGATAATTCTCTATGTTTTAAAGTAAATTCCATTGAATAACTCTTAAGCATTACGCCGCGGCGTAACGCTTAAGAGTTATTTAGTTGTTGTTGAGTTATTTATTTAGTTGTTTAGTTATTTTTTTACTTTTTTAAAGTAATAAAATAGATATAACTGCAATTTTTTTGTATCGAGAAAAAATCAAGGAATCTTGTATTCCTTTTACACGATACTAGAGCAAAGAGTCAAAAAACATATACCAAAATGTTAAGTCCCTATTCCACATACTTAACAAGTTACACGAAATAAAAAAAAACATTTTTTTCAACATAGCCCCAACTACTGATTGGAGCCACCTTTTTAAGCAAATATGTGTTAGGAGACTCCGCTCTTCCATAAGTTAGATACTTACATAATATCTTATAAGCACTATCGATAGTCATAGTATAACATTGGATGCACCCTTGCTCGTCTGTGCGAAAATTCTTCCCTTTTTTTCAGATAGAATTACCACAGTATAACCACTGCGCAGTAAACCCCTACTTCTTTCATATCGGCAAGAACTGTTTGAAAACAAGTCATGTGCCTGATGGGGTTTCCTATCGCCAAAAATGGCGACCTTGCTACAAGCTTCATACTAGCTGTCATCCTCTATTTGACCTTTTTAGAGGAAGAATCCTTTTAAAATCTTTCCTCCTAAGCGACCATTTTTTTTGTTTATTCATTTTATTTATTTAGGTTTAGGCTGTGCGTAGTCTGTCAGTGATTGAATGAAGTATTTAAGAATGTTTTCAGTGACTCAGACCAAATAAAAAACCAAGACAGAGCGCTGAGAACGATACAGTGAAGTATCCAAAACTACACCTCCGCTCTGTGCATGCACGCTCACACGCACATATTTACAATCAAACTACACCTCACTAACTGCACACATGTTTACGAAACCGGCTTCACTTTACTGTTGACAGCCCTCTGTCTTGGTTTTTTATTTGGTCTGAGGTCAGTGAATGAATGAATTTAAGAATTTTGACATTGAGTGAATGAATGAAGTTAAGAACTTTATTAAGTAGACAGCATTTTAGCCACGTTAAAATATTAGCCAGGCAGCAAGGTGCTACCGGGATTACCAGCCCAAGTTGCACCGGACGTACATTCAACTATAACCAGACGCACAGGCTACTTAAATACATATCTACGATAGAAATAGAATTAGCCAGCACAATTCAAAATTAAATAATAATTGGCACAATAACTACGTAGGTGTATGATAATGAGCCACACAGCTGGATGACGTGATAGGTCACAAACACCAGTTCCCTATCTACCAGTAGCATCTAGGATCTATGGAGTTCCTTAATTATAACCAACAAGTATGTGGCTTTTTATTTGTATGCTCTACCAAAGGTTTTGCATGGCTTTTGCATGGGACACATGGTAATGAATCGTAAAACCAGCATGTATAAAGAGACTGAAACAATGTTTAGAAGAAGCGCAAAAATACAGCACATTTTATACGAAGAATTCCGGCTTTTAGAAAACAAAACAAACCTTTATCTTGCTTCTGAAACCAAAAACTTTCAAGATTCTTCGCTCTAAAAAAGAATTTATCAATATTGATCCTATTTCGAAGAATTTGTTCCTTTGTCTCTGTATTACTAAGAATTACTTAGATAATATAGAATGATTATCAAGTTTCATCAAACTCACGGCAATCATTCTAATTTATACTTTACTACAATAAGATAGGAGTTACATTGCAATTACTTCCTAAAAGTTTTCAAATCATTCAAATTTGATCGTGAATGTCCTAGTAAAGAACGTGACCAGAGACACGAATCTCTCTCATAGATTTGTAAAAAAAAAAAGTATAAACAGTCTTTTGTTTTCCTAAAAACTCAATTTAAAACCAGTTCCTGTTCCTTGGAACCCAAGTATCTGACACGCTACGGTAGTGGAGTCTCGATAAACCGTCGGTAACAATTAAATCGATGCCGTGTCGAGTATTTTACGTCAATTAGTCGATTACGTCCGATGTTATATCATGATTTTGTCGATATATGGATGTTGGGTAAACATGTTTGTATTTTTATTTTATTGTGAACTAGCTTCTGCCCGCGATTTCGTCCGCGTGATATTTTTTGTTACCCTGACCCCGTCGCATCGCATCGTGGCATCGCCTGCCCGCGCTATTACTTACTTTGTTTTAGCTAGGTGCTATTTCTTACTCTTTTTGCTTTTGCTCGGCTCCTAAGAGTCCTAGCGTGATGTTAAGTAGCCTTCCTCAAGAATTGGGCTATAAGTGCAAAAACATTTTTTTTTCAAATCTGACCGGTAGTTCCGGAGATTAGCGCGATCAAACAAACAAACTCTTCAGCTTTATCATCAAAAAAGCCATTCCATACAAAATGTATGAGAAAATGAATTATCATTTTTTTCGTGATGTTTTTCCATGTTTTAGTAGTTATTCTGCTATTCGGGGCGGAGACAAATCCAACAAATCAAAGATCATAAAAATCGGTCCCGCCGTTCTTGAGTTATAAATGGTGTAACTAACCCGACTTTGTTCTATTCATATAGATAATATCTATAAACTAGATAAATATTGAAATTCGCTAACATTTATCGTCAGAAATTGCTACTTTCAGAATGAAAAGCCATTGCTACTGTTAGTGTGTTACACAATTACCGGCCATTGAGAATCACTTGTCTACCATCACCTTTCCCGGCTCATACATTTTCGTGTGCGTTTTTTTAAGCAGAATAACCAACGCCACACACCAAAGCTAGTGTCCGCAATAAAAACTTTACGCCCGATACATCGATTTCACGTGGGTCGGATCATGGCATTGGTAATAAGCGTACGGTATGTTAATATTATATGGTCTCCTATGGGCTATGTATTGTCTCACTGGTACATTTTTAGGCTGTGGCGTTTTATTTGACGAATAAATTATAAACACCCGAATAAGGACTTATAAACCTCACACATCAGGTCCAGTTGAAAAGCAGCGTCAGGCACTAGTTATCTGGCATTTTTACTGAACTGGGCCTTTTTGGCGCAGCCATGAGGCACACTTTCCTGCTAATTTCTTTCATCGAACTTTACACTTTTAATTTGATTTTTATTTGGTGTGTTGTCGACACGGTTGGCGCAGTGGTTGAGCGATTGACTTTGTACGACCTACAAGTATTTGTTCTGGGTCTGGGTGTTTTATCTATAATATGTATGTATTTACAAAAAAAAAATGTATTTAAGTAGTTTATCAGCCATCTCGTTACCATAACACAAGCATTAACTTGCTTAGCTTGAGATAATATATGGCGTTGTGTAAAATGTCCAAGGATATTATTTATTAATTACCTATTTGCATAGCGTGATGTTCACAGCAGAACCATAAACTGTGACCAAAGTGTAGAGGTAGGTCAACGTTCTTTATTCAAACCCACTGGCTGTTTATTATTAGCAAGAAAAACGAATTATTTTAATTTATGAAACCATAAATTACAAAGCTTCGTAATTCAAAAAATGTTTTGCCAACTTCTTTTTTTCTCGGCGGCCAGCAGGCAAACCAATTACAGGCTAATTTACTTAAATGAAGTAAATAAATAACAAAATAACGTTGTGGCCACATTATCTCTTGCTGACGACAAACATTCTTAATGTAGGCAAAAAATACATGAGACTACCTATCGAAGTTCAATTAAGCTGCAGTTTAGTTTCTATTTAATCCTAAAACATTACTTATGTCAAAATTAAGTGCATTTTTATGCAAATACGGGTCGATAAGGACGAATTTAAATTTGCTTGTGGGGAATTCATTCATGCAAAAAACATGGTGAGCTAACTGGTTTATAAAAACGCTAGGCTTAATGTTCAAAGGCCCGAAGACGGTTATGTTATTAACTCATATATTTGTCAATTGATTGATTAAAACCTAAGTAAGGTCATGAAGTATCCGTACTCTATTAAAACATCGATAGATCATTATTTTTATATCCGTTTGCAACTACCAAGTTAAATTGTGAATACAGCATGGTTTTACTTTTAGTGCCAAGAGCTAGAACAAAGCAAACACCTTCGATATCTTCCACACAAGAAACGTCAGTAAAACAAAATTATTTCAAAATACAAAAAATCGTCAGCATGCAAAAGTTGTCAAAGGTTTAGTTATAAGACAATTTGTCGAAAAATAAACAGATGATGGATCTAATAATCAACTATATTTTTAAATATAAAATAAACTAGGTTACAAATTAACATCTAGGAAGATTTCGTTACCTAGGATTATTTTAGGCTGTAGACCCACTGGTTGACAGGCAGTTATTATAGAATAAAGATGGACGCCACCTGCTACATTGTCACATGTTGCGACAGCATGTGCTTGCTTCCGCCAATTGACGCGGCTCCACTGTTGCCCACGGTACGGGAGTTTAAAGCATGAATAGATGATTCGAGTATTTAATGATCCGATACAGCCTGTCCCTTGCTGTCCTCCTTTAAGCCTGATTCGGACTATGTCAGTAAATATAGTCGATGAGTACTTTAATACTTAACTAAATATGTGTAAACAACAAAAATTTGTTCGAATACTTTAGTAAGTGATTAAGTCAAGTCAATCCCCACCATGTGTTTCTCCTCACTGGACGATCGGCTAAACAAGTCACTTGACGAAATTAGTCGAGTTCATTAAAACCTGCCGCAAAAATGTCGTTAGTATAGCTCCACATCTATCTCCACATAGGCTTCCACAGGATAGCCCAGTAAAGTAACGCAGCCCACAACCTCCTAGGTGAAAAAAAAACAAGGATATTCTTGTCACGTAAGTACGAGACGAAAATATCTCGCGAGGCTGACTATACTAAAGCCTTATTGACACGGTGCGGTTTATTTGCCTGTGGCATACCATAGTCTAAGCAACAATACGAGTTGAAGCATCTATACAGTGTTTAGATGATGCCAATCTTTTGTTTTTTACATTTTGTTATATGCCATGGACATGAAACTTGCATCGTGTAAATACAGCTTAAGTATACATGCAGGCTCAATATCTAGAATAAACAAAGGTGCGTTAGCTGGTTATCATCATCATCATTTCAGCCAAAAGACGACCACTGCTGAACATATATTCCTCCCCCAAGCACCGCCACTTGGACCGGTTCTATGTTTCTCGCATCCAGCGAGATTTTTGCGGCCTTCACGAGGTCATCGGTCCACCTTGTGGAAATAGTTCCAACCACAGATATAAATAGACCTAGATAACGCAAGTATCACGATCTGTATGAAAACCAAGTGTGCCATTTTTTGACTACCTATTATAACGTCACAAGCACTATTTAGTGATGGGAAAATCGAATCGATTCAAAGACGCCGCCGCGCGCGGCTCCCGTCTTTCCCTACCCCCGAAGCCTAGCGCCAGCGCTCACGCTCATCCAGCCAGCATTACACAGGACTGAGCGTGAAAGTGGCGGCTTACGATTTTTGTACGTTGGCACGCGAAATAGTTGCTCTTGCGTTATCTAGGTGTATTTATAAGTATGGTTCCAACGCTACGTCTTTCGGTACGCGATCGCCAATCTAGAACCTATCGGCCCCATCGACCACCTGTTCTGCGAGCAATGTGCCTTGCCCACTACCACCTAATTTTGGCAATTGGCTAATTGGCTGGTTATGAGGGCAAACAAAATGGCCATTGTTGAAAATTTACTCTATATTGACTTTAAACATGCAGATCGCTTTCGAGCTGTTGTTCTGTGTCTTCTAGTGTTTAACTTTACAAACAAAGAAGAATGAGTTCATCATTAGCACACTTAATCAAACATTAATAAGCGTCTTTTGAATTCTTTCAGTACTTATTTAATGTCTATTTATATCTGTCTAAGAAAATCTCGAATCGTGATTAATCTTCATCCTAGCTCACAATGGAAACGCGCACACGATTCTTTGACAAATCTTTTAATATAATACTTACGGCCACACGGACAGCGCTAATGTCGATTAATTACCGTTTATTACAATTAACACTGCGAATGGGTCGCACTACATATCATAACTATATATTACTATCAGATTCATACATTTATATTCCTGAAATTGCCAAAATTAGCACGAATTAATACAGTTTTGGTTGGAAACAGTACTGAACAATGAGTGGGTAGTCATTACCCCGCTGAGTTCATTAATAACTGAGATTAGAACATTAATAATGTAGATTATTAATAGCACATTACTATAGCAGATGCCTCGAGGAATCTAGATTCCAACGAATAAAATTAACAAAGATTTTAAGAAAAAACTTGTCTTCAAATTACATTTACTGTGCGGAAATGTAATCTCTTATTTTTCCTTCCATTCAACAAGAGAAGTTTTGTGATTATGAAAGTTGTGAAAAGTAATAAACTATTTTAATTTAATGTACAATTAAACAAATCTGACATTAAGCAATTTCATATTGCACAAGTCATAATGCGAAGCATTAGAGTGCTTTACGTACGATTTTTTTTTGCCTCCATTTTGCAACTGTTTCTATTGTTATACTCCTGCTAGTACACAAAACCTACTTAAATTATATACCATTGTATAGATAATTTAATGTAGATTGACAGTACATTTTTAAAATTTGATTTAATGCAGTAGAATCGAAAATACATCAAAATATTTCTAAAAAAAAATCCCGTCAATCAAGTGTGAAACCTGAAAACATTGTAGCTTGCGAAAAAATCAATTAATTGAGTTTATTTTTTTTTTATAGATTCGTTTCACCTCTAGGAGAAACCCTATTGAAATTATTTTGCATTATGAGTCGTGCACTTTTCAAATGTTCGGTTTTTGGATTTTCCAAATTTACTAAATTAGGGTGCGTAGTATTTGCCGCCGGTGTGCGTATGACCAGATGAACATAAACGAAGCAAAAGGAGTATATAACGACCGGAGCAGGTCGCGTTTTGTAGTTTCTGCCTAACATAGAAAGAAGTCGTAAGTCTGTATATATTCTAGATCAAGCCAACAATTCCGTTGCAAGCCACTCACCACAAAAACAAAACCGTTATCATATCATTATTAGTGCATTAAATCTTAGAAATTCATCGATCAAAAAAGATTTTTTGCCTCCCTAAAATTTCACATGTCATGAACAATTAAAAAATCATTCGCTTAGCCTTACGTTCAAATAATTATTTGATCAATAGAAGGCTGTTGTACACGGGTAAAGTTCTAGATCTTTCGATAAAAAAATCTAGGCAAAAAAATAGGTGTATGGCCGAATGACTTAGCAAGCAAGTTAGCATTCTAAATACATATCTTGCTAGACGATTTGATATTTGAATTTTAATTATTTTCCAAATGAAACATGTACGTGGATCCGTTGCTAATACTGTTATATGCTGGATACGATCTCGTTGTATATTTTTTATGGTTCTCCAATCAATACTGTGGGAAGCTAAGAAGTGATAGCACAAACTATGGATCAACTGCCTTATCCTAACTTTAAGATCGACTTACTATCCATATGCATAAACTAATTGCCTTTACTGGAGAAAACCGAAAATTCTTATGTTAGATCTGCAGTCATCCACCCAGAGCGGGAGCTCCACCCAGAGCGGGAGGGGTCATTTGATGATTTACCTACTTAAAAAAAAAAACCTGCAGTCAGAGTTTCGGCCTTTGGTTATAAGAATTCATATTATGAAACACATTTTTGTTGGTAAGTTTAATTTAATGTTTTGTAATGTTAATTACTTAGTATTGTATAGAATTAAGTTCTTCTAACTGTACAGACAGCTATGCCGCTGAAGAGTTACTTGCGCCGCTTCTTCCCAGCTAAAGCACTAGCAAGAGATGGGCGGACGTTTTGGGGGACTGTCTTATGTAATTTTGAAGTTCAAAAAGTTTTAATAAATGACTTTTGATCTAGATTTTTATATTTTACTCGTTCTTTTTTTTTCCCGTTAGCCAGTACTGTCCCACTGCTGGGCAAAGGCCTCCCCGTTCCTTATAAAATCAAATAAATACCAGTATCGAGCTGTATCCGGTTAGACTCGAAACCGACCCCAGCATAGTTGGGAAAAGGCTAGGCTGACGATGATGATTCATTCGACAAATCTACACTCTCTGCTCGCTCAGAGGAGACTCGACAGATACGTGCTAAATCAACTACCTACGTCTTAAAAATATATACTTGGTACCAAACCAGTTAGTATTAGTCACATCTTCCTTCAGATCCTTTCACTAGCTCATAGCTCACCGTATCTAATGTATCATTAAATAAATCGGTTCGCGCTGAACGCGATGCACTCGTCTACAGCCTATTTGATAGTTAATAATGACGTGACCCCAATATTATCTGACTTTAGAAAGCTAGGCTAGCTAGAGCTAAAAAAACTAAACAAAAGAAATATATTGGTGACGTTGAACCTTAAGATTTATGCATCATCATCTGCCTAGCATTTTCCCAACTATGTTGGGGTCGGCTTCCAATCTAACCGGATGCAGCTGAATACCAGTATTTTACCTCCACAACCCAGTTACTGGGTAATACGATATCCCTTTGTAAGACCTACTCATGTATATCTATGATTCTGGTGATGTCAGGCCGTTTGATAGCGTTGCACATTCGACGTTTCATTGATTCTCACTTTGTGATATTATCATCGGAGAGAGTAAGATGATGCTTTGTATGTTTACTGGTTACCAGGTTAAAAAATCCTCTATGAGTGCCGATCCTCCATGACATGACTGTCGGTATCACGAACGGCGTTTCCTGCGTCAGACCACCCGTGCTGGCTAGGTCATCGATATGACCACGGCATAAGCTATTCTTGAGACACTCGAAAAGTCTTCTGGGATTTTAGTCTTTGGTTTTTAAAATTACATTAAAAATAAAAAATAAAAACTTCTTACTGACTAAAAAAATAAAATAATTTATACAAAAAAAAAATATCGATATAAATGTCGCAGCCAACTGGTTAAATTAGCCGTTCAGTTAACTGCCTAGCCTTTAGAAGTAGTGCTCGCCTCGCTTCGCTCTCTCGGCTCGCACGCGGTTGACCACAGTTCTAACCTACTTAACCCATTTGGTCAGGGTGCCCTGGATTAGTTACTGAGACCAATTCGGCTCGCGCGTGATTGGTTACAGACTTCCAACCTAAACTGTAATTGAATAAATTCAGGCCGTTAGTTGAATGGCCGCCGTTTAGTTAAAAGGCTAGGCGGTTAACTGAACGGCTAATTTAACCAGTTGGCTGCGACATATATATCTTTTTTGTATAAATTATTTTATTTTTTTAGTTAAGAAGTTTATATTTTTTATTTTTAATGTAATTTTGTAGAATTAGCATAGATATAAGCAATTTGGTGTAAACTGTTAGCTTATATTTGATGAATAAATGAATATGAATATAAGAAGATTCTTGTTCGTCAGTGGACATATTGATAATAAAGATTGTCTTTTGCGTCGCTATACAATTGATACTGATACGTCTGATGCAAAGGGCGATAAACCAGCCTAACGATAAGTTAAAAAAAGAACTTAATTTAATTCCGATCCATATGACTTCATAGAGCAAAAAATAATAATTCAAACAAGCTTGATACAAGACAACGAGCAACATTTCTATCATCACGACACAACCGTCAGGTGGTTGACAGAACGACAGCTCATCAATTATCTCCCGGCCTGACACTCCGTGTGTGTCCAAGTGACAATTCTTGACAAAAAAATACACGACAATCAACCTTATAGCATTGTCATAAGGATGTAGCATATCTATTATTAATAAGAAAATTTTTTACTTAACTTGGTAGGCTAGATGCCGTTGACCGCAGTTTTTGTCTGTTTCCAAGAATCATTGAGTATTGTTTAAATTAATTATGTTCAGCTAATTAAGGAACAGCATAGGTACTTAAAGTTCAGGGTAATTACAATAGTCATTAATACGGCCGTAACGGCCACATTGGTCGACCAACTGTGGCCTGTCTTGATAACGACTGACAGGTCTAGAAAAAGCCGCGCTCCATCGAATGGTTACTGACAGTGAGTTGAATTCCTCAAGTTCTGAGTTAAGCTACACGATTACTGACAAATGCTCGCACTGACTGGACTGGTCCACTCAAATATTTGGTTCTTTTCTCAATAGACCATTTCAGGCACTTATCTTACATCGTCCTCATATGATCTGACCAAGATTGTGTCTGGACTTTAAAAGAAACTGACCCTTCAGTTTTTTCGCCATTTCAATCTTAGGGGTAGTCAAATAGGAAATGTCGACTCCATCTAGCTTGTATGACGTGTTAAAGTTATTCCGATATCATAATTATAGAATTTAAAAAATCGTTTCATTTCACTTTGTTGTAATGTTAGAGAATGCGAAATCCATACTTCATACTTCCATACTAATATTATAAATTCGAAAGTATGTCTGTCTGAATGTTACCTTTTCACGCCTAAACCACTCAACATGCATCCCGGGAAAGGACATAGGCTACATTTTGTCTCAAAAATATCCCTAAAGGGGTAAAGTTGGATGACAGTTTTTTTATGGGAAACCTGTTATTTCTTAAGTTAGAGATATGAAAAATTCAAATTTCCAACTTCCACGCGGGCGAAGCCGCTGGCAAAAGCTAGTTTAATATATTTATAAAGATTGAAATTGAAAACATGCGACAAATCGAAATGGGAGATTGTACTCATATTTATGAACAACATTTACTAAAAGCCTTAGTAAAATTTAATTTCGATTTGTTGCATGTATTCAATTTCACCCTGTATATAAAGGAAAGACTATACGGTAACCCAAACTCACAAAATGACAGAAACTATTTGCAATGAACATTTAAACCTAAAAATAAGTTTACCGTTTTCTAAGGCATTCCATCGCCACAAAGTAACAATTTACAAAAATATGACAAAAAATTAAAAAGTCTAAAGATTTTCCTTAAAGGAAATAAGTAAAACAATTAAACTGTACAACAAACTCGTCTCCCGGACTTGGTAGTTCACGTGAAATCTGACACATGCAGTTCGCAAGTGAATGTGCATTCCATAGTCTCGGAATAATGTCGATGTCACCCATTCATTCAGTGGAAGCCTTTCACTTTATACTTATGTTTAATTAACTTTAACATTCGCCACCACAAACCAAACAGCTTTGCGATTCTGTGTATAACCTAACCTAACGGTAATGGCATGTATACCAAATGATTTTTTTTACAGTCTCGAAATTTTTGCAGGATGTTCTACCCATAAATATGAAATAAACTCATAAGGCGCCGTCCTATAGAAGATTCCATGGATAAATCTATCCATGGAAGTTACTTTTATTACTCCGCTTTACTTTAATGATCAGCAGCCCGTAAATGACGTATCAAACCCTACTATTAGATATGTCGGTTAATATCGTGCTCGGTAAATCAAGCAATTTGCCGATTAGAATGTAAAGCACCCCTAGATTGTAAATGGCAGAATTTCCGTAAAAAAAGTAGTTTAAGTTAAGTAACAGGAGAACCTGGATAAACAGGAGCGTGGAGATTGGCACAGCGAGCGGTCTATGCTTAGCAGTGAGTGAAGTCGGGCTGTAGATGATGCTGATGATGAACAGGAGATGTCTGAAAGTCAAAAACTTTCCTTCCTAAATCTGATTAAAAGAAAGCTGCACCAGTGGGGTAATTGCGTATCACACTATCAGTAGCAATGGGTTTCATTTTGACAGTTCAACAACATTCATTGCGGTATTTACTTTGTTGAGCTGACATATTTTTGTAACATATGAAGCAATGGGTTAGCAATATTCCTTCAAAATGTGTTACTCAATTAGTTTGCTGAAGAAAATGAGGTACTTACTTATATCATGCCTGTCCATACATACACAGTTGGTACCTACCTACAAAAAAACATCAAAAGCCGTGGAATTCGTCGCCAGAAGAACGCGAAACAAATAAAACCTTAGAGTATGCGCTTACGCATTCCTATGCGTGCGCCGCTATGGGAGCCGACGAACGAGCTTTGACGCTAAACGTACGAGTACATTAGTATAACTATATTAATGCGTTAGTTTGATGGAGATTTATGTAGGCATGTAACTGTTTTGCGCCTGTTTAGAGATACTTAAGTATACCAATTACTAATACAGGGTCAAATTTTATTAGCTAGCGAAACTCTGCAGACGTGATAAGTCCCTAGCGGTACCTAAAAGCGGTATCTAAAAATAATAACATGAAAATAAAAAAGATCTGATGTTTTTTTTTGGAGTCAACGACCGCTGGTAGTGTTGTTACTTGAAGTACGAGTTGAGAAAATATGTTTTATCGAGTTTAGATATCGCTACTTAACACGTCTGTTAAGTTTACACAAAATAAAAAAAAAAACTGTGAGTACTTACACTAACGGCGCTGAATGACTCCACTAAAAATTTTTTTGATTTATTGTGTTAAGATTCGATACCCATCACGTATGCGTAGTAGTTTCGCTAGCTAATTTAATTTGACCCTGTAGAAGCATGTTATCTTAAGAGACCTTATTAATGCTTATATTATAACCTGGTACATTTATCCTATCTCCATCTCCAAAATATTTAGTTATATTTGTAGGCTCAGTACTTTAGGTACTTGTCGTTGCTAGAGTAATCAGAAGCCTAAAAGTCTGACAACCAGTAGGTATTGCCAAGGGGATCGTGTTATCCAGCAAATATGTTGTTGAGGTCTGATAGGCAATCTTTTCATTTAAAATGCTGGTATTCAACTGCATCCATTAAGTTGAAATTCTTTCGGCTACAGTTAAAAATACTATAAGGACAATGAAGAAAACATTCCAAAAAAACCCTGACGTCACCAAGCGCAATAACGAAGAACTTCCTGTCTTAATCAGTGGACAACATTCGTTGTGCGATAATGCAAGAACTCGTGGAGGGCACAAGGGATTACTAATTAATGTGCGACTGGTGACAAGTGACAATGAACTGCTTCTGATAACGCTGGTTATTTCGAAGTTGTGACGTAATCATTTGAATGAATTGAATTTAGAGGCAGGATACGCTGCCACAGACTATGCCGTGGAACTACCGAAAGTTTGGGACAACAAATACACTGTCGTGCCATCGAGACGACGAAGAAGAAAGGCAATAACAGAAAAGCAAAAAAACAAACAAAGCTATAACCGTAGCGTATTGGTACATATTACAAGCCAGATAAAAATAAAGTGTATTGTCAAATGTTCAAAGAAAAGCCTTACTCGTATTCTAAAATATTTCATAGTAAAACAATCTTAAAACAGAGCTCATAAAAATATTTTACGTCGCATATTTCTCAAAATTTTGAGCGTAAACTATCTTAATTTACCTAATGATAATAAAGGGATTTCAATCAACAAAATTTTTATTTTGGCGGTTCAACTCATCAAACCCATCGCTCTGTTTTGAACCTTATTTGTTGCTTCGAGGCGCTATTGTCAATTAAGTACCAAAAAATTTGCTTCTTACCATAAATGGACTGTGCAGAAGTAGAAGAACATAGAGAATATGACGGCTTATCGATATGAATGGAACTTTATGAGAAGCACCAACAGTGAAAGCTTTTCTCGTCGAACCAAAGATACCCACCGAAAGATGGCTTTAAATTGTCCATGCAAAATATTACTAAACTTGAAGTCATGTACAGACGCCAGCACATCAAGCTACCCGAAACTGTAAAATTTTCACAATTAACATTGAAACTTATAATTTAGCGATAAAGTTGAAAATCTGTTAAAGAAATTTGTCAGATTGTAGTAGCTTGATGTGCTGGCGTCTGTACATTGTACGGGTGACACAACTTTCGATGTTGTGGAGTCAAAACACATACACGTTCACAATTTATTTCTCACGAAATTTTAGTTTGTTTGCTTAAAATTGGTGATAAATAACTTCGCTTGCCATGTAGTGCAAAGATCGAACTAAGATAATCAAGACGGATCCCATCTCAATGCGGATTCCAACTTCCAAATCGTGTGTAACGAAATACTGTTTTTTTTTTTCATGTGGAAGCTTCCCATGAAGTCACGGTCTCTATCAGTCGTTACGCATAGTCAGAAGCCCGAAAGTCTGACAACCAGTCTTACCAAGGGGTATCATATTACCCAGTAACTGGGTTGTGGAGGTCGGATAGGCAGTCGCTCCATGTAAAATACATTCAGCTGCATTCGGTAAGCCTGGAAGCCGACCCCAACATAGTTGGAAAAAACTAGGTAGACGTTGATGATGTGGAACCTTCAAATACAGCCGGAAACCGCTACTGTATGTTAAAGTAAATAAAAATGAGTACGTTTAAAGAGGAGGTGTTTCTTACAGAAAGCCAAGGTGCAAAGACTAAGCAAAATGGTAGCTGAGATGGTGAGATGACGGCCCAGTGTGCGCCAGGCATACATTTTCATGAAAGTCATCCTTGTTTTCTATCATAATTTGGTCTCAAAAAATTAATATTTTCCTCCACACCAACAACTATCGGGAACAGATGAAATATCTACGTACGTAGCTCACTTCATATATGGGTATTGCTCACTTAAATTATATTCTCATAAATAATTCTACAAAGACATTCATCCTTGTTTTCTATCATAATTTGGTCTCAAAAAATTAATATTTTCCTTCACACCAACAACTATCGGGAACAGATGAAATATCTACGTACGTAGCTCACTTCATAAATGGGTATTGCTCACTTAAATTATATTCTCATAAATAATTCTACAAAGACATGTTCGATTGCCAAAAAACTCCCCCATGGAACTTGTGCAATAAACTTAGATGTTCTGCCGTTACATATTTCTTATATTTATCATTTAGTTACGTTCTAGTTAGCTGTTATTTCTGAAGCGGTTGCGAAATACGAATCTTCTGAGAACCTTGAGAATTATCCTTACAAATAGGATCTTGTAAATTATCTACTATAACTTCTCGTACGAGACTATGTCAATCAACTCAGCCTATCGCAGGACTGCGATAGGCTGAGTTGATTGACATAGTCTCGTCTCGTTGGTTGGTTGTCAGTGGACACTGCTGAACATAGGCGTCTCCCAGGCTGCGCCACAACAGCCTGTCCTCCACCTTCCAGATATATCAAGATATATCTTAGGCAATGTTCATCTTCTTCTACATAAACTCTTCAAGCTAAACTGTATTTAAAAGTTGATTAAGTCTTTCAGTTTCATAGTACCTAACTACAACGATGTTCAAAACTTGCATAGTAAGTCATACCTTCTACAAAATCCTCGGTTCACAGCAGATGGGCTTAAAGAAAATGATGAATGATCCTATTAATTAATATGTTACTAGACAAGGATCCTTATACCTACTCCAGGATGGTAAAACCCGGGAATGAAATTATGAAGATGAACCTAACTCAGGCTGCATGCATGCGTTATTTTCAATAAAGTCCAAGGACTCCCGAAAATTAAATCATAACTTCCGTCTCCAAGTAATTATGACTCAGGCCGTTTGTTTTAAGTAGTTATCTCATGGGAAAGCCTTGAATTAGGTCTTTTAGACCCAAACAGACTAATGATGATGACGACATACTCCGAAATAAACAAACAAAATGTCTAATTTTAGTAGTGCAGGCAATTTTTTTATCATATTACTCCGACTAAAAACTCAATGAGCACCCAAAAAACTGTTAGTTCAAACTCAACGACCGAATCTTACTTACTTTTTGCCGACATTTTTTCCCGCCATGATGTAAGCGAGGTCGACGACCCAACACCTGTTGCTTATGTTTTTTTTTTAATCATGTCTGTGATGGGCACTGGTCTATTAAGTATTAAGCACTTAGATATTATTGTAACCTCTTAGCTGATTATTGATTTGTGGTTGGAGAAACTTACTGCGTTGTAGTTTCCACAGTCGGTAGTCGCAGATGGCATAGTAAGGGTAGCTTAAAAAGACAGAACTTTACGTGGTAAAAAATGTGAAAAATTAACGATAAAACTTTGGACTTATAAAAAAAATTATAAATTTACCAGCAAAAGCAAGAAAAATATTCCAGTTTGTTTTTTGGAAGACAAACTAAAGTTGTGAGCGTCGCGAACGCAGGATTTGAAAGAAAAGTTCAAGGCTTTAGAGAGATAAAAGCGGGGTTTGTAACTGGGAATCGATCCCTATCCCCATGACAAGGGGATTTGGAAGTTTCTCGAAGCATAGATTCACCTTTTGAGCTGTACCCGAAGTTAAGGAGTGTGCCGTCAATATAAAATAACTTTTGATCGAACGTTTGATCTCCATGGTTTTATTTACAGGAGGAAAAATAACTAAACTATTCTGCAGATGCCAATGCTATATAACCTTTATCGTGCCGTGCATGGTACTATCATACACGTTAGACGTTATCTTCTCTTCATAAATATCCTTTGGCACTAATCCCAATATGTTCGGAATTGGCGCTGCATGAGGTTTTCCATTTATATCTTCATCAGTCATTATGTCATATTCCCTAGCTATATCATCATTTACATTATGCACATTACTACGGTTTTCCTTGGCTAATTCATACCCTAAAAGGCACTGATTCCGAAATAAAACTCTTTTCTCATCAAATAATTTATTTTCACTTTCACATAAATGACAATGAACACATATTATGATATCAAACTACACACTGTGCTGTGCTGCTGGGGAGTTTGTTGCGCCACTTCTTCTCCCCAGCGTAAGTACTAGGAAGTGGTGAAGGGTGCCCCATTTCGGGGGACTGTCTTTTGTAATTTTGACGTTCGAAAAGTGCTAATTCTCAGCCTAGTTTGAATAAATGACTTTTGTTTTTTTTTTTTATAAATCACTTCTGTAATTAAATCATTTATTTTCTCTTTCACGTAAATAAGAATAGTTGCCTTGTCCATTTTCCATAATAAAAACCAACTAATTAAGCCAATTACATCGCAACACCGGTAAAAAAACTTTTTGTCTTTCACTACGTCATCGTCAGCGTTGTGAACTCTCATGTCCATGGTCAGGTTGTCGGCTCGGATCGGCTTTCATAACATCCTGTGAATGCATCCTTGAGCTCAGGCAGACTTTTATTTTGATATCTCTCAAACTTTGTACTACTTCAGTGTCCATTCGCTGGGGTGTTCGGGAATAAAGTTTTTTTTTCTATTACAGCGTTTTGGAAATTATAGCAATAATATTATGTTCTAGCTTCTGCCGGCGAGTTTATCCGCCTGAAATTTCGGCCCCCGACCCACCGCATCGCATCGCATCGCCCGCCTGCGCTATTTCTTCGTTTTCGCTTAGCATTTTTTCTGACTTTTTTCATTTTATCGGCTCCTAAGGGCCCTAGCGTGATGTTATGTAGCGTTCCTCGACAATTGGGATATCAAACGTAAGAAGATTTTTCAAATCCGACCGGTAGTTCTAGAGATTGGCGTGTTCAAACAAACAAACTCTTCAGCTTTGTTATTAGTAAATAGATAGATGCGAATGTAGAGGAAAGTTACCTTTCACGCTTTTACGGCTGAACGGATTTCGATGAAATTTGGCCTTCAGGTAGAATATAACCTGGGTTAGGAAATAGGATAGTAGTACGTTTCCGTGGGATAATCTCCGACCGTCACGTGGGCGAAACCTTTGGCGAAAGCTAGTCTAAGCTAGCTATGTATCTAGACAGTTTTACGATGGTTCAAGAGGCCGCAATCAACATTTTATCGCTAAACATTTTACAACATCAGCTGATGTCTCTGTGTTCAAATTGAACTCACCCTACACAGAAAAACAGAAACTCAACTTGCTGTGTTCTTTTTAAGCCAAATAAAGCTGTATTATCACGCGCCACAAAACATTGCGATAAGCTGCACAGCGCCATAAAGGCCCTCCTCCACGACTTCACGAGTTAGTTTTTAACCACGTCCAATCTAAGAGTATGATCTCCGTACATCGACGCTTTCGGGGGCTCGTCTGAGTTCACTTTTATGAGTTTTAAAGTGGCCATTATGGCGATAGAAGGCCGAACTTAATGTCTGTATGTTGAGAACACGGTGCACGGATTCGTGCACGGAAATTTTCTTGCTGTGCTGCGTTTGGACGCTGTGGTTTTCTATTCAGTCTAGCGAGCTCTGTTTTATAGACTTAGGGCTGATTTTTCAATAATCAGATAACTTTTATCTAAAGAATAAAATATGAGGAATACCTAATAAAGAGAGAGATAATATAAGTAGAATTAAAAAAAAAATTATGAATATGAGTTTTCTATTCAAAAGTCTTGTCCTGTCAATATTTATTCCTCAGATAAAAGTTACCTGTTTATTGAAAAATCAGCCCTTAAGAAATAAGAAACAAAAGTTATAAGAGATAACTTTCTTGAAAGATGAGATAACGTAGATTTTTAATCTACGATCCAGAAGAGATCAACGTTTTGACGGTGCCTGTAAATGCTTTAGGTAATTGAAAATGCTTTGATTTGATTTGAAAAATATTCCTTTTCACCCGCCTTAGACAAAGTTAAACGAGAGTTTCGATTTTATTATGTTTCCAGCCGTCGGGACCTACTTACTTACAATTTTTTAAAGTTATAAAGAATAAGAATATAATACAAATTCAATAATTTCATTTTATATAAATTACTAATCACGAACAGGTCGCTAATACAAGCTTGATTCATATTGACTACCATACTTTCTAGTGATTTGTTTATTGGCAAAATACGCAGCTTTAAATTTTGCTTCAAAGACGCAAGAAGCACCCTTATTTCACGGATACGTCACAAAATAACCGATTACATCAATAACGTGCATGCATTTGCAGCCATTTATCACAAAGAAAAAAGTAACTGTCTGTTAGAGCCCCAGCTTTTTTGTCTTTATTGATTCCAATTAGTTTCCGACGACTAATATTTCCTCTGTTTACTAGGGCGAGTCACTCGACTGATACAAATGCGCCCTAAACAAGTTTAAAGTATGAAATGTTGCGCAGGATGTGGTGACACTGTAATTTTTTTTTTTTTACTCTTACACGCCGTTGATGACTCGAAGTTGTTAGGTAACTCGATAGTTACTGTCATAAGATTACTGCTTACCCTATTGTAAATTTCGTGAGAATATTTCTAAATGTACATTTGACACTTGGACACGTTCATTTGCTCGTTAGCGTGACTGATTGTTTGTGAGCATGATAGCTGGTTGCCTGTTTTTCAATTGACCTCTTTTCCATGTAATATTTTTTGATTACACAAGTCAGATCAGCAGTCGAGTTAGCGTCATCAGTTTTGCATTATCTTTGTCTTGCTTTCTAAGTGTTTTTTAAAGTTTTGAGAGGGTTGGCTAAATTGTTAAATGGTACAATTTCCGACGTTAGAATAACTTTTTTCTTAGACAACAATAAGATCTCATCGCTGTCAAATAGATCGAAAACTTTCCATAATACCATGTGTATGCCATGTCGATTGTCTATAAACGGTAGCAACTACGCTCATAGACAAATTGAACGATTTTGGAGGAACGCAAAAAAAAGGTTTAATTTCTCCTGTAGTCATTATCGTGCGCACTGGCCCCATGGCGGCCATAGTTGTCGAATACCTTTCGAGACGTTGAAATTAATGCTATTGGTGGCCAATGCGCCATAGAGCTTATATGGGATAGCCTGGAAGACAAATTAAGAAAATAATTCCTGTCCCCGTTAGTTTGAGAGATCTTAAAAACGCATAACAAGAAGAATGGAACGCAATTTCTCAAGATTTTGTCGATAATTTGATTAGGCTAGGAGTATGCCAAGGAGACTCAAAGCAGTTCGAAGAGCTGGAGGGGGCAACGCTAAGTACTGATTTATAGCCTTTCCTAAGCAAGTTTGAAAAAAAATATTTGAATACGATTTTTTTTTAATTTGGTTAATTTTTGTCATTTGATCGTTTGCAATGTTAAATTAACGAATAATAAGCAAAATCCAAATTAAGTCACAAATATCCATGATATTTTGTTTTAAATACACTTTTTTACGTTTATCTTTTGTCCATGAGTGTAGTTTGTGGACTTTGACGAACTCTTTTTTAAAAGCCTGGGCGTAACAAGGGTCAGGACTCAGGGGTTAAAAAACACAAAATGAGGTTCTATAATAAATGATAAATGAACAATGTATTTTGTTGCTTGTCAATGAATAGGGGAGCCCGGCTACTCAATTATTCACGCCTCCGCTAGAGAAGTCCTAATAACACTAATGTTTATCTTCCCTTACTTAGAAAAGAATTTCATTTGTGCATCATTTGGGGAATTACGATAACGGGACGATCAGTTAAAGGTCTAGTTATCTAGATAATGTTTATTTTTATGATTGGCTATTATTTATGTAGAAAAACTGTTTCGTTCGTCTAATGGTCGCTAGCGATAGCTGAGCATGATGTCCTGGCTTCGATTCCCAGATCGGGCAGTGTTATTGGGTTTTCTATCACGACTTTGGATTATTGCTGTGTATATGTTCAGTTTGTAAGCCTTTATACAGGATGAAATTGAATACATGCGACAAATCGAAATGGGAGATTGTACTCATCATTATGAACAACTTTTACTATGGGACCAAAACAGAAATCGCGAAAAAAAAAACAGCTGTTCCCTACATTTATGTTCGCATAACTCGTCAAAATGTAGGGAACAGCTGTTTTTTTTTTCGCGATTTCAGGTTTGGTCCCATAGTAAAAGTTGTTCATACTGATGAGTACAATCTCCCATTTCGATTTGTCGCATGTATTCAATTTCATCCTGTATAAATAAATTAAAAAAAAAATGTTATTCTTGTCTACAGGTCAATGGAAGTGTTTGTGAAGACAGGCCGTCTTCACAGCGAGATCCTGGCAGAACAGAAGATGAGCGAGGGACAGCTGCGGAGACCAGGCGCCACTGTCATATTCTGGCTGAAATGCGAAAAGGTAAGAAATTACAATAATAGCATTTTACAGCCTTTTAGCCTTCTAGATAAAAGTCACACAAATGGCAATGGAGAGGTCTATGCTTGGAGTTTCCCTACGTGATCGAATCAGTCGGTCTATTCCGTAAAAATCTCACGTTGAAAACCAGTAGGTGAAGTGAGCTGTCATTCCATCTGCACCCATTTTCTTGCTTGAAGTAAGCTGTCATTAGTGACAATCCCTGAGTAATGTTACTAATGTTAGTAATGTTACTTCGATTTATTTGATTGACTTAACGAACACTTAGATTAACTATGTTTAAAAATATATAAAATTTAATTATAGCTTATTAAAGAAACTAAATAAAGCGGCCAAGTGTGAGTTGGAGACTCACATGATGGGTTCGGTACCAGCGTACAATATTTAACTCTTCATATCTTTTTAATTACGTTTCTAGTAGGTATTGGTGCCCCTTTCATTTTTATTACTTTATTTAGTTACTATTATTTGTTGTTATAGCGGCAATAGTAGTAGGTACACACTCTGTAATTTCAAGTGTCTACCTATTACGGTTCAAAAGATACAGCCCTGTGACAGACGGACGGACAGCGGAGCCTTAGCAAAAGCTCCCTTGGCACCCTTTGGTTCCGAAACCCTAATAAAAATAGATTGAATTATGTACTTACCTAAACTGTTTTTATTCCTAATTATAATGGAATTTATAGCTATAAACACTTGTAGGATAATCTTAGTCAGTTCTAACTAGTTTTAAGTCGCTTGTATTTTCTACGCAGGTGTACGTTCTAATTAAAATAGGCGGTACTGCATCACAATGCTCATAATGGACAATTTTATTAATTGGCTATACCTACAGTTCAGAAAATCCAGTATCTATGTAGCTGTCATTACTCAATATGTAAAGTATTAATTGTTTAGGATATCTGTAACGTTTCAAGACCAGCTGCTTTTGAAAATGGGCAAGCTGTTCATTGAGGTTTTTTAAATAGCAATTAGTACAAACATTTTGATGCAAACAACTCTCTCTTTTTGTTTTTTTTTTAACTCGTTTTTTCACACATCAGAATTCAGATGCTTCACTTTTCAATTATATTCGCCTTTCATTCGGCATCATTCACTCGCCTACCGAAAAATGAAACGAAAAGAGCAAATGAACGTACCTCCCTATGTAATTTTGTCGGTGTCATGTGAACGTGGAATGAAACAGAAATTAACGTTCACTGGATTGAACCATTCATTCGAGTGAAATGTCTGATTTCGGCTTAACTACCTTGTCTCTGAAGCAAGCTGAAGCGGCAACGGGCTGGCCATGTTTGTAGAAGGACCGATGGCCGGAGCAGACGAGTCCTGGAGTGGAAACCGTCTAGTCTGTGACGCCCCCCAGCTAGATGGACCGACGACATGAAGAAGGTGGCTGGGACAGACTGGATGCGGAAGGCGGAGGACAGGGTGTTGTAGCGCAGCCTGGGAGAAGCATATCTCCAGCAGTTGACTGCGATAGACTGAGTTAATTTAACCTTGTCTCTTCTTTGAAGCCTTTTATACTAAGGATATCTAATGTACCTAACTAACGTTGTAAATATTACAGAAAACGTGAAGAATGCTGAAGTACGTTTATTTAAAAGTTCCACCCACCCTCGACAGGTGTCGTTATAATACACACTATTAAAATTATACAAAACGCTGCGCTTCCTGCGATGAAAACAGTCTGTTATGTTTGCATGAGTAGCGAGCATTCCTTTGTAATAATTATGTCAATCATCCAGTATTTATGCACCATTTCTTTAATCATAATTACATCACGTAATGATTTCTGACATTTACTATTGTGAGTACGATTATCCATCACGGGTTGCACCTGTATTTTAAAATGTTTTCCTTCCCTTCGTCGTAAAAATGAAAAAGGCGTTATGTCAAGAAGATACATGGTGGAATCGTTCTCTGTAAACAGCATGCTTCTGTCATCAAAACTTCACTCAACATCTTTAACGTGACAATCATCACCACTAGCAGCCTTTTTTTTTAGGATGATAAATCATAAAATGACCCCTCCCGCTCTGGGTGGAGCGGAAGGGGAAGGGAGTGTCAGACTCTTACTGACTAAAACCCATCCGTGTTCCTTCCTTAGCCCTTTATGTTCCGGGGTAGCGGTAACCCTTTCGGACTATCCCGCTGCATTAGACAAGCCCTGAGCTTATAAAAGCTGCAAGCACAACCAAAAAACCAACTCGCACGGGGCTCCCGTGGTAGATTACAGCCCACTCAGTCTCGAAGAGAGGAGGCCTGTGTCCCAGCAGTGGGATCATTATAAGCCGGTTATGTTGTAACAACAACTAGAACTACAGCTGAGTATTCAGACAGGTTCCCGTAACAATATCACACATCTATACTAATATTATAGAACTAAAAACTGTTTGTTTGTAAGATTGTATGTAGGGGGTAATCTCTAGAACTACCAGTCGCATAAAAAAAAAAAGTTTTTGCATTTGATAGCCCAATTCTCGAGGAAGGCTATATACTATTAAACATCACGCTAGGACCCTTAGCAGACCACTAGCAGCCTTGATCCATCTTGAGTATATGCCTCCTCTCTTTTGTGCCATGCTGGCCTGGTCTTTGCGAGCAGCGGGGTAATTGTGGAACACTATCAGCAGCAATGGCTTTAATTTTGACAGTTTTACAAGATTCATTGCGTTATCGACGTTGTTGAGCAGACACATTGTTCTAACATATGAAGCAATGGATTAGCAATATCCTTCTAAATGATTCAGATTGATAGATCGGTGTAGATTGGTGTTACGTAATTAGATTGCTGATCTTACCCGTGATCTTCTGAATGTCACCCACCCATCTGACTGACTTTACAGCTGTGAGTCATAATAATGCTGTTCCGTAACTAATACGAATCTCTCCTCCTCATAAAACCATACGGGGTATCTTTCCTAAGACAAAAACTCGCGCCTTAACGCGCGTTTAGAATGTTCCTGTACAAGCACGCGACATCGACAAGCTATGACTGAACTAGAGCTATTAACACGCGCGTCCACAAGCCGCGTCGCCGCGTCGTTTAGCACCTGATCTGAACTAATGACTGCATCCCATTAGTGAGATTATCTAAATGCATTAATTAGAATACCCACAACAGTCATAGCATTGGAATAAACAAGTTATTTATAAACTAAACACATCGATATTTTAATGCGGCATGTGCAAGGGTTGGTACTTCCCCCCTCTGCGTCCTGTAACACAGTACAAGAATGTCTACAGAAGTCACGTTCATGAAGACCATTGGAATATTTTCCAGAGCCGAAAATCTTAGTCGTAAAAAGTGATTTAGGGCGATTTCAGCCAAACTCGAGTAATCCATACCTATAGGGTATGAGGAACTGGGTGTAAAGTTAACTGGGTCTATCCTCCATAGAAAAGGGAGGATCCTCCGGTGACCAGACGGGTGTTGTGTCTGGTGGGCAACTGTCCGACGATTGATGTCGAGACGTTGTATTTAAGATAGTTGCGCGGTAAACTATGCTTGCGCGATGCAAGATTTGGCGTGACGTCAGTATGGTGCGTATTTCGCATGTGGCGATGTAGATGCCGCCACACCTAGATGCAAAATTACCGCGGTTCACTACTGCAATCAAAGTTCCTCCAATTAACGCTACTTACCTAGACCTCTATACCATTCGCATTTCGTTCCATTACCTACCAATACCAACAGTTTTTAGGGTTCCATACCTCAAAAGGAACTGTACGGAACCCTCGGTGCGCGAGTCTGACTTGCACTTGGCCGATTTTTTTTCATTCATTTGTTTTTCTAAAGTTGTAAAAAAATATAAAGATAAAACCTTGCATCAGATCGGCAATAAGGTTGATGCACTTTGCTAAGCACAGCGTTGCAGGTGCACCACTACTGTGACACTTC
The DNA here is from genome assembly GCA_963669345.1 of Gortyna flavago. Classification (NCBI taxonomy): domain Eukaryota; kingdom Metazoa; phylum Arthropoda; class Insecta; order Lepidoptera; family Noctuidae; genus Gortyna; species Gortyna flavago. Next base: position 16,041,541 of record OY770136.1, on the reverse strand, counting down.
TGCATCTTCCTGCATCGTACCGCGCAGATGCGCCCGCATCGCACCTGCCAATCTCGGCGCGCAGGTGAAACTGTGTTTACGTTTTTTTCAACCCCGCGCTACGACCTCCACGAACGAAACGTTACTTTGTTGCAGCCTTGTGTAGTTTAATTAGGAGTTTAGGGTTGATCAAGTATTTGACGTTTTTGTTAGTGATGTACACTGACGTGAAATGTGTCATTTTTGACAGATGCTTCGGTAAAATGTTAAAAGTTGTAAAAGGTGTTGAAACGGCTAAATTTACAGTTCCTTTTCGTTTTTTTTTACTTGTAGGTATGCTTATATGCTACGGTAGAAAAGGGTATCAGTCTATTAAGAATAACTGTTGTATAATTACGTAAATTACGTCATTAATATTATATTCTTTAGGGTTAAAATTGCTTTACTTGCGCTAACTTTGTAATGTATCAACTCATAAGGTGGGTTCAGGATGTCTACCGTAACAATTAAAAGTAACAATAGGCCGACCGCTTAACTGAGACGTTGCCTGAGGTAGCTGTGCGGTGCGGGAGGCGTGATAGTTGTCACAAGTTCTATTCTATTCTATTTTTAATTATGGCAAGTAAAGCCGATGTCGACTATTCTGCTAATGTCAAAAGTGAATTGGAAAAACAAGTGTGCATTATTTTGAATAAAAAATGAATAAAAATAAAAACGATAAAAAAACTATGATGCTAGTTGAACTTAATGTGGACTTGTGGGGTTAGTACTGAACTGAAACAAACAAAAGAATAAAATTACATAATATATTATAGTTGTTAAAAACATTAAAATATACATATATACCACATCCAAACAGGCAGAATATTTGAGGAAACAAATCATAATTTTATATTATTGTGGCGGATGAATATCATCAGCGCCACAAGCAATTCTGGAGAGGGATATTGTCACAAGTTGACGAATCACTGAGAAGGTTACATGCTCTGTGTCACTGAGTTCTCACATTACGTCACCACACCCTTCCCGCACCGGCCCATAACTTCTGCCAGTTTTTCAAATTTATTTTTTCACCTTTTAAGTACTATGATACCTTTTAACTCCAAACATTAATCTAAAGTGAAAGTAACAAAAGTGAAGTCTAGAAAGTTAAATATAACCTTATTTTTTTAATATATTGCACAAAACTACATAGTTTGTTGTTAAAAAGTTTAATAATTGGCCGAAAGACATATTACCTTTGCACATGATACCAACATGGTCTAATTATCAATATTTTTCTTTTGATAACTGAAACATGTTTACGTGGAAATAGAAATATAACAAGGTAGGTGCACCTGGCTTAATTAAAAATGTTTTTTATTTAGAATACCCTATCACGCGAGGGCCTGGCGCGCGGCGTCATGCGCATTCGACTCTAAGTAACCTCTGTAGTCTGTGGTACAGCACCTTTTGCCGCGCATTCTGCCGCCATTAAAAATGCTAATGTCATCGGGCTCTACGTCATGTTACGGTGAACCAGCTCAATACTGGCTGGTCACACACATATCGCATTTTTTTTTTCTGGAAGTATGCTTATTTTTTTTATTTTGAATATGATTACAATTTGCTCTCAGAGGCAGGCGGCAGCTGAATTTGGTCTGGCTTAGCAATTCCCGATCCCGATAGATTGTTACAACCAGTTGGATTTCTGATATGGATATGCGATTTTACATTCTGATATTCAAAATCATGTTGATCTGATGGAGACCTGCTAAAAAAAGCTCTTGAGCAAATAGCTCATACGGTATTTATCGAAAGAAACAGGTAAAGTGCATTAGGTACTTATGTTTTCCCAGAGACCACACTTACTTTAAACTAGAATTCGTCCGTGTGAAATTTCGGGCCTGACCCATCGCGTCGCATCTCATCGGCCCGCCCGCGCTATTATTTCGTTTTCGTTTAGCGTTCTTTCTGACTTTTCTGCTCAGCTCCTAAGGATCATGGCATGAAACAATAGCCTATAACTTTCCTTAAAAATTAGGCTATCAAATGCAACAAGATTTTTTCAAATCAGACTGGTAGTTCCTGAGATTAGTGCGTTGAAACAAACAAACAAACTCTTCAGCTTTGTTATTAGTATAGATTATTTTAAATACATAGGTAGAGGAATGCATGAAACGTTACCACATTCTAATTGCCCATAGAGCAATAACAAATTAATAATTTCTGCAACTGCTGCAACAAACACATCGCCCACCTAATGTCGTACGCATACGGTGTGGTGTGACATTCCCAATATAGGCTTCGGATACACACACGTCTACTTTTTACTTGTATTCTAAGCTGTGAGCAGATGGAGGGTTTAAATTATGCTCACATAGAGAACGGGACAACAGGTGTCTTCGAATATGAATTCTTATTTGTTTTAATTTTTTAGGAATATGTTTACGATAAAATGTTACTTTGTTGCTCTGTATCGAGAAGTTGTAATGGCCGCGTGTTTCTTAAAAAAGGCTGCCAATTTAATTCAGAGGGTGATAGCGTCGATAAAAGGATATCAAGGGGACGGACAGCATTATTTATAACAGCGGGGTAATTACGTAACACACTAATGCCCTTCATTTTGACAGTTCAACAACATTAATTCTGTAGATTATGGAGGCGCCTAAGAGCGCCGTAAATTAGTTATTTTTCTGCATTCTTTTTTTATATTAACTACCATTATGATAAATAGTTTAATTAATGATTTAGATAATTTCTCTGTATCCGAGTCCAATGTTTGTGAAGCTGAAAACTGCAAACAATATCAGTCCGGCTACAAAACACCGCTAACCATATTAACACAAAATATTCGCAGTGTCTTTAAGAATTTTGATAGCTTTAGTACATTTCAGCAACGGCTAACCATAAATTGTGACGTTATTGTTTTAACCGAATGCTGGCTTGCTAAACAATATAAAATCCCACTAATCCCGGGATATAATATGTATAGAAGTACTATAAATTACAACCAAAATTATGGGGTGATAGTTTATGCAAGAGATCATCTCAATGTCTCTGTTCAAGAACCTGATATGCACGACTGTAACAGATTGTTAGTTAAAATTGGATCAGAATTTGCGATATTAGCATTATATGGACCTCCGTCTTTTATAAATACTAGCATTTTTACTGACTCTCTGAATGAGACCTTGCAAACCCTGTCATCCATCAAAAACACGATTGTAATTGGAGATATTAACATCAATATACTACCAGGAAGTGCTGATACGTCTGTTCAGGACTACCTTAACCTATGCGCCTTTCATGGCCTGCTCCCAGCACACAGCTTTCCTACACATCACAGTGGCTCCTGTCTGGATCATATTATGCTTAAATCGAATTTTCCTTCACTTGCACTTGTTGTTAACTCAACAATAACCGATCACAATGCTGCCCTATTAACCCTAAATTGTAAATTACCTAAACAAGACACTCGCAAAATTTCAAAACTGAATATAAATAAACTTGAAGAAGATTTACGAGTCATCGATTTTGATCCAGTCTATAATTCCGCTGACCCGCAGTTTTGCATGTTATATGTAATTGAAAACATACGAAATGCAATTCAGAAAAACACAGTCGTATCGCAGTTAAGCAACAAAAATCACAACATAAAACCATGGATCACATCAGGTCTTATTCGCTGTATGAAACATAGAAAAACTGCATATGAATAGGATAAACTGCATATGAAAGCTAAATCTAATCCTGGAAATGCAGTATTGCAACTTTCGTACAAAAGATATCGAAATTTCTGTAATGATCTCCTTAGAAAAATTAAAAGCAACTACGACAAAGTGAAATTGGAAAAGGCTGGAACAAATAGTAAAAAGATCTGGAAATATATTAAAGATGCAACGTATACAACGAAACAATATGAGTCATCTTCAGGTTTATTACAAGCACACTCGTCACCGCTGGAAACCGCTAACATACCAAATAATTTCTTTGTTAATGTAGGAAAGTGTCTGGCAGAACAAAATCTGGATCAGTCCCAAAACCCAATGAGCACTCCTTTAACATGCAGCACTGCTTTAACATCCTTTGCGCTGCTAGATACTGACGAGACTGAGGTAGAAAGTATAATTATGACCTTGAAAGAAGACTGTGCAGCTGGCTGGGATAACATATCGAATAAAATTATCAAAAAATTCAAGGACATTTTGGTACGACCACTGACTTATATTTTCCACATTTGTTTATCATCAGGTCATTTCCCGGAGTGTCTCAAAAAAGCCGTAATTGTCCCTGTCTATAAATCAGGCAGCAAAGAGCAAGTGACGAATTATAGACCTATTTCTTTACTGCCTTCCATGTCAAAAATATTGGAAAAAATTATAAACAAAAGGTTGTTGAAATATTTGGAAGATAAATCAATTCTGTCTGAGCGGCAGTTTGGATTTCGGCCAAAGGTTTCAACTGCTGAAGCGGTACACCATCTGACTGACTATCTAGCGCAAGAACTTGACAAGGGTAACCACACCGTAGGAATTTTTCTGGACCTCGCCAAAGCTTTTGACACAGTTTCCATTCCAATCCTGTTGCGCAAGCTTGAGATCATGGGTGTAAGAGGCACCCAGCTGAAAATGTTCAAAAGTTATTTAGAAGATCGTTCCCAGTGCGTAAAGATTGGCAATGTTCTCAGCGCTGTTCAAAAAAACACACTTTTTGGTGTTCCTCAAAGAAGTATTTTAGGGCCCACTCTATTTTTGATCTACATAAATGACCTATGCAATCTAAATCTAGAGCATGGCACTATCATAACTTACGCTGACGACACTGCTCTACTTTTTTCGGCTGACTCAGAAAATGAAGTCTACAATCTTGCGCAACACGGATTCAATATTGTAAATAAATGGCTTCAAAATAACTCACTAACCCTAAATGCAGAGAAGACAAATTACATTAAATTTTCGATGCGCAAGCAAATATCGAAGATCCCTTCAGCGTTGCATGCTCATTGTTGCCCAGTCCCTGCAGATAGCCAGTGTAAGTGTCCTAGAATTAAAATGACAGATAAAATAAAATACCTGGGTATTATAATAGATGAAACCCTTTCCTTCAAACCACAATGGAAGCTCTAAATAATAGAATTCGTAAGCTGATATACGTATTCAAAAAGATACGATTTATTGCAGATCCACAAGTAATTAGGCAAGTATACTTTGCGCTTTGTCAGTCAATTTTGACTTACTGTATTACTTCATGGGGTGGGGCGAGTAAAACTTTGTTGTTGCCCATTGAAAGAGCTCAAAGAGCTATTCTCAAGGTGGCTACTTGCCGCCCTTTTCTTTTCCCCACTAACATCCTGTATAAAGCTTGTAAAGTACTTACAGTTCGACAGTTATTTATAATGAGCACTGTACTAAAACAACACGCAGCGCTTCCGTACAGTACTGAATTCAAAAAAAGGAGACGGAAAGATATAGTTTGCCCTCAAAAAAGCACAAAACATGCATTCACATCCAAATTTAATATGTACCTCGGACCGCTACTCTATAACAGGCTAAATGATAAAGGAAACATCTACTCTTTAAATCATAGTAACTGCAAGAAAATCCTTATGGAGGCTCTTCAAACTATGTCCTATGAAGATACAGAGAAGTTATTACTTGTGCCAAAGTAAATATTGTTCGCATTACATAATTTTTATACACCTTTTACATAAGTACCAATAAGATAAATATGATAAGTATATGATTATTTATCAATAATTAATGTTACCTCCAATTGCCTGAAACACAGGATTACCTAGTTCAGGCACAAATCAAGGTAAACTTGACATAGATTTAAGAAAAACTGTATTTAACGTTAGTCCATATATTTTTGAATAAATTTTATTATTTATATTATTATATTATTCATTGCGTTATTTACATTGTTGAGCAGACAAATTGTTTGAACATCATGAAGCAATGGATTAGCAATATCCTTCAAAATGATTCAGATTGTGATTGATAGTTGGATCCGGTTAGACCCGGTAGTACGTTCCACTTCGTTCTGGATGCATGAAGAAGCCTCGTGTAGCGCAGTTTGTTCCGCCAGTTACTCAACTGAACCGAGCGCTCGGCGCATCCTGGACAGTCACACCCAACACCTTATTTGACTGGTCAATTCTTCCCTTGCGGTGATAGGGCTAACGCCCGCCTGGTTTGCGACCACCCTCCCACCGGAGTCCGGAGTCAAGCAGCCTGCTGTGTTTCGTTGATGCTTGGGAGTTCCAGTGCCTTAGCCATCTTCTGGGCACGCTTGCTCCATCATAGACCTCATCCATCGCTTTCCATCAGGCGAGATGGAGGTCAAGAGCAGGACCCATTTTTTTTTTTTTTTACTTTGTGATACTTACGGTAGCACGGGCGAAGCCTAATAGCTTTTGCCCGCGGCTTCGCCCGTGTGGGTGTCGGAAAATTTCCCACGGGAACGTACTGCCGGGTCTACCCGAGGCCCGGGTAGACACGGCAGTACGTTTTTACTGGGTTTACGCGGCGCCCGCCAGTAAACCTTCCAGTCCACTTTTTCGAGATCTTCAACAATCATCGTAATTTTCCAAATAGCACAAAACCTCTAATGAATTCTTGAGAACGATTCTACTCTCAAAACGGGGACGTAAAACATCGTGAGGCAACCGATAAGTCCTAGAATCAAAAATACGAGGATATGATTTAGGCGCAGAATGCCCACTTCTCAAAATGCCAACCGAGTCTCAAAATGTAAATCAACCAACCCTAACTGAGCTCGCGCGGCCCATTTACACATGAAATAAGTAGGTACTTTCTATGCGTACATGAGAGTTCCTCCAGAAAACAAGTAAACCAAAGGCAACAACTATCGGGTTTATAATTGCCTTAATTATGGATTAACAAGCAACAGCTTATCACTGCATGGCCTTCCTATGGTTTTAACTATTTATAATTAAACATTTACCCAATCGTGCCTATTAATTATTAGTTAATTCCGTCATTTTCGTACTATTCACAAAATCACTAGTAATTACCAACTCTTTTGACCTTCTTGGTGTTTTTAATTTCAGTATTACGAAAGTGCAATGATTTTATAGGCTAGAATATCTATCTACGAATGACCGTTATGACTAACTCCAAATTACAATCGCTGTCATTTTGACATTTCAGTAATATCCAATGCGTTATTTTGGTTAACGGATTATAAAACATACGACGCAATGAATATTGCTGAATTGTCAAAAAGAGCGTTGGTCATAGGAGAGTCAGGAGTGAACTGGGCCCTGGGGTGATAGGTACACGCACGTTCGGTCGGCAGGATTCAGATTCAGTACAGGCCGGGCGGCAAAACCAAATGTATATTTTTTTGCCCGGTTATCCCGAATCGTGTCGAATTACTGCGACCCGGACAAGCACGCACGGCCGCACGGCCGCACTGCTCACATCAATTATACATGAACCATGTTTGGAATATGAGGCTTAGCATTTGTCGGCCTTCATCTGGAAGCAACTCAGCCTATCGCAGTCCACTGCTGGACATTAGCCTCTCCCAGGCTGCGCCACAACACCCTTACCTCCGCCATCCGCATCCAGTCTGCCTCTTTAAGGTCGTCGGTCCATCTAGCTGGGGGGCGTCCCACTCTACGATTGCTGATACGCAGTCTCCACTCTAGAACTCGTCTGCTCCACCTGTCATCGCCCCTTCGACTAACATGGCCTGCCCACAGCGGCGGCCAGATACCTATCTCCTTAAAACCTTAAAGTACAGACCTACATTATGTCATCATAAAACAAACGACCCGAAACCATATCTAACCCATGCACACCTGTTGTAATTTCTTACTTTACATTTTAAATACCAAATTCCTAATACTGGAAACACCTTGGGGCTATTTAATCTTGTCTATTAACAATTATGCTAAACACATGTTAGGGCTACACTAATTATAATTATCTATGTACTGTATATAAGTGTAATAATAACTTTAAACCACTCGTCCTTGCGGGAATTAGAGACTTTATTTTCTATAGAATAAGGGGTATTGTGGAATGGGACAAATGCATTTTTAAAGTTGTATATTTCTGCATAGTAATACAGTTAACACAATTACAGTTTTTTTACTTGAACTAATTAATGTGTGAATAGTCAATAAAATGTATTAGAAGGAAGAGTTTAATCATTGAAAGCTGTTAATAAGTACGCCCATAATTAATGATTTGTATGAAAAACTGTGATGTGATCATGTGACTATACAGAGTCAAATTAAATTAGCTAGCGAAACTCCGCAGACGTGCTGGGTATCGATATCTAAATTCTAAACAAGATAAAAGAAAAATAAACGATGTTTTTTCTTTGGGTCAATGACCTCTAGTCGTATAGTCTACCTACTTGAAGAACGAGTTAAGAAAATCCGTTTTTTTTTCAAGGACCTTATTCGGGCTGTTACAAACATTTTAAAACAAAAATTTTTCAAAACGGTCCAGCCCTTCTGCAGTGATACGCTTACTAACTAACAGCATTTCATTTTTATTATATCTAGATTTATCCGTTAAATCCTCAAATATGGATATTATGTTTCTACAACTTACGAACAAATAATTACATAAGTAGATGCTTGCCCATCCAGGAAGCTGTTGTGCATGCTCTAGGCATTTACAACAGCTTCCTTAATATTAACCTAATAAATAGACGATTTAATTTTTTCCTCTATCAAAGTACAGCAGGTGCTGCGCTCGCGCACGAGTCAGGTGCGTTCGCCTTATCTTCGGCACCATTCGGTTTTATGATCGGGTTCTAATTGATTGCGTAAATCATTTTAATGATTAGAGGAGAACGCTACGATCGCTTGTATTTAGTTTATTTTCTTGGTGACTAGATGTGGGGGGGTGACAAGGTGTAGGTGTCGGGTGCAGGGTTCACTCCGATGTGAACTGTACATACTTGCAAGAAAGCTGCGAACCATTTGATCCGGCTTGAAGTAAATCGGCCGCTGTCGGCACGCGATAAACGAAGGCCTATTTAAAAAGCAAGCCGACTGAAACACAGGAAAGGTTACGATGTTGATGTATGTATCCCTGTTCGTCGTAAATCGGCTATGTTCGGCTGTTGTCGGCACGTGAGCGGCGTGTGGCGCAGTCAGCCACCTGTTGTGTCTGCGCACCCTCCATGCTTATACGGGCTGATTGTAAAAATGATGAGTAAAGAGGTAGGATAGTTTCGTCTTACGCTCGGTTCCTATAAACAATAACGAAAAGTTTTGCTTACCAATGATAACATTGTTTTACTGTCAAACTATATACATATAGATTCGTAAGCTAATTTTACTTGTTAGCTACTTCAATGGGAGGGCCTACTATGGAAAGCTATGAGGTCTTTGCTTCATTATTGGTAAAGTACAAGAGGCTTAATTTTAACCAATAACGGTCCGTGAAGTTTAAACTACAGAGCACACTATACAGTGGCTGTAACTACAAAACTCATATTCTTCAGGTCATCGGTCAAAAGCCTTTGCAAGTTATTATAACTCCGGCAATGACCTAGAGTCCTCATACGAATGTGTTGATAATTATTTTATTTTCAATGGAGAAATTAATAATCCTCATCATCGTTATCCTTATTTGGAAGGTAAGTCTGATGATACCAAGTATAGTAAACTTGTTTTTAATTGATAAGACCTCCAATTACTTAGCGCTATATTTAAACAACTCATTACTTTTTTACACTAGTTCAATAAATCAATGTATAATTACATGGTCCATTAAATTTTAAATGGACTGTATGAATTAATATATTAATCGTAACTCTATTTTTCATCTACGTTATGATAACCGAACTTCTAAACGTATTATAAAGTTGCTTCTCGTGTCTGTCTGTGTGATCGCGTTAGTCTTCTAAATTACATAATGCATTTTGACGCGTTTTTCACGATCTTTTAGAGAATTTATTCCGCAAGGTTTATGTGTATAAAACATTAAAATAAAACTTACATGTTATAACTATAAAAATCTCGACGCCGCGCTGGCACGACAATTACTTAAATTTTGTTGGCCCAATACCTGGAGAGTAGTGGTGGCCCAGTGGTAACGGCCGCGACTTACGAGTTGTAGGTCGTAGGTTCGAACCCAGACAGGCGCTTTACTTTGTGTAAATTATTTCATCACGTTTGCTCTCCAAACGGTGAAGGAAAACATCGTGAGGAAACCGACATGTCCTAGAACTAAAAATTTTAAGACATGTGACATCTACCAACCCGCACTGGGCCCGCGTGGTGGATTACAGCCCACTCCCTCTCACAGAGAGGAGGCCTGTGTTCCAGCAGTCGGAACATTACAGGCTGATTATGTAATACCTGTCACGTCGTACAAACCGTGCGAAGCAGGGACGGGTCGCTAGTCTATAATAAATTACTAATTGCAACCAATCAATAAATTAAATTCCCAATTAAAATTGTCAAATGGCTGAAATTGATGCAAGCATCGCAATTACTTTCAATTCTGTATCAGCGGTATCAGCCTGTATGTCTCGCGCGCGCACCTGCTGTTTTCCCGCCTTTTTTTTTTTCTTCTTTTGTTTCCCCATCTTTAACCCGACTTGGCAAGTATAATAAGCCAGTATGTGTTATGGTAGGTCATTTTACATCAGTATTTTAACCTTTTTAATATGTTGTTGTTTTTTTGCACCGGAACTGGCGCGCATTCTTGGAATTACTCGAACTGTCGCGGTGGTAGGGTTGTTGAAATTGCTTAATTTATTTCTTTGTCCTCCTCATGTTTGTAAAACATAATTGTATATACTCCACCCTAAAGGTTAGGGCCGAGCCTATTACCATCAACCGGGCACAAATCCAAACTCTGCTAACTGCTACTGAGAAATTTCAGATGGAAAACCCAATAACACTTTACCCGACCCGGGAATCGTACCACCGACCGGGGATCGACCGCGGGTTTGTTTACATTTTTTGTTATTATTTTTTGCTTAAGTATAGTTCTCATTGTATTTGTTAGTATAATATATTGGCGTGGCTAGCTGACATATTATGGCATCATTGAATTTAATGTTGTGTCCCGTAAAGTTAATTACTTACATACCTAGTATTGTATAGAATCAAGTTTTTCTTACTGAACAGACAGATTCTCAGTCAAATTGGAATAAATAACTTTTGACTTTGATGGTTTTATATCTGTCCTTTAGTAATTAAAGACACGATTCCGATTATTTTCCTTTTCCGTAAGCTCAGCGGGATTGCGAGCTCGCGTTCTGAAGTTTCGCAAATGAATATGTAAACTAGACTATTAGACTTTACATATTCATATTTTTCTCATCTTGTACTTATTATTTATCTTTGTACTAAAATTATAATTATATGTTATCCCTATGTTTTTTACTGTGTGTCCTCATAACAATTCTCTTTGCAAATAGTGTTGGATATCTGCATAAGTGTACACAGTTTACACATTGAGTCAGCAGCACTTACAAATTGTTATAGACATAATAAACATGTTATAACAGGCATTAGAAATGCATGCATATGGTAAACATTACTCAGGTCAACACACCAGCTAAAACATAAAAGGATGCAGTTTTCCGAGTGCCCAGTAAGTTTACCCATCTATGACGTCACTCTGTCATGTTTTTGTTAAATAAGCTGTCTGCCTCCTTAGCACAAAAGCGTGGTAATAAATGATTTCACGTCCATTCAACGCCTCTCAATCAGTGAACGTCAAAATTGTCGATACCACGCCCGAATGAATCAAAGTGCCGACAGATACCAGATACTGATATTGCAATGTAGGCTAATACTACAGGGGCAGACTAGGGCTGAGATGGGTGCATTCGATGATGGTGTTCGAAGGGTTTCGTGTTAAATTGCGTTTAGTAACTATCTTAATTTGAGCAGGTTACGTTACCAACTTCTGGCTTCTAGTCCACCGCAGTGAAAATTTACAAAACTTTTGGAAACAACTGCTTGATAACTCCTAGGTCACCATCTGAAAAAGTAACCGAAAACTTGAATACTTTCGTGAGAAATAAGCATAGAATCTGTAGACATCCTCCCACTCCTGATCATCAAAGGTCTATAGTGAAAGCTATTAGAGATCGCTATCACCGATTCCCTGTCAATAACAATTGAGTATAATCGGCTGTCGTAGAGCAGTTCTTCAATCTTTACAATAAATAGAAAGCTCTTCAAAAATTATTTCATTCAAGTTGCACCCGACTGCAGGCAACTCTTTTCGTACCCACCATCGACTACCTGGATCCGGCCCTGTCCTCTTCTGTCAGTCTAGCGAGCTCCCACGAATCTACAAGTCCCGACAGGTTAAGAAACCAAGTTCATAGACCCCAAATAAAATGACAAAAAGCGATCGCTCGGTTGTAAGCACGCGTGAAAAAAAAAAACCGTCTTAACAGACTGATTAAGTAATTTTTGCGCAGATTTCAATGAGTCGCGATTATTTGCTCCGGGAAAATTATGATTTGTTCTCATTTGCACTTTTTAACTGATTAAGTAATTTTTGCGCAGATTTCAATGAGTCGCGATTATTTGCTCCGGGAAAATTATGATTTGTTCTCATTTGCACTTTTTAACTGATTAAGTAATTTTTGCGCAGATTTCAATGAGTCGCGATTATTTGCTCCGGGAAAATTGTGATTTGTTCTCATTTGCACTTTTTTTGGGCATAATCTTGGCATGTGCTAGACTCGGAAACGCGGCTTGGCGGTTTCTACTATCATTTCTGGAATCTTATCTAAGTGTTGTACCCAGTAAATTACATTAGTTTTACGCTAAACTATTAACGTAACGAAATAAAGATTAGATATACTAGCCTTTAGACCTTCCTCAAGAATTGGGCTACCAAGTTCAAAAAAAAAATTCAAATCCAACTGGCAGTTTCGGAGATTAGCGCGTTCAAACAACCAAACAAACAAACGCTTCACCTTTATTATTAGAATAGAAGATATAGATACACAATTAGTAAAAACAGGCGTTTCAAATAATCGTAAGTGCGTAAGTAGATTTATGTGAAATTCAACAAAAAGTGGGGACTTAAATATTATGTGTAGTAATTTAAATGATAGCATTAAAGCACCGTACGTGTAATAATTATTATCATTATTTTTTTATTGAAACTTAAACGATATTAATCTCTATTAATCTGTTTCGTGAACAGTAATAGGTATCTAGGTTTTTTTTTTCATTAAAGCTTTACAAGTTCGGAACAAAAACAAACATATCAGGCGAATGATGCTCGTTGAAAAACCCAATCTTTAAAAATTTTATGGCTAACTGAAAACTAGTGAAAGAGCCTTTACGTAATATACCTATGTACTATGTAATTCGTTACTGGAATCGTCATCTTGAGCTTATTTCATTATTCACTAAACAGAAGGAAAGAATTTCTTAAGGCTATTAAGCAAAACACTTACCACAAAGTCTGAGAGGAATAAACTTTGCCATAGATATAGATTAAAAACAACGAAAAAAACAACGTCGAACATCAACAAACCAGAAATAAATAAATAAACACTATTTATAGAAACCTAACAACATGATTCAGAATTTTCAATACTCGATAGAAAAGGGGGGTGACTTCGCGTGACCTAAAGTTCCCCGAAGCGTAGGCTTCAAATGAGCAACAATCTCTTTGGTTCGCAGTGCCAACGCCCAGCTCAAGTTTTGGCGCGAACCAAACGTCAAACATCAGTGTCTATGGTTGTCTTTATGTTTTTCTTTAAACTTTTATGAGGCAAAGCCACAAAAAGTCGCCCGTACCTCGCATCAATGATAGCCATTTAATGGCATCACGACCCGATAAAAAGCACTGGTATCGATAAAAACTAAAATGTAAATCGTTTTGAAATGAGCATACGTGAGGTGTGTTTTTGTTCGGCCTTATTGTTGTCGCTGAGGAGTTTTGTTTTGTTATTAAAGGCTCCCGCAGACAGGCGCAACGCGACAGTTCGACGCTATTCTGGTAGAACAATTTCCATGAAGTTTTCATAGAAATTGTTCATCTAGAGTCGCGTAGCGCCTGCCTGCATGAGCCTTACCGTTGCAATTTCGAAACGTGTTTAAAGCTCTGTTTAGAGTGTAAAGAGTCGAGTTGCGGAATATTTATAAATTATTGCTTTATTGTTCTTTCTGGAGCAGTTGTGAATTTATTTTATGAGTTGTTTTATTTATATTTTAGAAAACTTGTTTAGTAGGACACAAATGGAATTTTAGATAGAGATAACGAATAAAGTCGCACCTAAATCATTTCAGTTTTTGCTAGTTAAGTTTTATTTTTTAGTTAGGAACTTCTAACATTAATTCTTATTCCTACATTTATAACTAGATACTTATGTAAAATATGAAAGGATGGAAATTGTCATACAAAAATATATACAGAATGATTCTTTTTACCGTCTCGAAATTTTTACAGGCTGTTCTACCCATGAATATGAACAACTTTCATTACTATTAGATTCATATATAATAATATCATTATTATAAAAAAATCACCGGTATAGATAGACATACCAAACCTAAAAGAAATAAGTACTCTCGGTTATTGTTTAAGTCATCATCCAAATAAAAAAAAATAAAAAACAAAAAAATAAACTACATTCTTACAAATAAATAAATTCTAATTCTAATCCAAAAATGTATGGTTAAATAAAATTTTAATTAAGGTGAATCATTCTTTAACAGATTTAATCAAATGCACTTGAAGATCAACTTACGGCTCCAGAACCGAGTCCCCAGGGACCTATTGTCTATGTCCAAAGAAGATACGGGCCCGTCCGATACATCGGAATTAACCCCATACACGATTAATTAAGTTTTTAACCCCATACACGATTAATTAAGTTTTTAACCCCATACACGATTAATTAAGTTTTTTGGACAGCCAAAATCACATCGGTAGGGGGAAGAACAACTGTCAAATCGTGTTGTCATTCATTCTTAATTTTAGCCCTGAACTAATCATAGGTCCGTATATAATACAGAGTAGGAAACGCCCGTTACTTCGGCCGGATTTCGGGCTTAGAGTAGAAAAACCCCCTGACCCCTAACCCCCTGTATTGTATTCTAAACTACAAAAAAATATTCCCCGCGGCGTTAAATTGCATAGAGACAACCCTAGTTTGAACTGAATAATAGCATTTCCGATTATTCTAAACGAGTATGAATAGATCGTTTTCAATCTGTCGATTGCTATTTTGCCAACTCATCGGGGAGTTAACTTTTTTTTTGACGATTACGCAAACTCCAGACACGCGAATGATCGATTTAAAATGCACAATTAGATTTGTGGAATCCATTACTGTATATATATAAATGTTTAAAAATATGGCGTGACAGAACTTTTTAATTTTTTTAATGCTAGTGGCATATCGGTGTGTGTGATACTGATACCTGATGTGGTTTAATGTTATATTTTTTAACACAAATAATTTCAACGTTTTTTTTTTAGTTTTATAGTCAGCTTGCAATTAAACATTTTTGTGATAGTAGATTTTAGATAGAGAAATTTAGGTAGGTACCTATAATTAAGTACTTGGTTTTGTTTCATATTTAATTTAAATCAACGACGACGTACTACGACTACGCATTGAGGTATGCTAAAAATAACGTAAATACGCACGCAACTAACGTATAGACGCGTCATTATTTAAATCCCGGTCCACGAAGGTTAAAAAAAATACATGATAAAAAAAATCTGCTTACGTTTTCAGGTAATTAGGTTACTAACTAAACTGTTGATGGCAATGATGGCTGCCTGAAGTCTTTTTATTCACCACGTTCTGACCTTTACCGTTACCGGTAGTTTCAAAATCAACATTTTATTTCTGGGAAGTCTTTGTTGAACTTGCTAGAACTAATCGGACATTGATAGCCAGTGTCAACATACAACTAAGAATTGTATATTCAAGTTCACCAAATTTTTAGAAAATTAAGAAGATTTTTGATCAAATTTAATCGTAAATCACCATTCTTCTGCTTAATAACAGAGCCTTACCAAATGTTTGTCATTCCAAAATAAAATTGACTGTGGCTGACAGACATTCAATTCGTAATCGTATCCGTACTTCCGTTACATTTTTTTTACATCAGTCCTCGAGCGGTAACCGTATGCTTATTATTTATTGGAACTTAGTTCACCCTTTACGTAGTTACTTTACGTTAATTTGCAGTTTTTTTTTCTGTAAACATAACAAGTAAAGCCAATTTCAATCATCATCATTCCCAATTTATTTGTGGTCGGCACAACATGTATTTTTCTTCCATACTTCTCTATTAGCCGCCATCTCGACAGTCACCCCTTCCCTAACCATTTCATCATCCAATTTAAATATAATTATGTACATTAATTTGTATAGTAACCTCGATTTCCTACCTAATAAATTAAAAATATTCTTGTAAATCAACAAGCCTTTTGAGTATTAAGGCAGTAAATATTTCTCACTAAAGCTACAACAAAAGTAAATAAATATTAATTTCAACCAACCCCAACCACAATTTACCTCTTTTGTAGAACTAAATGCGTTTCACGGTAAAACATGAGTACCGTGTCAACACCGCCTAACATCTGTTATGCTTTTTTATCGAATTTAAAACTGGCATCAATAGGCACAATGTGAAATACACTTTTACTCTTACACGGAATTTCAAAAAATAATCGTGATTATATAAAAAAAATGGAGAAACGTCCGGCTGTCGCAACGGCAGGGTTGTCTGATTTAATTTTAAAATAAACAGATAATTCCGTAGTAAAAGATACACAAATTCTATTAAATTGACGCAGAATACCTAACAAGAATTTAGGCTAATCTTTTTCTTATCAACTCAGAAATTATCGCCCAGACCTCAGAGATTATTGCCTAAATAAAAAATAAAAATTATTGCAGTTGTTTAATTGCAATTAGTGTAGTTACAGTTTTTAGTCTGTCGACAAATATGCAAATATTCGGGTGTATAAATATTATTTGCAATTTTAATGTTACTGTATTTATTATTTACGTATCTCCAATTTACACAAACAAACAAACATTATTTTTTACTTTTTTGGCCTCTAATCCAAATTCATTTTCATCGTTTAAATTCGGTAATATTTTTAAAACAAAAGTACAGAATGTTCTTTTTGCACTTCCTTTTTTTCGGTTTAAATTCGGAATGGCGTCGTCAACCCTATTGCGCGACAATTAACACGTACCGTCGCGTCGTACTAAGTCAAGGGCAGTCACCGGCAGCTGGTTTCCTACTGAATTTTAATACGCAGCCGATTCAGAAACTGCGACGTTATAGTAGTTTACGACCGCTCCCGAGGTCACAACTCGAATTGTAGTCTTGTTACTATGCACGATTTCGCGTGGAAAAATTTGATTATTCACATATTTCGTATGTGTACCTAATTTTTTTTTCCGGGGATATCGCCGAATATTCATGAATGATGCACGGCGTTGTAGACCTTCACAGAAGTGTCAGTAACCTAATGTGTGCGTAGCGATAAGCAACTGGTTGCTATCTTGATTTTGGCAGAATTTTCAGTTGGTTTGGTATGTTTACACACTTTAACTGACATGCATTTTCGTACGCTCAACACAATATCCGCGCATCAGTCATTAGTTCATTACTTACTTACAAAATCTTTTAAATCGGCGTCTAATCGTAGCGCTTAAAATGTTCCTACTACAAAAAAAAGGAGCAGTGTCAAAAGCATAGTCGCACTTATTGCAAATTTTCATCCAAAATAAAATCTAAATTCAAAACATAAACGCGTTCATTGATCGAATATTTTGACAAAAAAAAATTGGAATGGAACGTTCCCGGCAAAATCATTTAGTTTTCAAAGGACGCATGGATGTCATCAATATTTCTGTCAACATCGATCTCCTTTTGGATTATCACGCACGAGGCGTGCCCAAAGTTGTAACTTTCATATATTTATGCAAATAAAATTCACTTTCGATATTTCCTTACACAGAAACTTGCCTTCGGCAGGACTTGTAGGCATGTAGGTCCATGTTCACAAACAATTGCGTAATAACACACTATCAATCACAATCTGCCGGTCTATTCTGTAAAAATCTCACCGTGAAAATTAAGGTGAAGTGAGCTGTCAATAGTGTCAAACCCTAGCATCAGGTGGAATAACAGCTCACTTTAAGCTCACTTCACCTACGTTATCACGGTGATCTTTTTACAGAATAGCACCGCTGAACCATTTTAAAGCTTAGTGCTAATCCATTACTTCATATTGTTCAAAAAATTTGTCGCATTAATGTTGTGAACTGTCAAAATTAAAAGCTACTGATAGTGTGTTATGCAATTATCCCGCTGTGTCATAGATATCACGCAATTCTATTTCTGAACTCCTTATACATCCAATATTTACTTGAATCACGTATTCATTTTAATAAATGAGCGGAATTTTTCATTCATTGGCACGAGTGAGCGTATTCACTGTGAATTAGATGTTGGAGCATAAATTAACAATTTATAGCATAGTAGCAGACGGCGTAATATTATAATGGTATGGAGTAACTTAGGTACCTAGTTAATTCAAATTAATCCCCAAAAATTCTGGGCTCCGTGAGCTCCGTCCAAGGTCAGACGCTGTGTTCGCTTGAACTTTAAAAGCGCCCATTTGGTTTGAATTTATTTCAATATTTAACGCAATTTATAAGGCGTGACACAGGAAATTCATTTTTGTGAGTGCTGATAAAAAGCACTTCAAACGTTCAGAGGTGTACCCAAACGATGCACCTAGTAAACTTTTTAATTTATTTTACGGTCCAATACATACGTTTTGGTAATGATATGATGACTTCAAATTTTTTTACAATTTAAATCATAAAAGTTTGCACCAAAAACAACGCTAATTGCCAGCGGGAAGCTGGCAATTAGCGTTGTTTTTGGTGCTAAGATAATTAAGTATATTTTTGGAACAAAGAAAAAGAAATGATGTGTGGTATTAGCATTTAAATTCTAGACATGAATTTTGATGTTATCTGTGATTTAAAAACGCCTTCAATTACTCGTTTAACATAGCATTATGTAGTTTTTGTAAGTTTAATGTACCGAATCGTCGCGAATTTGCGTATTTTTTTGCTGAAATATCCATAAACATACATGTTAGAATATCAAACTCCTAGTTTTTTTTTTTTCACAAAATCTTAACAACTTACCTAAAGCAAATAGTTACGGGCATAGAAATGCTTTCATATATCTATGGTTACGGTAGATACTTACATCTGCATGGGAATTATATTTGTATCTCTTAGTTAGTCATTTTGAAGGAATTTGCTAATCCATTGCTTCATATGTCCGAAAAATTTGACTGTCAAACAACGTAGATAACGAAATAAATGTTGTTAAACTGTCAAAATGACAGTCATTACTACTGCTAGTGGATTATCCCGCTGGTCAGTTTTAATATTGTTGACTATATTAAATCATTAAGGTACTTTCTAAATGATTTAATATAGACAGCAAATCAATTTTAATTAAATCAAAGACCCAAAACAGAAAGTTAATTCATTCAGTTTGTCTGAAATCCTATTGTTTTTTTCTTTCAAACTCGATTTCGTTTTAATTTTTTTTTTGCAATGACAATTACTCGTATATTAGAATAAAGTTGCCCATTCGACCCGACGACAATTAAACGGGACGATTTTAATAGCCCTTTCGCCTACCTTTCGCAGATGATAACAATTTAATTTCTTGTTTGATATATGGAATTGAGTTTGACTGGTCGTTATCCCTATTATTTTGCTACTTAATTATATTGTTATTTTCACAAGTAGTTTAGAAGATGAATCGTGGTGTATTTACGTCTTATGTTAGACAGTCGAATGAGACTGTTGACATAGAATGCAAAAGGCTCCTATAATTACTTATTTATAGAAGGGAGCGAATTCAAGAGTCTTCGTACTCAGCAACTTTATTTAAAATTTTGTCGCAGTAACCATAACAAATAATTACTTTACAGTTAGATTCTATCTTCTGACCGTTCTTTCATAGCACGCCAGTCCACCTTTATAAATACTTCAAAAGACCGACGACGATTAAAAATCGCAAATCCAAAATCGCGTCATGAACGCGCGCCTCAGAACTAGAACATCTAAAATTTGGAAACGTCTTGACTAACCTTGAACGCAGGCACGGTCGCGACTTGCCATAATGCACGAGTTGAATGTACTCGTTACGCGTTTTTTCTTACTACTTAATTAATCTATTATTATGCACTAAACACAACATCGACAGCAGCATTCAGCATACAAATTGTGGGGAAATCTTTAAAAAATCGATTCAACAGAGATCGAACTTCATCCACTTCCAAATAGGTATTGACTGGTATTCTGACAAGGAATATAATCTGCTCATTTTGTGAATAGTTTTTTTTTAGAACAATGGTTTGTGTAAAATTAGGGTTCAGACAATTTTACGATACCCAATGTGTCACTGCGATACAATTTGACATTGACATGACACCAAACTCGTCAACTATGTCTATAAAACCGTTCCAATCAAACGTCCAGCGCAGCCCTATGAGTCTATGACTGAGTGCAGTTCAATGCGCTAGCGTGCTACGGTGCGGTGTTTCGGCACTACATTCCGCCTCGGTTAGTCAGACGCCCACGAGCGTCGGCGAATTCGCACGAATTTCGCACTCGGATGCGCGAAAATGTTTTAATAAATAAATTGATGTGACAGCTCCACTTGTTTTGCTGTTCGATTTTGCGCGATGTATGTCTTAGTTTTTCTAAATGTTGGAGATCAATAAACTTTCGAGTTGCCTGTCTAATATTTTAAAATATTTTGTAGTACCAGTAGTACTCGTAATTACTTGAATATACAACTGTCTGTCTACATCTCTAAGTCGTGCGTTATATTTTATCCAGTTGTCTCCTTTTGATTGTTTTTTTCTGGAAGCATTATAATTATCTTAACAAGAAAGTAATGTAAGTATATTATAATGCTTTAATTATGTTTTCTTTGATGCCACTCACTTACCACTTCTATTGAGGCAAGCTTTGTTTAATCTCGATTTATTTCGGTCTGTTGCTAACCTGATATGACAGCCTACTACAAAGTGCGAATTACATATAAAGCTGACATGCAACTGCTAAGTAATCTTCTAATCCACCTCTACCATTAACGACGACAAAATGTCGTATGAACCAGCGATTGATCATAAGTAAAATACACTCGAAACAACAATAAATATAATCGATCGATCGATACATGCAAACGCCTTCTAGTAGGCAATGTTTGGATGAGTTAATCATTAACTCATCAAACGAATCTGTTAATGCCACCCGCCTTAACGTCTTCCTCTCATCTTCAACAAATCCTATTGTATTGGGGTCATCCTGTGAAGATAGTGTGTGTAAGTTTAATAAATAAAAATTTAAAAAAATTCACTACCAAAGTAAATATTGCAACTTGCCTCATCCAACATCCATTCATGATTCCTAGCAAACGGAACGCGAGACACAAGATACGCCCAAATTTGGTCATGGGTCGTGAGAAATGCAGTTCACTATACTATTATAATATTACGCGTATAAATAACTAAAGCATTTAAATAAAGTGCTTGAATAAACCGACCATGGCAAATCGAGGAAATATCACTTTGAGCTAGACCTTTGATTTGGGAATAGATAATGGGATTTGTATCTGTAGTAGATAATTCTGACCTGTTCGGAATGCCCATGAGAACGAACCATACTGGACAAAATTGTTTGGGCACCAATTCTGTGCTATTCCCTGAGACAGTGAGGCGGGTTCGTGGCAGACCACGTAGGAGATGGCGGGACAAGCTGGCTAGGTTCAGTCAAAACTGCAAGGAAGACGCGCGAGCACGCGAGAGATGGAAGGAATGGAGGGAGGAGTGGGACAGAAGACTAATAAATATATATAAATATTTGGGTTTAGATCATGGTTGGTTAGTATAGAACAAAGAATTGTTAATACTAAATGAGTAGGTAAACTTTGACCGCGAATTATTTTCCAAACAAATATGTGTTTTTCTAAAAGTAACCCTAATACCCACACATAAAATTCATTTTGCGCTACAACTTCAAAATTTTTATGGCTTTTTCCGTAGTAGTCATTCTGAAATCAACTTAATTTATTCAAACATATAGGTAAGTACATGAAAACAAAACATTGATTTGCTGAATTTTGGTTATGGCCATAGTATTAACACTAGTGTAAAAATATGGGGTATCAGTGTAAAGAAGAACCTTTTAGAACAGAGTAAATCCAACAAAGAATATACAAGAACCAAGATTAAATCAGCCGTGACTGTAGTCCTCAATAAAAACATTGAACAACACACTGCTGCCCATATTTTACCCATTTTACATCGTTTCCCAACATCATTTGCAATTTCATCACCTAATTCACATTCAAGTTTTCGTGAATGAACGTTTAAAGTCCAAAACGATAAGGTATTTAAAAAAACCGGTTCGCTGAATAAATATTAGCGAGACCGTGAAAATTAAACGAGTTGTTGATAAAGTGCGTAAGGCGCTTGTGGGCGTGGTACGGCAGACAAGCAGACATGCTCAGTGAAAGGAGGCGATAGTCATGAATGAACTACGGTTTCTATGTTTGTCGTTAGAAATACAAGTAGGTTCGCAGTTTCAAGTTAAAGCGGAAATTGTGTAGGAGTTTTGTCGCTCTTGAATAAATTGAAGCATTGATAATGTTCAATATTTCATTTTGTAATAAGGAAAATACGCAGGTCTTTACAAAATATACAGGTGGACAAATAAAAGGATTATTTTACTAAACTTACTTTACTTTTATTTTATATCAAAACTTTCTCAAAACCTCTTAACACGAATTGTGTACATAGTTGGCTTTCAACACTGGCATAAAGTAGTTCAGGGATTAAGCGGAATACCCAACAGAGACCCATTCCTAAAAATCAAAATCTACTTACACCAAACTCTACCGTGTAAATCTTGCATGTTAATGATATAAACGCCGAAGCACATTGCACGCACTCTTTCTAGTTTCAATTGCAAATTCCTTGACCGAGTGCTCTTAAAACAGTCAACAAGTTAAAATAAAAATTGAATAATCGCATTGTGAACAGGCGGCTTTACGCCCCCAGAAGTCAATTGCCACAACATCCATAACCAACTCGTTGATTTAACGTCCAATTCAAATTTCGAACGTCAGATTTCACCGCCCACTAGAAGCCCACAGATGACATAACGTTTGAGTCATGTTGCGTAGACTACATAGAGCGATGCACCCATTGTGGAGTTATGAATTATAATGAGAGTATTTTGCACGCATATTGTGTGTCACTTGACTGTGTGTTTTGTTGTATGTGTGTCAAGATAATTCGATAGAGACAGTTTTAGGTAAAAAACTTGTGCTGTGTGAAAGAGACAGAGAAAGAGAAAGTCGTATGGCTTTTCCTGACGTGACAGTTTGTACCAGTCAACTCCTACCGCAAACCATAAGAACCTTCGTTACAAAAAAGATATACAGTATCATTATCTATCGCACAGCATGAACCTGTCAGCTTTGACTTGTACCTGCATTGTTTGGGTTCGCTTCCAGTCTAGCCAGCACCCATATTGCGAAAATCAATCACAATCTGAACCAGACCAGACGGGTTGTGTCTGGTAGGCTACTACCCGGAGGACGGGTACCTAATCGCGTGGATAACTTTGCTTGCGCGACGCAGGATTTTGCGTGACGTTAGTGTGATGTGTGGTTCGCATGTGGCGTTGAAGATGGCCGCCACACGTTGGTAGATTTTAGCATAAACTTATGCAACCTCAAGAGGTTACATCAAGATGTAACGGCCAGTACTTATAACTCCATACAAAAGGACATACATAATGTAGATAATTCCGTAATGGGCATCCAACAGTCATGTTTCCACGTAATTAGGAGTACAGGTCATGTTGCGCCAGTCACGAGTCATCAGACGCCTGGCGCATGTGATTATAGCTGGTTATTAATAATACATGCGATACTGATTATGGTGGTGGCGTAAGGCTGGGGTGCAGTGGCAGCGGGGGCGATTGGAGCTAAACTGTCTTCATTGCGTGGAATGGTATTCTCTTGTCAGCAAGTTCGTAGCGGGCGCTGACTGTCCTAGGGTGCGACTGACGTCATTTTAACTTCAAGTTTCGACTCCTGGAAGTCAGACGTGTACCTACTATAGTACACCCACATTTCGCTAGTTATGTTTAAGTCCCATGTGATAGGGGGCGAGCCTATTGCCATCAACCGGGTACAAATCCAGACTCCGGGCTGCTACTGAGAAATTCCAGATAGAAAAACCCAATAACACTTTGTCCGACCTGGGAATCGAACCCAGGGCCTCATACTCAGCAGTAGCGCTTGCGACCACTGGACCAATAAAACGAAAACAACGAGCGGAATTGTTGTTATAATCAATAAATGATTGTCCGCTCACAGTATATGGCCGCAGCCGCAAGGTCGTTACAATAGCAGTATTTATTCACTTATTATTGCTGGTTTGTCGGATATTTTCGCGTATATTATGAAGGACTTGCCGTTACCAAATGGACTTTCCCGTTGACGCAATAAAGGTTGTCGCAACAGGCATTCCGCTACGGTGCGACGCGACTCCCGTAGAACAATTTTATAGAAATTATTCCACGAGAGTCGCGTCGCGCCTGTCTGCGGGGGCCTTAGTGTGTCTTCACACGAGCAACACGCGTCAACGGCAGAGGCAACTGCAGCCGTCAACGCGTGTCGCTCGTGTGTAAAGGCACAAAACAGAAAGGCTGTATTTTTTAATAAAGGATTTAGCGATAAAAGTAGCAAACAGCTTTTTTATTCCAATTAACGGTTGTAAGAAAAAGTCTAACATTTGCTAATGAGTCACCATTTGTCTCTTCATTATCAAATCGAAGTCATCCCAATACGAAATTGTCTGATGATATTAGGTACCCTATCCTATTTCTTATTAAACTTTTTGCAGAACCGCGGGGTAATTGCTTAATCACTTTTCTTCTGAAAAGTACACAAATGTTGTTACAACATGGAATTCAATGGAAATAGCAAATGTGACCCATCGTTAATACTTAAAAAATGGGATTCAAAAGCGGGATCCAACGAAAATAAATCCACTAAAGCAATGGCTTTCTTTTTAACAGTTCTTCAATATCCTTCAAAATTATTAAGATTGTGATTGATAATGTGTTACGGTATTAGGATACCGTTTAATTAGAGAGAGCCCTTTTACATTCCTAAAAAGTATTACCTGTCAATCACAATTCAAAGTTTTTTTCCAAACAAAAGTATATAAATTAAAATAAAGAAAAGTAAAAGTAACCAACGAAAAGTCCACTTAATATGTTATCGTTTTCCTTATATGACGCATACTTCGAAAGGTGAGCAACAACAACATACAATATCAGCTGTGTAGGTTGGTTCTTGCGTTAGTCAGCTGATCAGCATTATTTTGTTTCTGTTTATTGCATCACGGCGCGGCGCCTGCGCTATGTCACAACATTGCACAATAAGTGTAATATTCTCCTACATAATGATATCGAGTTATCATTCGTGATAGTACAGAGGCCAGCACATCAACCTACCCCAATCTGTCAAATTCTCCCAATTGAATATGAAGTTGAAAATCTATCAAAGAAATTTGACAGATTCGGGTAGCTTGATGTGCTGGCCTCTGTACCTAGGAGCGGTGCGAGTGCATTGACGAGGACAGTGCAATTTATATATGCACTTTATTGCACAATAATTAGTCAATTGTTTTTCAACATTTTCTGCTTTATTCCAGGAAAATTGGGTAAGAATAGGATATAATCTACATTATTGTAAAGATTCATCAAAATCCGTTCAGCAGTTTTTGTGTGAAAGAGTACAAACATCCATCCATTCATCCTCACAAACTTTCATGTTTATAATATTAGTAGGATAGGAAGTAGGATTAAGTAGGAAGTAGGATTAGTAGAAAGTAGGATTAAGCATATAGGTAGAGTTAATGTTTATTTCCACCTGTTTTTTTTTTAACAATATTGCGTTGCGAATAATAACACATTAAAATCATATTCCATTCGTGAGAATCTTAAGACCTTAATATTTTGTATAAAAACAGCCAATTTATTGCAATTAAACCATCCATCTGCTGAGTTTTAATTAAAATCAAATAAAATATAAATACTTTGCGGATAGAGTTATAAAACGATTAGTCGCTTTCCAAAACTGGTTGTTAATTGAATCCACTTACGAAATAACCGATTTATTGAAAAATATGATTTAATGCTAATGTAATAAAACCTGAAATAGTAAAACATTCGGCCTTAGCACTGCAGTGGACAATTACGGACTGATTTTATTAACATAACTGGTAAAATGTAGTATACAAACGGCTACACCTCTGCATAACCTTTCGTGGTTTAAGGGCGTGATGTTGTATGTTTATTAACAGGTACACGTCATTTTGTACTAGTTTGAAAGCTAGTCCAAACTGAAACGTCAACGCAGTAGCAGACGTTACGGGCCATCAGATGCCCAAAAGTCTAATAACCAGTCTCACTAAGGGGTATCGTGTTACCCAATAATTGGATTGTGGAGGTCAGATAGGCAGTCGCTCCATGTAAAATACTGGTATTCAGCTGCATCCGGTTAGACTGGAAGCCGACCCCAACACAGTTGGGAAAAGGCTAGGCAGATTGATTACAGGTTATCCATACTTATCCATACTAAAATTATAAATGCGAAAGTGTGTCGGTCTGTCTGTCTGTTACCTCTTCACGCTTAAACCGCTAAACCGATTTAGATGAAATTTGGTATAGAGATGGTTTGAGTCCAAGGAGAGGACATAGAATAGTTTTTATCTCGATATTCCCACGGGATCGAAACTTATGCGGGTGAAACCACGTAGCGCTGTTAGTAGTAAATAAATCAGCTTTGATTGAAATATCACCCACGCGAAGTGAGTGGTCTAATTATTTATTTATGTATTCCCAACAGTAAACCACATGTCAATATTATGTGTGTCGATATTACAGTATTGTTTATTTGTCCAAACTCATAATAAACATCGGGCGAAGTTATGACAAGGGCACGATTATAACTCAGTCAAAGGCTTGGAGTCAAAGTCAATTTTATCTAGTATTGAAATTATCTTCTTTAATGGGGACGAGGACACAAATGAGTTACGTGGTTCATGTGAACTATGTACACAGTATAAGAAGATACCAGTAGACCAAGTAGTACAGTTGGACCAATATATTTCGCGATAAACGTTAAGCCGTTGGTCCTGCGCCTGATCTCTCTCCTGTCGTGTCCGATTAAACTCGGGCAAAGTCTCTCAAACTTAGGCAGCGATACACCTATAGTATATATACATGCTACTGAGAAATTCTAGATGGAAAAACTAAAGAACAGAAAAAAATTGTATATCTGTTTTTTTTTTTTATTTAAGAAATGAAGGAATAGTTCGATTAACCTTTATGAGCAGTGGTGGCCCAGTGGTAATGGCCGCGACTTACGAGTTGTAGGTCATAGGTTCAAACCCAGACAGGGGTTTTACTTTGTGTAAATTATTTCATCACCACTGCTCACAAAACGGTGAAGGAAAACATCGTAAGAAAACCGACATGTCCTAGAACCAAAAATTCGAAAACATGTGACATCTACCAACCCGCACTGGGACCGCGTGGTAGATTATAGCCCACTCCCTCTCACAGAGAGGAGGCCTGTGTCCCAGCAGTGGGAACACTATAGGCTGATTATGATGATACGATGAACCTTTATGCGAAAAACTGTAATTATAAAAAAAAATATGTACAAAAAAACGAAGCTACGTCTGTCAACAAACTCCTTTGCAGTTTGGCAGAGGAGGAAAATTATTTCTGTAAATAAGCACTTTTTCATTATTCTTTTCTTAATGAATTTTTCCATCTAGAATTTCTCAGTAGCATGTTACATACTATAGGATTATATTATCTGGCATACAGGTGTATCTTTGCCTACCCCTTCGGGGAATATAAGCGTGATGTTATATTATAATTTAAAATCACATCTCTCATCCTATATGACATGTAAGAAATATGTATCACACCGAAGCTCACAAATGATTCAAATGTATACTTACAATGTGTTTCAGAGGGGTGTGACCATTTTCGTCCCATACAAAACTTCAATACCTACTTGATCAAATGTATGGTACGACTGATTTTTTTTCACAATATCGATGTTGGTCCCCGGGAAAAATTTGTTCAGTTTGATGGCCTGTAGGTACTACACCCTCAAGTTTGGTCACACCCCTCTGAAACACATTGTATTTCATTATCATATATCTATACTCATAGATCTATGACCCCAGGATAGCAGGAACACCGACGCACAACCTGTTAATGGATTCAGCCGGTCTATTCTGTATAAAACTCACCGTGAAAGCTTAGATGAAGTGAACTGTCATTCCACCAGATGCTAGGGATTGATACTGTTGACAGCTCACTCTAAGCTCACTGCACTTAACTTTTCACGGTGAGTTTTTACAGAATCGAACGGCAGTACATGATTCTAGACTGCCTAGCGTAGTTTTTTTTTTGTGTTGAGATATTGGTTACAGTTAGCGCGTCGATGTCCCACCATCCTGCATGAGTGTAATATCCCCTTTAGACACGTACCTATCGTGAAATCTACGGCTGGTGAACGAGCTGCTTTGCATAGCGCCCCAAGGGAAAAAGCCCACACGTGTATGAGCTGTTCGTCTCACATTATTTATTCAAAAGTGAACCTACTGTTCCATCCATCATGTGGCCAGTGTGAGTATCTACACGTGCACACGAGTGCATGTGTTAGGCTGAGCGCATGATGCACTTACGCGCGTATCCGACCGACTACTTCCGAATAACCCTTATATGTGGAGTAATCGCTGTGTGAAAGATATTTGTTGAAAATCTATTGGCATACTGATTGTATTAGAGGTGAATGGGGATTATATTTAGACTGTGGGTTAATTTTAGCAGCGATTTAGGGTTTTATTGATAGTTCTGGTACTGACAGAAGGCGGCTAAAATGTATTTGGGAGAAAGCTATTTTGTAAATAGTAAAGAGGAACAAAGGACCAGATAAAATTTGAAAGCGTCAGTAGACCAACAGACGTCTGACTAGCAGATGCTACGGGTTCGAATCCCAATCGAAACCAAATTCAATTTGAATTTTCTGTAGGTAGGTACATGGAAAATTTTAATCTCAATGCTAACCCAAGCATATAAATTAACTTAGGAATAGGAGTTCCCCGAGTTGTTTAATATCTAAAAACATTCTTGAATCAAGTAATCAAACTTAAGTGTTTAGATTAAACTGTATCTTTTCAATATATAAAACTTAAACCCGCAAGTTTTCCTCGTTGTTCTTAGTAAGTACATACCTATCCAAGTATCCAACCACAATTTTCTCATGTTCTTGTTTGTTTTCTCTAGCACTCGGCTATACGCTGGAGGATAAGATCCTTTTATTACAAGCACGTGTAGAAAGCACACGTGTAGGGGAGGTAAGAAGGTCTCATATATGAGACTTAACTATTTTCTTCAACGCTAGTGCATTTGAGTCCTAGTACTACAATGTTATTCATCATTATGTATGTAAGTAGTGCTAGATACTTTGTTGAACGTGATATTGTGCGCCGTATATTAACCGTTTCGTGTGACATATTCGAAAAGAAATTGGGCTAAGATACAAAGAAGAAACTTGAAGTAAAGTTACGCTAAAATTTGTCAAAATTAGTGCATTTTGGCATGATTTTGACAGATCGAAGCGTAAGTTTACGCTAAATTTCGAACCCAGATACCCAGAACCTAGGTACGAAGGGATTGTTGAAACAGCACTAATTGCGTAACACACTAGGTATCAATCACAACTAGAAACATTGCTAATCCATTGCTTCATATGTTCGATCTTTTTTTCTTTTCAACATCGTTAAAAACGCAATGAATGTTGTTGCACTGTCAAAATTAAAGCCATTCCTACTGTTAGTTTGTTACGCATTTACCCCGCAGAGTTGGTAGAAATTTTCTTTGCTATTTCCGATTCGACTGTCAAGCTTGATATCTTCTTTGACTATGGTTGGACTTTTAATTAGCTGCAGTAAAATGACAGCTTATGTGTTACTTAAATGACTGAAATTGGCGTCTTTTTGTTTTTTCGCGGCCCTCAACCAAATCTTGTTTTTCTACTCGTAGTACAGAATAGTGTAACAAACGAAACTTATTTGACAAGCTCAACTCTAAACGCAGTCCGAAATGAGTTATAAAGAAATGTCATTTTACTGCAGCTAATTAAAAGTCGGAGTATAGGTATTTATCGTTGCCCATTTGGAAGACCATGGTTGCCGTAACTTCGGTGAACGGATAACAGCATGAAAAAGTTTTCTTTTATCTATATTGCCAAGTCTTAGGTTACAACTGGTTGTAGGAGGTTGTATAGTTCTCACTCACCTTTAGTCTAGTTTATTACTATAGGACATTACTTTTACTGATACTACACGCAAACGCAGTAGGTAACGCTATTCCAAATCGAGTTTATACCGCACAAATAGCAACCAATTATAAAGTTATACATACACTAAAGGACACAATAATGCATAGTAACCGTCCAAAGTGAGGTAGTAGTGCAGTGTACTAGGCACATGCAGTGTACACTGCGTACAGTCGAACGAAGAGACAAGTGTATAGGCAACATTTTTTTAGGTGTCCTGAGGGGTCAAATCAAACCCAAAATCAAATATTTTTTTGCACTTATATAATAAGTAGACATTTCATTCAATAACTCTATAAGAACACAGCAAATTTTACGTTACTCTTATAGGGTGATGATTTAGCCATCTGCATCCGTAAAAGGAGTGATTCTACCCGTCATACTAAACAACTTTCGCTACGAAACCCAAATCCGAAACCCAAGTCGTGAAAAAAATAACAAGTTCCTTTATAACAGTAGAAAGACTATTTAGATGCATGTATGAAAAGTTTTATTGTTTTACGAATAGAGTATGAATTTCATAGGGAAAGCTTTTTAGTAGGACGAATAGAATCACACTCTTGACGGATGCAGGTGACTACAATTCCACCCTGTATGTATGTCTAAAGCCTAAAAGGCTATTACACTTCTATATAGATATATCTGTTTGTGTGCCTGCGTTGTTATTATTTACGCAACGAATTTTGATGCGGTTTTCACCATCATTTAGAGAATTTACTCTGAAAGGTTTATGTGTACAATCATATTTAACTTAGATATAGCACAGAAATCTCGACGTCCGCCACATTAGTATGTTGCACCCGTGCGGGGCGGGCCACTACTTAAAAACAAAATTGGCAGTGTACACACGGTTACACATCAAGCTTTACATAACCAGTATAAGCTGACTTCTGATTGTACGAAAAACCTGTACAATGCGAGGTCAGCTAAAACTGGAAATGTGTAGCTTGATGTGTAGCCGTGTGTACTAGAAACATACAAGGATAAAATATTTTTGCCTGCATACTAAACTCTTAGTTCGACTGTACTGTGCACCTGTAATCGTGCATGAGAAAGGTCAGTGAAGGACCGACACACGCTCGACCCAAATGACATAACCGTGACCAACACGGACGTACTAGCCAAGAGCTAGTGTACTCGACTGCTAGAATGCTAATACACTCGTTTGAGTACATTTCAATTTCTTGTACAGACGCCAGAACATCAAGCTACCCGAATCTGTCAAATTTTCCCAATCAACTTTGAACCTTGTGCTTTATCGATAAAGTTGAAAATTTATTAAAGAAATTTGACATTATGTAAATATAAAAAAAGACATTCAATCAACCCAAAAAAAAATTTACAGAATGTTGACATGCTAATAAACTACAAGTATTGTTGTCCTTGACTTATGTTTTGTAAATTTTATGAATTAAATGTTCTTTTAATTGCTTTGAGTCGAGAAACTATTGCTGTTTTCCGTTTTTATTTAGCTTGTACTGCTGGGCACAGGCCTCCAACACCTTCCAGGTGCTCTTTTCCCGCGCCACCGAAAACTACATTTGTCTCAAACCACCAAATTTTCCGAGGTTAAAAATCTTTATGGATTGCTAGATGATTGTGCATGATTCCGAAACCATTCTCCTAAGACCAATTCGCCATTGGACTGTTCGTCGACAGAATCATTCACATATTTCCGTTTCACCAGCGGAGTCTTTCACCCACCAATAAGATCACTATATGTCCTTTTAGGGCGTGCGCTCCCGTCGTTTCACGTCTGCCTTGTTGCCCGCCTTTCATTCATCCTCTCAACGTGACCAAACCATGTTCTACCTATATCTATTAAGTACCTATACACCCACTTTCATATGACTGGACCTAGATTAAGCGTATTATGCTATGTAGTATAGCCACATAGCACTCCTATATTGATACTGGCTCAGAGGGTTCACCGCACGCATTCGGAAAATACAATGCGTCAAATGCGTGCTCATGAATTCATGATTCATCGCATGTAAACTATGAATAGTTTGAGTTAAATGTAGGCTCTGCCCCGTTACTTTGTCCGTCACGATGTATTGGACAGAAAATCACCAGGAAAATGCTCTTATTTTCTAGGTTGATCTCTATTTTTAACGTTCCTTTTAACTGTTGCTATTTATTTTAACCTCTCCTACAAAAATGCTGCAGTTAGCAAGGGATGAGGTTCAAACTGAAAGTTTTCGATCGCCAGTCCACGTTTGGGTATTACCGCTTATCTTAATTTGTTTTATGAGGAGGTGACGAGGTAGTCTGACGAAGGCAGGTTTTATTTTTGTTGACAATCATCTGCCTAGCCTTTTCCCAACTATTTTTGGACCGGACACAGCTGAAAAACAGTGTTTTTACGTGAAGCGACTGCCTATCTGACCTCCACAACCCAGTTATTGGGTAGGACGATACCCATTGATAAGACTGAATGTCAGAATTCCGGGCTTCTGACGACCCGTAACGACTGTCACAGATCCACGAATGACAGCCGGGACCAACGGCTTAAAGTGCTTTCCGCTGCACGGAGGAGTCTCGCTATGTAAAGATGGTCACCCATCTACGGACCGACAGCGGCAAGCGTGGCTTAACCTGGTCGATCGACCCGTGCGGCTGTTATAAGTCACAAGCCCCTATTCTTCTTTCGATACACTTAAAATCATCATGCCATACATACAGACAAACAGTTTTTCCACACCATAAGCCCACCTGCCCAATCTTGCCGAGTCGTGACTCAGACGACAATCGATTGTTGGAAATCGTACGCGATCGTTATAACGTGTTAACGACCAACAATAGCCATGTTTCGGCTAATCGGGGGTTGTCCTTTAATCGTTATTACCATATTCATGACTATGTATGGTATTAATTATCAAACTGTTAATGCCAGCAAGTGTACGAAAGACCGAAAGTTTTCAAGATATAATTTGAATCACTGTAATCTACACTTTTAACATGCATGTTTTTTTTTACATCGTTCTCACATATACTTCAACATTAATGATGTAACTAATATTTTTATAACAACATAATTTAAGAGTTGATGGAGTTTCTTGCCCGTTCTTCTCCATACCGTACAGGACAGAGGAGGACAGGGTGTTGTGGCGCAGCCTGGGAGAAGCCTATATCCAGCAGTGAACTGCGAGAGGCTGAGTTGATTGACCCGATTACGGCAAAGCCAAAAGGAATGTTGTTCTTTAGGGTTCCGTACCCAAAGAGTAAAAACGGGACCCTATTACTAAGACTCGACTCTCGTCTGTCTGTCTATCTGTCACCAGGCTGTATCCCATGTACCGTGATAGCTAGACATTTGAAATTTTTTAACAGAATGTGTATTTCTGTTGCCGCTATAACAAAAAACAGAATAAAATAAATATTTAAGGGGGGCTCCCATACAACAAACCTAATTTTTTTGGTGTTATTTTATATGTATTGTTAAATATTGTATAGTGGTACAGAACCCTTCGTGTGCGAATCCAACTCGCACTTTTGTTTTTTTTTTAATATTTACACGTAGTAACTTGTCATCTTAGCAGCAATGTTGTGGTGTTAAGAATTTTCACTGCAACGTTAACTCATTTCTGAAAACACTTCGGCATTAATCGGTTTGTGACTTGAAATACCTACCAGCTAACCACTTGAACCACTTCCCAGTATTAATTGCTTAAAACCAGTGTATATCATTTTATAACCTTAAGTTTTCCCTAATATAAAAGTATGATCGTAAGAGGATCATCCGTCCGCATTTTATTCGAGAACGGAGGACGGACCTCTCATAATCTTAAACCGATTTCCCAGCTTCAATACAGTCTAGATTGCCAAACAGCTTAGGGTAAGGAAATTACATCTTTTCAAGTCTTCCTCAGCTTCATAAAGGTTTTCATGGAAAATGTTGTCTCACTGTGTTTACCTGATTGTGGATGAAACTTGCACGCGTCTATGTGCGCCTAGTACTTTGCGTTTGATATGAAATTCTAATGGCGGGTGTTTTAACTTTAAAAAATGCGTTGATAATATAAATCATAGTCAGTCATGAAGTAGCTTGTGGCTAAGTAATAACAACCGCACGAGTCTACCGATCAGGTTAAGCTACGCTTGCCGCGGTTGGCCCGTAAATGGGTGACCAGCTTTGCATATCTAGCCCCCTCCGTGCCTTTTACAGCACATTATGAATTTTTCATATCCGACCCGAATGGTATATAGTTCCAGAGATTACCGCATTTGAACAAACAAAAAATTATTATTTAGATGAAACAGACTTTTATTAAACAGCTTTGCATATCTAGCCCCTCCGTGTCTGACTGACCGTACTGCCAGAGATTAGCGCGTTCGAACAAACAAACAAAAAATTATTATTTATATGAAACAGACTTTTATTATATTATCAGCCAAATAAATAAACTAAAACTAAAGTAAAAGCGGTGTGATATATACCCTTAGTTTACCCTTTTTTTTTACTATAAACAAAATCCTATATACAAGCCAATTTTAAAACATTCCATTTTCGGCTTTACATTTACATTTTCAGTGACGTAACGTAAGTATTGATTGCACCACAGTGCATACATTTATCACCTTATCTTATCTGCTGTCGCGAATTCAGATTGACTTGGTTCACACGGGAGTCCTTCGTTCCCTAGGTAATGTATCTGCATGGGGGACTGGGGTCTTCGTCCTGCTAATCAAACAGAATTCGGGACACCTGCCACCTGTATAATTTGTCAAGTACAAAATAACATGGATTTTTGTTAACTTGAAGATTGTGTGGTTATTTCTAGGAGATATGGTTTCCTTGTGGTTATAATGATATATTCTGCTATAAGCTACATGCTTCTTTTGCAGACTAACTTTTACTAAATTTACCTATTTGTGTCGTTGTAGAAAAAAATAAAATTTCTTTTCAATCAATATTCAGGTTGACTTGTAAATTGACGAATTCGTTCCAGGACGTGATAGTGTGACCCACTTGCAACAATTAAGCACCTCTAAAGCCTACAAAACAACCCGTAAAGGCGAAATTTCATGGGATTCGATTAAACCAATTTTCATGCATTTTTTAAAATTTCCGAGAGCTTAGAGAAAAGCGATATTTAGTGACGAATTCTGGTAAATTTACAAAAATACATAAAAATTTTGTTTTCTTGAATTCGATGCTGCATGCAATTTTCGCCTATGCTTTATGTGGGTCACTCTATCACGTCCTGAAAGGAATACGTCAAATGAAAACACTATACACTGGGGTGACTTGTATCATTCTGTATAGTATTTTCATTTCGCTGAAGAAACGCAACGTCACACTCCTACTCACTTAAGAGCGTTTACGACGTACGGCATTTCATACAAACTTTCAAGCCCTTGTTTTTCGAAATGAACCGATTTTAATGAAACTTCATACGCATAAGCAAGATATTTTTTAAATGTTTTATTAAAAAAAAAACTGGAAATCTCTGTTTCTATGGAAACTTTTAAATCTGTCTAATTTGGCTGTAACACTATTTTTCGAAAATTTCGTCTTCCAGGCCAGGCAAGTCACTTCGCCCTTCGCCTGTATCACCCAATCAAATAAGTCTAATTAGCAATTATTTTTGTTACAGACAATCCACGATCAACGACTGGACGCCCGAGTGGACTCGATGATAGAGGACGGACTCATCAAGGAGCTACTGGACTTTCATGACCAACACAACAAGAAAAGAATACAGGATGGAAAGTGAGTTGGAACTGTAGTGCTATTCTGTAAAAATCTCACCGTGATATTCGGATGAAGTGAGCTTAAAGTGAGCTGTCATTAGTGTCAATCCTTAGCATTAGATGGAATGACAGCTCACTTCACCTAACAGAATGTAACAGAATCGACCGGCTGCACTGTATTTGTAAGCAAACGTCTTGGTAATCCTTAGGTTCAAGTCCCTTATCAAACTACAGTATACAGGGTGGCAGATACAGCCGCCAGCACATCAAGCTACTAGAATCTGTCAAATTTCTTTAATAGAGTTTCAATTTGATCGCTGAAGCATAAGATTCAAAGTTGATTGGGAAAATTTGACAGTTTCGGGTAGCTTGATGTGCTGGCGTCTGTACATCGACGCGCAACGCAACCTGTTACTGTGGATGTGGTTTCAGCACATGATTCTGAAAACCACTGCGTTGAAATTTATCGGCGGTTTAAAAAAATATATAGTTCTATACATTTGTTAGTAACATACATTTCCATACAGTGCCTCGGAAAGCACGTTAAGCCGTTGGTCCCGGCTGTCATTCGTGGATCTTTGGCAGTCGTTATGGGTCGTCAGAAGCCTGAAAAACTGGAGTGGAGGTCAGATAGGCAGTCGCTCCATGTAAAACACTGGTAATTAGCTGCATCCAGTTAGACTGGACGCCGACCCCAACATAGTTGGGAAAAGGCTAGGCAGATGATGATGACATTTTGACCGCGTATGGGTACTTAATTGCACTTTTCTATGAAACAGCAGATTTTTTTTTTTTGATAACCGGCGAAACTTTTCTTCTCTCTAGTGTAAGTCTAGATCTAGAATCATGTGCTGAATTCATTGTAACAGTTTGCGCTTGGATGTCCATGCCACCTTGTATACAGGGTCAAATATATATATACTTAGGTAGTTTAATAAAAGCTGTTTAAATAAATAAATGTATTAATTAAATTAGCTAGCGAAACTGCAGACGTGATGGGTATCGATATTTTTTATCACCACCGCCATGTACCAATCACGTCTGTGAAGTTTACACAAAATAAACTGATTTTTTAAACGGATATTTCAAGTAACAGCGGATGATGACCCCACAAAAAAAATCATCTAATTAATTTATTTTTTGTTTTATCATGTTTTAATACCGATACCCATCACATCTGCAGAGTTTCTCTAGCTATTTTAATTTGACCCTGCATAACCGGTTTTGGTTTTGTTGTCCTGAACCTACTTGCTAAAGTGCCTCCGCAACTATGTAAAAATATTGGTTGTCTGTAAGTCGGTTTGCGCATGATATTTTTACGTGATAACGTCATAAGAGATAATGCGTCACAAGCCGAATACTTAGGCCGATCGAGCGATCGTGCCTCTCTATCGCTTGTTCCGCGGTCTCGCTTGCACGCTCGGCTCAGGCGGAACGTGACAATGAGTCATGTTTTTTCGTGCGTGCAGCCGGCCTTAAGACGTTATCACGTCGTACACGTAATAAAAAATACAAAATACTGACTGTGGTTAGTAATACAGGAAAATGTTTTGAAGAAACTATACTTAAAACTACAAACCTAAAAAATCTATATCTGAATAAAATTATGCCAACATAAAAAAAAAAACTTGTTATTTAAAAGCAAGAATCATCAGACAGTGAAGTCTGTCGATCGATACTTAATTTACAAAAAACAAAGGGCATATTCGATCCACACAAATTATCCGTGAAATTAAATGGCGCTAAGCGAAACATTTTATACTAAGAAACGCGAAATTGACAGGAAACTCTTCTTTAGAATGTCACCAACATTATCTGACACGTGGCGAGATACGGAACTAAATTTGAATCTTGTACTAAATTTGACGTCTGTCAAAGAAAGTGGCGCCACCCTGGAATGTCAAAATATACTGGACAATATATTATTTGCGTAATTATGTGTTTGATAAGCTTGATATCCGTATTGACTGCTTGAATGGTTTTCGAAGCTTTATATTCGATAATGGATTCAGTGAACTTGACTTGTAAAGTTACACTATAAAGCGAGCCTGATTGCCTGTTATGAAAGAATAGTAAAAACAATCAGCGGGGTAATTGCGTTGCGTAACACACTAACAGTGGCAATAGCTTTCATTACACAGTTAAACAACATTCATTGCGTTAATTACGTTGTTGAGCAGACGAACTTTTTAAACATATGAAGCAATGGATTAGCAATATCGTTCAAAGTTATTCAAATTGTGTTTGATAGTGTGTTACACAATCAGGGTGCAGGTCAGTTTAGGGCCTATTCTATAGAGATGTCAGTGTTTTCTCATTTTCATGTTCTAAAACATTACCTACTCCAGCATTAAATACCGTCACGGAAATTTATTGCTTATCAAATT
This sequence comes from Gortyna flavago, assembly GCA_963669345.1. NCBI lineage: Eukaryota > Metazoa > Arthropoda > Insecta > Lepidoptera > Noctuidae > Gortyna > Gortyna flavago. The sequence goes on along the minus strand of OY770136.1, from coordinate 16,002,991 downwards.
GGCAGACTACATAAACTTTCCGTGTTATACCCATCTCATACAACTGTCAAAGAATGACAGTTGTGATTTGAATATACGGACAATTTAAGTCGGTAATCAATTTACTTACTAATTAATTAGTTTCTCTGACTTTACTTGGTTGTCTCTTCCCCATTGTAAATATCTTTCATCTTTAGTAACGATAAATGGGTAATTTGGGTAATCACTTACCAATTTTAACCCTGACCGCTAAACCGCCGCCGCCGCCGCCACCGAACAGTTTGTCAGTTGTTTGATCAAGACATTTGCGTGTCTATGTGGCTACAACGGGCCCACATCACTATATCCTACAAATAACCAACTATACATATGTACTAAAACTTCATACAATCGCGATACGATACGCGGTACACTAGTTTTTTATTTTTAATAATAATGCTAATAAATAAAATAACTACTTATAGTAAAAGTGCGCAGTGCTGCACACCCCTACCTACCCTACTTGAAGTTAAAAGAATATCAACTTTATTTCAATGAATATTGATTTCAGTGTCTAGCATTATTGAAAAAGTAATAAAAATGTTTGAAGTTGTAGCGTAAACTGAACTTAATTGTGTGGAAATTAAAGTTATTTTTCCATTAATTCATATTTGTTTACATTTTTGGCAAATAAATCGCGAACGCAGATTAGGTTGGCTGTTGGCTGAATGTTTTCCTTCACAGTCTGTAATGTCAAAGATAAACTCCGAAAGTACACATGAATTGAAAAAGTTACATTAGTACTTACTCTGATTTGAACCCACAACCTCGTGCATGAGAGGCGACACTATAACCACTGAGCCATCACGACACGAGCTTATGAAGTATACTAGGCTATACGAATACTTGCTAAAATCGCCCAAGTTTTATACGCAACAGAACAGCATTGCCAATCCAATGCTTAAAATATTTTATCATCATGGCTGATATTGATGATAAACTGCAACTGGATTGCAGAAAATAAACCAAAATGCTTAAAAGTTCACTTCAATAATAAAACTTTGTGGCCAGCTTCTTTACAGTTACAAACAAAATACCAACGCACCTCCACGGTACGCAGTCTATGGTATTAAAAAAAAGTTGCACTAAAACAAATATGGCGTTCGCGGGCAATGTCCTGAGTGTCATCTGCTGTGCGGTGCTGCGGTCGCCACTACGCACCGGGTCGTGTTACAGGGCCGAGCCTATTTTACTACGATCCCATTGTTTGGTACTTTGTATTTATTTAGGTAAATTATGGCTCATTAAAAATACTGCCAGGTGCAAACACTAGAACTTAGATTATTCTAGCCACAATAATCTGTTACCAAAGAAAACGTCTTTTTCTCTCTGCCACTAGATCCTTTACTGAAATAGTCTTGTGGCAGACGGACAGGCAGATAAACACATGCAGTTTCGTTTTGATACCCTTAGCTTCACGACGATATAGTAGGTATAGCGCCTATCAACAGTAGTGCGTTAAATGATTTAGAAACAGCTATAACAGCATCTTTCATCATCATCAGCATCTACCTACTTTCATGATTGATTAACTTTTTTATTTACATAATTGAAATCCATGGAACAAAAAACTTAGTATTTCTGATTGATTCTTTTTTAACGCACTGTGTAATTGATATCCAATCTTCCGGGACCAACGAACGGAACTTTCGTTTTTTTCTGATTTTCAAAAAGGGAAAGTTGTTTCTGGTTACACTCTATCTATTTCAATGGATTTACCAGAGCCTATCAAGGGTCTACTTCTTCTTTAGTGAAATAAAGAATCAGATTATAATAGGATATTATTTATGGTTGCTGCAGGTGGTTAACAAACAAAGTTGGTCAATGTACATCTAGAAGAAGAAAGAAAAATTGTTTTATTATCACAGAAACACGTACATATAAAAAAGATAAGTTAACTTGAATTCTAAAAGCATTCTTAGGGGTTAGTAGACTTACTTTAGATTTCTGAGGAGCTGATCGACACAAGTAATAATTACATTTAGCTCAACTGTGGCTAATGAGACATAATTGAATTTCTATTGTTATAAATAAATTTTTGATTTTTCAACATTTGAGCGGAGGCTGACAAATCAAAAATTAAACAAAATAACATCAACCGTGAGCATAAATCCATCAAATCTTTGACATGAGGTTTGAACAGATTAATTTCAATAGGCTTTTAGAAACCGGGGATAATATAATTTTAATAGCAAGTATCAAGACTAGTTAATTAGAGGAGCGCTGCGTAAGCGCGGGGCGGTAGCAAACAGTGAACACCAGCCAACTAAGCGATGGCATGTGAGCCAACTTGCTACCCCTTCATAGGACCTTAGCCCGTAGACGAAGTTCATCTTAGATAGTCAATATGTAAATATATTTATTTAATTAGTACATTAAGCTCACAAATGTTCAGAGGCCGACTAATGCCATAGACAATACTGGCTGTTGAAATTAGGAACCAAAGAGAAAGAGTAAAACGTACGCATTGTGTCCAGGTTCAGGTTGCTAAACAAGCTGGTATCCCGTTATAAATTATATGACGTATAATAATATGAAATACTTGTACCTACAATACTTTGAACTAATACCAACTGAGACCCGGCCTAATTTTCGGCCTAAAGTATCAGCATTGTCCTATAACGTGGCAATGCTGCCAGCCTTTTGGACGCTTTTCCTGATGACAGCAATTCGGATGATTTTAATACTTTCCCCTCCTTTTTTAATAAACATGTATGTATTACTAGCTGCGCCCCGCGTTTTCACCCGCATAAGTGTCGATCCCGTGGAAATATCGGGATAAAAAGTATCCTATGTGTTAATCCTGGTTATAAACTATCTGTGTGCCAAATTTCATTCAAAACCACTCAGTCGTTTTTGCGTGATAGAGTAACAAACATCCATCCATCCATCCTCACAAACTTTCGCGTTTATGATATTATATATATATATATATATATATATATATATATATATATATATATATATATATATATATATATATATATATATAAGTAGGAAGTAGGATAGGATAGTAGGATTAGTATAAAAGTAAGAAGTAAGATGTAAATATTATTATCTTAGAAATACAATTATTCAACATACCACCTAAGAGACTAAGCTATACTATCGAATATTAAGTTAATTATTCGAATATGAGTTTCGAACCAATTAATTAATAATTAATTTAATTGCACTCATTTTCGAGAATCGACCTTTAACATAACACGGATGTATAGCTCTGTTATTTTATAACATTTACTTATGAGAGTAAAAACACTCATGTGCTGACACGGGCCTCCTCTCTGTGAATGCGAGTGGGCCTTAATCCACCACGCGAGCCCAGTGCAGGTTGTTAGATGCCACATGTCTTCAAATTTTTGGATCTAGAACACGCCGATTTCCTCACGATGTTTTCCTTTACCGTTTTGTGAGCAGTGGTGATGAAATTATTTACACAAAGTAAACGCCTGTCTGGGTTCGAACCTACGACCTACAACTCGTAAGTCGCGGCCGTTACCACTAAGCCACCACTGCTCTCAATGTTCTCTTACTATATTAAAATTAATTGAAGATGAACCCTTAACCCTCCATGCAAGTAATCTGGGGGTAATAGATCAAAATTGTGCGTAAACCAGAAGGCCAATTCTCGTAATTAAAAACGTTCAAAATCTAGTCGCAGTGTCATCTCGGCGACAAACAAATGTCAAAAACATGTCAAAATGTAGGGAAATTTGAGGTATTTTTGACATATTGACACTGAGATCAGACTGTGAACGTTCTTAAAATTACGAGAATTGCCCCTCAGGTATCTACACCAAAACCACACCCATTTGACCCTTTTGTATTGCATGGGAAGACACGTAACCAACTAGCAGTTCTTTCATTTCACGTGAAATCGATAGAAACACGGAAATAAACTAGAAGGATCAATTTTTTAAACGGCACTAAATCTTGGTAAAACTATATGATGCAGACTGAAAAGCAAACTCAAGTTAAATTTCGAATGTAAATATTTTCAATCTTAAACACCACTGTCTTAAAGAATATGGGGACATTGTGAAGAAAGCTGGACTTAGTTGTCTGAAGTCGCCAACACGCAGTTATGATAATGATAAATGAGAAATGATTTATTTTCTGTAAGTTATAGGTTTGTACAAACACTTTTACACGTCAATCATATTTTTTTAAACTAGATGAGGTCGGCGTTTCCTATCTGACTATTCTGAGAAGAAAGGCCGAAACAAACTCAGAGGTCACAGTCTCTTTTAAAGTCCAGACATAATCTTGGTCAGATCATGTGAAGACCATGTAGATTGGTGTCTGAAATGGTCTTTTGAGGAAAGAACCACACAGATTGAGCGGACCAGTCCAGTCAGTGCAAGCATTTGTCAAAATCGTGCAGCTCAACTCAGAAGTTGAGGAGCTCAACGATTCGACGAACAATACCAAAGAAAGGACATTTGGGTAGGCCGCGTAATTTACTCAAACTGCCAGATCATGATTAAAACTAACTAAGAAGGAAAACAGTAAAAAAGAAATGACCCACATAGTCCTCACATTCACAACAATTAAATAAAAAAATACTTTACAAAATAAATATTCATGTCATTGTATATATAAAAATCATCAATGTCAAAGTGTATATAAAAATTCGGGCATAATCTTTGAGGGCCATGTAGATTGGTGTCTGAAATGGTATTTTGAGGAAATAACCACACAGATTGAATGGACCTGTCCAGTCAGTGCACGCATTTGTCAGAACCGTGCAGCTCAACTCAGAACTTAAGGAGCTCAACGATTCGACGAACAATACCAAAAACAGGACATTTGGGTAGGCCGCATAAACTACTCAAACTGCCAGACCATGATTAAAACTGAAACAATGACCCACATAGTCCTCACATTCACAATAATTAAAATAATATAATACTTTATACAGTAAATGTACGTGTCATTGTTAAAGAAAAATATATATTTTGAAAAAAAAAAAAAAAGTGTAAAATAGCAAAATGAAAAAATAAAAACAACAATTACAGTCTAAACCTATTGGAGCAGCTCAATCCCAAGCCTTTTTGTCCTCAATATAGTCTTTTACAGTATAATAGGCTTTCTGGCATAGTTTTCGCTTTATAAAAGATTTGAATTTATTAAGGCTTAGTTCTTGAATGTGACTAGGAAGTTTATTATAAAAACGTATACATTGGCATCTAAACGACCCACCTATTTTCTTGAGCCTTGTTGTAGGAACAACAAATTTGTGTTTGTTCCTAGTATTTACTTTTTTACCTACATTTATTACAAAACAAACCTACAAATGAATACTCGTTCCTGAAAATTACAGACTGGTTATTTGTGGCTAAGTAATATCAGCCGCAGGGGCCTACTTGCCGCCGTCGTCAGAAGCCCGAAATTCTGAGAACCAGTCTTTCCAAGGGGTATCGTATTACCCAGTAACTGGGTTGTGGAGGTCAGATAGGCAGTCGCTCCATGTAAAATACTGGTATTCAGCTGCGTCCGGTTAGACTGGAAGGCGACCCCAACATAGTTGGGAAAAGGCTAGGCAGATGATTTGTCGCAAACAAGCCAACAAGAACATGATCCTACACCAAACAAGGTACCGATATATTGACTAGCCATAATCTTTAAGAATGGAGTTCCCTATCGCATGTTTATACTCTGCTGCAAAGTTGGCGAATGAGAGCAAGATCGATTTTTTTTTTTCAAAAATCAAATCAATATTTTTTTTCTCTAGCTCTCATTTCTCAATTGAAGCGAGAGCAACGTCGTTCCAACCGGGTGTCCCACGACACAGTAAAAGCATGAACCTCCAAAAAACATCAACTTAGCTATCACTTCCAGTAACTCTAACTCCTGGTAAACTTATAGGTCTTCATCTAGCCGGCGGGTTCATTACGCGCACGTAATACATCACCCCATACACACCTACCCTTTAACCTACTTCAGCGGTACTACCCTTTGAATGAGGGCACTGGAACTGTTAGTGACCCTTCTTCAAATGTGTTGTTGCTATGCAGCACGGGCTGTAGTTTCTTGGTGATTGAGAAAATTTGAGGGAGTGGGAAACATCCTATTTCATGAAGAGCGGGTGTTTTAATGAAGTATTCTTGTGTGTGTGCAACGCTATGACACTACCCCGTCTAACTGCTCTTAGCTCATATACTTCTGTAGTGCTAAACTGTCAATTAATTGTGCTTTATTAGGAACTATTTTTTACCGCGATTTCATCATTTTTAATACAAATAACCAGGATGAGAAGTAGCCTATGTCTTTTTCTAGGTCTCAGGCTACCTATCTCCTGCCGGGGCAGCGGGATTGTCCGAAAGGGTTACCGCTACCCCGGAACATAAAGAGCTAAGGAAGGAACACGGATGGGTTTTAGTCAGTAAGAATCTGACACTCCCTTTCGCTCCACCCAGAGCGGGAGGGGTCACTTAATGATTTCCCATCCTTAGAAAAAAAAAATTGCTACCTATCTTCAAATTTCTTAAAGATAGGTTCAGTTGTTTATTATTAGTATTAGTATTGATATGGATTGATTGTTGCGATTTTGTCAACTAAATCACCTAATTTGGAACAGCTTTATTGTTCAAGCGAACTTAGTTACATATTTTCATAACTGTTTTAGTAACTAAGCTCCGTAACCTTACGACATAACAATTGCAATATCGTTGTCAAATAACCTGTTTGACCACAAATATTCGTGTCTACAATGTAATTGATTAAATACTGGCTTGTTTAATTACCTCAATCACCTAAATGTATTGTTAACTGCAACAGATTCTTGTAAACTAAGATTACGTGCAATTTATAAACGGATTTTGATCTTATCTGGCACTATTATCGTAGAACCTATCAGTTAACCTGTACCATTGTTTAATGCACTCGTATTGATTAAACCGGAACTCTACTCGTCCTGACGTATAACGTACGGGGATTTCATAAAAGTTTTTACGTCAGGACTGAAGAGTACGACTGTATGACCAGCAGTATAATCACAGTCGCTGATGTTAGATTGGCGTTGTAAGTTCCAGTTCGAGCTTAGCAGATTTGATTATCAGCTCATAAATATCGTATGTAAGGATCGTAGCATGCTACGATCCTTACATAGGGGTTAGCAGAAACTACAGAACCCCACCTGCAGGTGTTTTCTATCAATCGCGAAATTCCTAAAGCTTTTAAGGTGAACTGCAGTAATTGACAATAATAATCAAATATAATATATTCATTGGAATTTTTCCCACGTAAAGCCTAACATCTTTTATTATTTATTCTGAGAATGAATTGATGTGTCACGATCTTGTAGCACCAGGTTTTAGAGTCAAATATTTTTATTAAAAACTTTCGACAGGTGGGCTAATAAGGATAAAGTTGTGCGAACAGCATTAAAGCTTTTTGGAGCCGGCCGGCGGTTTCCGCAAATCAATCTCGCACATAATATAAAGGCTTCCAGAAATTACCTAATTATAATAATTTAGAATTTTCTACGTATTCGTACGACCACGTATTGCGTAGATGCGTATACGGTCTACGAACACGTGACTAAAACACACGTGTGCGATAAAAATATCAAAATATAGGAAATAAATCGAATAACTTTTGAAGGTTAAACGTCAGCGTGAGGCGAACAAACGAACAAGTCTGGGGTGAACGAACGATACCTAACAAACGTTACGTAATCGATGATCGCTCGCTCTCGCTAAATAATTACACCATAGACAAAAACTCCGCCACGAAATGGCGTGCAAATATTCATATTCCATTTTTAAATGTTCGGGTTTCTACGTTGTCTCTGAATAACACATTATTGATGTTTTATGCAAAATACGATAGTCGTGCATCATCTGCATTGAGCGTATTTGTTTTATTGCTATCGATATCTAATTGCGTATTTATATCTCGATCAGTTGTTCTAGTATCTTGATATACAGCTTCGTGCTCGATTAAATATGCACATTACGAGTACAAAACTGAAATAATATGTACCTACCCGCATTAAAGCACCAGCACCCTAATTGCGTAACTCACTATCAATCACAATCTGAATAATTTTGAAGGATATTGCTAATCCAATGCTTTAAAATAAATGTTCTATAAAAACTTCTTTACAAAAAAAACAACCGACTTCCAAAAAAAAAACAGTTGTAGTGTTTTTTTTTTGGAAGTAGGTTGTTTTTTTTTTTTGTAAAAAAGTTTTTATTTTTTACTTTTTAGTGGGTGAGTTTGTAATTTATCTAAGTTACCTAATGTCAACTGCTCATCACCTTTTACAAAATATTGCTGTTGAATTTTTAGATTTTTGTTGATTTTTCAAAAACCGCTTGTCAGATTTTGAATATAAATTCATTTGACCATTTGGGAAGTATATACCCTTTCCAACAAAAAAAGAATTTTTCAAATCGGTTGGCAAGCGACGGAGTTATGCGCGAACAAACATGAAAAAAAAAAATGCAAACATCCGAATTGAGAACCTCCTCCTGTTTTAGAAGTCGGTTAAAAAATGTGTCTGCTCAACAACGTAAATAACGCAATGAGTGTTGTTGAACTGTCAAAAGGAAAGCCTTTGCTCATTGACATATATATTAGGTACTTGAAATCATTGCCATTGGTACTATTGTTATTATAGGACCTAAAGAAGTGCAACACACGAATAATAACGTTATCAAGGGATGACATTAAAGAAGCTGTGCTTTCTCTAACGTTACCATAAAAGGAATGATACAGTTCATCCTTAAATTAGCATGGGTTCATGGGACTACATAGAAACTTCAACAAACGATTTGACGAGCATCCAACACCTACAGTTTCTTTCCATTGCCAATAACAACAGAATTAAAAATTTCCGAATGTATTATGTTCCTACGCAGCCACGGTGTACCTATATTTACTATTACCCGATAAAACAAACGCCGAACATGTAAACAATTCCCGCGAGTTCCACTTCCCTGAAAGATATACGATATCGAAAAGATAAGCAAAATATTTTTGCATCGCTCTATGTATGTTGGCAAATACGGAATACCTACTTATCTAAAGCTAATCCGGCACCGGACTGACCCTGAACGATTTACCTTTAGTATATTACAGTTTTTAAACAAATCCTACAATATCTACCTCGACAGGCTGTTTAGATAATTCATTAGTAGGTACCTACTTACTTAAAATCATAATCTATGCTTCTGGCTTCCATAATCGGTTTACTTATAGGCTTATACCGTCTTACTAAGTAACTCAAAATCAATTAGTTTGAGAAGTTGAACTTAGGTACAGCCTGCTCAGTGCTCGTACCTACTTACATATCGACGGTAAAAAGGAAGTAGGGCATAAGCGACATTTTGGTCAAAAATGAGTTATATATGCCATCTTACGTAAAATTTTCCGTTCTTTCGAATGCGCTTACTCCCATGGCTCTACGGTGACTTTTAAGGCGTTTATGCCCTAGCAAAAAAAAAACATAAATGACAAAATACGTCAGTTTTTCTAAAATTTAAAACTTTAAACGGCTCTCCTGAACATTTCATTTTTTGTCGCTTATACCCTATTTCCTCTTAACCGTCGATATGTTTCATAATCTTAACCAAGTCGACGTCAATAAAAATTCGTACCTATATTGTTTAATTAATCAGTAACTGGGTTGTGGAGGTCAGATAGGCAGTCGCTCCATGTAAAATACTGGTATTCAGCTGCATCCGGTTAGACTGGAAGCCGACCCCAACATATTGGGAAAAGGCTAGGCAGATAAGATGATGATTGTTTAATTAATCACTTCTGTAAACACAGATCCGTCGAGGATACACACATACTTCATCAAATAAAGTCGTCGTCAAAAGCATATACGTCTGTGGTTTCATCAAGCTTTTATCCTCGACGGATAAAAGACCCTTTGGCGGTGTCCGTACCCCGTGTAACATTAATAATTTATTTCATACATTATCCTATTTATTATCGTTTTCCAGGCCACCGGACTACACCAAAGGCGTCTTCCAAACTCTCGGCTTTAAAGAATTTCATGACTATTTAATGTTATCCGAAGAAGAAAAAAACAGTGGTTCAGGAAAAAAATTGCTCAATCAAAGCATTGAAAACATGAAAATGGGCACCAGAAGGTACGCCCGCCGGCAGAACAAGATGATTAGAGGAAGATTCTTAGAACATCCTACAAGAGAAGTAAGCAGGTTTTAATTAAATCCATACTAATATTATAAATTCGAAAGTAACTATGTCTGTCTGTCTGTACCGGTCTGTTACCTTTTCACGCCTAAGCCACTGAACGGATTTCGATAAAATTTGGCAGAGAAATAGATTGCATCCCGGGGAAGGTCATAGGATAGTTATTATCGACATGCCTCGCGGGCGAAGCCGCGGGCGGAAGCTAGTGTAAAATAAATACAACAACGTATTGTATGACTTTTGTAATACGGCATTGTAAGTACCTACGTTGGTAATAGAAAAAACCCACGGGATATAAAAAGTACCATAATTTTCCGAGTCGTGTAAGTGTGTAACAGTCGATAGATCAAATAAGCGATATCTAAGTACCTATTGCGTGTTATTAGTTTATTGCGCATTTATTTTAACAAACACTTATAATACATGTAGGTAATTACATATTTGAATAGACAGAATTGTGTAGGTATCTCGAAATATTTATATTAGTCAGCTAGTACAGTAACTCAGTCATTGTCCCATTATATAATTTTTTGGTTATCTAGCTTTACTTGATTTATAGTTTCTTGCGATCTATAAGTTTGAATAAAGCCATCTCGTGTCAAGTAACAAAACTAGAATGAAGAAAACTAAATATCGACATCTAGTGTCGAATAGCTGAACTACTGAAAACGAATCACAACCGTACGGCTAGCTGTCTACGATCACAACTTACAACTGTTATAAGTATAGAAAACTAGATGGCGCTAAAATCATTTTATTTTCAGGTACCCCCTATCTATGAACTTGATACTACAGATGTTTCAAAATGGGATGATGAAGTTAAAAACAAAGCTATACACATTCTAGAAAGTTACCTGAACGAAACTCCATGTGACTTTGAACCAATAACAAGCAAAATAGATGAAATGAAAAGAGGTGTTGATGGAAATTCACACAACTACTGTGATGTATGCAACAGAATATTCATAGGGGATAATGTGTATGCCATTCATCTTAAGTCCATAAGACATAATAAAGTGCTGAAGAAAAAGAACCGCCTTGAAGAGCTGAAGAGGAAGATGGAACTGATGGAGAAGACTGATACCTGACGATTTGCTTAACCAGCACTGTAATGTAGTGTGAATGTTATGTAACTCAAGAGTAATTAATAAACTGCTTCTCTCAGAAATTATTTATTGAAACATAACTATTATGTACATCTAAACAATCTAGGTATAACTTAAACACTTTCCTCTACCACTTTTGTCTCTGGTGGTACTTTTTTAGCCCTGTAATCATAGTGCTCAAATTCAGGATATTGCTTAATAATTTCACTATATGCCTGAACTATTCTAGCAAATTCCATGTTAGCAATCTGGAACGATCTGGTAACGGGATCAATGTCAGCCATCTTGTACATTCTCAATGCCATTTCTTCTCTTACATCTTCAGGGAACAACGTTTGAGCACCTCTAATTGAATACTTTTGTCTCATAGAAAATATTTGCCGAACAACTTTCTCAACCATTTTAAAAGGATGCTGTATTATAGGGTGTTTCAAAGGCGTTAAGGTCACTACTCCAACATCAACATCTGGTTTTGGAAGAAATGCTCCCCCTGAAATGTCAAACTTATATTTTACTGTGCACCAGTTCTGGCACATGACAGATAGCCGGCATCTCTGACTGCTGAGAATTCTTGCTGCCATCCTTTCAGCTACTTCTTTTTGAAATGTCAGTGTCATCCTAGTTCTACCAAAAGCCCATGGACCTTCTTGCTTAGATATCATTTCAAGCCAGCGTATTATCAGTATTGTAGACACACTAAAAGGTAAATTGCCAATTAAATGAACTGGTGGGGGTGAGTCAAGCCAATCGGTCTTCACATCTTTAGGGATGAACTGACCAATGTCAGTCTTTAAAATATCACCAGTTATGATGTCTACATCAACTTTATCTCTACATGCATCTGCTAAAAGTTCCAGTGATGGCACAAAACGTCGATCTTTTTCGATCAGGATTAATTTTCTTGGAGCTCTTTGGATTATTGACCTTGTTATTCCGCCGGGGCCGGGACCTACTTCGCAGACGACATGTTTTTCTATATTACCAGCAGCGTTTACTATTTTTTCTAACAAGCGCGGTTCCATGAGGAAGTTCTGAGACAGTTCCCGAAGAGCACGTAGTTTGTATAGCCGAATAACATCTTTAATACTTGGTAGAGGAGGTAATCTTAACTGTAAAGCTTTCTTTGCCGTCGCCATATTACTGCTGCTGCACTTTGACGGGTTCCTCAAAGTCGTCGAGGAAGGTTTCTTGTTTCACGGCGAATATCGAATACAAGTAAACACTTAGCACTCCAGTTCCAATAGCTAGTCCGGTGATTCTATTTTTTTTGGAAATCTGGTGCAGCTTATTTACTCGTTCACGGTTTTTCTGCTCTATCAATTTCATGTAAGCTATTTCAGCCTGTTTAAGTACTGGATCTTGAGCAGTACTATTGATTTTTGGCTTGAAACTTGCGTCGGAGTCTCCCATTACGAAAACACAAATTCTCGACAAATATAACCTCAAAATGCAGTTAGCAAAGTTCTAGAGAACGAATGGATAATTGACTACAGATAACGAAATGTTATGTAATGAATGAATGATTGTAATAAAACATTCCAGGGTTATGCAAAGTTGAGTTCTTAAACATCATGTAATGCTATTCCTTTTGGAAAATAAATGAATCTTTTTATATTTTGCCAAAATATTCAACGCAATTATGACTAATTTTCAAACTAGAGTTAAAACATTCACGAATCTAACCAATAATACTGGCATAAAAAAGTATTTCATCAGTTATTTTTATGCAAAACAAAAACAGCTGTTCCTGACGTCTTCCACTATTAAAAAGTACTCTGTGGTCTTCCATAAAAGCAACAAAACAAAGGCCATGCGCGCATCCATCCTTTTCTAAACAAGACTTCTCTGTCGCACTTATGCATTGGCTCGAACTCGCAACCTCGCACTTCTCGTGTCAAAATCGTCAAATCCCGTCTCGGGCGTCTTGTGTTGCAGACGTTAGCTTGTGCGACTCGTTTGGTTGCGCACTAGAATCGCGTTAAACTTTGTTGTGTTTTGTGTTATAAAATGCCTTTTATTTCAAAAGACTGGCGTTCACCAGGTGAAGAATGGGTGAAAACTCAAGAAGGATGGGAAAAGAAGAAAGTGCTGGAGTGTACCGCACAAAGGTGAGTTGCGTTGCAAAATAAACACAGTCCTTTGTTCGCATTTAGTTGAACGCAACGAAATAACATGGCCCATGCATATTAATATTACCTACATTAGTGCCCTAAAAATGATAATTATGCTTGATTTTTGTAGTGTTACTGTGATTGTTGAAAATTGCTATTTTGTATTGCAGATATCCCGCTATAACTAACTTTAATAACCCCGATGATAGTCAGCAGAAGTCGTGGTGAGTGTTGCTACAACTTATCCCTACGTTTGTAATATTTTGTCGTGATCAGCTGTTGTCTGTTGTGCGCTGTTATTGATTTTCCTGCGCGCGTGTGTGAGTCCTTCGCCTGGTTTTGTGTGCACCACTTTGTGCAAACGAAGAAAGCGTATAATACATATACTTGTGTAGATAGGTATGTAGTTGCTTAGACGTATGTTAGGTAGGTAGGTACCTACTGAAAGCTATTTGTGACACAAAGCACTTCATTACGAAGTTTAAACGTTCCTTTCAAGTTTCAGAAAATCAGAATAATTAAAATGTAAGGTACAAGTTACCTATCAAGGGTGTAGATAGTGCCTATGTAGGTAGGTACATTTCATCAGTGAAATTGTGTTTGTTTACCTCTTGATTCCAACGTTTTCTTTGGTAGGTACAAAACTGGTTAAACGTACGTAACTATTTATCGTTGCTAATAAATACCTACCGTTACATAAAATATAGGTATGTAGCTAAATACCTATCTACCTAGATTTTAGTGTACTTATCTGTCAATAAACCAAGTTGACCTAAAAACTGAAAATTGCGAACGAAATAGGATAAATCTAGGAAAATACAAAAAATGGAGTCTTCCTTAGATGCTGTCGTCTTTTGTCGTTATTTGTAGTTTGAAGCTACCTACCTATAAATTACACAAAGCAATAGACACTGACACCATCAAATCAGTCTAGACTACTAAGATACCTATGTCTAAACATAGACTTATAAAAAAAGATGGACTCCGCGCCACGCATATCGAAAGTGAACCACAGTAAGTAGGTATGCCGGAACCGTACAAACACGCCTCACGCTCACATTTACATCATAGTATGCCGACCAAACTGCATTCAGTTATGGATTATTTATTTATGGAATAGACAAGTTGATACTGCAAGCTACCTAATCTTATCAATGTTCTGAATATCATTAAAAACTATCTAAAAGATATTGTATCGATGCGTCATGGAGAAAATAGGTCGTTTGATAATGTAAAACCTACATAATATTATAATGTAATTAAATAAACAAGCATGCTAGCCAAGGAATAAATTATGTAAGTGAACGTGAATCATCATTTGATTCACAACCATGATGGGCTACTAGCATTCTTAAAAGCGACTGAAATTATGTTCTGACTAGCAGCGCTCCGCGGTTTTACCCGCATAAGTTTCGATCTCGTGGGAATATTGGGATAAAAAGAATCCTATGTGTTAATCCTGATTATAAACTATCTGTGTGCCACATTTCATCCAAATCCGTTCAGTAGTTTTTGCGTGAAACAGTAACAAACATATAAACGCAATCACAAATTTTCGCCTTTTTAATATTAGTGTGATACAATATTTTACTAGGTAGTTTTTCGACTACATATCAAGCTACCAGTCGAAGCTGACTTCTCATTGTACGAAAAGCCTTTACATATAGGTACAGACGCCAGCACATCAAGCTACCCGAAACTGTCAAATTTTCCCAATCAACTTTGAACCTTATAGGTTAGCGATAAAGTTGAAAATCTATTAAAGAAATTTGACAGATTGTAGTAGCTTGATGTGCTGTCGTCTGTACAATGCGAGGTCAGCTAAAACTGGAAATGTATAGCTTGAAAATCGTCGTGAGTACCTAATAATCTAACACCGTATGGTCCATGTATTTTTTTTTTTATCTACTATTGGAAAACAATTAGGTACCTATCTAAGTTTTATTACCTACTCTGATGGAGTTCAAAACCAACAGCTGAAGTTGTTGATAATGACTAGCCGGTCTATTCTGTAAAAATCTCACCGTGAAAATTTAGGTGAGCGTGAAGTGAGCGTGAAGTGAGCTGTCATTCCATCTGATACTAGGGGATTGACACTCTTGATAGCTCACTTCATCTAGGTAGGTTTTCACGGTGAGATTTATACAGAATACTTCGGCTGCATATTGTTAAAACCAAACTAAACATCGAAGGCCCTCGATTTTTTAGTTTTCATTTAAATAAAGAAAATAAATTCAAGTGTTTGATTGAAAAACAAAACACCCGAAACAAAAAGAACGGTACTTACCTATTAAAAAACGATCTTGGGATATTTTTTGAGACGCGACGGGCGTTCGAATTCCAAATCTAGAATTCCAACGCCAAAAAACAAATAAATAAAAAAAATGCGTAAATGGAATCCCATTTTTTAAATAAAAAATCGGATATAAAATCCATAGACTACGAAGCTACGAACGAGTATTTAATAGAAACGTCGCAAGTCGTGACCAAACAAAAAGTTTTGACCGTATCTAGGTCAGGCTGAAATGCACAGTTCAGGTCAAACCACTCGCCTGAAAAATTCCGACTCAACATGAAGAACCAATTTGTTTGGCAGACAGATTTTGTTTAGCAAAGTATTTAGAGCAAACTAACTAGTATAAAGAGAAAACTTCGACTGGGTTCAATTTAAAGTAACCTAAATTGTGACGCTATGTTTGTCTTGGTTTTTGCACGCAAACAATGTGACCTTATAAGATCCCGACTATTTTTGAGTCATATTATTGTCACTTTTCCCGTTTGTGGGACTGTACGAGAAAAACTGAGCAATAAACTGGTTAGGTTATGGAATTTATTACGAGACTACAAACTCATTTCAATTTAATTTTACCCGTAATAACGATTAATTATAACTCAATCCACCACTCAGGACAGGCCATTAACGTAACGACATTTAAATTCAAAATGAGACAAAAATAAAGATTATGTTCATCCCAAAAAGGTCCACCTACGGTTGACGGAAGGTTCCGGATGAATCAACAACTCTCGAAACATGTCCCGACAGGAAAGTTTATTATTATTTTTAAAATCTTCAAGATTTTGGTGGTAAAGAATCTACTGAGCCCTTTAAAAAAATAGTTATGACATTCTACTGACAAGATGTTTAGACTTTTAGAAAACATAACTGACTAAAAGGTAAATCTAAAAATGTCTTGCAACTCATTTGCAACCGTTGCTTTCATTATGATGACTTTAACAAAATTCAATGTTGGCTCATTTTTATGCAAATTTATAGATTGCTAATGACTTCGCAGTGGCTTCTTCTTAATCCAATTTCATTCCAATTAATCAATTCTCAATTTCGGATTCTCATTGAAATGATAAATATTTTTGGAGCGATTTTCAAAAATTGCACTTCGATCCAGCACAATGAAAATGTGCAAAATTCTGTCGGCGTCATTTCTCTGAAATCCGTTACCAATATCGGTAGTACAAAAAATATTCTAAATTAAAATACCTAATCTCTTTAAAAAAAAGTAAAAATCCGATCGGTTACTTAAACCACAGAACAGATAAAAGTTAAACTGTCACAACAACCATTCCGGAACTGCAGCGGGCTAGTTTCCTATATTTAGCCATTCTAATATTAGCCATAATGGCAATTCAATCTCGCTTCGGACGTCTGTCTTGTGTATTTCTAAGGTGTTTTTATTATACGTATAACCCAATCAATTTAAGTGTCGCGTCTTCGGTAAATTTTGATAGTAGAAAAAACACAGTTGCTAATTTCTGTGGAAAGCTGTTTTTACCTTTTATCGATCTCGCTGTTGACCCTTCGTTCTAAGGTTAAATGCGTAGAATTAAGGAGCAGTTAAAGCATATTAGGCTTCGTGTGGGACACCTTAAACCTTTGACCTCTTACCAGTCAACTGTGACCGACCTTTTATCCTTCAAATGCTTTCATTGTAAAAGCTGTATGTTGAGTATGTAAATATATTCCCTATCTTTAATCAGAATTTAAGATATGTACTTACTCCAGTCGATACATATTATTGACGCATGTATTACCTAGTCGCAAACTCGTAACAATTTTAGTTCATAGGGCCCTTTAAGAGCATGACTATATAGGTAGGAACAGCATGCATAGTCTCTAGACTAGCTCGTTTCCTTTTAACGAGTATTGCAATTTGTGCAAAATGAAGCTACATGTATGCCTTCATTTGCATTTTATATTCTTGCATAGAGTGTCCTAATGTTTGCCGCTTTGAAAGGAGGGAAATTGTCAAGCTGTTGGGTATTTCATTAGTATGAAGACTCGCCATTGACTACATTTTAAGGAAGACTAGTAAAGCCACTATTCCCATCTTCAAAGCGATTGTAACTGCACTCGTTCGAACCGTTCGACAATTTGATCTTCAAACGCCATATGCTCTGTTGCAACAATACAGTTAGGTTTATTGTCTTCGTTTGGTTCTAGTCTAGATACTAGCTCCTGACTGTACCTTTGTTTAATGTCATTTAACATTAGGGACACTCCATAAGTATTTAAACAATAACAAGTTTACCATCAGCAATTTTACTTACTAAAAAAAATCCAGTATTTCATATCTGAAACATCGTACCAATTATCACAGACGACAGTTCAGCTCCATTTAAATACTGGGTTGCATTGCAGGTCGGGAATTAGAAAGTAGGCACGATAATCGTACTGCGTTTAAAGGCAGTTATGCTTACAGATCATTGGGACGACTACGTTATTACCCTTGGTTTCTATTCTGCCATCATTTCTATTTGTGTGATCACGGTTCTGTGAGTCGATTAATGGCATTTTGAAAATGTATGTGAAGCCATTATGTTTCAGAACTGACAATAAACATAATCCCAAATTGCTTTACTTTTCGATAATTTTCTTTTGTGTTCTGTGTTACTATGAAATCTATGACTCCTGTCGTTCCGGACTATTAATAGAATAGCAAATTACTATAAACACGTAACACACGCACTAGTGACGAACCATTTGAGCAGCGCAATTTTTGTGAACGACAGTATTTATGTCAGTTTATAGTCTGCGTAATACCTACGCGTTTAATTTTAAGCCATCTGTCACTGGCATTTGAAAATAGATCCTACTAAAGTTTAAACAATCCTTTAGCTAATGTTTTCGAATGTCAAGTTGTCTATTAATTGTCATAGAAGTACAGTCAGTTATAACAATTAGCTGACCCACCTTTGTATAAAATGTTGAGATTTATGAGAACACGAATCGATAGAATTTTATAATTCTTTTATATTTTGTTTACTTTTCTCAAATAAATAAAATATAAAAGAATTAAGATAGGATTCTATGGATTCGTATTCAAAAAAATCTCAACCATATATGCAAAGGTGGGTCAGCTAATTGCTATAACTGACTGTTCATAAAGTAATTAAGTCTTTGATAATCATAATGATTATATTCTAAAGATACTTGACCGTAAGCATCAATAGCTATTGGTCTACGCAACTATCTTGAGTGCAGTAACTACGCATGAGCGATAAAGATTATCATATTGCAAAAGATGAATAAATCAGACGTCAGAAACAGACGTCCATAGACGAACTGTAATGGATGATATTAGAATATTGATGGCCATGCAGAATACTCACTGCGGCTTACTATAATAATCTGGAGAGAAGCCAACAATCTCTTGTAGTTTTATTTGAGAAGGCTTTAGGCTGGCAGTATTCGATGTTAAGAGAGTTTTGCTAGAAGAAAAAAAACAGTCAAAATGGTATAGTAAGACCGGGAAAAAAAGCTTTAAATATCAAAGTGCTGGGAAGGTTGGTAAAATTAACAAAATGTGGTGCATGTTTCGAATAAACCAAATAATTTACCAACTGATGTGAAAATTGAAACGAAATTCGCTGAATATCATTCGGGGCGAGTGAAACGGTGCAGAAAATAAGGTAAACATTTAGCTGAACATTTGCGCGGCCGCAGTTCATTTACCCCTGACTAACTGTGTTACTGTTTTATTTTTTTGTAATGTGCATGTTAAGTAAACAGTGTTTACTTTTGCTCAGGACGTCTGGACTGGAATTTAAGGAGCTATCCAATTTCAATTTTGTTTTAGCGGATTTCAAAGCCAAGCTTTGCCACAAATAAATGTTAATGGAATTTGTGGTTAAGCTCGACAAAGGCTGCTCAGGAATGCTTTTTTTTTGCAGTACTTGAAACTGGAACCATAGGTCTAAAATGTATGTTACAATCAAGCGAAAGAAGCGAGGCGTTTTTGATGAACTCATATCAATTTTGTGGATCTTCCGAAACGTGTATGGATCGTGGATGGTGTAGTGGATCGTAACAGTTGTGTTACGATTTAAAATTCTGAGAATCAACAAGCTATATGTATCAGTAAGCGCTCTTTCATTTTAAAGACATGAAGTCACGCGCGATTGTGCAAAGTATACCTTAGAGGCTGCCGCAGACAGGTGCAACTCGACTCTGATGGAACAATTCCTATGAAAATTTAATGGAAATTATTTACCGGAGTCGCGTCGCGCCTGTCTGTGCGAGCCTTTAACTTGCATTGAGTCCCAAACACGAGGCACTGGTCAAACTTGTAACTAAAAACAATCACACCATAGGCCATAGACAACAAAAACAATAAAACATGAGAATAAATTAATAAACAACGTTTTAATAACCATATCATTTTGAAAACAAAACATTATAATACGAAGTATACACGGGATCACGATGAATCACAAGATGACCGGACAGACAGCGAGACGCCTACGAAACACTTGGCAATAAAATATTGCGTTTGTTGAACTTTGAATTGCATTGTAAGGAGCTGGGTTTTTATTAAGATTCCTTTTTATCGAGTTAAAATGTTAGATATTTACTTTACTAAACATGGAACTGTTTTAACTTTAGCCTGATAAAATTTAATACTTTTTACAATTAACATCAGAAGATAGCTGGAGCAACTCGAAAAATAATTACCCGGCCAGTCGCGTTTTCAAGGATAGTTTTAGGTTTATTTGACTCGTGCAAAGCGCTTGCAGTTCGCAGAATTTGTTTTAAAAAGTTTCTGCACTAGCTTTTGGACCACCCGTATTTAATAAAGTCGGCATAATTAAAACTACATTATAAATTTTTCCGCGAATCTGTTCACTCAGAATTCACGCTCTAGTATGAATTTTGACTGCAATACAAAATTATAGTGAGACTAGTTTTAGAGAAATCTTAACTTTAATCGATCGAGATTCTTGCTTGCGTATCTTATAGAAACAACAATCAACTTTCGTCGATCTCTCAAAGGCCTTCGTTAAACATCATCATTGAGTTTCAATAACAATTTTACGTCTCAATTAATCCAGTCTGAGTGGATTCCGCTCAGCAATGAAGACAATGTTCAATTCAAGTCTGAAATGTGATCAAGCATAAAGACCTAAGGAGACTGTATGATCATTAAACTGATGTCTATACATATATTATGAGTCACGTTAGAATTGGAGGCCATTGGGTTAGTGATAGTACTGGAATGGAAGGCAATATGTAAGAGGGATTGAACTGAGATGTAACACGATTTGGGTGATGGTTGAATTTGATATTAATTAATGGACTTTCCTAGTTCACGATTTTATGTACGAAAGATACACACGTGTAAGACATAAAATATTTTAGGTACACACACTGAATCATTTAACATTTCTCTGAATATAAAGGTTCTTTAAATAGAGGCAAAAGGCGGAGGATCGAGTGCTTTGACGGAAATGTAGAAATATTTCCCGCCTGCCAAATAAATATAATTTTTCAATAGACTGCTATATCTATTAATAAAGAGGAAATATTGCCGTTTGACTGGTTTTGTAAAGAAAATATGTCAAGCTCTCATATTTATTCTTCAGATGAAAGTTATCTGACTATTGAAAAATCTGCCCTAACACTTATGTTACTAATAATAAAAATCAGCAATATGAATGAAAAACAGTATTGTGTATGTGTTACAACATAACTGACAAACTGACTCTGAGTCTGCCGTTGTCTTTTTTTTTTCTCGATAACGCTAATTGCAGTAAAGATAGGTTTAATAAAAATAATACGAGTACCTTTTTCCTCATAGATATCTTTAGCAACATCATACTTTGTTATTATATTCACATATTCATGTAAATGGGCTAAACACTAATCCTACAGTTTTATTTCAACTAGAAAAGAAAAGCTAGAGTTGATTTATTATCAATCTTGATTCTCTATCGGGACTGAAAGGCAAAGACAAATCGACTATATAACTTCAGTCGAAAACAGGCCACACCTAAAATCTACCACACCCACTGAAAAGGTTAAAGTTAGCCTTTTAGGGAATTGCACTGATATCTAATGCATCAGATTATCTTTTAACGAAAATAGCTTTGGCATTTAGAACTTTAACTGGAAGGAATAAGAACGAAAACGCTGTACTTACTCAAAATCTAGTCACATTTTGGATATTCAGTGTTTCGTGGTCCCTCGTGGGTCATATCTTGATTAGTAAAACCTTTTAGTACGTTTTGTGTTAACGATGTGTTACATCAAATGGATTGATTGGAAAAGTTACTTATCTACCTAGACAAGTTTCAAACTTTGAAGACCCTTGAATTTAAATGTCGGATATATTGAAGCAGTTTTCATCGTACTCTTGATCTTATCCCAATTTATTTGCAGTCGGCGCAGTCAGTATGTCTTTTTCTTATATACTTCTCTATCAGTCGTCATCTCAGGAGTCAACCCCTTTCTAGACATATCGTCTTTCACCATTACTTTGGTCTTCTCCTACTCTTATTGCCATCCACATTATTACTCAAAACAACCGACTTCCAAAAAAAACTACAAAGTGATAAATAACTTTTATTTCGGAAGTCGGTGTCGTTGGTTCTGCATTTTCGTTTATTGACACCGACTTCCGAAATAAAAGTTATTTATCACTTTGTAGTTTTTTTTGGAAGTCGGTTGTTTTTTTTTTGTAAAAAAGTTTTTATTTTTCACTTTTTAGTGAGAGAGTTTGTAATTTATGTAAGTTACAATAGCCTAACGTCAACTGCTCATCACCTTTTACAAAATATTGCTTTTCCCGACGCTAGGACGTTAATTGTTGAGGAGTTCTCCTGGTAAGAACCTGGAGAACTCCACTCCACCACCACACGCATTGTGACGAGCATGAATTGCTTAGCTACCATATTAAAGTAATCGAATCGCAACCCGTGAAATATTTATCATTGATTAGTTCCGATGGCCGTCTGTAGTCTTCATCATCAGCTCCACTTTACCAAATGATGATTGCCGAGAGCAAATGCTCAAGTTACTCTAAAAAATATCCAAATCGCTATAGGTTTGCCAATAAAATTTGAGGGTTTCCCTCGATTTCCATGGGATCCTCTCATCAGATTCCAACTTGCTGACAATGGGACCACCTTGGGAGTATACCCTTTCAAACAAAAAAATAATTTTCGAGATCGATCCACAAATGACGGAGAAATCGGTGAACACAAAAAAAAAAAAAAAAAACATACATAAAGTCGAACATATAACCTCCTCCTTTTTGGAAGTCGGTTAAAAACAACCATATCAACCGATTTCCACACAACTTTTCAGCCACCGGTGATATCCGGTGCCACTCAAGACTTTCTAAGCACTTTTGTAGTATTTCATTACTTTTATTTCTTATTATAAATAAAAACTTGAAATGTAAGCGGAAGGTATGCACAGGCTTGAGCATTTCTTTGACCCACTATTTTGAACTATGGAAGAGTATTAAAGAGCGCAGAGTTTGCATTCATATCGGCAGAATTTCCTAAACATTCTTAAGATATCAATAACATTTTATTCTGGTTTCTGTTCGGATATTTTATAAACATTGGATATTTTCCGTCTATGCGTCCGTCTTCATATCATATACCTACATAGGAAACATTATTTCTGTAACCTCGTCAATGTGGGGAATCTGGGTCTGGCTAGATGCAATGTAGTGTACTTGATACAAACGGAGTTCGAATAAGTTTCATTTGGCTGCCTGCTCATCTGTTGCTTTGTCGACAAAGTGTATTGTGCTCTCCGTAAACTTTGTCATAGGCTTTGGAAGGTATTGTACCAGAAATCTTCTTTGGCTTTGCAATTCCGGGTAAATCCTATCTTTTGAAAGCAGGTTATGATATTTGAACTTGTTTTGTTTTTAAATCAAAACTTAACGTCATTATAACGGGATTTATAAATAAATCCATCTGCAATTCTAACTACGCTTAGCAGTTTAGTTCCAACAATAGCAAATAATATTTTTTCTGTTACCACAATATTTCAATAGTTTCGATTTAATTCACGTAGCTGACAAACAATTAGTGTTTCTAGTTATTTGCTCGCCCATCTGTTCTCATCTATTTGCCCTGCGACTGCGTGACAAAACTCATCTCAACTTTTTGTAAGCGCTTTTAATGAAAATAGTATTGTTTTTCTCTACCAATACCTACTTTGTTGTCATCTGTAATATTTTTACGGACAGTTAATTTTAGACAGGCTAGGATAAGATATGTTTATTTGCCAAAAACAGTGCTTTACATTTCTTTATAGTTTCTTTAACTATACAGGAAGATTTTTTTATCACCATCCAAATTTTTACAGGGTGTTCTACCCATGAATATGAACAACTTTCACTATGGAACTAACTCTGAAATCACGAAAAAAAATCAGCTGTTTAATACAAAAGTTCAATACCTACTTGACCAAAATGTATGAAACAGCAGATTTTTTTTTCGTGATTTCAGTGTTGGTCCCGTAGTGAAAGTTGTTCATATTCATGGGTAGAACACCCTCTAAAAATTTGGATGGTGATAAAAAAAACTTCCTGTATAATTCCACACTAGATCAAGCCTGGCTCGTGGAGGCCAAGGGTGATACCACCCAATACCGAGTGTATATGTCGCAGCCAACTGGTTAAATTAGCCGTTCAGTTAACCGCCTAGCCTTTCAACTAAACGGCAGCCGTTCAACTAACGGCCTGAATGATATTCAATTACAGTTTAGGTTGTAAGTCTGTAACCAATCACGCGCGAGCCGAATTGGTCGCAGTAATTAAGGCATTGCACCCCGACCAAGTGGGTTAGGTTAGGTTAGAACTGTGATCAACCGCGTGCGAGCCGAGGGAGGAAGCGAGGCGAGCACTACTTCTAAAGGCCAGGCAGTTAACTGAACGGCTAATTTAACCAGTTGGCTGCGACATATACATGAAAAAGTTATATATTTCATTGGGCTTGATGTACTTGGCGATAAATAATATGTAGTTAGAATAGTTACTGTGCGACGTCCTTACTTTATTAGTACTTTTTCATGAAAGATAATCTTGTCTATATTTCAATAACTGGATTTAAGGAGAATTTAAACAAAATTAATTTCGCGTGCATTCTGCAAACTCGGCATATCATTTGTAACCATTCGCTATTTCAGAGTTGGTCCCATCATGTCTTATGGGAAAAACTTGTTCATATTCAATATGGGTAGGTGCAATATATCTGTTCCGTGGTGCTAACCCCTGAATTATTTCCAGTGAAGTCAAATTCAGTGTATGTAACACCCAATCTGAGCTGAATCAAATAGTTGCCCAAGATTTACATATGGGTACATATTCTGTATGGTGAGTTTAAACTTCGCATCTATTCTCAAATAGACAGAAGTAGGTCATGGTCGAAGTTCGCCAGGAAACGATTGAGTAATCTTACTGCGGATGTAATACTTCAACACTTCATAATCACAGTGTTTTTCTCCTAATTATAGTCTGAATAGGATATCTATTCAGAATTGGAGCGCTGGTGCTTCTTCTAATTAAGGATGTGATCAATTGAGGTTAGTTTGAAATATGGATTTGCGTAGTCTGTTGAGAAAAATATTAATATTATTATTATCGTAATTATTTACATTCTCATTTCGATGTCGCGTCGTGCTTCCTATGAGTACGTGCAATAGATGAAAAACTTTTCATTGAAACGATGTTTTTAACCAAGTCTAATTTATTTTTTTGTTTTCAATTTATCTAGAAACATCATCAAAAAAAAAAAATTAACTCGAGCAAAGGCAATGATATCATTTTCCAATTTTCTCTTCTAAAACAATTTCAGCTTTGAGTTCCTTATAAAATATTACATCAAACACCTTACGATCGTTTTATGATCTTATATTCTAAACATCTTTTTTAGCACCTTTCTTGTATTTCATTCCTAAAAGTGCCTTATAATGTCTCGTGATAATATATGTTCTCAAATGTAGGTCGCGGAGTGTCGCGGAGCTTTGGCAACGAATTCAGATAAGGTGTCACGTTGTTCGACATCGACCTCTTCTATATTTTAATATTAATGACGTCGGCGAGAGTCGCGACGTCTTTATCTATTTCTTTTATTTCCCTGTTAAATAAGTTGTTTATTTAGTTACCTAATTAGAAATTAGTTAGTTTTTTAGAAATTAGTATTGAAAAAGGTTGTAGCTTTGCTGTTGCTGCATAGGTAGTCTTTGCCTGTGCTCTTGTCTTAAATTTTCTCATTCATGCAAACCAGGCTTTCTCTATGCCCTATGCTTTCATCACTTTCATAGTTCCGATCATATGCTACTACAGCTTCTTCAACGTACAACAACGTTCTTGATCCATGTTTATTTTTACAGCGCACGATAAAAACTTCAATTTGCAACCAGCACCCGTCATATTTCTATATTATGCCACCTAAAATAGAAAGTTTACAGCTTCATGCACTCAGACTTTGGATGTTCCAATGCTACTATATAATGGCAAATATTTGGCAATATCTTTGGCAAGGCTAGCATTTTTAGAATATTCCAATTTCCAAAACGCTGTATCAGCACTTGCAATATTTATTTTTTTTCCAACTAAAGTTTCGTTGCCAAAACATATACCTACCTACATCAAAAGATTAGAACCTCTTGAAGTAGGACTCACTTTGTATGCCTCGCCTCGATTTTGTCTTCATCTTCAATCCAAAATAAATTGACCTGACAAGTCTAGAATAAATTGATGCGGAAACGTTGCCTTGACGTTTCGTATTCTGTCCAACAAATACTGGGTCTTCGATGATGGTTTCTAATATAGGTACTGTAATTGGCTTATCCTGAAATCCTACGAATTGCCGACTTTAGGTTACATTTACGATTTTAGCTAGAATCGGAATTGGTATTCGCACTTCGTATCCTTTCGGATTCATTCCTATCTCAATGTTCTTCTATTTGTTATCAGTATTTTGCTGAGTGGACATTTTACATGAATATTCTTCTTGTTCTACCAGCTGCTTCTAGATTCGTTTTCCCCTGGTACCTAAGACTTATTAGAAACTGAACACCAGGACCAAAGAACGTTAACACCTAGGTGCGCCTGCTATTATATCTAGTCATTGCTTTCCCTATCTCTCTAAATAAGTAGCCATCATTATCATTCCCAACAGCTTTTCTCGATAAACTGAGATTATTTATAATCTTACCCATACCTTCTTCAACACTAGGTGGTAGGAACAGGAACATTAAATAAAATTGTTCAAAAGCAAATAATCGTAATTCTAACAACAAGAAACGGAAACGTCTCGCTTGGAGACCGCTGTCATTTACCAATCAACAAACATTGTATCATTGCAACCCTACCAACTGCAAAAGACAATCTAATCGCAGTACTTCTTGTAGACTCTGCATCAACTGCACTTGGTTGCATCAAGCTACCATTCTGACAAATTAAATTGAACGTAATGTCTTCAAGGTAAGGTTCAATTTTCAATTTTTTATCCATCATTAGGGTAATTAGTTAAAGTGGGAGTGAGTGAAAGTGCTTTCGATTCCCTTGTGTTTATTTTCAGACTGCGGAAGTGTACAAACATTAATAATTACAAGCTACTGGTACCTTTAATGTGCATGCTGGTAAAATAGATTAGTGCAAATAAAATTTTTGGGGATGTTAATATTTTCTATATTGCGGTCCAAATTGTTGCAGTTATTAGCTTGTATATTGATGAGTTAGGTGTTCATTATAAAATGTAAATGGAGCACCTACCACAGAGTCTTTTATAGCTAGCAAACGCATTTTGAGTTTATAATTTCGGAGTCTAAATTAACTCATTGTGTCACAATGAGCTATGCTAGCTGCTTGAAATACATTATAATTTTCTTTACCATGTTGATTTCGGTAAAGAATGAAAAGAGTGAGAGTCGTATCGTTCTACTGTGATACTTCAGACGTAATTTGTCATTTCGTAATAAACGAACAATGGAACATTGAATTTGAAACCTCGTAGTGCTACATAAGGATGCACATCAAAATGTCCAAATGACAACATTTTCCAGAGAAAGTCTTGTTTAAATAGACCTCGACCGGCGCTTGCGGCGCTACGTTTTATTTCTTGGAAAATGATAGTGTAGCGTAAATGAAGAAGTGAGTTACATAACGATGACAATTCGTATAAAATAAAATATTGTATTTATCATTTCCTATTATCCCATTTACTTCTCCAAAAGAAAGACTTTTACACGTCAATAATAAATTATGTTTTAAAACTTGATGAGTTCGGTGTTTGCTTCTATGGGAAGAAAATCGAAATAAACATAGAGTTCTTCCGGACTTAATTTTGGTCAGGCCATACGAGGACCATGCAGATTACTGTCTGAGATGGCCTTTTGAAAACCACTAACTAATAAAAAGATATAAATGAAGGCGGAAAAAGCCGTAGAGGTACCTTCTTGTAATAATATGTGTAGATAAACTAAGTGTGACTATAGAAATACGACTTAATTTATACCATGACAAAGAGCTTTAACAATGTAGATCACAATTTTACATCAACACCTAAAATAGCCCCAAAGAAGACGCGCAAGGCCACAATGTGAAAGCAAAACAATATTAATTGACATACTAATACAACTAGATATCTCAGAATCAAAGTTAATAAAATAAAACAATGGATAGATTGCTAGACCTATAATTTACACCAATGCTCCAGTTAAATTAGTAATTGAATTTTAAATGACAGTATATTTACAAAGCTTATCTCGACATCGCGAGACGTAGTCGCTTCTTATCCTCCACGATCAGTAGTTGATGAATTTACCTCCATTGTTTTGAAATGTTTCCAACCCACGACCACCTGACGTAACCATTGCAAACCATTAAGTAATGTCGCGCGCTTTTCGAAATAGACACGGAAGAAAATCGCTCCCGAAACAGATTTAGAATCCGAAGCAACAAGTTATGTATCGCATTTAAAGTGCTGACAACACAATAAAAGAGATTTAACTTCTAAAACGGGAATGAAACAGTTTATAATTGTTCAGACACGTCTATTTGAGGGGTGATTAAAGGTTGGTCGTTGTCCATCCTTGGCAAAAAGCCAGTATGCCAACCAATGCCAACTCAGGAAGAAATGTTTGCCTTGTTGGCTGTTTGTAACTTTAACTGTCTGTTTAAATTCTATTTTTTAAACTGAACTATCACGTCCAAAACAGCTGTAGCTCGGAAAAAAAATTATATGTTACAGAGTTCAAAGGAAACTTTTATGACTCAGTTATTTTTAAATCGCTACATCATTTGGTTGGGTCTTCAATCTCTACACGGTCCATTAATTTTAATTAAGAAATGATCGAAGCAAAAAATATCTTTTTACTTCCATTGGGGCTGGGTGAATATGAATAATTGTATGAAGCTGCGACCGTCCCTTTTTTGTGGGTTTATGATTAGGTATCTTAAATCTCTTTGAATTGGGTATATACCTACTGGAGATGAAAGCTAACGTCACTAACGTCACACTCTAATGAACTAAACAGTAACGTTTTAGCTTTGGATAATCCACGCCAGTAAACTCAATATTTCCACGTAAAAATATCACGTGGAAATAAAAATCTGGGTTCAAGCGCTAAGGTAGCCCGCAAAATTCTTTCTTACGTTTTTTGCAAGTCGCAGGGCAATGTCAAGATGTAGGTATGTTGATAAGAATATTATTTGCGACCGTAAACAAACAATTATTTACAGAATTATCTATATACTTATAATAAATCTGTAGAGAGGTCAATTGTACATGATATATATTTTCAAAATAACTATCAGGGGGTAATTAGTGATCGATACTGATGCCAAAAATGCAATCAGTAAAATTTTTGTCTGTCTGTCTGTCTGTCTGTCTGTATCTATGTTCCTTATAGAAACAAAAACTACTCGACGGATTTTAACGAAACTTGGTACAATTATTCTTCATACTCCTGGGGAGGTTATAGTATACTCTTCATCACGCTACAATGAATAGGAGCAGAGCAGTAAAAGGAAATGTTGGGAAAACGGGAGAAGTTGCTCCATTTTTTAAGCTTCCGTCGCGTGTGCAGCCTTAATGGTTAAAGCTACATAGAAATCATTTATGACGGAAATGTTCTACATAAAATTATCTAAAAAATATCCCACAACAGCATAATATATCTATCTTTTATGGTTGACTCACAATAAGACGTGTAACTCCCGATAGCATAGCAGTTCGGAGCTTTCTGATTATATTTGTTTACTCTTACGTTTATAATACTCTCACTCATCCC
Source organism: Gortyna flavago (assembly GCA_963669345.1). NCBI lineage: Eukaryota > Metazoa > Arthropoda > Insecta > Lepidoptera > Noctuidae > Gortyna > Gortyna flavago. The sequence continues at coordinate 15,973,034 of OY770136.1, read as the reverse complement.
TAATTAAAAGAAGTTAATATTATTACCTATTCAATAAAAAAAAAACATAGTAATCGGTATAGAAACACCAAACTTATACATGAAATACGCTAATAAGCCATCGCGCCGTCACGCGTGAATACTGAATCATGTCATAAGGATTATTTTTGTGTAACGGTTGCCGCGCTCGACGCGGGTCGTGGCGGTAGAGTATAAAAAGGCGGGAGGTCCGAGCGCGAGCATAACTCTCCTCCAGGAGAGCAACAAATCTACCAGTACAGTGCACAAAAACAAAAGACCGACATTCCGACCTCGCCGACGAGGTCCCTCGCGACGACGTCCCCAAGTAAACTCACCTCCCGACCCTTGCCCGATGCAGTGCCAGCCCGCGCCGCAGCTGAGCCAGTAGCTCTAAATTCCCGACTGTGACCTCTGAGTTTGTTTCGGCATTTCTTCTCAGAGTAGTCAGATAGGAAATGTCGGCTCCATCAAGCTTAAATAATATAAATTTGATCCAGCCTGTCCCTTCTTGCTGCCCTCTCCAGCGACGCCCTAAGCCGAGGTTCGTACCCCACAGGGGGTGCCCTTAGTGCGTAGTCGCTTAGTTTAATGTAGTTAGTTTTATGCCCCTGGCTGGAGGCTTTGAGTTTTACTTAAGGCAGCCACAGGATAGTCCGGTAGTCACGACCTCTCAAGGTCAACTACGAGATGCCATTAGGAAGAAAAAAAAAGCGCGAGCTTCATTCAATATTTGGCTGTTGATGCGTTCAGAGCGTTCGACCTTATTGACAGACAATAATTGATATTAACAAACCGTGCTTATCAGCGCGACTTTTAGTCTTTAAATAGTTTATTTGAATTTCTTTTGTTGTTATTTTATAAAATAGGTATTAGCTATTTTGGTAGTGTTTAAATATTCGTTCAAATTACAAATCTATACTTATAATAAATCTGTTCTGTTCATTGAAAATATCAAAAAAATAAATTGCAGGGGGTGTTATTAGACCGAAACAGAACCCAAAAATGTGATTTAAAAAATTTTTGTCTGTCTGCCTGTTTGTTCAGGCATCACGCAAAAACTACCGGTTCGATTACGATGACACTTGGTATAATTATTCTTTAATATCCTGGGCACCACACTGGGTACGTTTTATCCCGGAAAAAAATATACAATAAAAAACAAACTTAATTTTGCGGTTCGATCCCTAGACCCGATTACTGTACCAACTGCAAATAATAAGTTTGTCGTAGTACACGACGAAGATAATAATAATAGGCGAGCGTTCGTTTCATATTATTAGCGTTCTATAAATTGTATGTTTTAACTGCTACTTGCAATTCCAAAACGTGCTTTTCAGTGCGACCTTTTTATTCCTTTTATAGTTTTTACTAAGGACAGTTTAAGGTAGAGTTATTTAAGTAGGTTTATTTTTATAAGTCGTAGACCGTATAGATTTTAATTTTAAAGTATGGGTAGTATATTTGATAGTGTACGTAGTGACCGTAGGTTATTTTATAAAACTGTTAGGTAGGATTAGTCATTCGTATAGATATTAGTTTTTAGGGATTTTGCTTATTTATTGAGTTTAGATTAGTTATCATCAGAAATAGGTTTATTTAGGTAGGTAGGTATTTTATTTTCTGTTATTGAGTTTTTTTTTATTAGGTAAGTAGGTACTTAGGTTTACTTTTATAATCTAATATAAAATTCAAAGTCCTGTGATCCTGTCTGACTGACTATATCAATGCACAGCCTAAACCGCTGTTCATAGAGACAGTAAATTTGGAGTGTGTTCTTTGTGAAGTTTATATAGGTATCCACTAAGAAAGGGTTTTTCGAAATTCCACTCCTAAGAGGGTGAATGGGGGGAGGGTGAAATTTCACGTGGACGAAGTCGCGGGCAGAAGCTAGTAATCATTAAAATCAATATAATTGAATCATCAGAAATGTCATGATGTCATGAAATAGTCATTTAATTATTATAATTATATTATACTTATTTGTTCAGTATTTCGCAGGCAACCTTGGCGCTTTCGCCTTAAATATTCCACTCGTCATAAGTCTCTACAAATAGCCAAAATCTAATTGAAAAGGACTACAAAGGCCTCAGTGGCTATAAATATTTTGTTAGACCCTTCCTTCCGCAGTCTGGCCTCAACTTGTCGTCCATTTATAGGTCAAGGCCTGGAAAGTGGGAGGCCTGTGTCCCTGGCCTCACAGAGCGAACACTCAAACAGTGTCCACAATATGAATCCATTTATTTGCTACAAAAGACTGGCTATTGGCTTTCTTGTTATTGGATCTATTTGTTTGTTGGAATGAAATTATGAAAACTGTTAGAAAAGGAGGAGTTTAGTTCGCTTTTAGTGGAGCTAGACTGTTAGGTTTATCTTCATTGTGTCTAATTTATAGTGTCTAACCTTCATGATTTAATGGTTTGAAATGTTTGGGTTCCTGGTAGGCCTATTGTTTTAATTTTTATGGTGGTAATAGCCTTGTCTTCTACAAAAAAGTGTAATTACTTCAACAGTTTATCTATGGATATTTTGGCCTCATGAATAGGTAAATTAGTTCAGGACTGCAGTTATGATTTATTTTTTTCAGATTACATCATCACAAATTGCCTGGCAAGCATTAGTTACTAGCTCGGTTCGCAACACAATTTGCTTGGACTCTCCCGCTTCGTTATAATTTAATCTCAGACCAGGGAAGGAAATATTTAAGCTTTTCCTTACTTATAAAGTAAAAGCAAATTAAAAGGACTGCACTTATGCCACTGATTTACGGATTTCACTCAAGCCAAGTAAAGCTAGATGAAAATTGTAATTTAAAGTTAATGAAGTGAAAGTCAGTTCAAGGAAGAAATGGCCAGCACCTATTAAAAAGAGTATTTTAATTAATATAATGGACGTCGACAACTCTGCGATAAAAGTGATTTTCAACAGATAGGTTTAAAAAAACGCAGACCGATTTAAAAATGAAATCGTTGTTAAATACAATTCGTGTTTAACTATCCGTTTTCTTAGATCTGCAAAAAAAAACCGGCCAAGTGCGAGTTGGACTCGCACACGAAGGTTTCCATACCACCATACAATATTTAACACTTTATGTATATAAAATAACGGCAAAAAAATCACGTTTGTTGTATGGGAGCCCCCCTTAAATATTTATTTTATTCTGTTTTTAGTATTTTTTGTTATAGCGGCAACAGAAATACACATTCTGTGAAAATTTCAACTGTCTAGCTAGGTATCACGGTTCATGAGATACAGCCTGGTGACAGACAGACAGACGGACAGTCGAATCTTAGTAATAGGATCCCGTTTTTACCCTTTGGGTACGGAACCCTGAAAAAGAAAACTGAAAAGTATTAAATCCGTACTAATACTGTATTTTATTAATGCGAAAGTTACTCTGTTCGTATGTCTGTTACCTATTCACACCTAAACCACTGAACCTATCGTTATGAAATTTAACAGATAGGTAGCCTGGGACCTGGAGAAGGACATTCATCGTGTATTTTGAAAAAATAAATGAGTTAAAAAACACACACAGACGAAGTCGCGAACAATAGCTAGCGACTAATAGCATAGTATGCATATCAGTCTATAGTATTTCCTCCTGTTTGTTTCCTATCTGTGAAAGGGAATAGGCCGTAATCCACCACGCGGGCCCAGTGCGATTTTGTGGATTTAATAAAAGAAAGAATAATAAGGATACAAATTATGAAGTCAGTGAATCAGCTGCACTCATCACATGATCGATTCTGATGCAAGAATCAACAGAGGAAAATATAAAAAATGTCATTGTAGGTATTAATAACTGCAATTTGACCTCATTGTAATGCACAAATGAGATTTAAACCGGTCTGATCCCCCGACCCCCCTACCTCCTCCTCCCGCCTCGATTCCCTGCTTGTTCTTCTGTTTTATGACCGCAAAACCTACGAGTACGTTGAACGTTGTTCATAAAGTTTCCAGAATATGACTTTCTTTATAAAAGAAAACAATAGAAAGAAAGACTTTCTTTATCAATTCTTCTCGAAAAAAAAGTAACGCCGACGCCCGCCCCTCTATAAAGGAAATAAATAAATGGCATTGTTTAATGATTACTAACAATTTCTACCGACCATGACCTTGTGTGCAGTACACGACACGTGACAGACGGATAGCCACAAGTTCAACTTTTATTATTATTGATTCGGCCTTGTGCTAACGGTAGTTTATGCAGTTGATCCTAGTTAAAATGCGTGCAAAATAATAAATGCGAATGAATAGCATGCAATCGAACCTCTGATTGGTGCAGTAATTGTTTATGGTATCTACCTACTTAGTTGTTTTATTATTCACGCAATGGAACGCATTAGGTGCGGTACCTCATTATTATAAGTTCACTAATTGTATGGTTGAATTAATAATAAAATTCAGTATGAACATAAACAAACAAAAAATACCTACCTGCTTTTTGTTAAGTAATTTAAACGACAAATCAAATGGAAATATACTTTAAATAAAGTACTTAGGTATTGTATAACAGATATAATTTTGTTAAGAACCGACTATTGCACTTGCTCAAGAATCGTGTTCCACGATAACAAATCGCAAATAAAAAGAAACAACTTTCAACGACGTTGCATCAAATATTCAAAATGGCAATAGAATGGCGCCTCTTGCTTCATGCGACTGGCTGTCATGAGCGTTGCACACGCGCTGACCCGGAATCTCTCCAGGAACAACTGGTTCGAATAACATCACCAATATATCCTGACCTTTAAATGATCATTAAACTTCAGTAGCTTTAGATATCGCGAAAGGTCTTATAGAATGGTAAGATAAACACATTCAGGTTCACCGTCTATTTTTGAAGACGTTCGTATTCGAATCTGATTGCTTTCAGTGTTCCATTTATGAAAATGGTCCTGAGATTGTCAATTGAATAAGTTTCGATGTTTCGGCTGCGTTCCATTTTCTTGCGTTCACGATTTTCGCACGCGATAACTTTCGTTTTTGCTAGCCTAGCGTCAATTACATCAACCTAAATAATATACAACGACAGTGAAATTGTTGTTCACTTTCCCGCGTAGCAGTAATGCAATTAATTAACGTCACATTACGCAGCTGACAATTATGACACTCAAATCGACGCTGTAATCTTATGCAAATCTTATTTTGCATCAATTTAAAAACATCTAGCATTTGCACTTGCGAGTTGCATTGCGAATTGCATCAAATTAATGTCGTTTCAATTTCATAATCACGAATAGGTAGTACAAATTATTATTTTACAAAACTTGTTAAGCAATTATCCTGACTATAACCACAGAAATCAATATTATAATTTATTGTACCTATCTTCTCTGGACCTAGACTTACGGCAATATTAACTTCGACAGGTCAACGGGGTAATTGCAACACACTATCAGTAGCAAATTTAATTTTGACAGTTCAACAGCATTCATTACATTATTCACGTTGTTGAGCAGACAAATTTTTCGAACATAGAAAGCAATGGATTAGCAATATCTAACCAATATACCAATATCTATCTAACCCACCAAAAACATTTTCATGTAAAATATTGTCAAGACGAGATCACATATTATGGCTCGCACTGTCAAAAAGTTATCAGATCTCATGTAAAGCCAAGCTTCTAACTCTACACGCCCTAACTTCACAATATGAGGCTTGGCCGTTTCGTTACTACAAGAACTATTGTACAACATGAAAGTAATGAACAGTGAATACATTTTTCACCTAACGCCCATGGGGTTCCCTACTTGATTTCGAAAGTTGATGATTCGATTTTTATTATAATCGAACACCACCGAAACGAAATCCACATAAATATTTTGACTAAGGTGTGGAGTTTGTGAAGTGAGGGCGTGTAGAGTAGGGCACGCCACGATAGCGGCGGTAAGGCCCCTCTTTGAGGAGTGGCTAGAGAGGCGTCACGGCGTCCTCACCTACCGCCTGACGCAGGTCCTCACCGGACACGGATGTTTCGGGAGGTTCCTGCACATCATCAGGCGGGAGGAAACGCCCGGGTGTCACCACTGCGAGGATCGCCCAGAGGACATGGTGGAGCATACGGTGGAGGTCTGCCCCGCTTGGGCGGAGCACCGCCGTGTCCTCGTAGAGGCGATCGGCAGCAGCGGCGACCTCTCGCGCCCGGCCCTGGTTCAAACCATGGTCCGGAGCGAGAGGGAGTGGGAGGCAGTCACCTCCTTCTGCGAAGCAGTCATGCTAGCGAAGGAGGTGGCGGGATGGGCGAGGGAGAGAGCCGAGAGGGCCGCCCGTCCCAGCCGCCGCGGGAGACGCCCCGGGCGTCGGGAGCCGCGTGACGACTCCCGGCCACCGTAGGCGCGGGCCTGCGGACGGCGAGTAATGGGTAGCTCGCCGTCCGATCAGGACCAGGCCCGTGCCGGACGGCGCGTATGTGTTCCACGCGCGCCTCAAAGAGATGTCAGTATCAAAGGAGGGGCCCGTTAGGGCCGAAGCCTGCCGGGGCAGCGGGATAGTCCGAAAGGGTTACCGCTACCCCGGAACATAAAGGGCTAAGGAAGGAACACGGATGGGTTTTAGTCAGTAAGAGTCTGACACTCCCTTCCGCTCCACCCAGAGCGGGAGGAGTCATTGGATGATTACCCATACTTAAAAAAAAAAAAAAGGGCGTGTAGAGTTAGAAGCTTGACTCTACATGAGACCTGATAACTTTTTGGATAGGATAAAAGAAAGATTGGATATGTTCATAATCGTGCTATCATACAGAACCTGTCCCAATTCGAAATGCATTAGGTATGCCCTGCATTCATTCAAACTATTCCACAAACTTCAGTCTTACTGTTTACAAACAACATTTACTATGCAAACATCTTTCCTTACTGCCAGACCAAAACGTCAGTCAACCTCTAAACATTGTTACCATACAGCGAATCTTCTAATCCCACGTCAACGACCTACGCCATTGCACTGCCATTCAACATCCACCACCATAACCTGATCCCTTCCCCCCTTCTCTTTCTTCTAAACACAGCACACAAAGACGCAACTGCAAGGAATTTGAGAGGTCTGGAGAAAATAGTGTAGACTGGCGTAGTAAGTCGACGGTCTCATAGAAAATGCAAGAGATCACGATGACTCAGTCTCGTAACAGAGGGGCTCCTTGTTTTTATTCTAAGCTCTATTATGCACGTATTATGTAAGACAATATATTGCTTTATTGGTTATTGCGTCACGGTTAGATCTTTGATAGGGAGATATTGCTTCCTCTTTGCAATACCGAGTAATGCAACCTAAACGTCGTTTCAAGAATAGAAAACCACTTTATAAGTTTGTGGTATCATCTGGGCTCCAACATGCAGTTGGTCTAAGGCCCTCACCATTTACTAAGTAATTCAAGTGCAACTAATCTAAATCCGCAGAATGAGCCAAGGAGAGGTGGAAAGATATTTAACTTGCAGATAGTATCGCATTTCCACATGCACATTTGAATTCGCAAAGCAGTTGTTTGTTGTGCATCTTTGATCTTCCTTTCTAAGAAATTACTATAGCATGCTGTTCTAACTAAAGCGATTGCTCATACTGTAATCAATTTCGTAGTAGCATAATATCCCAAATTTAATGCTTCTTGCATGTTCTGTATCTGTTCTGTACTTAATAAATAACAGTTCGTGGCATGCACCGATTAATATCGAAAATTGAAATTGAAGCCGAGATAACATTTCAGTTTAGTATCGCAAAGAAATCGAAGTGTTACGAATTTAATCCCAAACCCAGACAACACCTGACACTTTATCAAAACAGCCTTTATTTGTTGAGTGAAACCATAATAGATTACATTAGTATACTTAACCAAATAACTTGACATTGCCATCTGAAACATGATACGATAACGTACCTACCCATATTAAACAAATAAATAAATGACTTGAAAGGATGACATGCTTGAATCTCCAGGAATTCTGTTCAGGCTACCATTCCATTCAAACAGCAGTAGTCCAGGACTCGACTCGACTTTTATTACAGCGTGTAGTGAACATAAAAGTTGATAATGAAATCAAGAGTAGAGCTACATTAGGTAGTGCTCGATGCTATGAACGTGTTGCTGGGAAGTTTGTTGTGTTGTGCTGTACGTCTCGGTAGGTAAACGAAGCAAAAGGAGTATGTACCTAAGGAAGGCAGGTGGCGTTCTGTAGTTTTTGCCTACCCTCATAGGAAGAAGGCGAGAGCGTGAGTTTATGTCACACACACAGACATAGGTCCATTCTGATAAAGTTTTTGTGTTTGAAGTTTTAACATCTGAAGGCCAATTCTAGTAATTTAAAACGTTCAAAATCTAGTCGCAGTCTCATCTCAGCGACAAACAAATGTCAAACACTTGTCAAAATGTATGGAAATTAGAGGTATTTTTGACAGATTGAGACTGAGATCAGACTGTGAACATTCTTAAAATTACGAGAATTGCCCCTCTGTTGTCAACATCGCAATCATCATGCTAGTAAGACTAGATGACAAAGGACAAGAAACAATTTCTGAAGAAAAATCCAAGCTAAATTTTATGGTAGGACAGCTCAATACACGGCCATTTGCGAACGTTTCCGGGGAACGGCGTCAGACGGACGATTGCAAAGATGGCTTCTTTCATGTTAACGGATGTTCACTGGTGCTAGATTTGCGGCACGATGATATTATAATGTTAGAGTTATCATTTCTTTGCCATTTTTGACTACGATGTCCTTAGAAACTGCTTTTTCTACCCTTCCGGCCCGCTTGGGTTTTGTTGGTGGCCAAATAATTCTTACTTTTTAAATTGTTCGTGTCGGGTCTAACGCTAAGAGACTTGTATTCTGTAATAATATTCTTGTGTTCTGTGATACAATGAGTAGGTAGGAAGGTATATCGCCTGTTTCAAATCCGACTGTGGCGAAAAGTAATGAATGAAATACTCCACAGTAAGGCAGTCAATACGTAGAAAGCTTTGCTGTATCTACGTATCGGTACGGTGTGTTTGTAGTAGTAAGTCTTATGTAACACCCCTCGTTAGTGGCGTCCCTCGTAAGTGCAGAGAGCGTGATAATACATATGTATACGGCATATATACGAACATGTAGGTACCTACTTTCCTCACCGTCACAGACAACTTTTTAAGTTTTGCAATTATTGTCACCTCTCGAATCTGCACGCAAACACGACACTATAGAAGTGTGGACGTTCATCAAGTATCACATCTACGTGCTCAAAACTAGCAGTTAGAAGTTACGAAACTTTATGAGCAGTTATCTCGACATACATAATAACGATTTTAACTTCAACATAACTTATTCAAGCAGAGAATCCAATGAGCGTCCGTGCCATATTTTCGGCTTACACAACTAATGAGTTCAGTAAAAACAGATTTCATAGTCAATATGGCGGCCTATTCTTACGTCAACGAACTTTCTAATGACCAGAGCAAAAATGTGACTATCACCCATTATTTGTAATAAAAAGAATTTACGATGGTTATGCACGATAAAAATGCTATAAACCACGGGTCTAGTTATTATAGCAACTAGATTGACAATTACGATAGTGAAGCTACAAGAAGGTAAATTGCATGTAAAGCACCGCAAATCGTGATGAAAGTTGACAACGTTTAAAATAAGGTCATCCTTTCACAGTTTTATGATTTTCTTTGCCAAATGGGAGCAACACAGCGCATTTAAACATGGACTCTCATAAAAAAACTTGGCGCATTAAAACTTTTTTTCTCGACTTGTCCTTTAATTACAGACTCCGAAAACGAAGTGGATAGTTCGATCATCCTAACACAAGATGACCCATGACAATATAGGAAACTAGAGAAGTGAGCAAAATTCTTGGGGAAACTTATCAGAAATCGGGATTTACCGTCTATTTTTATCGAAAAGGGGTTATAGACTCTTATACGTACACTACACAAGTAAGTTAGGGTATACTTATGTTATGCGTAAAAATCTTCCATTCTATACTGAAATAGATCTTTCATAAGCTACATTAGTGCGGATTTTAAGTGTGCATCTACTCCACTCTTCGTTCAAAGCGAATACAAAGAAACTGCGAATGATGGCTCTAAGCCACCCATTTTAATAAGGCCCCAACCACCATGGGCCATCTTCCTGGTCATCGGTCTATAACACTGGACACGTTTTATGGGTCACGCAGTCACGCTTAACGAACTACTAGCGACCCATTTTGCTCGGACCATATTTCGGATTCCTATCGGATATCCCTGAGCTATTTTTGTGCGTCCCTTTACGCAAAATTCTATAATGGCTCTCGTTTCTCGTTTACGTTCGTATGATACGTGGTTAATTTTGTTAGGTACATCTATTGTTGTGTCAAGAAATAAATTGGGTTGTCATATTTCTGTAATAAGTTTGACCTTAATATTATTGGAAAAGATGGCAGAAATGTTAGCTTCAGGCTTCAATGTCGAAATTGGGGTCCTTGGGAAACATTCATGCCGATATGTTTCGTACGATTTCTATATCTCTGGTTTCGGAGAATATCTAGACTAGAACAATATTAGGTACCTACAGTCCAGTCATTTCTCAGTTATTTTACATCTGATTTTGCATCAGTGTCAAAATCACAGTGATCTTTATTATCGATATGATTTTTACAAATAGGTATGTTGCTTTTGACTGTAGGTTTGTATTAACTGTATGTTTTCTGAAATAGTCAAATTCTTTGTTAGCTTACCTTTCCCAGGGGATATACTCACAGACATGCACAATTTTTTTTAATATCTTTTGGTATTGTAGAAGTATATACTTAAAGATAGAAAAGAACATATTTTACGACTTTTTTTTGATCTATAATCTTAAACAGCTAATCTTCGCTGCATATTGAAAAACTAATAATAATGCCTTTTTTTCTGTTCCTAGGTCCTCAGAAGGTGAGGAGAGCGATAAGAACACAAATGATGGTGTGAACAGGATACCTCCACATTGTCACATCACAATCAAATGTACAAGAGAGGTAAGCAGATCCACATACGAATAACCGTAGATACTTATACATCATCACCATGTCTACAGATAATCTTGCTGTTAGAAACAGGCCTCTTCACTCACATCACATATCAGTAAGCTCGACCCATGCCACTCTCGTCCAGCTGCTACTGTAGTTATAAAAAACCCAAAACATAGTGGTCTCCACTTCAAAGGCGATATCTTATATTACTGAGTCGATATCCAAGGGTTTGCGGGCTGGTTTGATAACTTTTTTTATGAGATGCCGTCACGGTACCTTTTATCGCACCTCGATCGCAGGCTGCCCCGCGCCTTTCACTCGTTCGCCGACACCTTGAGCGTGCGCACACAATCGGTCGTCTCCTTGTAAATCAGAAATTTACAGTACTTGTACCAGCAGCACACCTGGAGCTCAACCTTGATATTCAACACAGTCTCATAAGTTATTTGGATAGGAAATTTTGATACCATAAGTTGGAAAACAATGGTGGCCCCGTGGTAACGGCGGCGATTTACGAGTTGTAGGTCGTGGGTTCGAACCCATCAGGTACTTTGTGTAAATTATTTCATCTCCCTGCTCATAGAACCTAAAATTTTAAGATATGTGACCACTCCGCCCAACCCGCACTGCCGCGGTATGTACCAACCCGCACTGGGCCCTCGTGGTGGATTACGGCCCACTCCCACTCAGAGAGAAGCTAACCTGTATCCCAGCAGTGGGAACATTATAGGCTGATTATGATATTGGACCATAAACATTTCTCTGAATATACCTAACCTTTTGTTTTACCATCAGACTGTTGTACCATCCATCTTAAATTAATTAATCTTAATATATCTTAATCTTTTGCCCCTCAGATTGCAGGGTTCAATGGTCTATCAGAAGCCGTCCGACGTCTAGACTTCTCGTCAGCCGTGCGCGATGTTCGCCGGTTCAACTACATCTGCGCGCTGTTGGAGCTGCTGGTCGGTGGTCAGAGACTGACGCATCTGCCTGGAGCTGCGCAGAAACTGTTACTGTCCATGTTGGAGCAACTTGCTGATCAAGGTGAGTTGCTTTGAAAACAATTTTAGTACCTTTGATGGTCCATGCTTAATGCTTCTATGCTATACATCCACCTGCTTTGAAATCTGAAAACGAATTTGACTACTGATGTCTGACTGACCATTTTACATTTTGATGTGGTCAACAATTGTGCTAAGTTCTAACGAAACATTTACCACTTCCCAAGTCTTTAACATATCCCTCTTTCCAGTGGCAACCTCAAAACAGAATCTAAACGCCCTCCGCGCGCTAGTGGTGTCAGTATCATCAGCCCGAGAGTCGGAGAAACGCTCGTGTTGGGGCCGGCCGCTCGGCTCGCGAGCACTGTGGGGGCACCACGACCACGCCATCGCGAGGATCAACCGCATCGCTAACAGTATTTTGATACAAGAGGTATGTACTAAAGGCAGGCCTTAGCTAAAGTGCTACAAACTTATCTGGTCCGGTGAAGGCGTCGCTGTCTTCAACTGGTCGAATAATGAATATCAAACCATTTCAGAACATTAGCTCAGTTAGTTCCAATTTTAACCACCGCCGGGACATATTATGTAAAACATGTAAGTTTGTAGCACTAGATAGGTATGTGGGATTATAAGGCAAAATAAACGAGTAAAATACTTGATACTGTTTTATTGGTAGGACAAAAAAAGATCACCGTTACACCGTAAAAGTTCGTCGTGAATCTAGTTAACGCCATTCGTCCTCTTTCTCCCTCGCACCCATACTTCCCTTTCTTTCATCCGTTGGGTGCCGTTTTAACAATTATAGCTGCGTTCATACTTTAAGATGATACAATATTTTTATCCCACAGGTATATAGATACTAAAACGTTCGTCGGCGTCGCTAAGCGCGTGAGATGACAAGTTGACGATAGAAAAGCAAGGATTTATTTAGGACTTGATCTCTAAAACTATTTTTAATGCATATTAAGCAAAAGATTAAAAAGAAAAGAAAAAAGAATCTGTAATCTTTAGAATATTAAGAATCATATTATTATACCTATGATCCTGTAATATTTGTCTTTATTTGCTTCCTGTCCAACCTCACCAGTTTAAATAAAAAAACACCACAACCAGCAAAATTAATTCTTTACGCTTGTAAATATCATCAAAAAGTAAAAGCTCCGGTTATGGACAGCAATTGTCCAATCTATCTTGCACAATCGCCAGGGAACCGCTCATTTAGTGCTATTTTCTGTTAAGGGCATTCTGGCAATGCTCCAAATGGTCTGAGCACTCAATGCGCGGACGCTTGGAGTACACTCGTAGTTAAATCAAGATGCACGTTACAACTAACAAAGCATTTCTTTACAGCCGGGACCAGAGGTAGTGCCTAAGCTTCACGACTTGCCTGAGGAGTGTATTAGAGAGATATTGTTGAGGATATCGGATCACAGGGACTTGGATGTAAGTAGAACTATGGACGTTGGACCTTCTTTTGATCATCGTGATTTCGGCGTATATTAAATTTAACCTCGATCTCCAAGCTTTAGGCCTAAAAAGAGCTACCACAAGTCGGCTTCTTCCTCTACATTTCCATTTAGGTACAATCTCTTGTTTCTCCGAACGCCGACGTCACCCAAAAAGCCAAGATTATGGGCTAAATCACACACAATATGGGTCCCAGAAAACGTCTGGCGACATCGTGGAAAATCCAGGACAAGATGGTGGGCCCGAGTGGGACGAGCTTGACGCCTACAGACAGGCATTAGATCAAGTAGAGAGGAGTGGAAAGGAGAAAGGGAGGCCTTTGCCCTGCAGTGGGACAACATAGGCTGGAAAAAAAAACTACTCATCATCGTAGAATTTTTAACTACCAATGGTCAAGTATAGAATAGAAGTAGTGTCCTTTTACCTAAGTATTTTTGCTTTCCCCAGGCGGCTTCTTCAGCATGGACAGTAATGGCATCAGTGTGCTCGGAACAGCGTATCTGGCGCGAGCTGGTCAGCTTCCACTTCACTCAGCAGCAGACTGACGCCGAATTAGCAAAGAACAAGGACGAGGTCGTTGATGAAAAGGACTTCGATTGGAAGAAGCTGTTTCACCAGCTTAGAAAGTAAGTCAGGAAATAAATAAAAGAGTGAGTTTAGTATGTATCTGCTTAGCCCCAACAATCTGCTTACAGTCTAACCGAATGAAAAAATGAAAAAAATACCAAAAAAAAAAATGAATACCAATATTTTACATGGAGCGACACAACCCAGTTACTGGGTAATACGATAGCCCTTGGTAAGACTGGTTGTCAGATTTGGACTTCTGACTACCCGTATGTAGTTCTTCGTCAAATATTGTGTGTATATAAGCACAAAATAACAATGCCGTATCGCATAGAAGATCGTCATTTGCCTGCATACCTAATTATTTGGCCGTGTGTACACATTATGAAACCTGCTTACAGGATTTTAACTAAAAATTAACAAAATCTCCCAACCATAAGACTTAACCTATAATTGTTTTCAGGATGTACGGCCTGCGAGAAGACGCGCAGTTTGCTGAGACCCTCTCCCTATGTCGTCACTGTAAGTGCTTATTCTGGCGCTCCCTGGGCCACCCGTGCATCGCCGACCAGTGCCCCGAGTACCGCGAGCGCCTCAAGGAAGCCGGTGGGCCCCTGCCGCCGCACCCCGTGCCACCCGCGGCCTTCCTTAAGTTTTTCTCTCTTTAAAAAATGGCCAGTTTTTATTGCACGCTGGATTTTCAACGCACTTCTTAGCACCAAGAGTTGAAAATCCAACAGTGTATTTTTGTTAACGTGCTGGGAAACACTCCGTTGGATTGTCAATGCTCAGCTCAACACCGAAGGTTGTAAATCCCAAGAGAAAAAATCTCCCGTGCGAACCTGGGCTAAATGACTAGAAGACTATCAGCATTCTTCGGCTGCAGGCTTACCGTGGACTCTTTTGGACAGTCAACTGTCCAGCTACTATAGAAGCTGTATGACTATGACGTGATTTTTTGGTGTTCAATAGCTCAGAAACAACTGCAGGTAAATAAATGTAATTAAAAAGTTTACGCCGTCTAACCAAAACTCGTGGTTTTAAAGATAACTTGTGACGACACTATCATTGTCCTCGAGGCAAATAAACCATTGAATAGTTTAATTTTTTCACTGTGGTGAGGAAAATATTCACATTTTCTTTTAAGTGCTGAAAAATTACGCTAAAGGAACTTATATCAGTATTTAAATGTACAAAGAAATTTAAAACCACAAATACATCACTAAATAAAGTTTTCCGAGTCAAGCTATGGGAATTTACTTACTCTGATTCATAAAGTAATTTGGTAAAATCTGACATTGAGATGCCTACTAAATGCGATTCATAATACTTTGGTGCTTTGTCCAGTATTTTTAAAACATGTATCAGAAGGTAGCCTTTATTATAAAATATCAATGACTGACTAAGATCTCGGGCGACAGGCCTACTTTGAAATATTATCGTGCTATTCAAAAATAGAAAATGAATTACTTAAACTGTAGGTACTATTACTATGTAGTATGGCACGGCAAAATAAACTTTATCTTACAGAAACGGCTATGGGCCAGTTTCGAGAACGAAAATGACCGCAAAATGCATGCGACAAATTGTCAAGAGCGCGTTAACTGGTGTGATTGGCTATTGATAAATCATTCAGCAGTTTACGCACGCTTGACAACGAAACTTAAAATTTTCGTTCAAGAAAAATATTTTTGAATTTGAATTTGAGAAACTAGCCCTATGTCGTTCACTGGTCATATGTGAAACAAAAAATCTCTTGATTTAAATGTTTATGTGTACCTGTGAACTTATTAATTTTGCCGTGTGTACTAATTTGTTAAAAACGCAACAATATTTTTTTTTAAAAAAGCTTCTTTTATTTATGTAATTAAATATGCGATGTGAGTAATATAAGAACTTTTAAATTAAGGATTAATAACTTCCTTTAATTTAGTTTTATATAACTATGGCTAAAGTAAATCATTTTAACAATTTGTAAAACTGGTTTGTGATCTATCGCGAAATTAATCCAGGTGTTACATTGTAGCTATTTTCTATTAAGTAGGTAATAAAAATTGGGTTTTTAATGTAGTGACAATTTACAAGTAGTCAAGTCACTTTTGTTTTGTATTATTACAGCTATAAGTATTTTCAACCAGTTAAAAGTGTTGCCATGCTACAGCATTTCATTTAAAACATGGTTTGCAAGAAGATTAATATCCTAGAACTTCCTAAATAATGGCAACACTACCAGTGAATATGACCAAAAAACATATAAACTTGCTTTGTTTTTTATAAGAATATAATTTTATGTTTAAGGGATTAATTTGTTCACCTATTTTGTTTGCGCACGCACTTAATGCTTATAATATAAAATAAGAATAAGACTTTAAAAAAAAAAAAAAAAAAAGTAAGTATGTGATAATTCCAAAATTATATCAGTATAAGTGTGTTGTAATTGGCTTATTATTTATCTATGTGTGTTGTTTGTTATGTTTAAATGGTTTTTATTTTAGTTGAAAATATGAATTAAAAGTAGCCAAGTTAAATAACAGATCACAAGTAAATTGAAAAAGAGACAAGCAAATCCTGCTTGTCTGGCAATCCTGTAAAAGAACTGTGGTGTGTGAACACTATTTAAAAAAAATACAACAGTAGCAAAAACTGATAAATTGACTTGGCCATATAAAAACTATTGAATATTTAAACTATTAGTTCCTTTGTTTTGAATTAGACTATTTAACAGCTAACGAATTTAATACCATGACTTATTTGCTTTTAATTTGTGTGCTTGCATTTAATTTGCACACTTGCACTATAAAGTGCAAAAAGCTCAAATCAATATTGATTTGAGCTTTTTTAAACTACCCTTATCACAAGTAAGTATCACTGTTTAGACAGTACTTCACTATCCGTGATAGTCTGGCATTATAATATTGTAGTTTAGTCAAACTAGTTGAATTTGACTCAAGAATATGACGAGACCTTTTTGCCTTTAACTCGTATAAGCGAAAGACTTGACTCATCAAATTCTGCAGCCCTAACGCAGTATTTATATCACAATATTAGTAGTTTCATAGTAAACTTGAAAATATTCGTAAAATCGTACACAATATGAGTGTGCAGCTAATAGATATAAAGAAAGCAATATTTTATTACACATTAATAGTTTCATGTAAAATTAAAGTGTAAATTATTGTAAGGATATTTGCAAGCTCACTTCGGAAACTAAAACTGTTGTATAAGGTTCTTTAGGCCTAAAGTACTGTTTCAAAGTTCTATCCGTCACAGTAATGTAAGCAGCCTCTGTGATTACTTTTGAATCTGAATGCAACATTATTTACCAAGTCTGAAATTAGGTGTATTGTGTTGTAGACTGTATTTATTGGGATGCCAGCTCTGTGATACAAAATTTTATAACTTCATGATTACTTTTGAATCAATTGCTCCTATTGCACAGTCCACTGCTGGAGATAGGCCTCTCTCAAGGCACTAAAAACATTTGGAGACCATCTTCATTTCAGCATGATGCAACATGCATTCATGATCACTTACTTGATGACTTGAAAGTAGGTGATTGTATCAATTGACCTGTCAACGATCGCCTACTACATTTGGAAAATCAGAACCGAAAACCACAACAAAACACAATGGTTTTTACAATTATTATATTTATTGATGTTTCAAATGTATTTTCTTATAAACAATTGCTGGTACATTTGGCATTTGTCAGGTAACTTGTTTTATCTTATGTACTGCGGCTCCTATAAATACAGTATAAAAAAAAATGTTCATTGTATTGAGGTAGTGTAGTTGTTGATATTGTGATATTTTATGATAATTTTATTATTAATAATATAATAAGCATTCAATCCCCAAGAAGCTAACCCTAGAGTAGATACATGAAATAAAGAACTACATGAGGTACAAGAACAAACAATTTGCCTATGTTTGAACCTTTCTGCCTAGCCTTTTCCCAACCTGGGTTGGCTTCCAGTCTAACCAGATTCAGCTGAATATTAGAATTTTAAATGGAGCAATTGCCTATTCACCTTCACAATCCAGTGGTACTGGGTAATACAATACACCTTGGTAAAGCTGGTTGTCAGACTATAGGCTTGTGACTACATCTCAACAGTGCAAATCGCAGATTCTGATTGCTGTAAGAGTGTTTGCCTGTATGAACTATTGTTTCTTTTTCTATAACTCTGTGTGAAATTGCCAGGAACCTTGTGTAGTTCATTATTGAACAGTAGTTGTTAATTAAGAAAAATGCAGCTTACCTACAAGTCATTTTTAGTTAATCTGTGATCAGCTTTATGTTTTACACAATGGAATTGTTTTTTTTTCTGATTTGTGTTCTCACTATGGCACTTTATAATGGTATTTTGAAATAAAGTTATTTTAAATAAGAATTTCTGGTTTTATTGAGTAATTAATGGCATTGAAAACTAGCAGATTATTGACGTGTAGGAGAAAAATAACAAACAAAACGTAACTTACAATATCATATTTATTTAGAATTCATTTGGTGCCACCTAAAATATTACAAACAGTATAAAACCATCAACCTATCTCACTTTTCACTTTTTCGCAATGTCTCACTAAATCTTTCAGTTTATATACCAAATCTTGCAGCTGTTGGCTTCCACAAGTGAACCTGATATCCTCACCGCTGTTCGTCTTCAATATAACTGTGTATAACAAATTGTCGGACCCAACTCCTGGAGCATTGGTCATAACTTCCAGCTTCCACTCCACGTCTGTGATTTTAGGTAAAACGCTGGCATCAATGCTCTTGCCTGGCTCCATAGTTCAATTAATCTTGACGATAATTACATGTACTTCATTGCACGTTTGATTTTCAAGGTTTATACATTAGAATATTGTAAATATTTTGATAGCCACAAAACCAGCGTGTATTGTCTTGTTTGACACACACAAAACGTCACATTGATGAGCGTCTGCTGACTGAGCGATGACAGATTGACTTGTGCTTGGTTGTTGGCCTTGTTGTCATCTGTGTCTGACTCTGACCCAAGTAGGGCAAAAGAGAGCATAGATATAAATGCTAAATATATTGAATTTTTAGTACTGGAATGGCAAAGATCGATGTCATTTATTTTTTTGTTGTGAAATCATTCACTCTTTCTTATGTTACGGAACATTGGGTTTTGTGCTAGAAACATAGATAAGGGTAAGTACTGACGTAGCTAGAAACAACGAGCTCAAATTAATAATTTGAGGTATAAATTAATAAACAACTAGCTCAAAACCTGAACTAGCCCAAAAAATGAGGAGTAATCGTCATCAGATAGACAGTCGCCCCATGTAATATTTTACATTCAGCTGGTTCTGGGTAAACTGGAAGCCGAACTCAACATAGGAAATGCTAAGCAGATGGAGGAGTAATCATAATCGCCATCTTGGTGCTCATGAGGCATTTCAACCGAAAGAGAGCAAAAGCTGGACATAGGCCACCTCCAAGCGTCGAGGCCAGGCGTCCCGCGGCCCTTAAAAGGCCTCATGATAAAAATAAATTACTAAGATGACAACGTCAGCCGTCACTCACGCCTAGCGCGGCTTACTTTTCGACCGTAAGCTCGACGATGCCCCGACATAAGTGCGGCGAGGCAAGTACTCTGTGGGCGAGGCCGAGCCGTAAGCTCGGCGAGTGCTATGCTTATGTCGAGGCGAGGTTGATGCCTTTCATTGCTGGTTAGTGTGCGATGCAATGCAGTATGTCGTAGGTACAGAGGCCAGCACATCAAGTTACCCCAATCTGTCAAATTTCTTTGATAGATTTTCAACTTTACTACAAAGGAATAAGGTTCATATTCAATTGGGAAAATTTGACAGTTTGGGGTAGATTGATGTGCTGGCCTCTGTACTCGTATGGAGCTTCACAGAAAGAATGCTGAACGGTCGAATTGAGGCGAAGCCAATCCACTGCAAAGACTGTGTGTTTTGAGCTTAACTCTATGCAAATTCGTGGTCAAAGAGTGTACTTACCCATTGACATATATATTACTTAACAAGTTAACAGAGTAACGTAACATCAAAGCATTGCGACATCTCATCTCCAAAACGCATTTCATTAACATAGACATCGCTTTGATGTGCGTCCCCTCATATGAAGCTCATGGGGTTCTAAGATAGACGAAATAAAAACAAAATGTATTACTAGATCGTTAGTATATTAAACAACTTTATGAAAGTTGTAACACTGATTTGTCATCAAAAATATAAATCTACACTTGACTATACCAGTTACAATGTCATAAGGCAATAAATGTTATTTGGCCGGGTTATAAGGCACATTTCGCAATAGCGTTAACAAAATTAGTTTGACTACTATAACTACACTGCATTTAATTATTTTTACAGCAAGTAATCTCGATGATCCTAACAGTGGTTTCAGAGATTCTAGTTACTAGTGTCGAGACATACTGAAATGCTATTTCTAACAAATATATTCAATGTTTATTATTAAAACCGGCAGTTTTTTCTTTCCATTGTTCTTAGCTAACCTTAAACCGCAAGAAAAAAAAATACAGGTATTTTCAGACTGTTCAAATAATTCTTTACAACTATTTCGGTCTCATAAGTCTATTTCATAATATATTTCTGGTTTATAAAAATCACATTAGCACCGATTTAAATATTAGCAAGTACACTTATCTGTAAATATAATATAATTTAGTAAAATTACTACGAAAGCATAATTTAGCATATTCATCCAAAAAAGAAGATTTATTATTAGAACACAACCTAAGTACTAAACAACGCTTAAAATACTGGCAGTTAAAAAGATTTTAGTGATGTTTACATACAGTTATCGTTTTAAATAAACTTATGTAAATAAAAGAACATCTCTCAGTGCAAAAATAATTGATATCTGAACAATATCTGCAATATAAAAGATGGTTTAAAATAAACATATTTTTAGTACAATATTTGATTCTATAAAATTGATTAGGAAGAGATTATAGCATCTTAATATTAAAGTGATGGCACCTAATCATTCCAATTTGTATTATTTTCTTTCGCAAAACGCCAGAGAATATTTTTCAACAACTCATTGATATTGTTTAATATCTGGAAGCATGTAGAACTCCTACTCTACTTAATTTATTAAAATCCCTAACTTTTGAACAGTGCAATTGACAGTAGAAAAACTTATTATTACAAAAGCCAAATATTGTATGTTTGTTTTCGTAAATTAGAATTCATACATATAAATAACACTTGGAATAACCCATTTTATAATGATTCCAAGTAGAATTAGTTTATACAGGTGTATATTTGAAATCTATTTAATCTGCAGGGTGGGCTGTGTCACGTTACTAAAACAAAAAAGAGTTTTCTTAAAATGTACAAAAAAATCACATAAAATATATTTTGTATATTTTGGAATTCAAAAACACACCTTGTATAAAATTACCTGACTTCTGAATATCCATCTAAAAATAAGTAAAAAAAAAAGTTTCTCAAGTCAAACCATTTCAGCGTTTCATTTTCTCGAGTATAGGTATGACCATTTCGAAAGTGGGTCGTTTGCCGGGGTCCTCGTTCATGCAGATCTTGATTAACTTCGCGATGTGGGGAGATATGCCTGGTGGGATCGTGAGACGGAGCCCTTCTAGGGCTATCTTCATACCGCATTCCATTGGAGATAGGTCAGCGAAGGGAACCTGAAAAAATTGTTATGATAATTAGTCAAAACTTATTTGAGTCTGGCCCAATCTACAACGGCACATGCGAACTACGCATCACACTGATGCCACGCAAAATCCGCGTTTACCGCGCAACTAGCGTATATACAACGTCCCAACATCAGTCAGTCGCCCCCAGACACAACACCCGAACAACGTCTGGTCGGAGGATCTTCCTCTTCTATGGAGAATGAATGAATTATACCACCCTGTTCTTCATACCTTTATAAGAGTATGTTCTATGTTAGAGGGTTTGGTTTCCGCACTTAGTCCTTCAGGTGGACCATTGTGCGTGGGCCATGGCGCCCATCGGTGGTTATTCCAACCAGCCCACCTCCCACCAGAAGTAGATAACGTCTTGAGATTATTTAACAATTAATGATTTCGATTTTGGTAAATTGTAATTGTATTGCAATCGTAATCGTTCCAGTGGCGTGATTGTCGCAGGTTGTTCACGCTTGGGGACCTTTTATGAACTTTCCTATGGAGAACTTAACGACCTTGTGCAGATGAGGTTGCCACGTAGTCATCAAAGAAAGCAGTTTTTTATGTTGCTATACGCTTTCAAATATGTTTTCCTGTGTTGTGAGTTGTGGTACGTTTATAGACGTAATCTTGTAAGCAAAAACAATATCGGATATAGAAACTGTCTTTTGGAAGGGGAAACTAGAATAAATTCTTCTCTTTTTTTGTATTTTGTGACATTCAAGAGTGCCTTTTAATGGTCGAATTGAAATATACGATTACTTTGATATGAAATTAATAATAGTCATAACAGACACTCACCTCTCTAGTAGCAAGTTCCCACAGCAGGATGGCGAAGCTCCACATATCGGCGGCTTCGAGGTTGCGTTTAGCGGCGGGCTTCTGCAGGGCTTCAGGCGCCATCCACGCCGGCGCATACACGCGGCCCTTCTCTTGGAACGAGAACTTCGAGTCCGCCATGTTGATACGCGCTGTTAGATCTTCGTCGATCTGGAAAAGTAGATTTTAAGATATTTTTATAGTCGTGGATTTTTTCTCTAAAGGGACGAAATGCAATTTGATATTTCACATGTTTACATTTAACATTCAACACGATTCTTGTCGACCATGTCTTTGATTGTTTGATTAATGAACGACGATAATTTACGACTTTGCATGCCGTAAGGTAGAATGTAGCGGAAACATTTAGTGATGTACCATCTTATACCTGTACCTACATTGTTGGCAAATAAATAAATCTGAATCGGAATGATTTCGAATTACATTGGAGGGGCTGTAGCATTTGGGAAAAAATTATTATGATCTGTTTAGTATTGATTAAATCTTAAGCCGTTGTAGAAGTAAACATTGCAGAGCATTGAAAGCAGTGTCGAATAAGTTTTCAGACCATTTTACAAGTGAATTCCAGTGACATCATAAATGAATAAATAACGATAACCGGTAAAGGTTCTGGTCGTGTTTTTCTCGTTAACTAAAATGGGCTTTAAAAAAAATCGTCACATCCACTCACCATAATATGCTTGCTATTGAGCGCATAGCTGGGCAGTATCTTGTCGGTCTGCAGCGCGTGCAGGTAGCGCATGGCCCGCGCCACGTCGTGCGCCAGCCGCGCGGCCGCGTGCGCGTCCAGCACCAGCGCGCCCGCCGCGCCGCCGTGCAGCAGCGCGTGCAGCGAGCCCCACGACATGTACTGCGAGATCACCACCAGCGAGGGCGGCGACACGCAGCAACCCACCTGCGACGGCCAGAATAAGGGGGTTACAGCAGAACTAAGAAACTTACGGCTATAGTTCAGCTGGTTTCTGTACTTTTTTGAGGGAAAAATTGGTATTGATTTGTTTCAGAACTGAAGATTGCATAGTTGCAGAGCCTTGTAAATCTATGTGTACTAATAAAATGTATTTTAAGGAATTTTCTTCATACAATAATAATATGTATTTTTGTAATTAGGTGGGACCAAAGAAAGCAACCATTAGGTTATATGTTACAGATTAAGGGAAAAAAACGTTGATGCACATGACATGACATGACCGTATTCCCCGAAAAGAAAGGCAGGAAAACCTTGTTCATAAAATATTTCTTACTAAAATTATAAATTCTACAAGCGATACTCACAACAGGCAGTATGTTGGGGTGTGAGAATATCCGGAGCTTGGGGAATTCCTCGTTGAAGTCCCTCTGTATGCGTGGCGTACACTCGCGGACTGCCAGGATCTTCGCTACGATGTCGTTCTTCTGCCATCTGCCGCGCCATGTCTCGCCTAGAATAAATTTCTATTAGAATTTCTGCGAGAAATAAAGTTGTATCTATGTTATATTATGAGATATTATCTATACATCGTTGTGACGATACTTGGGGTTACTTACACCAGTTTGTCTGAAGGCTAAATAATTAGACCTATATTGTTTATAATGTAATGCTAATAATATTTATTTCACTAAAATGTTGACGATTTTATGTGTCATGTCTTCTGTATCTCTTTTGTTGCCAGCCTTTAGCCCAAATGACGAAAATTTGAGGAATGATAATTTTCGAAAAAGTACCAAAGACAGCAGTAGGTATTAAAAAGCACAGACTCTTCGTTTTGATAATGAAATCTGATAAATGTAGTAATAACAATACAAGTTATTATCGTTACCAACCAAAGTGGGTCACAAACCAAACCAGAAGGGAGTATGAGCCATAGCCATAGCCCATATTACCTGATGGAGTGACAGCAATCCTGGTATGCAGTGACAACTCGTTAATATTGATACCCTTGTGACGCGACAGCGTGGCGTCCCTGCTGCGAGTCTTCAAGCCCAGCCAGGATTGATCCTTGAACTGGATCTTCTTCAGATCTTGGCCTTGCTGAGTCGCTAGCTCGTGTAATCTGTGGAGAGAAGTGTGCTATTGATCTAGGATTTTCTAATAACTTGATTTAAAGAGTATATATTATCACCACGTCTGAATAAGTCCCTAAGTAAGTGGTGTTAGTTTGACCATATTTAATCTTGCCATTAAATATGGTCAGACCAACACGCTAATAGCGTAACACACTTTCAATCACAATCTGAATCATTTTGAAGGTTGCTGCTAAACCATAGCTCCATATTTAAAAGAAAATTGTGTACATCAACGTAAATAACGCAATGAATGTTGTTCAACTGTCAAAATGAAAGCGATTACTACTGTTAGTGTGTTACGCAATTACCCCACTGTTGCTACTGAGAATTTCCTGATGGGAATACCACACAGTAAGCAATCACAATGCTCGCGATCATTCGACCAATGGGGCAGTCTATAAGGCTACAAAGTTTGTTTCAACATAGTTTCTTACCTCTGCACAAGCTGTCCCCTAGTCTTATCCAGGGGCGTGTCCCCATCTTTATTAGCCAGCGACACGAGAGCCCCGGCGAGTAGCAAGTCTTCGGCAATAGCAGTGTAGCCCCAGAAGCAAGCGTAATGAAGGGGCGAGTTGCCGTGTTCGTTCGTGAAATTCACGTCGACGCGGTTTTGGAGGAGCTGTGGAGTTTCAAGAATAGAGTAGATTATTATTAAACAGGCCATGTGTCTGGCAAAAATTACGAACTCTAGCAAAGAGTTGAAATTAGAATTTTTACATGACATGCTTTATTGAATTCTTGGCATACTATAGAAAATAATGAACCATACTTTATGTTAGGGTCTTGTGAATCAGAACTAGCTGTTGAAAGATAGCTAAGAACATTATATTATTGTATAAAAAAACAATTTATTTTTAGTTAGAGGTCTTAATTCAATGGATTTATATGTGTGTAACTTTTTATCTAAGGGCTGATTGTTCAATCATCTGATAACTTTATTCGAAGAATCATTTTGAAATTTTTAAAGTTACTTTTTATTTGGTCTGAGGTTATTTCATACAAAAACTGTCAAACCTCAATTTTATTCCTCGATTAAAAATTATCTGGAAATGGAAAAATCAGCTCTAAGTCAAATGATACAAGTTGACCAGAACGGTCACAACTGACGCCACTAATTAAGGACTAGTCTTTTTATTTTACAATTAGTAAATACATTTTAAATTAAATGATTTAAACAATGAGATTAGCTTTTTTTTTATACAAGGTAATAACATAACGCCCGTTTTCCTGAAGGATTAGGCAGAGGTGTAGCTTTACCTAGCACACAGATCTCGTTAATTAATTGGTATTATAATATTGGTTTATAGTGTTATTAGGCACAAATAATATCTATAATTCTGTGAAACAGATATTGAATGAACAATCAGGATAACCAGCATTCATTTCCTTATTTGATAATATTAATGACATTTCCCATTATTTCCTCGACAATAATAAATTACTAACCAGCTGTACAACAGGTCTGTGCCCATGTGCAGCTGCGAGATGCAGTGGGGTGTCGTCTCCCATGTTGGTAACATTGATGCGTGCACCACGCCGGATCAGCATTTCCACAATCTTAAGATGGCCTTCCTTACATGCCCAGTGGAGAGGACTGAAGTGATGGTCATCGCTGGAAAGTTGAGAGGATTTTCTTTTAATGAAAGCTGTTTTGTATTTGTGTACATGGCATTTCTTGTCTAATTCTGTGTATTAAAACTCTTCAGCATGCTAGAGTTCTTACTTTAGTTTACCTACGTCATTGTGACTATTATTCACAATATCATAGGTAAATCAAAGTCAGAACTGTTTTGTTGTAATTGATGACTGCTACAATGAGTGGCCAAATGGGAAATTCCCTTTTTAACCGACTTCAAAAAAAGGAGGATGTTCTCGATTCGTCGTTTTTTTTTTTTAATGTATGTTCCCCGATTTCTCGAAGACGCCTGGACCGTTTTGGAAAATTTTTCTTTTGTTTGAAAGGGTATACTTCCCAAGTGGTCCCATGATCATCAGGTCAGGATCTGATGATAGGATCCCAGGAAAATCGAGGGGAACCCTCAAATTTTATTGACAAACCTATAGCGATTTGGATATTTTTTAGAGTAACTTGAGCATTTGCTCTCGGAAATCATCATTTGGTAAAGTGGAGCTGATGATGAAGACCACAGACGGCCATCGGAACTACTCAATGATAAATATTGTACGGATTGCGATTCAATTACTTTAATATGGTTGCTAAGCAATTTATGCTTGTCACAATGCTTATGGTGAATGGTTATGGGGAATGGTGGTGGTGGTTGGAGTTCTCCTGGTTCTTACCAGGAGAACTCCTCAACAATTAACATCCCAGCATTGGGAAAAGCAATATTTTGTAAAAGGTGATGAGCAGTTGATGTTAGGCTATTGTAACTTAGATAAATCACAAACTCTCTCACTAAAAAGTGAAAAAAAAAACTTTTTTACAAAGGTTTTTCATCTGTGGAGGTCAGATAGTGGCTCCAAGTAAAATACTGGTACTCAGCTACATCCCGTTACAATGGAGGCCGACCAAACATAGTTGGGAAAAGGCTGGGTAGATGATGACAATCATCATATTTCATCTTAAACCTTTTGTAAAGATGTTTAATAGTTTATTACTTACAGTTATAAGGCATATTTATGTATAAGTAGGGATATAGTAAGATGGTATGACATAAAGTTATGTCTAAAGGTCAAATTAACTTGAATTATGGCATTGTTTCCTTGACTAATAATATTTTCCTTAATGAATGATGTCATTTACATTTTTTAAATATGTTTATACATTTGTATTTGATATGTAACTATTATAAAAAAGTATGTTTTGTATGTAAAGTATGCGTAGGTATTGCACTTCTCTATAAAACTGTTTTTTTTTATATACTAAGGGGTTTAGAATCATATGCTGTATATTCATGTGTACAATTAGCTCGCTGATGTCCCTGCTACCTTGTAAAATGCCTTGACATGAAATTAAACATTTTTTTAACTTTTAAATTAAACATTTTATAAGCTTTTAAATTAAACTTTTTATCGCTATATTCCCATGGCATCAACACATATGCAGGTGAAACTGAGAGGTTCAGCTAGTCATTTATTAAACAGATTGTGTAAGTGTTTTGAGTTTAAATTGAAGAGAATCCAAAGGTATAATAAGGTCAATAAAAGTCATGCACAAATATAATAATTCTGTCTGATATAAATTTTTCAAAGAGGAAGCTTTGGGTTTAACTAAATAAGGAAACACTACAATATTTTACTCAAAACATGAGATATAACAACAGGAAAAAAGTACAATAGATACTTAGAGTCAGGTCATCATCATCTGCCTAGCCTTTTCCCAACTACGTTGGGGTCGGCTTCCAGTCTAACCGGATGCAGCTGAATACCAGTATTTTTACTTAGAGTCAGGTATGAAAGCTAATAAGATCAGATTTATTTGCAGACCAATTACTCAGGAAGTTTTGACCTATATTACAAACTTACAAAGTTACTCCTGCACTGGAATCATATTTTTAAATTAATTATGTTACTACGAAGGTCGAATACCTGATTTATAGACTATTATTATATTTGTACACATCTGACGCATAATAGTCCATGACTACATTGTGGGCGTGTTCTCTCAATACCTTATATGGGGGAAACTAGACCTTCCTTATGGAGCAAGTAACATATGCACCGTAAATATACTCTACTTACCCTTGGTTCATGTCATGTTCGGTATCATCTAGCCAAACTCGCACCTGTAATGCATTTCCCTCTCTGCACCATTGAAATATATCTTCCATGTTTTAACACCAAAATCACTAACAACACAACTCGAATATGAAGGAAACGTTAGATATTTCGAAGGCACTTTTCACAATAAGTCAAAAGAAACTGTGAATTAATGTAAATAGCTAAATAATTTAATCAAAAACAAATGAAATCATTTCATCTGCTTCTGCAATCTGCTGCACAGAGTACTTTTTAATAGAGATCTGCTGCGACCTGTTTGACAGTTTCGCAATCACCGAAAATAATATTGTTTCACGAACATTTTGAACTGATTCAAATGGTTCTGCGTATCTCTTTCATTCAACAGTGTTATATAATTAGTATTCTCTTTCTAGCAAGAAAAACCCTGTCAACTAAATTTCTAACTATAATATTTACAAGATTGCCAGAAAAATATAAAATTATGGTAGTTTCTGAACAACACCGAGGCTTTTTGCTCCTCTACAGTCAGCAATGTCATGGCCGGTTTTCGAGAAAAGCCCTAAATAGTTAATTTAATGAGGATTAAAACTAGACAGAGATGAATAACTACAACTCTTACGGTTAGAGGCCTTAAAAAGGGCAAAAAGTCCCAATCATTGCCATACAACGTAGCAATGCTGTCAGCCTTTTGAACTTGCTGTGTGGAGACCTCACTATGCCACTCACATGTTGCGTCTAGAAAGGGTACAGAAACGTTTTGCGTGGCATTTAGCCTTTGGTGAGGGGAAATCTAAGCGCCTGCCATCTTACAGAGTCCGCCTGTGCCATTTCAGGATGCAAACGTTGTCTATGCGTAGAGATATAACCGATGCTCTGTTTCTTTACAAACTGTTGCACAATAAGATCGACTGCCCCGGTTTACTGAATCTTATAAGATTCCACGCGCCTTCTAGATATCCTAGGAATAAGATAACACCCCTGTGTCCGCCACTTCGAAAGTCTGTACTTGGTGCAAATTCTCCAATACCTAGATTGTGTAGAATCCTTAATGGCCGCAGTGACTTAATAGATGTGCACCACGATAACATAAATAAATTCCTACGAGCTTTTGTAACCAATCCAATGTCGATTTAATTTTAATTTTTAAATTTAATTTTATACACGTTTTCAATTTCAATTTATTTTTCTTTTCTTTTTTTCAATGTATTCATTTTAGTTTATTGTTTTAATTTTATTTTCTTATCAATTTATGGTCGATATCTTTATTCATAATTTAATTAATATGTAATCAATTGAATCAGCAATCACATGCCAATGATTTTTATTTTTTTTTTTTTTCTTCAATTTTGTATACAGCATTGAATGTTATGATAATTTTTCTTCATTACTTATTCATTGTATGTATTAAAATTTATAATTTAATTCATAATTTTTTTATGTAAAGCCGTTTTTCTGTGCATGTGGTGTTAACCTGTAACTGATTGTTGCACTTGTAAATGTTACTCTAGTCATTAATTCAGAAATGTACACAGTGTAAACAATTGTTGGTTAACCTAAATAAATAAATAAACTTTTCCTGTTGACAGCGATGCGACGTTTTTTTTTGGTTGCTGATTCTTTCCCTCCTTTTTTAAAAACATGTACCTATTATTACTATTTTAAGAACATTAGTCCTATTCATCAAAACCTTTACTGCTCATACTGCTTTCGCTGTGGCGTAGCTTCGGATTGTTTTTATGATGCCTCTATGATTTCCATTGTTTTTATATTGTTATAGGTATTTACTTGACTTTGATGTAGAAGTAAAAGCCTTTCTGAGGTCTACAATAATATCACAGTTGGAGAGCTGTTCAGGCTAAGTGCAATGCTCGAATCAGTTCTCTAATACTTAAACTTTATTATTAATATATGTAGTTTAGTACAATGTACTATTTAAATAATATTATTTCTTCGCGAAAGTTATCTTCATTGCATGGGTAGGTGTGATCTTGAATCCTTGAAGAGCTTCCTTTGCTGCAGCTGATTGCATTTCATTTGCAAATTCAACAAAGGCAATGTCATGTCTGTTTGGCACAAGACGCACTTCTTTGAAACCAGGGAATCTGTAACAAGGAATAGTTGAATGAGGAATAAAGTGAACATTTTTTTTTTCATGGTAACATTGACTCATAAACTGTCACAATTAAGCTTAGCTTTACCCAAACACGAAATGAATAGTGTACAATAAAAGTAAACAATACTCACTGGTTAAACAACATAGACAACATCATCTCTGAGGTTTCATCAGGCAGATTGGTCAAGAACAAGATCTGGTTAGGAGGCTGCTCAGCATTGACATTGTTGAGCATGCCAGCTGGTCCCACATGCATGCCAGGACGATTGGCATCCTTATTCTTCTTCTTCCTGCTATCATCCAGCCCCTTAGGCATTTTCGGTCTCTTTGGTCTTTCTTGGAATGTTCCCTTGACTTTGGCAATGATGTCACTGTCAGTTTTTGAGTATTGAATTCTCTGCAAAATTATAGAAAAATGTTACATCTGGAATATTACGAAATAATAGAGTACACCAAAGAGAAAAATGGTGTTGTATTGCTTACCATAGGTTTGTCATAAAATGGGAAGCCTTGCATACTTCTCAGTGCAACAGTGGCACTGGATATTTCCTTAAATATAACGAAAGCCTGTCCCCTCATCTTTAATGTTTTTAATGCCACAATATCCAATATTTGACCAAACTGAGAAAATATGGCATACAGAGATTTCTTCAATTCTTCCTTTTTAATTTTTTCATTGAGATTGTTGATGTATATTGTGTGGTTAGGTCGAATATCCATCGCTGAAACAGGAAAAAAAATAATAATTAGAAATTTACAAAAATGTATGATTTGCACGGAGTAAATACAAAGAGGAGATGGCCTAAGCAACTGTGCACTGTGATTACAACTAGGCCATGACGTCATTATGTAGGCGTGGCCTCGTTGTCAGTGGATTGTTGGCGTTCGTCCTGTGCACAACTTTGTAAAAGTACCCATTTTACAGCATATTCGCGCTAGAAGAAAAAAATAATGAAGTGTTGTGTTTTATCTTGTAAAAACTACTCGGATAGACGTTCTGAAGCTATGGATGGCATCACATTTCATTCGTAAATAATTTTTATGCGTAATTTAAGAAAATTGTTCTAGAAAAATCTCTTAGCGTCGGCGTTTCCAAACATAATTCTACCCGACACTAGATGGCGACACTTGGTGTCATGGGAACTAAAAATATTTAGGTACGTAGAGCTCAGTACTAACATATTTTAATAATCATATGTACAGAAATTTGTTCGACATTCATTTTTATAAACCCTCTAATGGCCAAAATACTATTTTTGTAGTTTTTATATCATTTTGTAAACGGACCGCCATCTATAGTCAACTCAACAAAAAACAAAAACTAAACAAAAAGACAGGGCCGTAATTAGAATCCAATTATTTTACCGAATGTCCCGCGGCTGTTTCATAAATGGAAAGTACTTAAAACGCTGGACATAAAAATATAATCTCCTTTAAATTAAATATATACCTACCTATCTCATCATCTGCCTAGCCTTTTCCCAACTATGTTGGGGTCGGCTTCTAGTCTAACCGGATGCAGCTGAATACCAGTATTTTACATGGAGTGACTGCCTATCTGACCTCCGCAACCCAGTTACTGGGTAATACGATACCCCTTGGTAAGACTGGTTCTCAGACTTTCGGGCTTCTGACTACCTGTAGGTAACGACTGTCAAAGATCCACGAATGACAGCCGGGACCAACGGCTTAACATGCTTTCCGAGGCACGGAGGGGTCTCGGTATGTAAAAATATACCTACCTATCTACAATAATTTATTGAAAGTACTTTCCCTCCGTGAGACAACTAGTATAGTAGTTGTTGTATACTTAATTTAATGTACTTAAAGCCTGGTTTATTTAGTTAAATATTAAATGATGTACAGAGGCCAGCACATCAACCTACCCCAATCTCAAGTCAAATTTCTTTGATGGAATTTCAACTGTACTACAAAGGAATAAGGTTCATATTCAATTGGGAAAATTTGACAGATTGTTGATGTGCTGGCCTCTGTACGTTCTAGATTACCATCCGAAGATAATCTAAGACAGCAATGGATTACAAAAATTAATAGACAAGACTGGTCTCCGACTAAATATACAAAACTTTGTTCTTGTCATTTTAAGAATAAAGACTTCATAGTGACAAAAAAGGCCTTAGAATTAATTACAGAAGGGAACTTTACCTTGTTTAAAACTGGATATATCGGTTCGTTTCAATGCAGTTATTTATTGTTTCATCCTTTATGTTACAGCTTAAAAGAATATTTACAGAGCCAACTAGATGAGGTCAGTTTCTTATCTGACTACTCTGAGAAGAAAAGCCGAAACAAACTCAGAGGTCACAGTCTCTTTTAAAGTTCAGACATAGTCTTGGTCAGGTTATATGAAACCATGTGTGTCTGAGATGGGTTTTTTGAGGAAAGAACCACACAGATTGAGAGGACCTGTCCAGTCAGTGCACGCATTTGTCAGAAATCGTGCAGCTCAACTCAAAACTTAAGGAGCTCAACGATTAATTGTCACGTAAACGGGAGAAGGTGTTTTTTCTTTTCTAAAAAGACTACCTTTGTAGAACATCTTTATAACTCTTTTTAACAAGATAAGTAATTTAATCATCTTTCGTCATTCATCAAAAACCTGTTTATTCAAACATTTTTTTTTCATAGTAGTATCACTTTCAATAAAAAAATTAGGTACGAAAATTCTGAGTACGACCCTGTTGCATCCTGCACTTAGTGACATCTAGTGTGAGATAGTTACGTAACTACAAAATATAATTGTCAGAACGAACAACAAGTTTTACTATTGACCGGTAGATGGAAAATAAAGAAGTGGGCGGGATCTAGCACCCCCTCACCCCGTAAAATGTCACGCGTTGTTTCCTAAGGAAATCTAATTACAACATCTCTTTGTTTTTACTCCGTGATGATTTGTAATTTTGTATGAACGCTGGCAACCCTTTTCGTTTTGAGGTTAGGTTTAGGTTAGGCTATTTTCAGGGTTTTTTTAATGTTAATGCACGAATGATTACAAATCAACCCATTTAATAACTTGATTTATAATGTATAAGCTGGACTTACTCATGTCGATAGTTTCTGGAAAATATATGGACGAAGATGCACTATCCGACGCTCTGTGCTTGCAGCGCGTTTCAGAAAAACTATTTGCCCGGAATATAAAGTGTCAAAATTAATGTCTGATATTCACTATTGTAAGAGCACACGAGGGTATTGCAAATAAATTAAATAAATAATCAAACAATTTCTATTAATCTTTCTACCGACGCCGCCACACAACACACACATGACCACAGAACATAATATACCACAGATTACTGATATGTAGCAAGTTACAAGTTATACCCTGACGCACATGACACACGCCAAAACTACCACAGATTATTAATTTATGAACGTCGGAGCCAATGACTAAATAAACCTATGGACTGGGCATACCTACAAAATTAGGGTGTAAACCTACACAAATCGGGCACTAAAGATGACCGCCTTTCGTAGGGTTCTTTTTGTTTTTTCTCGCACCACACTGCTTTATACAACACGAGGGCATGATTTTCCTAGAATGGACACCAAAACACCTAGTTTCTAGACGTATTTCTCTCGAAAGCAACAAAAATATTTTAAGCTATCAACCGTTTGACAACACATCTACCACAAAACCATTCATTAAACTTGGCACTCAACATGGCGGCCCGTCACGCATAGACATGATATTGACGTCACACAAAAGTATTGCCAAATTTAGTACTTGACAAACATTTAGATGTCTCTCTTTTCATATGCATCATTTCACATTCAATGCTTCATTAATTAAAAAGAAACAGAAAGCTTTTTGACATGTGTGTGTCGATATGATAGATATTTGTATAACTATTATTTCTATAGTAGAATAGGGCATCTCCATGCTTCTCCTATCTCAATGGCCGTAAATTGCGCATTCGTGAATTCGCGCGCTGTCAAAAATTCTTAAATCTGTCATTTGTCAATGTGATTCGAGTTGTGTTTTTAAAATCGTTTTAATTAGTTTTGTTGATTTTAAATCTATTTTCTGAAATAAACCCATAGCTAGAGGTCATTTAAATAGTTTTCTAGTTATATTCAAGCAAATCTGACGTATACCAGTTACAAAATGCATGATGATAAGACTGATTTTGAAACTGTTACCCCTGATATATGGATGGCAAACGAAGAAGGGTGGAAAGAGAAACTATTGAAACTGACGAATTGGTTTCAGGTAACAATACCGTACATGACGTAAACCCTTACTTATAATGTTATTGTTTTTTAATGCATTTGACCTTTACTTAACCTTACATTATTCTGTTTAAGATTCCTCTGATCAATTCGAATGCTTCTCATAATTTGCCTGATGGCACGTTAGTCCGGTTCCGGGGGATGGTCCAGGATATGCACAACCCTGAGTTTTATTTTGAACAGTTTGAAGTGTTCAATACAGTTACAAATGATATTAAACACAAAAGTGGGAAGTACAGGGACACAGCCCAGATATTGGTAAGAAACTCAATGTAAAAAATATAATTTGCAATAAATTGTCTTGTTTCATTAATATTTTTCAGTGAGAAACTCCCACAAAAATTCTGAGAGAGAATTAAATTAATTAATTAAAAATTCTTGTTTTTTTTTTCCAAGTTAAAATTAAATTCGTCTAATTATTTCTCTCAATCTCAAAATATAATATGTCTTAATACACACAGGAAAATGAAAAGATCAACTACACAGAGAATCTCAAAAGCTCACAACGTCAAACTATGGTTGTTGTATCAATGCCCGGTTTCAATGACTGGGCACAACAGTTAGAAGACAGACAAAACCATCTCAATCACTTAGAACAGCAACCAAACACTTCCAAACGTCTCAGCCAAGCTAGCATGAAGTTGAAACGGAGTTACGATGAGGCGGAAGAGGATTCTGATGCTATGGAAGTGGTTGATGAACTGGCTGGTAGCAAGGAATCGAAAACCACTGAAGCAGTTAATAGTACAGCCAATGTAGTGTCTAGGGAGCATTTATTGAACTTCCCTCTGCCTGATATGCCAAGCAAGTCTTGTATTGTCAAGGTACTTTTTGTTTTTTCCATGGTGATCTAAAATGGTCACAAATGAATGCTACTATTTTGAAAAACTTCTAATTCTTTATTTAATTAACAGAAAAGCATAATTTTTTCATTGTTTTTTGCCCTTAAAGTAATTGATAAATGATTTATTTTCTGTAAGTAGGTTTGTACAAACACTTTTACATGTTAATACAAACACTTTTACATGTCAATAGTAAAGTCAAAAAGTAAAGG
Source organism: Gortyna flavago (assembly GCA_963669345.1). NCBI lineage: Eukaryota > Metazoa > Arthropoda > Insecta > Lepidoptera > Noctuidae > Gortyna > Gortyna flavago. The sequence continues at coordinate 15,937,331 of OY770136.1, read as the reverse complement.
CATTTATTTCAATACTGTAAATTAAACCATTTACAGGTACTTTTGAATTATCAAGGAGTTGGTCAGTCAGAAAGTTGAGGCTATTTAAAATTCATCTCATTTTATAAAGGAAACATAAGTCATACACAATTAAAAACAATAACCTTATTTACTAATTAATAAATATTTTTTTTATTTATTAAAACTTAATGCACAAGTCAAAACTGTACAAAGGCGGACTTAATGCCTTGGCCATTTTCTACCAGTCTACCTTAGGGTGATGCAGAGACAATACACAGTAGGTGCAGTAACAGAAAACAACTAAGAAAATATTTATAACTAAAATATAAGAATAAGTACATATATACTTACATACAACAAAACATAAAAAAAAGAAAAAAGTTATGAGAGATAAACAAGAAAACATGCAACAACTAATTCTGAGACAAATCTACCAACTTCTTGTGTATGTGTTCTCGAGCTTTCATTTTACTGTTTCAGCTTTACGATGACAGCGAAAATGTCAAACTAAATGACATGATAGAAGTCGTAGGCTTCTTGTCAGTTGATCCTGCACTATCTGGAGAGTTTCAACCGGAGAAGGATCCGTTACTGGACCCAACGACAGAGTCAGATGTAGAGATTATCACACACAACCCCCCACCAAGCTTGGTGCCACGGCTCCATGCAGTTTATGTGAAGAAATTGGACCATTGTAACCCTTTGGTTAGGAGCTTTGATCAGGGTATGTAATCAATGTAATGTGTCATGATAAAAATTATTCTTATCTGAAAATTCTGATAGTAGTAGACACACCAATACTGTTTGTTGCTAATAAAAATAAAAATATGTATGTCTATGGGTGAGTGTTTGATAATTGACCCGATGATCATAATGTATTTCATATTGGAGAACTTCCACCTTCTGCTGTCTTATTCATTCTCCTGTCCTTATCCTAATTTATTTTGGGGTTGGCGCAACATGTATTTTTCTTCCATACTTCTCTTTTAGTTGTCATCTCTGTAGTCACCCACCTTTCTAGCCATATCATCTTTCACACAGACCATCCATCTTCTATCTTATTAGCTGATTATAATTAAATTACAGATGGTGTATTAAAAGAAGCAAATTTGGCGCGCGAACATTTGTTGAAAGCTCTCACAGAACTCTTACTGGGGGACAAACTTGCGGCCGAGTACTTAATCTGCAACCTTATTGCTTGTATGTAAGTATCACTTTCGTATGGCTCCGTATTATCAATAACATGGAGTGGTACATAAATGGAGTGCTAAAATGAGAGAAGACGATGAAACAATGTCTGTTTAAAAAAAAGTGTTTTTTTTTTGTATCCAAGACCCATGGAATAATAGATCGCATTAAGAGCGTTTAAGACGTACGGCATTTCATACAAACCTTAAAGCCCTTGTTTTTCGAAATGAATGAACCGATTTTAATGAAACTTCATACGCACAAGCAAGACACAAAGGTCTAAAAAGTTAGTTATGAACATCTCCGAAAAATTGTGTTACAGCCAAATTAGACCGATTTTAAATTTTCCATAGAAACAGAGATTTCCAGTTATTTTTTTTAAATAAGACATTTTGAAATAAGACCTTTGTATACTGCTTAGGCGTATGAAGTTTCATTAAAATTGGTTCATTCATTTCGATAAACAAGGGCTTGAAAGTTTGTATGAAATGTCGTACGTCTTAAACGCTCTTAATAGCGTAACTATACTTGACGATTTATTATTTCCATGCATTACATTTATGACTGGGGAAGTGGGGACTGTCCATTTCATAAACTTGTTAATTTTTTATGCTAAAACAGGGATCTTTATGTTTTTATAATATTTTCTAGATACCTACGCCAGGAAACATTAGCTCTCGGCCAGTTTTGCCTGAACTTATCAAACTTGCCGACACAGAAGTACCCAAACTATGCAAAACAGTTGTATGAGATTATCAAGCAGTTTGTTACTAAGAGTTATTACTTGCCACTCACAATTGATAACATGAATACACTCAGCTTGTTACCCAAGTAAGTACTCTGTGTTTTAACAATTCATTATTTTATTTCGGTTTTCATATAAACTAAGATTTCTTTAATTCTTGGGGAATAGTGATTTTATTATGCTGTCATTTGAGAATCGGATGCAAAGGTTGTGCTCTGCCGCCTTTTTACACTTTCAGCCTATCTTCTTAGGCTGAAAGTATAAAAGAGGTCATTTTTTTATATTTCGAATTTTTATAATTATAGTAAAAAACTATAGAGTAGGCTTATGGCTATTTTTAACCGACTTCCAAAAAGGAGGAGGTTATATGTTCGACTTTATGTATGTTTTTTTTTTTTTTTGTATGTTCATCGATTTCTCCGTCATTTGTGGATCGATTTTGAAAATTATTTTTTTGTTTGAAAGGGCATATTCCCAAGGTGGTCCCATTGTCAGCAAGTTGGAATCTGATGAGAGGATCCCATGGAAATCGAGGGAAACCCTCAAATTTTATTGGCAAACCTATAGCGATTTGGATATTTTTTAGAGTAACTTGAGCATTTGCTCTCGGCAATCATCATTTGGTAAAGTGGAGCTGATGATGAAGACTACAGACGGCCATCGGAACTAATCAATGAAAAATATTTCACGGGTTGCGATTCGATTACTTTAATATGGTAGCTAAGCAATTCATGCTCGTCACAATGCGTGTGGTGGTGGAGTGGAGTTCTCCAGGTTCTTACCAGGAGAACTCCTCAACAATTAACGTCCTAGCGTCGGGAAAAGCAATATTTTGTAAAAGGTGATGAGCAGTTGACGTTAGGCTATTGTAACTTAGATAAATTACAAACTCTCTCACTAAAAAGTGAAAAATAAAAACTTTTTTCCAAAAAAGTCGGTGTCAATAAACGAAAATGCAGAACCAACAACACCGACTTCCGAAATAAAAGTTATTTATCACTTTGTAGTTTCTTTTGGAAGTCGGTTGTTTTTTTTTTTTGTAAAAAAGTTTTTTTAAATATCTGTCCTGTTTTAATTATATTAAAAAACTATAGAGTAGGCTAACGGCTATTTTTAAATCTTTGTCCTGTTTTCCAAACTCCTTACAACTAGTTCTTTAACTCTTGACAAGTAAGTTTTCTTACTTATCAAACAAATCACTACTTTAACTAATCATTCTATCTACTCCCCAGAAAAGACTACGAATGCAACCGCCTAACAAGCGGAGTCCTACAACTAAGCAAAGATACACACCTCATACTAGATGAGACAAAAATGGAGCAGGGTCGGCTTGACGCGACCGGGGTGAACAATGTCGCAGCTTTGGGCAATATGATCATGACACAGAAAGTGGAGTATGACTTCAAGTATTACAAGATGGAGTTTGATTCTGACGTGGCGGTGCTTATATTGTCTGAGGGGAAGTCTTTGTTACCGGTAAGTTTGTACATTGTGTTATTGGGATTCTAGTGTACAAGAAATCTTAATAAGGCGTGCTACACACTTGCTTGGTTCGGCATGTTTCGGCACAGCCGGGTGTGGAAATCGAATATTTATTTTGCCGCCCTGCTGTGCCGAATCACCCGAAGACGTGTGTAGCCGGGGTGTTTTTGTAGATTTGTAGGGTTTATTGACAAAATTACATAAATGTTGTTACAAGACTGCATGAAAATATCTTCTGATACTGGTGCCAATTTCGTCTGTTATTGTAATACATATTACAAGTGATTGCTTATTTTAACTTTATCGGCAATGAAAATGAGCCATTGTTTGCAATGCTTGCAATTGCTTTTCTTATCAGATTTGTGATTGTGCACATGACTTGAACTACCTCCACCACCACCTCTACCTCGCCCTCTACCTCTACCTCTTGTCCTTTACTGTTTCCCTATGTTAGTTTAAAAACTCAGATTATAGTTAAGCTTATAATATGTATTTCTCAACAACACTAACAGTTCCAACACTTCCAACTCATGGGCACATTCTCTCGACTGCTCACATGAATTCCTGCTTAGCAATACAAACATTGTAGTAGACAAATGCAGCACTTTATTTATCAATTTGTTTCAGAGCGACTACCACCTCCCGCTACGCCCTGAGGAGTCTTCGTTACAAATATTCGACGCCATTGTTGAAGCAGCCACTTATTACTTGAAAGACGATATTATGAACATCATTAGGAAATACATAACAAGTCTTAAGCTTGTAAAGTATACTATTTGTGAAAATTTGAAGGTGAGACTAAACTTTGTAAGCCTTTTCTCATCATCTCATGAAGCGATAGACATAGTCAACTGCAGAGAAATACATAAGATGTGGTTCAAAAACACCCAATAAAATATATTTTATCGATACATAATACTGAGTACTCCATTCACTCCTCCGTGCCTATAAATAAGTGTATTTCGTTTTGAGTTGCTATCATCAAACCCTATATTTGTGTTTTGTTTGTTCCAGTTTGTAGAAGACGATTTTATAGAAATGAGAAGCAAATCAGATTCAGAGAATCCAGTGACAGCAGACGATTTGCACCGGTTGCTAGTACTGGCGCGACTGGTCAGCCTCTCACGAGGGCTGGATACCCTCAACAAAGAGTGCTGGGACATCACCAAGAACATGGAGGCTGAGAGGCTCCACAGAATAAAGAATAGGGTCGCTCCTACGTTATAAGCATGTAATTTTAAGAATAAGTGATGCATTTTTTTTTAATAAATTGTTTTTGATATTATTTTGCGTTTGTTTTAATTAATAAGTTTGCCCTCTTTTTTATTTTGGTTTAAAGAAATACCGAACTGTTATCTAATTAGACTACTGTAAGCCTTGGCATCAGTCGTTACTTGAAGGGGTTTACCGTTTTGATGTTCTTTTTGTTTTCTACTATTATTTATTATTATTATTAGCCTGTGATGTCCCACTGCAGGGAAAAGGCTTCCCTATTAAATTTTTTCCTCTATGGCAAATGCCTCCCTACTCTCCACTATTTTCTACTATTCAAATAATATTTTTTTCATATGCAACATTGAGAGACAAAAGCCGCATTCCTATTCATGAAATAAAAAAGTACGATGACATATTTGACAATTAACTTATTTATCATTAGCAATGTCACAGTGACGTGTACCATTTTCGTGAAATGACCTATTGATTCCAGAAATCTTATGAATTAATTTAATAAATTGAAAGAAAATAACTTATATAAACATGTCGAGTAAAAGCAAATCTTCAGACGTAAGCAATAAGGTGAAAGCGATCGAATCAGCATGGAAGAGAGCGTTAATTGCGAACGCCGAATGGCCAGACAAGGTTAGATTTCGAATCACGAGACTGTTTGCATTCGTCAATGAAAATAAATTTTTTTGATCATTTAACTGTGTTCGGCACTTTCAGGAAGAGTTCTTAGACGTTATTTACTGGATGCGTCAAGCCATGGGAATTTTTTTGGGACTGTTTTGGGGCCTCCTGCCTATGAAAGGATTCTTTGGTTTACTACTGTAAGTATTCATTTACATTGCCTTTAAATTTACGTTTTTCCTAGAAGCCTACAATATTTCAAATAGTAAAATTCCTATTTGATTATTATTGAACTAATGAAAAAACATTTTTCGTCAAATCTGATTATGGGGTCTGTTATTTCAGATTCGTGCTAGTAAATGCAGCTGTAATTTACTTTTATGTGAATAATTTCCAAAACATAGATGAAGAGGAGTATGGTGGCATTTGGGAAATAACAAAGGAGGGATTTATGACTTCATTTGCTGGATTTTTGGTAAGTCAACGCTAAATATTAAGTGGTCTACCTATTCTTGAATAAGATAAACTCTGATGACTTTATTCAATGCTATGTAAATATTTAATATGTGAATTGCCATATTTCCTTTTCAATTCTATTCAAGATGAAAATTTAGAACATTATTGTCATCAAACTTATGATTTTCTGATAGTTTTGCTATTTAATCATTTTTCTAACTCTAGGTAACATGGATCATCATTTACACAGGACTACACATCGCAGACAACTTATGAGACACAAAGTAAACCTAACATTGACTGCTACAGTATCAAGCCGAGACTTGCAAGAGAGAGTCCTAGTACAAAATATGTGAACACTGTTCCAAGTGGTTTCTACTTTAATAAGCTCATTAAGTTTTTTTGTTGTCGCTTTTAAGCCATCAGTTGGCTTGTTTAGGCATTTCAATTCGTCTCTTAGTTTTATTCTATGTTTTTCAAAGTCCTTACAATAAGTTCAGTGTTGGAATGTTACTTATACAGAAAAACTTCTTGTTGTACGGTCATAATATAATTTTGCAAACATATATTATATGATTAATTTATATCAATATCCTGTGTTGGATTTTTACGCATTTAAGTCATCGAATTTGAGTGTTAATCTATAAACTAAATTGTAAAATATAACAAAAATTTCATAATCATACATTTTAAATCCATGCAGTCTTCTAGCCAGTGCCAATTAGGGCTAATTTAACTTTTGTACCATTTGTAAAGCAATATTTGTATGAATTTTATAAGAATCACATATTGAATTAAATTGTTCCTCTGCTCAACACTCCAATAGGGCTTGAATACACAATAAAAAACATTGGCAAAACTTCCAATTATTGAATAAATACTAGTAGTAACTTATTGTCTTAATATTAATGTGAAACTTACTCAATTTCTATGAAAGCCCTTAGATTTGCCTTTTGCACTACAAATAAGCATATTCTCAGTTTCCAATAAAATGCTGCAAATTAGTAGAATAGACAGTAAAATAAAATAATCATCTCATAAATATTGAATAACTTCAGGACTGCCCTTTTAAATTAACTAAGAACTGATTTTTCAATCAACAGATAATTTTTATTCGTGGAGTAAATAGACGTCTGACAGATTTTGTATGGCAGAACTGTAGAAAGTTCAATTTATTCCTTGGAGAATATTATCTCGCATTGGAAAAAACAGCAACTTACAGTAAGAATAAATTGTCAGCTAAATCAATAAGTACAGTGAGGTAAATTATATGTATCTTAAGTATGATAATTCTTTAAGACCTTGTATTCATTAAAACTAAGCATTCTTTAGAATAAAATGAAAGCAATATTCAGTGGTGGGTATGGAATGCTTATAAATAAATGGGTATTCAAAAATTTGTCCAGATAGCATGAAGATTCGCGCGTTTTTTATTCCACTTGCAAGTGCTGCATCAGTCTGGACAAACTTAACATTTTAGAATTAGTAATCGTTTTTGGAGTGATTGTAGATAATAATGCTGTGAGTAGAGAAACTGGAAGTATAGTTCGATGTTGACAATATCTCCCATCTACATTTCTGTAGTATTTATTTATAATATTATTGTAAGTAAAATCTTACTCGTTAAGTTTTATCAATATTCCTTCGAGTTCAATCGATAGGGTTATAGTAAATTTTATTTTGAAAATGCATTAAAAATGGTATCTTGTTTGTATTTGTTGCGTGTTTGCTCCCGATGAGTTTGCAGTGATGTCCTTATTTTGAACAAATATAATGGTTGATTTAATAAAGTTTTTGTAACTTTACACGAGTTTGTATGTAATCCTATAAGGACTAGCCTACCTTAAAATTCTCGATGGCTTCATAATTTATTTATTTATATAAGGTCAATGTGGGCAAATCCGTCATATTTTTTTGAAAGTTGAATTTGGTTCACTATAACTGGTACCTACTCTTATCTACTTTAATATAAATTTGATGGTTGTAAGCGATAAAGAATTTTGTTCTCTTTTATACACATCCACTCGAACCAACAGAACAGCCCTCCATATGTAACTTAAAAAGGTTTTTTTTTTAAACGGTCGTTAGACGGATTTTCCCGAGAATTAGGGCAAATCCGTCTAGTAGCAAATTTTCCTAGAATTACGCCGTTATATCAAAGTATGCAATTTGTAAACAAGTAAATGCAGATGTTGAAGACAAATGTTTTGTAGCATCATAAATATAAGGTTGAATTTACGTTGTACTCCCTAAAATATTTTTTGGGGGCTAATCCGGCCTATTTTCATAACCAGGGATTTTGAACCTTTCCAAAAAGTTTGAAAACTTATTTAAATATTTTTACTTCAATCATCAGTTTAGTTTTTCAGGTACACTGAAACATACCTATTTTATTATGAGGTTGGTATATTTGGTATTGACTTAAATAAACAGGGTTATTTTTAATGAATTTGGTTAGGTAATTTTATACAACGCTGCACTTCACACATTGTATTTAAAATCAAATTTCATCAATCAAATAATTAAGTAAATACTTAAATAAAAATCAGTTTCCGTAAATATATGATTTTATTCGCAATGAAATAATATTATATTAATGACAATTATTAGTGTTATCTACAAATGGAACATACCCATGAAGCATACTCAATGACTTTTATCCTTAGGTACTACGTAACACACATAAATCTTTAAATTTCAAAATTTATATTAGAAATGAAATATAATTATCTGAGCAGTGATAGAATAAACAAAAACAGTTACAAACAAAATATAAAAAAATATCCTTACGTAACAAACATAGTTAATTAAATCTTCAAGTTTTCAAAATACAATATTAGAAATAAAATACCTGAATATGATCAATCAGTGATAGCATGAACAAAAACAAAAGGGTTACAAACTACTACTAAGAAAAAAATCTAGTAAAAGTACACTGCATCGTCTTCATCATTTAAAAAGAAATCATTTCTTTTTTCTGGATCTTTTGACAAGTTAATTCTTTTTTTTTTGTGCATGGTACATGGTCAAGGGTGCTTACTCTCTACTATAATTCCGATAGATCGACATTGGAATTGTCAGTCAAACGTCAGGGATTGGCTGGACTCACTGAGTCTAGCCAATCCCTGATGTTTAACTCAACCAACTGACGTTGACCAATGTCGATCTATCGGAATTATATTCGAGAGTAAGCACCCAGGATGGTCATCCGTGGAATTTGGTAGAGTTGAGCTGCGTTGTACTTGTATATAAAAATAGGAAGGATGAAAAAGGTTGACGACATATGCAATGGGGTAATTTCGGTCTATGACGATTTAGCCCCTTTGATATTGGACGGATTTTCCCACTTGACCATTTTGAAGTTACATATGTTTTATGACAATTATTTCTGTATCTACTGGTTTTTATGCATAACTAATAGAAAAATCCGTGGAGACACTTATTAAGCTACATGATATGCATACTCAGAAAGTTGTAACTTGTAAAATTCATTATTTACCTTATAAGAAACGGCAGCACGCAACACTTGAATTTCGAGTTCGTAGCACAACTAAACTTCAAACGTAAGTTTTTACTCTTGTCGACAACGTTGCTCCATCTATGAAACATAGTTGGAACTAAAAACTGATCCTGGTTTATCGACCGAACCAGTAACAGCGTAACTATCCTAGAATGAACTGTAAATGCATGTATACGGAATAGCCCCGTAGACGGATTTGCCCACATTGACCTTATACTTTATTGTACACCAGAAAATAAATAACAAAAAATACGATTATCAATACAAAACATACAATGGGCGGCCTTATCGCTTTCTGCGATCTATATAATATGCCGCGTCGACTGTTTTGGTTTTTTGCTTTGGAAAATTGGTGCTGAAGGCTGTTGCACCGCTTTTCCCCTGCTTGATTATAAGAATTCAGTGAACGTTGGTCGGTTTATGGCTATCTTTAATAACCGCGATGTTCAAGCATTTATTTTAGTAAATATTTGCCATACAAAAGATAATATAATACTCTTTATACCTACACCATATGAATTACAGATAAGTATAAGTCTAGAAATTTTTACATATTTGGGTGACAATGGGCGTTCTTATCGCTGAAAGAGATCTTTTAAAGACAATCTTTGGACGGATTTCGCACGGAACAAATATTTGTACGACCTATAAGTATTTGTTCCGGGTCTGGGTGTTTTATCTATAATATGTATGTATTTACAAAAAAAAATGTATATAAGTAGTTTATCAGCCATCTCGTTACCATAACACAAGCATTAGGTTGCTTAGCTTGGGACTAAATGGCGTTGTGTGAAATGTCCAAGGATATTATTATTATTTAAAGGGAGGAGAGACAATACTGTAGGTAGTCTGTGGTGTACCATTTACATAAATAGTTTGCGTAGGTGTATTCTTGAGGAGAGTAGGTACACACGGCTACACATCAAGCTATACATTTCCAGTTTCAGCTGACCTCGCATTGTATAGGTTTATCGTACAATCAGAACTCAGCTTATACTGGTTATGTATAGCTTGATGTGTAGCCGTGTGTACCTGAATCGGAAAACGCAAGATGGGACGATATATCTAGGATTTGACGCCCTTAGGCTAGGTGGAGGTTCGACCTTAGCAGCGTGCGTGGCTGTTGGTAGCAGGATAAGAGTAGCTGAGGATGGAGTTAAAGGCGTGCGATTAGAGAATTTCCAGCAGTAGAAACTGGACTGATGTAGACAAAAAACGATGAATTTAATCGAGGACACTACACACTAACTCAACAATATGTTAATTCGTCTATGAAGAATTATTCTGCTTATGAAATGAAACGGCAAGTTAATATTTAATTATCTATTTAATCATCTCTCCACGTAACTAAAACCTCGTCAGTCCTGTATCTCTGTGTTATAGTAGAATCATTGAAATCCATTGTCGCTCCCGACTCGAACGCTAGAGCGCCAGCGTGTGCAATCATAACACCATTGTCGATACAGAATCGTTCGTCAGTAGCGAATAACTTCGCTCCTCTTTCGGCACACATGACTCCCATCATTTCTTGTAAACGCTCGTTGCAACCAACTCCGCCTACTATTAGGACCTGAAACAATACAGCCAAAGATGTAAAAATATATAACATATTACAAGGGCGTGCAAATTGCGTAACCAAAAGCTAACGTCGTCGTCGCGCGAGTAGGTGCACAAGGCTACACATCAAGCTATACATAACCAGTATAAGCTGACTTCCGATTGTACGAAAAACCTATACAATGCGAGGTCAGCTAAAACTGGAAATGTATAGCTTGATGTGTAGCCGCGTGTACACGATCAACGCGATCGTTTGTATGAGTTTTGACGTACAAACGCGACTTGATTGGTCGCGCGTCTATATCATATTCATATCTTTTAGCTAAGGCTGCCATCAGACGATTGCAGCAACCGCGCGCAGTTAGTCAAGGAGCACAACTGCACACTAACTGGTGTATGCGGTTAGCAATGGACAGCGTGCGTCGACAATACACGACTGTAGCCGACCGCGTAAAGTTGATATTATGACTGAAAGACGTCGAACGTACAACTGCATGCAGTTGAATATAGTGCTGCGATGCAGTCCGTCTGATGGCAGCCTAATAGGTACTGTCAATGTGGGTCATTGTTTCTTTTTCTTTCAGTTACTTTTAATCATAGTCTGGCAGTTTTAATTTATTTCGTTGTAATTTAAGCGGCCTACCCAAATGTCCTTTCTTTGGTATTATTCGTTGCCTCGTTGAGCTCCTTAAGTTCTGAGTTGAGTACCTAGAACTGTCAGTGCTCGCATTTGTCAGTGATCGTGCAGCTCAAGTTCTGAGTTGAGCTGCACGATTACTGACAAATGCGAGCACTGACAGTTCTACTCAATCTGTGTGGTTCTTTCCTCAAATGCCCATTTCAGACACCAATCTCCATGGTCTTCAGTCTTCACATGATCTAACCAAGATTATAACTTTAGAAGAGACTGTGACCTCTGCGTTTGTTTCGGCCTTTCTTCTCAGAGTAGTCAGATACGAAACGCCGACCTCATCTAGTTTTGATAATATGAATGACGTATAAAAGTGTTTCTACAAACCTATTATCAGAAATGAGCGCGGCGATCGTTTTTTCTTAGGATTATCTATACCCATAGGGTATACCTAAACGAGACTATTACTAAGCATACCGGCGCCGTCGTTCTGACTGCCCGTCGTCGGTCTGTTATGGGGCCGTATCTTTTTAACCGTAATAGGTAGCCAAACAATTGAAACTATGATCCAAACATGGCAAACTATAATAGTTTTTATTAGATAACTATGGTAACTCAACGGTACGCTCGCGCTATGAGAATTTCGTCAGTTTTACAACAGATTCTTTATTTTGTACAGAGAAAGAGTATTTACCTCATCCGAGCCACAATGCGCCATCGCCCGCTCAGTAATCTCCACCAACATAGCAAATGCAGTCTCTTGCAGTGAATAGCATAAGTCTTCAGGGGTGTGTGTTTTCAGAAGTTCATCAATTTTATCTTCCATGTATGACAAAATGCCAGAGAAGCTTACATCCATTCCTGAAAAATGAAAAGAAACTAGAATTTCATTACCTCCTATGAATGACGAAATGGCCACTGTTGCAAATTATGGCCGTGCTCGAGCCGAAAGAGAATATCGTGCGGGTATGCTCCTTTATATGAATAAGACATACTGGCGTGATCAGTCAAGTCCCGTATGTACGTCATTACTCAGGTACTGTATTAATAGTATTAGTAATGGGTGTCCGCAACGCCACGTCCAAGGGCGTATGACATTATTCAGGTAAACAATCGCTTTATCGCGAGAATGTCACTTTCGGTTAGGATGCATGGTAATTTAAAATTCCATAACATAAAGTTGATTTATAATTTTTCACAGAAATATTGTGATCACAATACCTTTTACACAGTAAGGAAGTTGATAATATTTTGTTCCCTTTTTGGCAGCTTGTTCAATATTATAGCCTGGACTTGGTGCATTAGATAGTTTTAGCACTCTTGCAAATCTGAAATAAGAAAAGGATAAGTATGAGCAAAGAGTGGCAAGATTGGCAAGTACGTACACACGGCTACACATTAAGCTATACATTTTCAGTTTTAGCTGACCTTGCATTGTATAGGTTTTTCGTACAATCAGAAAACAGCTTATACTGGTTATGTATAGCTTGATGTGTAGCTGTATGTACATTACTTATTATACCAAGTAATAAATAAATAAATAAAGTAGTCTTTAGAGTCTTTTTCTCAGTAGGCACCCCTGTTCCAGCTGTATTATCTTTCACACAGTCAATCCATTGTATCTTTGGTCTTCCCCTACTCTTATAGCTATCCACATTAACACTCAAAACTTTTAACTTGTATAAATCAAAGTAAAAAAAATTGTTACAATTTCAAAAGCCACTTAGACTTACCGGTCTAAACAGTTGCCCATAGCAATATCAATGGTCTCCCCAAATATCCTGTACCTATTTCTGGAGTATGCTATGATCTGAGTGTTGCCGCCACTCACATATAGGACAGTTGGGTTGTTAGCCTTTGTAATCAGCCTGCCCATTTCTATGTCTGTTTGTGTGGTAAGGAATTTAAGGTGGTAAAATATAGTTATATTTGGAACTTCAACAGTGAAATATAAAATGTTTAGGATGAATATCTGAACGGAATTCGGTCGCGTTATAGTAAGCCAATCATAGCAGAGCTAAATGTCGTAACAGTTTGTTGTGGTCCTTCGAGCCGGATTTGAACCAGCAACCTATGTAACAACAACTTCGTTTTTTATTTCAAAATCACCCATTCAAAGGGCCACAAAGTAGTAGCTAAACAAGCAGTTTGATACATAGGATAATTCACAACATTACAAATTATACTGAGAACTCAATTATAATAATAAAAAGGATACGTCCAATGCAATGATTGACTCCTAGAATTGGTTTCTTCCACAATTTGGCACATGTTCTGGCCACTATGGCACAGACCATCAATGGAGCTCCCATGCCAGGGCCCTTGGTGTAGCAGATCACATCTATCTCTTGAGGAGTTATACCTGATTGATCTAGAGCCTCCTTCAGCACTGCATGGATGTTTTGTCTATGATGCTCTGCTGTTTCTCTGGGAAGGAAGCCTGGAAATAGGAACTAGTGTAAAGTGTAACTTGTGGTTCTATTTTTATTTGACAATCTCACTTTGAGCTGTATTTGAAATTTTGTATTGATACATTTATGGGCTTCAGAAAAAAAAGGAGTAAGAATAGATTATAAGGTATGCTGCATATATGAAAGGCAGGCAATGCCTCATAACATGTGTGATTTCTATGTGTGCTTAGACTGGAGTATTAACTGTCTTTATCTGCGAGCTGTCTGTCTAAAGCCACAGTCTAAATTGAATGACAAAAGTACATAATCGATGTTTTCTGGCTATTATTACCAATATTTATAAAACTAACCTTCGCCAGCCGGTGTGATGTAAGTTCTTCTACAATTGGACAGTATTTCTCCATCTTTGACTATACCAATGCCAATTTTGTTAGCACTCCCTTCGAATCCAATTGCTATAACCATCTCTGAAGAAGAATTTCTGCTAGTAATAAAGTATTCAATCTAGTGGACTCGTGTTTCGATATTTAAATTTTTATATAAACAATGTCAACTTTATTACTGTCAATTTGACAAGTGATGTTATAGTACCACTCTGAGATTTCTACCATTTCTTCCCAAAAAATAATTATACGGACAAGAGCCTTTTGGCTTAGGCCCGGAATACTTTTTGTTTTTTGGTATGCGATAGAAATCCTCGTGGAGTTCCTCCATCGTAGGGGTGACAAAGGGACATGTCGGACTCTTACCGGCTAAAACCACCGCGGTGTTCCACCTCCGCCTATGGCCGGGGGTGCGGGATTTGCATAAGCATTCACCGTTCCCAGGCCCAGAATACTATGTAAGGTGCATTGCAACAGATTCAGTAGAGCCTAGGACGCCTCAACTCCTATAAACACAGAGTTTGGACTAACGTAGTATTCTTCAAGGGCATAGGAAATTAAAATATAATTCGAAATCATTACACATCCCCAGGTCAAGTATAGTGCTGGCGCCTATTGTTTACACCTTTGTGGCTGTATTCATTTGATTACGTTACGTTACTTCTTAGTTTCAGATTTTTTCTTCTTAGTTTCAGATTTAAAAAATGAACTATGTATGAAACTCATACTCAAAAGAAACAACAATAATGATTGAAGCTTTTCAAGCGATTTAATTACGAATAAGATATACAAATGTACTCATAGAAATATATAATAATCAAGTATAATATGCTTATGCTACTAAACTTGGCTCTTCATTAACTTCATCAACAAAGTCAGCCAACATATCTTCAACACTGATCTCTTTGCTAGTTATTTTCACTTCTATATTATTCTCATTTGCTGCAATGGCGTCCTCATTTTCTTCTATTTCAGCTGCTTTAGAGTCCACAGTAGATATTTCAATCTCGACTTCAACGGTATCTTTGGCAGGTTCGGATTCTTGGGAAATGACAACATTTTGCCCGCAAGTTATTTGCACGTCATCGGTTTCATTTGTGCTAGGTAGATTATCGTCATCTAGCTTTTCTAGAATTACTACTTTGCTGTCTACATTGGAGGCATCGTAAGCTACCTCCATAGACACCGGGCTTTTATCATCATCTATAGTTTCAGTTGAAGTGTTTAGAGGAACTTGGGTCTCAGCTTCGTAGATAGAAGCTATCTCGCTTGGCTCGATAAGTTTCCTTTTTCTGTTATTTTGATAAGCATCTGTAGTATCTACAGAGTCCTCAACTGTCACGGTATAATCTGTGGTTTCTTTACTATCTTCGCTAGTTTTTTGACTGGACTCTGCGATTTCGGGTCCTGGTAGTACTTCTACTTCGTCCACATCAAACTCATTGATATCTTCGTTAACTTCCTCAACCTCGTCGTCCGAACCATCAGGAATGACTACAGATATTTCAGATTCGCTGCTAATACTAATTCTGTCTTCCTCTAATCGCGGTTTTTTAGTCGATGGTTCACCCATAGTTTCTGCTAGTGCACCTTCGGCGGACGAAGGTCCTCTGTAAAATAATTTGAACATTATTAATATTTTTTTATGTTGCAACAAATCTTTTGTTTGTATTAACTAAGACCCACAAATAAGACATGATAATATTCAAAGAAGAAAGCACTTTTTACGAGAGGAAGTGGCCTGGCATAAAAGCCTACACAATCAGCCTATAATGTTCCCACTGCTGGGACACAAGCCTCCTCTCGGTGAGAGGGAGTGGGCCGTAATCCACCACGCGGGCCCCAAGTGGTCTACACGGACAAAAACATCTTTTGATCATTTATATTGCCCATTTAAGGTGATCATCATTTTGATAACGTCTTTTGCTACCACAAACTACTACCAACCCTTCATTTATTATAGACTCGAGTGCATCTCTGTTCTCCTCAGATATTTCCTTCCTCTTATTTTTGTTTGCCTCACTATCAAGCTGCACTTCAAGCGCGAAGTTGATCGACGGCGGCGAACAGTGCAGGTGCAGTCGTATGTCTAGCAGCGCTTGTGAGCAGAACTTCCTTATCTGTGGGATGAACAAAAATTTTGTGTAAAAAAAAGTGGAAATGAGGTGTGCTCGGCTCGGATATCTTTAACCCATTGTTTCTCAAAAAAATGAACCAATGTTTCAAATTTTGGCGACGATCTATCGGATGGCGCAGCGTAGGGTAGCCTCACCTAATAAAAGTAGTAAGAGTTCGCTGGATGCAGAGAACGCAGAACCGGTTGTAGTGGCAGTGCATATTTTCAGTGATTTTTGGTTAAATTCATGATGATGATATTCAATATCAAGTGTGTATAGGTAGATATTTCAAGAAAAGTATAAGATCTAATATAGAGCTGTTACCAGTGGCGTGCACTCCATACATGCAAATAAGCTCTGCATACCCTGTAGTCCCATACATACAGTCATGCCCATCTAAATGATAAATAACTATAATGAAAAAAAAAACATGGTAATTTAGCTTACGCGCCATCTATAATTTTTTTTGGAACTAACTCGTTGGAGCTGCGAACACCCGCGCAGGCAGCGCTCCCGTGAGCAAAAGCAATACTACGCCTTGCATATTCTTCATGCAACGCATCTCGTGTAGTACACAGCAAAAATGTGACTGTGTGCGTCAAAATGTGTGCGCGTGTTGGAGTTTTAGAAGCATAGCTTACATTGCAAACCGTTCCAATTGAGAACCCGTAAAAGCACCGCTTAATTGTTGATTGCAGAGGGTCGATTTTTTTTTGTCGGATTTACCAAATGACCGACTAATTAGTTCGTATTAGTTCGTAACGTAATAAATTACAAAGTTTTTTTCGCCATATTGTTTTTCTTGGCGCTATACGCTAATGATTGACGAATAATTATTTAGTAAGTCTATTGTAAAAAATGGAAAATTATACATGTGAGACCTGTGCTGGCGGCAAAGTGTGTATAAATATAAATAGTAAATTAAAATCTGCCGCGATTTTTTTGTGCATACCCTGTCTGAAATCTCTGTGCACGCCACTCTGGCTGTTACAACCTTAGAAGTACTTAGCTATTTTGCATTACCATGATTACAAAATTATGGATTAACAGCTCTATGCAATTCCAAAAAAAAAAAAAACTAAACCCTTGAGTGACATATATGACGATCCGAAGCGCATAGTTTTCTTGGGATATCTGTACGTTTATATTGCTTACCTCATCACAGGGACTGTTAACAAGCGTACTGTACAGTTGCACGCAGTACTGCGTCGGCGGCGGTACTTTAGTCCCGGTGTTCTTGCGTGCTGCGTCCAATGCACGCAGGAGATGGAGAGACCGGACTACGCTGTAGGATTCTAGGTTGAAGCACTCGCGCACTAAGCGCTCTTGGTACGTCTGGGGGATGAGAAAAGGGGTTAAATAAAAAGCGCTATTGTAAAAACATATTCGGCTGTGTGGCAGTTTAGTGCACCAAATAGTGACCAAGCTAATGTCTGGACTTCAAAAGAGACTTTGACGGTGACCTCTGAGTTTGTTTCAGTGTTTGTTCTCAGAATAGTTGATTAGCACACGCCAACCTCATCTAGTTTTCAAATATTATTGTTACTTTTGACAAGTAAGAGTGTTTTTTTACAACCAATATAATTATTTAAAAATAAAATATAATTTATCATTCAAATAGAGCTGTAGAAATGTAGGCCCATCGTCCAGAACTATATTCAAGCCAGAATCTCAATTCAATAGTGACAGATTTCATCCTTCATGAAATCATAACACACACTTCACATTTCTATGCCCCGAAAGTTCAGGGAGTGGTGTAGGTGGTGAATATAGGATTGTATCAGTATGTATAATGATAGTCTATTGTACCCCTAAAAAGCTCAAAAGTGCCTATTAGGGTTATTAAGTTTATCCACCCCAAAAAATCCACGCTAAGGTACGCGGAAACGCATGTCCGATAATCCACCTTAGACCTAGTTCTATAAACGGAATTTATATGCTTAGGGTGGAATCTCGGACATGCGTTTCCACCTACCACCTCAAGGTGGATTTTTTTCGAAATAACCGGTAATGGCCTACTCAAAATAAATCATTTCACCTTGACCCTACATTTCGCCAGTTTTAAGTCCCATGTAATAGGGAGCGAATCTATGGCCACATAATTATGTACCACGTAAAATCCAATTTCATAGTAACCTTCCCGCATATTTTAAATTTTAATTCGTGCTTCTAGAATAGAAATGACATAAGTGGATCCATTCCAACATTCGTTATCGGCTTACCTTGTGTGTTGTTGGTTTCAAAAATATTCCACTGACTGTGAGGAATGTTTCTGCACATTCTAGAGCTGCGTTTGCGACTTCATCGTTTGATTCGTCAGACCTAACAATCAAAAATAGCAATCAACAATAACATCATCATTATTTATTGAACTTACTTACTTACTTAATAATATTTCTTTTAAAACATTTACAAGTTTATTGGTGCCTAAGAATAAACTATAACTAAAATACGTTGGTTACAGGAGTATTTGGTAATATTAACATTGTGTCCATAAATTAATAAACAATTAACCCTGTTTTAAAGTTCTGGAAGGACCAAGTAATGGCCTAGAGAATCCCATAGGGAGAAAGCATGTAATACTCACACACTTGCCTTACTCTTCTCTCCTGGACTATGACTACCTATGGCACTCTGTTGTAGTGTCTGGTTTGCTAGCTTCCTCTTAGCTTTTTTACTCAAGTTCTTAGTGTATTGGTTGCTCATCTGCAAAAGCATTACATATATTTAATGCGAAAAGTTAAAGAAAAAGCTTTGCTTTAAAAGACAGTTGGTAGGTCTAGGGAAGATGCTCAGGGTCAACGGCCGCAGGAAGCACGAACTATGAGAAATAACAATCTTTTTTTTTTTTAATAATGAAATGATATTAATTCCCATTAGGTACGTGGTGTTTCGCTAGTTAATCTAATTTAACCGGGGTCTAAAGTTTCGCGAGTTAATTTAATTTTTACGGGCTCTAAAAAGTTTCGCTAGTTAGTTTAATTTGACCGGGCTCTCGCGAGTTAATTTAATTTGACTCTGTGTACTTACAGTGAGCTGCACTATCTTCCTCACTGGAGTGATGTCTTCGACTATGTGTTTGGTGAGCTCTTCTTCCCATGATCGTCCCCTGCCTTCCGTTGATACACGGTGCACATTCAACAAACTCAACCACTTGGTGAGGCTGTTGTAAGCAGTGATGCGGACTTTACTAAAACATTTAAAAAATCAAAATATTATGCCAAGTATATAGAACTACTCCGCGGGCTTCTCTACCAAATAAAACAAAAAAAAAAACCTACATCGGCAAAGTAATTACAGAGAAATAGGGACATACAAAAAAAAAATCCATTTGAAGTTATCTAACCAACGCGGCAACGTAACCAACTTCGGTTAATTCTTCTACTGAAATAACTTCAATTGAAGAAATATACTGCAGCATATAACCTATTATTAGGAGACATACAAGTTTTAAAAAGACTTATCTCAGATAAAACTAAGCAATCCAGGTCAGAAGATGTTAAATGTATAAAGTGCTTAACATTACCTTGACTCCTCACTAACATTCTCTGAACTCCACTTCAGCGTCTGCATCAGAAATCTGAACACTAGTCCTGAGAATGGAATGAGGTTTGGCCCCAAGCTGTAATATAAAAGAATGTTTCATAAAACATGCATTCACAACTAAATAGATTTAAAACCTTCATTATCCGGCTCCAAATATGAATCAGGCTGAAATGGAAATAAAAGTAAATAACTAGCGACGCGCCCCTGCTTCGCACGGGTGCATTATTGAATGTAAATATAACAGAAACTTCAATGTCCTAACATGAATTTAAATTAGACATTAATGTATTATAAACATTAATATTCTGGAAGCAATTCTATAGATGATGGTGAAAGCTGTTACCCGCAACTTCGTCTGTGTGTGTTTTGTATTCCATCATTTTTTTTATAAAAATATCCAGGGAGAAAAGTAGCCAATGTCATTCTCTAGGTCCCTATCTGTCGAATTTCATAGCGATCAGTTGAGTGGTTTAGGCGTGAAAAAGTAACAGACAAACAAGAGTTACTTTCGTATTTATAATATTAGTAAGCATAGAAGCATGCGCGAAGCGTGATCATAAAAGCTGTGTCAGCTTAGCTTACCATAATATGATAGCGTCCAGAGTCCTAAGTGCTTGTGTCTTCACTGTGGCAGCTTCCTTCACGTCTGTGTTGACACTGCTAGACACACTGAGTGCTTGCACTATCACTTCTAATATCTGTTGGGGTTGCACTGGCTTGGCTACTGGGTATGCCTCCCTGTGGATTGTAGGTTGAAGTCAAAAATAGGTGGTAGTAGGGTAGGAATTTGATAATGGGTTTGGTAAATACAAATATTTTTAGCAGCCAACTAAAGACTGGACTCATTAAGCAATTTTAGATTGGTCCTTGGCAGCTCCGGACAAGTGGTGAAAGAGTATCGAGGATTTTGCCCAGCAGTGGGACAATAGAATGGACTCGTTAAGCAATTTTAGATTGGTCCTTGGCAGCTCCAGACAAGTGGTGGAAGAGTATCGAGGACTTTGCCCACCAGTGGGACAATTTAATAAAAACAGAGCTAAACAAAAGAGATACTTAATATTCAAATCTTTGAAATTGGTGTAAGTAGGTGTTAATTTCTTGTAATTTATAACTTTTGTGGACTCTACTAAACAGAGATCAAAGAAAGTAAAACTTACACAAGCATAGCCTGAATGAAGACAAATATATTCCTCAGTTTATTACATAACACTATCTTTTTCTCTTCTCTGCTAGATCCCTGTGATTTCTTGACAGTCAAAATGTTAGACAGAGCTTTTGTCAGTGGACTGTTAGCCAGTAGTTCTGGATTTTTTTTCTGAAAACAGAAGAAACGTAAAGCTAGTGCACTCAAAGTGGAGTGTGAGGAGTTTAGTGACTGCTAGTCAGCCTTCTAAAACTTTGATATTTTTTTTTACTAAAAGTAAAAGTTTAATAAATTAATAAGTTACAGTCATCAGGCTGAATTAACAATTATTTTTTCCCACATATTGGCCAGATTTAATTTCCCAAAACCAACCTTTTAATGGTCTATCATATTTTGTGACATTGTGGTGACTCTTCCTTATCTATTAAGAGTTGACATTGAACTTTACCTTAACACTTTGGTTGGTCTTGTAAATATTTAAGGTGTTGGAGAATATGGCTTCAATAAGTGTGTGTGCTGTGTTGCATAATATAGCCATTTGTTCTCTCCAGCAGTTCTTCGGGCTTGCTGTCTTATCTTGAGAGGGACGAATCTAAAAAAAAACTATAACAATGAGGACACTGAAAGACATACAAGATTATATGTAAAAGTAGATTTCTGTGCTAATATTGTAGGCAAGTTCTTTTTTAAATGAATAGTTCAACACAACTAGGTTTTTTTGTAGAATAGATAAGAATAATTATATTTAAGTTTGAATACTTCTTGTTTTACAAATAGTCATGCTAAACTTAACTTGATGAATGGGTGAAAATTTTATTGGCATGTCAGAAGTATTATGAGAGTGATTCATTAAAGTTTTGTAATTTTTTTTATGATGATCTCAGCCTTATACCTAATTGTATTTTGTCTTTTATACCTTTAATTATTGTATTTGGTTTTTAACAGTTTTAGTTAATAAATAAAAGTAACAGCACTTCAAAACTGAAAAGACTGAGCTAGCAATAATCCTAGTTTTGCTCCAGAAGAGGGTAAGGTAGGGTTTATTCACTAGAGAGTCACTTACTTGTTGTAAACCATGAGCACATTTTGCTGCCACAATAACATTGTAATAATTACTTGATTCCAAGAAGTGAGCCAAGTAGTTCTCTATTGTTGGCCGGTGCTGCGAACAGTACCTTGGGAACCTACAATAAAAGAAAAAGTTAGACAATGATGGAAGAGTAAGCAAAAGTCCACGTCCAAGTCCAAGACCATTCTAATCTTCTCTTTATCGTTCCAATTTTGGTATATGTACTGCCAAAGCAAGTACGAGGGAAAAGAGTAAATTGATGATGATAACTGACAGGTCCGACTGTCCATATATTTGACGCTAAGTGACTTGCACATCACCCAGACGTTGGTCATTACTGTAGAGTAAGAATTGAAAGTATGGTAGTTTTTGTTTTGTATTGTTTTTGTATATGTGATGTATTGAATATTGTCTATAAGTCATTGTAATTTGAATTAATAAATTAAATTGGATTCTCTTTTTGTTTCAGATTTGACAGAATTAGACAGATTCCCTTATTTAGAAACATTGTTGGAAGTTAGGCAACAATTAGAAACTGTGTTTTTAACATTTAAATGTATGTTAACTTTAAGCAACGCTTATACATAAATCCGAGATAATGTGACTTGCGTGCTATAGGTGTTATTAGTATGAAGTTTCAGTCAGTCTTTGAAGTCTTCTAACAAGCAAAAGAAAATTTCAATGAGGATGGGTGCTCAAAAAATTAATTATACAGTGGGTCCTTACTACTACAATCACACCTAATCCTGCACTGACAGAGCAGGCGAGAACGCAATAGAGATGTAAAACCAAGTAATATATATGTCAATGTGTAAAACTTTATAATTTATCGCATATATAGGTTATATTACCGGGTTATCACTTCTTCTAATACACGTAGCCATATGCTGCAGTTTTCTACTGTGTGCTTGAGCAAACTCTGGAAGAATGAGGTAATCAACTCCTTCACGGCATCACTGTCGGTTGGATTTACATCCCGCAGTTTTTGTAATATTTGACCTAGAATATTTTGAAGTAAAAATCATCGAATTAAATATTGCATTAATGCGACACTACCTTATTTTATGAAATAATACATAAAGACTCACTCATCTTTACGTTATAATCAGCTGGCTTTTATTTTAATATTAGTTTTTTGTTATTTTCATTTATTCGACAAGTAAACAAACCCACGAACCCACGTTTTATTTTACGAAAATTTTATTATTTGACATTGACAAGTAAACTTGATTGACGTTTGACACAATAGACCACAGAGTACTTTTTGTTGACTTTTTGATAAACTAAACACTATTGACAAATGTTGTTCCAGCACAAAGTAGAATAATTTAAATAGATTTCCAGTCTGGAACGCAATCTATTATTTTTACCAGACTGCGCAACAGCAAAGACAGGGTTATGTTTTTCAGGCGTATCTATTTATAATTTCATATTTTGTATGTGGGATTCAATAAACCCTCGAAGTATCCTCACGGATGGATTTTAATACGGTATCTATCGACTCGTCTAGGAGCGAGCGCGATGGTTATATTTTTATTTTTGTAGAATCAGATTTTATTACTTGTTTCTTTTTTACAGTGCCCATGGCGGGCATCGGCTTAAAAAATAAATAAATAAATAATTAAATATCCTTGGACATTTCACACAATGCCATTTAGTCCCAAGCTAAGCAACCTAATGCTTGTGTTATGGTAACGAGATGGCTTATAAACTACTTATATACAATTTTTTTTTTTGTAAATACATATATAGATAAAACACCCAGACCCGGAATAAATACTTGTAGGTCGTACATACAAATATTTGTTCCGTGCGGGAATCGAACCCGCGACATGCTGCGCAGCAGTCAATCGCTCAACCACTGCGCCAACCGTGTCGTCATATATATTACTTACTTTTGAAATCATTGATAGCGGGCATGGAATTTTAATAAATTGTATTATAAGTCCATGATCGCGGGTTTTTTTGTTTTATTGTTACAGCCTGTGGTTGCAGCACTTGCAGCGAGGAGCACCGAAGATTTTAGGAATTTTCATCGTTGGCAATTTTAAAATATAATTTGTAATGTTGGCTCACTGTACTTTTTGACAGCATTGATTATGTCATTTGAGGGAAAATAACCACAGAGTACTTTTTGATGGAGTGAAAATAACCACAGAGTACTTTTTAATAGAGTGAAAAATAACGCAATTGCGTTTGGAGTTTGCAGTTGGAGTTGTTGTGTGTTCAAATTATATTTTTTATTGTTTCAATTGTATACATTCCGATTTTATTACTGTGAATCATCTATTGTGAGATACAGTAACGGAATAACCATGGCTACGTTAGAAGATAAAATTTTGGGTGAGAAATTGCAAAATTATTGTAGTAGCAGTGAAGACGAAGGCGAAGGCGACTCTGATGACGACAGAAGTGGAGACGAAGAAGGAGGAACTCCTAAGGCTGAGGTAGCGACGAACGCTGAGCTACCACCCATTAACAACTGGACCGGCCAAGCCAGCAACACTGGCCCGAAAGGAGTACTTGAAGATTGGCGAAGATTTAAGCAGTTGGAGGCAGAAAATCGTGCAGAGCTCGCCAAAGAACGTATCGCTTTAGCGAAAAAGCTCACTCTTTCTGTCAAACCAGAACGCGAAGTGACTCAAGACAAGCAAAGAGAAGAACTAGAAGACGAACTAACAGAGCTTATGGATGAAGAATTCCTCCTACAGTATCAGAAACAACGAATGGAAGAACTGATGAGTCAGTTACAGAAGGTACCAAAGTTTGGTGTACTTACAACTCTTAACAGTCAAGAAGAGTTCCTGAATGCTATTGATAAGGAAGATCAAAAAGTTACGGTAATCATTCACATTTACAACAATAGCACAAGAGCTTGTGAGACAATGGATGGCTGTCTGAATATATTAGCGACTGAATACCCGACAACGAAGTTCTGTCGTATAGCAGTAGACATCACGGGCCTGAGTCGTCACTTTCGTGTTGATGGTGTACCAGCAATACTCGTGTACAAAGCAGGCCAAACTATTGGCAACTTTGTACAACTTGCTACAGAACTCGGCAATGATTTCTATGCTACAGATGTGGAACGTTTCCTGACTGAGTTTGGGATGCTACCAGAAAAGTAGTAGTTTAATTTTTATTTTGAATCTGGACCCCCTTGTATATAAATGTTAGCTACATAGCAACCTCATTCATTTCAAGATCACAATTAAGTAACATTACAAATTGAAATGAAAATGAATCTTGATTGTAAAGGTGGGTTTGTTTATAATTTATTTATTATAAAAATCATGAATGTAAGCTTAGCTTTAAGGAAATTGGGTCTCATACATTTTTTGGGAACAATTTCAATGAAATATGTCTGTGTAACTGTGTACCAGTGCTTAAGGAAAATAATCCTACCTTATTGACCTATTTTTAATTTTTACTATTGATTTTTGTTGTGCTGCAGGTATTTGCACTTATCATGAATTTTCCTTAAACAATCATAATTTATTCATCCCACCAATAATATTGTACAAGTCAATCATCCTTGAAGGATGTTTACGGGTTTCCCTTTATTTATGCTACATTTTTTCTCTTTGTGGTTAGGGATTGGTCATGCATCAACATATTGTTGACTAGCTGCTTGCCCGACCCACCTTGTCGCATTGCATCACCTGCCCGCGCTATTACTTCGTTTTCGCGTTTGTTCTGACTTTTTGTTTTGGTCAGCTGCTTAACATCCCTAGTGTGATGTTAAGCAGCCTTTCTCAAGAATTGGGCTAACAAATGCGAAAATATTTTTTCAAAGAGATTAGCGCGTTCAAACAAACAAACAAACTCTTTAGCTTTATTATTAGTAATAGATATATGTATGTCATCTGTGTTGATGTTACACATGTTTACAATGCATTGTGGGCCAACAATTGATGTCAGGCTGGTAATAATTGGTAACAAGAACAACCAACAATGCATTCCTGATCTATTTGTAAAAACCAAGTTTTGTAGTTCAATATTTTTATATCAAATGAATGTTATCCAGCCAAAGTATACTAAAATAATTATTGTAAAAATTTGCAGAATTTTGCACATTCTAAGATATTTTAGCTTATAATATTGGTAGCAATATTTAGAGTTAGTTTTCAATGTGGTAGTTATTATGTATAATGTTAAAGATTTGGTCAGCCTTACTAGTTCATAACATAATGCGTTGTGTTGTCTTGTGGGTACTAATAAAAATGCTAGTTTTATAAATGTGGTATAATAAAACATGTGCTAAAATTCACTATTAACACAATATTATAATCAGCAACTGCATTTTTTTAAATATTTTATTTTTAAATAAATATGTCATTATGGGTAGGTACTTCTCTTACTTAGTTTTATAAAGTTAATTCTAAAATTAAGACTTAAATGCATTTACTTTCAAAACATAGTACTTACCCATTTTAGTACCCAATGAGTGAAATACATTTTTAAATGGTGTCTTGCGGTGTATCATAATCATAATGAATCTAATCCAATTTTTGGCTGCATAATATCCGCCTAAGATTTAGCGGGTGCTAATCAATAATACACCTTTATAAAATACCTCTTAAATCTAATTAGTATGTAATAAACGTGAATTTTACGTGTATCTGTTTCATTATTATTTAATTAAATTAGTTGTCTGTACTCTGTTGTACCATGATGTGGTTCTGTAGTTTCTGCCTACTCCATTGGAAAAAGGTGTGAGTTTATGTACGCAGTTATTTTTTTGGATTGTATACATAACAGGGAGTACATTGAGAAGAACTTATTAAAAAATAATTACAAAAGCTATTTACGTAAGTAAAGTGGGTCGGCAGTAAGGCAGATTACCAGTTATCGATTCTAAATTTAGGACAACGCCTCGTAAAACACGCGAACTAGAAAAAAAGTCGTGAAGATGTATGTAGGTATAGGATGCGTAGGATCTACATTATTTTTATTACTATTTGTAAATAGGAAAATCTCTGCGCGCGTATTCGGCATGCATAGTTTATTTAGACGCTCGCCGAACCGTTTACGCCGTACGGCATTTCATACAAACTTTCAAGCCCTTGTTTTTCGAAATGAATGAACGGATTTTAATAAAACTTTATACGCATAAGCAGGATACAAAAGTCTAAAAAGTTAGCTAAGAACATTTTCGAAAAATTGTGTTACAGCCAAATTAGACCGATTTTAAAGTTTCCATAGAAACAGAGATTACCAGTTATCTTTTTTTAAATAAGACATTTCGAAAATGTTCTTAGCTAACTTTTTAGACCTTTGTATCCTGCTTATGCGTATGAAGTTTCATTGAAATCGGTTCATTCATTTCGAAAAACAAGGGCTTGAAAGTTTGTAAGAAATGCCGTACGGCGTAAACGCTCTTAACTTATTATCTTTGAGGAAAAATAAAAATACACCGTACGGTATGTTAATAATTGACTGGAACTAATTACATTTTGGTACGGTGGTTATGATGAGTAGTTCTGGTTACTGCGTAGCTCTTGTAATAGTTATATTATGGAGTTATGATTTTATCGCATTGAAGTTTACTTCAATGTTTTATCTCTACGATTTGATACAGAAATACCGTTATAACCGTTACAAGATGGAATGATTATGATAAAATGAACTCGTCTTCCAAGTGTTCAAACATCGTACGATCTTTGGATCTTCAGTAGGTAAATTCTATAGGGAAAAACATGCATTTGAATTTACGCTATGAGATGCGTAAATTCAAATACTTAAGTCTTGGGAAAGTACAGGATAGTTTTTATACTGATATTCCCACGGGAAACTTATGCGGGTGTAACCGCGGGGCGCTACTGGTGCAAAAAAAAAATTTCGCGCGTTTAAACAAACTCTTCGGCTTTATTATTAGTATAGATAGATTATAGATAACGCATCTTGTATTATGGCCATAGACTATAAAAAAAATGAGAACTAAAAGTACTCTTTGCGGAATAAAGCGCGCGACACCACCCAAGTTGGACTATTATTTACCTACTAATTAGACAATAGGCTATCAACATAACATTATTGGTATTGTTTCAACCCCATTGTGACAATTATGGCTTAAATAAATAGGTCTATTATTAATTTGCCCCTCTAATGCTATAGGTGTAGTCACACTAGGTGTTGGAGATAGGTACGTCGAATGCCAGTTTAACAAAATGTAGGAAGTATTTGGCGAATATATTTGAAACGAAAATACATCAAATAATAATTGTCCCCATGACCTTAGATACGGTGGGGTCAATACTGTTTAGACTTCTCTTTTCAACTTATTATTTTAACTGCCTGACCTAGTCAGGTCAGGGTTTGTTAGAAACTTCTCTATGAAAACACAAAGGAATTAAAAAGGATATGAGCAATTTGCTGTCTACGAATTACAATGGACACTGGCCGCTTAATATGACCGTGGGAATGAGCCGACCGCATCGCAATTAACGGGGCAATCAGCATGTGAAATGAGGGGAAATCACTCTCTCGGTGGCCATCAGTGAAAACAGGCTGGTACGACGTAGAATATCTTAGCAATGGTATTTAACCTTTTAACCGGTTATGTCGAATTAATCCGACAAATATTTTCGGGTCCATTTCGCCAGGGTCGTATATTTACGACAAAATAGCACAGCTCGTTTAATCTGCTTTTTTATTTAGGTAATTACGCTGTATTCTATCAGGTATTTTATATATTTTTTTTTTCGGGCGCTGGGGTACGTCTGATATGAAGTCGGGCGGTTAAAAGGTTAAACAAAGATAATTATAGTGTTCTGCGACGGTACGGTCCATTCAACTTTCATAATAGGTACCTTCTTTTTAGGTTAATCTAGAGAGTTCATATTGCAGTGCTAGGCACTTGATTATTATAAATAAATAAATGAGATAAATATTGCTTCTGTTACAAATTTGTAATTATTTAGGTCTTGGATATTAATAATAATTACTAACAAACCCAATAAAATTCCAAATTCTTATCTAAATTAATTTATTAATGAGACAGAGTACTAGAAAAGTTACATAACTCTTAAATTATAATGAATTGTTCTTATAATTATTCCTCTCAACGAGTTTAAATACTATGTTGCGCAACATTTTTATTACATGACCCAATATAACATTTATATGCCTCAATATATTGCTATTTAAACAGGCAAAACGCCTTAATATTTTTATAAAAACTTGTTTTTAAACATTTATTCATTGAAATGAATAGTAGAAAATTTTAACATTTGCGACCAGTACATATTATGAACAGTTGGATGAGCATTCTGAATTTGAAGAGGCTACGTTAACAGAGATTGACGATTTCGTCGCTAATCTCTGTGCGCCTGCGCTTCGGTGGTTTCACTGTGGGTTCGTCGTCATCCTCTTCAATGATCTCCATATCACTGTCACTGTCTTCCCGGGTCCTGGACGTGGAAGGACCAGGTTTCGGGTCACTGCCGTTGGAACCATTAGCCGGTTTTTCATCTTCTTTCGGAGCCGGCATTGGCGCGTCAGTGTCAGTCACAAGTCGCCAGGATTTTTCGTCATCTTCCTGCTGTAACCTGACCCTGACCTCATAGTTTTGTAAGAAGTCATCGACTAACAACGCACAGCCGTCATTGAGGCCTATTTCTTCTAATGTTTTGTCGTTGTTGTGGTCAGTTTCTCCAGGTTCCGAGGACAAGACGACCAGGCCTTTGCCCTCGACGGTAGCGTCGGGCGCCTGCATGTTGAGTCCCTCCTTGAAGGCGGTGGTAAGATCTTTGAGTGTGAGTTGCTTCAAGTTGCAAGCTAGACCTACTTCTGGTTTTGGCGCACACACATAGCATTTTGGATTGGGTGGAGTTAGTGCTGGAAGGAAACAATCAGATTATTGGATACAGATGGGCATTATGTTAGCAATCTAACCAGAATTTTTGTGGACAAAATATTATATTACTATAAGACGATTAGATGCAAATGTAAACAGTGCTATTAAAATATGTATGTATATGCGCGTTCTATGATGGAACGAGCATGCCCAAATGCTTAGAGTTCGACTTACTCTTCTCCGGCACAAACAGCTGTCCACGATGGTTGACTTTGGGCCGCAGATACACGCTGGTGCAGTTCTCTGTCTCGCCCCGGAGCACGCCCTGCGCGCGTAGTACCGCGAGCCCGGCTACTATAGCGTTGGCCGTCGCAATGGCCGGGATTATGTTGCCAGCCATTGCTGTGGGAAAAGAAATAATTGTTTTAAATCCATACTTAATATCATAACTAATATTATAAATGCGAAAGTGAGTTTTGTGAAACTTCTTTTTTTGTTTCATTTCAGTCTCAGATAATAAAGTTCTATTTATTATTAATTTCAATTATAACTTAACATTAAGAGTAAATATTACATTACAACAAAGTAATAGATAAATAAGTATTAATTTAGCTGGAAATTAATTGCCATATACGAAGAAATAGTTTACCTCGTATTTGGTCCTCTATAGATTTATGTTTTTGGTTCCTATACGAGGCCTGTGACTTTCTCGTGACTGCGTAAAAGTCATCTACAGAGGGTAGATGACTTTTAATTTTTGGCAAACATACACAGTATTGCAAATATTTCCTTACATTTGATCTCAAACCTCGACTTGAGCGGTATGTTGAAGATATGAGCTCGTATATTCGCGCAGGCTGTGACGAAGTCCATGGCACTCTTCTCGTCCTTGTCCCACACCAGGTGGTCGCCTACCGCACGGCCCTTCAGATCTTTCTGTAGCGCACTGCAGCTTGCAGCAAACACCTGGAAATATTATTAAATAATTTATTTTTATTTTATAGGAATTACTAGAAGGTTAGATGAATGTTTTTGAAATGAAAAAGAAGTAGGTTAGATGAATGTTTGTGAAATGAAAAAGAAATATTTTTTTTTATTTGTTTTGTAACGGAAAACAAACAGTTGTACATTTTATGTTACATTACATCTAATGATTACAAAATAATTGCACACTTTTATATACTTTAAAGTGCTGATGTTTTCGTAAAAAGTAAATCTATACTATATTTTTATTTTCATTTTTACAGGCTGTTCTACCCATGAATATGAACAACTTTCACGATGGGACCAACTATGATATCACGAAAAAAAAAATCTGCTGTTTCGTACTAAAGTTCAATACCTACTTGATCAAAATGTATGGAACAGCTGATTTTTTTTTCGTGATTTTAATGAAGAAAGTAACCAAGTTATGTAAGTAAAGAAAATTACCTGTGCACATTCATGAACTGACCAAGTTCTTTGATCAGGCAATCCGGAATGCTGTGCTGGCGCATTATCCTTGCCCGGCAAATTGTCCCACACAAGAGGAGTAGGAGGCCTGCGCTTCTTCCAAAGATTCTCCATTGACAGCAAGTAACGGATGTCATCGCCAAACAACTTGCTGAATAACTTCTCGGGATCATAGTTACTTTCAGCAGCCCATGTCCGAGTGCTCTTCCGCTCTACATTCCCTGCTGTGTTTCCTTCTGCTGACAATGCTGATGCACCAGCTTCCCCTGCGGCCTCAGGGTCTGCGGTGTCCGGACTAACATCCTGATCAGGGTCTTCCTCCCCAAATAGCTGGTTGAAGAGGTGCTTGGCCCATACAATGCAGTGGATTGGTTCAGATGGAGTGTTACGTATTGTGCAGCCAGGGAATGTTTTCTGTGGGGCTTTTGGCTGACATTCATAGCACTGTGTCAGGCCTTTTTTGATGAGCTCAACCTGTTTAAAATACCAATTAAAAATTATTCATTCTACAATAACAATTTAATGAGTCAATGTGTTCATGAACTTGTTTGGTACACCAACAGAAATAAATATTTTAGTTTCCTATGCATAATGCTAACACAAAAAGTCCACCAATAGGCTTTGTTACAAGTCTATAAACTCAGATTTTTAAGACAATTGAACTTTTTTTTGTCCACCTGACATTATTTAGTATATATTAGCCATCATTTTGGTCTAAAAAATCAGAGTTTAGAATGTAAATTTTAAAGTTAGAGTGGTGAACTCCTACATAGCATAGTAGTCATTTTACATTTAAAAGTTTAGGTAATATTTTCTAGACGGAAAAAATATTTTTGTGTATATTCAAAGAAATATTACGTAATTTCATATTTGGATCATTTCTCAAAAGAAAGACAGTATTACTTGTCCAGCATATCCAGCAGTGCCAGTTTCAATCAGTGGAACATTGGCAGCGAGACACATCCTGTTCACATGGTTACGTGCCACACGGTTGTCCAATGCATTCATCACAATCTGGAACTGTTTGAAGTAGCTGACACCATAATCATTGCTGGAATAATAGAAAAAATATGAATTAGATTTATATTGCTGTATACAAAAGCTAGTAAGTGTAAATGCATTGGATGAGCATAAATTGAAGATTTTAACCTTATAACTTCTATGTTAAGTATAAGGATAAAATCAGAATAATTCTAGTTTGTGACTGTTGGACTTGGCAAATCAATCAGAAAGAGAAAAACTTTTATTTGTGCATATTTGTAAAATTTGCAACAATGCAGTCCTGTCGACACAACTGACATTACGCATCGAGATTGTTTATCCATACACATTCCAAGACGCAACTCTGACTAACCTGATAACACTGTCGTGATGTGCTACGATGTTGACATTAGGGTTGAAGCTGAGCGCGCTGTCCTTCGCCACCTGCGCCTTTGACTTCCCAACATGCTCTTTGTGGAAAAGAAACTGACGATTCAAGTTGCTTACGTCGATCGTATCAAGGTCGATCTGAAAAATAAACACATGAGTAATGTCTTGCATCCCCACAAATAATCAATCTCATAGTAAAACAAACGTAGCACGTACAATTTCAATGTTAGGAAAGCCGGTCAGCACGAGATTCTTCAGTATTTCACAACCTATACCGCCGGCCCCTACGACCAAAATCTTAGAATTTGCAATGGCTTCCGTCAACTTTTCGTCGAAAACACCAGCCACCCGCGCTACCATCTTGGTTTTGATAAATAAAAACACTACTGTGAGGAATTATAACAATTATTTGCAGTTTTATTATAATGTTACAACCTGTGGTTACAACGTAAACGCTAGCGTAGCGAGGATTCATTAGTCAACTGTCAAAATCGGCGTCAGTTCCTCACACGTCCTGAAATTGAATAGTTGTAATATTTTAAAGAAACTCGCTTCTTTTTAATACTTTAACCAAATTTCAATTGAATGTATGTTTCTAATATAATTATGACATTATGAGAGTAGATTAGTAAAGTTACTGGTAAACAGAAAATAACATTTTGAAACTTACACATATTGATTTTGCAAAAATAGTCTTCTAGATTTCTGGACGAAACTATAAACTACGTTTAGTTAAGTCATCAAAATACAATTTATCAAAGGCTACGTTCATTTAGCATTGTTTGCCAAAGGGGTTTGGCAGGAGTTTATGTTATAGAGGAAACTATAGTATTATATGTTTAAATACCATTTTCTTATAAAATTTCGTACACACGGCTACACATCGAGCTATACATAACCAGTATAAGCTGACTTCTGATTGTGCGAAAAACCCATACATTGCGAGGTCAACTAAAACTGGAAATGTATAGCTTGATATGTAGCCGTGTGTACGTTCAATGTGATCGATATTAAATAGAACATCTAACTAAATCCCTGTTCAATCAGCCCCATTTTTGTGAACATTGATTTATTTTCCAGAAAGGAAGGTAAACATTCTACCCTTTCAAAGTTGAAAGGGTCTAGCATGGTGGATTAATCGATATTGAAATGTGAACACCTTTTCAATTGATAGTGATAGTTTTTTTTTTTATAAACTTATGTACAGACACCAGCACATCAACCTACTACAATCTGTCAAATTTCTTTAATAGATTTCCAACTTTATCGTTAAAGCATAAGGTTCAAAAATGATTGGGAAAATTTGACAGTATCGGGTAGCTTGATGTGCTGGCGTCTGTACAGAGGCCAGCACATCAAGCTACCCCAATCTATCAAAATTTCCCAATTGAATATGAACCTTATTCTTTTGCAGTAAAGTTGAAATTCTATCAAAAAAATTTGACAGATTGGGGTAGGTTGATGTGCTGGCCTCTGTACCTAAATACAGAGACGATACCTTCTGGAAAAGGTCTTCAATTTACTGTAAGGTTTCATTATAAGATTTATGTTCTATCTGGCTGGATCATAGATTTGGAAAAATGCCAAACACGTGTATTTGAATGGTTTAGTTTATTGCTTGGAGTACCTACCTACGTATTTACTTAAAAAATTATCTTTGCTATTTGAAGAGGCGATCATCAATTATAATCTCAACATCCATCGTCTTCAACATAAAATGCGGCGTTACGTAGAACAGTTTCATTAAAATGGCTTATAACTTCATGGAATGGCACTAACGGCTTTTATATTTATAAAATGCAACACCTTTAGTGCGAAGAGTGGTCAACGTTGTTTTATATCAGGCTTTTACATAAAAAGGTGTCACGGTAAATGGTTGGCGACCACTGTTGATCACAGAGAACAACAACCTAAAGGCTGAAATAGCTATTTGTAAAGGGTTTATTGAGCCTTCTGGTCAATCAATTAGTTTATTTGTGAATCATAGGTACATAGGTGTTTACATAAATAGGGGGGTGCGCTATATTTTGTCATAGTTAAGATATTTACAATTTTTGTGACATACCTACTAGGTGTCATTAGATTATAGGTAGTAATATGACTTAGAGAAAAGAAAAAAAAAGTAATTAAATTCGTGGCTATTGCTAACGGAACCAAATTAGAGAAATCAGGGCAGCGGTGACGTTTCTACTTTAACCTTTAACTTTGTTCCTGTTTTAGGAGTGAATGGGAGCTTGACCGGGGCACATCAGCAAACGATGGACTGCTTAGACTCTGCCATCTGAACATGTTTAGTTAATAATCAGGGTTTAATGCTGACGTTCAAATTAATTGTTCCACTATGAAAGCTGAGTTGACTGGTCTATTGCATTTTTTATTATAAGGTATGATACCTTCAACTTCTGTTTAACACCAAAACTGAAATCTGCCCCAAACTAAATGTCTGGGGTAGGTTTCACTTTTCATATTTATCTTGCATTGCTATGAAAAGTGACGTAATGAAAACAATTAAAAGTAGTAACTTAGCAAAACAAGGGTATCTAAGCAAATCTTAGAGAATGTGCACGCGTCTAACAGGTAACAGGGTTGCCAAATCTGAAGTACTTAACATTCTATGTCTCCACATCGAACCTCGTTGGTTGCTACATTTTCATCGGTAGCACATTGAAAAAACCGGCCAAGTGCGAGTTGGACTCGCACACGAAGGGTTCCGTACCACCATACAATATTTAACATTACATTATAAAATAACGGCAAAAAAAACACGTTTGTTGTATGAGAGCCCTTAAACATTTATTTTATTCTGTTTTTAGTATTTGTTGTTATAGCGGCAACAGAAATACACATTCTGTGAATATTTCAACTGTCTAGCTATCACGGTTCATGAGATACAGCCTGGTAACAGACGGACAGTAGAGTCTTAGTAATATGGTCCCGTTTTTACCCTTTTGGTACGGAACCCTAAAAAGAAAACATATTCCACTTTGCTATTCTAAAGTTACAGAGTCACCTAGACCACACCAATTCGGTACTGTGACCATATCCTACCAATTATGTACCTATGTAGCTGCACAGGATCAAAGCAATTTGGGACTCATCGCTGACGAGAAAAGGGCGTGTTAACAAACACAGGGTGATCGCTCCATCACAGTTCCTTTTTTATTCAGGTTTTTAATAATAGTGAATAAAGGGCAGCCCTATTTTCGGGTGGGGGTTCTGTCCTTCGGTCCACGTTGGCGGTTTGATAGCGGGCTCCCGGGCCCCTAATCTGATTGTATCCGTGGCTACCGAGCACAAATTGCTATTTAGCTGAATGTTCTAAATTCGAGCCAGTGATCATTTGTTATGCATGTTCCATGTGGTGATTGATTCGCACATACTGCAAACTGTAGTTGCTAAACTTAACACAACATCAAATGCAGACAACAATGTTTACGGCAACATTTTAGGGCTACTGGGGATCCTGAACATTGTCTGAAAGCAGTGTTAATGGGTCGAAAAGTACACTATACTTATACAACCTTATTACCATTATACCTAAGTAAAAAAAAAAAACTCTATTAATCAGAAAAAAAATTGACTGTCATAAAAATCAAAATGTAGTTTTTCAGCTTGTAGTGTTTTTCAGCACAGAGTAATTTTTTTTTAATAGTTTTTCAGTCACAGTCTTCTTTCAATCCTTACCACCACCTAATGATTTTATAAATACGGTTAGTTATCAGTAATATCATTGGCACCACTTCAGATATTGCCACAATAATCAGTTCAAATATAAACGATCCAGTTAAATGCTATAAGAAGATTCTCCCGTACCTTACGTTTTTTTAAAGTAGTAATTTTTAATAACAATGGGTCCGAAAAAAGGAAAAGAAAAAGCAAAAGAGGTTAAAAAGCCCGCGAACTTGAAACCGATACCCGGAGAGATTCCAAAGCCGAAGAAAATACCGCCTCCACCGAAATGTTTTACCCTCGAAGAAATCTTGAAATATAAAGAGATTTTTAAATTCCACGATGAGGATAACATTGATAAGGTACCTAATGAAACTGTATAATTTTCACTATGTTTGTAGTTCTCTACACAGAGTCCGACCCTTTAAATTCAATATTCTCTGTTATCTCCTATTCATTTCACTAGCTTAACAACCACCAGATCTTATTGTACCAGAATTGGAGCAAGGTAATGGATGGCATGGTACGGTAATTTTAAGTTGTCATGTTTAAATTAATTTATGGTAATTATATTTGTAAAGATTAGGTACGTAACCTCGATAATACTTAGGCATTATGAAATTACACTATCTAAATTCAAAAACTACTGTCTCTATACATGTGGCGTTGATTTCAATTTCAAAATTAACAAAATTTTATCGAATAAATCTAGTCAACTAAATTTGTGAAATATTCGACCCCAATCCATATAAATTAAAACAATGTTTTATTCAATACAGGTGCCTATAAAGGATATCCCAGTGATGTTAAGAAAAGTTGGACTCAACCCGAAAACTGCTGAAGTACAAAAACTGTTTGAAATGTTTCTTGAAGATGAACTTGTGGACACTGTAGAGCTTCACGAATGGTATCAAATGATAGAAGCCAAAATGATTATGGGAGACGACTTCGAGTTAGCGATAACGAAAGCGATGGCAGCGTTGGGGCACGACGACGAAGAAGAAACAGGATTCGTAGACTTCGAGTTGTTCAAGACTGAACTGATGTCGTGGGGCGAGCCACTCTCGGATATCGAGTTCGCCGATTGGTTAAGATTGGCTACGAAGGATAAAACGTACAATCCAGAAACTGGGATGTTTTGTATTCTTAAGTTTGTGGAGAATATGAATGATAAAGATCAGAGATTCTTCAAAGAACCCGTCAATTATTTCAAGTTAGACCAGAAGACTTTGGCAGAAATGGCAGTTAAGAAGGCACAAGAAGAGAAAGCAGAGCAGGAGAAAAAGGAAGCTGAAAAGCGAGCTCGGGAGGAGGCCAGGAGACAGAAGATGATCGCTGATGGTCTGATAGGGCCAGATGACCCGTTACCTGTGAAAAGCTGAACATTGCAAATGTCACCATACACACACACGCACACGTAATATTTTCGTTACAAGTAGGTATAATTTTTTTTTATATTAGTAGTTTAACTACTCTATTAGAATACACTACGGAGAATAAAATAAAATTTAATACATGATTTGTAAAAGTAAAAGCTTGAAACTTCTTTTAGACAATTTAAATAAAGCTGCTTCATTTCTTACAGATTTGTTCATTTTTTAAACAGTTTCCGCTCTCTTTTCAATATCATCATCATCACCTGCCTAGCCTTTTCCCAAGTATGTTTTGGTCGGCTTCCAGTCTAACCAGATGCAGCTGAATACCAGTATTCACATGGAGCGACTGCCTATCTGACCTCTACAACCCAGTTACTAGGTAATACGATACCCCTTGTTAAGACTGGTTGTCAGACTTTCGGGCTTCTGACTACTCGTAACGACTGTCAAAGATCCACGAATGACGGCGACGGGGTCTGTAAAGATGGTTACCTATCCACAGACCAACCGCGCCAAGCGTAGCTTAGCCTGATCGATCGACCTGTGCGGCGGTTATTATTAAGCCACGGGTTCCAGCCATCAAGCTACCCGAAACTGTCACATTTTCCCAATCAACTTTGAACCTTATACTGTAGCGATAAAGTTGAAAATCTGTTAAAGAAATTTGACAGATTGTAGTAGTTTGATGTGCTGGCGTCTGTACATGTCATGGACTTATAATACTACCTATTATAAGTCCATGGTACATGTTTCAAAAAAGTTTAGATAGGAACTCGTGGTAGGTGTTGGTGGTGGTGTAATTTTGCCAGTGTAACGCACACAACTCTATATACAACACCCGCCCAGACTTTCATATAACTGTGTTTCTCTGTCATGCTTTTTAGGGTTCCGTACCCAAAGGGTGCCAATGGAACCCTATTACTAAGCCTTCGCTGTCCGTCCGTCCGTCTGTCTGTCAGCGGGCTGTATCTCATAAACCGTAATAGGAAGACAGTTGAAAATTTCATAAACAGCAATGAAAAAATGAAAAAATGAAAAAAAATGAAAATGTTTTATTTCTTATAACTACAAGTAAATTTAACAACTAGTGATTGGAGTCTCCTTTTAAGCATAAAAGCCTGTGTTAGGAGACTCCGCTCTTCCAAAACTTAAAATATTAACATAAAATTACTTGTTTAAAGTGTTATAAAAACAGGCAATTTAAGATAAAAAGAGAAAATTAAAACTAGACAAGAAGCATGCAAATGTGTGAGTGAGAGTAGGGGTGTGTGAATGTAAGTATGAGGGTGTGTGAATGTGACTATGACTATGAAGGTGTGTAAATGTGAAATGGGGGTGTGTGAGTGTGAATACTAAGGAGTGTTACTGTGAATGTGAATTTGAATATTGAATGTGAGCAACTGTGTGTATGAAAGTTAAGTGATACTGTGAGGGTTTGTTAAATTTAATGTAAAATACAGAGTGAGTGTAAGTGGCAATTAATGAATCAGACTGTATACGACAAGTACGAAAGGTGAGAGCATTAAGTGTAAGGTTTTATTTTATTCCAGTAGCTTCTCCGTGTCATCATAAGTAAGTGGTTTTATCCAATTAGTTAAAATTTTTTTACTGTCAGTTAATTGTTTATTGTATATGTAGATCTCTTTGTTTACTCGATTGTAAAGCTGAGCTGAGCGTTTGTCGTATTGAATACGGGCGAGCTTGGTATTAGTTTTAGGAACTTGAACTATTATATCCTTTCTTCTTTTCAAGGTTAAACTGGGATCAAAATTAAGAGTTTTATGTTTCCTGAGAATAGTTTTAATTATATATAGTTTGCGAACAGAGTGTAAATTACTTAATTGATAAAGACTTTGTGTAGGGTACCTTAGGTTTTTGAAGTACATTAATTTTATTAGAGCCCGTTGTCCCCGCTCCAGGTCTATGAATTTAGTCTTAGCCGCCCCACCCCAAATGGGGATGCAATACACTAAGACAGACTGGACTACAGCTATGTATATTTCATTGAGTAGATTTCTGGGTTTATTTGTGTTAGTGGTTATTATATTTGGCACGATATGCCTTAAATTTTTGAAAATCCAACTCAGTTTTCTAATTCTGTTGGTAACTTGTTCCAGATGGGAGTACCAAGATAATCTTTGGTCAACAACAATACCAAGATATTTGGTTTGAGAAACTTTGACTAATGTTGGACATAGGCAGTTAATTGGATTGTCACACTCGTGTACCTTTATAATAAAGTCGGGGTTTGGTTGTGTCCTGTGTGATATGCTAAAACATATGTAATTTGTTTTAGCTGTGTTAAGTGTAAGTAAGTTATTTGAGAGCCATTTAGCAATTTGAGTCATACCAGCTTCAGCACTTCTAGCAACATCGTCCCAAGACTTCCCAGAAAACACTACTGCAGTATCGTCAGCGTAGGAAAAAACTCTAGCGTTATTTATTTTAAGGTTGCAGAGGTCATTAATATAAAGTAGGAATAATGTAGGGCCTAGCACACTTCCCTGAGGCACACCGAAAGTGACTTTTGCATCGTTACTAACGTATTCTCCTACCTTAACTCTTTGTTTCCGATTCGAGAGGTAGTCGGTAAACATTTTAAGTGGAATTCCTCTTATACCTGACGCTTCTAATTTGTTCAAGAGGACAGGAACAGAGACGGTGTCAAACGCTTTTTTTAGGTCCAGAAAAACCGTCAGACATTTGTTGCCGCTATCCAGATTACCAGCCACTAGGGAGCTAAGAGCAGTAACTGCATCCTCGGTTGATAATCCCGGCCTGAATCCAAATTGCGAGCTGCTTAAGATGTTAAATTTGTGTAGAAATTTTAGGAGCCTCTTGTTTATAAGCTTTTCAATAATTTTCGATATGGCTGGCAAGATGGATATAGGTCTGTAATTGTTGACATCGTCTCTGTCCCCACCCTTGTGAACAGGAGTGATTATAGATTGCTTAAGTGGTGCAGGGAAGCTACCCTTTGCAAAGCAAAGATTGGCCAAGTGGGTTATTATGGGAACAATATCTTGCCTAATATGTTTTAAAAATCTTGTGGACACGTTGTCCCAGCCGGGTGCACTGTCCGACTTTAGGCTCATTAAGACCCCATCGACTTCTTCGGTATCCGTATCCAAAAGAACAAACGAGTTTATCTGTGTAGACAGTGTTTCAGGAATAAAAGAATTTAAGGTGTGTGCTGAAGGTTGAACTTTTTGGGCTAGCTCTTTGCCAATATTTGCAAAGTAGTCATTAATGAAATTAACAGACTCAGTTGAATTTGATCTCATTTGTAATAATTCAGTGTTATGACTTTTCGTATTATTTGTGTAAGTTAAGGTTTTAATGTTTTGCCACAATAATTTATTATTTGTTACAGAATTAGCTAGTAGGTCTCTTTCAAATTTTCTTTTTAACTTTTTTATTAGGTTATTACAGTAGTTGCGATATCGACGGTAAGTTATTTTTAAGATATTATCAAAAGGGTCGTTACGTGCTTTTTTTTGGAGTTTGTTGCGATTCCTAATGCATCTTAGTAAACCGGCAGTTATCCATGGCTTAACAATACGCTTGCTGTTAGGAATGGCTTTAGTAACAGTGCTTTGATTGATAGAATCAGTTAATTTATAAATAAGTAGGTCAGTTAAATGGTCCGGGTCATTACAAAACAGTAGGTCTGCTACTTTATTTTCTCTAATGTGGTTTAAGGCTTGATCAAAATCAATAGATATTTTAGTTTTACTGGTAATAACTTTAGTTTTTAGCTTAGATAACGATAGAAAGGTAGTGAAATGGTCGGTGATGGAAGTGTGTAATATAGCAATAGAAGCAGATATTTTCTTTTTATTTATTTTGATCATAAAATGGTCTAAACAGTTGGATTCACGTGTAGGTAAAGTATGTCCAGGTAGTATTCCGTATAGTGATAACATATTTAAATAGTTTACCCTATTTCTGTATTCATGCGGCGGCTCAGTGTCTTTGGATTTGAGATTTATGTTAATATCCCCCGCTATAATTAT
This sequence comes from Gortyna flavago, assembly GCA_963669345.1. NCBI lineage: Eukaryota > Metazoa > Arthropoda > Insecta > Lepidoptera > Noctuidae > Gortyna > Gortyna flavago. Next base: position 15,895,552 of record OY770136.1, on the reverse strand, counting down.
ACTTTTATGAGAAGTTAAAGTATTGAGGTGAGTACTAAGAGAATCTACAAACATTTCCGTGTTAGGGTTGGATGGGGATCGGTACACGCCTAAAATAATATTATTAAGTACTTCCAACTGTAGACATGAAGCATGAGTCAGGTTTAGCAATAGAAATACTTACTATTTCTATTGCCGCTATAATAAAAAATAATAACAAAAAATTATGTTACAATTTAAGGGGGTTCCCATCAGGGCACGCCACGATAGCGGCGGTAAGGCCCCTCTTTGAGGAGTGGCTAGAGAGGCGTCACGGCGTCCTCACCTACCGCCTGACGCAGGTCCTCACCGGACACGGATGTTTCGGGAGGTTCCTGCACATCATCAGGCGGGAGGAAACGCCTGGGTGTCACCACTGCGAGGATCGCCCAGAGGACACGGTGGAGCATACGGTGGAGGCCTGCCCCGCTTGGGCGGAGCACCGCCGTGTCCTCGTAGAGGCGATCGGCAGCAGCGGCGACCTCTCGCGCCCGGCCCTGGTTCAAACCATGGTCCGGAGCGAGAGGGAGTGGGAGGCAGTCACCTCCTTCTGCGAAGCAGTCATGCTAGCGAAGGAGGTGGCGGGATGGGCGAGGGAGAGAGCCGAGAGGGCCGCCCGTCCCAGCCGCCGCGGTAGACGCCCCGGGCGTCGGGAGCCGCGTGACGACTCCCGGCCACCGTAGGCGCGGGCCTGCGGACGGTGAGTAATGGGTAGCTCGCCGCCCGATCAGGACCAGGCCCGTGCCGGACGGCGCGTATGTGTTCCACGCGCGCCTCAAAGAGATGTCAGCATCAAAGGAGGGGCCCGTTAGGGCCGAAGCCTGCCGGGGCAGCGGGATTGTCCGAAAGGGTTACCGCTACCCCGGAACATAAAGGGCTAAGGAAGGAACACGGATGGGTTTTAGTCAGTAAGAGTCTGACGCTCCCTTCCGCTCCACCCAGAGCGGGAGGAGTCATTGGATGATTTCCCATCCTAAAAAAAAAAAAAAAAGGGGGTTCCCATACAAAAAACGTGTAAATTTTTTTTTGTGTTATATTATAGTTACGGTGGTACGGAACCCTTTGTGTGCGAGTCCGACTCGCACTTGGCTGGTTTTGTAACTGAATTAAAGCTATGATACAACTCTAGTTTCTCAAAAGATTTACGCTAACTAGTCCTTTGACAAAAAGTGCAAGGAACTCTAAATGATTTCTTGCAGCATACATATTCATGTCTTCATTATATGGGACGAAAGTAACACGGTTGCATAATTTAAGCCTTACAAAGAAATGGCACGACTGTAATAGCGAGGATTTTTCGCTGAAAGACTAATTTTATGATAAGTTGGAATTTGGCTTGCATTGCGTGAAATGACGTGTGCAGCTGTTTTGGCTATCAGATAGATTCCGACGGCCTGTTCTACAACCGACTCAATGTAAGTTACCATACTCACCTACCTACTCAATGTAAGTTAGATGCATAGTGTATCTTTGTGGTAGTAACATTGCATTGGCGTTATAGCTGTTAAGGTGCTATTTACGAAATTTTAAAAAGTAAAATAAATAAATAAATAAAAATGACGCATTGACGAAACACAGCAAGCTGCTTGACTTCGGTGGGAGGGTGGTCGCAAACCAGGCGGGCGCTAGCCCTGCCACCGCAAGGGAAGAATCGGCCAGTCAAAGAAGGTGTTGGGTGTGGCTGTCCAGGATGCGCCGAGCGCTCTACGGAACCTTAAAAGCACTTCCATACATTTTGACAGTGTAGGTATTGCACTTTTGTATGAAACAGCTGATTTTATTTTACTAACCGACATACATTTCTACGCAGGTAGGGTCTAGAATCATCTGCTGAATTAATGGTGTAACATGTTGCCCGTTGAAGTAGTACATCGTGTATAATTTATGAGGAGATTTTTTTTGCGCAGTAAACTGTAACGAGAAAATCTCATGGACCGGTATAATGCCAAGTTTCAGTTTGCCGAGATCCATTTGTAAAATTGCACTGCAGTAATTTAACAAAGTAAACTTTTCTAACTTTGTAAAGTGGCTATTAAATTACACAAAATCTGTGCCATTTTGGAACGCAAGCTATTCTATCGCGCAAGTTTGTAACTGAAAAGCAATTCACACATTTTGATATCTTGGATTGATTCGTTACGCTTTCCCATCCATTACCTATATATTAGCCTGGAGTTATTTTCATGTATTTAATCGTACCTACACCAAATAATTCCGCATTTGGTTGGGGATGCGGTGCCCGAGCTTGCCTAAGTACCTAGTTATTGCAACCATCTCGGATTTAAGTACCAACTTCTGGAAAAGGCAAGTAAGTTATAAAAAGAGTCACATTTATTAAAAAAGTGGGCATCATTAGAATCTCAATAAGAAGCAGTTAAATAATTATGTTATAAGTATATTTTAAAACTTCAGAATTCTTACATTATAAAGTCATGACTCAGATATAACAATAGATACCTACCTACCAGAATCACGAAATTCGTTAAAACAGTACAACAACACTAAAAACAACGCGATTGAGTTTCACTCAACGTGCGTGGAAGTTGAAACGAGTACCTAACATGAATAACGATTCAGAATGCTAGGAATTTGCAAGGACATTTAATATGAAACTGTTCTCAATTCCGTGCAGGGGTGCGTTCCTAATACCGGCTTTATACTGAATCTAGGTGTCGTGAGAATTCCTAGAATTTCAATGAAAAACATACGTGTGACAGAATGACAAAAAAACGAGTGATTTCAGATTTGCATGATATAAAAAGTAGTTTCAACTATTTCTGTCTCTACGATGCACATGCACTAATGGCCTAACCCAATAACCTATTTTCAGTTAAAGACAGATCGCTCCTGATGATAGATAGTATATCGTAATTATCTGTCCTTGAATGTCGTCTCACAATCATCAATAAAGGCTATTTATTATAGCGACAACAATAGATATGGTTCTATAAAGGTTCTATGCTTTTCACCTCCCTTGTGGTCCGTTACATATTTTTTATAAAAACAGTTCTATTATGTTAAAGTCTGTTTTAGTGAATTTTGCTGAACAAATTGTTAACGCTAGAGTGGAGGAATTAAACGTAACTGACAGTTTGACATAAGAAACACAAAACCTTTTAGATGAGGTTATCTGTCGGTCAATTCTGTAAAATTCTGTTAGAATCTCACAGTGAGGAGTTAGGTTTAGTGCGCTGTCATTCTAAATGCTGTAGGGATTGACACTAATGACAGCTCCCTTTAAGGTCACTTCACGCGAGGTAACACGGTGAGATTTTTACAAAATAGCACTACAGCCGGAATAATCTGTAAAAATTTCACCGTTACAAAAAAAAAGAAATAAAAAAAATTACACATGAAAATTCTCACAATTATCCTGCAACCTTGTGCTTGAGACTCCAGGCTATGACAGCATTCACTAAATCACAGTACGAGTGCCACAAACTTGGTGCTTACTCTCGAATATAATTCCGATAGATCGACATTGGAATTGTCAGTCAAACGTCAGGGATTGGCTGGACTCACTGAGTCTAGCCAATCCCTGACGTTTAACTCAACCAACTGACGTTTGACCAATGTCGAGCTATCGGAATTATATTTGAGAGTTAGCACCCTGATCCTGTGTAGGAATCGTATATCTTGTTAAGTAAGATGCATATATAACGTAAGCTGAATGGTCATATCTCTGGCAGTTTAAACTCATTTAATTACGTAATAACTTAGCCAGGACTGTGGGTAAGTGTACAAAGCAATGTGTAACAGACGTTAGTCTTTAGTTCCCGACATTTCTCCCATTCTCGGTAATATTATTTGACTCGCATACTCGAGCAGACATTTTAGAAATTAAGTATGATAGTTTGGGGACTTGAACTACTGTTTGTACGAACATTAAGGAACTTACATCATCTGCCTAGCCTTTTCCCAACCATGTTGGGGTCAGCTTCCAGTCTAACCGGATGCAGCTGAATACTAGTATTTTATATGGAGCGACTGCCTATCTGACCTCCACAACCCAGTTACTCTGACAACCAATCTTACCAAGAGGTATCGTATTACCCAATACGATACCCCTTGGTAAGAACCCGAGTACTGAAAAATCACGCTCTAAAAAGAATTAAAAAAAAAGTTTAAAAACTAAAACCTGACTACTGAAAATGATGAAACAAGAAAGTACCTTCCCGTGGTCGCATGCCGCTGTACTAAAATACTTACTTAAAAGCTTTGGTAGCATGCGACCACGTGCGTCATGTTGTTGCCCATTGTAGATATTATCATCTATTTTTATGGCTGCTGTCCACAGCTGGGCAAAAGGGGTCCAATTACATGGGCCTGAGGTTGATCCTTGATTACTTTTATCCATGAATCACCTCCGATGTTCGTCACTGTGTTGTTTTTTATTTACTTACTAGCTGCGTCCCGCGGTTTCACCCGCGTAAATATCGATCCCGTGGGAATATCGGGATAAAAAGTAGCCTATATGTTAATCCAGGGTGTCAGTTACCTCCATACAAAATTTTATCAAAATTGGTACAGCCGTTTGAGCGTGAAGAAGTAAAAAACATATAAACACACACACACACACACACACACACACACACACTGTCACTAACGTTCGCCTTTAAAATATTAGTGTGATTTATAAAGGGCCTCTAACAAAAGATATAACAATACATAATATGTAGGTCATTAGTGAGCAACATAATATGTGTTTGCAAATTCATGTTCTCCATTCAATAACACGGGACCTAAAAAGGCCACTTTGGCAGAATCATAAAACAATTCATATCACGCAATTTCATCTGTATGACAGTTTTGTATGGAGATTCGTAAAATGCTATAGGTACACCTCTGCCTAACCCTTCAGGGATATAGAGGTGTGAAACTGTCAAACAGATGAATTGCGTGATATGATTGTTTTATGATTCTGCCAAAGTGGTCTTTTTAGGCCCCCAACGTCTGCCCCGTCGACCATCGTTCTGAGGGCCAGCCCGTTGCCGCGTTGCCATCTTAACTTGGTTATCCTATGGGCTATTTCGAAACCTTGTTTCTCTGTGAGATCAATTTCTGCTCAGTGAAAATCCGGCTTTATTGTTAGTCAGAAACATGAGCCACCAGTGATTTGTACCGTGTCGTAAAAACCGAAGCTTTACGAGGAAATCCTGTATTTTTATTCTCTCCCCTTACTTCAAGTTATGGCTTATTAATGGTTTCGATTTTCATAAAATACCTTGTGTTACCTACTTTTGTATCGATATCAAATTGGGTCTTTGTAATTTTATGAAACAGGGATGTTGTCTGGTTTTATGAATTTTGGCTTCGAGCGCTGAAGGTACCAAACATATTTTTGTTAGTATATTTCTCTGTTATTCTGACAAAGTATTTCTTTTGTTATTTATTTGTATGTATGCCAATAAACGAATTTACTTTTCTTTTTTTCAGTTTTATGTTCTCAGTCAGATATAAGGTAGCCATCTCTTAAAGAAACAACAAAACAAGAAGTTTAAAGGCCCCGTTTCTTTTTAGGCCTTAGGTGTGAGAGCCGCAGTTTGCCTACCATAAAATAATGGTAAAATGTCAAAGTTTTACTCCTATTCGTTAAAAATCCGCACAAAAGCAATTTAAATCAAATACAAATCGGGGACAGTCAGACGATCGTCATCCTTTCCTAACAAGAGATTTATTTTTATTTTATCACCGCAAGGTTGAATCTCGTTTAAACGCCATGAAACGACAAGGTCTATTTGTCTAGTGATAGTTAGTTTTAAACCTTAGTAAAATTTCAATTTACTGGGAATTGTTTTCAAAAGTAGCCAACTATAAAGTGCCAACGCCTTTTTAAGTCGTTGCTAATGAGTGACTTACCATGATGAAAATCACCCGAATAATATAGTTCATAGAGACTTTATGAAGACAATATTGTTTAAGAAAACTTTTCTTTGTCAAAATAAATTTTATTTTGGGCAAAATACAGCATTACCTATTACTTAAACTTTACTTATCTACCTTGTTCTAATAAAAGTATTTTAGACGCTAAAGTTTGCCTACGTAACAAAAAATCAGCGTCCAATTATAAAAGTGGTTCAAAATTTTAGTCAACTTCACTAATTGAGAATCTAGCCCTAATGTTGATAAACTTATTAAGAAAAATTAAAGTCTCTTTAAAAATTATTAAAGGAAAAACGTTTGTTTCTAAACTACGAAAAATGTTTGTAATGGCTTGTTCACAAAGTTAATAGGGTACAGGAATTATGGAAGGAAAACCGTTCAAGCGGCAATTTCATTCGCTAAAGTTCGGCTAGTTTCGTGATTTACGAAGGGAAGTTTTCGTCGAGTAGTTTATTGTGTCTTTTATTAGACAGGGTTGACGAAGTACTGCTTTAAGTGATATCTATTTCATTTTGACAAAATACCAGTTTGATTTATTAATTCCTAGAATTTGTGGGTAATACTTACGATATTCAAATGCAGATTTCGTATAGTACTTAACATATAGAGGACGACTTTTAAGCTCATATGCAAAGTTATTCAACTTCGGCCCTGTAATATGAGTACTCGTATAAGACTTTAAAACTTTAACCTTCAATCTAATTTAATTACCAGAGGTATGTATTTAGCCACTATCTCATTGTGTTCCTAACTGATTAATTTAATTCGCCACATATAATCTACTTAATAAAGATCTAAGATCTGTCAGTGAATGAAGCATTATAGCCCAGTGGATCAAGAGAAGCAGAAACATGAAAGCAAGAAACTTTGCGCAAGAGTTCCTTTGATAACGAAAGTGACCACTAAGGAAGGAAATCCTAGTGCATTTTAGTTCACCTTCACACATCTTCGAAACAGAAACCTATTAATGTAGCTACTTTCAATAGTCTTGACTATGTATTGTCAGCAGATAGACCTAGATAATGCAAGTATCACGATCTGTATGAAAACCAAGCGCGCCATTTTTAACTACCTACTATGACGTCACAAACACTATTTGGTGATGAGAAAATCAAATCGATTCATAGACGCCGTTGCGCACGGCACCTGTCTCGCCCCACTCCCGGGGCCTAGCGCCAGCGCTCACGCTCACCCAGCCAGCAGTAGTACTACGAACTGAGCGCGAAAGTGGCGGCTTACGATTTTTGTACGTAAGCTGGTGCGATTTTTGGCACGCGAAGTAGTTGCTCTTGCGTTATTTAGGTGTATCTATATCTGTGATTGTCAGTCACCCAGTGACACTTAATACCCTCAACTAAAAATAAATTCATCATCATCATCATCCCGTCATTTCATTTTCATTCACCTACTCCTGGGCATGGACCTCTCTTTGCTAATTGTCCCTGTTGGTATATACAAATATTCCTAACACATAAAACCTCTTTCCATTTGTTACCTACTCTTTCACTCTAAGCGTTCTTTAAAAACGCGTTGATTTTTTCAAATAAATATGTCTTTTCAAAACCCTTTTCCAATAGTCCCCACGCTCCAGTGCCAGCCTTAATATAAATTCCCAACAAAATATGTATATCAATATTGTAACTATAAACTAAACTACTTATAACTCTGCCTGTCCAACTAATTGGCCACTTCACTCAATTACACTTGATCGCTAGGCGAGACTCATTACAAGTTTTGTAATAACTTGGTTATTGCGGATAGCTCTCCGCTGAACCGAACCGAAGTTCTTATTCAAAGTTATAAAATAACAATCGAACTTTGTTTATATTCGATATTGTCATCATGATTTATTCCGGTCTGATCCCCTGAACACCCCTCCCCCCCTGGAACCCCCGCTAGTTCTTCTTCTGTTTTAATCTTTATCCGCTTTATCTAGGTTACTCTTTTGACAGGTACAGTCAAGAGGCTTCATGTTTTCACGATCATTGTCCTGCACGTGTATATTTTAATAGAATTTTAAAGGTAAGGTTATGATCATAAAAGCCTCTTTGAATGTACACCCATAGCAGTTTATATTTTGATTCAGAATGAAAAATGCAAACTCTCGGTAACTTTTTCGCAAAAAAGATGCTACATCTCTAAACTATGTCTTATTTCAACTCAATGGTAACCAAAAAATCAGAGAAAACAGGGCCGTAACACAGATGGACAAACAACTGTACTCAACATTTTACCCTCAGGTTCCCATTTTTATTACTAAAAGCATGGAAAACTTACCTACACGTCGCGTTGATTGCATTTATTCATCGGATTAACTACATGATTGTACTACATATCTGGCTTAGAACCGAAAATGTTTTGCTTCCGATTAATCTGAGTGTTGCAATTTTAATTTTTATGAAGCAACGAAATCTACCGATACAACACAAACAATTTGATTAAATAAATTGTTTTTCACCAGCAGACCTTCATTACGGCTTTTTTGCCAGTAACATAAACTCTAACGCTCTTTACACACAGACACGAATTTATCTTATATTATATTTTTATATAACTTTTGAAATAAGTAGGAAATATTAAAATATCCAATTGAACATATTTCACGTCTACGAGCACCGAAATGGCACCTAAGTGTTCCTCTTTTCAGGGATATTTTACTGAAGATATGTACTGTTTAAAATATTGCAGTGCTGCACCAAATAACATTTCGCGCGATTCGGACATACATCGCGTAGCACTGTCTACGAGGTGCTACGAGATTTCGTAGCCGCAATGAAAGATCGTAGACCAGCGTCACACAGAAATAAATCGTTTCCTAGGTTGTGAAAGAGTTTTATCGGAGGGAAACATAGGTAGACCCCATTTCTCGTGTGCGTTGTTAAATATGAAAGGGTATTACAAGTGATTGGGCAGTAACTACCTACCATCTTGATTTACGGAGAGGTTTACCACGTTAGCTACGGCGTTAATTCGATTGCCAGCCACGCATTTTGACGAATCGTGGCGTGAGTTGCAGTGAACGATCCGGCCTACATTTTCAAACAAAGCGATCAAATAAGGTATCAGAGATAAATCAAAATCAATCTACATCCCCCTAAAATGGTAAACATAAGCTTGCCAATTCAAACAACGACGGTTTAAACAAATTCTGTGACGGTAGTCGCAAAGCAAAAATGTAATATGAAACGGGGACACGATGCTTGGCCTTATTCCAGAGTATGGGTAAATTCTAGCCCGTATAGCTAAAATGCTCGTAAGTGAAATGGGGGGTGGGTAGATGACCTGGGAGGGGAAAATTTATGGCGATCGGATACGCGAGACGTGTTATGTGTTTTTGCCGCTCTACATAATAATTCAAAAAGTACTCCACAAATAAATGTAAACGGAGTGCTATTGGAATACATTCTTTTCATTGAAAAATTTTACGTATCTGTGTGCACTCAAGTTTTTATTTGTTGTTTACGAACGAAGTGGTCACAGTTTGCATTGAATCTTCTGTTACGCGCCAATGACAGCTCTTTGGAATTCGGTTAATGGTGAAAATAGTCAAATCCATCTGCGGCACTTTGTATAAAGATTTGCGGATTACCTTCTTGTTTATCCGTTCCGAACTTTATGGAGTGTAGTTTGAACTGCATTCGTTAAACGTGAAAATTATTCTTGACGCAGTTTTTGTAAACACTGTACACCTGGCTCAATTATCGGGGACATACCAAGCTGTGTCTTCTAAAATGTATTAAGAAAGTAATATCAACGCTAACATGAAATCATGCCCGATATTTTAAGCCACCTCAATCAGTAATTAGTCGACTAGACATTTATGTATGTGGAGGTGTGGTTCCGTCTAAAGTTGTCGAGATCTAATCAATCTCGCTGGAATGGCTGATAAAGTAACAGATGCCTCCGATCTGTTACTATGATTGATATTGCCATGTCGGTTGTGATTGTGGAATGCCGTTTAAACGGATCAAGTGTGGACATGGAAACGGCCTGTATTTTTTAAGGATAACAATGATAGTCTTTGAGCCAACAGATTTCAAAGCGATGCAAACACATCGCAAAGGTAAAACCGTCAGGTGTTTTGGTATTTTACAAAGACACGCATTGATGTGAGATAGCTCGAGGCTTTTCCTTGAGGCATGTAGACCTGTTAATAGTAAATAAATAGTCATAAAAATGTTTATTACTAGAAGAATGGGTACAGTAAATCTCCTTAAAAACAAACAAATTTGGTCTTAGGTAATGTGAACTTAAATTTCGTTTTTTGATCTCAGCGATTAATCTGACAGGTGTAATGTCAAACTTCTATACTAAAAAAACGCAAACACAAAAGACTTCAATGTCAGATTAGCCTCTGAGCTCTGGGATTAAAAAACGAACTTTAGATGTTAAAGGAGTGCTTTGGCACTCGTACTAGGATTACCCTGTATCACGAATGCCATCACCTTCCTCCGGACCAACTAGGATAGTTCTTAAACAATTAAATTTTGAATAAATTCTAAAAAAATAAAGCCTTCCAGGTTTTGGGAGCATATACGGGTATCTCAGTAGTTATCTGCTGTTAGATCTCAAATTGCCTGTTGTGATTCATAGACCGACATTATAACCCATACATTATTTAAGTTGATCCATGAGATACGAGTAACATAACAGATTAATGTTATTTAAGAACCAGTGGTTAGTCTAAATAAATTTAACAATAGATTCAATAAACTCGTGACGAACGATCCTTACTTTTCAATACCATCTGGGTAGGTACCCCAAAATTAACATAATCTGGCTAGTACCTACGAGTATGTATTGTATTGTACTCAAGATATCGTTTCGATGTCTATTATGTTCTCGATCCAATTACATTTGAGAAGAAAGTAAGTAGAGAAAATACAATTGAAACCGTTTCAAATGCTGATACGATATAATTATGTTAAGTATTGTTTTAAATTAACAAGAATGTCCTCCATTTTTGAAACGGCAGCTACGTGAGACATGGCTGATGCTGTCGAATTAATTTAAACTTTAGGGAATTTGTAATCCGGTCTTATCGACAATGGCTCAGGCGTTCCATCAGATTGTAAGTTGACTGTGAAAACTTGACTCATTTTAATTATGTTTTTAATTTGTTACTTGCTACATGAAACTAAGTTATTGGTGTCTGACCTAATTGTATCTTGATCTAAATGCTCTTGATCTAAATCTACTAACATTATAAAATAAAGGCCTTGTTTTATAAATTAGTAAAAAAGGAAAATTATAATAAAGTCGGTTGATAAGATCACTGTGTATTGTTCCGTTAAACTACCGAAATAGAGGACATAGATACCTTAATAAATTGCTTTTTAGTACTGATACTGTTAAGATAATCTGACCATTTTGTTTCAGGATATTCTTAAACATTTAGGGATTCAGTTTATGTAAATAAGCTTTTGTACATAATATATTATTCTGTTCTTTTAGGTACGTTTCTAACTTAGGATTGGGTCTTATTTAACTGTTTTCTTGAATGTGCTTATTTGAGGCTCTGAATTTACCTAAGTATGTAGAACAGAGATCTTTGCTCGACACGCATGAACCACTATGTTTCGCGGTATAAATTTTTGCAATAATAAATCGTTACCTAGTTCAACAAAATCTTCAAACTTTCTTTTTTTTTGTTTTTATACAGGACATGGCAGCATTGCTGCCCAGACCAACCCAACTTGAGACAGTATCGGTATACTGTCTCATCAAGTTGGGTTGGTCTGGGCTGGCACTCGCTTTTCTTTTTTGTCTCTGCTTTTTAAAATCACAGTCAGTTACAAGCGAATAACAAGTAGTTATTAAAAATTTCCATGAAGCTGTCATGCCGCTGGGGCCTGGACAAGAGCTGACAGCCTAAATAAACCCATACTTTCATGTTATAATATTATAAATGAGAAAGTAACTCCATCTGTCTGTTACCTTTTCACGTCTAAACGGTTTAACGTGTGATAAAACTGCCTCACTTCAGTATAGGTATTTATTATTTTGATTCTACAAAATGACAACTCTGATAACTTATATGCAGATATCAGCAATATAAAAGACCTATATCGTGCGTCCGACCTCGACGCGACAACCGTAAAAGAAAAGTTTTCAAAAACCACTCTCCCGCCATTAATTTCCAGTGACAACTTTTCCAAAGAGAATCACACACATTGAATAGTTTCGGTGTTGTCAGCACAATAAGTCGATTACAAAAATAGGTAGTAGCCGTGAGGTGGCGGAATTAAGTTAGTACTTTCCCGTGGGATTATGACTTTTCTGATACACGCTGTGTTTATTTTCGTTCACTGGCTGTACAGACTCGGTCACTATTGTTAGTTTCATTTAAGCCGCTGCAGCGCGCTGCAGCGCTGTTTTTACATCGAGCACGAAACCAGCTCATAACATCGGTCAGAGATGTTACACCGTTGATAAAAAGCTACACCTTTTTATTTTGCGATTTTTGATGTGCAGCCAAGCACATCAAGCTACTTTCTCTACTTTCTTTAATAGATTTTTAACTTTACAGCTAAAGCATAAGGTTTAAAGTTGATTGGGAAAATTTGATAGTTTCGGGTAGCTTGATGTGCTGGAGTATGTACTACGATATTGTGTTTTATGAAACAGTTTTATTATTGGCTAAGAAAATAGTCATAGTAAAGAACACATGTTTTTTTTTAGGATTAGTAATGTTTAAGTATATTTAAATATTTTATTTCAAAACTTTCAATCTAAAATTCAGAACACGAGTTACAGGTACAGAAAGGTTGTAAAATCGGAAACAGAAAAGTTCGAAAAGTTTGTAAACTAACAAAACCACTTAGAGAAGTGAAGCTGTTCCACGCTTGTTCCGTTCGGTATCTAGTTGAGAACTTTACACACGCGTCTATGTGATTAATGTTAGTTCAATACTTTTTAAACAAAATAATTCTGGATGAACTATTTCACATTATAAAGTATTTAACAAGCTTTAGAGCATGTTTTATACGATTACAGTTATTAGCATTAGAATTAAAATTGTCACAACCAATTTAAAGATCAAACTAGTATATGACTAGTACACAATGAAATTCAACTCCCGCTGAGAAAAGTCAATGTCTAGATGAAGATGTTTCCCTTTTATTAAAATGAGGTTTTAATGATTGTAATCAACTCAAAGGAAAAAGACACCGGCCGTTTCTTCACAAAACATGCTGAGATGCCATTTGACTATCTTTTTAAATATATTTTTTTTGTTCAGCTAATGGCAACCGAGTTAGCTCGCCGTCCGATCAGGACCAGGCCCGTGCCGGACGGCGCGTATGTGTTCCACGCGCGCCTCAAAGAGATGTCAGCATCGAAGGAGGGGCCCGTCAGGGCCGAAGCCTGCCGGGGCAGCGGGATTGTCCGAAAGGGTTACCGCTGCCCCGGAACATAAAGGGCTAAGGAAGGAACACGGATGGGTTTTAGTCAGTAAGAGTCTGACACTCCCTTCCGCTCCACCCAGAGCGGGAGGGGTCATTTGATGATTTCCCATCCTAAAAAAAAAAAAAAAAACCTATAAACCTAGAAAGCACTATCTGAAAGTGAAAAGCCCCTCTACAGTTGTATCGAACGACAGGTTTGCTTTTGTCCATAATCGTCGGGAAAAACCGGTGAATGCAATTTCACTTAGCGAGCGATATTAAATCGTTGCAGGGGAGACAAAAGCTGCAACTAGAGCTATGTGCAGTTTCCACAATGGTGCTTGTTGGCCTTTTTGCTTACACAATGGTCCATTCTTAGCCACTTCGACTTCCATTTGCAGGTATACAGAGGTTAATAAATAAAATCTAACAACCTTATAAACTAGATTTGTTCTGGCAGTTACGTAAAGTTTTAAGATATATTAAAACGTTGAAGAAGAACCTAGAAGAAGATTAATATTTGATTGCCTGTAAAGCTGCTTTTTACTGAACCTTTTTCAGCTCTCTGCATAGCCAAGTACAGGCAAGTGAAACTAAATAATTTTTGACCAGTGTCATTGTTTCAATGCAGTCAGCTTGTGTTATTAATTCACTATCATCTGGTTTATTTATAAATAAACTGCAGAAAACAAAAACAATACAAAACGAAAACAAATAAATTTTTATTACTAATAATTATTTTTATTATTAAAATAAATTCCACATATAGGTTTTAAATGTCAATTTAAATATAAGGATTCCATATTCTGTAAATATCAGACGATGACATGAAGAATATTTATCTACCAATCATTTAAATAATAAATAGGCACAATAGAAATCAGAAATGGTAAACGGCATGACCGGCAAACGTCAATAAAATGTCAAACCTTTTATAGTCCCATTTTTCCGCCGCATGTCTAGTTATACTGGATATGTTGAGTGTTGTATTGAGTGTAATATGAGTAGGGATTATTTCGCCCACTCCTGTCTGTGTATATAAATGAACATGTTTGTGATTTTCAAGCTCAAGAACAGTAACTTATCAAAGAAAACGTTACGACGATTGTAACTGTGTATGAAGGTGTATAAGGACATTGCAGGTTAACTCTTCCCTGAGGCAGTCTGCTATGTGAAATCTTGATGTAGTTAAATTAAATTATGAATGTAGGTACAAAGAAGGTGTGATATTAAACAGAAACATCTCAGTTGCTTTCTATGTAATCTAAGTGAGATGTGAAGTTAAGGTATTATTTGATTTTAAAGTTAATATAAAGTTTATAATAGCACACGCGCACAAAAAACAACAAACTAACAAATAAACACACACAGAACAAACCTTACTAATAAATATTAACCATAAAACCCTGGACGCGTTTCAAAGAGTTGGAATCACAAACTCAAGTCGAGCACATTTATTAGCGGGCATTTGTGGTATTTTGGCCTCGAGATCTCAATTCTTGACTTTTTGTCTGAGAACAAGAGCCTATAACGAATGAGTGAAGATTTAGCGTAATTCTAGTGTGACGTTGTGATTTAAAATATCTGTGATCACTGTCGATTTCTGAAGGTAAAAAGGATGACTGTAAAAAAGTACTAACCTAAGCCTAGTACTAGCCTACTTTTTAAGCATTTTCACATTTAAGTAAAATTCGGAACATAAACAAATGTGCAAAATGATATACCTATTAGTTAAAAGATTAAAGCAACAAACAAAATAACCAGAAAACCATTTGCAAAACACAATAGTTTCTATACATTTTACAAAATGTAAATGAAAACTACGCCTTTTAAGAATAAGGTAATAGGAGCGTAGTTGCATTGGCAAAGCCATTACGACATCGGAAAAACAATCCATGCGTTCGAATTTAGAAAACAAATGAAACTATCCACGTTCGAATTTGAATGTAAAATGGTTTAACGACACATTCTATGCATTTCGGGTCCAACGTCCGAAGTCCGAATGTTTTAATTTCGAGACAATCAAGGACGCTGAACGTAGGACGAGAACCCTTTTCTCGTAAAGTCCTTTTACATTGAGTTGCATCGTCACTCGCCAGTGACGATGCAACTCAATGTAAAAGGACTAACTTGGACGAATAACTTGGACGTAGAGAGTCGTTTAGCTATTCGCCAATAGCTAAACGACTCTCTACGTCCAAGTTATTCGTAACATGTTGTCAATTACCAATAAAAATGCAGATTGATGGAACAAGGCACTCTTGAAGTTGTTTGTTTCGACTCGTTCCACATCATACAAATGTATGAATAATGTAAAGATTATTTCACTACATTCTGATGGATAGGCTTTATGCAGCCTTGCTATGGTTAAAGCCAAAATGGCGGGGCACCTGTTTTCCGGATTTAAGGATTATTTGGGCAATTTGTCAAAGTTTATGGTAAGGTAACCAAAAAATTCGAGGCATTACGTTTTGCATAATTGGGTAATCTTGGTTTGGAGTAGGGCCTTAAGAAAAACGGGAACTTATATTATTATTTTTGTTTTGATTAAACTCGAGTAAAATCTCTTTAAAAAATTTTAACAACTACTTATGTAATATACAAGGTCAAATTAAATTAGCTAGCGAAACTCCGCTGACGTGTAGAATATCGATAAAAAAAATTAGGTACTTGACGATATTTTTTTAGGTAGTGTTGTTACTTGAAATATAAGTTTTTTGTGTCAACTGTTGAGTTATTTTTGTTTTTTTTTACTTCGAACTACACCACCAGCGGTTGCTTAGCCAAAAAAAATCACCAAATAATTTTTATTTTGTTTTATTATGTTTATTTATCGAAACCCATCACGTCTGTCGAGTTTCGCTAATTTAATTTGACCTTGTATAAACACCAACAAAATAAATGTTATATGATGAATTATGATGACTGGTCATGACGTAAATGGCCCACTCCAACATCCTCTAAGTCTAAACTATGTACCTGCAATTAAATACCTCCCAAATACGTCACAGAATACAGGATTAAACCTTCGCAGGCATATCCTTTATGTGGGTATTTCCTAAGACATATATACCCAAGTGTATATTATGTTGTTCTGTCCCTTAATATCTTGTAAGTGTCACTTTGCCCTCAGATCGTAATTGGTCAGACATGCTGATAAAAAATAGTTTTATGACTATAAGAGCTTCAGGAGAAGTACTTAACTGCTGAAATACTGCTTTATATGCCACGAAGTAACTTTACATCATTGTCGTTTATTACAACCCATGTGTGGAATTCGATGATAGTCTGTATCGTATACTTGCCCTCTATTTCCCTCCAGTTACTTATACATTGCTTTATAGTTAACTGTTGGTACTTCAGATGTCTCGTCTTTTGATCGCTCGCTTTGTATCAGACAATCCTGTCACTACTTCACCCAAAGGAATAAGTAATGATACGACAAAAGTCAATTTGAAATAACGTCTAGAGAAGTCTTTTAAAATAGGAAATAGTCTTAAGATAAGTTTGTTTCGTATGCAACTCTGGCACCGAAAAATAATGATTTATTGACATTATTATAAAGTCTGAAACAGTTTTTCTATTTACAAATATTTTTATACTTGACCTTGACCTAATAGCCGTTTAATGAAATAATGAAAGAATAACACAGTTCGTGAAACAACATACAATAACAAAATAAAATGAAAAAATAACGAATCCCTGTCCTAACCAGAAATATGCTGGATTACAGGTACACAAAAAGTTGTTCATTACACCAATCAACGATGATTTTCCTTGCGCTGTAAGATGTAAAGTCTTGCGGCGCAAATTATACAATAGCTTGGTGCGACGCCCCTGAAGATGACTGTTAACGGGAATGTTCGCAGCTCTGGCGGGTACCGATCTTTGCCAGGAGATTTAGATAAAATCTAGTGAAGGTTAAGTAGCTAATGTTGTTGACTTGAGCTTGTGTTGCTTACATGTTGTTGACTTTTTTTTCTAAGTAGCATCTGGTAAAATTAACGTCAGTGGGTCACCGCAGCTTTGCCGTAGATGGCAGGATAAACACATCATGTTTTAGTGAAAATAAAGGAATAAGGAAGCAAACAGAAGAGAGGAGGACGGGAAGGGAGAAGGAGAGGGGCGATACTAATTTGTTAGTCATTTTACAAGGTTTCGTCTCCGTGAATATAATTAAATAAATTATTGGATCACTTAGCTGTTTCTCATCTCGTCAGGAAGAATCCAGCAGGAACATAAATTGGATTTACGGAACGCAGAGATTTTGGGGATTGTTTACCCGGTATACTGGGTGTTCCCGGTTAATTTACATAAGGTTTGTCAACGTGGCTCCAACGAAAAAGGTAGTAATGAGGGTGAAGGGAAAAACGAAAATATTTAACATTTTCAGATTTTTATAGCTTACGAAAAAGCGCTGTGCTCTACAGCGCTTTTTCGTAAGCAATAAACCAAAACCCTTATGGGTTTGTCACGCGTTAATTTTAACGCTGTGGGTGCGAGAGAGGCTGGTATTGTACGAGATAAGTGGTACTTAGTTGAAAGAAAGAGAGAATAAAATATATTTATTTAGCGTAGACTAAAAGGCACACAACATACTCGGCGAAAATATAAAACTCAAAATAGCAGGAATGTGTGCCTCACGGCTGCGCGTAATAGGTCCAGTTCAGCAAAAATGGAAGACAACTAGTGTGTGTGTGTAGTGTATTTACGTGATTCAATAAATAAAGAGGTGAGAACATGTAAGCTTCAATGAACGTAATTTAAATGTCTTTGAATGAACGAAATCTTTTGCCTATCTTTACGTAAGGTAAGCACATCTATATTTATCGAAAATGCAATACTTACATACATATACAGCATGTACCTAGAAAAAATATGTTTTGTATATAATAATATGTAATATTTTTGTAGAGGAAAATAACAAAGGTACGAATATAAAATAGTTTACTAATAGACACTCAACAGCGAAACCAATAGTTCGGAAAATCATTTCATCCGAAAAATTTTCATAGTATTCCAAATATTCAAAAATAGAAGCGATATTTTCTATTTTGGAATTGAATGATAATTTCGAACAAAGAACATTTCGCATAGAGACTGTAGGCTCTAGATTTAATAGTTCGTTGATTCGGACAACAAAATAATATTTGAGAGGAAGAAGAATTTTATTTCGCTCTGTTCCACGGTTAGACAATGATAACTCGGACGTGAAAAATCAATAGAACGCTGAACTAGTTCCGAATTTGTTTATTGATTAAGTATAAAAGAATATATATATATATATATAATAGGAACATGTTTGAAACGGTGCATGTTTCGACGAGTTAATGATTGGCCCTGTGTGGGTAAAAGGTTACATGCTCTGTGGTGTGGGTCTGACATTAATTTTTATTTAGATTGTGTGTCAGATTGGATTTCACCAACTTCATTTATTTATTTTGTTTTGCCTTTCTTCCTCTGAATTTTGTGAAAGTTTAGTTTTAGGATTAAACTTTTTAATATGGATGTAGAATGCTAGTAAAACAGTTACCAGTATGCATTTTTCATACGTACCAGCAAGGCTGAAGTTTTTAAAACTCTTCAGGGAAATTAAAAAACCTTGCTACCTAACTTTGACGTGGTAGACTCTTGAAAAAAGTGCATGTAACCGACTTTATTTTACTGTCAAAAAGATTAGTGAAACGTATTAGAAGCTGTAACTTTTAAAATTTTGATGTATTTATGTGAACTTGCTGCTGTTATGTAATATTGCACGGTTTCAGTTCTAGCCTAATCATATTAAATTCTACGTCTTAGTTTGATCCTTTGTGACGTTCGAATAACTGATCGTACTTCATTTTTGGAGTCTTTGGTCAACTGGACCCACTCAAACTGGATCACTCAACCTAATCACATTTTGAATAGGTGGTCTGGACCCACACTGCCCAATTTCATCATTAGTAGGTACAGTCTCGGAGATAGAGCCGAATCTTTTAGTTTTATTTCTATGACTTAAAATATACTAACATTATACAATTAGGTTACTTACTTTTCATTTACTTACTGTCTGCAATGAGCTAAAACAACGTTACTGGATTTTGAGATGCCGTAGTGAGGTCCGGAAGATATCAAGCAGCCGGCATTTCCAATTTCGTCACGTAGGTATATTCTTCAATCATGGCGGACTGGTTTAAACTGACGAGAAAACCAGTTAGGTACTTTTTTTAATCCAGTCTCATTTTATAAAGTTGTTTTTGCTTGCATTATGTTTTAATCTCTCTTCATTTACCTAATTCCCACGTTACATTAATTTCTCTCCTTACTTAGCAGTAAAATGATGAGCGCGTCATAACATTCTTCATTTGTCAATTTCGTAAAATCCCGATCCAAACAAACTCAAATAAACTACTAATAAGTACAATCTTTCTAAAGAATTTCTCAAGCCGTCAGCAGAATAGTTTCAACCGTTGTTCCTGCTCTAACTCAGTTTGTAATAAAACTTGTAACTTTGTCGTCGACGTCACAAACTTCAGTGCTCGGATTACGTGTTGGTGTTGCCACTTTAATATGAGCTCGTTATAAACTATTTAGGACTTGTAACTTGGCGCTAGCAGTACCTACATTGACACAGTTTTTAAGACTGTTTTAGTTTTTTAAACTGTTGTGTGGAAAGAAACGGGTGACGGGTTTTCGTGGAAAACTGTGGTGATACCTACACATTGTAAAATATACAGTGGGTTATTTATAACTTATTTTTATTAGCGTATACTCAACAAATGATATTTTACTCATTCATAATACAACAAATATTTTCAAAGGAATGCTTCGAATGCGAGGAAATTACAAACATTTCATTCCGAAAATGAGAAATTACTTACTTGTTTCCTGTTTATTTAAGCGAATAAATTGCAAATTATACGTGTGATAATTACTTCCACAAGCAGAAACAGTAATTAAAGAGACGCTTCTTACTGGAAACTTTTAATGGGAGGTCTTTACAATATTCTGCGAGTGAAAAGAAAATGACGTGAATCATGTCAGAAAACGACATCAATGTTATGCTAGAAAATGGATTTTGAACAATTTAGATACACGCGAACAATGAAATTGCTAAGAGGTCAATCTACCTAGCCCTTTCCCAACTATGTTGGGGTCGGCTTCCAATCTAACCGGACACAGCTGAATACCAGTAATTTACATTGAGCGACTGCATATCTGACCTCCGATGCCCTTGATAAGACTGGTCGTCAGATGGGCTTCTGACTACTCGTCAATGAACGCCGAGACCGTGCTTAGCGTGCTTTCCGAGACTCGAAAGGACCTCGATGAAATGAATGGTTACCCATACACGGGCAAGCGTAGCTTCGATCGACCCATACGACTTTTATTATTTTTCCACGAGTTAATGTTTAGTAAAGAGATTGGTAATAGGTACAGGCAGCTAACTTACAACTACCTCTAAACAATGTTGTGAGTGTGCTGAGTAGTCGAGTCTTCATGCCTCTTTTATGTGTGTTTAATTAAAATATACATACTTAGGTATATTGGTAGTGAAGTGGAGTCATAAATATTTTTGCCTGTATACCAAACTCTTTGTTTGACTGTACACATATCAATGTGGGTAGTGATAGCGATAGCTGAACCTTTAGGATAACTACCGCGGCACAGAATTTTCTTTGCAATTATGTCTAAGTTGGAACTATAAATTAAAATCGACCCATAATTCATGTTTAAAAAAATTAAAATGGGTGAAATGAATTATGGTGCATTAACGTAATAGAACCTATCTAATCGCGGTTGATTTATTCCGTTCATACCTCACGGGTATTCGCCATTATGGCATGATAGACGTGCTGGCCCAAACAGTTTGCCAATCAATTAGTGCATTAAACCAATGTACGGCTTAAGGAGGCATAATTCATGTGCTTTATTTTGTACACCTCTAGGTACTGATTAAGTAAAAATCTACGTCTAAATGTTTGAAATTCAGATAACTATTTACTTTTTGTCCGCTTATTTGACATTTTCTGTTGCTATTGTAAAGGATAAATCGTAATGTCAGCACTTTGAACATTTATTCTGATAGTAATCAATTAATTGACCTACCTGTGCCCAGTCACCTGTAGGCAGTGTGGAGTAGGTAGGAACTCTTAGGAGCAAATGATCGCTACTTGAAATACAGAAGAAAATCTCAGAAAAATAAATCCCTACTCAGTACTAACCGCTCTTATCTATTACTCTTGAGAAAAACAGGACTACAAAGCTTTCTCTAAGTTAAGAGGTCATTATAATATTAAATGCTAAGAAAATAAAGTAAAACAGCTTAAACAGCTCACCTACACTTAGATTTCATTCCTAGAACAAAACTTCATCATTAGTTTCGAGACACTAGTGTTTAATTAAGGTAAAAGCTTTTTGACGTTCTAACAAAAAAATGCCGCAATTATTAAATTTGCAACAAATTTGTACGGGCGGGTGATTAGTATTTTGCGCTGGCAAGCCCAACATTAACAATTTGTTAGATGAGGTAATTAATGGTTAGGTATAACAGCGTTTTATTTAAGTGCCTTTGACTCAATTTGAATACGAAAATAAACTTGCGTTCACGGTACTGAGAGATGGAAACTTATAAATTAAGAAAATAGGACAGGTCATTCTAAATTGTATTGGGGCATAATTCAAACAGTATTTTTCTTAGGCATCTTCCATAATTTTAATGTAATTATAAATTTACGATTTTCGGATTTTTTCCTTTATTTGTGCTTCATGACATTGCTTCTTGCCTTTCATGATTCTAGGTCAAGAGGAAGTACCATATACTTTTTAATTCCGGAACATAAACGCCCGTATCTTTTGAGTGCGTTGACTTAGAAGTTTGATTTTTATACTGCTTCATGGGATTGCAGTATTTGATATTATTTCAACTTTATAACTCCTCGCGTTTCTGAGCAAAAGGGTCTTGACCGACGCGACGGCCTGACAGACGGACAACGCAGTGATCTTATAAGGGTTCCGCTTTTCCTTTTGAGGTACGGAACCCTAAAAATCTACAAAAACATTAAGTGGACACATACTTACAGACATAAACTCACGCCTCTTCCCATGAGGGTCGGTAGAAACTTCAGAGCGCCATCTGCTACGATCCTTCACCATCATCCGCAGCCCAACTTCACCCACTGCTGGGGATAGACCATAGATCTCTCTTTTTTACGATCCTTAGATACTCCTTTTACTTCATTTACGTTCATACAACCGGCAGGCATGTATGTACCTTAGTTGTACACGCAAGCCGGTTGCGAGTACTACCTACATGACCTTCTTGAAGAGCTATACACCAATGAGTGCATTATATGTCTTTATAGGGCGTCTCCTCCCGGCGTTTCCACTTACATCTGCCTGCCTTATATCTATATGCTATATCTTTTGTTAGTTGTCTTTCATTCATCTAAATGGATATTAGGTAGGTACTTATCTAACACATTTACAACACCCTCGGATTTATTAATCTAAGTAGCCAAAATTAACTCCTATATTATAGTAGAATAAAATGAAACTTTTCTTTGCAATCCAACGCTTTGGTTTGATTCTTTTTTTAATCAGCAGTTGCAAAGTCACCTTTAGAAAAGTGTTATGGTTATTAGAGCTAATTGAAACATTTCAAAGGCAGTTAAGTTGAAAGGCAGTTAGCAATTAGAGCTAATTGAAACATTTCAAAGGCAATACATTTCATTATTACATTTCATTGATTATTGAATTTAAGATTTCCTCTTAATATTATATTAGAATTGTAACAAAATGAAACGTGTTTCTAATGAATGAAAGGTACGGGTAAAGATAACCTATTTTAATTAATTATTTTATGGATGGTAGTCTGATTGAGTTTTCTTCAGTGGAATACGAGAAATAGAAAAAAAAAAACAGTTAAAGTACAGGATAACACCAAGTTAAGACCACATGCCTGCATGTCCACATGCGGAGCTTAAAATATTACCAATACAGTGTGTCAGGTTAAACGAGGGACTGTACTTTAAGAGAGTGTAGTACCCATGAAAATGAACAACTTTTATTAAAAGACCAACACTGAAAACGAGAAGATAAAACCAGCCGCTCTATAAGTACATTTATGTTCGCATAACTGGACAAAATGTAGGGAACAGCTGTTTTTTTTTTCATATTTTTGAGTCCACCCCATATTAAAAGTTGTCCATTTTCATGAGTACTACACTCCCTTAAAGTATGTCCCTCGTTTAACCTAACATAGGTTACAAAGTATTATTTACCAGTGAGTCCCGTAGTAGACGGTTAGTGTTATGCACCTTGGGGCTCGGGGTACAAATTCCAGAGTCCCCACTCTGGAATACCGTTCAGCACCTGAAATCACCTCTCTAGTCTCCACTAGAATGGTGATTTCGGGTGTTGAATGGTAGGTATATCTGGTATGTTTGTGTATGTGTGAGAATTTAATTAGCTGTTTAGCAATCAAGTCAAAAAAAAATGATCAAGTTTCCAGCAGAAAAGGCTGTTCATATGAATTTGCCATGCTACCTTAATACATACAGGTTCACATATCCAATGCAATGGTGAATATTCTTTAGTCAATAATACGTTATGAAAGGGATTCATTAATATATATTAATAACCAACCAATTTATGTAATGCCTTCTGCACACGTAGGTACACATTATTTGATACAATTTATACAGAGTTCAGCACACAAATACGTTTTTTTTTTACATGTGTTTTCCAATAACCAATAATTGGAGCGCTTCACCTTTTTGCACGTTGATCCGGATTTAAAAAATATGTAGATTGAATCAGTATTTCCATCGTTGAATGCAAATTGTTGTGTTCAGCGAAAGTGTGTGCTGTGTGAACGCGATAAGCTTACCTAGTGCAACCACGCTTCGACACCTAAAGACAAACTGCGTAACTCGCGTTTTGTCGGTTATGAGTTACAATCGTAGTCTTAATATACAATAAAATTCTGTTTTGTTGGCACTCTCCCCTGTATATGAGTTGATTTGCGTTACGATTCTAGCCAGTTGGAAAACAGTTGCAAGTCAACATCCAATAAAAAGTTATTTATTGAAATCCACCCAATGAAAATTATTTTTTTCCAGACTAAATTTTTACGAAGTAAACATGAACACACACAATTAAATTGTAGATTACAATGTAATTTAAATTAAGTACACATTCAAAATAACACACATATTCGTGTAGATTTTCCCTTTTTGAAACATTCCAAGGTTGGTTGCTGTTAGGACTTACCTAACAGAAATGAATACTTTAGAAGTTTTCGAATCTTTGACGCGCTCTCCTGTAAAGTTATGAAAAATGAGTTACGATGTTCTTCCTTGCAGGACGCTTGATATTGTGACTGTAAACCGCTTATTGTAATGCTATGTGGCTTTGAAGGGCACTTTCACGTAGAACTGTAAGCTTGAATTGAATTTTGATTTTCTGTTTCGCTTTCAAATGTCAGCTTTGCACGTGTTGGTTAGCTAAGCGTGAAACGGTAGTTGACTTAGCGTGAACCGAAGGTTTAAATGAAAACTTTTGTGAGCGAAATGCTTGTTACCTAATGAACCAGTTTGGATTTGCCTACTCCTGTGAATTATACCAAGATGACTAACTAAGGAGGAAACTGCTGGATGCGAGAAACACAGAACCGGGAAAACTGGCGGTGCTTGGGCATATCTCCAGTACTGGACTTCTTTCAGCTGAAATGACGGTGATAATGGTGTTGGTGACGATGATCAAATAAGATCGGCTTTCAGGTTTATATGCGTTGTGAGATATCTAGCTAAATTAAGTAAACTGCGAGAGAAACGTCGTCGTCATTAGGTACCTTGTCTGATATCAATCAGACTATACTGAACACACGATACAGGTACTTCACCGTCTCTTGACATACCCACTGAGCAAGCACATAAAGCACAACATCACATATTGCAAGTACAATTATTATAACAGCAATTATAACAACATGGTTATTAAGAATTACCTATATTACTAATTAAATAATTAAATTAAAATAATTTATTGGCAAGCAAGCATACCCATAGGAAATACAAATAAACTCACAAATTACAATTAAGAATTCAGGAACTAATTTATATGAATTAAATTATATGTCAGCAGGATTATTGATAGCCACATTTAATTTTAGGGTGCCGTACCTCAAAAGGAAAAAACGGAACCCTATAGGATCACTTTGTTGTCCGTCTGTCTGTCTGTGAAGGCCCTTTATCTCGGGAACGCGTGGAGGTATCGAGTTGAAATTAAAACCATAATATACTTAAGTACACTTATCTTGTGTTTACAGTCCCTTGAAGTTGTGATAAACAAACTTCTAAGTTAATGTAAAAAAAAGAAACTGCCGTTATGCCGCAGAAAACGTATATTTCGACACTCAAGGGAATCAAACTGTATAGGGTACTTCCCGTTGACCTAGAGCAAGAAGCAAGGTCATGTAGCACAAGTAAAGGAAAAATTCCGAAAACTGTAAAATAGTTACATTAACAAAAAAAGAAATCCCGTGATAAAGTATTTCCATACCTACTTTGTACGGAACCCTCGGTGCGCGAGTCCGACTCGCATTTGACCGGTTTTTTATTTAGCCTACACTGTCCCACTTGCTGAGCAAAAGCCTCCTCTAAATCCTTCTAGACAACCTTTTCTAGCGCCTACGCATCACATTGTACTAAGTAATAAAAAAAAATCAAATCGGTCCACAATTGACGGAAAAATCGGTGAACAT
Source organism: Gortyna flavago (assembly GCA_963669345.1). Lineage (NCBI taxonomy): Eukaryota > Metazoa > Arthropoda > Insecta > Lepidoptera > Noctuidae > Gortyna > Gortyna flavago. The sequence goes on along the minus strand of OY770136.1, from coordinate 15,869,521 downwards.
AAACAAAAAGTCGAACATATAACCTCCTCCTTTTTGGAAGTCGGTTAAAAATTAGCTTCATACTCGTACGGGCCATGTATGGATCTCAATATTATTTAAAAACCTGTTTTCAGTAACAAAACACAATATCATCGAATGAAAGGACGAGCCACAACAAAATGACGCTACTATTAAGTACGTGGGCACAAAGTGCTATTCGTAAAGAATAAGGTGGTTTTCATATAATAATGCAATCTGTTTAATAATCTTGAAAGGTTTCTGTGGGAGGTTTTAAGCCATTGTTAGTGGCTAAATGGTGAAATGGGAAATTGTTGAGTTGAGTGACAATAATTGAGATGTCTTTACTAGGAAAACTTAATTTGGTGAAAGCTTCTGTGTATTTCAGCAACAGTAGGTACCTACCTGACCGACTGTTACTTATATTTATTGTGTTCAGCCTGTATTGTTACTGACAGTTGATATAGTTTTCCGTGACAATTATATTTTTAGATGTATTTTGTAGGCTATTATTGCTTTAAATCTATTGTTTTGATTCTTTATTGTTTGCCAACATTTTAGTTTCAGTCTGTTGGCCAAAATTAATGATTGCCTTAATCGAATGATGGACTCGGGACAGCCCCGAATTCTTGCTGAAACTATAAAGACTTCATGTTTTCTAAGGAATTCTAAGTTCTAAATATTTATATAACTAAAAGCACAAAGTAAAACCCATATAGGTATTATAGAAAAGATGATTCTGCTTAAAACAACCCGTATTGAATAACAATTTTAATATGTAGGTATCTACAATCATGTTATCGTATCTTCGCGACTGTGTATAGAATGCAGACGCCATATAGTAGCTACTCGTATCTCCACATAACTTTCAGTAGATACAAGTGAGATAACACACTGAACATCAATAAGGCTCTCTTTACTTAGTCTCCCGTGAAACGCGCTCTTTATTAAATTTTTTCGGTAGAATACCGCCTGTCAGAGAATGTGTAGCATAATAATGTTTTCTTTGTTAGATAATAACACTAACGTCATGATTTTGAGCATGTAGGTACCTATACATTTTAATTGTTCTTCCTTTTTATCACGTAGCCAATTACTAGTAAGTGCTATGTACACAGTTATTGTCATATACATCAGAGAAAATGCTCCTAACTATTTACCCATTTAACATACCTACTTAAACAAATAAATAAAGTTGTGACAATGTGGCGGGGAATGGCTGTAATACCACAACTGGACAAAAACTGTCCCGAACTGTTCCTTTCGATATTTCATGTCCTTTTGGTCGTAAATCAATTTGGAGTATGTTTTGGATAGCACCTTGCTTGTATATTCCGTATCTTCATATTATTACTTATCTTCTACTAGCGACATGCCCCTGCTTCGCACGGATTTTACGACTTGACAATACATTGAGATTTCATATTTTAATTATGTTGGATTCATGTATCATACACATAAACCTTCTGGAATCTTCTAAATGATGATGAAATCCACATCAAAATCCGTTGCGTAGTATAGAAGAACAATTCGGTTACATAGACAGTCATGACAAGTGATTTTTTTGAGTACCTACCTACTTACCTACTTCCGTATTTGAATTATTATTTTGATTTATGATAATCATATGATTGATTGGCGAGACGAACTCGAACACGATCGATCGTGTTCGCGCTCTTCACGCCAATCAAGCAATTGTATTGCTATAGCCGCTTCCAAAATCAGGCAAGGAAAAAGAAATGACAAATTGGCGTCTGGTCTGCGCCAACACCAATCGATTACTTTGCGACACCGAATAAATAAGCCACAAGAAATAGAAATCGGAGAGGGTCTTTCGATCAACATCGAGTTCGCACCTCTAATTTAAGTTGTTGAGCTAAAATATTCAGTTTCAATCAACATGGCGCGGCGCGGCACTGCCGCACTGCGCCGCCGATATTGAAAAACGTTAGAATATTTTACTCCGCTACACTAAATAATTGTGATTCTGTTATGGTTCAATAGATAAGAGGTCAGAATTAATTGAATTCATATATCTACTAATAATTTAATTACGAAGACAGTCCAATTTAAGGTGAAAATTAGCAAAAGTATTGGTGAATATTCTTTTTTCCTCGAGACCTTAACCCTAACCTAACCATAATGCTTCGCTCAACCGTCTTTTTCGATACCCTCGGGCCGAGAGTCTCGGCCCGATATCCTGTCGTGAACTCGTGACCTACTCTTTGCGGAACCAATCGCAACGCAAAAAACCTTATACATAATATATCTATGTCTGTAATCCGTCAGTTGTAATCAGGTTCGCCATTAATTCGCGTCACGCTTTTTCAGACATTTTCCGGTATTTTCCTTTTTTAGCGAGTGGAAGAACGTGTGAGGAAAATATTGAGACTAAATCTGCCGTCCGTTTCTTGTGTAGTGTTGATATTCAGCTGCATCTAGAGAATTGGTAGCAATCATCATCATCATTTCAGCCGAAAGACGACCACGGTTGCACATTAGCCTCCCACAAGAATTACTACATCGACAGCTCCCGACGAGCAATAGCTCATTATTATAACACGAGCTTTAGGTACCAGAATACTTGTGAAGTTGTTAAATTCGTGCAATAAGACAAGACCTTCATAACTCACGAAGTACTCCGTATTCATTGTACTATAACTCTCCAGTCTCTTCACTTCATGAACACAAACCGTGTCAGTTTGTGTGTCAAATGTATCCGGTGCCTACTCGACAATTAAATGAGGTTGTCAAGTACAGTTCGGGCCCATTGTCTAATACCCGGCTTTACTTAATCTGGGAAGATAAGGTGAGATTGTAAGCGATAAGAAATTATTGAAACGCGAGAAGAGAGACTTTAGTTTGGAACGGAAACATTCATTGGTAATGTTTTACTCGAGGTTTTATGTATGAATAGAATTGAGATTTATAACACATACCATAACATCACGCCTGTCGACCTTGAAGGGTAAGGCAGAAGTGTACCTATAGTAGGTACTCTCTTTCGCTAGTGTAGAGATAAACTACGATAACATGGCGCGCCCCTCCAAAATTCAAAACGTTTGAAAGTATTTGTGAATGTATTTACAATGCACCACCAAGGTTCACAACGCATGTGTGCGTAATGAGACGGCCGTCAAACAAAAACTTACAACTACACACATTGAAACAGTAATTTGGAGGGGCGCGCCATGTTATCGTAGTTTATCTCTAGTATGTTGAAGTCCCATGTAATCGGGGGCGAGCCTATTGCTATCAACCGGGCACAAATTCCTAATGGAAAAACCCAATAACACTTAGTCTAAAATGGGAATTGAACCCAGGACCATGCTCAGCAGTAGCATTTGGAACCATTAGACCAACGAGGCAGTCAGATCAATAATAAAATAAAAAAACAAAAAAAACCCTCATCTATTCGCTCGTAGTTAAAGTTTTTGTTTCCAGCAACAGTCAACATTATTGTATCATCATCATAATCTGCCTAGCTTTTTCCCAACTATTTTGGGGTCAGCTTATAGTCTAACCGGATGCAGCTGAATACCAGTATTTTATATGGAGCGACTGCCTATCCGACCTCCACAACCCAGTTACTGGGTAATACGATCCTCTTGGTAAGACTGGTTGTCAGACTTTCGGGCTACTAAGAACCCGTAACGACTGTCAAAGGTCCACAAATGACAGCCGGGACCAACGGCTTAACGTGCTTTCCGAGGCACGGAGGGGTCTTGATATTTGAAGACCCATCCACGGACCAATCGCGGCAAGCGTAGCTTAACCCGATCGATGGACCCGTGCGGTTGATATTACTTAGCCACAAGCCCCTCTTGAAAATTATTGTATCAGATTTTTTTAGTTTAAGCACTCGCTTCCCGCCTACACCGTATCCTCGGTAATTTAGAGTTCTACTCGGTTCGACATTAAAATGCATGGATTAATTAAGGTCTCGATAAACTCGCTTTAAAAGCCTGTAAGTTTCGGTAAACTTCTGAATGGCATTTTTTTTACCACAGCGTAAGCTAATATTTTCTTAATCCAGGTATTTTTTTTCTATCATCAAAATACCCGCACATCAATAACGCCAAACGTATCATCTCTCCCTTTAGAAGTTCATCGCGATATTGTCGTGATTGCACTTGTACGCAAATCCAACTAAAAATCAATTTATAGATTCGTATAGCTTCGTGCGAACGCTTTTTACTGTACCAAGGAGGTTTTTATGTTCCCGCCTCATTTTATGGGCTACAGCGTTTTGGAGAATAAACAGATAAATAGGTAATGGTTTCCGATACTTTGGCGTTGTTTGGGTATCAGTATCTTAATTATTATAGGTACTAATTTATTTGAGCACACGCTTTGATTGGACTCGAGGAACATTTAAGAAGTATGTACCTATGTATTCTAATTTTTGGATCTAGATATTTTCCTTCACCGTTTTGAGAGTACCTAGTCGTGATGAAATAATCGTAGGACGTCTGACTATTGCTACTACTAACCGAAGACTCAATATTGAAGTAAATATTCTCTTTATTCAGCAGCTTAGCGGGTTCAATATTTAATTTAATCCGTATTTCTGCTTCAATTAGATATTCTTACCTTGAATAGAACATTGGTGGTGACTGTGGTTAAAGATGTTTTTTCGCGGGATTAATGTGACAGGTAAAGCTTCCTCATAGTTATGTGAGCCTTGTAGTGACAGACTTGAACTTCGACTGTTTGATTTAAGTATACGGAATGGAATATGTGGATGCAGAATTATGTCGTTTATTGACAGTCAAAACTACTATACTTACTCCTATGAGAGCACGGAATATGAGTGGTAGTGGTATAATTATGGTTGTAGATGTATAGAGCCTCCAAATCCATTCAAAATCAATAGCAAATGGGGATTGTCCAAAATTTGTAACCATTAGATTTTATTTTATTTTTTGAAAATTTAGAGCGTTTCGAGAAACTAATTTGAATATTTTGATGGTTGGCTCAATAGTTATATTTTTATAAATATTGAAAAAATTAAAAATTTTATGGTAGGTTACGTCATCACTGGCACTAAAGATTAAGTGCTGTTGCCTCACTAGTCAGAAATAAAAAAATTCAATCTGTCAACACAACGTCATCCACACCTATCAGTGTCAAAGTATCAATCTATTAAAATTTTTCATTATAATTCGTTGCTTCATTTTTAAGATATGATTATAACAATGTAGTTTCCCTACTTACTTGGTAACTTCGCACATATTTTAAAGATTTTTAAAACTAATTGACGTAATTCCGGTCTGACTGTACCTCGGTTGACACTGTGACGGTTAGCTCATTCCTTTTTCGTGCGCGGTAACTATCGCACGCGCCCTTTCAGCAAACATGCCAAAAAGAAGCGCGCAATCAAAAATTTATCACTACGCCAAGAAAATTAGAAAAATTGAAGAGAAAGAAAGACGAAGACGAATAATAACACCGTTACAATCGTCATCGGATGATGAAGGTAAGCAAAGGTATATTTAATTCGTTGGTGATCTAGAAGTGAATAGTGAAAATATCAGTTTTGTTAATGCTCTGGGATTGACTGCGAGTCAATAACTTTGACATTGTTCAAAACTAAATTATAAAACTTAAACTTCAATATTGCATCGGGATTGACTGCGAGTCTTTAACGATGACAAACAAGCACAAAATACGTACAATCTAAAACAGATGTAACGTTAACGTGCAAAATCAATTAATTATATTTTTATATCTAAATTATAAAACTTAAACTTTAATATTGCATCGGGATTGACTGCGAGTCTTTAACGATGACAAACAAGCGCAAAATACGTACAATCTAAAACAGATGTAACGTTAACGTGCAAAATCAATTAATTATATTTTTACACTACCCTCAAAATTGTTATCTTCACAACCTTGATTACAAATTGTAATTTTAGGTAGCGAAGATCCTGATGTGGTCCCAGGCAATGATAATGAAGCCATTATGGAGCCAGTACCCGTGCCAACCGATATACCACAAGACGTGGTACCGGAATCTGGCTACAATGCTGACCAACACTATGGCCAGGCGGAACCCTGCCCCCTCGAGGAAACCACTATCAGCACGGAACCTGAGTTAGACCCTGATCTACTGTCGGCACTCGGTGAATCCTCGTCAGACTCGCCTGACTACGGCGATAACATTCACGATAATCTATCGCAATTGTGGCTTCCTTTGCTAAGAAAAGGAATGCCTAAAGAAAACAAGGACAAGGTACTGAAAGAGTACCTTGTACCAGACAATTGTAGGCTCCTTCAAGCGCCCAAGTTGAATGCTGAAATCTCGGCAGCAGTACCGGACATGGTTCGCAACCGCGACATGACACTCACAGCGTATCAACAACAGTTAGGTACGGGAATCACTGCCATCAACAGAGGCATGTGTGCTAAAAAGTGAAAACAAGGTTCAAGCTATGAAACACTTGAGCAATGGTTGCCGTTTACTTTGCGACTCGCACTACTTGGCAACGCAGGCTCGAGTGAAATAAATCACTCCTAGCTTGGACAAGGCATTCATAAACATCATCAACGAGTCGGAACGGGATGAATCACTGTTTGGCTCGTCCTTATCAGAAAAAATTAAAGCCGCCAAGGCCATTGAAAAGCAAGGTCTTTCCATAAAAAAGACGGCAAAGGTTTCGAAACCGCCTCAACTCCCTAGTACCCGTCAGTCCTACCAGGGAAACTGGAACCCGCCTCCTCGATACCCGGGGGGGGGGGGGGGGGGGTGCATACAGAAGGCCAACGACGACGGGGAATCGCCGTCCATACACGACGTCAGCACAGCCGTCACAACGCCCGGCCTCGCAGGACACACCTCGGGCTCCCGCTCAGTGACCGTTAACGCAGGTACATGCGGGTACACTTACCCACTTTTATGACCGATGGCTAAAAATAACAAATAACAATGTTGTTCTTGATTGGTTAAAAAATGGTTATCCAATACCTTTTCATACACATGTAAAACAATCAATAATACCTAAAAACAACCTATCATATACTGAGAAATCAGATATGATGAAAACCATTATGAAACTCAAATCTTTAGGGGCTATATCAGAGTGCAATGTGACTAAAGATCAATTTATTTCTTAAATATTCCTCACACTAAAACCTAATGGCGAAAGCCGCTTTATATTAAACCTAAAAACCTTAAACAAGTTAATCAAGAGCGAACATTTTAAAATAGAGGACTACCGAACAGCACGCAAAAACTCACACATATGGCTTTAATTGCATGCCGTTTGGATTATGCGTTGCCCCACGGGTATTCACTAAGGTTATGAAGGAAGTCATAGCTTACCTCAGACATCGCGGTTATCAGTCAGTTTGTTATTTAGATGATATTTTATGTATTGGAAATACTTACGAAAATTGTCTTAATAATGTAAATGAAACTTTGAAACTACTCGAGTTTCTAGGGTTTGTTGTCAATTACGATAAAAGTATGTTAAAACCGTGACAATTTTGCAAGTATTTAGGATTTTGTTACGATACCAGGAGTCTCAGTATAGAATTGCCAGCCGATAAGCGACGTAACATTATCGAATTAGTTATAAAATTTACTAAACTACAGTCATGTTCCATCCGTGAATTAGCTCGCTTTATCGGTATTCTAGTCGCCGCTAGCCCAGCCGTTAAGTACGCTTGGGTATACACTAAGATTTTAGACCGTCAGAAGTTTCTAGCGTTACTTAAGCATAACAATAATTACGAAGCTAAAATTAAACTACTTAATATTATATTAGAGGATCTAAACTGGTGGCTAGCAACCGTTAATACAGCTCGCAACTTTATGCGGCAGCCAAATTTTGATATTGAAATCTAAACCGATGCGTCGAGGTCAGGCTGGGGTTCTGTTTGCAACAACGCTCAAGTACATGGCAAATGGAAGTCTTCAGAAAATGATCGTCATATCAATTACTTAGAGCTGATGGCAGCTTTCTTGGGTTTGAAGTCCTTCGCCAGTAATGCAACCAACTGCACAATATTACTGCGCATGGACAACACCACTGCGATCAGTTATGTAAATCGTATGGGGAGTATTCAATACCCCCACTTAAACGACTTGGCTAGGTCCCTTTGGAAATGGTGTGAACAGCGCAACCTTTGGGTTTATGCATCATACGTAAATACCAAAGAAAACCGAGCAGACGCCGCGTCTAGAGTAGTCAATCCGGATACTGAATGGTCACTTTCCGATGAAGCATTCCAAGACATTATAAAATATTTTGGTCAACCTGAAGTAGACTTATTCGCGTCTCGCGATAATGCGAAGTAAGCCACATTCATCTCATGGAAACAAGACCCTGACGCAGTATCCGTAGACGCATTTACGGTAGACTGGCAAAGATATTTCTTCTACGCTTTTCCTCCATTTTCTTTGGTATTAAAATGTCTTAGAAAAATTATCGATGACAATGCACACGGCATATTAGTTTATCCCAACTGGCCATCACAGCCATGGTTTCCACTATTGCAAGATCTTATAGTTTCCGACGTCGTTTACTTAAACCCCAATAAAAACCTCTTGCAATCTCATTTCAGGGAGTACCACCCTTTGCACAATACCTCACTTAAGCTGTGGTGGCAATATTGTACAATCAACAGCATGAATGTATTTGACCCTTCGAAATCTGCTTTAATGTCATTCTTAGCGTCACAATTTAATAACGGGTGTGCATATGGCAGTCTAAATTCTCATCGTTCTGCCCTGTCAACCTTTGTAGGCAATATTGGTTCAAATGAATCTATATAACGGCTCCTTCAAGGGGCGTATAAATTGAGACCCATAAAACCCAAGTATTCCACCACCTGGAATCCCCAATTGGTTTTAAACCATGTTTCAACATGGTTCCCTAATAGCGAACTATCATTCGAAAAAATTACAAAAAAATTGGTGATCCTACTTGCAATTTGCACAGCTCACAGGGTACAGACGCTGTCTTTAATTAAACTCGAGAACATACTTTTCTCTGATAGTGGCATCAAAATCGTCATAACAGACATCATAAAGACATCCGCACCTGGCAGAGACCAGCCAATATTGTTCCTGCCATACTTCAGGGAAAATACGCGTATATGTCCAACTACGGTGCTCTCAGATTATATTTCTATAACTAAAAACATAAGACCGGAGAATACAAATAATCTGTTGTTGACGTATAAACGGCCACACAAACCTGCCACCACGCAAACCATCAGTAGATGGATCAAACAAATCTTTTCAGAAAGCGGCATTGACACCAGTGTATTCGCCGCACACAGTACACGGCACGCGTCAACCTCGGCCGCAAACTTAGCAGGAGTTAATATAGAAACCATTCGCAAAACCGTAGGGTGGACTAGTTCATCTAACTCATTTGCTCGTTTTAAGGCGAATTTGCCAGATCTGTTTGCCTACCTACGCTCAGACATCCAGACTGATTATTAATTCCTATTAATTAATTATAAGATTATACAATTACACTACAGAAATGTTTATTTATGTGTTCATGTTATCGATAAGATCTTTACGTTTAATTCGTTGAAGTTAATTCGAAATAAGTAAATGTAACGTACCGTTACGGAAACATAAGTATTACTATAAAGCTGATTTGTCTTTAAATAAAACCATAATGTTTAAAACCTTATTGTTTATTTTCCATTTCAAAACTTTCTGACTCTTAACATCTACATTGTTATAATCATATCTGAAAAATGAAGCAACGAATTATAATATATGATCAAACGAACTTCCAAGTGAAGTTCGATCATTATTATGATGAGTTGCTTCATTTGAAGATATGATCACCCTCCCTCCCCGACGCTTGAAGATTCCCAGATATAGAGAAAGTTTTATATCATACTCATAAAGTTACAGGACTCTAAAAAATGAGCTAACCGTCACAGTGTCAACCGAGGTACAGTCAGACCGGAATTACGTCAATTAGTTTTAAAAATCTTTAAAATATGTGCGAAGTTACCAAGTAAGTAGGGAAACTACATTGTTATAATCATATCTTCAAATGAAGCAACTCATCATAATAATGATCGAACTTCACTTGGAAGTTCGTTTGATCATATATTCCATAGCATTTCATTCCATTTTTTTTGTATTCCATAGCTCTTCCGATATATTAAATATTGTCGATTGTTGAAACAATGTAATCAGATTTATAAACGAGATGAATAAGAGGCAAGTCGGAATGTTTAAATTTCACATATTTTTGACATATTATAATTTTACACTTGACACTGACGGATAGTAGACAATACTTGCCACTTACTTTTTATTTTATTTTTGAGGTAACGATACTAAACTGTACGGTCGCAGGTGACGTAATTGGAAGGGCACAGAAGGTCAATCGTATTTTATCAAAAATATCAATAAATATTAATATTTTTCGTAAATTAATTAGTCCATAATGATTAGTAACGCTATTCCTCGAAATGGTTTTTCAAATACAACATTTAAAAAAATATGAACAATGCCCATTACAGGAAATCTTCTTCGAGCTTATGCGAGCCTGGTATTCAGTTTTTTTTTTGACATTTTTTTTGGCACTTAGGTAATAGGCTAGTTGGCTTTTTTTAAAAGTAACTCTTAAATAATTTATAATTGCTAGATTAGACCAAAAAAAATATTACTGCATTTTTTTGGAGCCTAGAAAACCAGAAAACTTAATTTAAAGGTGTACTTTTCCTACAACAGACGAAAACGCAGTCCGCCATTTCTTTCTACCCACAAATTATCATATTGTTTTTCATAAAACATTGCATTTTCAAACGTTTAATTTGGGTCTTTAAGTGGGAGCGTAGACAACAAGATGTGCTTTTCCTTTGATATTTATTCTACAAACTTTTCTTTTCGTTGACTTTGAAGCTGAACAACTATCATTCACGACGTCTGACAAGACAGTCGATTAAGTTTTTCTGGTCTCACGAAATCAGGATGAACTTAGTTTTTTAATTTGCTCACAGTTTCAATTTTATTATACTATGTGAAGGTGGCGGAAAAGATAATAAGGTGAAGTCAGTCTGGATAAACAAGAACGTTGCAAAGATCTTCTGCCAATGGTAAAGCTAGGCCTTAGGCCCAACAAGATTTGAATCTAGGTTACTTAGAATTGAATCTGGAATCTCAATATACAGTTCCATGAACGAACATTGTTTTGAAAAGTAGTCCCTAGTGAGGATAATCTGATCATAGTATCGCAAGTTCAGGTAAGGCCCTAAGACGGCTTAGGGTCTTTTCTAGACTAAGCTAAAACTATTTTAATGAACTAAGTTGAGCACCACTTACTCGTTGGAACTTATAGCCGTTGGAGCAAATTTTTTTAACTAGGTACTAGAAATCGATTGTAATTCGAAGACACCTGATAAATTGTTAAAATTCTCATGAATATTAATTATTTAATGACAATTTTAACAATTATCATTATTATAAAATCTGAAATTACAAAGGTTTTTCAAATGATAAATTGGGTTTCGATCTCAAGAATTTGTAAAACTTCATAACTTGCACTTCACAATAACACTAAATCAATTTCCACCTTCTTATTTTTCTCGTGACGATTATTTATGTATTATTTCCGCCTATAACGCAAAGTTAACTACCGAAAACACCAATTCTACTCCTTTACTTAATAAAGCTATGATAATAAAACAATGGAAGGGCTCATCGTATCATCCAGTTATAATAATACCTACAAACATTTTTGTTCCGAATAACATTAGGTCCTCGAACACGACGAACTTACTCCTGTGACAAACTGAGGAGTATTTGTTATGCTCAGAAATAACTGTTTGATGATAGAACAAGGCCTGAGAGTATTATATTATCTGTGCCTGTACCATAATATTACCACACTACACCAAAACATACAGATTGACATTCATATAATGCCATCCAATGCTGTTTTCTTAGAAATTGGTTGTCAAAAGGCATCTTTTTTGATGCATGGTGATGGAAAATTTCCAAACTGTTGAGTAAACTTCGTACGGAGTCACGAGTTTCTGTTTTGTTGTTGGTTGTATAACGTTGGCCACAATACTGTCTTATGTCGATACTTCAGAAGTTCAATATAGTTGATAACCTATCTGAAAACCACGACTACAGCGAAAGTTTACAGCGAGTATGAAATCTCAATTTATAGATACTTATAGACGAAGCCAGGGATGTCGGCCGCCGAAAAGTTGGTCATCATTTTATGAAATAAGTATTGCCTAAAACTTCGGCAAAATAAATTAAATGGCTTTAAAGTTATTTCGAGATATTTATTTATGAAACAATTTATATTTCAGTTTTCTCCTAAGGAAAATAAGTCGCATGAATCAAACCAATTGTATCGGAATTCTTCGAAAAAGCTGGAGAGACACAACCCTAGCTTGGAGATCACGTACGAAGTATAAAATAAAAAGAAAATCTGCTTGTTTACATATTTTGAAAGACTGTTTACGACGAAATATAGTATTGTGCCTTATTTTGTTTTCTTATATTTCCAGATATTTAGGTGAATATATTACTACAACCTTTTTCAAAACAGATTTTAGCCCGCATGACTATCTGCAGTAGCTGCATTTAAATCAGCGTATTATCTTTGAACAGAAATGCTTGGTCTATGAATAAGACACAACATTTTAATCGTGAATACATCATTATCATAATGTGCTAGTACTTAGATGAGAATGAGAATCGGCTTCCACATAAATCGTCTGAATCGAAATTACGGAATTATTACCTTTACAAACACGACAAGCTATTCAATTAGTAATCGCAACATATCGCTGTAAGCGTGATACAAATATCTTTCCATCTTCTCCGTTACAGATTCCTGAAATCGATTCACTAATAATACAATGAACATGAACATTTTGTGAATTTGGATATATTCGCTTTAGATCGCCAAAAATTTATGAAATATTTAGTGAAGTCTACATTTGCGGGATGTTTAGTGTCTTTGCTTTTTGATTGTTTACGTAATAATTGTATCTAGTACTATCTGTTTTAGTTTAAAATAAGTACGGCCTCTTTATTCTGTTAGGTACCTACTGTCTTCTTCTTTGTGTTTTTGTAACTTGAAAATTGTGTCTTCACTGTATCAATAACCTAGATAATCTGTGGAAACGTTGTTGATTGTACATTTACCCAATCCTAATGTAATCTTAGATGTAATATATAATGTCCAATTGTTTGTTTTCCCTAACAAAATAAATAAAACAGATAATTCTTCTTCTTCGTGAACCGTCGCGATTATGTTGAGGTTGTGTTTTGCGGGTCCCGGGAGAGGAAACAATGCAGTGAGGAGACAAATATCATCTTGTGATTACGACTGCACGACTGAGCGGTGTTAGTAAAACTCTCTATGTATCTAGTTATAAGATTCTCGTAGACATTGGCCACTATTGATGACTATGAAAAACGGGTTATAGCCACGTTAAAATATAAGTAGTATCGGACCAACGTATACGGATTCTTTTTATTATACCTATGTCTTGAAAAACGGTTGTTAAGGAGTCACTGATTAATTACACCCACCGAAAAAGTTACTAGAGCCACTAGAGGTAGAAACTCAAACTAAAAGCATTTATTTCAATTAAACCAATTACAGGCACTTTTGAATTGTCAAGGGGTCGGTCAGTCAGAAAGATGAAGCTAGTTGCCCATTCCAAAGCGTAGGTAAGGTACCTATGGAGAAGAACGGGCAAGAAACTCCATGGACACGCTTTAAATCAAAATAATATGGTTACAAAGTCTTGTTTACATCATTCATGTTAAAAATTATATGCATGTGAGAACGATGCAGAACGTTAGAAGCGTCCTTGATGAAAAGACGAAAAAAATAATAATTCAAATATTAAATTAAATTAAAATAAGCCATGGCAGCAAAGAGATGATCAGTCCCTACTGACGGCGCCCGTTCACGAACATGACGCATGTATTAGAATCCTTGTAATTAAGTTTTTACAAAATGATAATTAATTGTTGTTGAACTTTAGGTAGCTATACAACATCTTGTGTTTAGTTTAGATGAAGCCTGACTAAGTTCAAACTTGTTCTGAATACTTTCTAAAGGTTAAATCTGTTCTTAAATAGAGGAGACTTCTGTAGTTAGAAAGAAAAAGTTGGTAGACATTTTAAGCACGCGATATACAAGATCAAATTAAATTAGTTAGCGAAATTTCACAGACGTCTTGCTAATCGATAAGTATTAGCAGCTGATTACGAGGTTAGTAACCTTCTTGAAATGATGAGTTTTTTTTTGTTGTGTCGTTGTTAGATATTAAGGCGCCGATATACGACTTCTAATGATTTTAAATTCAACATCACGTCTAATCGACCGGACTGATTTCTTTGAAAAAAATTAATGTTATACTAGATCATTTGCTTCGTAATTTGATATGTGAATATTTGCAATTATATTTTTTTAACATAGTGTAATTAATTTGTAAAGTAATGTCTACCGCGGACATAAAAACGATAATCACGCAAACACTATCGGGTGTATTTTCATAAAACTTTCACCATATAAAAGACAATTTAATTCCCCGAATTTTAGTATACAGTTTTTATTTGTTTGGTGTTTGATAAATCAACAATAGATGCTTGTTTCATATTTTGCAATAAATTACCAGCGTTGTGTTATCGCGCTTCTCTTTCTTTTCTATGCAGTCCGATAGTGACCGCGTTTTAGGTCATGTAGTCGCCTTAATACCCATTGCATCCTGTGAAGCATCGGCAGGTAATTTAATTTTGTCCCAATTTTTATGAATATGAAAGCTACAAAAACAAAAAAATAGCAAGTCGTCCAGCAAACCGAGATCAAACTCTATGGATATTAAGAAACCCAACCACCGTACACAACCCGCTTACAAGTCAATAACTCGTCAAAGAGGTTATAGACAAAATTTAAGACACAAAGTATGACGAGTTCTGGAAATCAGTTCAGTAAGAAGACTTAGTTAACTCGTTCCAAGAGTTTCAAAACTAAGAGGCAAACTGCTTCACGCTGCTGTGATTGGTTTGTCAATCAGTCTTACAGAGAACATGCTTAGATAAATACATACCTACTTATATCTTGATACTAGCTTCCATCCTTACAAACTTTCGCGTTTATAATATAAATTAGTAGGATTAACGAAAAAGGACTAGAGGAAAAATATATGTCTATGACTATACCTACTATCCGTTTAACCTTTTAACCGCTTACCTACACCGGATTAATCCAACAAATATTTTCGTGTCCATTTCGCCTGGGTCGTATGTTTACGACCAAATACCACAGCTCGTTTAAATTGCTTTTTTATTTAGGTAATTCTAATTACGCTGTAAGTATTCTATCAGATTTTTTTTTCGCGCGCTTTTGTCACTACAACTGATATGAAGTCGGGCGTTTAAAATGTTCTAGTAAGTTGGTTGTAACGACAGAAACACAAAAAGAACCGATAATACTTACAGTGAAAACTCTTCGGTTATAGAATCCAAAATCAATGCAACAGACCACAGCTAAGCCTAAGACTAGAAAGTACTAAGAATGGTTAACAACGATTAAAGTTAGTTAGTTTTTTTTTTCCAGCAAAGACTTTGATGATCATTATCCAATAACACAATCAATTTATGAAAAAATCGAATTATTCAGCATTAATAGAAGGATCTTTACTACTCCCTCCCCCTAAAACTCCCTCTAAAATCCAAATATAAAAGAAATCAGATCCCTTGTCGTAGTTATTGAAATAAACATCAGTAGGTACAAACCCTGCTATTCTCGTTTTAGCATATCAAAACACAACATTCTCCTATCATAGACAGAGATGGAAAATTGAGATTTGAAACAATGCCTGAAGAACTAATTAAAAGGAAAGCAAGACTTTTTGAAAACACTGTCAAAACAATGAACAACAAAAAAATTACATTTGCAGGTCTGTTTCTAAAATTCATAATTGTCCATTTCTGTGAGAGTAGGTACTTTACCGATATTAATAATAATAAAACAGCTAATCGCAGGTATGGCCCCGAGCAAGTGATGTTTATGCAAATACCTTCAGAAAAATAATAATTTTGCCAAACGTAGGTACGTATTTTTTTCAACATTTTGTTTTCTTTTTGAGTGAGCCCGTTCAACTTTGATACACTCGCCTAAAATATTACCTTTTGATGACTGAGCTCTTTGTAAGAAATATCCTTTCAGTTTTATTAGGAACATTATAGGTTGTTTATTCTCGTTGGTAACTGATATTTTTTAAAAGCGTGGACTGATTTTTGTACGGTCTAGTATATACTATGCAGGAGCAGAAGCACATGACAATTCCAAGTGGCAGTGCTTGGTGGAGGCCTATGTCAAGCAGTGGACGTCTTCGGCTGACATGATGATGATGCAGGGTTGAATTAGCACTAAGTTCAAAGTACCTTAAAGTAATAATAAGACGTTATTTTTCAGTAATGAGCTAAGATTTGCATTCGATAGGTATATGACATGTTTTCCAAACTGAACTAATTTAATAACTTAATTTTATTGCAGCTTGATTAATTTCTTAATGACTCAAATTAGAAATAAAATAAATTAATCTGTATAAAGGTACAGTCGCATTCACAAGATTAAATATGTAAAACTTTCACCCCCTTACTAATAAACGTTGTATAGCGTCTGTATAGTTACACAACGCTTTGTCTTCTTTCGAAAGTCAAATTACTGACGACTGAAAGAGAGAAATCGGTGTGTAACTATTCATCTGATATAGGTAATACGTTTATTACGCGTACAGAAATAATGGTGTTTACACGAAGCGCGGGCGTTTGATGAATGCGACTTGTCCTGTAAAGTGAAAAAAAGCAATCCCTCACATCACTGCCATTCACAAACTATACCAACGAGGGGTCCTCAAAAGAGGCTGAAACCTAATAAATATGCAAATGGCGGCAAGTTTGTGTACCCGCCATATTCTCAATTAAAAATCGGCGCACCCTCTAAATTGTTCACTTTAAAGTTGGAGCCGTTCCAATCATGGTTTGCTAAAACTGGACTAATATTTTATTTTATTTTGGTGGTTAATTATAAATATTTTTATTGATTAACGAACGACGGAGGCAGGCGAGATTATTGAAATTATTAGACAATTAAGTTGTAGATTGATATCTTATTCAGAATTAAAATAATATATGTACGTAAATAACACTAATACGTAATTTATTAATAAAAATAACAAAATGATATCCTTATCCTATTAGATTAGAGAGGAGAGAAATTTATATCACGGTTCGTGGAATACCGCTCCAGTAGGATAGATGGATAATATACGTTTCTCTCAAGGGCTAACCTTCTTTTCATTGGGTTAGATTGCAAATACAAACCTAGGTAAGTACTTAAAAGTGGTCTAGCTCCAACTAAGTACCTACCAACCTACCTTTTCCTTAACTAGAAAAGATTACGACTTGATTTAGAACCTCAGGCTCGATGGCCTTGGTAGGTATGTTTAGAGTAATCACTTCTACTTCCCTCTAAAAAAACAAACCTCTTTATATAGTTACACTTTTCCTCGCCGGCTTTACTAGGTATTATCATCCCATGGTGGATCACATGCAATGAAAGACGACTCACAAGGATATTATCTACTAATAACCCTTCATCTAGGACATCTCAAGGTTTCTCGACACAATACCGGTCAGAATGATTACCTACACAATTTGTCGAATAAAGGTTGTCTACTAATTATATCTATGCGCACATAAATATCAGAAAGCTACCTACCATTTTATGTAAACCTTTTGTTGGAAATATGATTAAGGGCTGATTTTTCCAATGCCAGATAATTTTATCGGAGGAATAATTTTGAATTTTTGAGTTCTTCCATGCAAAAACGGCAAGACGTCAATTTTATTCCACGAATAAAATTTATGTGATTGAAAAATCCGCCCTGAGACACCTCCCTTCTGTGGTTGTACCTATGTATTATGTCTATATATTTCCCAACTATTTAGGTATTTTGGAAGAAATCTAAGACGCGCGAGAGGGCTCATAAGATGAAGAGCTCGCAAGTTTATTTTTTTTTTTCAAATTTGATTGGTTTTAAATGCACGTCCTGATTGTAAGTGCGCATTTGTTTCTGTATTATTCAATTCTGGAATGGAATGCATTTTTCATAACTTTATGCTAGCACCGTGTCATCGAAAAATATTTTACTAATAAAACACAAAATACTTGTGCGACTGTTTGTTTGTTTGGTTTCACTTGCATCTAAAAGGAAATGATTCTACCCAGATACATAATATCATCCATATCCGTTCAGACATTGTTCGTGAGAAAAACACACATTTGAATTGTAGGATCTATCGAACGAATATTTTCGATTCAAATTCTAATGTTTATAGATTCTTGCTAGCTCCACTGGCCAGTATGGAGTGAACATAAGTATTTTAGAGCCTTCTTATACGAGTACTTAACTTCAGTATAGGACACTGATTGAGTGAATATCTGATTATGCTTTATTATTATTATGCCAACCGTATTTACCTATGGCAATAACTGCATTATGGCAAATCATTTATGCCTTGATCATTATGCAAAATTTCGTTATGCCAATGTATCTTATCATTAGCTGCTTTATTTTTCATTTGCATTAGCTGCTTTATTTCGCACAGGAAACAAGTACTTAAGTATGTACTTTATATTTTTCAGAATGAAATGTTTGTGAAACCCTCAGATTCCTTTTCAAATACCTAGTTATTCGTAGGTATGTAGTATGAGTTATAAAATAATCATGTGTTGACAATAAGAAAAAAAAGCGAAAATAACGAGAAATCTAATATTTACATAGTATTATGAAAATAACTACAAATTCACTGTATCTATATTTTACAATGTATCACTACCTGTTTTCACGAAAACCCGTCACCCTGTTATTCTTTCATTTCACACAACAGTATTATTAAAAAAGTACTAATATCCAACGGAACATTGTAACAAAAACAGTCATTTATTATTCTCGTACCTATATTTTCAAATAGGTATGAGGAAAATGGAACATAATTAAGGTGTTGTATGCCCACATGACGCTACACTATCAAAGTGTTTTAAACGGTTGAAGTATTTTGAAGGGCATTGTAACAACCTACTCTCAAATAGATCAATCACCTTACTTCGATATCCGAAACCCAAACATCCTTGAACATTGATGGTGTTTGAAACTTTCTACATTACCCGTGTTGGCCAAGTACGAATTAATTACCGTCACTTTTGGTAAATTTGTTACTAGACAAACTTGCACCAGATGGGATTTTATTTCTCAAAAAAAGAACATTATGGCTCACTTACATATTGAGAAATGTATAGAAAATATCATATACCTACTTATAAAAAAAGATGGACTCCGCGCCACGCATATCGAAAGTGAAGCACAGTAAGTATGCCGGGACCGCTTGTACAAGCACGCCTCATCCTCAATTTACATCATAGTATGCCGACCGGCCGCCATTACGTGACACGACAGCGTCAATCGTCAATCACGCACACATACATCGGTACGGTGCTGCACTTTCGATATGCGTGGCGCGGAGTCCAACTTTTTTTATAAGTTCCATATTTAAATTAAAGTTTCACGAATCACAGAAGAAAACATGACCGCTCTTTTTAAAAAGGTTGTTCACCTCCTCATACCATTCACCTTTTAGAGTTGCCTCGTCATCACACGGGGTACCGTTGACAAGACTGTAGGTACTGGGGACTAACGCCAGTACCTAAGGATATGATCCAATCTGGGCCATTGTCTGATAAGTCTCTGTAATCAATATCTAGGTACGTTCTAAATACTACCTACCTATATATTAGAATTTTCCGGAAATTGATAAACGTAATCTCTTTTTGTTGCTATCTATAGGCTTCGATTTGTAAATCTTGTAGGGTTTAAGAAAAAGGTACCTAAGCGGAGCAGTTACCTATCAGCTCTTTTACATTTTCCTAAACGTGACACCATAGTGATGATATTTTCATTCTAAGTTGTTAAGCCTTTTAACCGCCCGACTTCATATCAGACGTCGTGCTCCCAGCGCCCGAAAAAAAAAAAACAAAAAGAAAACTGATAGAATACAGCGTAATTACCTAAATAAAAAAGCAGATTAAACGAGCTGTGGTATTTTGTCGTAAATATACGACCCTGGCGTAATGGACACGAAAATATTTGTCGGATTAATCCGGCGTAAGCGGTTAAAAGCTGTTGCTATGGTAACAAAGGTTACCAAAACTGAATCATTTCAAAACGTAGGTTTTAGAAAACAAAAACGTTTGAAATGAAAAAAAAAAAAAAACTTATAAAATTTTAATCTAAGCAAAAGGAACATCATCTCCCACTTACTAAAGCGGATTACTAACAGACTCGGTGTACCATATAGGTATCTGTACCTACTACATATGAGCGTACCATATTCATGCGTTATGAGATTGAATACTAACTTGCATGATATTACCTACCTGAGATTACAGAAATCTTAGAACATACATCGATATCTACGAATCTTGGCGAATCTTACTTGGTAAGTGAACATCAAACGTAACAAACATATCAAGGGGTGATATTATGTTTTTTATTAGATACATAAGTAGGTAGACGTAGATGGATGCCAGAAGTAGGTACAGGGGACCTAAAAAGGCCACTTTGGCAGAATCATAAAACGATAACATTATAAAAGTCGTAAAATGGTCACAAATTGACAATTCAGTTCCACTTCAGGGGGCTGACTCTTGAAACTAATTTTAATTCCAAACAGATGCCAATATGATTCCAATGTTAATTTTACAGTCACGTGATTCGGTACTCTTGAAAACAATATTGTCAACATTGAAATTAAATTGACATTGATCTGGGATTATTTTGTTACACGTGAAGTTAGCTATGTTACGGGCTGCAAGAGTGGGGTCAACTCATTACGATAAACCGGTAATAGGGCTTTAAAATGCTTTATCTTTTAAATAACAAGGTTAATAAATAAATATGATATAAATAGTTGTATATTGGATTATTTGTAACGTACAAAATTTATTTGGGCGTAAGAAAACGATTAAAATCATAAAATTAACCATGACTTTGGCTGCATGCGGTAGGATCGTTGCCTACATTACAAAAAAAGGTAAGTCAAGTGGTTTTAGAGGTTAATTCGAAATGCAAGTTTGTTATAAATAGTGTTCGCGTTTGCTTCTTTTTTAGTACGAAATAATTACTGTCCGTTATGTTAAATAACTAATATATTACAGTGTTATACAAGTGACAAGTCATTAGACTGATATTTTGCCTTTAGAAAGTAATATTTTTGTAACGAATGCCGTAAGTGTATGTAAATAGTGAACATGACTGAATTTTATACCAGTGAAGTGATAATTATGTTAGGATAAGTGTAAAAGTGATACAGTAGGATAGTTAAGACCCTATCTGCGCTCCGGGGCACACCGGCGCATAGCGTGGGAGTCGATACGGACTATTACTGTTTTACTGAGTAAGATTTTGATTTTCTAATTAGATTTTAAGTGTTTTTATTGTTCTAATTAGCTTTCTAACTGGTTTTTATTATTAGTTTTCGTATTAGAATTTGCTAGGAATATTTAACGTAGAATTTTTGAGAATTTTAATGATGAAGAAAAATTATAGAATAATTACGTAACTTGAAAACGAGGTTTTTCGTTTATAGGAATATTTGCATGATTTTAGTGTTAAATGAGAGAATTGTGTTTAAAACTGATATTCCCGTTTGAATTATGTAAATCGGTCTGAGGGTTTTAGATATAGAAATAATTTTGTATAATGAAAACATGCCGAGGTCTGATTAAAGTTTTATTGTATAGAGATAGGATAAAAATGTTGCTATATAATACGAAAGAGGAGTAAAATCCTTGCTCACTCTTTAATTTGCTTTAAATTCGTATTCATTCATAGAAAACGCCTTGTCCGTATATCGCATCATTCGACGCTCATCTCGTCTTTGTTTCAGTTATTTTTTATGGGAATTACGTAAAACACTAAATATTACTGCTTATCGTGCCATATAATACTCATAAAACCCATAGAAAACCACATAAAACGCAAAACAATTTCTAAAAAGTTACACTTTTGTTATTGGAATAATCACGAACAACAAACTATCCCAACGCAATATTGACGCAATACACAGCTGTCAAAATACACTCAAAAGTAACGTTTACCCCACGCCAAGCCCAATCCCAATTCCACTTAGTTCCCCAAAATGGACACCCAATTTAAAAATCATTTGGCGCTAGCATCGAAGTCAAGAGTACGAAACGTCACAATTCCAATGTCGATCTATCGGAATTAAATTCAAGAGTTAGCACCCAGTTTGCTTACTCTGCAAGCTATGTTCGTAACTTATCAGTGTGCGAGTTACATATAAGTAAGATGATCAGCTTTTCAGAAAACGGATTTATCTTAAACCAAGGACATGCAATAGAAGAAGTTTAGTATGATTCAATAGCAGTTTCTAAGTTTACACTGTTAAATTTTTCTCAATTTACTTTCAAACCTTATAACAATGGACCAATTTGTTTGTCGATATTGCATTAGGTACAGCCTACAGGCACATTTCCTTACAGTTCACAATGCACCTGCACTTACCTACGGCCCCGATACAATATGTGCTGCGCTTAGTTACCGTTGTGCGTTGGCTTGATTTATTGGAAATCTTAAACGAAGTAAGAGGTATAATGTTCTTTTTAA
Organism: Gortyna flavago; assembly: GCA_963669345.1. Lineage (NCBI taxonomy): Eukaryota > Metazoa > Arthropoda > Insecta > Lepidoptera > Noctuidae > Gortyna > Gortyna flavago. The sequence goes on along the minus strand of OY770136.1, from coordinate 15,846,808 downwards.
ACGGAAGTTAATGTTCCGTTGAAAAATTTATTCCTACAAATAGAATGGATAAAACGTAGTTATTTACGTAAAGAGAAAATCTATTTGGTAATGTTTTGGCGGACTTTGAACAATATTATGAGCAGGAATATTTATATCGGCCAATCACAAAAGATAATGCCGTTTGGCTATGTCCTATATCTAACAAAAGATCTCAATCTCAAACAGAAAGGGAATCTAATTTTAATACACGACGACGAAGTGCCCTAAAGCTTAGCACTATTATACCTATAGTTACCGAATGTCGAATGAAAAACAGGACATGTAGGTACCTATTCAATAATGAGAAATTGTTCCTAAAAGAATAAGGTTCTCAAATTCTGTCGTGTCGATGGCACGTTATACCTATTTGGAACATAGAACCAGCCCAGTATCACACGGATGACACTTTCAACCTGTTTATCACTTCCTTAGAGTTAAAGCACCGCTTATTAGTTATTACCTACCAAATATAAGAATTAAAAACAAAATGAAGTTCATTGTACAATTATGTCCGGTCTATCTGCAAGACATAAAAAAAAATTAAACATCCACGGATGTTTAATGGAGAAGCGCCCACGAGCAACTTTTGTCTGCAACTAATTTGTCTCTCACATCAAGTCTACGGGTTTGTATGAAAGTGCGCGCATGTAGCGACGCGACACCTGGGAGATATTTTTTTCCGGGGGTTTGGATGCAACTGTCGCCCGTCGCGTGCGCACACGGCGACAAAAAAGTTGCTAGCCAGCTAGCCAGTTGCCGCTTTACCGAACACTTTAATAAAAAAGTAGCGTTGCTGTAGCTCCCGTGTGCGCATTGTCCTAATCTCGGCGACGAGACTGCGACAGAGACAAAAAAGTTGCTGGGCAATTAAGTTGCTCGTGGGCGCCTTCCATAAGAATATGATGAGGTGAAATGCATCAAGAACGCAAATAGCACTATTAGGACCGTAACTAGGACATTAGGTACCTCTGAACATGGAACATCCCCGTAAAAGCTAGTCAACAGACTACCCTACTTGGTATCCAGTTCCGTAGAAGATAAGAGCATGGATAATCCTTGTCTGTCTCTTATATAGACGCGATTAAAACCTACTCGAGTCTCACATTACTTCTAACGACCCCGAATTAAACATAATTGTAGCATATCAGTTCGCCTGACAGTCTGACGTTCTGAATTAGCGTCGCGTATTATGAGATTAACATAATAATTTAAATTGTACGAGCGATTTTAAATTTTACTGATACATTATCATGTGTGGTATTTTTGGATTTTAGACGTTTTTAGTGGTGCGAGCAGACTTAAAAGCCTATGTGGAACGTCTATATCTAAGTTAAGTGAAGACGTTTGCCTCTGAACAATATGCAATTTTTATGCATTTCACAAGTTTGTTTCGCTTAAAAGGTGATCTCCAATAACATGTAGGTATCGAAATGCCCTTTGTAATTGAAATAAACATTTTTGTTTTGTTTTATGTACCTACTTATTGTTTCATGAGATTTCAAAAAGTGCACTTCTTTCAGTGTCGTTCCTAGTAGCAATTTTAATCTACCTAATATTTAGTTCTCTGACAGACAACGCATAGCATAGGCCGCGAAGTCCAGACACATGACATTTTATAGCTTCAAGAGTTCCATAAAACGAAAGCAAGCACTAAGGATGGATTGCAGGTGTTAGTATGGAAGTCCGTTTTTTTCCCCAATGGTATATAGGTACTATCGGGCTATAGCGTAACATTCCACTTTTAAAAACTGTGACAATGTACTCAGCGCCCGCGACACAAGCCCAAAAAAGTGTATGACGAGTGGCATCACCAACACGTGATCCGAGCACTGAAGTTTGTGTCGTCGACGACAAAGTTACAACTTTACAAGTTATACAAACTTAGTTAGAACAGGAACAACGGTTGAAACTATTCTACATTTTATATTTGATGGCTTGAGAAATCCTAGAGATTGTTTTAGTAGATACCTACTTTATTTGAGTTTATCTGAATCTGGATTTTATGTTGATATGAGAAATGCAGTTGGTGACAGGGAAGAAAAGAAGTTATTGTGATGGGATTTGTTTTGCGGATACTATTTTTTATACATGGTTCTTTTTTGTCGTATTTTTAAGGTTTTTACACCTTTTATGACCCCAACTAAAGACAATTTGTGTAAATGGTCAGTTTTCCGACAAGTGTAGTTACATTATTTTATTTTGTGTTCTGTGTGTGTGTATGCTATGTTTACAGTATCTACTGTGTTTACATAGGGAAGAAAAATAATAAACATTATCTTTGAAATACGTTTTTCATTTTATTTATATATGATACCCCGAATAATACTCCTCACAGAGTGAAGACCTGCGACCGTCACGTAACACATAACATCACGCCTATATTACCATAACGGGTAGGCAGAGGTGTATATAATATCCACATTTACAGTACCCAAAGAAATACATGAAAATATACAAAAAAAACGTATAAAGGTAAAAAAATAAATAGCGCTCTAAGTAACTAGCAAAAAAAAAAAAAAAAACTGACAGCATAATTGCAAGAGGATACACATGAAAAATGGCTATAAAAAATATAAACTACAAAGGTGCTGCATATTTCTAAAGTTAATATAATATTCTTTTTTTAATTACACATTCACATTTATAAATCTTGATAAAAGTGTAAGGATAAAGTACAAAGGTGCTGCTAACAATCTGCCAGCAAAACTGCAATAGGATAATGTGGAAACATGATACAGTGTGTTACTTGAAACAAAAAACGAGCCTCAAGCAGTTAGCTGCAATTATTTTATTTACATTTTGATGACCCCCAGCCTAGCACACGTCACACATAAACACGGCGCTTAGACAGCAAAGATTGTATGATCGAGAAAAGAAGTGACTCTACTAAGTGTGCGTCTGTCTGTCGGTTAAACTTTGTGGCAAAGGTATACTCTTCTATGAAAACTATCAAAATACATAAGTCAGTCAGTCTGTATGTCCACCAAGATAAACTGTTTAACTAAATAAACTGCTAATGTCGTCTGTATGTTTCTCACGTTGGAAATAAAAGATGCTCAAAACGGAGAGTTACCTTGCATGGTATAACTCGAAGCAGGGATTTACGCAAAGGGGGACATCGCACACTGAGCACGTATATGTAGTCGCCCGCTGTATCTTGTGCTGGCTGCACCAAGTACAACGACGGCGCCTACGACGGCCATTAGGTGCGATTTGGTCTCTCTGTCGAGGGAAATGTTGCACTAGAGGCTGTGGATGGCCCAAACTGCTTGACACGGCATGGGAGGGTCTGCTTTTAGGGACGTGTTGGTGGTGGTGCCGCAGAATTTGATCGACTAACTCCAATCGAAACGCTATGTGTTCTTTCAGAGTAGCCGACGAACTCTGCAGAAGGATGCGAGCATTCAAAATAGAGCAGTTGAGCAGGTGTTTGAAGAACTTGACATTCCATTTAGCGCCTCTTTTTCTTTCCAGGAGGTATGGTTCCAGCATTTGATCTTTACGATCTACGCCTCCCATACTCATATTATAATCTAAAACTACTTGAGGTTTGTACAGAGATGGGCGATGTGGTTTCGCCACCATCTGGCCTTGTGAATCGCCGTGGTAGGTACTTATGGTGGCTATCTTACGCTTCTTGTCCTGGAAAGCCAAGACCACCACATCGCCGGAATGACGTGCTACAAACTGGCCATCTTTCAACTTACACAGTGACATGAGTGGAGGCACATTGGCGCGGTTAGCGCGCAAGGTACCTACACAGTCGGTTTTGTGTGTTTTCAGAAATCTGGCCAGAAGGGGGCTATTGAACCAGTCATTCATAAAGAGAGTATAACCTTTGTCAAGGAGAGGACGGATAAGTCTGAGGACGGTGGAAGTGCTTTTCAGCATAGTGGATGGGAAACCAGAATCGTAGGAAGTGCCAGCACCGAGGTGTACAAAGAACGACCAAAGGTAGCCTGTGGAGGACTCACAGAGTTCGAAAGTCTTAATTCCGTACTGGGCTGCCTTGTTCTTAATGTACTGGCGGAAGGATAGGTTACCTTTCCACAAAGTTAAGGATTCGTCAATACAAATATTTTGGGATGGGATGTATGTTTCCTGGAAACGGGTTTTCAAATGATCTAAAACCGGGCCAAGTAAATAAAGAAGGTCAGTCGAGTCTGTCGGTCTGCTACTGTTGTAATTCAAATGAAAAACGCGGCAAAGATTTTCGTAGCGGTGACGGGAAAACATCTTTTTAAATATGTTTGTCTGTAAAAGGGGGTTTACTGTAAAACAAGACTTTATAGAGGGCATCCGGATGATTCCGAGCATCATCCAGAAGGAAAAAAGGATAAAAAGTTCATGAATATTCGTATCATACCAATCTCGGGCGAAGGTAGCGGACGAATCGGCAAGCCCTGCGGCATACCGATTCGTCTCAGTGACGATGTGCGCCATGATGCTTTCATCCCAGTACTGCCTAAACGCCCCATACGCAGTTTCAGGTGCGATAACCGCCCCAGTTTGCTGAGGAAGAAATTGCTCCCTCGCACCTTGATAATCATCCATGGGTGACCATTCAAAATGGTTAGAAGATTCTTCGTCAGCAAAGGACCCGAACTCGCCGTCTTCCGCCTCAAACCATTCTTCCACATTCTCTTCTCTTTCTCTTCTAGCTCTACTGACAACCCGCACTCTCGCTGCTTCCCTCGCATTCACCACACGCATGATCTGCACTCTCAATTCCTCAGGCACATCATCATCATTTATATGCACCTGCACCAATCTCTCTCCTCTTACCCACTGGGGGCCACCACTTGGCACCTGGCCACGTGCCCCGCCACGCCCCCTTCCCCGGCCACGCTGCGCAGCCCCGCCGCGCCGCGTCACACCGCCGTGCCGTGGACGATGCTGCTGCTGTGCCGCCACTTCTACCACGTCTTCCACTTGCTGGAACAGCTGATGTCCATCAGCAAGGTGGAAGCCGTGGTCCTCCTCCATAGAGTCGTCGAGGGGGGCCGTGACGACGACATTGAACCTAGATAAAACATAATAAATATAATTACATGTAAATCACGAAGATAGAAGATTAATGAATTCAAGTTTTAATACTAACGGCTTAAGAACTGGCGAGGAACTGGACGCAACAGCATCGTAAGGAACCCGCGGCAACGGAGATCGTGACCTTGACCTGGATCTATTAAATAACAAAGTTTTCATTTATTATACAGAAAAACATTTATAAATAACTATTTATTTTATTACTCACGTCATGGGCGCCTTCGGTGGGCGCTCATTATACTGAAAAATAAGAGCTTGGATAAAATAACTATTATTGAAAACATTAGATTACACCTCACATAAAATAGCACCAACATAAAAAAAAAATTGGGATTCTTGGCCACCAACACCCACACTAAATGCCTAAAGCCTAAACACAAACCACACCTAATCTGAACAAAACCCATTTATTCCCTAGCAATATTACATTGCATGACAAAAAACACTTATTTTGATATCTAATCCAATGGTTTTCTACAAAAAAGAAAAAAAGTTATTATTACTGACATAGTAGTAATTTCCCGTTCATAATATTAGTCTAAAGTTTATATTTATTTCGAAGGGCTCGGCCTCGAGTACCTATCTTTTTTTTTTTTTTTGTCGCTGAGAAATGACATTACGCATCTCCGCTCGTCGGGGGACGAGACGGAGTATGTGGGACTCTCTGCCAGAGTGGCAGTATACCCACTAAAACTCAGCGGTGTTCCCTCCTCGTCTTGATGGGGGGCTCATGGGAATCCGGCTCAGTCTTTGCGACCACAATCCCCCCCGGCGCATGCCCGCCTAGCTGGCGGGCCCCGCATGTCCCCCCGGCTGGGGGTCCGGCACTGGCTGGTGGAAGCCTGTGCAATACAGACGAGGGTGCCCCCGCACCTGTTGATTGTCATACTGACGTCTTCTTCGACCCTTCCTCCGCCTTCGGAGCGGCGCCGCGAGGGGGTCCTCCTCCCGCGCGCGCTCCGCCGCCTCCTTCTCGGACATGACGTGTTTGCAGAAGGAGGCGACTGCTGCCCAGGACCCCTCATCCCCCAGCATGGCGTTAACCAAGCCGGGGAGCGAGAGGTCCGTTCCGATCGCCGCGGTGAGACTGCGGCGCGGCCCGGACCACGACGGGCACACCTCGAGAGTGTGCTGCGCCGTGTCCTCCGCCACGCCACAGCCGTGACACGACGGCGTCTCCTCCCGCCCGATGCAGGTACGATCCGAAGCAACCGTGTCCGGACAGCACCTGCACCAGACGGAAGGAGAGGAACCCGTGCGACCACTCGAGCCAGTCTCGCAGGACCGGCCCAATCGCGTCGAGGGTTCGGCGGCCGAAAGCTGCGGCGGCGAGGTCCCGCGTCCTGTGGACGACTATGGCGTCCTTCGCCTCCCGACGGACGGCCTCCCACTCTTCCGGGGCTGGGCGTTCTCCTCTCGCCCTCCATTCATATACTCTGGCGAGCACCCACGCCTCGAGTTCCCAAGGCAGGGTGCCGGCCAGAGCACATATTATGCCGCTGAGAAGCCGACCGTGCGGTAGGCCCTCGCCACCCGCTGGGCTATGGCCCCTTGAGGTGCCCGCAATGCGGCGGCGTTCTCCCTCCTGCGGAGGGAGTCCTCCCAAATTGGGGCCCCGTAAAGGGCCATACTCCGCAAGATGCCGGCGTAGAGTTGCCGGCATCGCGCGCTGGGCTCCCCCAAGTTGGGCAGCAACCACGAGAGGGCGCCAGTAGTCTTCAGCAGGCGCGTCGACAGCCCGCTGAAATGCGGGCCGAAACGCCACCTGCTGTCGAGTACTAGGCCCAGATATTTCATCTGGCCCTTCACCTCGATTCGGACGCCTTCCACAAAGATGTGGGCGTCTGGTGGTTGGCGCTGCCGAGGTCCGTGGAAGAACACGGCCTCGGTCTTGTGCAGCGCCACCGTTAAATCCAGGCGGCGGATCCTTCCTGCGACCAAGGATCCGCCCGCCGAGGCCAAGTTGGTCGCCTCCCTGAAACTCCCCCCCCCCCGGGCGGTGAGGAGAGTGTAATACGCGTAGCAAACGACACTCGTGCCTCGGAGGAGAGTTCCCCGCAGGAGCAAATCATAGCCGACGTTTTAGGGGAGAGGTCCTATTACTGACCCCTGTGGAACGCCGGCTTCAATGGCGTACCGCCGGATCGTCCGATCCTCCAGGTAGCTTTCCAGCAGACTGCGCATGTATCGAGGCACTCCGTGGAATCGGAGCGCCTCTAGGGTGGTGGAGTGGGGAACGGAGTTAAAGGCACTGACAATTTTATGCGTCGCTCCAACACGTGTTCCCGAACACGACTTCCACGTCGTAGCGTGGCGTCGGCCGGCCGCCGCTAATGCAGTCGGCGCGCCGAGGGAATCCGCTGTGCTGGCTGCGCTGGGGCTGCACCGGAACAGTGAAATGGTCAGCAGGATGGCTGGTTCACCAAGCTTGGCAATGCGTGCACCTTATTCACACGCATGCATGAATAAGTTGAAATGGGTAGGAAAAACAATGCGTGCAACTCGAATGCTAGCTTGCGTTTAACAAAGTTATGAAGTGAGGTTATGCCTTACGTTTAATAGTATGAACTTAAAGCGGGTAGGCGCAGCGAGCATGAAATGACTTGCGTAAGTTAGAAAGAATGCCGCTTAGCACCTAGCCTTGCCTCAGCCGGCTCAGCTCACGTGCAATTAACCTTGCAAATCAGCAAAGATATGGCCTTTTACCTATTTGACACTTGAACAACAAGCCGCCCACTGTCTCACAGCGCGAGGACACACAGGAATCGAGATTATGAATCAAGGAAGAATGAAGGATCAGGGCATACTCTCCTGGGCTAGACCTGCGGTTGACGCGTTGGCTCGCCGTCTCCACCGAAGCCTCCCTGGCCTCAGTAGCTCGTCCGCTCCTCTTCCGCTCGGCTCGACCCGGTTACGCAGCCCGGCTGGATGGATGGCGGGCTGCGGCACTTGCTTCACGCGACGATTTCTTCCGCTTAGCTTCTCGACGATTCTCGAAGATTCTCGACGAATGTTCTATATAACGGGTCCTGTCACGGTCGCCACTTGTTAACGCCTATGCGTAGGTTGTTCGGTTAGGGAAATAAAAACTCTTTAAATACTGATCTGCAATACTTATTTAAATTAACCTTTAAATTGACGTATATAAGATTACAAATTCTAGGACCCGTTACAATGCTATTCGATAAGTCGACCGCTCGCGGGTGGCGCGTGAAGGCAAGTGGCCGAGGAGACTCATTCATGCAGCGGAGCGCCGGCACACGGAGCGCGGCCCCCGCCGCCGCTGACGTGTGGCTCGCCGCCATTGGTCCGCTGCAGCATGGCGTGATCCTCGCGCGATGCGAAGCGGCGTTTTTATTCGTTCACCGGAGGTGGCCTGATGTGTGACGTTTTTGTCGTCCCGTCTCCCTCCCGCCTGGGTTGCCAGGCACAGGGAAGCTGTAACAGGCTATATCGAATGACACAGCCAACAATCCGTCCCCCGCTTCCAACGCCTCCTTCACCTGGCCCTTAAGGCGGGCCAGCGCGTCCACCGTGGAACGCTCAGCCCGAAAACCGAACTGAGCGTCCGACAAGTCCGGCCCGATATCCCGCAGATGGGCCTTTAGGCGAGCAGCGATTATTCCCTCGAACATTATGCCGACCTCATCGAGCAGAACGATGGGCTGGTATGCCGAGGGGGAGTCTGCTGGGCGACCCTCCTTGCGAAGGAGGCACAACTGCCCCTCCTTCCTTCTTGGCGCGGATATGCACAATCGCCGCGCTGAGTTCCGACTCCGTGACAGGAGGGGCCTCCTCTTCCTCCTCAGCTGGCGGAGCTATCCAACGCGGAGGGTCCATCAATGGCGGGGTGAAGTTGTCCCTGCACGGGAACAGGGACTGAACCACCCCATCCAGGAATGAGGGTGTGGGACTCGCGTATCCACATACTTACGCCACACAAACATTCGCCGCACCAACGGACGACATGCCGGCCGCGGAAGCAAACTCGTACTGACGAGATGCGAGAGATCGCGACGCCCCCGTCAGGGGGCGTGGCGAGCGGTTCCGGGGCTTCGCCCCCCGGCCGCGGAGGCCATGCGGTGGCCTGCTAAAACTGCTGCTCAATGGGTCGGCTTCAATGGCCTTTCGGAGTGTTGACCACACGTAATTTAACGTGCGGCCATGTGAGTGGTTGCTTGTTGTTTTTCTGTAGGCGCGCCACGACGCTGATTCACAGCGCCGCTTTCTTCACGACGCCTCGGCGGTCTGTCCCCGCCAGGTGAGACCCCCAGTTGCCTGGGGGAGGCCCGGCGGAGGACGACCAGCGACAGAGGTGCCGACTCGACGCTCCTACAGAAAGTAGGTGTTTTGCTCCCGCCCGTCCCGCTTCCAGAGCTAGCCGGTCACGTTCCGGGCTGAGAAGCAGTCATGTGTGTGTGGGCGGTATTGGATTGTGTAACACCGCCCAGTGTCTACGCGTATCGCGGCCCGCGCTGCGCATACGCGTGTGAGTATAGCGTCTGTATAGTGGTGAGTGGTTGAGTTCGCTACGTAACGTGCCTATATTAACTTAGCACACGCTACGCAACGAATGTGTGTATAGTGTAGAGTTCAGTTGTTTCGAGTGAGCCGCGTGTAACCTGGGTGCGGCTCACCCGAGGCGTCAATCCGGTGGGATTGGGTCGTCGTCCGCTACCAGGTCGCGGGGCAAGGGTCTCGCGTCGGGGGGGCGCGCGTGCCAGGGCGCAATGTCCTGGACATGGGGCCAGGCAGATGCGTCGGCACGCGCGAACATTCCCTTCGCGAGTTGCCGCACAAACGCACTGACGAGATGCGCCAGCGCCGGCAATATTTATAGTGTGCGTGCAGACGGCGCTATACGTCGCGCACGCGTCAGAGCGAGATGGGTGCGCGTTCATCGTTGTTCGTGGATCACAGATTGTTTTAAGTTTATGGAATCAGTGTTCTCCTATTGGTTAATTAAAATATTGTACGTAGGTGAGCCTAGCACAAATTGTATGTTTTAAAATAGAATATAAGGAAGGATCTTTGACAAAATAAATGAGCAATTATTCCCTGCAACAATACGTGTTTAATTTGCTATCAGTCAGAACCCCCAACAAGGGCTCCTGGGTCTCGGCCACCGGGGGACCAAAGGCGCGCAGCTTGTTGCGCGCCGCCTTGTATGGCCTCCCATAGGGATCGCGGTCGAGACCCTCCAGCATCTCCACTCTCGCCTAGTCCCTGGCGTCGGCGATGGCTCGCTCGAGGACCAGTTTTGCCTCTATGTACGCCTCATAGAGGTGGTCCTCGTGGGCGTGGTCTCGTCGACGCCGCCGCCGGCTCCGCGTGTAGGCCCTCCTGGCCTCCACGCACGCCGCTCGAAGCTCCGCTAGCTCCACTGACCACCAGTAAACGGCGCGCTTGGGCAGTGGTCGGCCGGACCGAGGCATGCTAGAGTTGCATACCTCGGTCAGAGACCCCTTCAGTTGCCCCGCTGCGGTGTCCACGTCCAGGCCGGCGGTAGGCGGCGAAAGCCAGTCCTGGATGAACGCCGCCTCCGCCGCCGCCTCTTTCGAGTACCTACCTACCTCAGCCACCTCAGCCTCGTGGATCATCTCGGCCTCGGAGGATTCCTCCGCCTCGGCGGTACCCTTGGCCTCGATGTACTCGCTGTCGTCGTTCCGGTACACCACCTCTACGTAGGCGACTGGCTCCTCATCCTCCTCCTCATACTCGTCCAGCTCCTCGACTGGCTCGTACAGCTCCTCGACATCCTCGTCCTCCTCATCGTGGAGGATGTCGAGGAAGTCTGCAGGAGCGTCCACATCGCCACTCAGATTCCGTGTAGCCATCTATAAAATTGAATTGCCGTGCGTTTTAAAACTGCAACAACAAAACACAACGGGCGAAATCTGTGTGTATTAGGGTCAATTCATACTCGCAGAGTCGAAGCGCATCGAAGCGTTATCTGAAACTTAACATAGCATGTTTACCCTTATCTCCACAACGTAACGCACGCGCACCAATCAAACTCCGCTCAGACGCGCGAATTCTGTCGAAAATATTCGCGCTTGTTCTTTATATCTCAGAAGAAATGTGCAATACGTTGTGGAGATAAGGGTGAATTTACTATGTTAAGTTTCAGATTACCGCTTCGATGTGCTTCGACTCTGCGCTGCGCTAGTATAAATTCACCCTTACACAGCTCTGCCTGCCCTTCACGGAATACAGGCGTGATAATGTTTACAACATGTGAAAAATAACTTCATCAATTACGAGAACAAACTCACTTAAGTAAGGTCGTTGTAATTCGTAATGCATTCTAACGAAATGAGAACCTTTTTTTTTGAAGGTGGTAAAGGATATGGATTTTTTGTGGCCTAGTACGGACAAGTAGATAATATTTAAAAAATAACTGATAATATTTGAAATTTTATTACTTGGCAAAGGTTTACAGAAAATATTTCAATTTAAAAGATTATTATTTTGATTCAAGTATTCGGGGAGGCCTTTATGTTGGCAGTTTTGGAAATGCTTATTGTAAGAGTTGATATGATTTCACAAGATTTTTAGAATAAACTATTTAAATTTAAAGTGTATTGATTAATAACTACACTGAACTGAACATGATAATATTTAATAATTGATTAATGTATCAATTTCATTTTTTAACAGATAAGTCCAGTCTTTATAGTATGTAATGGCAGCACTTTCTTTATCATTCATAAATCATAATAATTGTCACTGCATTGTCATGCATTTGTCATAATTATGTGTTTTATGCTTTACACAGAGTTAAAACTAACATAGAGGAGGCATTTCAAGGTAATGCTACGCAACATTTTATTATTTCTATATAAAACATCATTAGAAAGAGTACTCTTTAGTGCTTATATATGCCATTACTTATGTTTGACAATCCTAATTATATGACTTATGACCGTAAGTGATTGTTGCACTGCCTCATAGACATTTTTGCATGTTAAATTTAGCATAAATCAGTGTAAACAATTGTTTGTGAGCCAATAAAAATAATCATTGGTTGTTTTTTTTGGTAAAATAGTTTTTTTCTATACGACTGGACAGTGTAGTTGCGACTATGCTGTCCAGTCGTATTCGTATTCGTCATGACAATGGCACTTGAAATGCAAATAATTGAAATATGATTAATATACTACGAAATACGCCTATGATGACCAAAACATATTGTTATTATTCGTTTTAGAGCTTTACAAATTCAATAGATAAGTTAAGATACACTTGTTTCATTGTAAATGATGAATAATGACTAAAATGAATGAACAAATTGATAGTAAGAATGTAATGATTAATTTTAAAATAGAATGTAATAATTTTTTGTAATTATGTTTAATTTTTAATGTTTAATATAATCTAATTTTTAATAATTATAATCAATATTATAATATTATGTTATTTGATATATGAAGTTTGCAGTACCCAGCCACAGCTACAGGGTACATGTTTTAATACTGTGTCATGAAATTTGAATCCATGCCTTCTTACCAGTGTTTTACATGTTTTTTTTTTTAATTTTTAATTTTTTTTTTTTTTTCATTTTATCTTGCGATCAGTCTTCCAGACTATAAGCAGATGAGATGACTCCGTTGGCGTGTGGGGCACCACTCCCATTGGAGTTTGCCCTATCTTTTCAAGTCACTCTTCGGACTGACTGTTTTACATGTTAGCAAATAAATAAAACATTCAACATTCTCGGTCAGTGGGTCGTCTTAGGTCGTCCGAAACAAAAGACTTGCAAACGGGTTTTTTCAACAACCAAGAAAAGTATTGATGTTATTTCGTGCAAATATTATCTACAACTATGACTATGTAGTAATTATTTATAAATGAATATTCATCTACATAACTTAGACTAAAAACAAAACAATAACAATTCTCGAAAACAAAAGAAACCAAGTAGGTAACGGTTTTTTCACGTAGCATTTCTTTGCTCAAAAAAAGTATTGAACATTGACATAATAATAACTTTGAAATCATTGATTAATATTTATTATGTTATAAAATGTTATTTCGTGCAAATGTTATGTAAAACTATGTAATAAGTACTTAGGTATACATGAATATTCATCCACTTATCGGCGATTACACACAAATAGTCAAAATTCATCATAATAAATAATGTCGAAAGTTCGAACCGTACAACCATTTTTACGTAAAATTTTGTTTGACCGGAAAAAGGATTATTGTGATGTTATTTCGTGCAAATATTATCTACAAGGACGTATAATATGTTATAAATGAATATTCATCCACTTACCGTCGATTTTATTGAAAAACTCAACACTTTTATGCAATTTTATTGCTGCACGCACTTGCGATCATGAAGAAACGTAGCATCTGTCAAAGAGAATGTAAACACTAGCGCACAGATTACTAATATGTAGCAAGCTACACTAGCACAGACTCACAGAGCATTTATACTAAAGAAAGGGTAGGTAGTACACTAGCGTTATAATGATCGAACTGCTGTTTTGAACTTTTTTTTCCTGTAATGCCACACGATATTTTTCATTTTGAATCATTCCGGACCATAGAGTAAAACTGCCCCACAGGATATTAGACCTTATTTGGCAGTAATAAGGTTGAAGCCCCCCCGTGTATCGGGTGTGACCTATTGGTCAAGGTGGAGCCTGACGGTTGGGGCCGGGTGTGTCTATTCTATTGGTCAACGCAGCGTTTTACCGGCAGTTTACAAATACATACAAGATCTAATTAACGCGTACAGAAAAAGAGTGGAATTCTCTACCTGCTGCGTCTGTGCTGTGTGTTTCCGAGCGCATACAAACCGAATCTCTTCAAAGTGAGAGTGAATAGGCTTCTTCTGAGTAAGTTCACTCCATCGTCGACTTTGTCTCTGTCACCTCTGACCTCTAGAGTCAAGAGCAAACCAAACTCAAATAAAAAAAAAATATATTAACGTTTAATCTTGTGGAGCACGATTACTTAACGTACTTATTTTCTGCATTTTCATTCTTTAATAAAAGATAAGTCTGACCAATGAAAGATGACCAAGAAAAAAGGCGGCAATTTAAAAAAATCAAGAGCTGTTACCCTGGCTATACACTTTGTCTCTGTCACCTCTGACCTCTAGAGTCAAGAGTAAACCCATCTCAAAAAAAAAAAAAAATTAACGTTTAATCTTGTGGAGCACAATTACTTAACGTGCTTATTTTCTGCATTTTCATCTATACTTATAATAAATCTGTAGAGAGGTCAATTCTGTACATGATATATATTTTCAAAATAACTATCAGGGGGTAATAAGTGATCGATACTGATGCCAAAAATGCAATCAGTAAAATTTTTGTCTGTCTGTCTGTCTGTCTGTCTGTATGTTCCTTATAGAAACAAAAACTACTCGACGGATTTTAACGAAACTTGGTACAATTATTCTTCATACTCCTGGGGAGGTTATAGTATACTTTTCATCACGCTACAATGAATAGGAGCAGAGCAGTGAAAGGAAATGTTGGGAAAACGGGAGAAGTTGCTCCATTTTTTAAGCTTCCGTCGCGTGTGCAGCCTTAATGGTTAAAGCTACATAGAAATCATTTATGACGGAAATGTTCTACATAAAATTATCTAAAAAATATCCTACTACAGCATATGTCTATCTTTTATGGTTGACTCACAATAACACGTGTAACTCCCGATACCTTAGCAGTTCGGAGCTTTCTGATTATATTTGTTTACTCTTACGTTTATAATACTCTCACTCATCCCTAATTAAAAGAAGTTAATATTATTACCTATTCAATAAAAAAAGAATCATAGTAATCGGTATAGAAACACCAAACTTATACATGAAATACGCTAATAAGCCATCGCGCCGTCGCGCGTGAATACTGAATCATGCCATAAGGATTATTTTTGTGTAACGGTTGCCGCGCTCGACGCGGGTCGCGGCGGTAGGGTAAGGGAGGTCCGAGCGCGAGCTTCATTCAATATTTGGCTGTTGATGCGTTCAGAGCGTTCGACCTTATTGACAGACGATAATTGATATTAACAAACCGTGCTTATCAGCGCGACTTTTAGTCTTTAAATAGTTTATTTGAATTTATTTTGTTGTTTTTTATAAAATAGGTATTAGTTGTTGTGTTATTAGACCGACACAGAACCCAAAAATGTGATTTAAAAAAAATTCTGTCTGTCTGTCTGTTTGTTCAGGCATCACGCAAAAACTACCGGTTCGATTACGATGACACTTGGTATAATTATTCTTTAATGTCCTAGGCACCACACTGGGTACTTTTTATCCCGGAAAAAGTTTAAGGTAGACTTATTTAGGTTTATTTTATAAGTCGTTTTTATAAGTAAGTATAGATTTTAATTTTAAAGTATGGGTAGTATATTTGATAGTGTACGTAGTGACCGTAGGTTATTTTATAAAACTGTTAGGTAGGATTAGTCATTCGTATAGATATTAGTTTTTAGGGATTTTGCTTATTTATTGAGTTTAGATTAGTTCATCATCTGCCTCATCTGCCTAGCCTTTTCCCAACTATGTTGGGGTTGGCTTCCAGTCTAACCGGATGCAGCTGAATACCAGTATTTTACATGGAGCGACTGCCTATCTGACCTCCACAACCCAGTTACTGGGTAATACGATACCCCTTGGTAAGACTGGTTGTCAGACTTTCGGGCTTCTGACTACCCGTAACGACTGTCAAAGATCCACGAATGACAGCCGGGACCAACGGCTTAACGTGCTTTCCGAGGCACGGAGGGGTCTCCATATGTAAAGATGGTCACCCATCCACAGACCAACCGCGGCAAGCGTAGCTTAACCTGATCGATCGACCTGTGCGGCTGTTATTATTTAGCCACGTATCATCAGAAATAGGTTTATTTAGGTAGGTAGGTATTTTATTTTCTGTTATTGAGTTTTTTTTTTATTAGGTAGGTACTTAGGTTTACTTTTATAATTTAATATAAAATTCAAAGTCCTGTGATCCTGTCTGACTGATTATATCAATGCACAGCCTAAACCGCTGGTCATAGAGACATAAAATTTGGAGTGTGTTCTTTGTGAAGTGTATATAGGTATCCACTAAGAAAGGGTTTTTTGAAATTCCACTCCTAAGAGGGTGAAATTTCACGCGGACGAAGTCGCGGGCAGAAGCTAGTTCTAGAATAAAAGATAGAGTCTGACCAACGAAAGCTGACCAAGAAAAAAGGCGGCAATTTAAAAAAAACAAGAGCTGTTACCCTGGCTATACACTGCGTAAACGCAATTGATACTATTTATTATTCATTGCGAATTTATTGATTTATTGACTTTGACAATTAGGATTGACAGTCCTAAAATGTCCCAATTCTAAAAGTTTAGAAAAAGTTTTATAAAATAATTCGTGGTCAGCTTTCGTTGGCCAAACTCTATAACCAAACAAACGATGAGGGTGCCACTGTGCGGTCGGCGTCACCGTCGTCGTTCGATTTTATTTGACTGACACCCTTTTATACCTGCAATTATTAGAGGTCAGTGACTGCAGCTAATTAAAAGTCGGAGTATAGGTTTATATTATTACTTTGGTTAGCTCTGGTTTTGCAAATATCTTTATTCTGCCTAGGTAGGTATTCTATGTGTCCGTTATCTCGTGATCTGGTTTTTGTTCGTCCTACTGTGACATATTAGATCTGTTATAATACTCAACTTGACAGCAACATAATATTGTTCCTGGTTATTTTCCGTAACAAAAATTGCCGTTAGCCATTAGCTAAACAAAAAAATATGTTTAAAAAGCTAGTCAAACGGCATCTTAGCATTTTTTGTGAGGAAACGGCTGGTGTTTTTTTTTCTTTTGAGTTTTTGATTACGATGAGAAATCTACCTACTGGTCCATGATGGAACTAATTAAGGGTGAGTTGCCTATGGCACTGAATCGGAGGCTCATGGACATGTGTAATTGTGTATTCTTAACGTTACGTTACGTGTAACGTAACCTATGGTGCACAAGCTTGGTCTTTGACTAACATCCAGAAGTCCGAACTCAAGGTCTGCTAACGAGCATTGGAGCGCAGGATATCTACTAGGAATTAAATTAATGGATCGTGTTCGAAAC
Source organism: Gortyna flavago (assembly GCA_963669345.1). Lineage (NCBI taxonomy): Eukaryota > Metazoa > Arthropoda > Insecta > Lepidoptera > Noctuidae > Gortyna > Gortyna flavago. The sequence goes on along the minus strand of OY770136.1, from coordinate 15,829,655 downwards.
AAAACTGCGCTCCAAAACAAAGATAGCAGATGTGACTAAAGGCTGCTCAACTTAAATGGGACTGGGTAGAAGCTCTGACCCCACTTTCCAAGATATTGTCGCTAGGAATGTATAAGTCAATGGTAAAGGGCAATTTTGATCTACATGAAATGCACAACGTATCTAATGTATTTAATTGGATGGAAGTTTAATATAAGTTGTAGGAAATATTTTGATCCAAGCATCCTCGCGTCGGGGGACGGCTAATGAAAACGCCAAACAGATGAGGCTATACCCATCACACTATTGAATGTATGCTATTGTAGAAAACATAGCTGCTGTTCACTTGCCGCTCGACGCGACGCGAGGACGCTTGGATCAAAATATTTCTTACAACTTTTTAGTTTTTTAGAGGCTTTTGTTTGAGTCGGGGGTTTTTTAAATTTAACTTTTATTTCTTGCTTTTAAACTTTCTGAAATTTCCAATCTGTTGTTTTAACGCAGCGTGAATTTCATCGTCGTTTTCTTCGTCGTCGTGTTCCGGGCCGAGCGCCTGGCGCAAACTGGGTCTACTACAGATCTAGCAAGACGTGGCCAAATTGGAGCTGAAAAACATCTCCAGTTCCAAATTAACCACTTCTTGCTAAGTATATAGCAACAATTAAAAATACCGTGAAACGAGCACAATTGTGCATCAACCCGAAAGGTGGCCATTTTAGCAATATAAACATAACATAACATAATCAGCCCATAATGTTCCCACTGTTGGGACACAGGCCTCCTCTCTGTGAGAGGGGGTGGGCCGTAATCCACCACGTGGGCCCAGTGCGGGTTGGTAGATGTCACATCTCTTCGAATTTTTGGTTCTAGGACATGCCGGTTTCCTCAAGATGTTTTCCGTCACCGTTTGGAGAGCAATGGTGATGAAATAATTTACACAAAGTAAAGCGCCTGTCTGGGTTCGAACCTACGACCTACAATTCGTAAGACGCGGCCGTTACCACAGGGCCACCACTGCTCTCCAATATAATTTTTACCAATTAATGTCATCAATTTTACACTTTCAAATACCTACTTAAACTTTTCATGAAAACAGAATCTTTTTTTTTCATTTTTAACAAAATGGCAGCCAATTCAAATTATGACATTAGGTACAGTTGCGCCACCCTGTACTAAGTAAAGGTAATAAAATAATAAAATTATTTATTGGCATAAACTGGGTTACACAAAAAGTTTGACACCCTACTACCAGAGCGACGTAAAAATAAAACTTGGCGATTATTCGTTAGTTTCATGGAGAACAAGACACACATTTTTCAGACACCAAAACACATTACAAAGTTACAAAAACAAAAAACAAATCGAAAATGAGTCAAGTGTTTATGACATATATGTATATAATAATGATAAGATCGGATTACAAATTCCCATGGACTCTCCGTTCGACGCTCGCCGTGGACGGTCGTGCTGCCCGCTCTCGCTCGCTGCACGCCCCCACCGCCTCGCCGCCCCGCCACCGCCCGCTCTCGCTACGCTAGCCGTAACGAGCTCAGTAGTCTCCGGACTACGCCCGCACCCTGTCAATAGCCGCCTTTTTCAAGGCGTGGTTGATAGAAGTTGTTTCTTTAAGAGAGAATCGTCATCACACGTGTCGTCGAGGTTTTTGGCCCCTTCCGGGTAAAAACCACAGTTTCGTGGTCCTTGGTGGATACCTCACGGTGCCAACGAAGCCAAGGGGGTGGTGCCCCAATCTCACCCGCCGAGCCCCATCAGGGCGAGGCTGTCAATTGGAATCGGGAGCTAGAAGCTTGGCCTTGGGGGTGGCTCCTAGTCAGCTCTAGCTTCGTAACTAATCCCTTGTCCACAGCTCGCGTCTAGTACGGTTGGGTGTGTCAACCCCTTCGTACTAGAAGCCGGTCTAGGGTGTCTCTACACCCATCGCACAGACTGGTTAGGGCCCCGTTCGCACAATAAGATCGGCGACGGGTCACAAGCTTAGGGCTCACTTCAGGTACTCACCTCCCTGTCTCACACCCGACAGGGAGGGTAGGATCTCACACCCCCGGGCCCATCCACCCGGGGTGCTAGGTTGTTAGGGATTCACGCCCCCTATGGTTCTTCCCTCTCCCCGCCCCCATCCCGATCATGGCAGACGCGGTCATATTGGCGTTCGTTAAAGAGGTCCTCTTCAAGGACCCCTCTTTCGTTAACCAGTATGCCCAACGTCTTATAAATTTTAGACGCCCTCCCGGTTCGGTCATCGACATTGACTTTAGCGACGCGCTAGTCAGCCCCCTCTTTCCGCCAAACTCAGGCGAAATCCCCGAGGCCGCCGCCGCCTCCCCTCCCGCACCCTCCGTGCCAGCCCCCTCGCCTGCACCTTCTGTGCCAGCCGCCGCCCCCAAACCAGCACCTTCCGTGCCAGCCCCCAAACCCGCACCCTCCGTGCCAGCCCCCAAACCCGCACCCCCCGCGTCAGCCCCAAAACCCGCACCCTCCGTGCCAACCCCAAAACCCGCACCATCCGTGCCAGCCCCTAAACCCGCACCCTCTGTGCCCGCCCCAAAACCCGCACCCTCTGTGCCAGCCCCATCACCCGCTCCCTCCGTGTCCGCCCCGAAACCCGCACCGTCCGTGCCAGTCCCCGATCCCGCACCTTCCGTGCCAGCCGCTACCGCAGCAGATACTCCAGAGAGTATGGACACGTCCGTACCCCAATCTCAATCCGACTCAGAGGAAGCCCTCTCTGACTCTTCGTCCTCCTCGGAAGACGACTATATAGTCGTCGGAAAGGGTGGCAAGAGAAAGAAGAACGCCTCCTCTCACGCCAACAAGGCCAAAAAGTCGGTCGCGGTAATCCCCTCTAACCCCCGCCCCCCCACCCCAACCCCCGCCGCACCGCAGGCCAATCCCGCGTCTAGCCTCTCGGCTACCCCTCCCGCTTCGAACGCAAAGAAGCCACGACCCCCGCCCCCCATCTATGTCCAGGATAAGTCCAAATGGACAGAAATCTCCAAAGCGTGTGTTGATCAAAAGATCAACTACACGAACGCCCGCTCAACCCAACAGGGTATTAAGGTAACGGTCGCCTCGTCCTCGGACTACAGGGACCTTACCCGTCTCCTCCAGACAAGGGCTTACCCCTTCCATACGTACTCCCTTCCGGAGGAAGTCCCCACCCGCGTAATCATCAGGCGCGTCCCCAAAGAAATCCCCACCGAGGAGATCAAAGAAGACCTTGCTTCACAAGGCATCCCCGTCTCAGCAGTCCATCGCTTGCACAAAGCATGGAAGGGCCTAGTCTACGACATGGTCCTGGTCATCTGCGACCCTACTGAAGGACATCACCCCATCTTCAAGGTGAAGTCAGTTTGCTCCCTCTCGGGTATCTCTATCGAGAAACCCAGGAAGTCCAACCTCATCGGACAATGCCACAGGTGTCAACTGTATGGCCATTCCCAATCCCACTGCTACGCGACACCTAGATGCGTCAAGTGTCTAGGTGCCCACGGCACGTCAGACTGTCCCCGCCCCAAAGACCGCTCTCAGTGCACAGAGCCACCGAGCTGCGTTCTTTGCGGCCAATCCGGGCACCCGGCTAACTACCGTGGCTGCCCCAAGGCTCCCAAGTCTTCTTCTCCCAAACTGACGAAGCGCGCGAGCGACCGTCAGCAAAGGGAAAGCCCCTCTGTGAGGATCCCGATCCCTTCCTCCCAGATGCCCGATAGGCTCAGTCCCCAAAGGCCCTCCCCATGGGCGAACCTCAACCACCTCAAAGCTCCCGCAGCTTCGGTGCCCCCCCCACCCCCGACTATCCCAGCGCTGATGGCAACTGTCATCCCCGCGCCATCAGTAGGCCCCTCGGTCCCAGTAGCCCCACCGGTAGCCCTTCCCGCCGCCGCGCCCAGGGCTCCCGCTGGTCCCAGTAGGTCCCCCCCGACCCCCGCCTCCCGCCCCCAGCCTAGCAGCATGGAGGTAATAATCGGTGCTTACGCAGCTTTTATTGCCCCCGCAAATGCCATGGCAGCGGAAATCCAAGCCTGTAACGGCAATCCTCGGCGCATCGCCGAGATTTTCAATGCGTATCCTCAGATTACGCAAGTCATGCAAACCCTCAACTTCTAAAAAGCTCCAATGGCTTTACAAAGAATGAGCGTTACCAAACCCCGATCCCTTAGACTAGGGTTTTTTAATGCAAACGGCATTAAAAATCAACGCGATGAGATCGCCGCGTTCCTCCGCGATCACCAGCTCGATGTCCTCTTAGTCCAGGAAACCTTCCTGAAGCCCCATCTGCGGAACCCGAACATTGCCAACTACAAGATAGTTCGCAATGACAGGGCTCGCTGCCACAAGGGCGGTACCCTCATCTACTATAGGAAGTCCCTCCATTGCATCCCGATAGACCCGCCCGCCCTTATCTCTCAGCTAGAGATCTCTATCTGTCGGCTCGGCATGACCGGTCACCCCGCAATCACCATCATCTCCGCCTATATCCCGCCCACCAATGGTGCGGAGGATCCCATCTCTCTCACTACCGATTTCACTACCCTCTTCGGTACGAGTGACTCCGTCATCATGGCGGGGGATCTCAATGCCAAACATCCCGCTTGGAATAGCAGCACGACCTCTACCAGAGGTAGGATCGTGTTCAAACTAGGCGACTCCCTCAATTTCGATATCATCGCTCCGATGTATCCCACTCATTTCCCGGGCGACCCCGCCCAACTTCCTGACGTTCTCGATGTAGCGCTTCTCAAGAATGTAAACCTCCGTTTGCAGTCTATCGAGACGGTACAAGAGCTTAACTCTGACCACCGCCCGGTCATCTTGCACCTGGCCCCCTATTCGGGCCCCCCGCACGACCCCAACCAGCCCCCCCCGACCAAAACAGTCACCGACTGGAGGAAAGTAAGCGAAAGACTGAAATCCACCACGTCTCCCCACCTAGACTCCATCCCCGAGCAAATTATCTCAGTCGCAGACACGACTGGGGCGATCGACTCGTTCACAGAGCACGTTCAATCCGTACTGACGGATTGCTCACGGGAAGTTCCAGTGATGGAAGACCATCGCTGGAAACTGCCCGATGACGTACGTGAACTGATGACCGAGAAGAACGCTGCCATTCGTGCCTACGACTCTTTTCCCTGCGACGCGAACAAATCCCACATGCGCCATTTACAGCGTGCTGTAAAGAAACGCATAGGGGAGTGGCGCTCCGAGGGATGGGATAAGTTGATCGGCGAACTCGAGCCCACCCACCACGCCTTCTGGCAACTCCAGAGGAAGCTCCGCTCCTCTGAAGAGGCCACAGTTCCTCCCCTCACACGCCCCGACAAAACGGTCGCTTTCGAAAACCTCGAAAAGGCCGAATGCCTAGCCGACAGCCTAGAGGCTCAATGCACTCCCAGCTCTCAACCAGTAGACAGAGCGCACCTCGACGAGGTGAACGCTGAAGTCGAACGGAGAGCCTCCCTCCCGCCAGTCGAAGACCCTGATGATCCTCTGCCTCCCGTCACTCCCGACGAAGTGCAAGACATCATAAAAGGACTCGCAACCCGCAAAGCCCCCGGTTCGGACGGTATCACCAACAGGGTGTACAAACTCCTCCCCGCCCCCCTCATACTGCTCATGACCGCCATCTTCAATGGCGCCCTGAGCAACAACATCTTCCCCCAAATGTGGAAAGAAGCCACAGTCATAGGCATCCCAAAGCCAGGCAAGCCCAAGTCTGAGCCCTCCAGCTACCGCCCCATCAGTCTGCTCAATGTTTTCGGTAAAGTCTACGAGAGGCTTATTTATAAGCGCCTCAAAGACTATGCCGAAGCAAAGAGCCTCATCCCCCCCGAACAGTTCGGTTTTCGCACGAAGCATTCATGCATCCACCAGCTCCACCGCATAGTCGAGCACATTAGCGCTGCTTTTCAGCGAGGTGCTTCGACAGGCGTCCTGTTCTTCGATATAGCGAAGGCGTTCGACAAGGTCTGGCACAATGGCTTATTATATAAGCTGTACCTGCTAGGTGTGCCAGACCGTCTCGTGCTCATCTTACGAGATTTTCTGTCGGACCGCACTTTCCGCTACCGTATCGAGGGCGCTCTCTCTCCTCCTCACCCCATCCGCGCCGGAGTCCCCCAGGGTTCCGTTCTGTCTCCCCTCATTTTCACCCTGTTCACTAGTGACATCCCGAACAGTAAAAAGGCACAGTTGGCGCTCTTCGCCGACGACACTGCCATATACTGTTCGGGTGTCAACCAGTCATCCATAGCTCGAAACCTCCAAACCTCCGCAAGCGCCTTGAGCGATTGGTTCCGGAAATGGAGAATCGAGGTCAACCCCGATAAGAGTCAGGCGGTCATCTTCTCGAAACCGCGCAAACTACCCCCCCCCCTCCCGCGCCCGATCTCTATGTATGGCAAGCCGATCCCCTGGGGAAAGCGAGCCAAATACTTAGGAGTCATCCTAGACCATAACCTCACCTTCAACGAGCACATAAAGACGGCGCGTTCGCGCGCCTCTTTCGCTCTCGGTAGGCTCCACTCCATGATAACTGCCCGCAGCAAATTGTCACTCAAGTGCAAATTGCGCCTCTACACCGCGGTCATCCGTCCCATCATGACCTATGCTTGCGTAGTCTTCGCACACGCCAAGCCGCGATTTCTGCATAAAATGCAAACCCTCCAGAACCGTTTCCTCCGAAAGGTCACGGGAGCCCCCTTCTATGTCCGAAATGTGAATCTGCATCTAGATCTCAGACTCCCCACCATCCAGCAGTTCATGAAACGCCTCTCCAAGCGCTTCTTTGACTCTGCCATAAAGCACCCCAATCCCCTGATTGCGGCGGCCTCCCGATACACTCCCTCCCGCATAAGTAGGATTCGCCGACCAAGGCATACCCTCACCATCCCCGACGACGCCACTACCCTCCTCCAGGAGAGCAGTAAGGCCACGAGTACTCTCAGTCGACAACACAAAAACAAGCTCAGACATCCGTCCTTCCGTCCTCGCCGCCGAGGCCCGTCGCGACGCCCCGCACCATCACCGTGCCCCCCCCGACCCTTGCTCGAGCCAGCCCGCGCAGCTGAGCCTGTAGTTTTAAATTCGCCCCTAAACACCAATAATAATACCGATCCAGCCTGTCCCTTGCTGTCCTCTTCCAGCGACGCCCTGAGCCGAGGTCCGAACCCCGCAGGGGGTTACCCTTAGCGCTGTCGCTTAGTTTTTAAGTTATTGTATGCCCTGGCTGGAGGCCTTAATTCGAGGCATCCACAGGAAAGTCCGGTTAAGCAGTAGCCATCCTCATAAAGGATGAACTGCGAGATGCCATTTAAAAAAAAAAAAAAAAAAAAAAAGATTACAAATTCCCAAAAGTTTAAAGTTAATTAATTCGACAGCACCAGCCGTGCATAACGTACTGGCCATTTCGAAAATGGAGAACTTTTCCCTTAATTTAAACAAAACGGAACAAAATTATATTGTATCAGGATTTGAAACATGTCTCTAATTGTATTTTCTCTCGTTATTTTCCTCTCAAATTTAATTGGATCGAGAACGTAATATACCTACACCAGAACGATCACTTGAGTACAACAGGAGGCCTAAAAAGGCCACTTTGGCAGAATCATAAAACAATTCATATCACACAATTTCATCTGTATGACAGTTTTGTATGGAGATTCGTAAAATGCTATAGGTACACCTCTGCTTAACTCTTCAGGGATATATAGATGTGAAACTGTCAAACAGATGAATTGTTTTATGATTCTGCCAAAGTGGCCTTTTTAGGCCCCCAGGAATTGGCATGATCAGACGATATAAGTTTTGGGGTAGATGGTTTTAAAAAAATAGGATCGTTCGTCACAATTTTATTAAAACTATTGTTAGATTCAAAGTTCGGCATTTGGACAACCCACCAGCTTTTATAAATTGACATTAATTTGTTATTTAAACTAATGGATTAACTTAGATACTTAATTTATTATTGTAATGTCTGTCTATCAATCACAATAGGCATTTTGAGATTTACCAGCTGATAACTATTTACAGACCCATATATGCTCCTAGAAATTGGAAGGCTGACGGCCGACACAGAGGTCTACACGCCGCAAGGAAAAGCCTCGAGCTTCCTCACATCAAAGCGTATGTTTGTAAAATAAGTGTTTGCATCGCTTTGAAATCTGTTGGCCCAAACACTATCATTGTTATCCTTAACAAATACAGGCCGTTTCCATGTCTACACTTGATCCGTTTAAAAGGCATTTCACAATCACAACCGACATGGCAGTATCAATCATAGTAACAGATCGGAGGCATCTGTTACTTTATCAGCCATTCCGGCGAGATTGATTATATCTCGACAACTTTAGACGGAACCACACCTCCGCATACATAAATGTCTAGTCGAATAATTGCTGTAGTTTAGCCGGATTGAAGGGGCTTAAAATATCGGGCATGATTTCATGTTAGCGTACATATTATTTTCTTAATACATTTTAGACGATACACCTAAGTAATCCCCGATAAGTGAGATAAATCCCACCTAGGTATGTCCCAGGTGCCAGGTGTGTGTCGTATTTACCAAAACTGCGTCGAGGATAATTTTGACGTTTATCGAATGCAATTCTAAACAACATCCTATGAAGTTCTGAATTGATAAACTCGAAGGCGAGGACTTCAAAATCCACAATTTGTTTCGATGTAGATATTTTGTGACAAACATTACACAACTTGCCACAAATTAATTTAACTGTGTCACCAGAAACTCCATTCCAAATAGCTGTTGTTAGCACGTAACAGAAGATTCAAAACAAACTGTGACTACTTACTTCTTTCGTAACAAATAAAAATATGAATGCACACAGAGACATAAAATATTTCGATGAGAAACATCGATATCAGACTCCCAATCGCACTACGTTCACCAAAATTTACGGGCTATTTTTAAATTATTATGTACTGCAACAAAAAATACGTACCAACTCCCGCGTATCCGATCGCCATTAATTTTGCTCTCCCAGATCATCTGCCCACCCCTATTTTACTTACGAGCACTTTAGCGCCACGCGGCACGCTTTACGGCCAGAATTTCGTAATACTCTGGAATACGGCCAACGCATCGTGTCATATTACATTTTTGCTTTGCGACTACCGTCACAGAATTTGTTTAAAGCGTTATTGTTTGTAATCCGCGCTTATGTTAGCATTTTAGGGGGAATTAGATTGATTTTGGATTATATCTCCTTCCATGGTCGCTTTGCTTGAAAATTTAGGCGGTATCGTTCGCTGCGACCCACATCCACGCTACGCACGGCAAAGTAATTAACTGCGTAGCTAACGTGACAGACCTCTCTGTAACAGTGCATGGTCGACTTTATAGCACTATTTCTCAAAAATCAAGATGGTAGGTACTATTAGTTACTGCCCAATAACTTGCAATAATCCCTTTTTATTTTTCTCATCGCACACGGGAATAGGTTCGTTAGGACCTAATAAAAAAAATAGTACTCACTATTTCATTCTGAGGAAACCCTTTCGCAGCGTAGGACATGATTTCTGTGAGACGCGAGTCTACGAGCTTTTGTAATGGCTACGAAATCTCGTAGCACCTCGTAGACAGTGCTACACGATTTATAACGAACTGCAGTGCAGAACTGCAACATTTAAAACTGCATATTTCTTCAGTAAAACATCCTTGAAAAGAGAAAAAAATTAAGTGCCAGTCAAGTGCTAGTCGTGAAATATTCACCTTAATATTTTAAACGTTATTTGAATTCGTGTCTCCGTAAAAACAGCGTTAGAATTTAGTTCCAGGCAAGGAAGCCATAATTAAAGGTCTTTTGGTACTTAATAAACATAAAAATTGCAGCTTAAACTTTGAGCTCAAATCACTTGGAAGCAAAACTTTTTGGGTTCAAAGCCAGACATGGGTTGGAAGGTTCAAAGTAATAAACTTTTAGGGTTCGAAAGTACAATCATGTGGTAAATGCTAAGCTTAATAAAAATGTAAATCTCAGAGTGAAACGTCGAGTAAGGCCTTTTGTTCGACTGTGTTACAACCTTTTATTCTGAATCTTTTGTTACTCTTGGGTTAAAATATGGCAAAGTTTTTTAATTATCTCTCCTTCATAACTTTTTCTTAGGAGAAAAAAAATTGTAAAATAGAATTAGGTCTATAAATATTAAAAAAATCAATATTATGGTTAGTACTTCTACTATGGATGCACACTCAAAAAAGCTTTTATAAAATAATAATAATCATTTTATTTCAGAAAAAGTAAACCATCCATAACTTGTTAGTAAAAACTAATGTTTTTAAGTACCTAACTGTTAGTAAACTTGCAGGTTGGACAAAAGCGAGCGAGCGGGCAATCTTTCCCCGCAATGACATTCAGGAGACTGTTCGAGCTGCCTCGGACCCTCTTCAGCAGCGACGCGGCACGCTTACGTCTGATCGCTGCGAAGCCATCAGTGAGCGTTTTATGATCAACCTTTAAGATTCTAATAAAAAAATAGGTACAACGTCGAATGTAAACAAAGTTCGATTGTTATTATAACAAGTTTAAATCTACATATTTCTGTTCAGTTCAGCGGACAGCGATCCGCAATAACCAACTAGTTTTGTAATAAACCTCGACTCGAGCGATCAAGTGTAATCGTGTGGAGTGCCCAATTAGTGGGTAAGCAGAATAATGAGTAGTGTATAATGTTTATAAAGTCACAATGTTAACGTTAATATTTTTCTGAAAATTTAGTCTGAATCCAGCATAGGACCGTGGGGATTGGCGCAAGCAAAGATAGGCCTATGATCAGTAGTGCTTGAATTCAGACTGTAAATGATGATGATAAATGTATTGAGTGTGACTGACGATGCACATCCAAGACTGTTGAAGGTAGTCATATCAATACTGTTCCGAAGGCGCTCTAAAGGTGACTTACAATGCAATAGGATTTTTGAAACTCAACCGCTGAGTGGAATCACAGCATGGCGGGGTTCTGCACTCAATAAAACAAATAGGTACACTTTTTTTTTGTGTTTTGGCAACTGAGCCGATGTCGACAAATAGGTACACTTTATTTTTAGTCTCCAAAATGTAAAAACCGCCATATTTAAAATCAACTGTCAGTTACAATACTCAATATGTTATGAATAAAAAATTATTGTTATAAAAATCAAATAAATTACTTATTATGGGAAAATAAATACAAAGAATATTATTTAGATATTAATGAGAATATCTGAAAAGTAATTTAGGAATAATTAAGCAACTACTACGTCTTAACTGTCGACACAGATAATATAATACTCTAGTACCATCGAGTATCTATTTGGTACTTGTTAACACTACTTTTAAAGAATACGAAATATAGGTACTGTCAGACTTAAATTGATGCATTGAATTTAATAATAAAACTTTTAAGTAAATCTAAATTATTCATATCAAGTAATAAATGTAATAGGTAGTTAACCTCTTATTATTGATAGATTCTCTAAGAAATACGCTTAAACGAAGAACAAGTGGTCGTAATTAGAAATAGGTGCAAAAACAATCTATTTCGCTTTCTCGATGATTCTAGAATTGCGAAACCATTAATAACTGTCCAATCAAACTAATAATGACATACTTAATATTTATGAAGCAGATAACTAATAAAGACAATCGTATTATTGCGTAAGGGTTGATATTAATCTGTATCAAAAATGGAAACCGTTCCAATTAAATATCTTTTAATTGTGATCATGAGCCCTTAGTTTGTACGTGAGGTGTATATATTGATACGTATACCCAGAGAAACACCGTTGATCTCAAAGTCTTAACTGCAAATGTAGCCTAAGCCTAAAAATACTAGCAGCGCCCCGCGGCTTCATCCGCATAATTCTCGATCCCGTGAGAATATCGGGATAAAAAGTATCTTATGTCCTTTCCCGGGACTCAAACTATCTCTATACCAAATTTCATCTAAATCGGTTCAGCGGTTTAAGCGTGAAGAGGTAACAGCTAGACAGACAGACACACTTTCACATTTATATTATTAAGTATGGATTTTTTCATATTAAATATTTCAACAGTTAAATTGCCGTAGAAAAGAAACTCAAGAGAATTTTTTTTAAACATACCTACGTAAAGTACAGCTTAGCCAATTACGCCGGATTCGTGCAACGGTTAGGGGTCGATCGAACTCACGACCTGTCGCTAGACAGTCAACAACTCAACTGCCAGGCTACTGCCGCGTGATGTGAACCACGAATTCCGTACTACCGGGTAGGTTTATAGTTTTTTTCTGCTTCAACCCAATGCAAAAAAGTTGGGAAACTGCGTAGGAAATAATTCTCAAGGAATTAAAGTAAAACATTGTAATACCCGGCAGGTTATCCCCTGAGGTGCCTTTAGATCGCGCCTAATACTGATGAATTTGTACACGTGTATGTTATGTTAAAGGCTGGACATAGAAGGTTTATTCAATTTCGCTCATAATACAGACTAATAGGCGTGACGACAGTATCAAATAATCAAGGATTTGATGATTTTAGGGAAAAAACATGTTAAAAGTATTTAAAACACTGATTTAGTTTTATTAAAAAATTTGAGATTAATCGGATTTTTATTAAAATAAAAGATTAAAATACTGCAATCGGCCATTTTGACTGAAACAACAATCACAGCGCATGACGTCACGCCTATGTAACCATTGTAAACTTCAGTGTGTTCTTTCCTCTGACTGCGCGTAGACACATTTGACGTTTACCTAGGCGTGACGTCAAACCCGACGCCATGACACTGCGAGCTGTTTTCACGCACTATTGAAATAATATTTGTAAAATTGCTTTATACTTCGTTAAATTTTAGTTTATAACCGAAGTAAAGGTTTTTTCGTAAATAGTAAATGTGTACCTAAATTACGGAAGAGGATTTCAAAATCTTTCGTCATGCCTATTCCATGTGCACATATGCATAAGGAATGAGTCAAACTCAGTAGGAAAAGCGCAACTATTGAACGCAATATCCTACATACAGGGCGATTTTTTTTAAATGGGGCTGTTAGGACAGATACTTTAACTTTTGTAGTTACAGGAAAATGGGTTAAGCAGACTGTCCCTAACTTTCTGATACATTTTGATCTGTATCCACAGATTAAAAATAAACAGCGATAGTTCTTAGAAACATTAAAATCAACTTATTAAATAATCTACATTTAATTTTTTAAAGTGTTGTTGAATCTCATTTGTCATAGACATCAAATAGGTATCGATGCCTTTGCAATGAAGGGCCATTCTTATAGATAGATAGATAAAACGTATCAGTGCAACAAAAGACACAATACAAGTATTAAAAAAAACATCACAAAGGTGAGAAAAAAAAGGAAAACAAAGATTAAAAAGATAATAATCGAAACTGTTCGGGGCTAAGTTATGAAAACGTGTGAAGTTGATCTTCTTCATACTATTCCACGTTCCTACAGAACAATCGTCGCACAATATATTCCAACAGCTGTCCAAGTCGGGTCTCTGACCATCCAGGCATCAATCTAACTTGTCAGGCGATACATCGATGAATTTTCTGCCGATTCTCTGTGGACCTCTTCACTTTTAGTCACGTCACAGATAATATAATACTCTAGTAGGTACACGTGTTAGTCGAATGAATCTAGGGTGGAAATAGTGTTGAAAAGGGATTACCATTAGGTAGGACTAACTTATATAACATTGGAGGACGCCGTCACCTCAGGGGTTCTCAAATCGAAAACAATGAAAATTCTTAAAATTATTGATATACCTGTACTGTAAAAAATAAGAGATATAAATAAGGCATTTTCATTTAATTTTTATTTTATAACTTAAACCAGCTTTAAGGAGGTACGTAAATTACCTAAAATCTACATAGTCAAAGGGCCCCATCATTTTCAACTTTATCGCTAAAGCATAAGGTTCAAATGTGATTGGGAAAATTTGACAGTTTTGGGTAGCTTAATGTGCTGGCGTTTGTACATAACAATGATATAATTGACAAGTATTTTTCGACTAGTACTACTAAAATACTTGTCAATTATATCATTGTCATTTTCATCCAAAACTTTTATCAGCTGCTTATTTGGCGTCAATATACTTACCCTCTTACTAATAAACGTTGCATAGCGTCTGTATAGTTACACAACGCTTTGTCTTCTTCTTTCGAAAGTCAAATTACTGACGACTGAAAGAGAGAAATCGGTGTGAAACTATTCATCTGATATAATACGTTTATTAGTAAGGGGGTTAGAAAAGTTTTGATGTACTTATACCTAAATAAATTTTCTCGGAAACTTTCCGACAATATATAAAAGTTGACGTTGTCACGTAAACACGTACTGACAACCCATACCATACGATTGAGTTTGTTGATAAACACAAACTCGCAATAATCTATTGGGAATACTAAATCGAAGAGGAAATTTATGTTTGTCTCATGAACACTAAACTTGTTGGATGGCAATCGCCTTCTAGAATGCATGATGGCACGATCAAATTGATCTGGCCACTAACAGCCTTCCGATGGCTACAAAAAGAAATAAAAAACTTAAAAAAAAAACTGATTAAATGTTTGTTAATGTAAAAATGTTTTTTAATTTTAAATTTATAGTGGGAGAGTAATTTATCTAAGTTACAATAGCCTAATGTCAACTGCTTATCACCTTTTACAAAATATTGCTTTTCCTGATGCTGGGACGCTAATTGTTGAGGAGACAACCACTCACCAAACGCATTTTGACGAGCATAAATTGCTTAGCAACCATATTAAAGTAATTGAATCGCAACCAGTGAAATATTTATCATTGAGTAGTTCCGATGGCCATCTGTGGTCTTCATCATCAGCTTCACTTTACCTAATGATGATTTCCGAGAGCAAATGCTCAAGTTACTTTAAAAAATACCCAAATCCGCTATGGGTTTGCCTATAAAATTTCAGGGTTTCCCTCGACTTCCATGGAATCCTCTCATCGGATTCCAACTGTATACCCATATAACAAAAAAAAAAAAATCTAATCGGTCCACAATTAACGGAAAAATCGGTGAAAATACATAAAAAAAAGCATTACATAAAGTCGAACGTATGACCTCTTCCTTTTTGGGAGTCGGTTAACAAAAATAAATTAATTTTAAAAATAGAATCGTACTCCTACAAAAGAGCGTCCCACACATTCCATTTACATAATTACAAACGTGAAGGTCGAAGCTGTTTCCTTGTGCTGTGCCTCTCAAAGGGCCTCAGGCATTGTAATTAGCGCCTAATGCCATAGCCTAAAGGCCTCTCATCAGGCTTATTACGTTAAGGGAAAGCGGTAGTAAAGCCCGCGAAATTATTATTTTCTTACGCTTTTTGCATTTGCAGAATTACGATAATGAAAATCTTTAATTATTCTTTTTTCTCTCAAAAGGGCTATCGAAAAATTTACTGGTTCATGAAATCATCACATTTGAGATTCCAAAAATTGCAAACAACATAAGAAAAATTTAAGGGATACCTTGGCGCAACCGCCTTGGTCCCCACGTGGTGGTGACACCGACCTTGACATTATCTTTTAATACTGGCAAAAATTTCGTAATTGTGTAACAAATAATCTTCCTGGTTATTTCTTTGTATTTCCCATTAAGCCTTGTGTTCACTAACATTTAAATCAACTGATTAATTATTTAATCAGTTCTATTTTTAAACCTTAGGAAATTTGACATAAACCAACTGTTTAAATACCTACCTAACCGTTGGTTTGAATGCTGGTGAACTCAGGCCTTAGCATATCCAATATTGAAAATGGGATAATTCGCAATCCAAGAGCTAGATTAATTACCAAAACTATACACAGTTTGTTTCAGTGTGCTCTAATAAGCAGGAAAACAAAAAAAAATAAGGTTGTCTGTTAAGTCGGTTTACGGACGATAATTTTACGTGATAACGTCATAAGAGATAGATGCGTCACAAGCCGAACGCTTAGGCCGATCGTGCCTCTTTATCTCTTGTACCGCACTCTCGCTTGTACGCTCGGCTCAGGCGGAACGTGACAATGAGGCGTGCAGTCGACGTTTATCGATTTATAAGACGTAACGTCAAAATGCTTTATTAATTTATTTATGTAGGAAAGTTTATCTCAGGGTGTGTGTTAGGTCTATTTAAATTATTTGAATGCACGTTTCAATTATTTGTAATTATAAAACACAGTATATGGGCACAAACAGGAAAAATGGGTAAATAAAAAAAAAAAAACAATCAAAACCATTCGCGAGCAGGTCGCGAGCGTGGCGTACGCGCGTACGGGGCGTACAGACTCGCTTTCTTTCGTCCACTGTTGGTAGGCCGGTGAGGGCGCGAGGTCGAACACGTACGTTAAGGCCATGTTACATTTATGTTTATACAGCCCGGGGCAGCAGGATAATCTATATTATTTTATTCTTTTTTCTTTAAAATAGCATTGGCGAAAATAGCTGACCGTGACCAGTTACCTGATGACATAAACGCCTGCAAATAAATAAGTATATGAATTTGAATAAACCTTTTTTACAACTACAGTATAAACACAGAAACTCGAAACTCCGCACCTGCACTATTTAAATAATAGAACAGTTCAGAGCGACTCGCACCGCTAACACGGTGTGACGGTTACTCTTAACGTGAGTCTCTCCAAGGAGGCTGAACTACGGTGTCTAGCTTCAGTTACTAGCAGACACAACCTGGGGGAGCGATTGTATACCGTGTAATGTTGGAACTTGTATATTTTAAGGCGATCCCCTAAGATTTTAGAGTAGAATTCTAGTTTCAACAGATGGATCTTCTTGATGGTATCTAACACAGTTAAAACAAACTATCGTGTTCAAACCTGTGTAAGAATTTATTTTACATACTCACTGATCTTCTCGTTTTATAATTATGTTTGTTGTGCCCTCGGTTACCAATCATGTAAAAAATACGTAAAATAGAACACTTTGCAGTTACAACCTCATCTCTTAGGTTAAAACCTTTTTTTTCCAAGTAGGTAATGACTGGTCTTTAATGTTTTTTTCAAACGGAATTCGAATTTTTGACATGACAGCAAGTCATATTTGATTAATCAATTTTTTTCTTGAGTTAGCTACTCAGAACTTTGTTATTGTTCTGAGGTTAGTTATTAAATTATTCTACTCTGTGGTTGTTACTTGACAATTGTTCATCTGGTTTAAGAGGGTTTAAGAGCGTTTACGCCGTACGGCATTTCATACAAACTTTCAAGCCGTTGTTTTTCGAAATGAATGAACCGATTTTAATGAAACTTCATACGCATAAGCAGGATACAAAGGTCTAAAAAGTTAGCAGAGAACATTTTCGAAATGTCTTATTTAAAAAAAGATAACTGGAAATCTCTGTTTGTTTCTATGGAAACTTTAAAATCGGTCTAATTTGGCTGTAACAAAATTTTTCGAAAATGTTCTCTGCTATCTTTTCAGACCTTTGTATCCTGCTTATGCGTATGAAGTTTCATTAAAATCGGTTCATTCATTTCGAAAAACGAACGGCTTGAAAGTTTGCATGAAATGCCGTACGGCGTAAACGCTCTTAACCTGAAATAATTTGAAGATTCACATGAGACTAACTGGTATGTAATTTGTTCCCAAATTGCTATTATACTTGTAGTCACTGATTCCTGCCAGCGTGCAATGGTTAAAGTCTTGATGTCGAGCTTCGCATCGTAAGCAGAGCACACTATCTGGTGTAGCGAATTCTCCAAACCTGGTGTAGAGCCAGTCAGAAGAGTTGCTTTGCCTTTGCCCCGGATACCGGATCGTCTACTGGTTTGCGAGTCGCAAGTTGTTGCATACTTCAATCTAGGTGCACAGTATTTCTGTACTTCCGAGTCCTGTGCGGCGCTAGCTGGCACCTTCGCCTGTGTCCAGGAAACCATAATCGAATACCATTGTTTCTCTGACCTCTTTTTATATCATGACAACTTAGCTAATGTATTCTATAATGAATAATATAAAATAATGAATTGAATTCCTTTTTAAAATCTGTGTAAATTAGTTCTAACAAGCCTAAAACCCGATTGGAATCAGGTAAAAATTGTCCTGAATTTGATAAACTCTCCTAATTCCCCACAGTTACAATAATTGTCATGTAACTTCTAAGTGTTTTATATTTAGAATTCTTTAAAAAAAAAAAAATTTTTTTTACCAAAAAATTATACGATTTATATTCAATGCAGTGATTCTATTTATTTTCGCTAAAACTTATGATGGGCCAATTTGAGTAGGTACCGCTATAAATTGTCGTTCCACTTGATTCAACCCATAAATTCATCGGAAAAGAGAGTTCAACTCCCTATCTTTGGTAGAATCAGAGAGCAATTTTGCTCATAACCCATCCCTAATTCTGATTATACCAATCTGTTGACTGCTTGTGGCTTTCTAAGATGACAGCGCATTAAGGATGAATAGCTAACACAACCGCAAGCTTCGCAAAGCCGCATTGTATAATGTCAATAATTGACTACCGCTCTGCAACACCGTAGCAAGTATTCTGTGATAGTGGTTCTGTTTAAACTTTTGTATCTCGTTTCCCCCTTGATAATAAACGTATTATATCAGATGAATAGTTACACACCGATTTCTCTCTTTTAGTCGTGCAATGCTGCGCTACATTGCTGTGCCACATTGCTGCTGTGCTCGGAATGTAAAATCATATAAACTTATGTTATAATTAGGTACAGTAACAGAGTGACAGAGTGAGAGTGTGTGAGTGGCAGAGTAGTGACGCGGCAGCACTGCCGCCTGCAGCGTTGTTCGGAAGCTCGTCCTTGATTCTTACCAGGCCACTGTTCACGTACCTAGGTATCTTTGTGGTATTTGTGGCACTTTGTAAATCAAGTTTTATTTTTCTCTTACTTTCTATAGTAACGACTCTGTGGGAACGGTGCCTTACATGGTGTAACAACATCAGGTAGACTGTAAAACGTAAATGACCCTTCTCTATAAGGGCAAAAATGTAATGCTAACTTAGTAACGTGCACTTGTACCTTGAAGAACACTATTATACTTGTACAAACTTTGTCTCTTTGTTTAGATTTGTTGTATGATGTTTATTTTGTAAGCTTTTACTTTTATTCCAAATCTTGATTAATAACGAAACGATTCACCAAGTTATCAGGGTTCTTTCAGTTCTAATTTGATGATTTGATGCAGTGCTGTGGTCAGGAACATACATCTGTGGAAATCCAAAGGTAATGTAGAAGTCACCGATTATATGTAGGTAATTTCTAGTACTAGGCGCTCTTGCCATTCCACGATACATAACGGCTATGTACCATAACAACTATGGATGAGGTTCGTGTCAATCAAAAGGCATGAGTCATGATATTTAATACCTACTTAATTATAAATTAGATAATAAATATAAATTTAATCCTGAAAGCAGAACTCATTGAGTGTAACGATCAAAATTTCTTAACTGCATACAGAACTCTTTTATTTACTGAACAAAGCACTGTAGCAGCGTTCAAATTTAAATTCATTGGTGATATTCCTCATTGTTTTCCATCCCTGAAGGCCAGCTCACCAGGCGGCATGGCGCGGCATAGCATGGCACAGAATTTTCTTAAGCGGATTTAAAAAAAAAAAATTTTTATAGGGCTTATGCATAGCGTGGGAAGTTGTGATATGCCACAGAAGACTCTGACAGACTGGGCATATAAATGTTAATGCTTTTCCGTGCTACGTTGCGTCGAGCTGCCTAGTGAGCGCCGCGCTTTATGCTCGATGTAACAACAATCTAAGGTGCTCTTTGCTAGTCGTCCTTGTAAACGCTATATGCGGCCATGATTCTTGTTGCAATTGCTTTAAAAGATTTTAACACAAAGTAAATACTGGTTTTTCCACTTATACCTATTTGTTTTTCCGTGGTAAATTCGCTTGATCCGTCAACGCATGTGTAAGGTTGAGGAATAATTCTAATTAATCAGGGCTCGCATAATCAAGTGTCTACTAAAGTATCAGGCGTATATTTTACGCCCTGTTGAAGTAGTAAAAGACCTAGGCTAACATTGAGGAATAAACCACTAGAGTAGGAGAGCATTGTCTTAACTAATTTACCTGTGAAATTATTTGCTAATATTCAATGTAAATAAAGTGCCTTAAGCTCAGTTAACAAGGACCTTGGAGAATACCTAGAACATTGACCTTGGAGTTAGAATCTAGGTAAAAACTACACTTAACTGCCTAGCCAACTAAAACAACACCCTGATGTGTCTAAGTTAAGTAATGAGGGATATTAATTTGTTATTAGGTACTCTATTTAAGACTAAAATGTGTGACATAGACAGGACAACTTTTAAATTAAGCTTTGTACCTAAAGGGGTATGTCGTAAGAAGCCTATTTATTTATTAATTTCAATTAGATTTCAGTTGAGCGTTTTATTAAAAAAGGTTGTCTTTTATTTACTGAATATTTAAGTAACAATGATAATTTCATTGTTACATTAGCCAAGTCCCGGCCCGACAATTATAATTAGCAACTTTTAAATTACGACTGCTTCTCTACCGCGTAAGCTCAGTCATTACAAAAAATGTTTGTTGAATTGGTGGGTTTTGTTGAGATGTTTTATGTATGATTATGTTGAAGTAAATATAAGAAAAAATATTTTTGCTACGCAGTTAAAACTGCACAGTGAGAATAGCAACTGGATATTCTAATAGTGAACCATAGTCTTTTCAAGAGAGAATAAATGATAAATTATATTATTATTATTTCTTCAAGGTTTTCAGTACTGCGTAAATAAAATTATTAAACTACTAAAGTTAAGAAAAGTGTCAATAATTTTATTTCATCATAGGTAAACATGTGGGCATTAAAAACTACTCAGTCATCTATTCCTTTCGGAACAATAAATGTAGATAATGCTACTCTTATGATCTAACTTTTTATTACCGCAGCTTTTATTATAGCACTGTGTAAGTGTGTATCGGTGAATCCTTTGCTAGACGTTTTTCCATTGATATACTGTTATAACAAACTTCATGCATAATCTATATATAAAAAAAAATGCTTTTAATGATGAGCATTTATTTTCTTTTTATTGGCTGTAGCGATTTGGCTATTTTGTATTTCGTTTGGGCAAACTCTTAAAACAACAGCACAAGGTTGATAATCCCTTAAAACATTATAAAATATTTTGCAAATCTGTGAAATAATCTCGCAATAAAATACAAACTTATCAAGATTGCTATTCGATGCTCGGATGTAAAAACCATTAGACTGTTCCCTTTTTTAGATAAAAAGGGATAACAACGATTTCTCAAGTCCCCAAGGACCAATGATGGGCAGGTTTAGATAAGTAAGGGACAGGGAAACAAGGTAGGTACCGTTTTTTGTTTAAAAGAAAATAAATCGCTTATCATAGAAAACTTTGTTAAGTGAAAGATCGTTAAGTGAAAAGGATTGGAGATCCTTTTTCTGTCTGATAAATTATAAAATGCTTTTAGAATATAGGTATTACACGACAACAGCCTGAAAAGTAAAACGCCTATTGTGGCTATTTGCTTAAGGGGACGCCGACCGCCTAGTGGCGCCCTCATGTTTGGTTGGTTATTTATTTAATTTTAGAATAAAAATGCAGAAAATAAGCACGTTAAGTTGTTGTTGTAACGGTACAACGGTACAACAAACGGTAGTTTTACATTATTTAGTTTTATTATAATCATAAAAAACGGATAATTAGTGGTCACTATTTTCCGTTTTAATGATTATAATAAAACTAAACAATGTAAAACTAACCAATAATCTTGTGGAGCACAACACAAAGTGCTTATTTTCTGCATTCTGATTCTAAAATATAAGAAATAACCAAAGAAACGACGAGGGCGCCACTGCGCGGTCGGCGTTTGGTCGGCATCGTTTAAAGTAACTATTAATTTGTGTACTAAGTCTTCGTTTACCCACAAACTTCATGAAAGTTCTCACTCCAATTCAGCCTATAGTTTCTCTTGTGGGTCCCTAAACTAACACATAATTAAAATTCAGGCCCATTCACATACAGCCTTCATGAATACTTTGTAAAGTAACTAAAGTGAAAGACAAACTAAGACTGATCCTGGTCAAGATTTAGAACTCATTGTTTGAGTATTCATAGACCGTCTCAGCTTGCTTGCTCTTTTCAGTTTTCGTGCACCCTCTAGAATCCCGCGTAGTGCCATTACGTGGATTCTCGGACATGCGTTTCCGCGTATCCAACTTAGGGCGGATTTTTTGGGGTGGATAAACGGAATAATCGGATTTTAATGGACGTTCCTATTCGATCTAACTGTTTACAAGTACTCACTACCTACTGATTAATTATCGATTAAAAAGGTTAATTCTGTGCAGGGAAGAGGATTTTTCTATTTTCTTAAATCGAATTTGACAAGTTATCTCAGATTGGAATTTATTATTCCCCCCCCGACCCTTGCTCGAGCCAGCCCGCGCAGCTGAGCCTGTAGTTTTAAATTCGCCCCTAAACACCAATAATAATACCGATCCAGCCTGTCCCTTGCTGTCCTCTTCCAGCGACGGCCTGAGCCGAGGTCCGAACCCCGCAGGGGGTTACCCTTAGCGCTGTCGCTTAGTTTTAAGTTATTGTATGCCCTGGCTGGAGGCCTTAATTCGAGGCATCCACAGGAAAGTCCGGTTAAGCAGTAGCCATCCTCATAAAGGATGAACTGCGAGATGCCATATTAAAAATAAAAAATAAAATTGGAATTTATTATGACACTGAAATAATCGGGATTTGAGTTATATGATACTTGTGTCTATCCTTGGTTAATTTAAATTGTCTTTTAGACCAATGACGATGTATTGTATCCTGCAACAATCGAAGACCTCGATTTGTTAAAAATTTTCACGATTGTTCACTAATGCGGTGTGACATCCTTGCCACGCGACTAAAGTATCCATTCAAACATTCTGTTTGCATAAACAAAAATGAAACTTATGTCGATGTGTTAAGGTTCAAGAGAGTTTATAGGATGGTAATTAGGGTTGGTACTTTTAGATAATATATAGACCTGAGTGATCAATTGCGAGCTGTGTGTCGATTCATAAATCAAAGGAAACATGTCTGTTTGTGTAAAGGCGGTAACTTTATTTATTATGTATTTAGTGTTTGTGGTTTCTGAAGACTGTGACGATTATGGTGATGTTGTAAGTAGATATTAAAATCTATTATTTATTTCTTAAAACCCACAAACTATTAGTTTTCACCTTGAGAATTTTATTTATCAACTTAAATTAGAAAAAAGAAATAGTTTGTATTAACTTGGTTCTTCCAATAGTTAATGATTAGGCACTAAATATTCCGCACATGAAAAAAAATTCGGTAGCAATTACGAACTTCCTATTGAAAGGTTGAATTATTTAAATATCTAACAATACAATTACTGTCAAACGAACCATACTAGCATGACTTCATTAATGTGTCCCACAATAGAACTTTCACTATTGTTATAAAAACCATCGAATATTTAATACCCGTATTTAATACAACTATTGAAGCGTTTCTAACATAAAACCACTATACGTAGACCTGTGTCCCCTCTAGGTGTTAAGTAAATGTCAAATAGAAAGGACAAGTCTATACATGTTCAGGGTCCTTGTTAGTGTGGTTTGAGTTTCGACATCTCACTTATCTGGTGAAGTTATTACGTGTATCAGAAGACCAATTCTCGTAATTTAAAATGTTTAAAATCTAGTCGCAGTCTCATCTCAGCGACAATGTCAAAAACTTGTCAAAATGTAGGGAAATTAGAGGTATATTTGACAGATTGAGACTGAGATCAGACTGTGAACGTTCTTAAAATTACGTTATCCCTCTGATCATTGAGATAAAAAAATACAAATCAAGAACATTTAAACACGACTTTAACATTTAATTATGTAACGTACATCTCAGTTCTAATGTGTTCCTTAAATCTCTTTGAACTAACTTGAACAAAAAGGCCGCATTGTTTTTAAAAACAATTCCTGAGCCCGTTGAAGATTCTAACAGTGTTTCAGTATTCACACTGACCTCAATAAATTAATAGTGCAGCTCAAATCATTACCATCAGATAACTCACAGGGTTAATTAACCAATTATGCAATCACAACGGTTAATCTGACATATCTAAATTCCATTGCTATTAGAGTACGTAATAGTACAGTGCACCGGCTGAGCTAACTCGGTCACAATGACCGAGGTCGGCGCGAGCGCAGATACGACCATTTTACATAATTTCATATACGCGATACCTTGTGACAATTCTTCTATTTATTTTCATACATGACTTTACAGTTGTAGTGAAGGGACATGTAATCATAGTGAGAAGATGAGGATAATAATAGTGTTGTTATTCAGTTGTGTGCTCATGTTTGCCGATGCGCAGGATTGCAAAGTTGGCGGGAAAAAGGTTGGGTCGATCTTTCAGTGATTTGTTTTGAGAGTGACTGGATTTTTACTTTTCGATTTTGTTTCTCGACGCTTTGGGAAAATATGTACCCGTTGGATATCGGTATTAATCATATTTTGTACAAAGCAAAGTCATAAACAATCACAACAAAAATGAGAACAATTTCACGATTCCCTTTTCTTTTATATATTTTATTTTACAATTACTTAAGAAAAACAAATATCAGTTTCAAATAACCCTATTTAACGGTAAATTAGAACACGTCACACAATCAACAAATGAGAGCACGAACCATTTCAATTGCAAATTCTACACTTTTACAATCTTGTAATGCGAGACAATCAAGAGTAGACAAGCCTGTTGACATCATCGGAACATGGTGATTTTTAGACAGTGTTGTTTCTGAATAAAAAATGGTTATGTCTGTTTAAGTATTAGCTTCGATCAACAATAGTATTACACACAATACTTACACAGACATAACCATTTTTTACATTAACGGGACGAAAACGTTCGATAACAAAACTTGCAGTTATGTGCTCAGCTCAACAGCTGATTCGGTTGTCATAGAAACGGAGAGAAAAAACTTAAATTTAATGTAAAGTTATATCTATCTATCTGTTTTATAGAAGCGTCATCTAATAAGGAACTGACTATTTGACCAAAATGGGGTATTTTAGTACCAAAGATTGAACATGAAGCAACAAGTACCCTCAAACTTAGAAGAGCAATAAAATCTTTGAAACGTAGCTACCAATCCCCATCATCAAAATTGTGATTATTATTAAAATGACTCCATACTTGAAACATCTTTATCATAACAAAAAAGATAACTTATGAGTTAGGTAGACGTGGGAAAGCCGCTGAAACCATTTATGAATTTAACCATATTATTGTTATACACAATATACGTAAAACACGTATCTAGATGTTAATCATACATTAACACAAAACGTTCTGTCCACAGTGTGTCGACCACGAACAATGTTGCGGAGGATGCTGCTTCTATGGCGAGTGTATAGATAGTGAGTATCACGTGTTTATGTAATACATAGAGGTAGATGAGGTCGCAGGAAACAAGAAAATCGTTTTATATTAATACCTAAGTCTTTCATTTAATCTCTGTATCGTGAAAGGTTGGTAAATAAAAAAAGTCGTCTTACTTCTGTCTCCTGTCGCCGTCGGCGCAGCCTATGCACACTTGCAAGCCTGTAAACACTGTCGTAAGATTGCCGTGGCATTAATAATGCTTGGCATCAGACGCCACATTAATTCATTCAACATACCTAGTCAAAAACACTAATACAATATACAATCTTCTCACTGCACACAGTTACGAGACAACTATTATCAAGTTATTAAACCTCGAAATAAAGGTTTTAAACCCGTTTCGTCGCGTATGTTAACCTACTAATTACTCTGCGCTTATTATTAAGTTTCAAACCAGTAGTTTGCTAATGAGGTGCTTTATGCCAGTATCCATTATGAGTATGATGGAGTTATGAGTGACATGCTGACAGGCTCACATTATGCATTCATGTTAGGTAACACGAATATCCCGGAATTATGCATTAGTGCGCTCATTAAAATCATTTGTGTACATGTTTCACTATCTGTATTTGCCTCAAGGTCTTTAAACAATAGAGTTATCAATTTAGAAACAATAATTACTAACCTTTGTAAACAAAATCTTCTAAGGTTTGTGAAAACCCTAACTTTCTTCTGCGGGGTTGGCAGGAAAGTATAGAAGACAATATTGCCATTTATCGAGCACAGCGCAGGTCGAAATTAAGAACTAAGAATTTATTAAAAGAAAACCCAATAACTCTTTGTCCGACCCGAGAATCGACCCTTTGTCCAAACAATCATAGCAACCATAATTACGACCACTACAGCGAACGATGTTGCAGTCACAAAATATCTCGAAATAAGGTATTTTGAGAAAACACTGCATTGAAAATCATATGCGAGATTATTAAGTAAGTAGGTACCAAATTTAGGCCTAAAGTAAACCTTAAGGCCTTAAGTTTAACATGCGCTATTTTTCTTTTCAGCCTACAGATCCTGCTTCTCATCGATGGATGTTTGTGAAGACCACGTCTGTCTCGGAGAAGAAGACTGCATAGTGTACATACCGCCGGAGTGTCCGGGATGTGAACCTTTGCCCCTGTGTAGAGTGCCTGGTACATACCCGTAACACAAGAGCAGTAGGCCAATTCACGTAATTTAAAACGTTCAAAATCTAGTCGCAGTCTCATCTCAGCGACAAACAAATGTCAAAAACTTGTCAAAATGTACTGAAATTTGAGACATTTTTGACAGATTGAGACTGAGATCAGACTGTGAACGTTCTTAAAATTACCAGAATTGCCCCTCAGATATCTGTCAGACAACGAGCTTCATACAATCTGTGAGAGAACGTTCAGTCACGAATGAGAATTTTCCAACGTGAAAATAACGACATGTTTATGGTTGTACATACACAATAATTAATTTATTAGAGAAAAAAGTTGAAATGCATATAATAAATAAAGTTTTTCAACATAAAGAAGAAAAAGTTTTTTTTTTGCCACCTAAACCTCTGCTGGCTCCTTTTAGTGTAGGTTATTGGTATAACAGCGATTAAGGCGCTACAGGCAGTCAACAAAAAAAGAGATAAATAATAAAAATAAAAAACTAACTATTAAAAAAGGTAAGTAAATATCTCTAATTTACTTATTCAAATAAAGAGTTTGTTGGTATTTCATTATTAAAATGTATTTGATCTTAGTTAACACAGAATTTATGAAGTACAAAATGTTTCAATCCATTAATAATTACAGTAAGTATGATAAGCTTCCTGTGTTATGTATTCCAAGTAGAACCATATTATTTTAAATATTCATTACAATTTTCTTTACCTTTAAACGTAAGCCTCTCTGTGGTACATAGAAAAGGTTAAAAATACAAGAAAAATGGTACTGTAAACAAACTAATCTATATTGGCGACAGATAAATCCAATAGCCGCATATATTGAGTCTAAGCCGCCATGAATCAATCAATCAGTGTCCTACACTGACAATAATTTAAGAAGGCTTAAGGAACATCTTTAATAGAATACAAATTTTAACTCCATACTGGCCAGTGAAGCTATCTATAAACATTAGTAAAGTAAAAAATTTGAAAATATTTGTTCGATAGTCATGTTTGTTTGTAAACGCGTGAACAGATTTGTATAAAATGTATGCGGCCGGGTACATGAAATAGTTCCGATGCGAGGAAAGAGAAACCAAGCACAAACAGTCAGATGGATAGAGATTTTGTGTTTTTTGAAAAATATTTATCGAAGACGGCATGTCATCAAAAATTTAACTACTGTGCTAGAGTAATAAATATAAGTCGATGGCGCTAGCAGAATGTTATGAAAAATGCATCCCATTCCAAATTTGAATAATACAGAAATGCTGATTTTTAATTAATTTTACATAAACTGATATCGCATTAGAGCAGAGGCCTTAATGTGAGTGACCACCAGGTGGCGTTATAACTTTTTTCCCGATATAAAATTCTATTGCACTCGCAATCGAAAGTAAGTGAAAAAACTACACACTAACATAACACTAACACACAACACACACATAACAACAACACAACACACAAGACACACAACACTAACATAATTCCAGTTATAACTATAGTGAAACACGCCACACTCTTCATCGTTCCCCATTATCATGAAGACCAAAGGCTTGCGTAATTAAAACAAAAATCTCTTGGCCCGTATATGTCTCTGATTTGGAGCGAAACACATAGCCCTTTGCAGGCCTTTCAGATTCTCTACAGAATTTCCAAAGCCAGAAAAATGCAGAACTTAAAACCGAAGCTTTACCAACGGAAGCACAGATTCTTTAAGTGAACCAGGTCAACAAAACAGTGTAAGGTTTAAAATCTCAATAAATCGTCACGATAAAGCATCCCCAAAAGCATTTTACTAGATCTGGATTGACTCCAAAAGCGAGTCTTGTGTGAAAGTGGGACAAATCCGGGAAATGGACGCCCGGACGGGTTGCGAGCGATTTGGTCAACAAAATATGACGGAGTAGGTACAAAATGGTGGGTCGCCTGCGACGGACTGATGAATCTTGGAGATTTCGCACTTCACTTGATTGCTGAGAGCTGAATCTAATATTGCTGGATGTGGTTTATAACAGTCGCCTGTCGCTTATTGCTTTCTTTTACTTATTTTTAGGGTTCCGTACCTAAAGGGTAAAACCGGGACCCTATTACTAAGACTCCACTGTCCGTCTGTCTGTCTGTCACCAGGCTGTATCTCATGAACCATGATAGCTAGACAGTTGAAGTGTTCACAGAATGTATATTTCTGTTGCCGCTATAACAACAAATACTACAAAAATTTACTACTATAAAAATTTAAGGGGGGCTCCCATACAACAAACGTGATTTTTTTGCCGTTATATGTAGTGTTAAATATTGTATGGTGGTACGGAACCCTTCGTGTGCAAGTCCAACTCGCACTTGGCTGGTTTTTTTATTTGCTCATGCAACAGAAAAGTAAACAGATCAGAATAAAAGACGAAGCTGTCTTGAAAAATATGTATTCTTGATGTAAAATTGTTTGTTACATAATAGTCCTCTCGACGTAGAAATCTTCCTAAATACATAATTGGGAACAGTGATAATCACTACATTCGAGTTCGCAGAAAGAGGCTTCTCCCTTCTGTGTTAAAGTAGTGGGTTCTTTAGGTTATCAAAGACAAATGAGACGTCATTCTGCTAACTACCGCTCGGCAAAGACTCCGTTACGTTAACGTTTGGGTCAGTTCAATGTTTTCTTTGTGATGCGCTGTAATCACTTGTAGAATAATAAAATTTTAGAGCTATTTGTTGAGACTGAAAAGAGTTGACAAAGAACCCCTTTGTGAACGCTCAACAAATAATTATTTCTCGAAATGTAAATGGATGGGCGAAACACTAATCTGTGAACAAAACTCAGTTGTGTTGAATTCTTGATAACCCATCTAGGTTTATTTAGTTCAGAGGTAACTCTACTGTCCATCCAGACCAGTTTGAATATCAATTTGGAGGTTTATCAAATATATAGGTAATTTACACGTTTTTCTTGAAGCAACATGACAATTAGAGTAGATAAATTCATCAGTTCAGGTTCTGATGGGCAAATCAAATTAATAATGCATAGGTAGTATCAGAAAGGCATGATGTATCCATTATTCGACGTAATTGTGTTACCTATATCAATTGAATCGTATCTAAACAATAATTTCCAAGAAAATATTTATGTTTGAAAACTAGTAAAGTTAATTAGGTAGTGCAAACACCAGTGGAATTACGAAGTGAAATGAAACGAAACCTCCGTCGAAGACTCACTTTCGTTAATCATTAAAAATATTTACTTATCCACCTAAATAAGATATTAGGTGAATTTCAGCAAGCCTTGATTGGAGCGGCTCCAACAACCAACCACCAACCAACCAACTCACCAACTTGAAGTAAACAATTTAGAGAGTGCGACGATTTGTAGGGTTCTGTATCTCACAAAGAAAAAACTGAACCCTTACAGGATCACCTGTGTCTGTCTGTCCGTCCGTCTGTCACAGCCATTTTGCTCCGAATCTAATGGACCGATTAAGTTGAAATTTGGTACAAATGTAAATCTCTGTGACCCAAACACAGACGTGTAACGTAAATAAATGAATTTTGAAAATGCGATCATTTCTGGGGGGCAAATGAAAAAAAAAATGTAGTCGTTAAGGTTATGATGGATCTAATTTTTTTTCATTTTTCAAGATAAGTTACATTCATTACACACCGGATCTTCGAGTATTCACCATTATTTTAGCACACTGAAAATTCTTTTACATACTTGAGAATGTGGCCACTTCCAGACGCCTTTGAAAAGTTGTATGTACAGAAACAATATAAACAAACAAATAAGAAGGAAAGAAGTATGAAGATACGTACAAAAATGAGGAGTATTCCCGTTTGAGCACCTATTTTTAGAGCACCTATGCATGGAGCACCAAAGGTATACCCATTTGAGCATGAGACGTTTCAATTGGTTCATTTCGGAAAAAAACGTACTTTAATGCAAATCATAATTATTATTGGCAAGTAATGTCTAGGACCTACTAGAACGTAATAAAACACCTTCAAAAAATATCAGTTAAGTACTTACGAAAATAAACCGTGTGAACCCTCATAATGTTCCTAAAAAAACTAAAAGGATATTTTTTACAAAGAGCTCAGTCATCAAAACGTAATATTTTAGGCGAGTGTATCAAAGTTGAACGGGCTCATTCAGAAAGAAAACAAAACGTTGAAGAAAATACGTAGATTTGGCAAAATAGTTTTCTGAAGGTATAATTTGCATACGTGCGATTGGTTGTATTATTAATGTCGGCAAAGTACTTACTATCCCAGAAAATTATGAATTTCAGATAGGTACCTACCTACCTGCAAATATTATGTTGTTGTTGTTTAATGTTTTCTCACTGTTTTTAAAAAGACTAGCTTTTCTTTTAGTTTAAACTTCAGGCATAGTTTCAAACCTCATTTTTCCATCTCTGTTATTTAAAGTTAAAATGTATTTTTGCACTTTTGTAATACTTTATTCCACACAAATATTTCTTGCAGCAAATAGGTACCAAATGCCGATATCGATTTCTTCAATCGTAATTGAGTAATTAGATTTTCAATTCAGTATAAAGTTCCACTGCCGTGCAATGTAAATGAGTTCTTTGGATGGAGTCTTAAATATACTGAAAAACAAGACGTGAATAAACACTGTATCTTCTCTTTGAAGATACAGTGTTTATTCCCGTCTTGTTAGTAAGGTTTCGGTCCTTTCATACTTAAATCCAGTCATTTTGTCGGTAATATCCGTTCAGTTATAATTTTCCGAGTGAGTCTCGGGATTCGTTTCAGCGTCGCTTGTCGCTTAGATGAAGTGGAGAGCTCATCAATAAAACATTTGAAGCGGTTACGTCGTGATATAATTGCGAAGCAGAAGTTTAGCTTGGTAATTAATATACGGAGAGCGGCTATGAGTTCACGCCGTCGGCTACGGAAAATTTATTTTCAAATATCTGCCAGTACATTTCTGTGTAGCTGTCAATCTTCATTATTCTTTATCTTCATTATTTGCGGTAGACAAAATATAATACCTTATTTACAAGGTTAGGTTTTTCAATTTTATTTTTAAGAGAAGAAAAGATGAGAGAGAAGATGGATTGCGTGAGGAATGATATGAATGAGCAGGGAGTGAATGATAGCGTGACGTTGGACAAGGGAGAATGTAAGAAGAAAACGTGTTGCGCCTTCCTCAAAAAACATGGGACACGGGCAGAAAGATGATGATGAAGTTTCAGAAAAAATCGGCTTATCATCTCGTGTTGCAATGAGCCATCTAGAATAAGTCAGGCCTTAGGTGCGCCGGACTAAAGCCGGGCTCCGGGCTCATTAGGCTGATGTGTCGTATCGTCATGAAAGATTAGCCAATCAAACAATTTTGGTCAAGAGATCATATTTTCATAACGAGTTTTGATTAGATAACACTGTGTGCAAAGGCGTCACGAACTCACGAAACGAGTACACGACACAATATATTAGGTCTTTACATATGAAATTGGCGTTTTGTACGCGAGGAATATAAAGTCATTTTTTTTTAGTAAAATATTTAATTAATCAAAGTATGCACCGTTGTTATCTATGCACTTTTGCCATCTCATAGGTAGTTCATTGATCCCTTTACTAAAAAAAACCATGGGGGCGAGAATCAATGAACTCGTTGAAGGCTGTGACTGCCGCATCGGAGTTGAATTTTTTTTCCTTATAAGAAGTTGTCCAAATTCCGGAAAAAATGGTAATCTGTTGGAGCAAGGTCCGGGGAGTACGGTGGATGTTGCAGATATTCCAATTGTAGCTCATCTAACTTAGTGGTTGTTTGTTGTGCAGTGTGTGGTCTTGCCTTGTCGTGAAGCAGCAGTGGCCTAGAGCGATTGACCAATCTCGGTTGTTTAGCAGCTAGGTCTTCCTTCATGGTTTGCAGTTGCTGACAATAGATAGCTCCCGTAATCGTTTGGCCAGATTATAGAAAGCTGTAGTGAACGACCCGCTAGTCCGACCGGCGCTAGTCCACCAAACACTCACAAGTAACTTTTTTTGAGTCAATTTACGTTTAGGGCAGGATTTGGCTGGTTCTCCAGGGTTCAGCCATTGCGACGAGCGCTTCCGATTATCGTACAGTATCCACTTTGCATCACAAGTAATGATTCGATTTAAAATCCCTTCATTATTGTGTCGGTTGAGCAAAGTAACACAGCAGTCGACGCGTGTTTGAGTTCGATTCACTCAATTCATGAGGTACCTACCCATCGTTCAAGTTTATTTACTTTCCCGATTTGCTTCAAGTGGATTAACTAATACAGTTTTATCACTTACCCCGAAGCCTGCAGCTATCTCTGAAGTGCTTTGTGATGGATCCGCTTCCACAATAGCCTTTAATTCTTCATTTTCCACTTTGGTCTCCGGCCGTCCACGGGGTTGGTTCTGAAGGTCGAAATTTCCTGAACGAAAACGTTGAAACCAAAAACGTACCGTGCTTTCTTTTGCGACACCAGCGCCGTACACATCATTAATCCTTTGAGCTGTTTCTGCACTGGTGCCACGGTAGAACTCGTAAATATACCGATATTTTATGTTTTCCATTGTGCGGTAATAAGCGACGCCAAAGAAAAAAATTATGAGGAAAAACAAATGAATGACTGTTTTCGAAACTCAAATGTACCAGCTAAATGAATTTGGAATTTTTAACCAAAGAGGAGATATTTCAGATCAAAGTGGTTAGTACGACTAAACGCTAATAGGTATCATATGTAAGGACCTAATAGTAGTTTGAATTCAGTTCACCGTTTAGTACTGATCTATCGGTGGAGGTTTTCATTGCACCTCATCGGTTTAGTCCGTATAGAATCTCATAAAATTTCATACTCTGTACGTCAATGAGAAGCTAAATATGTATAATGTTTTTTTAATTCTGTTCATGATGTTACAAGCTCTTCAACTTCTGCTATTCACCTGTAGTGCTGTTTCGTCCACTGAATAGTCACCTTGAATATTTATCTGCATGTTAGATGGACAGGGGTGAGGGGGACAACGAGTGACGTTGTAATGCTGCCATCCATAGCCATTGTGTTCTATTGCTTCTCATTAAAACCTCAATGAGAATGTTGTGTTTTGATATGCTAAACACGAGAAAACAGGGTTTGTATAGATGTTTATTTTAATTAAAGACAAATGATCTGAATTGCGTTTTTCGAATTATTTCTGTCCAATACTGAATGGCTAGATTTTAACATTATTGGAACGAAGTTCTTTTACGGACCTTGCGGTAGGAGTAAAATGAGAGAAATCGTCACGTAACGAAAAAGCGCTATGCCCCCTCCATGCGACTTTTCATTTATGTATAAAGAAAGAGACAACAGACGGAGAGAGAGAGATAGTTTACATGGTTTTCGAGGGATGTCCATTTCAACCGCGCGGCCAACTCATAATTTACCTTCTGTCCTCTTCTAATATAAACTAAATATCTCTCTAATATACACAATTGATCGACAAATCAACCCCCTCCGCCCGCCGCTCGGCCGTTACTACTTATACGAGTAATTATAAGTAGAGGTAGATACCTTTGTTTTTACTCCGTGGTAGGTACACTTCAGCGGCCGTTAACCCCGTCATCAACTGCTAATATTTGTACTCAATACGTCTGTGAAGTTTCTATAGCTAATTTAATTTGATCTTGTATATCACTTAAAACTGATTTTGCTTCATACTGTTATTAAAAAAAAAAAAAATCTAATGAAGGCAAATATAAAAAAAATATGTAGATTTTAACAATATACATTTAATGACTCTTTAAAAAAGACAGTAAAATTAAAAAATGGGCCTTAATTTTTGGCCTCCAGACGTTTTATTTTCACTTTATGTTAAACAGCATCTGATCTAACTTGAATGTTTACGATCGAAGACCACAATTTTAAAACAACGGTAGGTTTTAGGCCATCACTTTTAAATATGTCTACCAACTTATATTTCTGACTATAGTTTGGTAATAGATTTAACCCTTAGAAGGTATTCAGGTCAATTTTGTACTTAAGTCGGGCTTCATTAAAACTTAACGAGATATTGTTTATCTAAAGTTCAACAACAATTTAAGATATCGTTTTGTAAACGCTTAATTACAAGTATTACTTGTACCTCTAGTAACTTTTTACGGTGGGTGTTATGAATCAGTTTTTTTTCAGAAATTTAGTGAAAAGAAGCTACATTGGCCCGATACTACTTGATATTTCGTGCCATTATCCCATTTTTGATAGTCTTCACCAATATCTAAGAGGCTCTTATAACTGAGTTTTACAACCACCGCTCGGTCGTGTAGTCATAAACAAGAGACGGTCCTGTCTCGTAGCCATATTGTGTCCTCTCCCGAGTCCCACGAGACAACCTCAAGATAATCGCTGCCGTTCATGAACAAGACGGAAAAAGATGAGCTGGATCGGTTTTACTGGTGAATCGATCTCGTAAAACTAGCTTTTACTGTCGGACTAACCCTGAAAAAGCAAAACAACAAATCTGCAGTTCTCTAAATTTTTTCGAGTTATGCGAATGTGAAAATGGAGGAAACAACTGTTTTATTTACAGTTATTTCTATTACGCCTTTTATGTAGTACGTTTATCCTGTTGGTCATAGTCCTCAATAGAAGTGTCTATGAGGATCATAACTACACACAACACACACAATTAATAATAATAACATTCTAGAAGATTCAATAAAATTGTAAATATTTAGTTTATTTTATATAAATACTTATAAGTATAAAATATAAATATCTACCATAAAAGTAAATGATACTATTTTCTTTTTTTTTCTTTTAAAAAAGTGCCTTAATCGTTTCTCCTATTAAAAATTAACGTTGCTGTGCCTGACAGGGTCCATAATTCCATAATTGATTCGATGTTTTAACATACCAACTATTGTATGTACACGTTATGGAATGCAATAAAGTATTGAGTATTGAGTTTCACTAACATCAATCGGTCGTTCAGTAGTGTTGCCTCTCCCGGGTCCCGCGAGACAAAACCTCGAGATAATCGCTGCTCTGATGGAGATAGTGAGAATGATGAGCAGCCAGTCGATTCTGTTAGAATCTCACCGTGAGAAGTTTGGTGACGTGAGCTGTCATTCCATCTGAAGCTATAGGGATTGACACTAATGACGCTCACTTTAAGCTCACTCCACCTGAGTTATCACGGTGAGATTTTTACAGAATAGCACTACTGGATCTGTTTTATTGGTGAATCGATTTCTGGAATCTGCAAATAGAGAAGATGGAAATATATT
This sequence comes from Gortyna flavago, assembly GCA_963669345.1. NCBI lineage: Eukaryota > Metazoa > Arthropoda > Insecta > Lepidoptera > Noctuidae > Gortyna > Gortyna flavago. The sequence goes on along the minus strand of OY770136.1, from coordinate 15,793,844 downwards.
TTTATCATGTTTACAACGATACGTTGCGATTACCAATTGAATAGCTTGTCGTGTTTGTTAAGGCAATGTTCCGTCATGTCGATTCAGACGGTGTACGGAAGCCGATTTTTAACCTCATCAACTAGCAGATATGATGATGATGTATTCTTGATTACAATGTTGTGTTATTCTTAAATAAAGCCTGCCTGTTCAAAGATAATACGTTCGTTGAAAAGCAACTACTTAACCCATATTAAAATATGTTTTTTTATTATTATAACTCTCGGGAGAAACTAGCTGTTAAGTTGTGCGAAGTAATACACGTGTCTGTACAAAATAAACATCCCGTGATGAACTCCCAAGTGACATCAACAAAGATGGCTTACATCTGAAATCACTAAGTAACTTACTTCGTTACTTCGAAGTCTCCAAGTCGCTCTAGAGTATTATATTCATGATACAAATCTGTTATGTTGTAAATTAATATCTGGAAATGTAAGAAAACAAAATAAGGCACAATATTAATATTTCTTCGTAAACAGTCTTAACAAAATATGTAATGAAAACCAAACATATTTTCGTTGTATACTTCGTACGTGATCTTCAAGTTAGGGTTGTGCCTCTCTGGGTATTTCGAAGAACAGACCAAATAAAAAACCAAGACAGAGCGCTGAGAATTACACAGTGAAGCATGCCAAAACTACACCTCCGCTCTGTGCTTACACGCTCACACGCACACATTTACAACCATTTACAATCAAAATACACCTCACTAAGTGCACACATGTTTACGAAACCGACTTCACTTTACTGTCGACAGCCCTCTGTCTTGGTTTTTGATTTGGTCTGAGAAGAAAATAATTCCGATACAATTGATTTGATTCCTGCGACTTGTCTTCTACAGTAGAAAACTGAACCTATAAATTGTTTCATAAATTAGCATCTCTGTCTAACATCCACGAAATATATTTAAAGCCATTTAATTTATTTTCCCTAAGTTCAAGACAATACTTGTTCCACCAAATGATGACCAACTTTCGGCGTCCAAAACATTAAACCATAGTGACACCCCTGGTGTTGTCCATAAAAAATGAGATTTCATACTCACTGTGAAACGGGTCTTCGGATAGTTTATCAACTATAGTGAACTTCTGAAGTATCGACGTAAGACAGTATTGTGGCCAACGTTATACAACCAAAAACAAAACAGACACTCGTAACTCCGTACGAAGTTTACTCAACAGTTGCAAATCCATCACCATGCACCATAAACAATGGCTGTTGACAACTAATCCCTAAGAAAACCATGGATGCTCTGGATGGCATATAAATGACAATCTGTATGTTTTGGTAATAATATGTCACCTTTGACATTGGCAGAATTGTCGACATCGGCACCATTGCCATAAAGAAAAATAGAATAGAATATGTCACCAGCGTCACCAGTAAGATGGTGAGTTTCGGTCATATCAAACCCCAATTTACGAGTTGAAAAACCTTTTTAATTTCATAGGTATTCATATTTTATAATAAAATATTTAATGCCAAAAAGATACACAGTCACATGAGCAAACTGGCGGGCACAGATAGTTATACGATGATAATTTTAACGATCAGATCTTCGAATTACAACAGATTTCTGGTACTAAACTAAATATATCCCAACCACTGCAAATTGCAACAAGTAACGGTGCTTAACTTAGATCATTAAAACAGTTTCGGTTTAGTCTAGACAAGACACTAAGCCTACCTGAATTTGCGATGATATGATCATAAATTATCCTCACATGGCCCACGTTGGAATTGTATTTTGAGATGCCAGATTCTATTACAAGTCATCTTGAGTCAAATCTTGCTTTTAAATTGGGCCTTATTATACAACCCTTATTCGTATGAAACGCCTACTTTACTTAGCACACTAAAGTCAAAGTGCGATCTGTGAATCTTGAACGTTAAAGTCTGCAAGGTATTCCTGAGAAAGATAAAACCGAATAATCCAAATGGCATCCTTCCAAACTTAAAGACTTAGTATGACAACGAGAATGATGTCTCCAAGACGTAAATTGGTTAAAAGGGTAAAGAACGGTTATCAAGTAAAACACTTGACAATGTCAACATTGTACCGATCTGCACGGTTTCCACTGTAAAGAGATCACCCACAAAAGATTATCGCCAAACTTTTACCCTTCTTAATAGCAGAGCAACATGATTTAAACAGAAAAATTACAGAAAAAAGTTAAATAAAAAATTTAAAAAACCATAACTCAAAAACCACAAAAAAACTAAATGGCCCTTTCACTTAAATGCCATTATATTTGGTTGTTATTGGCCGTGGGGACCATTTTATCCGGTCCTCCCATTTCTCTTTCCTACTCCATCATCAGCCCCTGGTCACCATCTATCTATAAACCATTCATTGAGATCATTCCAATGAGTCCAAACACGATACCTCTGCTGTCAGTTAAGGGAGTTAGGTATACTGCAAATTCCAGGTGATGCTGCAGCAGCAGTTCAAGGTTACTATGTTCTTCTAATATCATTGAAGTAACGAAATGTCAAATTTCGACTCAATCAGATCTGTAGAACATGCTCACATCAATTCATCAACTAGAAAAGAGCTGATAATCTTTAAATGGCTGAACCGATTTTTTTGAATCATAGCTAAGAACACTCGATCAAGTCACCTTACAAACAAAAAAAAAAACAAATTCGGTTCAGCCGTTTTGGATCTATGATAGCGCAAACAACCACACACATATACATAAATACACAGATATGTTAAACATAAAACACCACTCTGTTTTTGTCGGGTGTCAAAAAAATATAATTTTCTCTACTGCATCAGGCTGCGAATCAGTCTTTGTCTGCGATACGAATGGAACAAATCTCTTTTATCTTCCGATAAAGAGGATTTATAATAGCCGTTTCGCTTTACCAATGCAGCTGTGAACTCCTGTCAGATTTCATGCAGACAAAGTAATTGATATTGGTCTTACTAAGTTCTATTAAAATTTGAAGTAAGAAAACAGTATTCTTACTTCAAATTTTATCGCAGACAAAGACCACACTGCAAATGCTGGGAGCGAATTGTTTTATCTATTTGTTGCCCTCACTTCTCCAGTGCAAACGTGGCCTTAGATTAAAGAATTTGACGCTACCTTTACAATGGGTTGGAGTCCAGACAATCACGCTTGTGGGAGCATCATTATACTTGATGGAAACTTAACTTTGCTGACGCCAGACCTCCACGAGACTGCATATGAGTATGACGAGTTATTGTTGGAAAAGTAACAGTTATTGTCTTGTGTGTTGTCTTGAGTTTGAAACTTATAACATTGTTAACCTTTGAAAGTTTTTGCGCGATGTTTCTCGCCTGAAGTTTCCAAGGGTTTGCAGAGGCGTACAGTACACTTCATAAAGTACATTTCTCCCATTTCATAGAGAGCGAGCCTATTGTCATAAGCCGGACAGAAATCTAAATACCGAAAATGCAGCTGAAAAAATCCTGATGAAAAATCCAAATTCAATATACAGTAGTTTTGTATTATATTGTATTGTATTATATTATTGTAGTAAGTATAAAATCAATACAAACAGGAAACTATATCCCTTTCTTTGTAATTCTACCTATATACTCCACAGTTTCTCCTACAGAGGTCATATAATAGAACAGAACTCGACATTCGCAGTTCACGCTCGACCGGGTTTCCAATCCCAGCTGTAGGTATTAGCACTTCCATCTCGCCATCAGCTTTATTTTACACTTGTCGGACACCAAGAAATAACAGACACAAAATCGAAGAACGCCGTTTTATAAGTCGATTTTCTTATGGAAAATAGGAATAGGTACTCTTATTTTCATATTCCTTGCTTGCCATACTACTATAAACAAAGAACAATTATTTAATACTGAACGAGGATTCGTATCCTGGTTCAGTGATAAATTGGACTTGGCGACTTCAGAGCACTTCTATAAGGATGACTAATACAGACCTCCTAAAAACACACATCTCACAGAGTCAAATCACAGTGTCACAGTATTTATATACGAATAGATAGCGAACTAACCCGGATTAACCGGTTGTACGCCATCACTTATGACGTCAACATCTGTCACGCGCCGACGTCCCGCTGCGCGACATGTCTACGATCTTCTCACAAAAAATGGTTTTCTTTTTGAATCATTCATTTAGTCTATTATTTGTCTACCGAACCATATAGTAATTACTGCCTCACAGGATATTAGAACTTACTAGCTGCGCCCCGTGGTTTCACCCGCGTAAGTTTCGGTTTAGGGGGATGAAAAATAGATGTTGGCCGATTCTCATAGATACCGGATAAGCACAAAAAATTTCATCAAAATCGGTCAAGCCGTTTCGGAGGAGTATGGCAACGAAAACTGTGACACGAGAATTTTATATATTAGATTTCAGCAGTAATAAAAGAGGTTGTAGCAGCGCGAAACGGGTGTCTCACTGGTGTGACGGCGGGCTTGATGGTTTTGTGCCGGGTGTCTCCCCCGTGTGACGGCGATGTTTTTCCGGAATAATGTCGTGTTACCTAATAATTTAGTCTCAACACAGTGATAATAAAAAAGAGGTCACGTTTGATTCGGGTAGACAACGGGAACCTAGATATATGATTCCGTGTTTCAGTTCAAATTAATGAGTTTCAAGAGGGCCAAAAATCTTCAAAATGAATAGCACTTTGGTTTGCGACGAAAACTTTACGTGCGACATACTTTGAAAATCATTGAAAAAGAATTAGGACCACTTAATATGAAATAAGTAGAACAGATGACCCTTTTCTTCAACTTTAGTAACCTTTCAAAAAGTTAAGTTTCACAATCTTTAAGAGCTAGCAGCATCTACTTAATACTTGTTGACAGACAAAAAATTTCAGTAGAATATCATTTCGGAATGTTGGTTAATTTTATCTTGTTGGATTTTTGTTTAGTCAGACTGATTTCACCATAATACCTTGTCCGCCTTCAGATAGTATATTGGTATAAAATAAACTAAGGTCATTCTGATTTCCCTTGTGATGAAAGCAGAAAAACAAAAGGTTACATGCTCTGTGAGAAAAACTTAATCGACTGTCTGTCTTGTTAATGTAAAGAAACAGTTCTAGAATATTTATCAAAGGAAATAGTATGTTTTAGTCTTTCACTAATTATACTTTCAAAATGTGATTTACAAAACTAATTATTATAGATAGAAGGAAATAGAGAGAAACGAAGTAACAGTCAAAAAGAATCAAAACTAAAGCCTCCGACTACCAGGCTCGCATAAGTTCGAAGAAGATTACCTGACAAATTGACTTGAATGAATCTAGAGACTTTATATATCTTTAACCAAATTATACCACTAAGACTTATATTCCGTACTCTCATAAGTGTATGAAGTAATTTCAACTGTCACAATAAACGACAAAATACTGCCTCCATAGCTACCACAATTATTCCATTCAATAGGTATAAATTGAACTAACTGCTCTGGGAAGAACAATTTCCCGTCGAAGTTCAAGCCTTATCACCAGGCTCCCATATGAACAAGAAAGCTTTACCTGTCACACTAATCTCGCGACAAAACGTCTTTAACCACACTCACCACTAATATTCTTTTTAAAGTACGATTTGAAGTTGAAATACAAATTAAATTAAATATTGAACCCGACAAGCTGCTAAATTAACGATGGTGTTTACTTCAGTTACCAAGTCTTCAGTCTTCGTTCGAACGTTGTGTTCAAATTTAACCCAGATTTATCTGTGCTAGTCTAGGTATCTAAATGTCGAAGGTTTTTGTAAATTATTTAAATAAAACTGTTTCTTTTGTCTTAGATGTTTATCATCATTTCGTTATCATTTTGTGTGTTGTAGGTAGGTATCTAAAATCTCATTAGTTTTAACCCACTTGATTGAGTATTGCTTATTGCCAAGGAAAGTTTCCTACTCAGAAACAGGCTAAAGGATGTAAATTGAAAGAGTTCAGGTACTCACGGGATGCTGGGAGCCAGGAGATCACCACACTGTATCACTAGCAGTCGTATTTCACGATATTTTGGTGTTTTTTCACCGCGCGCGCGGTTTTGTTGCCGGCCGGTCTTCGCGTTGAGTTCGAACTGTCGTTTTTACTTCACGCCGTTAGATGGCACTCACAGCGATGGGCGAGTGCATGTGGCGGCGAATTTAAAGCAGGGAGGAAAAGGATGGACTAGGGTAAGCATCCCGAAGCCTGTTCACCACTGAAGTAAGAGCCATAGATAGTTAGAGCCTAGCTCATAAGACATTATAACACTAAACGTTTATCAGAAATCGATAACCGTAATCCTAATAAAACATGTAAGTATACGTCGGGTATATTTAACTTCAAACCCGTTACTTAGTAGGTACTAAGCGACTGTAGTCTAACTAATAGCTTCGATAATTGTGAACTCACAGACCCTCCTACCGAAGCTCAATAGTCAAAGGTCCAAATTAGTCGGTTATTACTAAGTAATTGTTAATTACTAAGTCTGGACTAGATGTCTATAACAGATAATGTTCAAAGTGTTTATTAATTGTCTGCTTGATCTAAATTCAAGCCGGTTGGTTCCTTATTAAAGATTCAATAGGTTTAGTAGTGTTCAAGTGGGTAAGAATTAGAAAAAGTGTATTTAATTATCGGGTTGGACCGCGAGCCTTGACATGTCTATTGGTCATCATTCTAAAGTTGAACTTACGTAGAACTTAGAAATGAATTAAGTTCTTTAGAACGACAATATAAAATAAAATGAAGACCATTTTTATATCACATACTAAACTTTTTATTGTATACTTCTGTTCACAGGTTTGTAACTATTTCCATAAATACACAGTTTTTTTTCCACATCCACTCTACTTGGTCTACCATCTTCAACAGATACTAAAGAAATTGAGGAAATCTTAAATCTTCCTCACTGAGCATTAAAGCGTATGTAAGGCTTTAAATAAATTACCTATATAGGTAGGTACACGATATTGATACTCAAACAACGCCGAAGTATCGGAAAACCTTACCTATCTGTTTATTCTCCAAAACGCTGTAGCCCATAAAATGAGGCGGGAACATAAAAACCTCCTTGGTTCAGTAAAAAGCGTTCGCTCGAAGCTAATATTTATAAATTGATTTTTAGATGGATTTGCGCACAAGTGCAATCACAACGATATCGTCACGAACTTCTAAAGGGGAGTTGATATGTTTGGCGTTATTGATGTGCGAGTATTTTGATGATGGACAATTGGATATACGAGTAGTAGAACACCTTGGGTAAGGCACACGGGAGCTGAAGTCGAGTCTCAAGACGAAAATATTAGCTTACGTCTTGTGCCTCGTAAAAAAGCACAAGACAGTAGGTTGGTAGCACGGCTGATTGGCCAGGGAGCGCCAGATAAATCCCACAGCACAGCCACACATGGAGGCTATTTTATTACTATCTTGAACCATCTTGAACTCTAGGTGTGATATTAAATTTCTCTCAAAATCAACGTCAGTTGAACGTAGTTCTCAGAACCGACCATATTGTTTCGCAAATAACACGAGTATATAACTCAACATTGGGACCTATTGTCTACTTCGAAATGTGGTTTGACACCGCATTTCGGAGGGGTCTGGGGTCAGGCATGCAAGAGGCCACCATAACGTTCCACGTGAAATTGAATTTGATTTATGTACTGAAGGTAACGACCGCCCACACAAATCTTGGTCCAAGATTTAGACATTTTAATGCCATCATGATTCCAATGCGAGAGAGAGATGGAGCTGGAAATTTATGCTGGTATTATTAATGCTTCATAATATGGCCACTGAAGTCATATTGCCTGTCACAAAGTTTAAGAATAGTATTTCAAGCAAAACGTCGTGGTCCTAAGAAATTGTAACTGACACTGCGATAACTTTAAGTCACTCCATTCAGATAACCTCTTGAATTAATAAATTATGTTTTCCTCTATCGCCGTCAGTTTCTCACTTAGATATTATTTGCTCAGTCCATATAAATACGATGGTATTTCTCATCACATTTTAAATTTATTTACAGATAGATTGATTATTTAGTACGGAGTTGATAAACGAAATGTATGCTCGAGTTGGCACTTTCATGTTCATGCAATAATCCAGATTCATACGTGTGCGTTTGTCGTCGTTTACTTTCTATTTTCGTTGAGAATTGGAAAACGGGAACGCGCGTACAATATTTTTCTGCTAGGTAACAAACGATGCTCTCATTTTTTAATGTTTTACCTAGAAATTTACAAACATAGTTTTATTTCATATTAGCGTCCTGCTTCTGCTTTATACGGTTTTTACAACTTGACAAAACATAAATATAAACTTTCCGGAATAAATTCTATATTTGATGTCGAGAACCGTATCAACGTAGTTTAGAAGAACAACGAGGTCACACAGACAGACGCTAAAAGCGACTTACATAATGTGTAACTTATTCGATGCGAATCAAGTTTCCTGCCATTTATAGAACTTCAAATCCTGTCCTAGGTGAAACACTTAGGAATAGAAAATTCAATTAAACTTTAAAGAACTGAAATCTAACCTTGGAACTTCAAAAACTATCACAAGGCGACTTTTTAGTAGGTCCTAAGTAGATAAAGATATCTTACGAGGTATTCACGTATATCGAGGTGTAGATAAAGAAAAGTGTCAATAAAGTGTTTTAAGCACGATTAAAACACCAAAATTTGAACAAAAAAATAAAACGTGTTTTTGTAAGAGCGAAACACTTGTAATTTTTATTATAGGTACTCTGCTGTGTAGGTGGGTAGGCACTTTGTGACTTTGTCGACCACGCTTCACGATTTATTCTAAAACATTTACCGAAGCTTATAGGCTTTTAAAGCGAGTTTATCAAGACCTTAATTGATCCATGCATTTTAATGTCGAACCGAATAGAACTCTGTAGTACCGAGGATACTGTGTAGGCGGGAAGCGGGGGCGTCCTTCAAGTATATGCATTGGAACAATACACATTCTGCAAAATTGTGGATTGAATTTCGGTAATTCCTGATACAATAATTTTGAGTGTTTATTTACACTACTCGTAGTTGCTGGAAACAAATACTTTAACTACGAGCGTAGATGATGCTTTTATATTTTTTATTTTATTTTTAAGAGCGTTTACGCCGTACGGCATTTCATACAAACTTTCAAGCCCTTGTTTTCCGAAATGAATGAACGGATTTTAATGAAACTTTATAACGCATAAGCAGGATACAAAGGTCTAAAAAGTTAGGTGAGAACATTTTCGAAAAATTGTGTTTCAGCCAAATTAGACCGATTTTAAAGTTTCCATAGAAACAGAGATTTTCAGTTATCTTTTTTTAAATAAGACATTTCGAAAATGTTCTCTGCTAACTTTTTAGACCTTTGTATCCTGCTTATGTGTATGAAGTTTCATTAAAATCGGTTCATTCATTTCGAAAAACAACGGCTTGAAACTTTGTATGAAAAGCCGTACGGCGTAAACGCTCTTAATGCGAAACCTAAAATCTTTTTATCGATTATCATTTCATAAAAATATTGCCTTCAGTAAAACATTACCAATGAATGTTTCCGTTCCAAACTAAAGTCTCTCTTCTCGCGTTTCAATAATTTCTTATCGCTTACAATCTCACCTTATCTTCCCAGATTAAGTAAAGCCGGGTATTAGACAATGGGCCCGAACTGTACTTGACAACCTCATTTAATTGTCGAGTAGGCACCGGATACATTTGACACATAAACTGACACGGTTTGTGTTCATGAAGTGAAGAGACTGGAGAGTTATAGTACAATGAATACGGAGTACTTCGTGAGTTATGAAGATCTTGTTCTTATTGTACGAATATTATAACTTTTCAAACTTAGTTTTAGTCAAAACAAAAATGATGATGATCGCTCGTGCCGAGTTGAAAAGCTACTCAACTAGATAGACACTGGTCATCGTGGCTCGCTAACTATCATGTACCAGAGGATCTTAATTATTACTTCTTTTGGAAAGTTTGAGCACCCGACCACCAGATTAGGGTCCGTAGACTCAAAGTCAAAAAAATTATTTCAATTAAACCAATTACAGGCAATTTTGAACTGATATACATAGATAGAGAGATGTTAACGCCATCATTGTTCCTGTGCGATTCAGAGCTGAAGCCTTGTACAGTAATGTAAGCACCATTTAAGTTCCGCTGCGAAGATTACAAACTCCTTTGCCACTCCTCAGAACAATGTCCGGGTGTCTGTAGCACCATTCGCCGAGCTTTTTTTCAATGACTTTCGTTTCAAACCCAACCAAATACAGCTGAATATCAACACTACATAAGAAACGGTATGTATTTAGTGTCTATATTTTCCTTACACGTAGTTCAACTCGCTAAGGAAGGATCATGCTGGAAAAATGTCAATTTCTGAAAAGAGAAGGCGTGACTCGAATTAATGGTGAACCAGCACCCTAATTTTGGTTTTGGTATCACACTTTTTGAAGGATATTGCTGATCCATTGCTATACAATGTGTAACATAATTAACGCAAGACCTCATTCACCCCAATCAGAGTATTGACTTAAAAGTATAATACAATGACTAAAACATTAATTCTTTAAAGCTAATAATTATTATTAAGAAAATCGTGTTGAGACTCAATTTTAGATGCATAAAGTAATGCAAGGGGCATTACTTTATGCATCTAAAATTGAGTCTTAACGCGTTGAAATAAGATTTAATTTCCTTTGACTCAATCGGCTACCAGTATGGCAAAATACATAATTTTTTGAAAAAATATCTATATTCAAAGTTACTGCAACCGATTCAGTAGTCAATCATGAACAAACTACTTCCAGGACTTGCGTTTAATAATTATGGATTCGTGACTGTAACACACTGTAGCCTGCATCATCACTCATCACATGACTCTCAACAAATAAACAATCTTATAGTAGGGCAAAGTTAAAAATGCCATTGAAGGATCAATTCAACAGAACCCAGCATTGCATAAATATGTAAATTGTCACGCCCTTTATACCTGGAGGCTTTTATTTTGGTAGTACCTAAGTTTCTTTTTTCTATTACTTTTTTAATTTTGATTTAGTATTTGTTTTTAGCTTGAGTACGTATAGTTTTTATTGTATTTTTTGGTATATTGGCATGGCTAGCTAACATATGGAAAATAATTTAATTGAATGTTCTGTATCCTGTAATGTTAATTAGATACTTTGCAGATCTAGTTTTGTATACAGTCGAGTCTTTTATAACTGAACAGACAGCTGTGCTGCTGGGGAGTTTGTTGCGCCACTTCTTCTCCCCAGCGAAAGCACTAGGAAGTGGTGAAGGGCGGGCGTTTTGGGGGACTGTCTTTTGTAATTTTGAAGTTCTAAAAGTGCTGATTCTCAGCCTAGTTTGAATAAATGACTTTTGATTTTTATTCACAAGCAACCGTAACAGAGGTACTGTTACGGTTGCAGTGACGCCAAGCATAATATCATACTAAATTGGACTGTTGTTAATTTAAACCTCTTATCTACTGAACCATAACAGTAACTCCTCAGCATTGTAATTCAGCAGATCAGAATCATAATTTAGTGTAGCGGAGTAAAATACTCTAACGTTTTTCTATATCGGCGGCTCAGTGCGGCAGTGCCGTGTTGATTGAAACTGAATATATTAGCTCAACAACTTAAACTAGAGGTGCGAAGTTGATGTTGATCGAAGATGGAAAGGCATTATATTTCTTGTGGATTATTTATTCGGTGTTAGCAAGTAATGAGGTTGTGTTAGATTGGATCACGCACGATTTGTCTTTTGTTTTTATTGTTTTCTGCGGCCCGTATTTACGCTCATTCGAGAGCTTCTACTTGTGTCGTTTACGATTTTACGCTGTAGGATTTTTATAATGTAATTACTTGCACAAATAACACAGGTGTATAAGATGTTACAAAAGATTCTTTGTATCTTTTTAATTTAGTCAGTTCTCTCAAATGAGAGTAATTTATACTGCATCAAGTTGAGGATGAGTTAAGACATAGGTACCGGACCGATAAAAAATATCCAAACTAATTAAATATAAAACCAAAGAGCCATGAAATATCGAAAGAGTTTTTTGTCTAGTTGTGGGACAATATGATGTGATTATAATAGTATCAAAAAAATTCCTGCCACATTGTCACAACATTATTACTGTAGCAACAAATCAATTTGTTCACATTCTCTGACAGGCGGTATTCTACCGAAAAAATGTAATAAAGGGCGCCTTTCACGGGAGACTAAGTAAAGAGAGCCTTATTGATGTTCAGTGTGTTATCTCACTTATATCTACTGAAAGTTATGTGGAGATACGAGTAGCTACTATGTGGCGTCTGCATTCCATACAGTCTCGCGAAGATGCGATACAGAGAACTGACATTCAGACTTGGTATTTAAAATAAGAACGTAAGTCATTTTTAAATACTATATATTAAAAAAAATTTTTTTTTGATTTACATTTTACTTTGTTATTTTACTTAAAATAATAGTTCACTCAGTTGTTTTTTCTGTCGCAGTGAGATGAAGGAAGACAGTATTAAAATCAAAGGCACATGTACCAAAAACAAAGTGTATGAAATATACCTATATTTTCCGGGAAAGTACCTAGATACCTACCTTGAGTAACAATTCATTCTGAAAACAATAAATAGTTATAGCAGACTAGCTTCCGCCCGCGAAGTATGCCGATAAAAACTATCGAAATCCGATCAGTGGTTTAGGCGTGAAAAGGTAACATACAGACAGACAGACAGAGTTACTTTCGAATTTATAATATTAGTACGGATGGTTGCTCTAAGAACTGTTACTTAAATATACAGAAGCTTTCACAGAATTAAATTTTTCTAGTAAAAACTCAGACCATTGTCACTTAACAATTTTCCATTTCCCTATTTGGCCACTGACAGTGGCTTAAAACCTCCCACAGAAACCTTTTATGATTATTAAGCAGTTTGCATTATTAAATGAAAACCACTTATTATTTTATGAACAACACTGCGGAAAATATTTAAATAGCGTCATTTTGCTGTGGCTTCACCTTTCATTCGATTAAATTACGCTGTGTTACTGAAAATAGGCCTTTAAATAATATTGAGAGCCAAACATAAAGCTAATTATTTCTTTGCACCTACATGGCTGTCAATAACTCTTGCTAAAATTTAATTTATTAGCTAAATTGTAATTTGTGAATGGAATTTTGTCTAATGATAAATTTGTACTTCCTGTGGGTAGGTACCTATGCTTGCCTGTAAGTAATATTTATTTTAGGTGTTATTTATTCCAATAATACCTTAATTGTTAATGACCATATTGTTATAACTCTGTAGCGGTATCACAACGCCACATGGGAAATACGCGTCATACTGACGTCACGCAAAAATCCTGCATCACGTAGTTTACCGCACAACTAGTTTAACAACGGCCCCACTTGAATCATCTGGCAGTTCTCCGCCAGATACAACACCTGTCTGGTCGTTGGATCCTCCCTTTTATATGGAGGATGAGTGATCCTTACACCCTGTTCCTCATGCCTCTATAACTCCTTGCAATTTGTGGCTTTGTATACTCTCTCAATAGGTATGCTTAGAGACGGTAATATACCTATGTCGTGTGTTCACTAATTGATATCAGTCAAGAATAAGATACCCAATGAAGACGATGTTTCTCTCGTAGTTTATTCATTCATCATTATCATCGTTATTTCAGCCGAAGAATTCCACTGCTGGACATATGCCCAAGTACCGCCACTTCGACCGGTTCTGTGCTTCTCGCATCCAGAAGTTTCCTCCTTATTTAGTCATCTTGGTAAAATTCACAGGAGTAGGCAAAGCCATACTGGTTCATTAACAAGCATTTCGCTCACAAAAGTTTTCATTTAAACCTTCGATTCATGCTTAGCCAACTACCGATTCACGCTAAGCTAACCAACACGTGCAAAGCTGGCATTTGAAAACGAACTAAGCAGAAAATCAAACCTATCTGATCTCTACAAATCCCACCAACCCAATTACTGGGTGAAACGATACCTCTTGGTAAGACTGGTTGTCAGACTTAGTTGCGTTTCTGATTACCCGTGACAACTCAAAGATATACGAATGACCGCGGCGGACCAACACGGCTTAACGTGTCATCCGAGGCACGGAGTCTCAATTTGAAAATAATATAATATACAAAATTACCCATTCTCAGACTTTTAATTAGCTGCAGTAAAATGACACTTCTTAATAACTCATTTCGGACTGCGTTTAGAGATATGCAAGTCAAATAAGTTTCGTTTGTTACACTATTCTGTACTAGAAAAACAAGATTTGGTTGATGGTCGCGAAAAAACAAAAAGACGCCAATTTCAGTCATTTAAGTAACACATAAGCTGTCATTTTACTGCAGCTAATTAAAAGTCCGTCTATAGTACTTATTGTAAGGCAATTCTGATGTATCGGGATAACACTTATAAGAACAAAGTGAAATAATAAGGAATGCTGGACATTATTTGGTTTAACAGTTATGCAAAGAGATGGCTAAGATAAATACTGTTCTGAATAATACTCCAATACTATTCAGAATGACCGGCCCTATTCTTCTAATTTATTCAGAGTTTCCATCTCTCATTACCGTAAAGGCAATTTAATTTCGCATTCAAATTTATTGAAAGGTTCTTAATAAAACGCTGTTATACCTAACAATTAATTACCTCATCTAAAAAATAACTAATGGCGCTATTGGGCTTGCCGGCGCAAAATACTAATCACTCGGCCGTAAAAATGTGTTGCCAATTTAATAATTGTTTCATCTTTTTGTTAGAACGACAAAAAGCTTTTACCTTAATTAAACACTAGTGCCTCAAAAGTAATGATGAAGTTTTGTTCCAGGAATAAAATTTAAGCGTAGATGAGCTGTTTTCTTAGGATTAAAGATTATAATTTCGTTTCTTAACTAAGTTAGAGAAAGCTATGTAGTCTGTGAAATAGGTAAAAGCGGTTAGTAGTAGGAATTACTTTTTCTGAGTTTATTTTCTGTATTTCAGCTAGCGATCATTTGCTCCCCAAGAGTAAGTACCTACTTCAGGCGACTGGACTCAGTAACACGTAAAAGGTAGGACAATTAATTGATTACTTATCAATAATAATCCCAATAAAGCTGTTTAAAAGTAAATATCTGAATTTCATACATTTAGAATCCTCCGTATCAAAAGTCCTAAAAGCAAAAATGGTCCTACTAGTTAACATGACCAATTTATCTCTATTCTACTAAGAATAGACAAAATTATTTCTATCCAACTCGATTTCTCTTCTGCCTGCGCACGAGACGACCCGTTGACTCGCGTTGCTATGAAATCTAAGATATTTATTCTTTCCATAGCAACGGGGAGCAAATTTAAAAATTTATATAGTTTCTAAATGTATTGTTGCAAATTAAAATAATAAGTACCTAAGCAAAGAACAACTAATACCTAATTAATTAATAATAAAGTCTGACAACTTAAGACAGGTTGTCAGACTTTTTGGTTTCTGACTGTCTAGTATTTACGAATGACAGCCGTGATCAACGGTTGAACGTGCTTTCCGAGGCACGGAGGGATCTTGGTATGTAAATAAAGTCACCCCTCCACGGACCAACCTCGGCTAGCGTTGCTTAACCCGGAAGATTGCGACTGTTGTAATTAAACCTAACATCGGTCTTATATGCCCTGCACTAATAGGCGGAGGTGTTTAGTATCTACATTTCACCAGTCAAGTTAAAAGCCTCGTAACTAGTTTTAACTTTCAAATTCAAAAATGCCTTCCTGTAAATTGTCTTTAAAATTATTTAGGTATGTTTCTCTTTTTCTAGCTGAAATTGTCAGAATTTCTGATCTGAGCTGCTGACATCTAGCTTCTTAGATAAAGGTATTTTAAGCCGAACAGTGCCGTCAACCCAGCTGACGTAACACCACTAGTCAATGCCTTCCCAAAGGAAATCAGCCGCGTGATGGAAGTAGGCCTTTCCAAACACTGACGTCAGTGTTATTGTTAGACCTCGATGTAAATTTAGCCGTAGTATACGACTAAATTATACGACAAATAACTACTAGCTGACCTGCGAACTTCGCTCCTACCGCTTCATGCGTCACAATCAAAAGGAACGAATGTATGAGAAAATGAATTATCAAATAAAAATGCGGATGGAGAAAAATCCAACAAATCAAAGATCATTAAAAACGAGCCAGCCGTTCTTGAGTTATAAATGGTGTAACTAACCCGACTAATGGCTGATTTTTCCAACGCCAGATAACTTTATCCGAGGAATAATTTTGAATTTTTGACAGTTATTCCTTACAAAAACTCTCAGGCTTAATTTTATTCCACGAATAAAAAACTATCTGTCGATTGAAAAATTTGCCCTTAGTTTTATTAAGTATACAGATTTGTAAAAACGAACATATTTTTTATAATTTTTGTCTTCTATTTTCGAAATGATTTTCTAAATGACAAGGCATGACAAGCCGTGTTTGACCTAGATCGTTATCTCTAAGCTACCTTTTTGAATCCGGTTTACGTCGTTTAGAAAAACCTACATTTAAAATTTTAATTCTACACTTGAGTTAACATTTCATCTGATTTGTAGAGCAGCCCTACAAATTGGTTTTGACTTGAGGCTTCTTGCATAACAATATTATATTTTTGTAACAGAACGTGTTTCATTAAGGTTTTCAATTCATTATTTATTACTTCATTAAACTCATGGAATTAACATGTAAAAGAGCAGGCCATATTCCATGCGATTTTCGATATTTGCATTCCTCGAATTTTCTGTGTTCGATTTCAATATGGTGGCAAATAAATGGAGATAATATTTAAACCTGAGAGATTAAAACTAACTTGGAGATTCAATGAATCGAGTTAATAGAATTTCAGTGAAGTTTTAATTATTTGATGTAAATGTGGATAATTTCAGAACTATGATTTTAAAGAGCAAGTAGTTTAAAAACAAAAATAAAAAAAACAATTACTAGCTTCACTTACACCAAAACGCGCAGCAAGCCAACAACATAACATTTAACAAAAAAACTTCACACAAACATTAAACATCGATTTACTGCACGATTTACTACACAAATAACTCACATCAACTTTTGGCTCCTGAGCACTCAGGGCGTTCAGCAGATTGATCGCCTGGGTTGTGGGAGCATAGCGAGCAGTATGGGTACGCATTGGCGGAGCCGCGAACAGGCACCGCGAGGCACAATAGCAGTTGTGTATGTAACTGATTTAACTTATCTAAACCTAAAAATAATAATGAAAGTAAGAGAATTATAAGATTAAGGATATACATATCTACATGCTATAAATAACAAGACAACATACCAACATAATATGTAACTCGAGACACATGTTAATCCCACCCTATTGTAATATACCAATGTGACCATGCGTAAGCGTAGACACAACAGGTCACCTTCAGGAGATAAGCTTGTAAGATGTTTGTTTACTTAGATGCCGAGAACCGAACATTTCAAAGCAAGGAATATACTATAGTCTCTCAAAGAGCATGGCAAGTCTGCGTGAGCATTTGACCAATCTGCATGGTTCTCGGACCAAGATTGTGTCTGGACTTTAAAAGAGACTTTGACTTATTTAGTTTTAAAACATAATTTATTGTTGACGTTTAAAAGTTCTCTGTGAACCATTTTACGGATATAAATATCATTTATCATGGCTATTAAGTTTCATGCCTAAGGCAGTTTGTCTACCGCCAAGTCAACAGGACGTCAACGAGAACGAAACAATGGCGCCGAAGTAGCGATACATATTTACTATGGCCGCGTGTTCACCCCACGTCCGTCAACGGGACGTCACGTTCGGTTCGAGTAATCTCGTTTATAGTTAACGTCCCGTTGACGGTGGCAGTTAACAAACGCGACTCTTCGGAGATTTCAGTAGGTGTTGTTGTCTTTATACGTAATGCAGTCCTGGTCTAAGTGGTGGTAGATCAAAATGATAATGCTCAGGCGTGTTGACGATCAATAAAGCAGTTAGTCGAGTAGTTGTTTTGTTGCACTAAACACCCGCGCCAATAGTAAAATAGAACAAAGATAATGGAACATAGAATTAGCACCCAGAACGTAGCAACTGCGACCTTTTTCTCATTACCTTAACAAGTTATAAGTTTTTAACTTAAACAACTTTTTCCTAACAAGTTCCAACTCAGGAACAGTTGCCAAGTTGCTTGTTCGAATCTTTAAAACTATGTCTGGAAGTACGGAGTTCTTGAAAACAGTTGAAACTGTAAAGTAGCACTTTTAGTGAAGTTTTCTCGAGCAAAATACCTGGGAACCAATCGTTTATTTACCATTGTGTTTTATTGGGATTTTCAAATACGATTTAAAGTTCATGTATAGCCGTTGGACCCGGCTGCTATTTTTAGACCTTTGACAGTCGTTACGAATAGTCAGAAGCCAGAAAGTCTAATAATCAGTCATACCAAGCGGTATCGTGTTACTTACCCAGTTACTGGAGGTCAGAAAGGCAGTGGCTCCCTGTAAAATACTTCTTCTTTATTTTGTATCGACGGTGCTTTGGTTGATTATACTATTACATTTTTGATTGCGGCATCAGTGGCATTATTTAGGTGCAAGTGACCGGGCTCTGAGATCAATAGCTCAGCGGGATAATTGCGTAACTAACACACTGTCAGTAGCAATGGGTTTCATTTTGACAGTTCAACAACATTCATTGTGTTATTTACGTTGTTGTGCAGATACATTTTTCGAGCATATGAAGCAATGGATTAGCAATAAACTTCAAAAGAATTCAGTATGTCGATTCTGTAAAAATCTCACCGTGAAAACTTGCGTGGAGTGAGCTGTCATTCCATCTGATGCTATAGGGATTGACGCTAATGACAGCTCACTCTACGCTCACTTCACCTAAGTTTTTACGGTGAGATGGTTACAGAATCGCACTGCTGATTGAGATTAATCGCAATTAGGGTGCAGTTTCTAAAAAGTGTGTTTCCAAAAAATCATTTAGGAAAGTAAAAACAGCTGGGCATCAATATCAGCGGACACAATTTCACGGCAGTCAATAATCAGGCTTCCGGTTTGTTATTGCCGGGAAGCATATGTTGTGGAATACAAATATTTTGGTCTTGGTGCAAGTGAAGAGGTTTTAGCGGACAATAATTAATTATTACTTTTTTACTCAGTTTACGGGCAGGGTGAATTTGATCCTGTAAACTTGATAATATAGTAACGTGATGATCTCAACAGAAAAGGTCATCTATGCAAGATAATATCTGCGAACAGGTATTTGGGTTTTTAAGCAACCCTGATTTATGCGAAACAGCAAACTGGTACATTATAGATTATGCTTTTGTGTTAGTTTTTATTTGTTTTACACACTTATTCTAAAAACGATACCTAAACAGGAGTTTTAGCACAAAATAATTTTTATTCTAAAAATAACCTAACGCAACAGTTTAATTGTATTTAATTTCCAGTGATTTAGTTAGTAATGAAAGCAAAAAAGAAATACAAAGTAATAAAGGCGTTATCTTCGCTCGTAAGTCGTAATTTACGACTTTTAAAGTCCACTGAGGCAGTCATTGAGACTTTTATGATGGTCGTGGGCGAAGCGTTTGTGACTTATCATTACATCGACTTTATATTCGAGCTTCTTTAAAGTGTATATTGGATGAGAAATGTGGCTGATTATCACTTGGCTTCCTTGCTTCCAGAAGATTGTTCTTCTAGATATTTAGTAATAGTTCTTTTTGCTTATTTTTGTTTTTCTTTGCTGTTTTGTCGTGTCGGATTGCCGTCCCATCGGACTATGAGAGTGTGGGAGAGAGAGCACCCATATTTGAGCACACACTTGTGCACTATTAATACGATCTGAAGGACTAATATTATTAATATTTCTCTTTGCATAATTTCTTACCACGTCTTTTCATTTCTTTTTCAACCTTCGATTAGTTACTTAGTGTTCTGTTAAGACGGTACTCAGGCTTTTAATTTAAAAAGGACATTAATCTGGACAAAAATTTCTCCACTGTGTGAAGGACTAATAAGATACATGCCCTAGGGATTTAATAATAATATCATAATGTTCTTTTGACTCGAGCCAACGTCACTTTTTCTATGAAAAAGCCATATAATGATAGTACCCTTCATGTAGTTCTGATTTAATTATTCTGTTGGAGAATTGTGTGTCTGATTTTGAACAAGAAAATATTCTCATCATAGATACAGGGTGGCAGGGACATCGACGCGCAAACGTTGTCAAAAGGTTACACCTGATGCCATAAATTAAATTACGAAAGTCATTCATCTCGGAAATGACCGGTTAAAAAATTTTTCATTTTTGAGCGCGCAATGTATTGCAAACAACGCGATTAAAACGCTCCGCGGATGGCGAGCGCGCGCGCGCTGCCTTACCTACACACACATACAAATCTGTGGCGCGGCCGCCCGCCCCGCAGCCGCCGCGCCGCCAGAGAGAGTTGAGAGTTGTTTTTAGGAACTCGTGATATCGTGGCCCGTTTAGTCGTTCAGGGAGAAAAATGGGTCCAATCACGCGGTCTTTATAAATACAGGCCCACACATTTACCGACCATCGAGTTTGGTGCCTGAAGAATTGTTCAGGTCTGGAAGGCATTTTGAACGTCACTCTCAAACACACACGACACACACACACAGAGAAAGAAAATTACTTTTGATTTTAGAAACTACGCTAAGATCACAAATTCGCGACAAACAGCACGCCCGTTTGCGATCAACGAAATCTAGGAACTGGCAAAAATCCGATAAAATCGGCGAAATCAAAAGAAATGTACTTAGCTGATCTTTCTTTCAATTTGCCGCACTTGCTGCCGACAGTTAGTACTTGCATTTATTCTGTGAATACAGTGCCTACACCGAACACAGATCAACAAAATGTTAGAGTGTACAAACACATTTAGTTGTACCTAGGTACCTACTCACGAAATTAATTGCGAAAATGGATGTATTATTTTTTAATGAAACAGTAAATTACATTGTTGAATTGCATTCAAAACTAAAATTAATGTTGATAATAAAAAAAAAATGAAAAATTACGTGACTATCAATACACTTCTACACGTTTTTTTTTTTAAATCTTCTTTACTTAAATCGATGAAGCTTTAGAAAAATAATTATCCCTTAATGAATCTAAAATAAAAGTAGTAAATGGGTCATTCATTTATGTAGATGATTAAAATGCCTCATGTGACGCGTCTGTTAGATTCATTGGGATACATCGCATAGCTTCTTTCGAGACCGCTCGCCGCCGCCGCGCCGCCGCCGCCGCCGCGGTCCCTTTGTCGGCATTTGAAAACGAATAGCGTCAAGGTACTAAGCCAGTGTTGACCTCGCAAATGAACTTTTGCAAACAGCTGATCAGGTAGCCCTTTCGAGTTTTATTTACATTGCTGTTTTAAGTGAAATAAGTGAATTTACTATTTTTTTATTAAAAATCTCATTGGGTTAGATAGAAATAATGATTTTATACGGTTTACAATAAAAAAAATTGCAGAAAAAAACGTAAAAATTAAGAAAAAGTCGACGAAAAATTTCAACGCAGGGGGGTCCAGAATCATGTACTGAATCCATGGTAAGCGGTTGCGCGTCGATGTCCCTGCCACCCTGTATGTCTAACCTTTTCCCAACTATTTTTGGGGTCGTTTTCTAGTCTAACCGGATGCAGCTGAATACCAGTCTTTCACGTGGAGTGACCGCCTATCTGACCTCCACAACCATCAAAATATATTATACTATGAATATGTTTATTGAGTATCGCTATCTCTTATGCTTTGAACCACCCTAACCACTGGCTACATAATCTAACATGTGACACGAGAGGAACATAATACTGTTATCATAATCGTTACTATTTCACGTCTGTTACATCGAGGCAGCTTTTCTCACCCAAGAAGTAAATATTTACTGTGTAGTAGTATTATTTACTGTGTACCAAAGATAGATAGATTGTGATAAGATTATTATGTCTTGCCCCAAATCCGAGAATGAAAGTTGGTCTCTACTGGTAGATACCCAAAAATCTGACAGGTCTTTTGATTCCTAAACTTCGGCTAGCATAAAGGGAAAAGGGTTTCTGTCTCCAATAGACAGCATGCGTTGTTTGCATAGAAGAATAAAAAAGTAAGAAAGAAAGAAAAATAGGTTTATTTGTCACAGAAACACGTGCATACAAAAAGATAACATTAATTCTAATAATAAGGAAAAATAAACAAAAACAAAATAAATACTATCTATAATTACGAGCCACAGCACAGCGCTAATTTTCAGTGGTTACCCGAAAACAACGTACGGAAACCAAGTCAGATTAAATGTTGTACTATAGGCAACAAAATAAAACAAACAGTACTTACAAATTAGCAACTACATAAACACCAAACAAATAAAAAAAAAGCTACAAATAAAAGCTTAACTCTTCAGCGAATATCTCATCTTAAATTAAGGCTTTCATACTTATCTATGCTAAAATCGAGATTATAAACAAAACATATTTCTAGAATACAGGCCTAAAGGTCAGACGTGCTTGTAATTGCATCTGAACCCAACTTAAGCCAAGTACAATTACTTAAAACTCTCTAACTATCTAAATACCTAACCTAGCCGCAGAAGTTTCCGTACAAAATGGCCGCGATAAAAACAATACAGAGTGGTGTTAATTGCTTCACGAAGTTGTTTACGCAATAGATAGCGGGTGTGTGCGGACTGGATAGTCGGCCTAGTGTTTATTATTGGCGGAGAGCACAAGTTTTTCCGCTGCCCTAATTGGCTGGTGAACTTTCGTTTTTTAGTTAGTTTTTTGATAGTGTGAATCTGATAGTGTAAGAAAAGTATAAAATCTGTATCAGAGTATAAGAGTGTTTACGTGTTCAGGGCAAGCTTTCAGGAAATGCCACACCCATTTTGCTTTGAAGAAATAGCTGTAAACATTTTTGCTGCAAAAGAAAATGCGCACATATTTCCCTACAATAAATTATAAGAAATAATTTGAGCGTTTTATACAATGGGTAGATGTGGCATATTATATTTTATTTTATTTTATTTATTTGGGACAAAAAACAGTTGTACATTACAGCATTTACAAAAAGTAGTTATATTACAGCCGAAGAAACGTATAACCCACACTATTGTCCACGACTTGACATCTGAGTATGATAACGAACGCATGTTAAATAAGAGAAAAAAAAATATATAAAAAAAATAATTAAAAGAGTGCATAGATATTAGGAGATAAACACTATATATACCGATGAATCAATGGGAGCGGATGACAAGAGCATCCGTCTTATGGGCGACTCGCGAGATATTGTGAAACCATTCTTTTAAATTTAGATTGCGGCAGCGCGAAAATATCAAAATCAATGAATTGTGAGTTATAGGTTTCAAAAAGTCGGTGGTGAGGGGCTCGCACCCCGGCCTTCGTTCTACATCGCCCAGTGTAGAATAGTCGAGGTGCGCGATATTGGTATATTATAATCTGCGTTCGCGAAACAAATGAAGACCGAGTCGCCTATCGCAGTCCTTTCCAAGATATAAGTAAGTAGGCCTCGTTCCATTCGCCATACAAATCCATCCGACCCAACTGCTTTTAAGTCACCGTTTGCTCGGGAGGCGTCTCAGATTTCGTTTAAAAGAAAGTAGTATAACTTCCTGAAGAATTGAAGCATTATGTACCTAGATCTTTATAGAAACAGAAGAACGGGCAAGAATTTCCAAGGAAACTCTTTTAAATCAAGATATTGAAAATTCTGGGTACACTATTATTGTTGCTTCTTTAAGTGAGTATAATTAGCCTATAATCTCCCCGCTGCTGGTACATAGGTCTCAATCTTCGAGAGGAAGTGGCCACGCGGGCCCAGTATTGGTGGGTAGATGTCACATGTGTTCGATTTTTTTTTGGTTCTATGGCATGTCGGATAGGTAGCGTAACTGTACAACATTTGGTGAATTGAGAATCTGGTGAGTAGAGAGTCTGTTAATTTAAGAATCTGGTGAGTGGAGAATCCACTGTGTTGAGAATCTGGTCAATTCAGAATCTGGTAAATCGAGAACCAGGTAAATTGTGAATCTGGTGAATTGCTCACGAGCCGATGTCACATGTCACTGGGTCCGCGTGGTGGATTACGGCCCACTCTCTCTCACAGAGAGGAGGCCTGTGTCCCAGCAGTGGGAACATTATAGGCTGATTATGATTATGGCATGTCGGTTTCCCCATGGTGTTTTATAGAAATGTGGAACGCTTCACGATTTTGCTTGTCATCCTTATGACCATGCATTCTCTATGTGAGAACAATGTAAAACATAAAATAAACCCTGCAAGCAATGAAGATCCTTAACTAAATCATCCAATTATTATCAGGGAACAGTAAAGCCAAAACATACAATTCCGCCACTGTGTAGACGCCGTGCTACAATTTAATGACATTACATCGACGCCATCTTTGGGACATAAAACGTCAAAATGTCTTGCTTGAGGCTCTAGGAGTTACTGCAAGGAATATTCGCTTCATACAATGTATTGTCTTATCTGTTTGCGTCAGGTCCTTGCTGATATCATGGGTTGTTCGTAATAGCTGTGGCCTTTTTTTATTTGACAGTTGGCGTTCATACTTTATGAAATTTTATGGACTTTTGCTATTGACAGTATTGCCAAGTCTTGTAAATTTACAAGACTTGGCAATACTGTAAAATAAAAAAAGTTTTTTTTTGTAAATTTTTACACTAGCTTCTGCCCGCGGCTTTGCCCGTGTGAATGTCAGAAATTCGTGGATTGTAATTTTTTTGCGCGAAACCGTACCTAATTCTTGTTCTAAAATAAAAGTAGAAGTCTATGTTATTCCTTATAATATCAGCCATCTGCCAGTGAAAGTCCCGTCAAAATCAGTCCAGCCGTTTCGGAGATTAGCCGGAACAAACAAAGAGACAGACACAAAATAAAAAAAATAGTTTTTAGTTTTAATACCGTACCTATATACTTTCATATTCATTTAGTAAAAATCTAATATTAGAAACTTACTTATTTATTTCTTAGTATAGATGTACAGATTTAATATAATTAAGTAATAACATCTGAGATAGCCACCACGGGGGGCGCTCCTAAAATTTTAATGTACAGACGCCAGCACATCAAGCTACCCGAAACTGTAAAATTTTCCCAATCAACCTTGAACCTTATTCTGTAGTGATAAAGTTGAAAATCTATTGAAGAAATTTGAAAGATTGTAGTAACTTGATGTGACTGACGTCTGTACGTCCGGCGTACCCTGGACCTGACAGGCAGACCAGCTATCTTAATATTGGCGTGAACTCTTCTCATACATTTGATCCGTTACGATATTCGAGAGAATAAAATTAAAACATTGGAGTTTAGAGTCTTTTATTTTAATATGCAGGAACTCGTTGGATGCGCGAAGCACAGAAGCGGTCAAAGTGGAGGTGCTTGGGGAAGGTCTATGTCCAGTGGACGTCTTTCGGCTGGAATGATGATTTTAATATATCCCATTATATACGTTAGCAAAAGTATGTTACGTGAAAAAATAAATGTTCTCGTCTAAAGATAAAAGTTCTCAAGTTATATCACTTGATTACCTAGTAGCAATTAATCTTGTAACTTAGAAGATTCATTATTTCCCTGAATCTGGAATCGATCCTTTAACAGTTTGCCTTAATTATTTTATTAGTATAGGTACCTTCCCTTTATTAGATAAAGTTACTGGTAGTTTATATCTCGAGGGTTTGTTAGATTTAGGGATTCGTTTGCTCGTTTTTCCTTTTAAATTATATCTTTTTGGTTATTTTGGCAAGAAATCGTGTCCATTTGAATATTTTCATAAAATATTTAGGTAGGTATTTGTACTAATGAATAATTCAATGCTTTGACAATTTAAATGGTAAATCTGGTCGTGACCACACCACTGATGTTCCGGAAAAAACTTATTATTTTCCAATCTGTTTAAAAACCTTATTATTTTACAATCTGCATGTTTTTGTGGCTGGCCACATGAAAGCTCATTTTATAAGAGGGCTGTCAACAGTAAAGTGAAGCCGGTTTCATAAACATGTGTGCACTTACACCCAGTTTCTGAATTGAGAATTTGAAGTTGAGAACATCTTAATCTGTACTTAAGTATGACTTAGGTATGAAGTATGACTGTATTTGAGAATAATCAGTTGAGATTTGCTACTTTATTCAAATCAGAAACCGGGTGTTAGTGAGGCGTAGTTTGATTGTAAATGGTTGTAAATGTGTGCGTGTAAGGGCCTGTACACACTACGTTTTTTAAACGCGCCGTTGACGCGCGTTTGTAGCGCTGCAGACGCGATACGCACGCGAGTCAGACGCAGCCTGTAAATAAAATATAGGATAAAAGCGCGCCGTCGACGCACGTTTCTAAAACGCGCGTCAACGGCGCGTTTAAAACACGTGGTGTGCACAGGCCCTAAGCGTGTATGCACGGAGCGGAGGTGTAGTTTTGGCATGCTTCACTGCATCGTTCTTAGCGCTCTGTCTTGGTTTTTTATTTGGTCTGAGCATTACCCATTTGTAAGTGTGGTACGCAATTATCTCAATGTGGTTATTGTTACGGTATTTTGCTCATATTTTACACCACACAATTATTTTTGTTCTCAAACAAAGGTCATCTAACCTACACAAACCTTGTTATCCTCTCAACAAATATTTCCCACTCAGATAGATTGAAAACAATTTCAAACGTCGATCACTCGTATAAATAAATCCGTCAAAGAGTAGCGTTGAAGCGAAACCGGACGCCAGACAGCGGCCATGTTGTCTACTCACCGGATGTGACGCGCCAGTAATGCGACCATGTGGATATTGTAACACACTTTGTTGGCTGGGAAACCAATATCTACAGTGATTGGTGTTCCTTGCTGTTATTAAATTCTCTGGAGCAAAGTGTTTCTACATTGTGTTATACATTGATAGAAACAAAACAAAATTAATTAATGTTATTACTAGGAAATATATTTATTTCACCATTGCTCTCCAAACGGTGAAGGAAAACATCGTGAGGAAACCGGCATGTCCTAGAACCAAAAATTCGAAGACATGTGACATCTACCAACCCGCACTGGGCCCGCGAGGTGAATTACGGCCCACTCCCTCTCACAGAGAGGAGGCCTGTGTCCCAGCAGTGGGAACATGGGCTCATTATGATTATGATGGTGACATTTATGCGGAACGAACTTTTTGTATAAAAGTTACATTATGTTTTTCGCAAAGTAGCATTCCTGTGTTCCAGTTTTGCAATGCATAGATGTCGATGAAATTACAGGCAAATGTGAAATTTCAGTTTTGCCCCTTAATTCAACAACGTATTGGTAAAACTTATACTGTTATGTCTGAAAAGAAGAAAGAAAAATAGTTTTATTTGTCACAGAAACACGTGAATACAAAAAGATAAGTTAAATCGAACACTACAACACTACACTGCAGGCAATCACAACTTTCATCGAGACCACTTTGATGAAAATGAATCAGTGATTGACTTGTTTACATACCAAACTATTTATTATAAAATTTAAAATCAATAAAGTCATTTATTCAAACTAGGCTGAGAATCAGTACTTTTCAAAAAGGAGTATTTATTAAAAGACATTGTATAAGAACTTTTTCGATTACATCGAACTTGCCATAGACCGTAGGTACCTTCATAATGGAAGCCAATTTTAAACTTTCCAATTGCTCCCGTAACAGTTTTTTTTTTAAATAAACTCTGTTAACTTGTGCATTGAACGGTGCACTATCGTCTCAGTTTCCAATTACCGTTCCGTTCTTTTTTGTTGTTATTTGTTACAAACTAAGAAAACAACTTTTTAATTAATCGCGTAAGAAGTTAGTTACGAGTAAGTAATTGTTTGGTTTCGTTTTTGTTAAAAAACATACAATTTATATAAATGTTGCGACATATTTCTAGTAAAGTGTTTTTGTTGTCACAATAGCATAATGATATGTCAAGCGTTTTCCTGAACAATATGTATTTTCGTAGTATTATTTAGTCTTGATAGCATTTGGTTATGCAGTAGACAAAACTTAAACATTATTTTAATAAAATACATAACATCTAGAAATGAAATGTAAATAATTTTCCAATGAGACTAAGGTTCGCTTTGTATTGTATCGTTCACAATACTTTACTTTTATTAACTTTGTGCTGTTACTTCTTGGGTTTGCTTTTCTTTAGAATTTGAATTTAAACTTATGTTTATTCTTTTGTGTAGAGTTTTTTTATAACTCTTAACTCTTGTCTTGTTGTTGCTTGGTCATGAACAAATCGCAGAATTCCGCAGCCATGTAAATCGTAGATCATTGTAGAATTCGTATTATCATCAGAAAACAAAAGTGCAGCCGACGAGAAAACGCTTTCTTGACTCCTGTCAGTTTCATGGAAATGAATAGCTACGTGTTTTGCGAATTTGATCTGATCTTTATTAGCTAGGTACTACATTTGTCCCACTGACAAGGTGTCAGGCGGCCGGACTGTAGATATTTGCCAGAATATCGGAAATCGCCCGCATGGCTGGCCTTATCTTTGCCTAAAATCACGCAAACTCGGGTTAGCCCAACTGTTTCTAATATTAGAGCGACCAGTAGATATACAAAGTTGGACTAACTCCGTTCCGGAATGCTGAAATTTGGAGAAAGATAATTATTTTGAAATTGATTGGTTTGTGAGTCAGAAAGTGCCACCGGTGACTGAAGAAATGTGCGGAATCGGTTGTAATATTATGGATATGTGATGCGGAGGAATGAAGAAAACGTCGTGAGGAAAATTTTGAGCATGACTGTGGAGGGCTATAAGAGTAGGGGAAGACCAAAGATACGATGGTTGAACTGTGTGAAAGATGATACTGCTAAATACAAAGATGTTTATTTATTTCTTTGTTTAATATAAAAAAAAAATGTTACATATCACTTACAAATAGGAATTAATTACAGGTGCATTTTGTGCATTTAATTTGGCTTTTGCGACCTATTGTGTAATTATTTTCACACACGGTTGAATTATATTTTTTTTTTTTTTTTTTTTTTTTAAGGATGGGAAATCATCAAATGACCCCTCCCGCTCTGGGTGGAGCGGAAGGGAGTGTCAGACTATTACTGACTAAAACCCATCCGTGTTCCTTCCTTAGCCCTTTATATTCCGGGGCAGCGGTAACCCTTTCGGACAATCCCGCTGCCCATACAATGATGCTGATCAGCTCTTCTGTACACGGTGTGACCGGGTTTTCAAGACTAACCCCCTTACTAATAAACGTTGTAAAGCGTCTGTATAGTTACACAAAGCTTTGTCTTTTTTTTTCGAAAGTCAAATTACTGACAACTGAAAGAGAGAAATCGTTGTGTAACTATTCAACTGATATAATACGTTTATTAGTATGGGGGAGTCTGACGGGGGTAGAAAACCAAATCCAAATTCAAAGCCTGTGATACTGCTAGAAGGGGAGTGAAAACCGAGATGACGACTAACAGAGAAGTATGGAAGATAAATACATCATGCGCCGACCACAAATAAACGTGTATTGTCCATGGTCCACCCATGGAAGGAAAGGAGAATGACGATGATTATTGGTTTGTGAGACTTGTATGACAAAATTATTATTACATATTGTCACTACAATATTCTGGCTGTTACTGTTAAAATTATATTACATAACATCGTTGTAACTATTATGTTCATAGCTAGTAATAGCTTTTAACATAAAGTTTCAATACCACTTAGCGTTAAACGAAATTGTAATACCTACCACTTCGTTACAAATTAAACACACATTAGTAAATTGTTCAAAGGCTCACTTCAATGTTTTGTATGTACCTACAGTCAACATAGTAATTAAGCTGCCTGAATAGCAGCTAACTTGAACTGCTTTGTATTTAGTTTTGAGCATGTGCTGATTCTTTCAGACTGAAGATGAATAATGATCTACATGAATCAATATACGCTATCAACTTATCAACATTGTTACGAGCTTGGGGTTCGTGACAATAAAAACTGCCGATTTAATAACCAAAAAATAAACACTTTAATTAAAAACACCAATTACAACTTTAACACTAATTATAAAACACAATTGCACTACTGATCACTTCTAAGTCGCACTTGAAGATCTCTTTAGATTTATTCGCTTGTATCGCTTATCCAAGACTGTGTCGGCTCGCGGGCCATACCGCCTTATAAAGGGTCTCAAATAGTTCTAGAACCTTCTACTGTAGAAACATCTAGAATGTTCGAGTACATTCCGGCCCCGACCGACCAGATGTCGATAGTTCTAGAAAGTTCTAGCATCGCAACTTCTAGAAGATACTTGACTCTACTAGTTCTTCTACTCGATACTAGACGGCGCTAGTGGTAACGAATATCAATTGTGGCGCGCAACAATATTTTCTAAGTTTTAAAAGATGATAGCTAACATTTCTCAAATATAGGATTTTATTTTTACATACACTAATCTTTAAATATTCAGTATCATGCTGACGATTTACTCCTGCGGGGTAATTTCGTAACGCACTGTTAGTACCAATGGCTTTCATTTGACAGTTCAACAACATTCATTCATTGCGTTATTTACGTTGTTGAGTGGACAAATTTTTCGAACATACGAAGCAAAGGATT
This sequence comes from Gortyna flavago, assembly GCA_963669345.1. NCBI lineage: Eukaryota > Metazoa > Arthropoda > Insecta > Lepidoptera > Noctuidae > Gortyna > Gortyna flavago. The sequence continues at coordinate 15,763,177 of OY770136.1, read as the reverse complement.
AGCAATATCCTTCAAAATGATTCAGATTGTGATTGATAGTGTGTTATGCAATTAGTCTGCTAGACGACGCTCCTTTATTTTAATTTTCTTTAACTTATTTATTTAATATTGTTGTTTTTATTTTATTTTGTCCTGTTCGAGTCTCAATAATTGCTTTTTGATTCTTTCTTTCTTTTTAGAAACTCTTTTTTTAAAACAATATAAAATACTTTTACGTAAACATTCGCTTGAAAGCTACAGAAAATATGTACGTGACTAATTACAAAGAGTCAACTTTTAATTATTATGTGAACCGTAATTAACATTTCAAAATTCAGAGTGCGACCCGTGACGCCTATGAGCCTGAGGCGACGCGTAATGGAGGACTTAATTCAATTTAATTTACGTTATATTTTATGAAAATACATTTGGTTATTTACTTTATTTATATCGTTTACTCAGTAAGTGGGTTCCGGAGGTCAGATAGGCAGTCGCGCCATGTAAAATATTGGTATTCAGCTACATCCGGATAGTCTGGAAGCCGACCCAACATAGTTAGGAAACTATGTTTCACCCGCGGTTTCACCCGCATAAGTTTCGATCCCGTGGGAATATCGGGTTGATAACTATCCTGTGACCTTTCTCGGGACTCAAACTATCTGTAGGTATACCTAATTTCATTTAAATCGGTTCAGCGATTTAAGCGTGATGAGGTACGTAACAGACAGACACATTTTCGCATATACCTACGAGTACAGGGTGAAATTGAATTCATGGGCATCATTTTAAGGGGTCGTCGTAATCATCATTATGAACAACTTTTACTATGAGACCAAACCGGAAATCGCGAAAAAAAAAACAGCTGTTCCCTACATTTTGACGAGTTATACGAACATAAATATACGTTATACTGACAACCCAAACGCGACCGCCGAGCATAGGTATTTAAAGTGAAGTACATACATGTGATTGACTTCTGTACCTTTCTGTTTTGTGGTAGTCCTTCTGTTGCCAATTTAGAGGAAATTCAGGCAAACCGTTATTAGGTACCTCTATTATCTCTCTAAAGTAATGTATCTGAGTCTGGATTTGTGCCCGGTTGATGGCAATAGGCTCACCTACATTTACATGGGACTTACAATAACTGACAAACTGTATTTGTTTAGCCTCTGCCTGCCCTGTCAGGAAATACGGTCGTGTTATCGTTATTTACAAAAAAAACTGGTTTTTTGCTTCAATAGCTATTGCACCCGATAAATTGATGTACTGTGGAATCAAGAGGCGACTGTACCATCACAGTATCTGATATCGACAGATATTGCCAAAGATTGCTTCTCTGTGTTCGGCGATTGTCGCAAGGGCGATTAATTACGTATAGACCGACGCCATTTGGGTCCCAGTTGTAGTATGTCAGAATCTCGTTAAAGCTTTCGTAATAAAGCGATAGCTCCAGGGTATCCCGCGAAGTCAGAGGGTCACTTCTCGTAATTTAAAACGTTTAAAATCTAGTCGCTGTCTCATCTCGGTGACAGGGGCTGATGCCTGCCAGGGTCGCGGGTTGTTCGAAAGAGATACCGTGGCCCCTGGCACAGGCAACTGAACGAACACGGGTGGGTTTTAGTCACTAAAAGTCTGACACGCCCTCCTGCTCCCCTAGCGCCCAGAGCGGCAGAAGTTATTTTAAAATTCCCACCCAAAAAAAGAGGGTACCTATCCCGCAAAATTCAAATCTTAGGTTTTGTTTTACAATTTACAGGTCAGGATTAGGTTGTATGTCGATCACATTACGATTCGCGACCAATTATTATGTATTGATATCTTTTAGACTTCTGGGGCTGCCTAACTTAGTGCATTCCCCTTAAACAACTTACTTTGGAAAAAGTTGGAAACAAAGACTACGCGTTTGCTACGGCGTAGCTGACACCGAGCTACTCGTATTGTTATTGCTACGCCAACCGCTACGCCAACCGCTACTCAAAATCCGCTACGTAAGCACCGCTACGTAAGCTCCGCTACATAAGCACCGCTACGTAAGCTCTGCTACGTAATTTTGTTAGCATTGTATTATTTTGTATTTTTTTTGTAAACGTACGGATGACTTTCAAAAAAGCTTAAACTTGTCATATTCGACTATGAGAATGGCGCAACGACATTTCTCATAAATCAAGGAAATATTTTAATGTGACAAAGTTAAAAAGTGATCCACGTTTTCGTAAGCGTAAATTAAACCTGCAAGATTTAACTATCTAGTATTATTTTATAAACAACGTGTTAAGTAGAATATTGTGAATGACGACCGAATATGTATATAGCATAAACCAATGTTAACAAATTAGATTATACTGAAATATTATGGACGATGTTCGGAACAGGTTTATGTGGAAATAGACTGCTGGAATAAGGAGTTTAAGTGCGTCTAAACAGTTTTTTTTTGTGTCAATAAAGTAGATTCGCAGTATCTATAGCTGAACGCGAATTGTTCTTAGTAAGAATACAAAACACGAAAACAAAGCTTAGTTAAGTTGATTTATTCCGGTCTGATCCTCTGAACACTCCTCCAGCCCCCCCCCCCGGATCCCCTGCTAGTTCTTCTTTTATGTGTGCCGTTAAAAGAAGCATTAGGAGCTCTTTTAAACGTTGATACTTTTTGGGTAAAAGTAATTAAAATACAGTCTCGTTCTAGCACTTGACACGATATCCGGTTGCCTACTTTCTTTGAAAGCTCTAACAGCTAGTTTTAATACAATTTATGACTATGGGCCATCCGCTTAACTGAAACGTATTTATTATAGCTATATATATATTTATATTATATATTATAGAGATCACTCTTCTTTTGCGTTTCAAAATTAATTGCATCACTTTCGCGATTTAACTAGTAGGTTTTTGAGTATTTTAGATTTTCGAGGTAGCGCCTTAAGCGGTCGGTCTGTAGTGTTTTCATCCTAGTTTCTATCCATCAAAACCTACCCACAAAACTTACACATGATGGATTGCCTACCCCAATATACGCAGTGTCCAGCTGGGTAATTGCATAAGACACTCAAAAGAGAAATCGATCGTACCTAATGCCTTTGATATTGACAGTTCAGCCACGTTCATTGTGTTATTTACGTTGTTGAGCAGAGGAATTTTTCAAACCTAAGAAGCTATGGATAAATTGCGATGGATTGCCATTTTATGTGTGTTATACAATTAACCCGTCGGTCGTAAACATTTAGGGTTTTTATTCGATACCTAGTGGTTGTCATCGAACTTGCTAAATAGATAAAAAAATTGTATTCACTCGTTCTGTTTTTGTGAAAGAGTTTTATTGTGTGTTTTTTATGTAAATTCGAGTTAAAAAGGTCACATTGTTTTAGATGCAATGGTTTGATTTATTGTTTGTTGTACAGACGCCAGCACATCAAGCTACTACAATCTGTCAAATTTCTTTGATAGATTTTCAACTTTATCGCTAGAGCATAACGTTCAAAGTTGATTGGGAAAATTTGACAGTTTCGGGTAGGTTGATGTCTGTACTTTTAAATTGAAGAAAATGAGCGAGGAATGTGGTGATGTTTGCATGTGTGTGTATTTTCTGTTACCATTTTTCGTACTGTATATAATTTGTTTTTTTATTGGTTACCAAATTAAGTACGGCTTTCATAGTTTACAAATAGCAGTCAATCAATTTACATCTGCAGTATACGTGCCTTCGATAAAATTAAATACCGATGTTTACTATAGAAGCTTCAGCTATAAAGCATAATTATTTACATTAAGGAAGCTAGAACAGTCATTGTGAATGAACAATTATTTCACCGAGCTTGAATTATTGACGTATTATTTTACTCGGCAATTCGCAATATCCACTTAATTTATATTAATTTCATGTGTAAAATTTTCCTCTCACCTTGCAACAAAGACGGTACTTTAATTACCGCGGCATTTACTTTACTTTACATGTAGTCTTAAATGAAACAACACAATTATTACGATTATATCCTCGTTATTATTTGACGTACGTGTGTTACGTTAATCAACCGTTTGAAGCAACCGGCTCTTAGGCCTGAGTTCACCAACATTCTAACCATCGGTTATTTATTTAAACAGTTGATTCATGTCAAATTTCCTAAGGAAATCAACTCTTTAAATACCTAACCGATGGTTAGAATGTTGGTGAACTCAGGCCTTAGTGCTTAGCTGTACTTTTTAACTTCTATCTCATCAACACCCGTATTCAAGTTACAAAGTCATACCCAAAAAGGGTCTTTACACAAGCGATTATCACTGACGCGTGACCAGGAGCTGCCGAGGTGAGAGGCAAGATAATTAAAGATTAACCAGATTACTCGGCCCGATGAATGTTTCGATATGTTTCCGATAGCTCTTTGAGAGCAAATGCAGGCAATCAAGTAATGGAACGTTATCATGCTGTTGTTTGTGAACGGTATTATCTATTGCGGGTACACAGGAACAGTGATCTAAATTATGTTGTATTAGTTTGCTGTTTTGGTATAATTTGTGGGGTCGTCGAAATTTATCCGTCAGATGATTCGTCCGTTATAGTAGTCAGATAGGAAACGCCGACTTCGTCTAATTTTAAAAATATGATTGACGTATAAAAGTGTTTGTGTAAACCTACTTACAGAAATAAAATCATTTATCCAGTACAGTGAAATAAACTTCACACTTACCCCCTTACTAATAAACGTATTATCAGATGAATAGTTACACATAGATTTCTCTCTTTCAGTCGTCAGTAATTTGACTTTCGAAAGAAGAAGACAAAGCTTTGTGTAATAATACAGACGCTGTACAAAGTTTATTATAGAAAGGGGGTTTATGTATAAGGTCGCTTAGGGATCGACCCTTTTTAGTGAAGAATAGCGACCCATCTCTGCTTCACACGGTATTAACAATTCAACAAAAAACGAGATTTCTTTATAAATGTAAGTACATATAATATTAATGTAACATACACAAAACCCTTCCGGAGAAATGCTCTAAGCATTAATTGTTCCAAAAGGTTTAAGTGGAAACCCGCCCCTGAGACGAACCACTGACTGACGGAAATCCAATAAAATCCGCTGCTTTGTTTAAAAGAACAACGCGTTCACACGGATGGACACGAAAAATGACTTTAATTAAAATTTATAATATGTATACAGGTATAGATTTGTTACCCAAGTTGTAATCTGTGGTACAGCGAAATTGAGTTTCAATTTTGTCCATGACGTTGGTTATCGAAAATCCATTCGTCTCTATTGGCAACTATGCGTTTTAATCACTTTCCAGGTTAACCGTAGAACTAACCCCGTGTCCTAACCAAAATAATCGGTTGCGCGAATACGCGATCGTCGGGGTAATAAGTAAGTCATTTGTTTGAAAAACCATTTTTCTATTAGCGCGTAGTTCGCCGAACAAAATGAACGCGACGGTGGCTTGTTCGCGTGATTATACCTCTTAGAACACGGCCTAACGCTTTCTGTATTAATATTCTAAACTGGTTTTCTGGATACATTTAAACTAAGCTCAAAACTTCTTATCTTTTTTTGAGTTAAAAACACAATGGTTTCAGATCCTTGAACAACAGTTATAAGTGATACAAGTTAGAACCGAAGGAACTTTAGGGCGTACGATAAAGCGAGCAGCTTCCTGCTGCTAGTAATGCAATTCAATCTGATATAGGACAGTCTGTCTCATAATTATAATGTAATTTCTGTCAATAGAGGGGTGGCGGTATCTTCAACGCCACATGCGAACATCATCAAAAACTTGACGTCACAATAATCCTGCATCGCGCAAGCAGAGTTATCCGCGCGATTAGAATATGTACAATAACCCGACAACAATTGTCTGGCAGTAGCCGACCAGATACAACACCCATCTGGTCGAAGAAATCCACCCTTTTATTTGGAGTTTAAGAAACTTTTCACCTTTTCCTCATACCTCTTAAGGATGGTGGACCCTAGAAACAGACAAAATTACGATGCTTTGTTGATTTTTTTTCCCACAACTCTGCCTTATAATATTAAGGCAGAGTTTTTAAGATTGTAAGGAAGGAAGGAATCTAGGGCTTCTAATATTAGTGGGTTGAAATTAACAGCTCAACGTTTTTTGAACATCACATACACGGTTATCTAGCTAACATTACTCCATACAACGAACCAAGCCAACATTATTGCACGGTACCGCAAAAACGGCAACGCCGCGTTTACGGGTTACACTTATTAACACTGTTAACACTTTTATGTCGGTGACAGATATATTACTATTACACTTTTAAAAGTGTTTTGGGTTAGTTTAACACAAGGAAAAACACATTTATAAGGGTTACATCGATTCTGTTATCAATTCAATATGTAACTAATTCTGTAACCCTTATGAAGGCCAACAACAACTATCAAGAAGGCTGTCTGCATAGTTAATGCCTTTTCATCTGTATAAAACCTAACCGCGGCCTTAAAGTCCAAAGTTTGTAAGTTCTATTGAAATCCTTGTTTCCAATTGACGTTATTACCATATAAACAAATATCAACTTTGTGCTAATTTTAATTAAATGGGTTTTAGAATGACTGGTAGTATTGAAAAAGTCATTAAAATATTTGCAGTTGTGCGAAAACTGAACTATCTATGTAGGTATTAAAGATATTTTTTTACAAAAATTCATATTTGTTTATATTTTTGGAAACTACTTTTCAAACGTAGATTAGGTACATGAATAACTATTCTCAGTTCACCACATTTGAATCAACGAACTTCGAAGTCTTTGGACTTCAAATGCGAATGTATTGTGATTGATCGCTGAATTGACTGATTTGATAGTGAATTAGCATTCGTAAACAATTGATTATGGAAAAATTGTGCTGGATTAGCCTTGACTTTAACATTGAACACACTGAATTGTTGAAGAAGTGATTTTGTTTTTCTTGAATGAGTTACTTTACTTCGAGAAACTTCTTCGTTAGAATATTTTTCTTTTAGCAATTGGCAGGTTTATGATAACCCACTGTTTTATCGTTTATGACAACAGAAGCCTGTAGAAACCTGAAAGCAATCCCATTTTTGTTGGTGCTGGAAGGTTAAGGGCTCAGAGTTAGATTGTTAATTTGTGATCGTTAAAATACATACACAAGGTACAGGGTAGCATACTTATAGAATAAAATGTTTACGTAATTAACCAATACATTAATTAATATTTTAAGGAATACAGAAGAAAAATAAAGAACTTCGTTCTAAAAGTGTAACAAAATGTTACACCTTTTTCGGTACAAGAAAGAAAAAAAAATAACGACTCATAATGCTCATTTGATCGTATAAAAAACCAAAGATATAGATATCATATTAGTTAGTTTTTTATTAATTATAATTAAACTACTTTGAATAAAAGATCCATTTTCAATAGCGTTCCTACTACGGGTGAATCGAATGTATAAAAAAAGAATTGACTCAAATGATTTTTTCGGAAGCTACAATGTTTTCAGGTTACTCGTTCAAAAAAAACTGTTAACGTAATTAACACAAAGAGTTATCTATATCATACACTTTAATTGCGTTAATGAGCTACAGGTGTTTTGTAATTTTAATATAGGCCCCTCCATGTGTCGCTAGTAAAATCATAAATTACATTTCAAACCACTGACCATTTTAGCTTATCTTTTAAAATTAATTGTCGGACTTCGAGGCAGCATTATCTTGGCCAGTCGTCCTTAAACTTATGCCAGCGAGAACTTGTTTGTAAGACATGCTCCACATATTATTACTTAAGAAACTTTGACTTGTAAGTAAAGATAAGTAGGGCAGTTCGTGTATTCGTTCGTGATTAAGTTTGTTTCGTGAAGTTTTGTTGTTCCTAATGTTAAGATTTTTGTCGGGTCTTGTTTTTAAAGAAACTTTGCCTTCCAAGAAAGGCTTCTAGGTTTCTAAGGCAAATGATTTTATAAGCCCGTACCGAGAGGGTTTTGATACTTTAATACTTTTCAACTTTACTGATGCCTTTTAAGGACAGGATACTAATTCAGAATAATCTGTTACAGTTGTACTGGCAATCATGTCGTTTAGTTTAAATAGGTTTTTATTTTAAATATTATATTTATCTCATAAATAGATTATTTTATATTTTGTGAATGTGAGAATGTTGTAGGCCTTGTAAATGTACAAGGTACAATCGTACATTTGTAGAACATTTTCTATTTTGTTAAGAGGTACCTGAAGGACAATTCTCGTAATTTAAAATGATCAAAATTATTCGCAGTCTCATCTCGGCAACAAAAAAATGTCAAAATGTAGGGAAAATAAAGGTATTTTTGACAGATTGAGACTGAGATCTGGGGGCCTAAAAAGGCCACTTTGGTAGAATCATAATACAATTCGTATCACGCAATTTCATCTGTATGACAGTTTTGTATGGAGATTCGTAAACTGCTATAGGTACCTATGACTAACCTTACAGGGATATATAGGTGGGAAACTGTCAAACAGATGAAGTGCGTGATATGACAATTAGAGTAGATAAATTAATCAGTTCAGGTTCTGAAGTTCAAATCAAATTAATAATGCATAGATAGTATCAGAAAGGCATGATGTATCCATTATTCGACATAATTGTGTTTCCTATATCAATTGAATCGTATCTAAACAATAATTTCTAAGAAAATATTTATGTTTGAAAACTAGTAAAGTTAATTAGGTAGTGCAAACACCAGTGGAATTACGAAGTGAAATGAAACGAAACCTCCGTCGAAGACTCACTTTCGGTAATCATTAAAAATATTTACTTATCCACCTAAATAAGATATTAGGTGAATTTCAGCAAGCCTTGATTGGAGCGGCTCCAACAACCAACCAACCAACTCACCAACTTGAAGTAAACAATTTAGAGGGTGTGACGATTTTAAGGGTTCCGTACCTCAAAAGGAAAAAACGGAACCCTTATAGGATCACTTGTGTGTCTGTCTGTCCGTCCGTCTGTCACAGCCAATTTGCTCCGAATCTAATGGATCGATTAAGTTGAAATTTAGTACACATATGAATCTCTGTGACCCAAACACAGACGTGTAACTTAAATAAATGAATTTTGAATCTGAGGATCATTTTTAGGGGGCAAATAGATAATAAAAGAAAAACAGCCTAAAATTTTGAAAAAAATACAGAACATAACATAGTTCTATATCTATAGATTACAGGAAAACCTATAAGAAAACAACATGGTAAATCTCTCAATATTGTGCGCATCGTACGGAACAAAACCGGTCAAGAAAAAAAAACCGGTCAAGTGCGAGTTGAACTCGCGTCGCGTGGAGAGGACGCGAGTTCAACTCGCACTTGACCGGTTTTTTTCTGTCTCTTTTAGTTTCAACGTTGGTATGACAGTTTGAGTACTTCATTCGGCCTACCCAAATATCCTTTTTTTGGTTTTGTTCGTTGATTCGATTAGTACCTTCAACTCAGAACGAGTTGAGCTACACGATTACTGATAAATGTTTACACTGACTGAACTGGTCCACTGAAAACTGTGTGGTTCTTTCCTCAAAAGGTCATCTCAGGTCAATATACAATGTCTTCATTATTATGATCTGACCAAGATGATGTCTGGTCTTTATAAGAGACTGACGTTTGACTTTGTTTCGCCAATTCTTCACAGGGGTATGCAGATAGGAAATGTCGAATCCATCTCGTTTAATTTTTTTTTATAATATGACGTGTAAAAGTGATTCCAGTGTCCTGATACAGAATAAACTATTTCATTTCATTTGCTCTAACAAAGTCGATAACAACACAACAACGCTCACTACATATACTGTTCTGCACAACAATCGCTAAGGCGACTTGTGCCCTTATCAGAAATCAATTTGTTCTGGACTTGAATATTCCGTAATTACAGAGAGTTTCATTCAGTACTAAAAACAATTTATTCCATCGTTGATTCGCCCTACATATTAAGGCTTTTAATTAAACCGCGTCTACCAATGAATATTTAAATTTTGTTTCAATCACGATGTGTTTTCATAAGGGATTCCAACTTTTGGGTGTGATTGTGGGAAGCTTTGTTTTGATCGGTGATGGTCACTCATATACTTATTAATTAAATGAGTTTTTGGTGGTTATTATATTAATTTAAGCCATCAATCATCATCATCCATCATCAGGAGGAGCCAAGATCAAATTGGTGCCGATGAACGGTAGTTGCTGAAGCTGTCGCGGTCGGAATGAATCAGGGCTATAATTCCTGCAGGTTCCCGCGAAGCAGAAGGCTGTCTTCCTTAGCTCGGATTTTTGGTCGGCAAGAGTTGTGTGCAGACGTTACAGGGAAGAACGACCGAAAACAAGCTCCCAAGTGTTATGTGTATGTTTATATGGTTTTTATAATTACATAAGTTAGTTTATAAGGTTTTTATGTTATGGGTCTTTGTTACCAAAATGTTATAATTTACAATTTTTATTTTTATTTTTGAATCCGTGATGTATGCTTGTTATAGGTTGTTATTTAGTCACGATCCCTAAATTTTGTTTTTTATAGAAAAAAAAATAATTTACACTTACGTAATTCTTTTTCACTCTTAAGTTTTCCTTTCTTTAGTTCTATAGCATAAAGGATCAATTTGATTAAGTACTGATCAGAATGAATATTACATACTCACCTCATCAAAAAGTTCTTCCAAAACATTAAGAGTTAAAATATCTACAATAGAGGCAATATTATAGAAATACTTAGTTAGTTATGTTTTAATACTAACTTATTAATACCAGGAACCTGAACATCAAAATAATACTTTACAACATGAAACAACAATGTTTCCGCCCGCTAACTTCGACTTACTTCGCTACTCGTTGCTTTTTGTATACAAAGTTATTATGTTCTGACTTTGTAAAAATTCTGTGTTAGAAAGAAAATTAAATAATTTTGCGTAGAAGAAGCCATCAACTCTTTGTGTCGGAAAAAAGGAACAGTAAACGCAATAAAAAGATATGGGCTTTTATGTTCCGGCATCAAAACCAATAGGGTATTTCTCGTGGACCTAGAATCATGAAATTTAGAAAGAAGTACATTTCATGTAGCACAAATAAAGGAAACAATCCAAAAACTGTAAATTTGTAGTTACATTACAAAATAAAAAATTAAAACTATTTACATACCTACAAATTTGTACGGAGCCCTCAGAGCGCGAGTCCGACTTGCACTTGACCGGTGTTTTTTCATCACCGTTTGACATCGCAGTGGTGAAGAAAACAATTGCCCTCAGTAATTTGCCCCTGGGTTTGTTCATCCTACGATTCGCAGGCAGGGTAACCCTGAAGGCTAGACACGTGTTAATTGCTTTCGAAGCGTTTCGTATTTCTACAACGCCTTTCAACAGGATTGCCATAGGGTCGGTACGGTACGGTAGCTTATTTCAATCCTGTTTTCGACTCCTCCATCACTGTTATCGCCGATATAATGTCACTTTGTCTGTTTTAAGCTGAAGAATAGTTGTGTCAAGAGCTTATTGGAACTTGCCCTTCACAAAATTATGTAAATGCATTTTGGTGATTGATGAATGAAATGTATGTTATTGGATATTCTGAGTTGATTAATTGAAACGTATCGAGAGCATGGTTATTAATTGATGAAATGTTGATTGATGAAGGTGTGTTTATCAAAATGAGGGAACTTGTTATATAAATATTCAAAATATTAATGATGTAAAAGGTTAGTAACTACGCCTTTAAATTAAATTTAGTATTTAAGCCTTGTATTTAAACCTTAGTTAATCAATAACTCTGCGTAGTGAAGATGCGTATACCACTAAAGTGCAAATGTCAGTTTGAGAGTTTTGGAACATCATGTCCTCGTGCCAGTTATGGACGATGTTAATAACGCTGTACTCGTAGCTAAGTTTTCTCAGAGACGTCGCTACTAAAGCTTGATCAACGGGTCACCTGGGTCAAAGTAATCTATAGTCGGACTTTTAATTAGCTGCAGTAAAATGTTAGCTTGTGTGTTAATTAAATGACTGAAATTGGCGTCTTATTGTTTTTTCACGACCATCAACCAAATCTTGTTTTTCTTGTACAGAATAGTGTAACAAACGAAACTTATTTGACATGTATATCTCTAAACGCACTCCGAAATGAGTTATTATGAAGTTTTCAAAGAGTTCACAAATGAGTTGCTGCATGACACTCTTAACATGACATGACAAGACTTAAAACTACAAATGTTATAAACTGCCAGTATCATCCTAGTATATAAATCAGCAAAAGAGTTCCTATATTTGTATTTATAGTAAAGTTGGAACCACTTCCTACTGCAATTTTTCCTCAACTGCTCAGATATCTAAGACTACCCCATCTGTGTAGATGCACTTGACGTTGTAAGTGTTCAGATATTTTTGGTTAGTTGTTTGTATACAAATTATTGACAAGCATCTGCTCAGATATTAATGAAGTAATGAATGTTCAGATATTAATGGTAACTTGTAGTATATGGAACTCATTGACATTTTAAATTGTTTGATAAATGATAAATGATTTTATTTTTGTAAGTAGGTTTACACAAACACTTTTACACGTCAATCATATTTTTTATAAAACTAGATGAGGTCGACGTTTCCTATCTGACTACTCTGAGAAGAAAGGCCGAAACAAACTCACAGGTCACAGTCTCTTTTAAAGTCCAGACATAATCTTGTTCAGGTTATATGAGGACCATGTAGATCGATGTCTAAGATAGTCCAGAAGTATTTGGTCACCTTGTCTGCTACAATATATCTGACGGCGACTGTACTGCTCTCGTGCGGTAATATTCAAAGCGGACTATAAAAAATATTGCAGTTAGCAATAAACCGCTTCGCTGCAGCGGAAGGTACATGCATGTCATTTCAAGTCAACGATCCTCAGGGGACCCGTAGAGAATTGTGTCATGCAATTGTATACGTGTATACCACTTTCCAACCATTTTTAACGTAAAACCGGAATATTGTGTGTATTTTTGCATTTCATGCTTGTTTTGATATAAATAGGTTGTGGATTTTATCAGAAATTATAAAATTACTTATTCAGAACCCATTGTGCGCTTAGAAGTTATAAAACTTCTAACGTGACGATATTACATTTAGATGTTAGAAATATTAAATGAAAAATTAATATGTTAGAAAATATAAAAGTGCACATTACCTATGTGATAAAAAACGATAAGAAAATAGCGTTAGACATGCGTAATGTTCCCTGTTCAGAAACTGAACCAGCAGTCTTGCTCCTTATCTAGTCTCTCTTTTCCAGATACATTAAACCAGATGGTTTGTGCAAAGCTGCAAAAAAAAAAAACTACCTTGTCCTAGAACCAAAAATTCGAAAACATGTGACATCTACCAACCCGCACTGGGCCCGCGTGGTGGATTACGGCCCACTCCCTCTCACCTCAGGAGGCCTGTGTCCCAGCAGTGGGAACATTATAGGCTGATTATGTTATGTTATGTTATTTCTACCTTAAATTTTATTTGGAAAACCAGCTGACGAATAAAATAATGATATGAGTAATTTTGAGTAGATACAGACGGGCGCACATCAAGCTACTACAGTCTGTCAAAATTATTTAATAGATTTTCAACTTTATTGCTAAAGCATTTGGTTCAAGGTTGATTGGGAAAATTATTAGATTCGGGTAGCTTTATGTGCTGGCGTCTATAGGTACAATGATATATACATGTCATTAGGCAGTAGCAATTAGATTATATTTTGATATGACCTCCAAACAGCACAGATATTAATCAGTCACTGTAAAATAAATTCTAACAAATTAATTAATTATTGTAGTCACAGTTTTGCACTGATCATTTCATATCTAAGCCAAGCATGTGACTCTTTAAATACTCGTATTTTATCGCCCTCACTTTAAGTCAAGATGACACTGACATTATAATTGCCCTACTTTATTAATGTCTTGCCTCAACTTCTGTGCAAAGTCGGCCCTTCGCTTTATTATATCGCAACATCTATCCATCTGACCAAGATTATGTCTGGACTTTAAGAGACTGTAACCTCTGAGTTTGTTTCGGCCTTTCTTCCCAGAGTAGTCAGATAGGAAACGCCGACGTCATCTAGTTTAAAAAAATATAATTGACGTGTAATACTCAGACCAAATAAAAAACCAAGACAGAGCGCTGAGAACGATACAGTGAAGCATGCCAAAACTACACCTCCACTCTGTGCATACACGCTTACACGCACTAATTTACAACCATTTACAATCAAACTACATCTCACTAAGTGCACAGAAATGTTTACGAAGCCGGCTTCACTTTATTGTTGCCAGCCCTCTGTCTTAGTTTTTTATTTGGTCTGAGGTGTAATAGTGCACGTTTGTAAAAACGTACTTATAGGAATAATATCATTTATCAGCCATTAAAACATGAAAAAATGGCCATCCTGAAATTATGAGAAACCCGTTTTCGATCCAACAAACGCTTTTAACATAATAATTTTACAGGAATTAACAAAAGTCGTAAAGCTGACTTAATACCATCTTCGAACCCATATTAAAGCACTTGTAACGTAATTGAAAACTGTCTGGATTCCTGTAACTCGTGTCGTTTTGATTGAGTTTGTTAAGAACAGCTTCCCTTTTGAAAGTTTAATAGAAAACGAGAAGATATCAAATTGCCTCGTGTTCAATATTTAATTTGATCACAAAATGTCAGGTCTATTATTTCTTCTGAAGACAAGACAATGTATTTTATTTTTCTTAATTGCTGTTACCCGATATTTCATCTCCAATGAAATTTCTTCCATCTCCTTTGAAAGTATTATTTTTGTGATTTTAGGCAAACCCCTACCTACCTTTCTTTTTCAAAACTTTTCTTACTTAGATGCTTATTTGTGTGCATAATTTGATTTAAATTCGTTCAGCTATAAATATACACCATTTTCGCAAAGTTTTATCTTGGATGTTCTCTCAAGTATGGATGGTGGGATGGGATGGGATTTGGGATTTTGACTGAATCACGACTTTTTCCCATGACAGATACTTAAGGTGAATATAAATAAAGTTATATTATTATAGTAACCTATCGCTAGTCAAGATGGTACCTAGACAAAGTTTTACTCTGAGGGGCAATTCTCGTAATTTTAAGAACGTTCACAGTCTGATCTGTGTCAATCTGTCAAAAATACCTCAAATTTTCCTACATTTTGACAAGTTTTTGACATTTTGTTTGTCGCTGAGATGAGACTGCGACTAGATTTTGAACGTTTTATATTACGAGAATTGGCCTTCTGATCATATCACTTTAGCGACAACATAATGCGCCATAATATTCTACATCGCCCTAAAATATCATTTAGGTATCTTAGTTAAACTAAAATATCATACCTACCTCCACATTAGGTTAAGGTAACAATATTAGTCTCACATTTCCATTAACCAAGATGAATCTTCATAAATATTGATAACATCGTTAAGCCACGCCTCACAATGTTTCGCGTTACTAACGCAAACGCGAACGTTAACGTCAAGAACTGTCAAATCACGCTTCCTAAAAACAGCTTGACGTCAGAAACACGGCTGGGTGATTAAAATGTAACTTTATATCAGAATGTCACTAGAGCTTGCAAACAAGAGCATCCGACTTGGTAAGACTGCTGTTTCGTTCATAAGCGGTAGCGGGAAGCGGGTAAAGACTGATCTCCAGCTAAGCTTATCAGAGTATAGCAAAATTTGGTATTACTCGTAGCTATTCTTATAAGGCGATTACCAATCTACTTGCTAGGAATGGTACGGAACAAATATTTTATCGAGACATTACCATGACTACGAGGAAAATCAGTGATTGTGATACGAAGTGTTATGTGAGGGAATATGAACGTTACTTTACTAATAATACGAAACGAAATGTTATAAGCTCATATTCTAAGCAATGATTATGGAGAATTGATAGATTCAGTTTAGAAGTTCTAATTTTTGTAAAGTTAACAGGAATGTAAGTTACACAACTATATAGTACCCGTTACGAGAAGCTGTACATTTTGTAAATAAAGAACTTTTGTAAACCCCTCTAATGACATGCATACTGTTTGTCCTAGTTAAAATTTCAAGTCAATGATCCAACGGGTAGAATTATTATTCAAAATGACGATCTTTCGCCGGCTAGTCCAAGCCTTAGCTGTTTTTTACTTATCGCTGCGCTGTTTACATCATCTTCGGCCTAGCCTTTTCTCAACTACATTGGGGTCAGCTTCCAGTCTAACCGGATGCAGCTGAATACCAGTATCTTACAAGGAGCGATTGCCTATCTGACCTCCACAACGCAGTTACTGGATAATACGATACGTTAGGACTGGTTGTCAGACTTTCGGGCCTCAGACGACCCTTAAAGACTGCCAAAGATCCAAGAATGACAGCTTGGACCAACGGCATAACGTGCTTTCCGAGGTACGGAGCGGTCCGCTGTTACCGCTGCTTATTTAAGTTATAAATCGCTTCAGCCAAACTCTGAATTACGACCTCAAAAAGCAAGGAGTGGCGGCTATATTTGAGTAGCGCTAATTGAGGTTCGCAGCCGTTGAGCAAACATCACGTCAGGGGGACAGTTCACCCGGCAAATTTTAGTAATAGCTGCCCCGCACGTACCGAGATAAGAGCTTTCACAGTCATTTGGATAATGTTAAAAGTCCATTGAGATTAAAATGTCGCCCAAAAGCTCAAGTTGTTTTATTTTTTAAAAGTTAATCGAAAGTTAGTTTAAATGAAAGTTAGCACTAATAAACGCTCATTAAAGAGTGGAATGGACACATAAAACGTTACCTTTATGATGTGGCGCTAATTTTTTAGAAATTAAAACGTTTTATTTTTGAGCAGTCCAAGGAATTAGTATGTACTGGATCAGCTGGAGAAGCAATAAATAACAAAAAGCAAGATAAACAAGAGCAAGCATTTTTGTGACCCTAAGTCGACGCTTTATTTTATGCTTAATATTCATATTCTCGATGTCTTAATTTTTATCTCGACTCATAAATAACAACAAGTACAGAAATAAGAGCCATATTCATCTTCATTTCGCAGAAGCGTAACATTAAATTTAGTTGAGATAAATAAATCTGTAAGAAACCGAAGGTAATCGTTGACGAAGACAAAAGACGGAAATGTCTTAAGATAACGTATTATGTGCAGCATTTGTATGGTTGTAATAGCTCGAGGATATTAATGTGAGTGTGAGTGACTGTGTGTGTGTATATGTGTGTCATACTTTAGCGATTATTTCGCTGAGAATTTTTGTTCAAGTTCAAGGTAAAATTATGGGTCGTTTATTCTGTTACATGTTCCTCGGGGAATTTGAGCGTAAATATGTGTTATAAATTACGTGGTAGTAAAAGTCATGTGCTTTTAGTAAAGATGTTTTATGCGTGGTCCAGCAGAAAATTTTTATTACTCAATATTGGAAGGTATAACTTTGAAACTTTGAGGTGATTAAGCAAGTAATTTTGAACTTTAAAATGTTTTAACCTAATTAAAAGACGGGGGAGGTGGCGCATTTGTTGTGTTTTTTTTTTGTAAGTTTGATATAAATAACTCCTATTGATACGCGCTTCTACGCTGCGCGCTGTTGTAGCTAGTGCCTTCACTGTTCGTTGTCGTAGCGCGTAGCACAGTCTGCTACGACGTAGCTGGCATTGTGCTACGAAAATCGTTCTCTGCATATTCGGAACTTTTTAACAATTTTGTTTATGAATTTTAGGTCTTTCAGGGAAGTGGAAACCCTATTTGCCTTTGCATTTGCATTTTGCAGATACTATATACAAAAAATCAATTCGAAGCCATTTTAGTCATAAAAAAAAAGACTTAGCCATTTTATTTTCATCACAACAACACAAGAATTACGCTAAAAAATGATATGAATGATGAAAACGATTTTTTCATACTTAGAGGTAACTGCTTTCGGTGGTATCAATAAAATAAGTTTTGTTACCTCTTGAAGTGACGTAAAGAAATAACTTATTTTATTTATGAGCAACTATTACAGTAATAAAGAAGTACTTATTGGCGCTCGTATACTTTATTAGGTGTGTGGGTTTATTGCAATATAACGCTACAGGTACAAGATCTTTCTGTGATTTGTTGATATTATGGTAAAGATGAGAGACGTTGGAACTAGCTACCTAATTATTGAGCTCCTTGTTCAAGAAACCTTTAGGCCCTTTGTGCAGACGCCAGCACATCAACCTACCCGAAACTGTAAAATTTTCCCAATCACCTTTGAACCTTATGCTTTAGCGATAAAGTTGAAAATCTATCAAAGAAAATGTGATAGATTATAGTAGCTTGATGTGCTGGCGTCTGTAAATATTTAGACCCTTTGTACACACACGTTTTCCTTGCCGTGAAAAACGACGGTTTATTCGCCGCGTGTAGGCACGGTCGTCAGAGTTGTATGGATCACTATGGAAGCTTGTTGACGGACACGTTTTCTACGGCGTGGTATATACCGTAAAGAAACCGTGCCGTGTAGGATAGGCTACCAAACCAAACCAAACAATTATCGGAGAATCATTATAATAAGTTCAAGCTAATCAGACCTCTTGTTTATGCCAGTATTATCATAAGCGTTAGAAGAATATTGTCTTACATAATCAGCCTATAATGTTCCCACTGCTGGGACACAGGCCTCCTCCTCTCACTGTAATAGGAAGTGGGCCATAATCCACCACGCGGGCTCAAAACGGGTTTGCAGATGTCACATGTTTTAAAATTTTTGATTCTATGACATGCCGGTTTCTTGACGCTGTTTTTTTTTTATTAGTGCAGTGAATAAATTTACACAACGTAAAGTGCCTGCTCGGGATCGAAGCCACGACCTACAACCTCGTAAGTTGCGACCGTTACCACTGGGTCACCTCTGCTCTCGCCTTATTTAGTATATTTTTTGGCCAGAATGACATAGGTAGATATAATCCGCGCGCGATGAGGATGGGATGGAACCTTGATGACAGTTCTTAAGTGAAGCCTGCTCAGTGGTCTTATGATACTAATGTTCAAAGCTTTATCTTTTTTAATAATTACAGTGGAAAAATATTGCCAGTTTAATAAAAAAAAATAGGCATTTTCATTTTAAATTGAATCGGGACTTGATTTAATAACATAAAATTTTCATCAAACTGGGCTCGTAAGTGGATTGTCATTAATTACTTAAAATGTTTGCTTTACTTGGGAAGAGACTGGACCCCACGACACAGGGAATCCTAGTATTATAGTCCAGGGCATTTCTAAAAACATAGGACGTAAGGCTCCTTGTAATCTGCAATTATTTTTTTTATATTGTACTTTAACTGATTTGTCTTGCTTGTCACATGTGACATCGGGAGGGGAAATCTCGTAATTTTAAGAACGTCAATCTGTCAAAAATACCTCTAATTTAAGGTGTTAAACATAAGTAAACAATATGATATACGTTCGATGTACGTCTGTCCTGTGTATTTAAGCAATTTATGTAACCTTTTTGATGGCTCAACATTAGCCTAAACATAAATCAATGGCTCTTTTAGAGCATACATTCATTCAAAGCCACCCTCATCAATAACCAAAATCATTTTTCGTCAGTCAAGGCCAAAAACCGATTCATCCAACATTCCAACGACATTCTCCCTTCTAAGGTATGTTTGGTTGACAACCAATTTCAGACAACATTAATCTCGGTGGGCTTCGATAATCGATTTACATAAATTCAATATTCGATTTAATACTCGCTAATCGTTTTAAAGCTGTCAGATTGAAGTCGCTTCAAGATAATATGGATTCGCAATTATAGTATGCTAATTATTTTGTCAGAACAGATTATTTTGAGCTAGAGAGGAAATTATTTTAAGAAAATTGAATATAATAATAGTTTGGAGACCCCACTTGACAAATGCGATCATTTACGGTTTGAATTTATAGTTGTCAGACTTTCAGGATTCAATACTCGTAACTACTGTCAAACTAAATATGCATAATAATAACCCTGAAATATATCTCAACACAGCCTTTCGCAGTCCACTGCTAAACATAGGCCTCTCCCAGGCTGCGCCACAACACCTGTCCTCCGCCATTCGGATCCAGTTTATCCCAGCAACCTTCGTCGTCAGTCCATCTAGCTGGGGGGTCCCAAATTACGCTTGCCGATACGCGGACTCCTCTCTAAGAGTCGTCTGCTCTAACGGCCAACCGTTCTTCGACAAAAATGGCCAGCCCACTGCTACTTGAGCTTACATACTCTGCAAGCTATGTCGGTAACTCCAGTTAATAAAATTAAAAGAAAGAAGAGTTGAAGTATGTCTAGAAACAAGTAAATATATTTCCTACAGATAGAATGGTCCATAAACAGTCGGTAATGGCGTAGACATGTTCCTAAGTTTACAGCTACACTACAACCGAAGAGCCGTTCCTTTTAAGTGTAAATAAGATTTCAATGCCACGTAGGTAATTAACTGAAGCCAGCATCTTTGGTAGGAATTTAGTACGAAGAAAACGAACAAATTACGAAGATTTTATCTTCGATCTGGGCGTTACATTCTGAGGCCGATATCTAAAAACGTTACTTGCATTTGTTTTTTGACACTTGAGTGCTATTGACAGGAAAAAAGCTTATTCAAAGTTTGTGTTATGTAATGTTTATAGATTTTGGCCTGAATGGCGAAAGCCTCGTTTACATTGCGGTACAAGTAGAAAGTCCATCTCTCGCAACTTGCAAAGTGTTTGATCAGCACATCGAATTTTGTGTTATGTAATGTACTTTGTACGGACAAAATAAGCCTAGCAAAGTTTATCGACATACGGTCTCAACACAATTGTGAGTGCCAGCACAGTGATAAAATAAAATGATGTTTCACTAGTGATGCGAACAGCAGTTACTTAGTTTTAAAATTAAACCATAAAGCAACACAAAAGGGACACAAATGTTTAGTTAGGCACTAGAGCCTTGAAAATTCTATTGGAAAATCAAACTAGTACCTAGCTACGAAGTGTTGTTAAACCATAACGTCTAGACCGAAAGACAATGCAAACGATCCACAAAATAATATTCAAATTTAATACTTTTTATTAGTTTCTCATACTTTATGTGTAACAGATGGGTAGCCTGGGTAGTCCTTCTCTAGGTGGAAATAGGATACTTTTCATCCAGGATTTTTGTATTAATAAAAATGATGAAATACAAAATAAGGCGCGGACAACAGTTATCACTGGGCAGGTCCTCAATCTAAATCGGTCACTAGGTTCACTATTCGATAATAGTTCGTCGGAAGTTGGGCCGTAAGGCTTTAGGTTTCACAAAGATGCAAATTGGAAACTTAAGCTCTAACTATCCGTTGAACCCTATTAAGTATCTGTCTGCTCTAAAGCAATCCATCGAAGGGTACAAGTTAACGTTCGAAGATAATTACTCTAATTGCTTTGGTTTGGCCGTAACTATAAATAATAATAAATAAATAATAATCATTTTATTATCAGGCAACTAAGGCCCTTAGATGAAATACACAAAATTAACAATAACAAACTAATACATAATTATCAAAACCTCAAAACTATGACTAAACACGTAACGTTGTCGGCGTCTTGTTTCGCTGCGTGGTGTCGTGTAACCGTCCTCGGACACGTCGATATACGACACCTTTCGGCCTAGTCCTCTTTCAGGCAGGTCTGTAGATGTTGGGTTGGAACTCGTACCACACAGGTTACGAGAACAGGGCTTCTCCTTCTTCCTTTCTACTTTCGTGAAACCCTCCTCATCAACTAAGCTGATGTTAAGCTACAGTTTTCCAGGAGAGCGGTGGTCATCACAAAAGAAGACCTAGCAGGGGATCGAGGGGGGGGGGTGGAGGTTGGGGGCATCAGGGGATCAGACCGGAACGAATCGCGTCTGCAATTTACCAGCGAGCGAGCGTTTATGAAAGTAAGTTGGTGTGTTTTCCATGTGAAAGTTTTCGTTTTACTTGTGATCAGTCCATGGAATTAGTTTGTTCTGAATCAGCCCTAAACCTATAGTCTTGCTGCGGCTTTAGTCATTAAAGTAATAAAATTTGGCTGAGAATCAGCACTTTTTGAACGTCAACAAATACAAACACAAGCGTTGACAAACATCTAAATAGATCATCCTCTTTTCTTAAATAGGTTATACCAGTCTAACAAATACCGAATACTGTAGGAAATCCTGAGCAAATATTAAATACAGTTCGCTGTATATCCGGCATCGTTAAATTGTGGTATTGAAATGGGAATAAAAACGTTATTGCACATTAGCAACTTTGTGTTGGTTTAATTTCTGTATGTAGAAAAAAAAAAGGAATTAAAAATATTATTTCACTGCAAAGTCGAATGTCTTCTCTCAGGTTTCCGAATCGAAACGATTACGGGTACGTAATCGTTATACGAGATAATGTAAAAAAACACGCGGGGTAAATGCATAACACAAATGCATAACACATAAAATGGCAATCGATCGCAATGCTTTTAATTTAGACATCCATTGCTTTACAGGTTTAAAAATCGTCTATTGAACAATATAATTAACGCAATGAACGTGGCTGCTGAACTATAAAAATGAAAGGTATTGCGATCGATTGTCATTTTATGTGTGTTAAACAATTACTCCGCTGGTATGCAATAAACGGTCACCCATCCACGGGCTGACCGCGTCAAGCGTCGCTTAACTTCCTAAGGCACCTATCCACCGAAACGCGCTGTTGCCATTGAGCTATGTCCTGCTCAAGGTGAAAAAAATACCCTTAGGTATCCAGCCAAACTAATTTATTTAGGCAGTCTAACGCAATAGACAATTTAAATATTAATCCGAAAATTAATTTAACTGTAGTGGCCGCGTGTCTAGGGACTGTAAAAATGAACAGTCTGCGAAATATGACCTAAATTATAATATTAATCTTCTTAATATATATAAATTACGTGTCACGATGTTTGTCCGCGATGGACTCCTAAACTACTTAACCGATTTTAATCAAATTTGTACACCGTGTGCAGTTTGAACCAACTTGAAAGATAGGATAGAAAAAAAAAATGACAAAAACGTCCACACAGCCACAGCAAGGCGTGGCCGAGTCAGCTAGTAGGAATATATGGCGAACGAATTACAGTCACTTGTGTGCGATTGTAAAATGGGAGTAGGTATTCCCGTTTGAGCACCTATTTTTAGAGC
This sequence comes from Gortyna flavago, assembly GCA_963669345.1. Classification (NCBI taxonomy): domain Eukaryota; kingdom Metazoa; phylum Arthropoda; class Insecta; order Lepidoptera; family Noctuidae; genus Gortyna; species Gortyna flavago. Next base: position 15,740,057 of record OY770136.1, on the reverse strand, counting down.
ACCTATTCCCAGTTGAGCACCCAAGGTATTCCCATTTGAGCACCAATCAATATTTTACGAGCACCTATTCCCATTTGAGCACCTAGGTATTCCCATTTGAGCACCAATCAATATTTTACGGGCATGATAAAGAGGATTTTGAAGTTGATACTGGTAGAAATAAATAAGAAGTGCTTCTACACTTGTTCGGCTCGGCATGATTCGGCAAACTCACACACTATCGAATAAGTATAATCAGCCTATAACGTTCCCACTGCTGGGACACAGTTCTCTCTCTGTGAAAGGGCGTGGGCCGTAGTCCACCACGCGGGCCCAGTGCGGGTTACCGCTACCACTGGGTCACTACTGCTCAATCGAACAATGTAAATAAATGTTTGTTGATGTTCGAGAAAAGTCGCCTGGCTTAGCTCAAATAGAGTTGATGAAATATTTGAAATATTTTTTGCAAACAATGTTATAAAAAATGTAAAAGCTTCAAAAAATGCTAACGTTTTTTTTAAGGAAATTACGAGTAAGTATGTATATCATGTAGGTAGGTACTAATCTACCCCCCCCCCCCTTCTGCCCAACTCTTCGAGAAATAGGTACAGGCGTGATGTTTATGTTATTTACACTAGTCTTGTCTTAACCAATGATTTTTCATTACTACAGACTAGCAGTGCCCTGTGGTTTCACCCGCATAAGTATCGATCCCGTGGAAATATCGGGATAAAAAGTATCCTTTGTGTTATTCTGATGTATAAGCTATATTACTGTAAAGTTTCATCAAAATCCGTTCAGTAGTTGTTGCGTGAAAAAGTAACAAACAAACATATGGATGTTTGTGACGAGAAAGTTTGTGAGGAAGAATGGATGGCCATTCATCCTCACAAACTTTCTCGTTTATAATATTAGTTAACAGACATCGAGAAGAGATACGCCATCGAATATGTACGTAATTGAGACCCCTGTCACTTGTCACTATGACAAGAAATGTAAATGCCTTGTCAATAGCATGATGTGTAAGTTGACAACTTCGAAGTAGGCGCTGCGACTTCAAAACTTTTAGGGAAAAATAAGTTTAGAAATAGATAATTATTTAGTAGGTATGTAGAATCTTATAAATGTGTAGAGTATATTTTTTAGTTCAGTTTAGTTTTTATTCAAACTACAGACTGATGCGGTTCCAAATTATTATTATAGAAGCTTATTTAAATATTGAAATAAATGTATTCTTAGTAATTAGTTACGATACAAATATTTTAGTATCAATCTCTAGTATTCCAAAAGACACCCATAGTTATTGCTTACTCGCTATCACTTGCCCTAAGATAAACGGAAACATATTCAATGCTCACACGCCGCGATGGCATAACGTACGAACTTTTTTAAACTAACTTGTGAGTTAGATTCCGCTTTGCCCTAAGCACTATAAATTGACAACCAGTAATAATGTGTGTGTTATTCCGTCAGCTACTTCTCAGTAGTAAAATGCAGTCTGCCCGGTTGATGGCAATAGGCTCGACCCTATTACATAATAACTTAACCTTAGTTGGCAAAATTTGGGAGTACTATAGGACTAATCCTTCGAGGAATAAAAGTGTGATAATTTGTTTTGTTAAAACATAGTAAAATTGATAAAATACTATATTCACCAGTACGATAATAATAAAAACAGAATTTTGGCCTTTCGTCTCCACTAAACGTTCCAGCACATAGTATAACAATAGTTATTTTATTTATTTAAATACCTACTTTATTGTAAGTACACCGAAAAATACATAACATAAAAAAATACATCAAACACCACAAAATAATTATACAATGGGCGGCCTTATCGCTTTCTTGGATGGCTTCCAGGCAACAATTCTTCCGCAGTTCGTGAAGAAAAATACAGGTAAACTTTCCAACATAAGGAGCATCATTACTGACCTTACGAAACTTTTCGCAGTAACTACACTATTTTCCGGCAATATAACGTTAGTTTTTTTATAGGCACTAACCGAAACGAGATAGTTGGTCGATTTAGACCCTTTGACCTTTACTCACCTGCGTTAAATGGAAGGTGTCGACTCCATAGTTTTTATGGCCCAATTTGCCGGGTCGGATTAGGGATCCGTTCGCATACATTTATAATGGTTTCCTGTCGCCTTTCACTACGCCTTTGAAGTAATAATGATAAGTAAAAATATAATAATTTTATTAACCGGTTGATGATTTTTTGTGTGAATGAAGGTTCTTAGGCGGCTATTCGATAATCTCTCTTAATTTGTTTTTTAAGAAATGAAACTTCTATCACGTGGACGGTGCTGCTTGCGCAATTTTCATTTCACTTGAACTTAAGCAGCGATGAAGTGAGAGACAAGAAAGTGATACCTTATTGAAACATCTAACGATTAGGAATAAGATCCAATAACTATAGAAAATAAAAACAATTCGAACCAAAGGACCGTTTATTTTCAATTTCAGATCAACACAATATCGTTTCAATATCCTAACTTTATAAAGTTTTTGTCGCCAAAGGATTGGAGTGGAACAAATAATAATATACGAAACAATACGAATGGTGACAATGTTATTTTAGAGCTTTGTTCAATACAACTGGATTATTAATCTGGTCCTTTTAGTTTAGGGTTAAGACCACAGAATATATGAATGGAGAAATAAGAAAAAAAAAGTTATAGTTAATTTGTAACTTTTAAATTATTACGAACTAAAGTATTGTCGAAATGAAGACGTGTCGGAGTTCCGTATTGTTGAAATAAAATCTTGTCGTGTTACGGTTTGTCGAAACTCAGTTGTTAAGTCATCGATGATGATTGTTCTGTGGCATTATTAGAAGGAAGGTGTTCTTGCACACTTAAGACACCCCAAGATATAATTTTTCTCCTGACAACAACCATAGACACTATCTTTACAACAGTGGCTAATGAATATTTCTCTCTGCAAATTTCGTAATAAAATGTGGTTATCTAGTGAATGCCCATGTCTACATGTATACCAACCCAATTCTTCGATGTTGTCATTTTCGGGTCATCAACCATACCAAAATCTTACCAAAACGATACAGACACTCATTCTTGTTGCATTTGTTTTGTAATTGTGTATTGTTTTGATTCATCCATTACCAAGTATGAAGCCAATAACGCGTAACTTTGCAAGGGTTCATGATTTGTAAATCATGTTTACTGCCAAGCATGGGTTAAAGGTTTAACCACAAAACAGTTTGGATGATTTTCATAACGTTTAGTGAATTGGTGTTTGTTGGCGGATATTGGTAATCTGCAGTGGTTTATTGAATAGTGTTAGTAGGTATATTATATGCCTAATGTAGTGGTAATAAAGTGTTTTTTTTTAAATGTTTTATTTTTCCTGAATTAACCAAATCTATTTGAAAGTTGTGTCCACTTCTAAAGATTTTTTCACGATCACTTTCCGAGACATTTTTATATTGCACTACCTCCTTCTTCCTTTTGCTTTGTTATTCATTTTAAAGGAAAACAACAAGGTATCTTCCAGCAAAACACTTAAACAGTAATCTGAAATGCCTTGTCGAGTTAAATAACAACTTACGTAGAAAGACAAATTGCAGCTGCATTTTTAAAAATATTTTTTCTTTTCTCTACAAATCTTGAAGAATTAAAGTTTAAAAGTTCAAAGTTTTCAGTTTCCTTTTTCTTATTAAACGTAGACGAATAGTGTTTCCCGTGGACCTGAACTTTATAAATATGTAGTTTGGATAGATTTACATCTCTAGGATTCTATAAAGAATTTTTTTAATGTTAGTTAAGTCAGCCTAGAAACGATGGATGTACTGTGTGAATTATGATATAGTTAGAAAGGGGGTGACTATCGAGATGACGACTAATAGAGAAGTATGGAGGACAAAGATATGTTGGAAAGACTAGAAAAGTCGAATGACTTCGTCATGACGACTATAGGTAGTAATAGGTATGTTAAATGAGGTAGCCATGTTTTCTATTATTTATTCCAGGACCGTGCTCAAACAAAAAGTATTTTTTTTTTCACAATGTTTTCCGTTTTATTTTCATAATTGCACAAGTATTTTAAAATTCACTCATTCGTTTAAGATGACGGAAGTCATATTATTTCATCTTGTATTTTTTACACAAAATCTTGGCATTTTACGAAAACAAAAACAAACTGTTTCATCCATTTTTCAACATCGCAGCAATTTAATAATTTCACAGTTTTCTCCCAACAATACATTCTCAATAATTTATATTTATTTGGTACATTTTTAGCAACAATACATTGGGTCCTGGTTGCGTGAGCGAAGTCCTGTAGCTGCCACTTTGGGTGGCTTCATCAATTTAATGGCTGTTTACTCACTGGAGTTGGCAATCCTGTACTAAGACCAAAGGACTTACCTGTCACAACAGATGCAGGATTATGTAATTAGGTAGGCAGCTACGAATTTACTGATGTAATTTGTACGGGGATTAAGACTTGAAAAATTGACGAGGTTTTGTTTAGCAGTGAGCTGTTAAAGGCTGATTATGATGATTTCGTAGCACGATGTAAAAGCTGTTACAAAAATTCATAAAGGAAAAACGTTGGAGTCAGTAGCGGAGCTCAAAACATTTTTTCCTATTTTTTAAGGCCCACATTCATTTCAATCCAATCATTAACCGTGATAGGTACTACTTAGTCTCAAGCTATAAGAATTAGGAAATATAAGTTGTTATAACTATACCAATAACTTTAATGTAAACCTTAATGTTACTATAATAAATCTTATTTCTCCGTGCTCTAGGTAAGCAACAAAAGACTCAAATAACAACAAGAAAATGATGACTACCCAACACACTATAAAACATGATTTCATCTCTACTCATTTCATTAATATGAGCAGTATTCTTGAAACAATGGGAGTATTGTGCCGATTTATATAACAGAACAAGAACAGCCCCGTTTATAGGTCAGGTTGTCAGAGCTTTCATTTTTATTGTGGCGTGAAACAATGAAATACGGTGACCGCTATGAACCGCTACGAACTGCTTGAAACCGGATCGAGCCAGTTCATGGCAGTTTCAAACGAACTTTTTTGAATTGATTTTCAATATGGCCGTGTAGGTGAATTTAATGCCGCAGTTGGCTTTTAGTTATTGGTATTTTCATTTCGGTAAAGGTAATGGCTGGTTGCTCTTAAAAAATGGACTTGGTGATTTGCAAAGGACTTTCCTATAATTTATTTTCTTTGGACCACGCAAGTTATGCATTTGCATAAACCAAGCTTGTTTTGATCATCCAGTTATAAGGTTACGCTTGTTCCCGCTTGGTACCTACATTACAAAGCCTTTTAGTAATAAATTAGACAAAATTTAGTCCGCTAAAACAAAATTTTTTGCTTAAATAATCTTAAACCGTCATAAAATTACTTCACCACCAAAGGAACTCATGAAACTTAGTTAAGATTTTAATCATTTCATTTAAATTAAGTTATCGTATATTTGAGGCTTACAGAATTTATTCATTGAACCGATTTTATCGGAGGTCTATGAAAAGGGATTTGAGATGAAAGAAAAGAAAATCTCATAAAGGAATTATAAGGTTTATAGACATACCTACTTTAGGAGTTTTATGTCCATTGAGAGAAATTAACCTACTACCCTGTGAGGATGGATGGATGGATGTTTGTTACTCTTTCACGCAAAAACTACTAACCGGATTTGGTTGAAATTTGGAAAACAGATGGTTTATAACCAGGATTAATACATAGGGAACTTTTATCCCGATATTCACACGGAATCGAAGCTTATGCCGGTAAAACCGCGGGGCCCAGCTAGATGACTTTAAAATTATCATACTTCGTAAGTTTTCTGTGCTATAGCAACTTCTTACAACTGTCATTGAATGACAGTTGTGATTAGAATAAACGGGTTATTAATTTGGTAGTCCATTTGGTAAACAATTAATTTCCCTGACCTTAAATGCTCGATTTGGGCAAATATATTCCGCCACCCCTCAAACGCCCCGTAAGAAGTATGAAATATGTAGTCAACGATTAAGATCAATGCTCTATCCTTTTGTGTATTAGAATAGTCCTTGGCACATAGGCCGATATATCGTAATATTTTTATGAGATACCGAAATTCAGGGACTTCCAGGACGCAAACTAGGTTCTAGTGTGTTGTTGCACTCTCTTCCAGTAAATCGTGGATTTACTGATGTCTACTCTTTCAATCTATCTATTGCAAAGTTAGCTGATTCTATAACATTACTCTAGAACTCGTCGAGGCGACGGTAGTTATGTTAAAGTTACGTGATACAGTAACAAATGCTGACGGTATTGTTCACTCTAAGTTACTGTCACAGAACGTCTGAGGAACCCAGGTACCATTTTTCTTCCATTCACCCTCATGAACTTTCATGAAATTAGAAACAGCTGCTATTATATTTTATATTAGGTTTTCTTTTTCTGATATTTTTAACGCAACTTTTTGGGCCGTACCTATTCATACTTAGCGCATAATATATTTGCTTGGCAATTAGAGAAATTACTTTATACTTACCAAAGTTGTGCTTTCAAAGTTGGTTTCGAGTGAAGGAACCTGTCAGAATAAGTTAAGTTAAGCTTATAATAAAAATCATATTGTATAAATGGTAAGCTATCGCCCAAATAATATGAATAATTTTATACTGACAAGAACATATTATTGAATCATGTTATTCAGCATGCATGAATACATTTAATACGCTGCAAAATTGGTCGTGGCGAGAATTTCTATCACACAATTAGTCGTGGTTAAAAAGGATCAAATATTTCGAATATGGGGTATGGGTATGGGTAAGATGGTTGTGTGTTCACTAAAATTGAATCTCCTGTAACTCCTTTAAATATTAGTTTTAGTTTATGTAAAACTAAAATGACCACAACAAAACTCGCACATGGCTATTTTGAGGAGAAATCTTCTTCGCCCAGTATAAGTCACGTAGATAGTTAGGTCCGCTGTTAGTACCGATATACTCGTAGTACTTCCAGGGAAGCTTATATTGCAGTGCAGAGTAAATAAACGGTTGCATTTTATTTGTTTTATAGATCTTGTTGTTATTATGCGAAAATTTATATCATATTTTTTGACACGCTAAGTCAATTTGTGATGTTATAGCCATTCACGGCTGTGACTTACGAGTTGTAGGTCGCATTATTTTGTGTAATTTAATTCATCACCACTGCTCTCGAAACGGTGAAGAAAAACAACGTGAGGGAACCGGCATGTCCTAGAACCAACAATTCGAAGACAGCCGCCACCAACTTGCACTGGGCTCGCGTCCTGGATTACGGTCCACTTGGTCAGTATAGGAGACCTGTGTACCAGCAGTGGGAACATTATAGGCTGATTATAGACATATCATATCAAGAATGACAGTTGTGATTGGAATACACGGACATTGTAAGTTGGTAGTCAATTTGATAAACATTAAAATTACTTTCCCTAACTTATACACACAACATCAATAAATTGCCGAGTGCCAAGTTGGCTTAGGAAGTAGGAACAGAATACTTGAAACAAGTTGAGCAACTATTGTATGTGTAAAGTTTCGTAATGATAAGTGATGACAGGCTTTCAGGAACATTATTAGCACCAGAGGAGTTTCAAATGAGTTCCCGACCTTTTATAAGTTCAGAGGAAATCTTCTTGTCTGATAATATTTTATTTTGATTATCCTATTAACGTCCCCAATTTTTTAGAATTTCTCAAAGCGAAGGAAAAGAAGATATATAATTCTATTTTTGGATCCATAAAAATCCTCACAAAATATTCAAGAACACGGTAATATAACTTCTAAGGGTACGGATTACCATAATATGATGTGAAAAATTTGTAGAATTTATATTAAATAACAAAGTTATATTTATATTTTTTCATATACATGTACAAATTTCTAGTATAAGTTTACCGGAGTTCATATCCTCGGTCCACGGCACTGATAAATTAATCAGGAAAATCCTAGCTTCCACACTGATTAATTCTGATGTGCCGTGTTTCACCGAGGCTATAGATGCCTGGAGACTCGCTTGCCCGAATACAGATCCACCCGACAATCCATCTTCACAGAGACGGTGGGATGAGCCGCTCTGCAGAGTAGTACAGAACAATTTACTTGACTCGTCTGTTACTACTGCGGAACGTGCGCGCCTGCTGGCTGTGGGAAGGTGGGAGTCTTTGGCTTCATGCACTACCTTCGTCGAACATAGGCACTTTGTTCGACGATACTACTTTTCGCCTCGCTGCTTCCCTGCGACTAGGCACTCCTTGTTGTTCTCCTCATCACTGTCACTGTGGCGAAGATGTCAACAGCCTCGGACACCACGGCCTGTCATGCAGCCGAAGTGCGGGTCGCTTAGCGCGACACGCGAACATTAATGACATCATCCGACGAGCTCTTGTTACCGTCGGCGTTCCAGCTGTATTTTAACCCAATGGCTTGGCACGCGACGATGGCAAGAGATCGGACGGTATGTCTTTATTTCCATGGAAGGTGGGTAGGCCTTTAGTGTGGGACGCAACGTGCGTCGATACTCTTGCGCCATCCCATCTTCCAGGCTCGGCATGCTGTGCTGGTGCTGCTGCTGCGGCTGCGGAAAACCTCAAGCGGCGAAAATATAATAACCTTATCGGAAATTATATTTTCGAGCCGTTTGGGGTTGAAACCCTCGGGTCGTGGGGTCCGAGTGCTCATGCCCTATTTAAGGAAATTTCAAAACGGCTGGTTGACACTTCCCGTGACCCAAGGGCTGGCTTTTACCTTGGCCAAAGGTTAAGCATTGCCATACAACGTGGTAATGCTGCCAGTCTCTTGGGTACATTACCAGTCGACAGCGATGCGGACGAATTTTTCGACGCAATATTTTAGTTTGTGTATAGTTTTAGTTAAGTTAGGATTTAAATTTGTTATTTTTATATGCAAACTATGTTAAACATATATTATTTCTTGATAAAAAAAAAAAAACATAATTAAAAGCGAAAAAAATCCACACATCACTTAGTAATACAAATTCTACATAAGTACAATTTTTTCCTTTGTATACAATAATTATATAAATTTATGTTGTATTTAAGATTTGTCAAAATAAGACAGTATTAGAATAAAATGATTTAGTTGTGTTGTAATAAAAATAGTACATGTACAAATTATTATTTTAAATGTTAGCTTAAATGTAAATCTTATCCTGATTTTTAGATAATTAGAAAGGTTCGTTCATTTTATTCATAATATCTGTCAAAGTGGAGGCCGTTTCCATTAATGTACAGAAGTTATTACATGGTAAGACATCTGGTCTTTTGAAGAAGAAATCTCATTTCTTTTAAGATTTTGTTTTCTCTTCGGAAAACTAGTTTTCTATTTGATTGGTTTCAGTCGGTTATTTGTATTTAATTTTGGGCTGAGCTGGCTAGCTATCTAAAAACCTTTCTAAATCAGAATCATCATTATTTTGAACGACTGAAAATAGCGAGACCATTTTCAGTAGCATCGTTTAGCAATTTGGCGTTTCCAATAACTGCTAAAATGGATGGCTGAAATAAATACACGGTCTATTTGGAATTGGAACCGTTTTATATTAAAAACCTGTTTCATGCTATAAAAAGTAGTATTGGTATCACACTTGGACCAAAATCTTTATTTATTTAACACACCACTTCTATCATTACAGGATATCCCAAAGCGATAGGGGGTAATCTTTAGCTTATACCTACTTATTTTACAAATTGTAACACAAATGGTATGCAGTTCTTTTTGCGATTTCATTCAATGAACAGGAAAAATTGTCAATCCTTTCGGCGACTTCATTGAGTGTACGTATGACGTATGGCGCGAGTAACTGGCGCTTTTAGAAGCAAGTTAGTTCTGCCGCGCGACACTGCCAGCAGCTGCGGCCGTCTCCGCCTCAGTACGTAGTGGTCGGGCACACAGATTCAACTCCTATCTATTCTCTATTATTCGAAATGTACCACGTCACAAATGTATATCAGTGCACAAGTACTCAAGGCTCGTCTCATAAGCTAGATACATACGCAGCGTCTTTAGTCTCTGACGACTCAGTGGCTTTATCATAATCTCACGACCTTACACATTGCTTTTGACACTACTAGCGACAAATCCGCTGTAAACATTTTCGTTTGATCAAAGTCGCTGCGTGACCTAAAATAACATTAAACCTCCTTAGGGATCTCTTACAAGAAACGAATTTTCATATATATGTCAAATAATATTTACCTACTATCAGGGGGCCTAAAAAGGCCACTTTAGCAGAATCATAAAACCATTCTTAGCACGCAATTTCATCTGTATGACAATTTTTATGGAGATTCGTAAAATTCTATAGGTACACCTCTGCCTAAGCCTTCAGCGAAATATAGGTGTGAAACTGTCAAACAGATGAATTGCGTGAAATGAATTGTTTTATGATTCTGCCAAAGTGGCCTTTTTAGGCCCCCAGGAGGGACTGAATAAAATTATGACGGACGTTTGCGGTGAACTCATATTACTAAATCAATGATAGTTCGTGCTCCGGAAATCGTAAATATTCTGATTCGAATATGTTACATGGTTGCTATGTAGATTTGGCTGACAATATGATACGTTCGGCTGGCGATGCTGCCAACATTCTGAATCAAATGCTAACATTCAGGCGCTCTATTCTGTAAATATCTCACCGTGATAACTTAGGTGAAGTGAGCTTAAAGTGAGTTGTCACTAGTGTCAATCCCTAGCATATGACAGCTCACGATAAGCTGACTTCACCTAAGTTTTCACGGTAAGATGTTTAAAGAATAGCACATCAGCTGGATCATTAGTGAGTTCGGACTATCGTTAAGTGATTATAAGCTAACACACATTGGAGATAGATCTTGTTTCAAAATCGAGGGTGATTTCTATCTCTAATTCTGATTGGTAAATATTCAATGCTAGTCTGGTTATTGGCGTTTATTTATCGACGACACTAATACCTTCCGGCGTGGTAACGACTGTAATCGTATTTTAAACGTTCATGGAATGACAGTACGGCGACAGCCGTATAATTTGGTACTTTTTTTTACGTCAAACACGGCTACCGCAGTGTAAAATTTATTTGCTTATTGTATTATGACAAATTCTACTGTCTTTCCTTAATAAAAGACCGCGCCGGAAAGTGCTAACAGTGTTTGATTAAAGTGTTACCAAGAATCTGAATATAAGGACTTACCAACTGAATTTCGACAAACCGTAATACGACAAGATTTTATTTCGACAATAGGGAACTCCGACACGTCTTCATTTCGACAATACTTTAGTTCGAAATACCTTAAGTCCGACAATACTGTACTCCGACAAAGCGTTTCTTCGATTAACCAAACTAAAAGCATCACAATGTAGGTAAAAACTGTTCCTGTAGTGGTTCTTAGGCCCTGATTAATTTGATAGAACTAAACTAAAATTTATCTTCTGTCCTTTTCTTGATGAAATAGAAAGAAAAAGATGCAATGAACTAAAATTTAGTTTAGTTTGTGTTGCAAAATCAGAGGTAAAATAACTGTGAACACAGTCTTATGCTCTACAGTTCTACATATATGATGCGACAGTTATTTCATAGCGTTACATACAAAATACATTCTTATACATGCTCAAAGAAAGACGACATCTTTAGATTGCATAATCAGCCTATAATGGTCCCACTGCTGGGACACAGGCCTCCTCTCTGTGAATGGGAGTGTGCCGTAATCTACCACGCGGGCCCAGTGCGGGTTGGTAGATGTGAAATGTCTTAAAATTTTCGGTTCTAAGACATGACGGTTTCCCCAACGATGTTTTCCTTCACCGTTTTTTGAGCAGTGGAGATGAAATAATTTGCGCAAAGTGAAGCGCCCGTCTGGGTTCGAACCTATGGCCAACAACTCACAGGGCCACCAGTGCTCTTTAGATTGCATACCTGATGGTTTGTGCATGATAACAAGCCACACACACCAACACAAACATAGTCAAAATTATTATGAAATAAAATCGAATTTTCAGTTACAACACAAGACTGGTGGCCATGTCCTCTCCAATCGATTTTAATTTCCGCGCAGAGGAAAGCCGATGAGATAATACTTATATTTTACCGGTAACTGTAAAAATTGGGTTATGTTGCTTGGAAAAATATTTTGTCTATAATGTGTTGTTGTTTGAGGAAAAAAGTACTATGACGTCATAATTAGCTTTCGCTAGGCATTACTCAGAATAATAAACACGTAATAATTAATTAATTAATATTTAAATGTTACAAGCTAGTGAGAAATTTATATACATGCTTAGGGCAGTCGCCCGTTGTTTATTTAGCCATGTCCTTTATGTAGGTACCATGAGCTGCATCGATTAAGTACCCTACCAAAGTTGCTTTCAATGGGGTACCCAATTGATGCAGCCGTATGTACATCAGGCGTATTCTGAGCTGCTAACAGCTTGGCTACGGCCCTGCTGACTTTAAAATGACGACATGGTCTATTCTCATTCTCCAAAACGCGAAAACAAGAAGCACTTGTTCTTCACTAAACAGCGTGTATCAGAAAAGTGTAACCATTTTACAGACCATCAAACTGAACATCTTTCTCCATGGGACCAACTTCAATACCTACCTAATACCAACTCGACCTAAATGTAAGGGACGGCTGATTATTCGATTATAATAAGTACCTTTTCTCGGTTTCATAATTTTGTGCTCGTTTTTCTTGTTTTCGGTTTTTCCTGCGTTGTTTTACTTATAGGTAAGAATATTATTTCGAAAAAAAAAGAACGTTTATGATTTTAGTTAGGTTTATGTACCTAATCATAAACGTTCTGTTTTTTTCGTAGGAATTAAGGAACAAATAGTTTCTTATACCAACCTTCGTTGTTTTCAAAGTATTAGTAAGCCCACATTAATCTCATTACCTTGTTTGTGTCGGGCGTAGATAAGTGATTTTTAAACGATCATATTGTAGCCATCAGCTAAATTACTTGGCGTGACGACGGCGGCCATTTTTAGACGATTAACCAATTAACTTAAGATTGTTTACGTTCTAATTACTGTTGAGTAGCCTCTGGGCTTAGTTGCTTTGTACATTTTGTTTATATTTAGAATAGAGTGAAGTGTTTATTTTTACTTTAAGACAGGATGTTTCTTAATGTTTATATTATCACTTGTGAAATTCTGACGAGGTGATCTGGAAGTGAATCGCGAGGACTAGTTCGAGGTGGCGTGGGAAAAGAACTCCTGGAAAGACTTGAGGGAGGCTTTTGCCCAGCAGTGGGACAGTATCGGCAAAACAAAAAAAAAAAAGATATTCTTGAATGTATTGATAACGTACCGCAAAATACAAGCAATTTTACTATGAAACCATGCTTGGGAGAGCATTATTTTGACAACCTTCTTCGAGATAAGTCGAAATTGCTGTACTGGCCAAATACATGCGTGCAGCGTCCGGCAAATGTTGTATGAAAATCCATATCTGTCGTGGTTTAGCGGCCAAATAAATTACATATTATTAAACTCATATGTGTCTTATAATTTAAAAATGGAACGATCTTTTACTCCGAAACATGTCAACCAATGAGGTAACTTATCAAAGGTTTTATTTAAAATTCGAACTGGCTTGCAAATAGAAAGCTGAAAAAAAAAGCTTGAAAAAAAAAACAAATGAACACTTTAACGCGGGAAAAATTATTGTTGTTCGTTGTTCGTCATTTATTTTGAAAAGTAATTTAAGTATGTATTATTTTCCGCCAAAAAACCTCAGACACATACAAAACTTGATTGCAAATGAATGATATGGGAGTTTTAGGAATCTTCTTTAATTAACCACTGAAGAAAAAGGGTTAGTTTTTATTTCTCTGTCCATAATAATTTCATGATAAAGTTTGCACCAGATGAGTTTAAACAGATCCAGAGCAGATTGGATGCGATTCCGGTCTCGCAAATGTGCTCAAAGAGAAATCTGATTGAAAAAAAAAATTACTACGGAAATCTGCCTTGTCGGGTTTTTCGATTTTTACGATGAATATTAATTCTGGACTTGCATAAGAACCTTCATAGTGAGTTATGTTTCTTAAATTTTGAGAGTTTGTTTGAACATCTTTGAGATGCTTAGTTAGTAATTAATAATTCACAGTTCTTTTAAAATATTTTAATTTACCATTAATTAAAGTGGCGAAGTTGGTGATGTCCTTCAGAAAGGTCAGCTGGTCGATTCTGTTAGAATTACACCGTTAGAAGTTAGGTTAAGTGAGCTGTCATTCCATCTGATGCTAGGGAGTGGCACTAATGACATCTCACTTTAAGTTCACCTCACCCAAGTAATCACGGTGAGATTTTTACAGAATAGCACTACAGGTGCGTAGTACTCGTAACCAGCGTGCGTGTATGACCAGATGTATGAACGTAAACGAGGAAAAAGATGTCCTTACATACCTACTCCTTTGTCTCGTTTCGTAGCAGGTGGCTTTCTGCCTACCAACATGGGAAGAAGGCATGAGATTATGTATGTATGTAATGTAGTAGTAATGTGCTAGTCACTCTGAAATCAACTTAATAACCACTTTTATAAAGTTCATATTAATTGTTTAACTTGAAATAACATCAATTAGAAACAAATTTGAATAGACCTAAGCAGCGCGACAATAAAGTGGCGCATTTATTTTTCGTTATTTTTCTGGTATCACTCTGTTTTTTTCTGGTATCAGTCCCAATTCAGACATATTTCCCTTTAGATACCAAGCAAGAATCGTCAGACAAACATCTATTGAGGGATTCCTAAACGTTTGCAACTTCTGGTCTTGTCGACATAATGATACGGGCCAGACGTTGGTCTGTTACTGAGAAACTTAGACGATTAGTGACATGTGCTCTCTCTCGAAGTCACAAGTTCTTCTTAAGAAATAGAGATGGGACATGTCTTTGTGAATTGCGTATCGATGGAAATTTCCGCAGTAGATACGTGATCAGGGGTGATGTAAAATTTATTATAGGCTCACGTTTACAACTTTTGTGAGTTAATCATCAAAGGGCTGTTAGTCTGTTACATACCTACTCACAAAAAACCATTGGTTCCCCTTTTCTTCTTCTTTATTATAGGTAGGTACTTTGATTACCAATAACTCAGATTAATCTCTTGTATCATGAAATTGAATGTAAAATTACTAAACACAATACGCAAAATTACCAAATTTCTCAAATCTCCACAACTGATTGTCCAAAATGAATCATCTCGAAATTCAGAGCAATAACTTTGATGATGGCTTTATTTGTGTTCGTTCGGTATAGAGCTAAAATAGTTCCCAGTAGTAGTATATTGCTACGATTTATGCAAAATTTCGGATTAAAATGGCTGCTCAATTAATACCTAAGTAAGTCATCATCTGCCTAGCCTTTCCCAACTATGTTGGGGTCGGCTTCCAGTCTAACCGAATGCAGCTGAATACCAGTATTTTACATGGAGCGACTGCCTATCTGACCTCCACAACCACTTACTGGGTAATACTATATCATTTGGTAAGACTGGAGACTTTCGGGCTTCTGACTACCCGTAACGACTGTCAAAGATCCACTAATAACAGCCGGGACAAACGGCTTAACGTGCTTTCCGGGCACATAGGGTCTTGGTATGTAAAGATGGTCACCCATCCAAGGACCAACCGCGGCAAGCGTAGCTTAACCTAAACGATCGACTCGTGCGACTGTTATTATTTAGCCGCAAGCCCTAAGTAAATATAACAAGTGAATGGAAAACTTCAGTGTAGAAACTGAGATTTTAAGCCATAGGTAGTTGTTATAATCTGTGTTAAGCTGCACGATTACTGACAAATGTGACCTCTGAGTTGTTTTCGGCCTTTCTTCTTAGAGTAGTCAGACAGGAAATGATAACCTCATCTAGTTTTTAAAAATAAGATTGTCGTGTATAAGTGTTTGTACAAAACTAGGTACGGTCGAACAAGCTATTTGGTATACAGGCAGCTAACTTGCAACTACTTTTAAACAATGGTGTGAGTGTGCTGAGTAGTCAATTATTTTACACCACTCTATTAAAAGCTGAAAAAGTTATAACGCACAAAATAAAACTAAACATTGGCAGTGTAGTGGAAATATGAATATTTTTGCCTGTATACAAAATAGCTTGTTCGACTGCACTTATAGAAATAAAATGATTTATCATTCAAAATGAATTATTCTATTATTTTTACATGCTAAAATTGGAAAAATACCATCATAAATTAGTTTCATTGTCTTCGTTTGAACTATCGCACTTGAACTCGAATAACATCTTATCGTACGATACTTGAATAAAATTCCATAAATTAGACGAGAGATTTTGATCCATTACGTGCCTGCGTCATTAATTTGTATTCACATCAGTAATTTAAACGATTTATGGTCCAATTCCAGACATACTTATATTTATTAGTAGGTATTCAATATAATTTTTGAATTCATAAATGGGTACTGCCGATCAAAGGCTAATTTTAATCATTCGACGGAAAAAGTTGCAAGGTGATTTAAATAAAGATGTTAACTCTTTACATTTACACAAGGTTTTTTTAGGATTAGTTGATCACATTAATTGAATCCACAATTATTCTACGTAACGTAATTTAAAAATACACTATTTAAAAAATATAGTAATTAGCATTCTAGACCTTTTTTTTCGTTTGAGTATTTAACAACATTAAATTTAATTTATGATTATCTGGTAACAAATTAACAATACCATAAAGTTTATGTTGAATTGTTGATATCATCGCCCCGCGCCTGTCTAGTGACATTATTATCTAAGGTTTGAATAATTCAGTATTCTATTTTTAGTAAAATTGTTTATTTTATTTTTAACAGACCATTAGCAACTTGTAATAACCGCTATACCGTTTAATGTTATAAACAGCCACTCTGTAAAACGTAGTGAACAAGAATCATGCTACTACAAAAAATATTAAATGTCTCTAAAAATTGCGAACCTTTTGGACACTGTTCCTGTTGACAGCGATGCGGACGAATTTTCTGATGACCTATGATTCCTTTGCTTTTTTTTTTCCATATAATAAATGTACATACTATTATTTTAAATGTTAGCTTAATACTACGTAAATATTTACAAATTAAATAATTAACAAACATGTCACACATAAAAAATATTCCATAATCAAAATTGCACCAATTTTTACAAAAAATATTAAATGTCTCTAAAAATGTGCAGACACATATTTTGCAAACTTCGTCCAGCTCCGTTACGTATTTTATTCGAAATCAAACAAATATATATCACACTCAAAAAATATTCCAGAATTAAAATTGTACCAATATTTTCAAAAAATATGAAATGTCTCTCAAATATGTGCAGACACAAATATTTTACAAACTTCGTCCAGTTCCGTTACGAATATTATTCAAAATACAATATTCAACAAACACGTCATAGGTACTTACTTGTCAAATATTCCAGAATTTCAAACTTTCACATTCAAATATACGATACTGAAATACCTGAATCGAATAAATTTAGCGTTGTCGCATCCCTAGTGAGAACTAGGTTGACTGGGCCATTGGATGTAATATTACCACGACAGATGTTTCTCTTGCAAACAAACTTTACTGGGCAAGAGCTAACACAGAAAATTTATGGCTTTTACGGTAGTGGTTGGGGAAGTGACTTCCGATGTGTAAGGTTTCTGGATACGTTTTTCTTTAACTTTAAATGTTGCATGTTGTTTGTTTCCTGGTTTACTTTCTTTCCTTAGAAACTTCCTTCACAATCGTGACCTTTAAGTAATAGTAGTATTTTTTTATAAAAATCTCACTGCGAAAACTTAGGTGAAGTGAGTTGTCACTCCATAAATACCACAGCTCACCGCGCGTCATTTAGGATGACAGCTCTAAAACTGTCACCGTCAAAACTTAGGTGGAGTGAGCTGTCAATAGTCTCAATCCCTAGCGATCCCTCAGCATTAGGTGGAATGAGGGCTTACTCAAAGTCACTTCACCTTTATTTTCACGGTGAGATCTTTACTGACAGAGCGACATAGATTAAATCGCTTCGTTTTTCGATGGCTGTGCCGCACTGTTATATTCTCAATATGACAGTATGCGCTTTTATAATTTCTAACGTGGACTTCCCATGTTCACGTCCATAAAATGTATGAAAATACGTGCACGTTATAACGATATCGTGGACAGAAATTTTTGGATGCGGCTTTAGACAGCTCTTGTGCGTTACCTAACAACAGATTTCTGTAAAAATGGAAGGGCACGGGGCGGGACATAAAAAATAGTATAGTTTTTAAAGCTTTAATTAAACCTACCGAACACCAAGACTCACCTGTTTTTTTCGTATCTTCGCCTTATTAAAACGTGGTCTGCAATCTGCATAGTTTTGCATAATAATAATGAGAAATTTTCCTTCTTTCGAAGCAATTTCCAGTTTTAATTTTCTTCAGTCTTTTCAAAGAGCAGCTTAATGCTATTAAAATATTTCAGGCTCTATAGGATCAGGTAATACTTAAGGGTTAAAATAAATCTAACAAACAATGTCTTTGGTACACTTTATTAATATAACGACAGCGAATTGCACGTATTTCATCCATTGACATTAATTACAAGGCATTTTGCATTTTATTTAAATTTTTTAATTTCCCAATTTTTACATTACAAAAATATTTTTAGCGTAACACAGCGCTACTTTAAACTTCCTATGATCAATGACTACCTATACATTTATAGAAAAAAGTACGTTCGTCAATGGGCTCAAAGTTCATAATCGAACTATATAATTGACGCAAATACTTTTATTCTTATTTAAGACAAAATTTATTTACACTAGACATTATTTTTTGGCTATCTGTACATTTTTCGTATACTTACTTCACTATGTACATTCAATCTTTACTTACGTGAAATTAATATTTTATACAATATTCATTCTAGTTGTTAAAATATATCATATTTTATATGAATAAGAATGGCTTTATCTAATAGTTTTTATAGCATTTTCTTATCTTTAAAAGTAGACACAAACAGGTTTCTGAATACAGTAACAGCTATTGATAGATATGTACATAATAAATTAGACACAAAGAGAACACATACCATCCGATTTATCTCGTAAAAATCTTAACGTGAAAATGTAGGTGTGCTGAGCTTGAAATGAATTGTCACCCTACCTGACGCTATGGAACCTAGTAACAGCGCACTTCACATACACTTCACTTAAGTTTCCACGATGAGATTTTTGCAGAATAGCACTACAGTACATTAATCATCACAATTATTTTGTGAAAATATAAAAGTTCTTGTTTCTTAAAGTTCTTTTTAATGTTAACACTGTTTTATATTATTTTTCATTCGAAAGGAGGTCACTTCAATGTGTTACCTGTAACAAAAAAGGGAAAATGTTAAAAAACAAAAGAAAAACGTTAAAAAGAATCCTGTGAAAGTTCGGTATTTTTATAAAAAAGAATTTCTGTAAGCGAAGGATGGATGATGCAATATTATTCGCACCCTGTTTTATTCCAGAGGGTGAGGTGACGAATTGCTGCCTTTTTATATAATTTGCCTAGCGACCCGCCTCTGCTTCGCACGGTTTTACTACTTGAATAAACCTCGACATTTCTTTATTATGTGTTAGTTTAATATTAATTTGTTATGCACAAACCCTCAGGAATAAATTCTCTAAATTATGGTGAAATCCGCATCATAATCCGTTACGGAGTTTAGAAGAACAACGCGGTCACACAGACAGACACGAAAAGCGACTTTAATTTATAATAAGTATAGATATTAACTGTTATTTTTCAAACGTAATAATAATGCACGAGATTTAATATTTAATATGTGCGAAAATAATAATACACGAGATTTTAAATTCCATAGGAGTGCGAAGTACACAATCCATTATAATAAGATAATTTACCAACAAACCTTTTATGCAACAGGTAGGTAATAGGAATAGTGCTAAAATTGTTTGTTAATAAAATATTGCTTTGATACAAAATTTTGTGTATATAATTCTAGGACTGTGAGTACACTGTGCAAAAGTGTTAGTACTTAATTATGAGTTATTAGATAAATCATGTGATGATTGTGCCACAAGATTTTTAAGATATAAAAAAAGTGAAACTTCAATAAAATAATTAAAAAAATGCTGGATTTATTAAACCTATTGTACCATACCGAACAAGCAAACTGATCAACAAATTTTTAAACAGAAAACATCAAGAAGATCTAATATAAACATAAATCTATATTACAAACGTATAAAGTAACAATTTGCAGGAAAGATATAAAAGTCGCGATTAATTTTATAATACCAACATGTAAAACCCGACGCCATGCATACAATGTTTTATGGGCAATGAAGCAGAACGATCTAAATCTATACAAACGTGAGCTGAATAAACAAATCGTGCTTCTATAGTTAAATATAAAAATAAAAGTTATTACGCTGGCCCATCGTGTGATGGGTATGGCTCATAAAAGAAGCGAGATCAAAACAAAAATCTCGATGATTCTCCTTTGAACATAATCGTAATATTTCTCATTATATCTTCATTGTGCTCTTCTATTATATGATTCGTCTTTTCACTCCTTGTTATTTTCCGTCGTTGATTTTTGAAAGTTCCGGCAAATGAGAAATCCTATTAGTTCTTCCTTTGTTCGCCATTTTATCCCTGTAATTGTTTCTGACGAACTTTTTCTTTTATATTTGGGGAGAACAGAGTGATAACTATATGCCGTTAATGCAACTTTCTACAGAATAGAAACTCATAATTAATTTTGGTGTTTGTTTTCCTTATTTTCCGTAGTTTTTAACCCCCGACAAAAACAGAGGGGTGTTATAAGTTTGACGTTTGTATCTGTGTATCTAGGTATGTATCTGTGTCTGTCTGTGCCATCGTAGCTCCCAAACGTCTGAACCGATATTGATTTTCTTTTTTTTTCCGTGATAGGACTTCAAAAATAACCTACATTAAAAAAAAAATTGCTCTGTTGATTACAATAGCGGAATAATTATAACATCGTGTTGATTAAACGAACTGTGCATATCCGATTGAAGTTTAGATAAATGCACATACATAAATTCGTAGATACAATTTATTCTGCTGACTGTACGTTGGAATCGAAATGAATCCCGGAATGGCGGAAAAATAATAAGATTTATGTAAAATGGCACCTATTATATTTAACAAATTGCCAAATTGTATTAAGGATCAGCCCTTAATAAAATTCAAGAAACTCTTGTCGTCACTGCTGACAGAGAAATGTTATTACTCTGTTACAGATTTTATAAATGATGAATTATTGTAATATTTACATTTACTTTATCTCATTTATTATGTAAATAATTTTAGACTTAGCTGATCCATGATCTCATTTTGATTTTAAGTAAATGTTTCTAAATTATCTGTAAGTTAACCACTATATTTTTGTATGCCAACAGGCAGAATGTACTGGGGATATATCTGAAACTAACACCATTATTGTAACACCTGCATTCTATACAAATAAATAAATTATTATTATTATTATTAAAAAATTGTGTGCAATTTACATTGTGAATTGATTCATTTGTCGCATTGCATTTCGCGTAAAATGGAAAGGTGCAATACGCTTTGGTAAGATACAATGGCTTTGGGACGTACGACTCGCCCAGTTTCCCTTCCTATCTAAAATAATTTAAATAGATAGAATACTCTTTAATATGCACACTATATTAATTACAGACATAAATATAGAAACTGTACAAAGGGTGGGTGGTCTTATCGCTGAGAGCGATCTTTTAAAGACAACATTTGGATGTATTTAAAAGGGGAAGGACAGACAAATACTGTAGGTAGTCTGTGGTGTACCATTTACATAATACAATAAATACATACATAAATTATATTATACAAATCTAAATAAATATATAAATTTAATAATAAACATGAAACAGTAGCAAAGAAAAAATTATGATGAAGTTTCAGGAGAAAGGAAGTGCTTCTTTAACATCATTTTAAAAGTGGACAAAGATTGAGCACGCCTTACCGACACGGGTAAGTCATTCCATAACCGTACTGCTTGAACAGTAAAAGATTTGTCATAGAAACTGGTGGGCGTCTCTAGCCTCAGGTTTGCCGATGACCTCAAATATCTATTATGTGTGTCATGAAGGAACTTGAAATGTTCTTTAAGATAAGTGGGGGTTTTAGGATTAAACAAAATACTGTAGGGCTGAAACAAGACATGAGAATTCCGACGAAGACGAATGGGAAGCCACTTGAGCTTTGCATGAAATTCATATTCGAAATTAATATTCCCATTTCCGCGGTGTAGCCTGCAAAATAGTGTCAAATAAAATGTCTGCTTCAGCGAGTCTGCGACAGCCTGGCTGTCTATTGCGTTTTCTATTTCACGGCATGCACACACGACTGAAAATTTTAAGCCGATACTCCACACCGTTTAGACTCGTTGCTTACATGTTCGCCTTCCTTTTCTACCAAACATTTATACGAGTTATTAACTCGGAACTACATACTTAAGTGTATGTATGCGTATCATTGTGTTCTATGACTACACTTTGCACGTAGTTCGAAGATGTCATTTCCTCTGCCCTAAAAGTAACGACTGTCGTGTGTGCATGTCGTGAAATAGATGATTTTATGATTTTATTAACTTTAGTGAGTTCGACTAAGTACTTTTAATTAGGTACTTATTTACGCCAGTCACCGTAGACACAAAAACCGAGGAAGGTCAAAAAAAAATAAAAACACCGTATTGATTTTTGGAATGTTGTTAGAATAGAAACTAATACTGTAAACCTATGCAGCTTCGAAAGACCTGTGTTAATTGCGTGGTGCTCGAAAACCTCGAAATTTTTGGATTTTTTTCAGTTTAAGACTAAGGCCTGAATTCCTGTAACGCTGACGTCGCGTCGGTCGCGTACGTCGGTTGCGCATGTGAATATACATACATTGTGTTCTTTATAACACCATACTG
Organism: Gortyna flavago; assembly: GCA_963669345.1. Taxonomy (NCBI): domain Eukaryota; kingdom Metazoa; phylum Arthropoda; class Insecta; order Lepidoptera; family Noctuidae; genus Gortyna; species Gortyna flavago. Next base: position 15,717,094 of record OY770136.1, on the reverse strand, counting down.
CGATGCTGACGTCAGCGGCGCGTATGTTGGTACTGACCGGACGCGACCGACCGGTGACCGTACGTGACCGACGTCAGTGTAACGGGAATTCAGACTTTACCTAAAACTCTTAAAAGGTGCACCCGATTATAAAAGTGGGTGACTTTTGCCGTCGGATGCACCTTTTAAAAGTTACATATTTAAAGTATACAAAATTGCTACAATTTGAGGCATGCAGCTCTGTAGTGCAATAGAACCCGAGATACAGCACTTCAAACATTGGCCAATTGTTTAAAAAAAAAAAGGTATATTTAATTTGATAACTTATTATGATGTAAATGTATTATTTTCATAAATATGACTGATCATTATGTTTTCTAAAATAAATGAGTTAACGCGATTCTAGGTACAATAAACTGATGATGACTCAATCGAAAAAGTTGCCAAACTATTCGGTAGTCTGGCAAGTTTTTATTGAGATATATTTTTTGGGAAGCAGTAACTTTATGTTAAAGCTCGTATTGTTCAAAGTAAATCTAAAAGTATTCGGGTCGTAAATAAAAATACATTTTACTCACATTTTACTGCTCAATAAACGTTTTTGCCTGTTTCTGACAGGTCCCTTTGGAATGTTCGATGCATTGTTATTGGATTTATCCTGGAGTCTATTCTTGAATCTATTGCATGAATCAGAACAGAATCTCATATTCGAATATTCTAGCTGTAACTACCTATTGTAGGAATACCAATAAACTCTAACTTCAAAACTAGTTGCTGGTATTCCAGACGTGATAAAAATATTTTTAAAGTTCTAGTATTTTTTTTAATAAGGTTGGCTGGGTCAACATGGCCAGATATCGCACAAGACGGCGGTTTGAAAAAAAGAAGGGGAGGCCTTTGCCCAGCAGTGGGACATAAAATAGGCTAACAAAAAAAAGTTTTTTTTATACATTAATTAAGCTTCAAAATTAAATATTGCCAACCATAATAATTGGGGCGCAGTGTTTTCTACAAATTTTTTCTATTTTTAGAATGCTTTTCCCCCCATTCCACGTAGTCACCTAAATTGACAGCTGTCACGTGTGTTCACGATTACTTTCGAACTGGGACACGTAAAGTGATTCTGTATAAGTTACAAAAATAAGATCCTGCAAAAATCATGTTCCAACTTGTCGCCAGCGAGTTTTGAGAAATTTATAAGGAACGTTTTCAAAATTGAGCGCTCTGAATTCTGTTAGCACAATTATATAGGTATGTATATTTATTTTTCATATATTTCTTAGAATGACAGCTGTTTGAGTTTAGATATTATATTTTGTTCAAAAACTTTCATTCTCCGCTAAACCATAAAACTTAAATGACCGAGTGTAAGAGACTGTAAAAGTACAAAATATTGAAATATATAATGAAAAAGCAGTTATTGCGCCAAATTGTCCAATTGAATTCAACCCTCTAAAATTTGTGTGTAGTCTATTGCCCATTTTAATCGAACGTGCCTTTTAGTTCATGTGAGTAACATAAAAGTAAAAAAAAAATCCTCGCTGCGGTGTTGGCTTAAGTTTCTTTTTCATTATCAAACTTTTTTTTTATAAATTATCTATGTAGTCTATTCGTTACAAGCTTTTTTATTATTTACTAGCTAACCCATCGAACTTTGTCCCGCCTCAGAATCAATAAGCCGTTCCATACAAATGTATGTGAAAATGAATTATCCTCATTATTATTGTTTTCGTGAATTTTTACCATGTTTTAATAGTTATTCTGCTATTCGGGGCGGGGACAAATCCAATAAATCAAAGATCATAAAAATTGGTCCAGTCGTTCTTGAGATAAAAATGGTGTAACTAACCCCGACTTTGTTTTATTTATAAAGATAGATTTTTGTAGTTGCCATTTTTTTCTCATAACTAAGTAATTGCTTTCTCTTATATAAATAACAGTGATTATTCAAAGTTCTCATCTAAATAATGGTAGAAGATTAAAACTATAATGACACTATTCCATATAACAAAATTAATTTTGTTTGCCTCCATTTATTTCTACTTGAATTTCTATTAGAGCTGCAATTATCAAAACTGTTTCGAATTTCGATTAATGTGTCTATTTGGTGCTGGTATTTCATCTCACAGCTTGCTTAATAGATATTGGTTCACTAACAAACGTGTTCCCAGGATACTTTCCTTATCAAAGTACATATTATTAATCCTATCAAGTACCAGCAATATTTTGTCTTATTAATAAATATTTGTTGGCACGGAAGCACAGAGTGTTTATTTTTAATATTCGTTTATGTTTACGCGTCATTTAATTAATGAAAGCATTTTAAAAATATTTGTTTATGTTAATCACGTTTCAACTTACCGCTATATCTACAGCGCAGACACGATAGGGTCCTTATCCGAAGTATTTACAGTTTTATCTACAAACATATACATATTAACACAGTCTTCGTTAGGACTCGGGTTGTCCTCTGGCTTCTCATCAGGACTTATATTCTCAACGCCATCATCTTCATACACCTTTAATTTATCATTGCATTCTATTTTATATCTAACTGAGGGTATCTTACTAACTGTGGAGGTCAAAAGGGACTCTTGCACGGTATCGTTACCGTTGCAAGTTTTCTCTGAACGAAACATACCTGTCCGCTCTGACTGGTTGAACTTCCTCTTGGACCTCTTAGTGACCAACGCTCCTAAACACGGCAGTATCTGCATGAACTCCTTTCTGAAGTTCTCGTTCAACCACGCGTAGAGGAACGGGTTGTAACAAGTGGAAGACATAGCGATGAAGTGCGCAACGAAAAATAACACCATGTAATATCTCCAGTCTTCGGCCAATGAATAAAAGTCACTACTTATATTTATCAGGTTCAAAGGCAGCCACGACAACCCAAATATGGCCACCATTGCTATCAACATTCTGTTTGTTCGCCTCTTCCTTTCTCTTTCGGCGTCTTCCTTCTTACTGTTCTTACTTCCAGGTCTTGATTTTAATCTATCATTCAATTTAACACTAACACATGTATAGCAAAATGCCATTACAATGAAGGGAACCACAAACTGCATAATAGTAGTCACTGCGCCAAACGCCTTACGAATTTGATCTGAAGGCCATTTTTCCGCGCAGTAGACATCTTGAAGAGCCATGTAGTACCCATATGGAAAAGTTACAGATAGAGAGAACACCCAAATAAAAACAATCAGACAGATACAGGTCTGGATCTTCATGCGAGGTTTGAAGGGATAGATGATGACGAAGAATCTATCTATAGCTATCGAAGTTAAAGTTAACGTGGAAATATAGACGCTGCATCCTTGTGCATAAGGCATGATATGGCACAAAGGTCCTCCGAACACCCATCTACCGAGGAAAGTGTAAAGTGGTGTAAATGGTACAGCAAACACGCAGAGTAGGATGTCGGATAATGCAAGGTTCGTGATGAAGAGATTAGTGACGGTTTGCATAGCTCGGTTCCTGATAACTGCGTAACATACTAGAGCATTCCCAAAGATTCCAACTACGAAAATAATGGTATATGCTGTACAGAAAGCTGCTTGAATCGCTTTATCCTCAATTGGGTCAGTCGTTGTATTGTTTTGGAATTCATCATTGATTGCGCTGTATGTGTCATTGTCAGTTGGAGTATCGGTTGCCCAGTCGGTCGGCATAATTCCTTCTTGTTCTTAACTTGTCATCATAAACTATTTAGGTTTGATTTTATCATATTTAGTATTTTTTAACTTATTTATCTCTGTGTAAAGCTCACTTTGTCTCATACTGTTATTGACTGCTTATATGCTTGTTATGTTTGTGATATCCAAAAGCAAACATAATATTATATTTGAGCATTGTTTTCTATATCCGGTCGATCATTCTTGATTGATGATTGAAATCTGAAACAAAAAGAGATATTTATCGTATTTGTTTGACTGTTTTGTAGACGGTTATCGACATCTTCAGATGGTATTGCAGATATTATTTATAATGGACGAATTTAGTTTTAAAGAACCAAAAATCTCAACGGTTTTCTACTCGTAGACATCTTACTTTTCAACACAAAAAAATATGGTAGATAATAGGGAATGTACCACATGTTCAAAGTTATTGTTCATAAAGTCGGTTCGAAGGGTATTTTATGTCTTACATTTTCCGAGATATATTTCACAGTCGGTAAGTGTTTTGATTGGCCGTAAAAATACTTATGTCTATAAAATCGGAATGCTGAAGTGGAAACTATAAAACGTGGATTCCAAAATTAGTTCTGCCATAAATATGTCTGTAAAATCGATGAAGTGGAAAAACAACAAAAATACTGGTTCAAATAAAATATTTTATTTTGGGTTTATTGTGAAATTGTATTTGTAAACATCACATCAAGGTGTTAGTCATTCTTACTGATATGACCACCTTTATTGCTGCTGGTATTAAGCTGATTTTTTGATCTTTTATTTATAAACTACTTGCTTGTGCCCGTGACTTTGTCCGCATGAAATTTCGGCCCCCGACCCATCGTATCGCATCACATCGCTCGCCCGTGTTTTCGCTTAGCGTTCTTTCCGACTTTCTTTCCTTTTGATCGGCTCCTAAGGGCTTACAACTTCCTCGAGAATTGGACTATCAAACGAAAATTTAATTTTGAAATCCGACTGGCAGCTCCAGAGATTACCCACATACAAACTTACAGACAAATAAATTTGACTTCTTTTATATTGTTAGTATAGATATTGCTGCATGAAAAATACAGTCTATAAATGCTCATCTATTGTTATGTTTGCACAAGGGGTAACCTCTATCGTTTACTAGATAGTAAAGTTAGGATATTTTATGTCCTATATAGATATATAGGACATAAAATATCCTAACTTTCATACAAATTAGAAAGATTATCCAAACAGATCAATCTAGCTTAAAGTTAAACTATTTATATTGCCTAAGTAAGGGCACTAATTGCTTTTAGAATTGAAGGGATTTTTGTTTGGTAATATAATCAGTTCAGTAGCTTCTGGGCAATGTATTTTTATTTATACATAAATTAAATTAAGGAAACAAATCTAATGGACTAACTATATCTCTATCTAATTTGAGGAAGATGTGTAAAATCTGTAGTAAAAACCATTCCCGAACCTCATTGCTGTTTATTAGATAATCAAAACGATGGCATGCCATGGTATAGGTATACGACAAGAATACCTCCGAGATACGTAGGGCCGGCAAAGGTCATTGATAAAAGTTTTTTTTTTTTTTAATATCCGTAGGTACTATAATATGTAAGTGTAGGTTTATAAGAAGATGAATAAGTAAATGAAAAAAAACAGCCTGTCTGTCCCATAGTCTTTTAAGGGCGTTCGGACAATTCATTATAATCTGTGAAACGATATGCCCATTATTCTTCTTTAGTCACGAACTCGTGACATCTATAAAAGCCCAATAAATCGTTTCTGTCATTCTCATTTTCTTTGCAGATGGAACTGAAGATAATAGCTGTGCTAAGCATTTTTGATCCATAAAGATGTACCTACTTTTCGCTTTTTTACGGCATAAAAAATAACTAGGGTTTTATTTTATCATAAATCATGTTATCATTTAAAACACTGTTATACACACTCGTTAATTTATGCTGAAAAATGATTACTTTGACGTGGTAAAGAATTTAATTTTATTACTTAAGCATTACATCCAAAGGTATGTATTTAAGTAAGATGAATTAATAGTGAATGATGCTATCGCAATTAAATATATGGCTATCGCTTGTTAATGCGTAGATCAAGAGTTTCTCAAAGATGAAAGGAAGCTATGAAATATGATGAGTTAAGATTTTAGATATAGTGTGGTTTGCATTTAATAAAATAGATGAAGAGAAATTAATCAAATGAGTTACAGAGTAGGTAGCTGGCTTGGACATAAATCGATTCGGAAAATGTAATAAATAAAACAAGTTAAAGAAAATTTATTAACGAGAAAAATATAATTTCCCGTATATTTTATTTCATAAGGATTTTCTTCGTAAACATTTCGAACTGATCCCATAATTTTATAAAGTATGGTTATTAAAATCTTATTTGTCACTGGTTATTCAGTTTTGTTGTTCTAGACTTAAGATTAAAAACTATGCATCTTTCAAATCGGGTAGAAATTAATGACTAAAACAAGATGATAATTATAATACAGTGACAGCTTGGAATACCATGATCAAATTTAGATATTTCCTTCGATTGTAAATAGCTCATGGCATTCCCATAGTTACATTTGTTGGTTGGTAAACGTCAATTTAACAAGACGTTAACTCGACTTTGATAAACACATATCTACCCGTCTATTCGTCTTCATTATTTATTTTGGTCATAAAAATCGTCGGTATATTTTATGTAGCGTGTGTCAGTCACCTTCATTATTACTATGTTGGTATTGATCACAGATGTGGCTACTTGGAAATTCGCCAACGATTTATACTCAATATAGATAATCAAAATAAATAAAGTTATTTTCATAAGAATATACTTAGATAAATTATAATTGGATATCTCGTGTTCTTGAGTGAAGACAGCGAATCGGCAAACGTAAGGTAGGATTTCCTCAGGCTAGGGGGAGTGACGATCTTTGCAGGGTGGCTGATAGCAGCTGGATGAGAGTTGCCGAGAATCGAGCTGAATGGTGTGCAATTGGAGAGGCCTATGTCCAGCAGTGGACTGCTGTAGGCTGATGATGATGAATTGGACATCGGTTGAGCTTCTTAGTAACCACGGAAGTTAAACTATGCAAATTCGGAGATATAAATTGGTTATCAAATTGACTACCAAATCAAAGAATGTCAGTTATGATTTGAATATACGGACAAATTAATTGACTACCAACTTAATTTGTCCGTATATTCAAATCATAACTGACATTCTTTGACAGTTGTATAAAATGGCTATAACACGGCATATTGGCGTAGTGTAGTGTGTCAAATTAATAAACAATATAGGTTAATCAAAGTAAACGTAAGAAAATGTCTGTAAGTCATATATGTAAATTCAGGGAAATACAGGGTGGTGGGACATCGACGCGCAAATTGTGTCACTCATTTTGGCGCTTTAGCATTTTCTCCTTTCCAGTGACGAACATACGATATGATTGTAGACCCCACTGAGTTGAAATTTTAGAGAACACTTAATAGAATTATTTATTACCCTACTGTACCAGAAGGAGGGTTATGTTTTTCGAGTGTATATACATATAAGCATAGTATATTTATTTGGCACGCTCTGTAGCCTAAACGGCTTGATCGATTTCAGACTGAGACGTGATGTAAGATTCGTCTTAATGCTCACAATTAAGACGAATCTTACATTGATATACCCAGTGTCACTCTCAAGTGACACTGGGTATATAATAAAATAATGTAAAAATATATATACCTATATATATATATGTTAGAGAAAAAGATGCACAAGAAGTATTTACGACGTCACTTATTTTAGTGGTTACTTAATTTGTTCGAGCGGCAACACTTCGGACTTGTCAGTGTTGGTCTGTCAGTGAAGACGTTGTATCTATCAGTAGTGCGCTCGTTTTATTATGGAGCCTTTCTTCTTCTTGCTCTCGAGACAGCGCCTGTGCCGGTTGTGCGCACTGATTGTTAAAAAATACGACATGGCGGACACACCAACATCGAACACGTCGACCCTAATCCGTCCGAATCTGCGACAGCAGCGGTGGGATTGCTTCCAAAATCACCTACGAGTCTACCGCGATGCCAGCTACTCAATATCAAGAGTAGTTTACGCCGGATTAATATGAAGCAAAAGAAAATGTGGCGGCGGGACGGTCGACATCAAGTGACGATGTACCTGGTGCGCCTACATCTGAAAACATGGGCGATATTTTTTTTCAAAATATGAATTCGGTCTTCCAAAACTCTAACCAGAAACCTACGAGCACCTTGGAATCGAGGAAGTTGAAGGCAAGTGAGATGTATCTGCCGCCGTTTGATCCAGACGATTGTCAGTTTACCACAGGTCATTGGTGCGAGGAGATTGAACATTATAGGAAAAACAAATCGTGGACGGATCTCGGATTATGAAACTAGGAACGCTGTATTCACTTACTTACAAGGACGCACGAAAAAGTGGGGTGCGAATACGTATCTTTTGTGCCAGACCTGGGAAGAACTAAAGGAACGACTCACTCGACAGTTTGTTGCAACGAGGAGGTTCTACGACCTGTTTCGCGATATGTTGGAGTACAAAAGCGACTAGGCGGCTACGTACTTACATCGAGTATTCTACCAACAAGTAGGCGCTGATAGATCGACTGGATACTGGTTGGGGTGAGTCCAACAAAATCGAAGTATTGATTCACGAATATTCAGGTACGTACCGAGATGCTTAAAAATGTTACAACAATTTTTTTTGGCTTGATAAACATTTAGTACGTAAGGGTACTTACATTAAGAGCTTTAATCAGGGGCTTGAAGGAGGGGCCCGTGGCTGAATGATGGCGGCCGCACGGGTCGATCGATCGGGTTGGGCTGCGCTTGCCGCGGTTGGTCTGTGGATGGGTGGCCGTCTTTGCACGCCGAGGCCCCTCCGTGCCTCGGGAGGTGCGTTGGGCCGTTGGTCCCGGCTGTCATTCGTGGATCTTTGACGGTAATTGCGGGTGGTCGGAGGCCCGAAGGTCTGACAACCGGTCTATCCGGTTGGGCTGGATGCCGGGCCCCGGTATGGTTGGGAGAAGGCTAGGCAGATGATGAATCAAGGACTTGAAAACGAAATGAATTTCGTTCCGAAATCGTATAATGTTCTAAAATTTGTAACGATGATAAAACCTAAAAACATCAATAACGTTACGTTATATGGTGTGCATAATAAAGAATATTCTATCTATCTATCTAACGTTACAAAACCAAAACCTCATATAATATCATTTTCGTAGAACAATAATATTATAAGTAACGTTATTATAGGTATCAGTAACATTAAGCTTATCCACTTATAATAACGTTACAGGTAAAGCGTTACCGATTCATTCGTAACGTTATTTTGTTATACTTCTTCGTCATCTTATAAGTCATGAAGCTGGCAAAGTTGAGTATCGAAATGAATAACGTTATTGTATCGTTATACTAATGGCGATATATTGATAATATTGTTGGTGAACAGCAGAGATCGTTCCGTTTGTCAGTATCGTTACAGCCAAGGAATTAATTTTGTTATGATCCTGGTGGAACGGTACGAATTGTCAGTACCGGAACTACGTCCAGATGTCTTTAAGCGACATTTTGACAAGACGCGGAGTGAACATGAATCTTTTTATTCTAAATCAAATCGTACTAAAACATGTTAGAAATCTATAGATGCCGCGTTGTCATTACTGCAATAAAATAAGTCACCTGAAACGAGAGGGCCCGTGGCTAAATAATGGCAGCCGCACAATGTTTGTCCATCCTCTAATGATTCTTAGATTAAAATATGTTTAGGTGGCCTTAATCTACAAGCACTGATCGATAGTGGTTCAGAGTGCTCACTAATGAAAAAGGAAATCGCAGATTGTTTACCTGATAAGAAAGAAATCTCGTTTACCCGCCTCACAGGTATACCTTGCTTTTCATTTCGGAATGACCATTTATGCTGAGTTTGACAGGTTCCATACTGTACTGAGATAACGTTCGTCATTGTTGCTTCACATTTATTACCGCATGTCGTAATCCTAGTTATGGAGTTATTTAAGACCCATTTTTTTGATTTTTACCCTTATAGTGACAGTCCTAAAATAGTACGTGACATCAATTTCAATATGTGTCTTATCCAAAATACGAACGTGGAGTTCGATAACATTCACAAAGATTTGACTGAGCAGTGTGATATTCATAAATCCATAATTCGTGAAATAATAGCAGACCTGGAGAGCAAAGGCATAGTGCGTGAGAGCTCTTCGCCTTATTCGAGCCCTGCTCTACTTGTGAAAGACGGCTCTGACCGTCTTTGTGTAGATTATAGGGACCTTATCTCTAATACTGTGCGTGATAGTTTTCTTTTACCACCAGTATCAGAACAGATTTATGCTCTCGGTAAAGCGCTAAAAGGGCTAAAAGACCTTTTTTTTTTCTCTCTCTCTTTCATAACCTTTGTAGGGAGTGGTTTATTGAATTTCATGAAATATGAACAGGATTTGGTATAAACAAGACGAGCGGCAAAGTTTAGGATGGACGAGCAAGCAACGAAAGATAAAATACGCTATGACGCTAATAAACAAATAAGATTTCATATTAACAAATTAAGCGAAAAGATTAGCGGTTCTTGCAAAATCACGAAACTTTGTCCAAACGCACGTTACGTGGTTGACCCATTATCTGGGGGACGGAGCCAATATGTGTATCATGAACGATTACGTAAATATGCAACTAGCCTATCAGAATTTTCTGAATGTCTTGATCCTATGGAATCCAAAGATGATTAATTTAATTTTGACAAATTGCTGGGTACTGTCACCGCACTGAACGAATTAATGAACTGCAAATTAGTGCTAGATTGTTCGCAGAGTTTTAAGTTTTGTTGAAATGAAGAACTGTTATGTTTGTTGTTTTGTTGATCATGAACTTGGATCAACAAATGTGCTGATTGATAAAATGTTTTGTTGATACGCTGAAAGCTGTAACGCTTTGTCAGAGTGATTGACTGAAAGTTGTAACGCTTTGTCAGAGGGCTGGACTGAAAGTTTTATCGCTTTGTCCTGTTGAACTGTTGAAAGCTTCAACGCTTGGCGGTTTAGTCATTGAGCTGGATCATGTATGGACCCATGAATATTGCTGAAAGCTTCAACGCTTTGCGGTTTAATCATTGAGCTGAATCATGTATGGACCCATGAAAATTGCTGAAAGCTTCAACGCTTTGCGGTTTAGTCGTTGAGCTGAATGAAACATGTATGGACCCATGAATGTTGCTGAAAGCTTCCAACGCTTTGCGGTTTAATCAAAGCGCTGTCTTCTTACTAATGCTGAAAGCTTTCACGCTTTGCTTTTGAGTTTGATTGATTTATGAGAAGGTTGAAAGTTTTTATAAAACACTTTGCCTGTAATAGTGTCGTTTAGACTAAACGTGATTTCGAGAAGCAACGCGAGAGCGCGTTGAATAGCAGAATGGCCGTGTTAGAGAAAAAGATGCACAAGAAGTATTTACGACGTCACTTATTTTAGTGGTTACTTAATTTGTTCGAGCGGCAACACTTCGGACTTGTCAGTGTTGGTCTGTCAGTGAAGACGTTGTATCTATCAGTAGTGCGCTCGTTTTATTATGGAGCCTTTCTTCTTCTTGCTCTCGAGACAGCGCCCGTGCCGGTTGTGCGCACTGATTGTTAAAAAATACGACATGGCGGACACACCAACATCGAACACGTCGACCCTAATCCGTCCGAATCTGCGACATATATAAATAATATAATATAAAAAAATGAAATGGCAGATTTTTGGCGTCATTTTATGTATTTAAATTTTTTTTTTTCTCAAAACCTATCGAATGGGGTATCAAAATAAAGGATTTAATATATAGCTTGTAAAAATTTACGCAACTTGTATGTTTACATGTAAGTAATTTGGAATGAAAAATGCTGAAATAATAAAAAAAATACAACAGAAAATATTCAACGTTACAACATAAATAAACTAAAAAGCTGGAAATAAAAAAATGTAATTTAAAAAACCTAAAAACAAGTCCATTTAAATTAAAGAAAAGTTGGAAGCAGGCGGGACCCATTTGAGTTTATATCATTCGAGAACAGCGCTATCTGTTCGTGGTATTATTTCCTGTTTTTCTGAAGGTGCACTAGGAGGAATTCTTGCCTGAGGGTAGCATTCCTTTTTTCCTCCCCGTCATGTAGATATTTTACATAGAGTGACACAATGGGCACTCTTATCGCTAAAAACGATCTTTTAAAGACAATCTTTGGACGGATAAAAAATTTGACAATACTTTAAGTAGTCTGTGGTGTAGGTACCATTTACATTATGCAATATATAACGCATATACTAATCCAAATAAATATATATTATACAATAATAATCATTAAACAGGAGCAAAGAAAATATAATGAGTGTTATTTTATTATTATTTTAAAAGTAGACAAAGATTGAGCATGCCGCACCGACATACATAATTCATCAATCTATATATTTTAAGTATACAGTATGCCCCATAGTACAGACGCCAGCACATCAAGCTTAACTACTACAATCTGTCAAATTTCATTATAGATTTTCAACTTTATTGCTAAAGCGTAAGGTTGATTGATTGAGAAATTTTGACAGTTTCGGGTAGCTTGATGTGCTGGCGTACATTCGACTTCAAAAACAATAAATACAAAATCTTTTTGTTTGATCTCTTCAGCTTTCGGAGCTAGAACAGTACCAAGATATGAGACAGACTGGAGACTAATAAATGAATTTGAAAGCTTCGGTCGTACCGTAAATACAAGTAAAGACAGAAAAAAAATCGCAGTCAATGGCAAATCAATTGCGGTCTATCGGAGCGATATCACTATTAAAACGACTTGCGCGGTAACTGCATATCACACTTACGATGGCAATGTCTTTCATTTTGGCAGTTCAACAACATTCATTGCGTAATTTTTAACCACTCAACGGTCCACCGCCGAAAATCGACACGGAAAGAACATGGGCGTTTGTCTCACTGACAGAAATGATTACGAAATTTTTTGCGCGCCCATTCACACTGTATTTTTTTTTAGTAATTTTGTTTATGGGCGTATCGCTGTCATTCTATTTTTCTTAGATCGAGGAGGAGGAAGGAGGGGTTATTATTCTTGGATTTTGTCAATATGAATCTTATAAGATTATCATGAAGCAATGAATTACAAATTTCCTTGGAAAGTCTTCGGATTGTGATTGAAAACGTGTTGGGGTGCTGGTTACTGTTATTTGTGTTAATAGATTCTTACAGCAAAATGCCTTAGCAAGCAAATGTCCGGGATTTTATCGGGCGCTGGATTATCAACTCTCGGTGGAGAACCGAGTGTTGAGAATCCAACAGAGCGCATTCCACGGCGTAAAAAAGACCCATTGTTGGATTTTCAACTCTAGACGCTAAGCAGAGCTTTGATAAACCACTGCGCGAAAAAAATCACCGCACGTAAATGCACACATGCGTACCTGGACTTACAAAAGATAGGGCGCTGATCAAAAAGAAAAAAAGGATATTTGACGTTTTTTTCCATAATATTAGCATAGAAACTGCCGAACGTTGCAAAAGTATTGTAAATATTTATTTGACCACTGACCATAAAATTAACTTATCATAGAGATTACATTTTGTGTAGTCAAAATATCTACTAACCCCACTGAGCTTTTCGATCAAAATATGTATTCATCTGGAAATGTTAATGTGTAAGCCGAGGTCACGGTGATGAGATTTGTGGGTATGAATGTTATGAGCGACAGAGTAATGGAATGACTTGGCCGTGAGTGCTAATGAAAAGAGCTTTCGTTATTACATTGTAATATAATTATCTATATTCGATATAATATAGGTAAAGAGTTTATTTGTTTAAACGCGCTAATCTCTGAAACTACCAGTCGTATTTGCATTTGATAGCCCATTTCTTGAGAAAGGCTATTAATATTGTATTTTAATTTAATAGCCGAGCAAAAAGACAAAGTATGGCGCGGGCTGGCGATGTGATGTGTTGCGGTAGATTTAGGGGCTGAGGGCTGCCGCCCGACGAGAACGAAGCATTACCGAGAAGAGCTGCACTGTGCATGCCAATGTCAACAACGGCAATTTACAGTATTGCAAAGTGTCATTGGATATATTTTTATGTTAAAATACAACAACCTTTTTCCCCACAATGAATTGAGACTGAACGCCATAGTAATAAATGTCAGTTATGAAAAGAGCTATTCAACAACATAATATGTCTGGTTATCATTGGTCACTGGGAACGCGTCCCATACATTTTTGCCCATCCTCGGACGAAGCGCAGGAAGTCGTGGGCAGAAGCTACTGAAGGTAGTTATAAATACATGAATAAAAATATTATCGTATAAAACCTAAAATGTTAAATGTAAACATAATAAAATAAACCATTTACTGCAGAGATAGAACACGAATTTGGATTACCAAAACACTGTGACGTGACTTATCTGAATAAAAGTCCTAAAAGCTTCAAACAGACAGATTATAAACAAGCATTTAAATGAAAAAAAGACACAGTTTATCTCAACATAATGGGATTCGTTATTATGCGGCACAAACGCAGACTTGTTTAAATTGACTATATAGAAGCAGCTGTTATAAATTGTCATGTGTGTTTATGTGTGTGTGTTTAAGCCATGTATTATTGAGTGCATACGATGAACCCAATATTCTTAGCGTTAGACAGTCGCAAAATCGTCTGTCCTACAGCATTGTGTGCAGTTGCATGTCAATAAGAACAGTCAGTGTCCTACCTACTGATGATAGGATAATTAATTTATATTTTTATTAATATTTTTTGTTTTACGATTTTAATGAAATTCTTGATTTCAATTTATAGTTATTGATTTTAATTAATTTAAAGACGATTGCGATTTTAACTTATGAATTTATTTTACAATTTGATTTTATGTGTTTCAGTTATTTCATTTTACTTTTAATTGTATTATTGTGGCATGTATTTTAATCTTTGGTTACTAAATTTTTTTGAAGTATACATAAATATGGATCACTGTGTTTGAATTAAATAAATAATAATAATTAAACAATTACACAAACAGCCATAGACATTTACACATTATTTGTGTTGGTGTGTTTGAAAAATATCCGCATAGGTTGGTCTCATGAATGCTGTGACAGTTATTTTGTCAAATTAAAACGCCTTCACGAAAATCTGTCTTTTTCATCAGTGTTTGATGCAAAGGTGTTAAAAAAAATTCTTTATTGTGTGACCGTTGACCACTTTCATAGGACACCAAAGCTTTAGTAATATTGACAAAAAAATATTGGAAAATCCAAAAGTGCACGACTCATAATGTTCACTTGATCGTATAAAAAACCTTAGATCTATATCTATGGTTTTTTATACGATCAAGCGAGCATTATGAGTAGTGCACTGTTTATTCAAAGTAACACAAAAAAAACTAAAATGATATCTGTATAATTATTATTTTGGTTTTTTTAGTGTTACTTTGAATAAAAGAGCCATTTTCAATAGGGTTCCTCATATGGGAGGTAAGAATGTATAAAAAAAATACTACCTATACTCGTATTAATTGTTTTTTTTTTAAATATTTTGATGTTATTTTCGTTTCTATTGCTTTAAATAAATTTTTGAAAAGTACAGAATTAATCTACATTAAATTATTTAACAATGGTAATTAAGTAGGTTATGTGTACTAGCAGGAGTACCTATAACAATAGAAATAGTTGCAGAAAGGAGGCAAACATTTTTTTTCGATCTTAAAGCACTCTCTAATGTTTCGCATTATGAGTCGTGCAATATTCAAAACAGCAAACAGCTATTTGCGACGTTGCCAGCTATCAAAATGAATCCTCTTAAAAATGTTTACATTATTAGACAGGCTTCTATGCACTCTCTTAAAAATTGTTTACATTATTGGCTGAGAAAATACGGACGTGTTCGTGCATCCGTGTAAGTGTGTCAATGTGATTTATATTTGTAAGTGTGGTCCACTTACACCAATTTTGAGATCAAACAAGCCTGTTGAATTAAATATTTTTTTTTATTTATGTTCTCAGGTTCCAAGAACCTGGTATTTATTAAAATCTCACGGGTGTAAACCAAGGTGAGATTTAAAGTTTGAGTTACTTAAGTGTGTTTTACTGCATTGAAATTATTGTCTAAATCTAATTGTAAGAATTTCCGGACTATGCGACATTATTACCATTATTTGGTTAGACACAGTAGCAGCTAATTAGCTGATGCATGTGTATCGTATAGCTTGGAGATATTTAGTCTGCCTAGGTTTTTTATTTAGAAAATAAATTAATGTTCTTTATATTATTCGCTTTAGTGACTGGCTCATTGATCTAGTGGTGGCAAGGACTACTGCCCAGCATGAGGTCCTGGGTCTTGGTCCTTCGATGCTCAAGTCGGGCAAAGTACCTATTATGAACTTTTTCCATCTGGAATTTCTCAGTAGCAGCTCGAATCTGGATCTGTGTCCGGTCAATGCCTCGCATAAACATAACTGTTGAAATGTGAGTCATCTGCCTAGCCTTTTTCCAAGTGTCGGAGTCGGCTTCCAGTCTAACCGGGTGCAGCTGAATATCAGTATTTTACATGGAGCAACTGCCTACCTGACCTCGAAAACCCAGTTACTTGGTAATACGGTACCCCTTGGTAAGATTGGTTGTCAGACTTTCGGGCTTCTGACTACCCGTAACGACTGTCAAAGATCCACGAATGACAGCCGGGACCAACGGCTTAGCGTGCTTAAGTAGGTAGGTACTATAGTTGCACGTCTGCCTAGCCTTCCGGGGAAAACAGGCGTGAAGTTAATACAACAGTGTTATTTTTCGCTTTATTAATGATGGCCATGAACAAACATTATTACGTGGCTGCAAGCAATGAAGCGTGATGTTAATCCTTTTAATTAATTGAAGCGTTATAGCTGTGTTTAGGCATCAACCACGCGGTAAACCCAGTAGGTAAATCCAATTTGGATTCCGCAATGTACACACGGCTACACATCAAGCTATACATAACCAGTATAAGCTGACTTCTGATTGTACGAAAAACCTATACAATGCGAGGTTAGCTAAAACTGGAAATGTATAGCTTGATGTGTAGCCGTGTGGACAACATATAAAATAGCAGTTCGCTATTTAAAATTGTTTTTTTATTTTAAGTTTGGCTACACTGTCCTACTGCTGACCAAAGGCCTGCCCCCAAATCTTTCCAGGCATCGTTTTCTAGAGCCACCTCGATCCAACCCTTGCGGTCCGCGTCTGTCAACCCTTGTCGTCCACCCTCAGGTCTCCGCCGCGCCCGTGGAGATTGTTGCCCAGCGGTCACTGTGCGTGCGGTTGACGTGACCCGCCCAATCACATTTCAGCTTGGCAGCCTTTTTGCCTACGTCTAGGATCCCCGTTTCGGAGCGCAGCGTGGTATTTCGTATTCTGTCAGTTCGTTTAACGCCCAAATGCTGCGCTTGATTGTTCTTTTTTACATTCAACACGATTTCTTCATCCATTCTCCCTTGTCAACTGTCACGCTACTCTACATCACACACATACACATCTATACATTCCCTTCTCTTTCATATCACCCCACAATCATGTAAAACACTGGTATTCCGCTGCATTTGGTTAGATTGGAAGCCGACCCCAACATAGTTGGGAAAAGGCTAGACAGATGATGAATTAGGTACTGATCATCTAGGTCTGATTTTTCGATAGTCAGATAACTTTTATCTGAGTAATAATTTCTACAGTTTGACAGATTTCTTATTGAAAATATGTCAAACTGTCATAATTATTCTTCAGATAAAAGTTAAGGTGGTCGCACATTTATCAGAATCGTAGGCGTGCGGGTGAAATGTGCGAGGTTTCATATGATTTCATACAGCGATTTCCAAAAATGCGGCTCGTGCGGTGCGTGCGGCGCGTACGTTGTTGACAAATGTGCAATCAGCTTTATCTGACTATTGAAAAATCTGCCCTAAATAAATGAGTTGATAAGCGTACCCTACTTGACGCCGTAAACTACCACATTTTAATTTCACATTTTACGCTCGCGTTACCCTAAAAATATGAGCACATTCAGAAAATTTCATTTGAAATGGTTAAATTTTCGGGTAATGATTAAGTCTTTAATTAAATAGGGCAAAATTAGTCAAATTGTTTCTTTGAAAATAATCACTCGTAATTATTCATGTCTAAACTGCTAAGTATTTTAGATTACCTAAACCTTTAAAATGTTTACAGAATTACATAAGTATTTCTTATTTATTAGCACGTCGTCAATATTTTTCAAAATGAATTGAATTTACATTAAGTGGGTACTATAACAAGAATTAGAGATGACACTTGTGTTGACAATGTAAGAAGATCGCCCATTAAATCACTATCTAAGAAAACTCACTGCTGTTATAAAATATTTAAAAAGCTCTTCACCTGCAACCATTCTCATTCTGATTTCATTTCAGATATCTTGTTTCAAACAGCGCTTGAGCGCTGTCGAGGTGAATTCAAGCTCTATTTGTGTAAGAACATCGTTTGAATTTACCTCCACACTACTCAACCACTCACAGTTCTCAGGTTAGACAAACAATGCGTGGAAATAAGCTCATAAGTGAAGCAATAACAAGTAAATAACACTGGAAATGATATACAAAATGATAAACGCCTTTTGCTAAGATTTATCGTGAAAATAAATAATGGTGAGACCATAGAAATGTATATATCTATTGGTGAGACCCTTTTCACTTAAGCTGGGAGCCGCAAAAATCTGTTGGTGCTGACAGAAAATGATGGATTTTAACGATGCTACCCTGCCACTGGCTAAATATTTTGGTTACTTATCGTGCTGAAAATATTGCTGAGATGAGAATGTAATAAGGAGATGTGCGGTGTTACACGAATGGATAGAATAAGAAATGAGTACATAAGAGGAAGTCTGAAAGTGGCATTGGTAAGTTACCAATGGTAACTGAAGAGTTGTGTGGAAATCGGTTGTCATGGTATGGGCATGTGATACGGAGGAATGAGGAAAACTTCGTAAGGAAAGTTTTGAGTATGAATGTCGATGGCTATAAAAGTAGGGGAAGACCAAAGAAACGATGGATGGATTGTGTGAATGATGATATGGTTAGAAAGGGGGTGACTACCGAGATGACGACTAATAGAGAAGTAGATATGAAAGAAAAAGACATGTTGCGCCGACCACAAATAAATTGGAATGAGGACAAGAGAATGATGCAGTCGTACTGAAAATAAATGACACCTAAAGAAAAGAAGGAAGCGGGAATTCCTTGTAGTAGAATAATGAAAACAGATTTGAAAACAATCTGATTTTTGAGAGCTCGACGTTCCGCTGGAGAAAATTAAGTGGATTGTAATTCTCAAGAGTGATGGTTGAGTGTATGACACTGTGTAAATGTGATTGATTAATCAACTCAGCTGGGCTGGCGGAAATTATGTGGATAGATTGATTAATTACTATGACATCAGTTTTCATCCACAGATACCTGGGCAAATATAAGGTTTCGTAACTTTATGTCATAAGTTTGTATCATAACTTATACTTATATTTCTTTATATAATTTCAACTGAATAGTTGTTATACATGCATGTATCAGAAAGGTGTCTACTTTGGAAAAAGTTGTTCAATTCGATGATCTTTACCTCACCATAATTAATATGATCACACAACATCTCTGATACACATGCTGTAGTTTAAAAGAGCCTTATGACATTCAGACAGATTGACAGAGCTGAAAACCCTACAACATCTTTATCAAACTGTTTGTTCAATAACCAAATAACCATGACGATAATCAAATAACGGCTGGTAATGTAGGCGGCCACTCACAGGCCAAATGCTTCAAACACTAACACAAAAACCTTTTGGGCGATAAGATAAAAATAAAAAGTTTACCACGAAGCTCTCTTTCACCTAAAACCGACGGTGACTGATAAGTGGTTGATGGATGTAAATGTTACAATTGAGCTACTGAATTGTATTACGTCAATAGCCTATGTTTAAGGGCGATTGTATGTAAAACCTTCGTTTCATTTATCATTTTAGGAGAATGTTGGAGCATGTGCAATAATCTGGTAGTGCTAACGGTTGACAATTTTTTTTACAAGAAAAAAAAAAAAAACAACCGACTTCCAAATAAGACACTACAAAGTGAAAAATAACTTTAATTTCCGAAGTCGCAAGTTTGCATTTTCGTTGTTTGCCATCGACTTCCGAAATTAAAGTTATTTTTCACTTTGTAGTGTCTTATTTGGAAGTCGATGTTTTTTTTTTGTAAACAAGTTTTTATTTTTCACTTAAGTTGTACTTACCTTGTTTGCTATGTAAATATCAGTGACAGGAATTTATTATATCATCATTAATATAAACTAAGTGGCAAAAATACGTATTATTCGTATTATTGATGCTAACTCAAAAACCAAGCAAAGTTAATAAAATTCATATGGGACTACCCCTGAGGCATATCCATGAAAAATATTTTTTGAAATCGATTTACAATTATTGCCGGAGATATGTTTCCAATGGTGCGGGAATATGGCACTTTAGTGTTTGAAAAGTGCAACTCAAGAATAATACAATCTTCATTACTTTTTTTAAATACGCTGTGACTTAAATAATTCATTTAACTATTTATGGTGTTATTTTTTTTACAATCACAAATTCAAAACAAAATAAAGTAAAAATAATGGCTAAGGAAGCGTCATAGTATCACATTTTAATTACCATTGTTACTCTATGCCACTCATTATAAATTTAATTTTGCACCCTTCATTATAATTTAAAAGCACTCCATTATTTATGTTGATCCCTTTTAAATAAGATTTCCCACCTGTTTCGCAGTTTTTTTAACGAGTTTTAAGACAAAGATTTAATTAACTTTTCTCTTTCCGACGAATAATTTTCATGAGCTGATTTTTCAAACTACAGACAATTTTTATTCGTGAAATAAAGTTGATGTCTGACAGTTTTGTATGGAAAACTGTCAAAAATTCAAAGTTATTCCTCCGATAAAATTATCTGGCGTTGGAAAAATCAGCCCTAAATGTTGTCTCGTAGATGGATTATGTAAGGTAGTCCAGTTTCGTATAGGATAAAAATAAAGAAAGAAAACTATTAGCCAAGAACAGAGATGATGGAGCCTGGCTTACGTTGTTAATAGCTTAAAGCCGCTTTGTTAAGGGGATTAGGCCCAGCTGAGTGCGCGGCTAATTCCAGTTAGTACGTTTAGAAAAGTATACCATCGATACTTATATAAGGTGAATTAATGGGGAATGAGAAAATGTTAACATAAACCTCATTAAAATATTACTGGATTATGGTAACATGTTGGTCTGATATTGTCGCAATGAGCAGAGACGGCTGAACAGATGGCAAGTTCTCGTTATTAAAAACGATCAAAATCTCATCTCAGCGACAATCAATGTCAAAAACTTGTCAAAAATTTAGGGAAATTAGAGGTATTTTTGACAGATTGAGACTGAGATCAGACTGAATGTTCTTAACATTACTAGAATTGCCCCTCTTGTTGGAATGTGGTGTAGACCAAAAAAGGATAGTCTATGGTCATACATGACTATTTAAATATTTACTCTTATTATGGAAAGAGTTCGTCCTTTGAAAGATTTCCCAGAGGACGAAAGTAGGCAGTAAACATTTCTTATGCATTGGCTAAGGAAGCACCAAAAAAAAATCTCAACTTAGGTCCTTTTTTGCAGCCCATTATAGAAAGAAAGAAAATACGTTTATTTGCGGCAAACATGACTCATAAAAAAAAAAAACTATTTGGGAGAAAACATGCGTCACATCCATGCAAAACGGCCATCGCTCAGCATAATGCTAACACCCTTTACGAGACAGAGCCCTAGCGCTGCTTATCCTTTATCCTCCAAGTCAGTCCTATTAAATTTGTCATTTTTTGTCATTTCACATAAAAAAATCCGGGAGTCCAGTCACGAAACAAAAGATTAAATCCCAAGGGAATTGGGAGCAAATATATGGTAATGTTCTTTTTGAGTACTCATCTTAAATAGTTGTATGATAATGAAGAGTGACGTCAGAGCAAGGATGTATGGATGTTTCGATGCTGAATTGTTGGTAAGTTGCTGTTTGTCAGTTAAAACACAGGACGACAACAAAGCTTAATGTGAGTAAAATGGAAATGTATTTTAAGCTGTACTGTAAGCCTTAATAAATAAATACAAATAAAATAGATGTTTTCGTGGAACTCAACTTTTGACAAAACAAGTAAATTGTTGGGCTATTTCTGCTTCCATAATTTATTATATCAAAGGCGATATTTTCGAATAAAACTTGCGTGGGAGAACTAACTGAATTGGGCACTTGTCATAAGTATCTCAGTGGGATTTTATTTCATTCTATCAACTCTAACTATTACCGATAATAATTTAAAGGCGCTGGTAAGTTATAGCCACAGTTTATTTTCATATTCAAAAAAAGTACAAGTCAAACCGGGGTGACAAGTCCAAACTGACAGTAGCACTAGAATTTAGAATACAATATTAATGTTCCGAAAGAAGGTGATAAGCTGGTGGTATTCGCAACTAATAAACACAAAATTCGAAAAATACGTATTCGTTTGTACGAAACTGACAGGTGCCAAAAACGCATTCTCTCATCGACCGCACTGTTTATATTAATACACAACATTATCATGTATTTCCGCATATTAACGGCTGATTCGATAACTTTACCAATGAATGTTTTCAACGATATAGTCAAGGTTCTAGTAACTGATAAATTCTCGTGTCATTAGTTAAAAAAGTACCTAAATTCGGCGCTGCTCCCACTGGCCATTCTCATCTATCAGTGGCATCTGTCGATCATTAGTCAAGATCAATCTGACGTGCCGACCGAAATAATCCAGCCCGATGATAGATAGAACCGTTAGTAAGCGGATCAATTCACGATCGACGTTCGCTTGAAAGTTGTGGCTACTGACATAACACATGAATGACATTATCTCTACAACCTACAAGTTTCTTTTGGCGTGTGGCTAAAATCGGAACTATCGCTGCCATTTTGTTTTGTTAATAAAGTGTCTGGACAATGTCACATTTTTTGACGAACAACGCCAATGTCATTTAGGCGCCAAAAGATCCTAATAAAGCTGTAACTCGGTAAATGACTTGTACAGTTCGTTCGTAGTTGTTTTTCTTCTAATTTTGCATCACTCACAGTGATTTTCATTTTAATAAGGTTAATGTTAGGTTGCTACCACTGACGAGTCTGTCAAAATCATTGTGATCTTTAAATTAGAAAAATACTTTTTTTTTGTTCCAAATACATTTTTTTCCTGTTCAATGAATTCGATACCTACGTTAATTTTCTGAAAAATAGTTGGCAACCCTAGTCACAGCCTTATGCAGTATTGCGGCCTTACGTGACTATTGTTAAGAGTGGACGTATGCACCAAAAAATATGTTTATTTCGATTTTTATGTAAATGATAGTATCAAAATCAATCTGCCTAGCCTTTTCCCAACTACATATATTGGGGTCGGCTTCCAGTAGTTCTAAAACACTGCATAATGTCTGTGCAACCAACTTCGATTAATAAGCTTATTTCAATATGCAAGGCTTTAAGCGATTCTCAAGCAAAGCGGAATCAGTTCGTACAGTTCAGAAATAAGTTAGAACGTTCAATTATACTCGTAACTAAGCGTTCGAAGCTTTCCGCAACTTATTCGGAACCTTAAGTAAGCCTGCTGTAGCCTTCGTCTGTTAAAGTTGCACTCATCTAATCCGGCTATGACGTTTGAATGGCTGAGTGATTGATGCTTTTTCTTTGCCTTAACGAAGATGCGCTAGGTAGCCCGCGAAATTAAAATTTATTTAGGTACCTACGTTTTTTGCAACTTTCAACTCAGTGTCAGGTTAAATGTTGATTAAAATATGATTCGCGAGCATACAAATATGACTTTACTGAATTATAATCATTAATACAAGCCTCTAAGTTCATTTATAATAATATTGATTGACTATATTTCATGAAATATCTATCGATAGGATTACCTATATGAACCCTACCCTGGCGCTTACCCCTTAAGGACAATGAAGAATAACAAGGAAAAATATTAAGGGAACTTTTTGGTTACCTCTGGGATGGCTCTTAAGATAGATACAAACTAGATTTTGGACTTTAAATGAAAGACTGAAAGTCCAAAATACAAACGAATGCCTTATTCAAAATATGAACTTATTACTACCGAATTCTTCCAATCGAATTCGTTGAAACTGCTTTTGCAAGTTACTTCAAATTATGTTTGCAAATCTTATCTAGAAGCTAGCTCGCTAGACTATCTTGTTTTAGATTTTACCTAAACAGGGTGATAGGAATATCAACGCGCAAACAGCTTGCATTTGTTTAGCAGGTCATCTGGTAAACAAATGCAAGCTGCATCTACAAAAATCCTTATGAAGTGGAATAAGCTTGAACGTTTTTTCATATTAGCATATCTCTTTCTTAGAAAGGATATACTATGGTCCTTTATCGCTCACACATTCTCAATTTTAGAGAATCTCCTTTGATAAATGAAAATAGAAAATCTCAAAAAGCTTTTATAATTTGTTTGACTGAGCGACGGATAGTATAAGAACTGGGGGCTAAAAAGGCCACTTTAGCAGAATCATAAAACAATTCATATCACGCAATTTCATCTGTATGACAGATTTGTATGAAGATTCGTAAAATGCTACAGGTACATCTTTGCGTAACTCTTCAGGCATATATAGGTTTGAAACTGTCAAACAGATGAATTGCGTGACAAGAATTGTTTTATGATTCTGCCAAGGTGGCCTTTTTGGGCAACCTGATTTAAAGTTCACGGTTACAAATAATAATAATAATAATATAATAATATCCTTGGACATTTCACACAACGCCATATAGTTCCAAGCTAAGCAACCTAATGCTTGTGTTATGGTAACGAGATGGCTGATAAACTACTTATATACATTTTTTTTTTGTAAATACATACCTACATATTATAGATAAAATACCCAGACCCGGAACAAATACTTGTAGGTCGTACAAATATTTGTTCCGTGCGGGAATCGAACCCGGGACATGCTGCGCAGCAGTCAATCGCTCAACCACTGCGCCAACCGTGTCGTCGAAATAATAAAGGCAATAAAGAAAAATATAAAAAAAAAAAAGTTTTAATTTTGGGTTAATAAATTTCTACATTCAACACGGCTTTAAATAATAAATGGAAATACTAAGAAACTGTAAACTTCGAAAACCATATCCCGTAAATTGAATTTTCAAACTCCTAAAATAACACTACCTGAATAAACTTGATTTGCTTATAATTTTTTAAATATCTAGATTCAAACGAACAGTTATTCAACATCTTACCTATAGTGGATGTTTTTTTTTCTAAGTGAAGAGACAGTGCTGCTGGGGAGTTTCTTCCGCCAGTTCTTTTTCCCAGCAAAAGCACTAAGAAGTGGTGAAGTGCGGGTGTTTTGGGGACTGTTTTGTGTAATTTTGACGTTCGAAATATGCTGATTCACAGCCTAATTTGAATAAACGATTTTTATTATTTATGATAAAAAAATCAAATTCTAAACAGCAGAAATAGCAAAAACACTACTTTTACTTTCACTTATGTTATCAACAAAACTGTTCACAAAGCTTATAATGTCACTGTTCCATAATACATAATAAATAAGTAACAGCTCAACACTTCACTTGCTACTGAATAAATTATCACTATTATCATTTATAATATCAACGTGTTTTATATAACAAGTGATATACTATTCAGGGATTAACCGTAAGGCTTAGTTCACATAGAAGGATGGCAAGTGGACAATGGATTTTAGATGACCTAAGCTTCGGATAAAATATGCAAAGCGAAGGTAGGGTGTCTGTGGAAAAGGAGAGACAGCTGTATATTACCTTACAAAGAATTTACAACTATCATATTTTATTCAGCTTGTGTGAGACAGTTGATTAGGAGTTTGGGTCATGACCTGTAATATTAACTTGAGAATTGATTGCCATGTTTGGGTATGGTGATAACAGGAAGCAATATAGCAATTCATTTATAACTTGTCATTATTCTACTGACTATGAAAAACCTCAAGTTCAATGCAGAACTTTTAGAGGTCCATCTGTGCCCCAAAAATGCAATCATAGCGGCATGCTGTCACCGAAGATGCCGTGGAAGTGACGAAGTTTTAAGTCCACAAAATTTAAAACACTGTCTTGCCATCGACACGACCAAGATAAAGTGGCTGATTTAAAAATAATGACATATCTAATGGCGATGGGTTCGACATACGAGGTCGAAATACTATTCTGCGAAAATTGTTACAGCGACATGATGCAAAGTAGGTCCACGTCCATATATACGCCAAATTCTATTTGTATCATGCTTAAATACGTCATCGTTCATAGTCTGTAGATTTTTGCATTTCAAGAGTCAGCGGCAATAAAACGGTCATAAAAGTAGCGACAATGGAATGATAATAACATATCTATTATAAGTTATAATAAATACGTCATTTTGTTATGTGATCTTGTTTCTACGTACGCTCTTTATGAGCGGTATCAACGCTCCTCGTAATCTAAGCCATTTGTGTCGGTAATGGCGGTCATAATCTTTCTAGGAGTTACTGACTATGAGGTGATAATATAAGAATATAGGAAGATTAAGGAAATGATGGATGGATTGTGTGGAAGCTGATATGGCTAGCACAGAGCATGTAACCTTTATGGCTAGAAAGAAGGTAGGTACTCGGATGTTATTTAATAGGGATGTAGGTAGCGTTAGAAATAAACAAATAAGTTAAAGGTAAAGAAAAGATATTGATGATGAACATATAAATAACTTAATAATAAAAGTTTATTACATACAATTTAAAATAAAATACAATGGCGCGGCTATCAACGTTAACACAAAATATGTTTAAGGTTTAAAACATTTGTTCTTGACATTCACATATTTATGGAAGTTTTATAATTTATAATAAATAACGATATTACAAAAAAAAAACGGAAATACGAACTTAGCATTTGTAAAATAAAAAGTCCAGAGATCATCATCAACTGCCTAGCCATTTCCCAACTAAACTGGGGTCAGCTTGCAGTTTAACCGGGAGGCAGTTGAATACCAGTATTTTACATGGAGCGAATACTAAGTCATGAGATAAAGATATATTGAAGAGACCCGCGATGGTAAAAGACTTGCGCAACTTCTCTGGGCTGGTCATATGTTCCATAAATACATGGCTTTAGGACTATTCTAAAACCATTTGTTTTCAATAAATTTTTCCCCCAGGCTTGTCATTCAATGAAAAATCACTAACACTCACAAAACTTTTAAGACCTCAAAAAAAACTAATATAAACTACATGTATTAGGTTCACATAATAATATAATGTTTCAAGCGAGTCAAAACAAACCCCGTGAAAATAGTTCAGATATTTAACAAATTACTCATGCCCCACGCACTGCTGACGGGGCGGGATCGTCTCGCGTCACATTAAGAGCGGTTTTATCCGAAAGGTGGAAGTTAAATAGTACAGCAGATAAGGTGAGTTGTTGTTGGGGGTGTTGTTGTTCTTTTTTTGCGTCATGTTCACCGCGAATAAACGTTTTTTCTTTCTTTCTTTCTTTCTTTCATGTGGAAATAGGACAAGTTTCTCAATTCCTTTTGTGAATTCATAATGAAGTTGGTGGGACTGGAAATAGTTTACCGAGAGAGATTTATGCCGTAGAGTGCGTCATGATTTATTTGGATCACTTAAAAGCAACTTGTCCCAATATAGAGAACGAGTTATCAAAAGTAAACAAGCTGATGTGACAGAGGGCTGGTCAGATGAGTCCTGGAGTGGAGACCGCATATCGGCAAGCGTAGGTTGGGACGCCCTTTAGCTAGATGGACGGACGACCTTAAGAAGGCTTTTTTTTATGGATGGGAAATCATCAAATGACCCCTCCCGCTCTGGGTGGAGCGGAAGGGAGTGTCAGACTCTTACTGACTAAAACCTGTTCCTTCCTTAGCCCTGTATGAAGAAGAAGGCTTAAGAAGGCTGGAATCCCCGTCCCTTGAAGGCGTCACGAAGGGACAGGGGTGCGTAGCAGCACGGTTCGGAGAGATAGTGGTAGTGGGAGTGTACTTCTCTCCGAACCGAACTCTCGCCGAGTTCCACAACTCTTTAACAGAGTTGACTGTCGTCGTCGGAAACCAGTCCTTCCCCGTGTTAGTGCTCGGGGACTTCAACGCCAAAAATTTGGCCTGGGGTTCCCGTTGCACGGACATGCGGGGAAGGATGGTGGAGGACTGGGCTCTGGAAACAGGCCTGGTCGTCCTAAATCGGGGTTCTGTTCCCACGTGTGTGCGGATGCGGGGCGAGTCGGTGGTGGACATTTCGTTCGCTAGCCCCGCTCTGTCACAGCGAGTAATTGACTGGCGCGTCATGGAGGAGGTGGAGACCTATTCCGATCATCGGTATATCCGGATCGACGTCTCCGCCCAGACCTCTAGCGCGCCGGTCCAACAGACCCCGAGTGGTCCGCGGTGGGCGCTGAAGCAGCTGGACCGGGAGCTTCTCCTGGAAGCCTCAATCGTGCAGGCCTGGGTGTCATCACCAGACAGGCCTGCCGACATTAACAACGAGGCGGAGTGGTTCCGGGAGGCCATGTCCGAGATTTGTGACGTGGCAATGCCCCGAGTTCGGCCAGGATGCGCCCGACGTCAGGTGTACTGGTGGTCGCAGGAGGTAGAGGTGTTACGCAAGGCGTGCGTTGATGCGCGACACCTGTACACCAGGCACCGCAGGCTCCGCATCCGCCCTCCGGATGCGGAAGCCACGGAGGCGGAGCTGTACGAGGGGTACAGAGCGGCGAAGACCGCCCTCCAAGAGGCTGTACAGCGGGCCAAAGATATGGCCCGCGAGGAGATGCTGGAGACTCTGAACAGAGATCCATGGGGGCGCCCTTACAAAATGGTGCGGAATAAACTCCGCACCTGGGCCCCCCCACTGACGCAGAGTCTCCGGCCACAGCTAGTGGAGGAGGTGGTGAGCGCTCTGTTCCCTTCACGGGGGGTGCATACTCCCCCGCCCATGGCTCCGCCAATTGCGGTGTCCGAAGCGGACCACGCGGACGACGACGACATCCCTGAAGTGACCGGGGTAGATCTGAGAGTGGCGGTAGGCAGGCTGAAGGCCAAAAATACCGCCCCAGGGCCCGACGGCTTGCCGGGCAAAGCCTGGGCCCTGGCCTCGACGGCTCTCGGACCCCGACTGGAGGCGCTCTTAAGCGCATGTATGGAGAGGGGCCAGTTTCCACTCCGTTGGAAGACGGGGAAGCTGGTCCTCATTCGGAAGCCAGGGCGCCCTGCGGACTCTCCGTCCGCATTCCGGCCCATCGTGCTGCTCGACGAGGTCGGCAAGCTCTTTGAAAGAGTGATTGCGGGCCGCCTCGTCGGGCACCTGGTGAGGACGGGGCCGGATCTTGCGGATAGCCAGTTTGGCTTCCGCAAGGGGCGCTCTACGGTGGACGCCATCATGCGCGTGAGAGCCCTCACGACGGGGGACGCGGTGTCCCGGGGTGGGGTGGTCGTGGCGGTGTCACTCGACATCGCCAACGCGTTTAACACCCTGCCCTGGAGCTGCATTGGGGAGGCACTCCGGTATCACCGGGTGCCGACCTACCTCCGTCGAATAGTCGGGGCGTATTTGACGGACAGAGCCGTCATCTACCCCGGTCGCGATGGGGAATGGAACCGGCGAGAGATGTCGTGCGGTGTCCCACAGGGATCGGTCTTGGGGCCGCTCCTGTGGGACATCGGTTACGACTGGGTGCTGCGGGCAGACCTCCCTGATGGCGTCAGCGTAGTTTGCTACGCTGACGACACGCTGGTCCTGGCGCAGGGGAGGTCGCACCAGGCGGCGGCCGACGCAATAACACGCGGGGTTGCGATAGTCGTGGAGAGGATCCGGCAGTTGGGTCTCGAGGTGGCTCTGCACAAGTCCGAAGCCATGACATTTCATGGGCTTCGGAACGGGCCACCATCGGGATCCCAACTAACGGTAGGAGGGGTTCACATCGGCGTCGAGACGACGATGAAATACCTGGGTCTCGTCCTCGACAGCCGGTGGAACTTCGTGGAGCATTTCCGACGTTTGGCCCCCAAACTGGAACGGGCTGGGGCCGCTTTCAAGCGGCTCCTGCCCAACCTGAGGGGGCCAAACGCCTCCTGCCGGAGGCTTTACGCGGGGGTCGTGCGGTCCATGGCCGTATATGGCGCCCCGGTGTGGGCGCGTTCACTGCGGCTTCGAGCCGCCCACTACCTGAACGCGCCCCAAAAGGTGGTCGCCATACGGCTGATACGGGGGTACCGCACGATCTCGCGCGAGGCGGCAAGCCTCCTTGCCGGACTGCCGCCATGGGATCTGGAGGCGATAGTCCTCGCGCGCCTCTTTGAGTGGCGCGCGGAGGCACTACGCCGGGGGGAAAACCCGCTTCCGCGGCAAATTGCTGCGGAGCGGACAGACCTCCGGCGCGATCTCATGGCGGCATGGAAAGCGCGACTGTCGCAACCCAGCGCAGGGCACGCCGCGATAGCGGCGGTAAGGCCCCTCTTTGAGGAGTGGTTAGAGAGGCGTCACGGCGCAAACACCTACCGCCTGACGCAGGTCCTCACCGGACACGGATGTTTCGGGAGGTTCCTGCACATCATCAGGCGGGAGGAAACGCCCGGGTGTCACCACTGCGAGGATCGCCCAGAGGACACGGTGGAGCACACGGTGGAGGTCTGTCCCGCTTGGGCAGAGCACCGCCGTGTCCTCGTAGAGGCGATCGGCAGCGGCGGCGACCTCTCGCGCCCGGCCCTGGTCCAAGCCATGGTCCGGGGCGAGAGGGAGTGGGAGGCAGTCACCTCCTTCTGCGAAGCAGTCATGCTAGCGAAGGAGGTGGCGGGATGGGCGAGGGAGAGAGCTGAGAGAGCCGCCCGTCCCAGCCGCCGCGGTAGACGCTCCGGGCGTCGGGAGCCGCGTGACGACTCCCGGCCACCGTAGGCGCGGGCCTGCGGACGGCGAGTAATGGGTAGCTCGCCGTCCGATCAGGACCAGGCCCGTGCCGGACGGCGCGTATGTGTTCCACGCGCGCCTCAAAGAGATGTCAGCATTGAACGGAGGGGCCCGTCAGGGCCGAAGCCTGCCGGGGCAGCGGGATTGTCCGAAAGGGTTACCGCTGCCCCGGAATATAAAGGGCTAAGGAAGGAACACGGATGGGTTTTAGTCAGTAAGAGTCTGACACTCCCTTCCGCTCCACCCAGAGCGGGAGGGGTCATTTGATGATTTCCCATCCTTAAAAAAAAAAAAAAAAAAGAAGGCTGGAATAGACTGAATGCGAAAGGCGGAGATCAGCATGTCGTGGTGCAGCCTGGGAGAGGTCTATGTCCAGCAGTGGACTCCAAGGCTGAGTTGATTGACTTATAGAAAAAATTCACGAAAAAAAATCCTAGAAAATTCGTATACCATTTAGCTATTCTAAATATTTCAATTCTCCAATTTTACCACCACCAGAGGGGCAATTCTCGAAATTTTAAGAACGTTCGCAGTCTGATCTCAGTCTCAATCTGTCACAAATACCTCTAATTTCCCTACATTTTTGACATTTGTTTGTCGTCGAGATGAGACTGCCACTAGATTTTAAACGATTTAAATTACGAGAATTGACCTTTACGTCTACGCACTGCTTTGATTTGAAAAAGAAAATATTATGCTTATCTATGGAAACCTTGTCTATTAGAGGGTAAATAAATAATTTCAAAAATCACTTATCTAAAAATTTAGAAAGACTGAATTTTGAAACTATAAAATTGGATAGGTATCTACCCTATTTTAAAATTAGTGCGCCTTTCGAAGCTGTATCAACAAATAACTCCTTGGAGAGCAAACGAAATGTGACAAACGACTGAAACGTGCGCTTTTAAACTTTTAACTGGACTCAAGATATACGTATATAAGGAACATTTACTTAAAATACACATTTAAAGTAATTCTTTTTCCAAATAAATCTGAAATCTGATTTTTTGTATGTTTGTTTGTTACGCTTTCACGCTAAAACGGCTGTACAAATTTGGATGGAATTTGGGACACGGGTATACCATGCTCTGGATTAGGACATAGGATACTTTTTATTCAGGTATTCCCACGGAATCGAGACTTATATAGGTGAAACCACGGGGCGTAGTTAGTTTTAAAAGGCAGTTCTTGGTCAAATATTTTTTCAGGTTTCTAGACTCGAGATTTGTAGGATACAGAAAGATTCTGGGCAGCTTTAATCAAGAAGAGGTACACGACCAAATTGGGGCAAATGCAATTGTCAGATTCAGAAAACCTTTCTCAGATTTGCTGAACGATAAATCGTGTAGGTTAGTGTTGAGTGTCAATATTTACGTCGATCATGATGAGTTCACATGATCTATTTACCATAAAACCATTATGTTTGAAGTTTCAATTACATCAATATCTAATATGTTCGCTTCCGTATTAGCACAGATTACTTAATAGTTTCTCCGTCATGTGGACCTACCACATTGTGTGAATCACTCGTTGAATTTCGCGGTTACTGTCTAAATATGTGACGTAATGTTTGTTTGCTTTTCTGAATCAAGTCTTGAATAATCTCAAGTGTATTCTCGTATTATGATTTATTCACGTGCTTGTGCCAAATTTATTGCACGAGTGCCGATATTTATGGCCGGCACAACCTTAGCAATCAGTCCCACGAAACTTAATACCGGGATAAAACGAATCTTTTTTGCTTACCTAAGTCATGGTCGAACTGTTTGCGATAATAGTCGAAATCAACTGCATCAGACAGACTTTCGCATTTATAATATTATCTACTTAGTATGGACTAGTCAGTGGAGCGACTGCGTATCTGACCTCCACAAGTACCACAACCCAATTATTGCGTAACAAGAAACTCCTTGGTAAGCGGTTTATTATCTATAGCTATAATTTGCTTATATTTAAACATGGAATTATTATGTTCTAGTAAGTATGTATCTATATATCGAACCGATGAGACAATTAATAGTAAAGATCTGCGAAATAATATCGCACAATTTGTGTAGGCTAAAAATGACTGAAAAACTTTCGTTTGATGTCGAAAGAAGACAGCAAAGCAATGTTTTGTGAGACAAACTACACGCGCATGACTAAAATAAACATTCTAAAGTTAGTTACATAACTAGTTAATTACGCGCTTTGTAATTTGAAATCATGATATTTTAGATTGTAAAAAATATTTTTGTACTATGTATATTTAATGTAAAAATAGACAGCCCGAGGCAGTAATAGTCACGTGGAGTTATTTCGGAGTGGAGTTATTTTTGTGATTCGTTTCTTTATAATAATACGAAGTAGGTACCTACCATAAATAGAATAAATAGAAAAATGCGCAATGAGAGTGCGAGTATTAAAGCAGTATTTTCCTGTAAGTGTTGTATGTACTATCGGCAAAACTTACCGTAGGCGCGGGCCTGCGGACGGCGAGTATTGGGTAGCTCGCGGCCCGATCAGGACCAGCATACCTACCACGAGCTCTTAACGCGATCCACTTTAGGACCTAAACTGAACTGTTCTGCTAATTCGTACCATGACGTCAGTTTAACGATTCAATTTAGGCCGTGCCATCTGGATACCTACCACGAGCTCTTAACGCTCATTCACTTTCAACGATCCAAATGCCGCTGAGTGTATTGGACGTCATGGTACGGCTGTGAACGATGCAGTTTAAGAACCTAAACTGAAATACCTTGCTTTTGAATCGTTTTTAAATAGATTATGGTAGGCCTCCAGGCCCGTGCTGGACGGCGCGTATGTGTTCCACGCGCGCCAGCATCGAAGGAGGGGCCCGTCAGGGCCGAAGCCTGCCGGGGCAGCGGGATTGTCCGAAAGGGTTACCGCTACCCCGGAACATATAGGGCTAAGGAAGGAACACGGATGGGTTTTAGTCAGTAAGAGTCTGATACTCCCTTCCGCTCCACCCAGAGCGACAGGGGTCACACACCCCTTCCTGGTTTCGCCCAATTAGAGACAATATGCATTTGTCTGAGTAATGGGCGTAACAAAAAATAACAAACATTAGCCAGAGTGCGGCAGTGCCGTGAGTAGATACTTAATAAACATAATAATAATATGTACATAAGTTTATTAAGTAAGAATACCACTAGTGGATAGTGGATGAAGAATGGACGACACTTGTGTGGAGACGGCAATGGCGTCTTATGTAAGCTAACTGTGAAGGTAACTAAAATATACATTGATTAATACATGTCTTATAGTGTTGTTACAATTGTTTTATTAGAAACAACACGATACTTACACTAATGTTTGTTAGAAAAATAATTTTTATTTTGTTAATTTGGTATTTTGCATTTCACGAACTGTGTCCAAATAAACCTTTTTTTCTTTCTTTCTTTACTTACAGACTGAATTATTTTATATATAAAAACTTTGAAAAATACTGTACGAAGGCGGCATTAATGCCTGAGACATTTTCTACCAGTCAACCTTACTTTGATGCAGAGACAAAACATGGCAGATGCAAAATAAGGGATAGGAACTGAAAAAGAATAAGCAGTAATACATACATAGATACTACTACATACGAAATAAACTTTGTCAGGAGAAACAACTTACGAATAAGTTCATGATAGCTGATTTGCGGTTTAATTGTCTGCGGTGGACCAAACATTTCGTCTTGAGAAAACGTGGTGATCAATGCTCGTGCCTTCTCTGTGTGAGAAGAGCCCGTTGCCCAGCTGTGGGACAATAATAATTAGTCATCTGCCTAGCCTTTTCCCAACTATGTTGGGGTCGGCTTCCAGTCTAACCGTATGCAGCTGAGTACCAGTATTTTACATGGAGTGACTGCCTATCTGACCTCCACAACCCAGGTACTTAATAATACGAAACCCCTAAGACTGGTTGTCAGACTTTCGGGCTTCTGACGACCCGTAACGACTGTCAAAGATCCACGAATGACAGCCGGGACCAACGGCTTAACGTGCTTTCGAGGCACGGAGGGTCTTGGTATGTAAAGATGGTCACCCAACCACGGACCAACCGCGGCAAGCATAGCTTAACCTGAACGATCGACCCGTGCGGCTGTTATTATTTAGCCACAAGCCCCTCAATAATAGGCTGATAATATTATTTTATTTACAAATTGCACTCACTAGTAGTCCGGCTTTAGAAAATGTCAATATCATCACGATGATGGACAGAGCACCATTTTCATTTCCAACGCGTTTTTCAGACGATCAACAACATTGTGGTTTTCAACGTAACTATACCTACGACGAAAAGGCTATTTTTGGTACAGTCGACAGCACGACGGCGGTAAAACTTTGACCTTGAACTTGCTTAGCGAAGGACTTTAAAAAAAGGCGAATCACACACTAGAACGCGCTTCGTGACGTGGCGCAGATAACGGAGCCAAATGCCCCGCGTGGAAACGCGTTTATATTGAATTTATACGTAAAAAACACTCGCGGGGGCGTGTTAGCTGCGCCCCGCCGCGAGGCGCGTTGTAGTGTGTGATCCGTCTAAGATGGCAGCTTTTACAGTTTTTTTACCAGTGGCGTGCAGCCTACTGTACATAGTGTCAGTTAGCTAGGGCTAGGGTTAGGGCTGATGATGAAGGTTTCGTGACGGTGCAAAGGAGGAAGCACCGATCGCGACCGAACAAGAACCGCTGCGGCAAAGCTCCTACGGAGCCCGAAGTCAGCCTGCGTGCCGCAAAGCCGAACACACCGGTGTACATCTCCCGCCTACACTACACCACTAAGGCAGATGACATCGTGGAGTACGTGCGCCAGAAGACGAGGTACACGCCGAGGGTGCAGTTACTGGAGTCGTACCGCAACGTCAACTTCAAGGCGTTCGTGGTGCGCATACCAAATTGTTATCTGCCCGTCGTCATGGAAGAAGACTTCTGGCCGCAGGACGTGGTGTTCCGTCGCTTCCGCGGACAAGTACCACAGAACAGCACAAGAGGAAGCTAGTAAAGTGCGTGCACTATAATTAGTTAGTTTTTTATAATTAAAAAATATGTATGTTTAGGTTAAGGTATTTATCTATGGGCCTGCGTCGCCTGAAATAAATGGATTATTATTATTATTATTATTATTTTTCATATCTCGGGACCATTGAGTCCCGGTCTTTTGGAAGGCGTACGAGGGGCCGAAGCCAACTCGCAGAGGCCCCTTAGGAAATTTTAATGAAATGTGACACCAACCGACGATTATCCATGTTGGCACTATGCAAGTGCACCCAAGGACAACCCCCGGTTGGTGTAGGACTATTGCAGGATTTGGAAAATATAAAGTTGGACTATGGGTACTTTTATTATTATTATTATTATTAGCTGCAAGGGTGTTGGGAGTTGGCGCATAAAAAAAAATAACTACTAATTGATTTGTGGTGGTCGGCTTCCAGTCTAACCGCAGCTGAATACCAGTATATTGCATGGAGCGACTGCCTATCTGCTGACTACCCGTAACGACTGTCAAAGTTTTACGAATGACAGCCGGGATCAACGGCTTAGGTACCTACTTAACGTGTTTTCCGAGGCACAGAGGAGTCCCGATATGTAATGGATGGTGACCCATCCACGAATCGACCTC
Source organism: Gortyna flavago (assembly GCA_963669345.1). Lineage (NCBI taxonomy): Eukaryota > Metazoa > Arthropoda > Insecta > Lepidoptera > Noctuidae > Gortyna > Gortyna flavago. The sequence goes on along the minus strand of OY770136.1, from coordinate 15,680,742 downwards.
GGCAAGCGTAGCTTAACCTAAGATCAAAGTCAAAGTCTAAGCATTTATTTAATTTATTTCAAATAGGCACATAAAAGGAACTTTTGATCGACCCGTCAGGCTATTAACATTTAGCCACGAGCTCCTATTTAATTATTTTGATAAAAAAAAAGAATACCTAGAAGAATTTGGACTTCATTTGGACGCACTCAATCAAGAAAATTTTATCCAACAATAAGCATAATAAATAATTAACAAAATCTGATGTCATTTGACCACATGTTCCGTATCCATGTGGTTGATAGTAAAACCACATGCTTTTGCGAGGCCATAAAAAAGTCATCGCACAGCATAACTGTCGCAATCATAATCAACTGAGTAGGATAGTCGATAGATTTCCATAAAAAATGTCCTACCTTCCATAAAACGTGTCAATATCAGACGCTGTACCGTACAACTGTGCTGTGACGTCACACGACAGACGCCATTTTGATAACGTGGCTTTTTACATATCGAATACAATGTTGATTGCCAGTAGCTTTTGTAGTAGCATTTGTTTTTGAAATGTAAGCTGTAAAACTATTATGAAACAGAGATGGTCTCTGAACCTATCCATTATTGTCATCTTAAATTGGCAAGATTTATGTCATAGATACATTTAAATTGTTCTTTCATGGAGTAAGACAATATGTACAAGAAAATGATAAGGCAAATGATGATGATAATCAAGTATGTATTGTTTTTAGTCGAAGAAATTCCAGTTTAATGAGAATGGAGCAGCACCCTAAATAAAAAGAAACACACTTCTTAGCATAAGCAGATGGATTTTGATGGAAAATTCCCAATAAATTGCGTCATGTGTTTGAAAAATTCGTCTGTTCGACAACGTAAATATCGTAATATTTTTTTTTAATTTTCACTGAACGGCATTGCCATTGTAAATGTGTTAGGCAATTACCCCGCTGAATTGCTTTCTTGCTTTGGAGTTATGCTTTTTTTAGCTTAAAATTCACGCTACTATCGCCTAAACTCGGATATACCTATGTCTATTTTCAACGTATCCCTACTGCTGTAGCATGTATCATAAACACTTTAAAAAAGTAATTTCGCCTCCACAACTTTTATTGCACACCCATGCCTACCCGACGCGCGACGTTATTATACTTCAAATATTGCTGAAATGCTCAACCCATTTGAAACCCGTACCGTTATGAACGTAGACTTTATTCAACAAAATCAACGACCATGCGTTCTTTATGAGAGAACACAAATAAGTAGGTATACATAATGGTTGAATTCATAAAAGTTTAAGACAAATATTTTTCCTTTTGATTTTTTACTCTAAGAGAAATAGGCTTTATTTTTACACACACACATAATCAGTCTATAATGTTCCCACTGCTGGGACACAGGCCTCTCTTTGAAAGGAAGTGGGCGGTAATCGGATAAATGTCGCATGTCTTCGGTTTTTTGGATTTAGGACATGCCGGTTGCCTCACGATGTTTGCCTTGCACCGTTTTGAAAGCAGCGGTGATGAAACTGGCTTTATTATGAGCTTACATTTAGTAACGAAATAATTGAAGAAATTATTATCAAGAACTGTGCATATTTATTATGTAACTAGATGAGTTGTTTGCAATATAAATTAAACATAATTTTCTTTCGCAACGAGTTAGTAAAAATTAGTAGATAAACAGTAATTAACATATTATATATTGTTATCTACATTTAAGAAGATACCTTCATTATCATTTTAGTTTATTCTGGTTAAAAAGCTACAACATGTTATTTTCAAAACAATAAACTGTCCAATAAAATTGAAATCAAATTTATGAAATTACAAAAAGATGAGAGAAAATAAGAAAACACTTTCAGAATAATATTTACATTACTTCTTATAAACCTTAATTTATTATGTTTTGATTCTTCTAATAAATATCTGCTCTATCCAAACACACAGTATTAACCAATGAATCATCTCAATGTTTACTAAAATCGTAATTTAAGTCAATTTAATTGATGTCGTCGTAAATTAAAACAGTTATATAAAAAACTGTAAATATTACCAAACGAAAGAATTTAAGAGGAGTTGTTAGGCCATTACAGTCAAATAAAGCTGCAATTTCAGGAATTTTAGTTACCGGCTCTGTAATTCTCAATACAATTATTATTATTCCTGCAGATTTTCAAGTATATTTCTCAAGCACAGTTGGAGAATTTCTCCAATAATGTGCTTCAAATAAGGCGCAATTCGTTGAGCCCTTATTAATATGACTTGTTTGTATTGGTAGGCACATTGATTGATTAATGAATACAAATAAAGGCATTTTGGCTTCGAACCTGGTACATAAAGAGTAATTTATTGTAACCTGTACAAATATAAATCAGATTTTGATTTGGTTTATTGCGATTTGATTTATTATTCATTTCGCATCTACAGTAGGTTTAACTTATTTATACAAATTGTTATTCTGTCACCAGTTCCAAAAATACGTGGCCAATTTTTCTGAGTTTGAGGTTACGATACGCTATACAAAGTCAAATTAGATTGGCTGGCGAAACTCCGCAGACGTGATAGGTAGCATTTCTAAACAAAAAAAAAAAAAACATTATTGTTTCTAGGTTCACGACCGCCAGTAATGTAGTTACTTGTTTAAACTTCACAGACGTGATGCATATCGATTCGATATCAAACGTAACAAAATAAAAAACATGTTTTTTTTAAACTCATACGTACTTCAAGTAAACGAAAATAAATCAACTAAACTAATTGTGGAATTCTACCCCAAAAACATCGTAATTTTTTATCATATTTAGATATCTATACCTATCCACTCCTGTGTAGTTTCGCTGGCTAATTTAATTTGACTTAGTAGTTTGTTTATCATAACTATTTGTCTATCTATCTACTGACATTTTTTTCAATCTTTTTCATAAGCTCCCAATTCCCACGCGCCGAATTCAGATTTATTATGCGCATAAGCATTTCGATTCCCACGAAACTTGAGTATTTTCCTCTATTCAGTTGTCACCCATATCCATCATCACTTGTCAAGGTCAACTTAACCTAGACGTAACTTTATTGTAGTCGAATAAATCTCAACTGGGTTTATTGCACGAAATAAAATGGCGGACAAAATAATGTACACAGTTTTTGCATGAAAACATTTTCGGTAAATGGGACTGTGGACTTTTACGCGTTGTATTTAATAGGATTTATGTTTTAAGCACCGGTGTTTCGCTGAGACTTTATGAAGATTGCTGAATATCGGTACAAAAGTAAGGGTATAATTCAAACTTCTAATAGTTATACTGCGTAAAAAATCTGCGTTAATTTATACTCGATTATGATCTTAAACTTTATTCAATACAATAAAATCACTATGGTATCAAATGGTTTAATTAAAACGATTGACTGACTTTGAAATGCTTTAACAACAAAAAAAAAAAAACTGGTGCATTTACAAGAGCAAATCGATACCAATCAACAGTATCAATAAGATTTTAATTATCTTCCACAGAAATAAAAATAACGATATTTAAATAAAAAAAATATATTTTCGGTCGACGCCTCGACAGGTGGGCGTAGTGTTCGCGCTATATATTTTTTTCCAGCGATTACATTATTTTAACAAGAAGGAAAAAGCACAAATTAGAACCCCAGCTTATGATTAACTTCTTATGGCCTACTTAAAAAGTGCCGGTCGTAAATATTTTTATTTGCTAATTTTACGTAATACCTCCACGTCTGTTTGGGCGCACAGGTTAGTTTAAGGGTACTACAGGACTTAAACGCAAAAAACGCAAGTTTTATAATGCATAAAAGTATGTGATCGACTACAGTAAACAAAATCAGAAAAATATATGATATTCTTCAGGATATATGCTAGGTAGATAGTGTGTTGAAAACATAATATAATTATATTGATACGATGGAAAAAAAACGTGAAGATACCTCTAAAAACTTACTTTTCACAATAAAAACCGTACTAATATACATACAATCATTTCGATTCTTTGGCAGATTATTCTACAAACGACATACTAAAGCATGTTTTAATTTTTTAGTCAAAACAATAGATTTTTTGTAAATAGATAATTGTTTCATGTTTTGCAATAAATTACCAGCGTTAAGTCATCGCGCTTCTATTTCTTTTCTATGCAGTCCGACAGTGACCGCCCTTTAGATCATGTAGTCCTTTTAACTATTTCAGTACAAAAAACGGAAAATCTTAATGATATCCGACACAGAATATTCAGAATTCAGAATATTCTCAGACATTACCGTAAACATGTGTTTTATAACAAAAACTAAATTGGTTTATGTACCGTTTCGGTGCACGGCAGTGTAACAGACTACCAGTCCAGCGCTCGTGTATTGAAAAGGATAAATCTACCGGCTGATTGACACATTGGTCGAATAAATACTGAGTTGTCGGTACATAGAATGCTTTTGTTTCTGACGTGGGTTTTATTGAATTACATTTGTAGCTGTACGTTAAAGTTTGGTACGAAAATAAAATTAATGTGATAAATCTTTATATTCAATGAAACACATGATTTTGACCAATTCTGCATGCGTTAAGCAAAAACAAACTCACTTTCGCATTTATAATATTAGTTTAGGTAGGATTACGATTATTTAGGATTACCACTTACATTGGTGTTCAGAAGTATTGAGATAAACAATTTAACATAACATCACGCCTGTTATCCCCGAACGGTTAGGCAGAGGTGTATCAGTACCCCCTACATTTCACCAGTTATGTTTAAGTCCCATGATTGCCATCAACCGGGCACGAATCCTGATGAAAATCCCAATAACACTTTGCTCGACCCGGGAATCGAACCCAGGTGCTTATGCTCAGCAGTAGCGCTTGCGACCACTAGACCAACGAGGCAGTGGATTTAGGTTATAACATATGGCTCTTTACAAAAGGCTTCACTAAGTTAATGAGATGGTTGTAGCAAATAATCGTTAAAGCTGATACTTTGTCTACTAAGCAATTACAATAAAATCCCACAAAAATAGATACAAATGACCTTAAAACACCTTAAGTTTACTAAGAATTTGGTAATATTATTATTAATTCCATGTGGATTTTTTATACTATTTCAGCTTCAAACTCAAAGAAAAACAGTCACCTTTTAATGCAAGTAAACTGCCTACTCTTTGTGAAAAGAGCACGGCTTATAAGCAATCCCAGTAAAAATAAAAACGAAATCTCCCGGCGTCCATCTTCCAGTCCTTAAACATTTATAACACCATCATGTCATAAATTGAGAAAAAACCCTGCAAATAACATCTTGCGGAGCGTTCGCGAGGAAATTATGAAACAATAAACTCGGACGTTGAATAACTAACGGCTAATTTTTCATTGTAAGAGATATATAACCTTATTCCTTTAACTCAAGGTTCTTTCTCGAGCACTGAATAGCTGTTTAATTTTTTAGACAAAAGTTGGAAAGGCGGGCGACAAATTATTCTTCAGTGCCGTTTTATAATGGCCGGAGACCTGCGTCTTGGACAAGGGTTAATTCAACTGGGCGATTAAAAATTAAGCCGTTGTTCTCCGAGAAAATATTTAAAGCGAAATCTTTGTAATTAAACTAGTGGGTATAACCAGGTTTGTGATGCTTTTAGAAGAGCTAAAAGCGTCGAAGGGAAATGTAGCGAAACCACAGACCTTTCAGGTTACCCTAATTTCGGGTTGGGTCGTGACTAGAATTAAATATAGTGGAAGCTTTCTAAAAATATAGTGGAACCTCTCTAAAAATATAGTGGAACCTTTTGAAGGTATCTTTAAAGACACAAACGAACTATTTGAACTTTATATACCAAGGGCTATTTTATTAGAGCTGCAATTTCAGGCACGAAATATTTATGATAAACATATTTGAATATTTTTTTTTTTTTTTCTTTAACTATGGCATCGGGCAGTTCATCCTTTATGAGGATGGCTACTGCTTAACCGGACTTTCCTGTGGATGCCTCGAATTAAGGCCTCCAGCCAGGGCATACAATAACTTAAAAACTAAGCGACAGCGCTAAGGGTAACCCCCTGCGGGGTTCGGACCTCGGCTCAGGGCGTCGCTGGAAGAGGACAGCAAGGGACAGGCTGGATCGGTATTTTTTTAGTGTTTAGGGGCGAATTTAAAACTACAGGCTCAGCTGCGCGGGCTGGCTCGAGCAAGGGTCGGGGGGGGTATTTGAATAATGCTGTCACCCATCTATATATACATGTCGCAGCCAACTGGTTAAATTAGCCATTAAGTTAACCGCCTTGCCTTTTAACTAAATGGCGGCCGTTCAACTAACGGCCTGAATGAAATTCAATTATAGTTTAGGTTGGAACTGTAACCAATCACACCCTAGCCGAATTTAGTCGCAGTAACTAAGCCAGGGCATCCCGTTCGAATGGGTTAGGTAAGGTTAGAACTGTAATCAACCGCGTGCGAGCCGAGAGAGCGAAGCGAGGCGAGCATCACTTCCAAAGGCCAGGCGGTTAACTAAACGGCTAATTTAACCAGTTGGCTGCGACATACATAATATATCTATATCTATTCTATACTAATAATAAAGCTGAAGAGTTTGTTTGTTTGTTTGAACGCGCTAATCTCTAGAACGGCTAGTTGAATTTGAAAATTCTTGAGGAGGGCTATAGGCTATTTAACATCACGCTAGGACCCTTAGGAGCCGAGCAAAAAGAAAAAAAGTCCGAAATAATGCTAAGAGAAAATGAAGTGAGCGCGGGCAGGCGATGCGATGCGATGCTACGGGGTGGGTCTGGAAAACAAGACAACATTTCACGCGCGTAAGAGACATTCATGTTAATTTTGAAACAAGGATCACTTGAATGTATTCTAACGATGTCGATATTGAAATGTAATGAATAAAAAATGGTATCTCAGAACATACTGTCGTACAAAAAGCTTTCAGTCTGTTTGTTTAGTGTCCTAGCTAGATATATTATTGTCTGATTATACATAGGTATGTATATACAGTTACCTAACCGGTTCAGTTTTTACTGGATGCAGCTGAATACAGTATTTTATATGCAGCGACTGTCTGTCTGACCTCCACAACCCAGTTACTGGGTAATACAATGCCCCATCGTAAGACTGGTTGTCAGACTTTCATGCTTCTGACTACCAGTAACGACTGTCAAAGACCCACGAATGACAGCCGATACCAACGGTTTAACGAGCTTTCCGAGGCACGGAGGGGTCTCGGTATGTAAAGATGGTCACCCATCCACAGACCACCCGCGGCAAGCGTAGCTTAACCTGATCGATCGACCTTTGCAGCTGTTATTATTTGGCCACGGGCCCTTCAGTTACATTGATATGAATCATAAAATAAAACAGTTTTGAGTTGTGGGTAGGTATTAGTTAAAGAATATTAAGTCAGTTTTAATTAAAACTTAGGGTGTATTATTTTTATCTCACGAAGCGACGCGTGCTTTACTTGCGGTTACCAAGTGTACAAACACGCTGTGAATGAGTGTGTAAGCGCAGGAGCTCTCGGTACCGTCCGAGACTGTGGCGAAGTCGGAAGTGGGTGTGTGTGTGTGTCTTATGTGCTGAAGCTAGTCGTCTTTACGCAACCATTCAGAGAATGTTTGTAAGTACATTGGTATCCAAAAGTAAATTCTCCCACAGAGAGGCGTGACGCGGCAGCGTGGCGCTACTATAGCAGAATAATTTCCATGAAGTTTTAATAGAATGGTTCTATTAGAAGCGCGCGTCGCTTCGTAACATAAAATACTTCTACGTTCTAAGTTAATTCTTTCAAGTTTTATCCACTTTGGTAGTTTGTAGAACTGGTTCTTTCAGTGCGTATTTAGCTGTAATTTTGTACAATATAAAATGTTATTTTTTATGTGTTAATTTCATCTTCGCATTGTTTGCAACAAAAAAAAACCTATGCCAAAGTAATATTTGTTGTTACATTCTTAGATTCAATCTATTTAAATACCTATCGGTTTATTTTTAGTAATCAATCTCAAATACCTCTTTTTGAAGACAACTTACGCGCACTACCTCGATTTCCAGATTTTTCTCCCAGAACCACGAACTAAAACGATATCGTTCTAAAATATTTCATTTCGTTACTTGTTATTTTAACAGAGTTCTAAAAAAAAGAACAAAAAATTCGACCCTCCCGAAAAATAGGCACTTTGAAGGGAAGCTATAAAAGTACGCTACTCTTTGTGGTTATATCCAAACTGTAGGTATGTACTGTTATAACAGTGCACTATAGAATTTATTATTCAAATTCTTCGCCCAGTACAAAGTCAAAGGATACGAAGCTCACTGGTAAGGACCTACATTTTGTGATTTTCAGCTCGATTTAAATAATGGTAAATATGTTAGGTAAAGCTGTTCACTGCGAAATAAATGACGTCAATTTTGACCTTTGTGATTTAATCAATCTTATAAAAAGTACTTTTATATACCTATTTAACTGTAAAACAAATCTGTAAAAAAATATACAAAGTATCATATCAACTAATTTACAAAATGGGCCCTTATGCCAAAATTTGCCACAGGTGGCAAAATGTGGGCAAGCAGTGGTTACGTGTGAATAGTGTCGCAGCAACTTCTTGCAGTTGCGTTGTCGCTCGTAGTTACGTTTTGGCTAGTGTTTGCGAACAGACTGATTGTTGTGTTTGTGATGTGGCTGGCCGCTTGTGCGTGGTCTCGCTGGTGGTTGTGTTTATTTACCATTTATGTACACACATATATAAACAGACAAGAAAAAAAACACAACAGAAAAATAGGTACAAAGGTGATGCTTATTTCATAAGAAATCTCTTCCAGCATACCTGCGATAGGATAATAAATAGAGAGATGTAGACAGCGCGTGAAAGAGTATAGGAGACAAAAAAAATAACACAAAATTTAAAAACAATTCACTTAAGGCGACTACATGACCTAAAGCGCGGTCACTATCGGACTGCATAGAAAAGAAAGAGATGCGCGATGACACAACGCTGGTAATTTATTGCAAAATATGAAACAATCATCTATTTTTGATTTATCAAATACCAAACAAATAAAAACTGTATACTCAAATTCGGGGAATTAAATTGTCTTTTATATGGTGAAAGTTTTATGAAAATACACCCGATAGTGTTTGCGTGATTATCGTTTTTGTGTCCGCGGTAGACATTACTTTACAAATTAATTACACTATGTTAAAAAAATATAATTGCAAATATTCACATATCAAATTACGAAGCAAATGGTCTAGTATAACATTTATTTTTTTCAAAGAAATCAGGCTGGTCGATTAGACGTAATGTTGAATTTAAAATCATTAGAAGTCGTATATCTGCGCCTTAATAAACTAGACAAATATTATGAGAATATACTTACATACATGCTGCGACGGCGACGTTGGCTAGATATGGTCGGTATCGCCCATACGGTTAATTTTGACGTTCAAATGTGGTCCGTGTGAATAATACCTTTCATTTTGTTACAAATTAGCGCCCATCCACGTGTTGTCGTTGTGGTGTGGTACAGACGCCAGCACCACCACCACAATCTCTCAAATTTCTTTAATATATTTTCAACTATATCGCTAAAGCAAAAGGTTCGAAATTGATTGGGAAAATTTGACAATTTCGGTTATCTTGATGAGCTGACGTCTGTACGCTATCGTAATAAAAGTTATAACGGTCATCTGCCTATTCAAATTACTCCTTTACTATTTTCAAAACCGAAACATCTGTTAAACTCGTTCTTTTTGTTTATTTAAAAGTATCCTTGACCTAATAAATCTGTTAAAGTACATTTGTCATTGAATTCCCTGGTGACACACGTTATGCAAAGCATGGTACAATGGGAAACACTATAAAAGCATAAAACCTACCAACCAATACATAATATCCATTGACGTAACCGATTTGGTAGTCAAAGCAATGTCCGAATTTATTTGACTGTGTGCGTCTGTATACTCTTAAATAACTGTTGTTTAGAAAAAGGGGAACTAACTGGTTTTACCAAAAACCTTGAAGGCATAATACAATGATTTGTTAGAATACAAAACTATTCAAATAATCTGATATTCTATTGAGCAGACTTATCAGATTTTTTTTTCTTAGAACATGATTCAACTAAGAACGATTTAATTTATAGGTTTAGGGCGCTTTAATACCGACATTTTCAAAGACCTTTTGAGGAGTATCATTGTGTTCCTAAATTTCTTATCATTGAGAGAGTAGGACCCTTAGAATGGGGAAATTGGAACATTTTATTATAAGGGGCGCAATCTAACACGGTGGCAACGTGACACGCCTCTGGCGACTGCGATCGAAAAAACAAATGAAAGAAGTTTCTCAGAGCGTACCTCGAGCTACCGCGACGCGACTTGCAGAGCGACGGACAGAAACAGGTGACGAGCGCGAGTCGCGTCACAAGTCGCATCGGCCGTGGGCCCGATCACACATTTATATGAAAATTAATAGTTTATACATACTGGCCACATTTGACCGTCAAAATCAACCGTGTGGGTGATACTAACCGCATCAAGGTTACGTCACAGCCACAGCCCTACCACCAACAAAACTTCGCACGTTACTACCGGCCGGCGACATCGCAAATACAACAATTTGTCTTTCTGCAAACACTAGCCACAGCGTAACCACATCGCAACTACTAGCGACAACGCAACCACACCGCAACTGCAAGAAATTACCGCGACACTATGAACACGTAACCACTGCTTGGCTACATTTTGTCGCTGCGATATGATATGGTTGTAGTACGTCTGAACGAGCTCTAAGGGGCGAGCAGTGCGTACACCCATTTATCTTAGAGAACTAGCGGTTAGCTTTTGGTTTTAAACTCTTCAATAATTATTCTCGTACCGTTGATTTTAAATAAACATTGGCGGTGTGGAGTCTTTCCCGTATTAAATGCTAAGTACCAGTAGACTCGATGTTTCAACCTGATTGCATAATGAATGCGATCAATAATACATGATGTTCTATGAAAGTAAATATTATTTGAAGTAGAAACGTGTTGAATACAGTTTTCTGCTGATGTCATTGTATACAATGATATTATAAGTTACACTTATAATAAAAAATGTCTACCTCACTTTATCCATACTAATATTATAAACTAGCAGCGGCAAGTTTATAATATTAGTATGGATAAAGTGAGGTGGACATTTTTGGCAAAGGTTTAAACATTTAAACTTTTTTTTGTTGCAATAGCTGCGATTGAACCTGCGTTGTTTGATTGATCAAATTTAGGCATGCAAAATTTTACCTTTTTTTTTTTTTTTTTTTAAGGATGGGAAATCATCAAATGACCCCTCCCGCTCTGGGTGGAGCGGAAGGGAGTGTCAGACTCTTACTGACTAAAACCCATCCGTGTTCCTTCCTTAGCCCTTTATATTCCGGGGCAGCGGTAACCCTTTCGGACAATCCCGCTGCCCCGCAGGCTTCGGCCCTGACGGGCCCCTCCTTTGATGCTGACATTTCTTTGAGGCGCGCGTGGAACACATACGCGCCGTCCGGCACGGGCCTGGTCCTGATCGGACGGCGAGCTACCCATTACTCGCCGTCCGCAGGCCCGCGCCTACGGTGGCCGGGAGTCGTCAAGCGGCTCCCGACGCCCGGAGCGTCTACCGCGGCGGCTGGGACGGGCGGCCCTCTCGGCTCTCTCCCTCTCCCATCCCGCCACCTCCTTCGCTAGCATGACTGCTTCGCAGAAGGAGGTGACTGCCTCCCACTCCCTCTCGCCCCGGACCATGGCTTGGACCAGGGCCGGGCGCGAGAGGTCGCCGCCGCTGCCGATCGCCTCTACGAGGACACGGCGGTGCTCTGCCCAAGCGGGACAGACCTCCACCGTGTGCACCACCGTGTCCTCTGGGCGATCCTCGCAGTGGCGACACCCGGGCGTTTCCTCCCGCCTGATTATGTGCAGGAACCTCCCGAAACATCCGTGTCCGGTGAGGACCTGCGTCAGGCGGTAGGTGAGGGCGCCGTGACGCCTCTCTAGCCACTCCTCAAAGAGGGGCCTTACCGCCGCTATCGCGGCGTGCCCATGCAAAATTTTACCTTAATCTTTTAGTCAAGTTTCTGTACCCAACGTTCATGGGCTTTATTTATTTTCGCGAAAATAAAATTAAAAAGCAACAATTTTATGAGCACAAATTAATTGTGTTTAAGCCCTTCATCCAGTATCGTTGAACTTGTAAATAATCCTCTTTGCAATTCCCATTAAAAACGTGGAGCGAATATTATTTAAGCTCCCAAATGAACAAAGCAGAGCTTATCGCTAAAATAAAATCTTTGGTCGAAATTCTGATAGATAAAGCCCCAAAACTGCTCAAATTTCGTCCGTGGTCTCTGCGGGGGCCGGTCAATCAATTTTACTATTGTCAGTCAATAAAACGGGCTGTAACGAATTCGGGTGTTTTAAGTCACAAGAAACTGCGAGAAAGTTAACTTTCGATCGTGGGCATGGATCTTTACTTTCGTGGGCGGTAATTTTAACCACTTTCGATCAGGTGGATCTTCGACGTACTTGCCTTTATCGGATATACCTGTACCTGTTTGTACAATAGGCAAACAAAAACAACAATTTTATGACGATAATATTTTTTGTTTTTCGTTGCGCAATTTCCTGTTCACGTTATTTTCTTTTCTTGTTTATTATTTTGTGGTTACTTACCCATTTTTGGGTTATTACAATGTAAGTTTAGTCTGCGATGTTGGTAATAGGTATTTGATACCAATACATAAACAAAGTTATATTATTAAGAATAACGAAAATGTTTGTGATTTCATTGTCTGGAAAGCAAACAATAGCTGTGAATCATACACAAGTATCATTCGATGGACGAGGAGCCCGTGTTTATATATCAAATATCAACTTTAGTGCAAAACAATAACGTCCTATTTTATTTGCTTAGAAAACTGAAAGGTACATATGACTGTCTGCCAATTTATATTCCTTTGTCGACTTCTATATACTTTTATTATCAACGTGGTCTACAAATGTATCCCAGTGTGAATGGTGCGCAGTTTATGACCATTGTGTGAACACTATGGCTTGGTAGGTACTGGTGTTGTGTCAAAGAAAGTTGAGAAAGTGATCGGTCTAAATTTTTGGAATTTCTCTGTAGCAATCCGGAGTTTGCATATGTGCCCGGGTGATGGCAATACTGCCGTGCTAAACGCAAAAGCAGTATCTCAGGAAAAAGCTAGTTTCGAGAAAATTTAAGATTTGCTTTTATTCTCTTAGTGATTTGAGGTAAAGCTGAGGTAGACAACACTTTTCTAAGAGCGTTCTAGACGATTTCAAAAACTGTAACCATAAATTTTGCTCGTGATTATAGACCCCCGAACGAAGAAATTTTTATAAAGAAAAGTCAGCTGTTTCATAGAAAAGTGTAATATCTACGCGGTGAAAATGTATAGAACAGCATATTTATTTGTAACTCTTCACATGTCCAGTGTACACCATGTGTACCGAGAACAATAAAATTTCTATTGTGTCTGCTAATTAGACGCGCGACGGGTACCTACAGCTGTCATCACGTAAAAAGAACGCTGAGCGACAGTGGAGGCGGTGTTCCTGCGCACGGGTACAGTCGTGTCCTAAAGTACCTACTAGGCTAATCTTTTATAGATACCTTGTGTAATATAATGTAATAGCTACTTTATAGCGTCGCGCTCCGTTTATACCACCAATTCTCAGTGCGCAAGTAAACGCCAGCTTTCTTTTTTCGTGACGGGACCAATATAAGTCACGAAAAATTTCAACGGTAACAGTTCGCGCGTAGCTGTCGATGCGACCCTGCTTTATTATAGGTAGTATTATTTGTGTTCGTCGCAAAAAAATTACCAATATACTTATAGTATATTGGTAATTTTTTTTTAATTTACGTAACGTTTATTATGTTTTTGTGCTAGGACCTCTGAACACACAGATTCAATTTGCCACACAGAAAACGTTCCAGGAATAATACCAGGCTACCTGAACCTCCATTTTTGCTTTTCCCCGTAACACTTTTTAAACTGCTGGTTTAAAAAAAAGACATTGAGTTCAATGTTTCGAGTAGAGCCTATTGAACCAACGAACCGTGTCGATACAATCTGATCTGTGCTAGAAACGTTGAAAGGGATTTTCAATTTTAATCTCGAAAAAACGCATATTGTAACCGTTCACTCGTTTGTAAGAAACAATAACTGTAAAGCAAGTCTTTAAGAACCAACAAAATAATTTTCTATGACAAATTAACAGTCATAGACAATCAATGGGGTTCTTAGGAACTCCCTTATTTGTTATAGAAAATCATTTTGTATGTTTCATACACACTTTTCCTGTTCTGCGATTTCATCCTTGCAAAGACCATTGTTACTCTAAAACCAGCCAGAGAAAATATTTCTTTTAAAAAATCTCTTTTTTATTTAGTCTATATTCTCTCACTGCTAGGTAAAGGCCTGTTCCAAGTCCTTCCAGGAACTCTAAACCCGCGTCGGCTAAAAAAAAACAAACAAAAATTTTACAGTTCCAAAAACAAATCTAAAAAAAAATATTGAGCATCAATCATCATAAGTCTCAATTGTGTCACTTAACTTCAATCAAACTCGGATAAATTCACTCTATCCTCTTAGGAGATATTTAAAAAAAAAGTGTTAATAGTCTTAATTCCATAAAATAAAAGGTAGTATTTTTTTATTAGGTATGGCAACAGTATTGAAAAACGACCCTGTTTAGCAAATTCAGTTTAAACCATTCATCTTTTCAAAAATTTAATATTTACCTTCATTTGTTATAATGGAACGCAATTTATCTATCTTTGAAAAAATTCAGTGTGGATTTATAGAATTTTGATTTAATAGATCTGGATTTATCTGGATTATTTATCGTCGACTGACGGCCATGTTGAACAAACGCAATTAGCTGATTGACTCTCATATACTTAACTACATTTGAAAAAAAAAACTGTCTCGTGTATTTATCTGACTTAGACAAAATATTATGATTTCGACGATTTTATTTCTCAAGAACCATGCAGAGAAAATAAATCCGGATTTATACAGAACTGATAAAATTGTTTAAAACATTTTCTTTTCCTTTTCTTTTTATACTAAAATCTTAAAAATTCTTAGAATTGGATTTATCCGAGTTTGACGTTAAGCGACACAATTATTAGTCACTGAGCCACACCGAATGCCCAATTTGTCCAAGCTCTTAGTTCAATGAAGCGTGCCTGTACATTTTGATCTATTTGCACGACACGCCCTAACTATTGCTCTGAGCCCTGATCATGAATATTGCCCGAATTAATGAGCCTAGGAAATGTTCAACAGTTCATCCTTAAGGAAAGATTAAGTACAAGAAGCCATTTCTAAGGATAGACGAAATTGAGTGAGCTGACCTAACGATGTGTGTGGTGTGTTTCGTAAAGATAGGAGGTCCTCAATTTTTTTATATGGTGACGAAAGATCTGGGATTATTAACGTTAGATGTGTTGTTAGTGTTTATTTTGTTTTGTTGTAAAAAGTTGGATCGGGAAAAAGCTAGGACCAATCAGTGAATAAAATTTTGTGGCCTGAAAATTTACCACTTCCACTGAGACTGTGAAAGACTGTGTGATATTTTTAATTAACACATGACCTTGAGTTGGCCTAGCGTAGTATGGAATTGCCAGGCCAAGCGTGTCCTAGAACCAAAAATTCGAAGACATGGTAACATCTACCAACCCGCACTGGGCCCGCGTGGTGCATTACGGTCTACTCCTCACCGAGAGGAGGCCTGTGTCCCAGCAGCGGGAACAATATAAGCTAATTATGCTATGTTATGCAATTATTATGACTCGTTTAATTGTTTTCCCGACGTTCCCTCAAAGTAATGCAGTTATGTAACGAGTCCGTAAATTCTCGTCGTTTACTCAATACTCAATTATTTATTGCATTCCATATGTTACAGAGATGGTATAAACAAATTAAAGATCAATATGGACCCTGTCGGGCGCGCAAAAATTGGAAGAGACTCTCCTCTCTGATTATCTAGTCTACTTAATAACTATTTTTCAGATCACTAGCTATCCGGTCATTCAACAAATCAAACACCAAAATTTCCACTGAACACATCTATAGAGCATTTTATCGTTCCCACTGAAATCTAAAGCACTTTTAATCTTCGTCGGAGATAAAAAATTATACCTTTTGATACCGCACTGTTTGGTACGGTAGGATGCACATCAGTGTTACCAAAACTTGTACAAACTGGTCTGAAAAATGAATGAAACCAGTACGGTGAGAAGTACATCGTAGAAGACGATTGTTGGTGAAACGAAGATTTTTAGCATTGGCAGAGCATAAATATTGAATTAGGCATAAATTTTAAATTACTATACCAAATCAAACAAACTGGCGAAACGTGGGTGTATTACTGTGCCTCTACATAACCTTTTAAGGTATACAGGCGTGATATTATGTAAATGCCAAATCATTATAATATGATTAAAACTCAGAACCTTATAAAGCCTAAAGCAGATACTGACGTTTATGGTAGAGCAACTGGAAAAAGTTGATAAGAGATTAATCAGGTGAAATAAAACGATGAAGTTTTTCTGCATCAGAGATAAATAGAAAGACATAATCATAATTAATACAATAATATTTTTATTAATAAGATGATGATGATGATTGATTAAAATATGTATCTTGCTTGATCATCTTTTATGTATTTTTTGTTGCCATTTTTGGAATTGCTTCTATATATTTCGCATTAAAAAAAATGCGCTATCATCCTATGCGATATTAATAAATAATCGGTTAGGTCCAATTCGATTGAAGTATTAAATGTTATCACAAATAATTTTCCAAGAGTAACAAACACATGGAGCGATGACCTGAAAAATATGACGGAGGCAAATTGGGTGCAAAGGCGGTACCGGGACTTATGGTGCAACTAAAAAGAAGTCTCAGTAGAGTAAGTGCTTGGCCAGACTGCAAACGCGGGCGCGGTAAGAGGCGCGGGCTGCTTGGCGCGGGGAGCGTGCTGGCAACTCACGCCATAGCTCATTCATACAAGTGGCCGCAATTAAGGCCCGGGTAGCCCGCGCGGGGTCCGGGGTTCTCAAACTAGTTCGAGCTTTTTTCTAGTAAAAATAAGTCTTCTTCAGCCATTATCATTATATTTTGACAAACACTGCACACGACAACACTCAAAACGAAGCCGCGCTCGACTGCGGACAGGCACTGAGGCAGACAGCGCGCGTTCGCGGACCCGCGCCGATCCCCACGCTGCCAGTCTGGCCAAGCACTAATGGTCTGCAATCTAAACTTAGTTATTTAATTGAAATCACAGCCGAAATAAAAATAGTCCTTACCTGGGAAAACACTAGAAACTTAAACATAGCGGTCATCTAAATTAAACGCTGACTGTTCATACATCGACTGTGAATAACTGGGTAGTTTCAACCGTTTTCATACGAACTATACTTAAAGCGGACTACTAACGAGAAATGAATTGCTAATACTTCTGTAAGACCCTAATAGCCGAGTTTAATGAGCTTAAACTGGGACTTCAACACAATACAATATAGTCCCATTTTCAATATTAACTACTTCTAGTTGTTTGGGGTTGAGATGGGCCACTAACTCTCTTCCCGAGTGTGTCGTCACAACATATCCCGTTGTTTTGGTAGGATGATGATTTTGGTGGATGAAAGCTGCCCCAGATTCGTTTGTTAGTGTTTGTCGTTTACTCCTCTAAGTACGAGGGTGATGAAAAAATTCGGAAGACAGGATTTATTATTCGATCCGGGGCATCAAATTTTAATTGGCAGTTCCTAATCATGTCCTTGTCACAATAATAAATTACTGTCGATATTCTGTTCGATAAAAAAAACCATATCAATGATTTGTAATCCTTTATTGTTCAGAAGCTTCTGATAAAAAATCGATAAAACTGAATCGATTTTTTTATAATACTTAATCTGTGTTTTTATTTAAATGCACGTTCATAAACTGTTAGTTCTGTAAGGTCCGGAAGTAGTAGGCACCTTACACTTGCATAATAAGTTATAGTTCGCTCGCTTGGAAGTAGTTAGAGTAAGTTTAGGCGAGTTGACGGAAACCACGGATTTTATTAACACTCGAAAGTTTATTAAGTAGCCCGAGTTACAAGTAAAAGTTGGATGCTCATCCGCAGTGCTCGCGATAGTAGTAATTTGTCAACTAACTTAAAAATATGTTTAACGCTATTATAAGTGAGGAAATTAAGTAGGTTGCTGCGTATGCAGTTTAATAAATTGTACGTGAACCGTACATGCTCCCGAGGGCAGAAGCGTGATGAGCATCCAGTACAAAGTGAGAAAATGTAAAAGAAAGTACAAACTCATATTAAAAGAAATAAAGAATATAAAATAAAAATAAGGAGGTAAACATCAAGTATTCAAGTCTTTAGCAAGATATCAGCATTAATTTGACACTTCCTCGAAGTGAAATAGTTTTTTCGGCCTCACGTCGCTATATAGTGGCTTCGCTGGAGTCGAGTTAGCCGAGGTTGTCGAATTACGTATTTCGCGCATTTCGATGTCCACGTGATTGTCTATACCTTCTTTAGGTTGCTGTTGCTTCTTAGTCTTCTTAAACCACCGTTTCTTAATGAAGATGTAGAGAACAAACGAAGCAGATCCTCCCAACAGCAAAGAAGTCACAGAGTAGAGGTAAACGTCATGATTTGAAATCTCTGACTTCTGCGGTAGGTTTTCATTCTCTTTCTGGCGAGCTAGTTGGTTTTCTATATTTTGGATATTTGTTGCGGATGCTTCCGGTTCTGTCATATTCAGTTGTGCGTTTTGCCAACTTATGTCGAATAAATTGTTGATGGTTGAGTTAATAATGGGTACTTCAATATCCGCTCTCATGTATAAGTTGCTTCCTAAATGGTTGTATGTGAATATTGTCGCGTCTTTCTTTTGCAGCATGCACTTAGGTTTCAAGGCTATCACCCCGGTACCGTTAATGACCGCTGGCGTAACTTGATCGGTGCATATGACGCGTATCACCTGTTTGTCGCACAACGTAAACAACCATAAGTTAGGTTTATGTAATTTGAACCAAGTTTCTTTGCATGTTACGTCATTCATTACACATGATAGTGACGTTTGTTGACTGAATACTTTGGCTTCGCAGGGTGCGCCTTCGTCATGTAAGTTGTATACTGGCTGACGTGAAATGCAAGTGTATTCGTCTTCTCCGTGTGGTGTACATTGATGCATGTCCTGCTCTTCCATAGTGATGTACGAGTTTTTGACGAAGTTTATGGCGATAAAGTTGGAGTAGGGTTGTACGATTTTTAACTTGCCTTGTCTCAGGAAAGGTATAGGTATCACCCGATATATTCTGTAGTCCTCATCACTCAAGAGAGGAATATGTAGTTCGAATAGCATGTACTTGTTGGTAATCCGAGCTTTGACATGGATTAGTTCGTATATGTCTCGGAAATCATTTTGTATGTCTTTTATGGGTAGAGCTAGTCCCTGAGGTAGTTTTCCCGAAATTATGTTTAGTTGCTCTGTAACTTGAGATGCCGGGAACAAGTGGGTATCCAGATGGCCTCGGTAGATGTTGGTTATTGCGTTCAATAGCATTTCCTGAATTCTATGTAGATCGTTCAAAATTAAAGTTGATGATACAGCTGCGGAATTGACATCGTTTATTGAGTACAATATTTGCGCTCTGTTCTCAATTTTTGTGATAACGCTGCAAGTCTGGTTCATGTAACTTTGGATTGTATTGAATTGATTGTGCATGAACTCCGTGTTGCTTTTTATTACGTTGTTTTCAGCTTCTATTATCAATGTTTGATTTTTCATCAATTGTAGCAGGTAGTTGTCGTTGTTTTGTAGGTTTTGAATGTCCTTCTCATACTTTTGTGCGAAGTCTGCATCCAGGACGCCGAATAGTGTTCTAGCTAGTTTTCCAATTCCGTCAAAGTAGCCTCGTTTTTGTCTTGAGTGTTGAGAAAGCAGCATGGAGTTGTAGTTTTCCAGGTGGCGCAGTTCGTGACGTAGGTGGCTGACCACGGGTTCGCACGGCATGTGCTCATGCACTATTCTTTGGCATAGGCTATCAATTTGATTGATGTAGATGTTGATGTTCTTTGTAGCTTGCCAGTACGACGTTAGGTTGTAATAGATCAGTAGCGTCCATTCATCGTTTATGAGTTGTAACTTCCCAGCTTCATCAAAGTAGATCGGTTGGTTATTAATTATGGATGTCAGTTTATAGTTGCTTGTGATAGGTGCCGGTTGTACAATACCCATCATTCCTATCATAGTTATAAGAACAAAAGACAGTGGACTTTTCTTGTCGGTTCTTGTGTCCTTTCTTCTCTGACTTGTGTTCGTTTCTCTCTCGTCTTTGTTTGTGATGTTCGCGGTTTCTTCCGTAGCGGGCTGATTTTCTTGTATTGGTAATGGCGACAGTTTGACAGCAGGTCGTTTTATCATTCCTGTCTTTGTTTTGATAGTTGCCACTCGTACTAAACCGTCTTTGCCAGGGTGAGTTTCCATTACTCGTCCCATGGCCCATTTTCCAGGCGGTAAATTTGTCTCCTTGATTAGTACTACATCGTTAGTTTTGAGGTTTTGTGTTTCTTTGTTCCACTTGCATCGAGTCTGCAAAGTGCTTAAGTAATCGTTGGACCATGCTTTCCAGAACTGATCTAGCATGTGTTCCGTTAGTTGCCATCGTTTTCTCAAATCCATCTTTCTGTTGTCGGGTTCCGGTTGAGGTAATGACAACGTAGCACTTCCAGTTAGAAAGTGGCCAGGAGTAAGAGTGTTGTAAAATTCTTCTGGATCTTCTGTTAGCGGGCACAGGGGCCTTGAGTTCATGCAAGCTTCGATTTTTGCTAGTAAGGTGGTGAATTCTTCCCAAGTAAGTTTTTGTTCTCCTAAAACTCGCCGCAGGTGATGCTTTAGTGATTTAACGGCCGCCTCGAATATTCCGCCCGCACTAGGCCAGGCAGGGGCGTTGAAGTGCCACTGAACTTCTATTTTCCCGATCTCGTCGAAGAACTCAGGAGAAAGAAGCCTTTTGAAGTTTATGAAATCTTCTTTCAGCACTTTGGATGCGCCAGCAAAGTTAGTGCCATTGTCTGAGTACATGTGTGCAGGCGTTCCGCGTCGAGCACACATTCTTTGAAATGCCGCAATGAATGCTTCCGTGCTTAGTTCAGAAACTAATTCAATATGTACAGCTTTAGTAGCCATACAAACAAAAACGGCGATGTAGGCTTTTGAGGTTTTCACTCCTCTGCCTTTGTTAAGCTTCACGTCTACGTGACCAGTGAAGTCAACACCAGTGTGTGTGAATGGACGACTTGGTGTTGTTCGTTGTTTCGGAAAATCAGCCATAAGTTGAGCGTTTTCAGTAGAGTTGAAACGATGGCATTTTACACAGCGGCGTATTTTTCCCTTTACAGCCCGATTTCCAGATACTATCCAGTACCATTGCCGTAGATAGGTCAGAGTGAGTCGGGCTCCGCCATGAAGTGTGTTCAAGTGTGCTTGTTCGATAAGTAGTTCGGTGTAGCGACTGGAGTTGGGTATAATAGCTGGATTTTTCATATTAGCAGGTAGGACAGAATGTTGAAGTCTTCCGCCCACGCGAATAATTCCCTGCTTATCCAGTAATGGTTGTAATTTATAAATATTGCTTTTAGGCGAAACAGTTTGGTTTTGTCGTAATTGTTTGTATTCTTGCGCAAACTCGCTTTGTTGGACATATTTCAATATGTATTCTGCTGAGTATTTTAGGTCGTTTGTTGTTAAGTGTGTAGTGCTTGGTCGGCATTTTTGCTTTAGTGATGTAAAATATCGCAATATGCGTGCAGCAATTCTTGTTATTCGTGTCAAGGAACTGTGTCTACTTAACAGTTTATAAACAAAGTTTTCAGTGTTGTAGGTTCGCGCTCTGATGTTTTCAGGTTCGACTCTGCGCGCAACATTTGTAGTGAAGTAGTAGTTTTCGTTACGAGGAGTTTCTGACTCTGCGAAGTCTCTTAAAAACGTGGGTCCGTCCCACCATAATTTGAATCCCACTAGTTTATTCGGTAACAAGCCTCTTGAAGCGCAGTCAGCAGGATTAAGTTCCGATCGTACGTAGCACCATTGTTGAGGTGGAATTACGGCTTTTATCTTTTCCACTCTATTGGCTACGTATCTTTCCCATCTTGAGAGGTCGCCCTGAATCCAAGCTAGGACAACCTTAGAGTCACACCAGCTGTAGGCTGATACGTTATGTTCCGTTAGTGATTTCTTCACCTTATCCATGAGTTGAGCTAGAAGTAGTGCGCCGCATAGTTCAAGTCTAGGTAACGAAGTTTTTTGTGTGGTCGGAACCACCCTGGTCTTTGATACTAGCAAGGTAGTTCTGTTGTTGCCCTTTTCGTCTATTGCTCGGCTGTATATGACACAAGCGTACGCTTTCTCGCTTGCGTCGCAAAATCCATGTAGTTGTATAGTTTTCTGAGTACTGCCAATCCATCTGTTTATTGTAATGTTTTTGATGGAATGCAGGTCATTGTTTAGCTGCCACCATTCGTTTTGCAACTGTTTAGGTAGGTCGGAATCCCAGCTTATCTTAGTCATCCACACCCGTTGGAATAGTAATTTAGCTAGCACAGTTATAGGTGCTAGCCAACCCAAGGGATCATAGAGTCGTGATATTAGTGACAGTAGTTTTCTTTTAGTAAGTGACCTTTTGTTGCAGTCGTCCAAGGTCCAGTTGAACAAGAAAATGTCTTCCTTTGGATTCCAACTCAGCCCCAAAGTTTTCATTGTTCCAGAGCTTTTGAAGTCGAAAATATCCTTTGATATTTGTTCTTCATCCAAGTATCGTAAAAGCTCATGATCGTTGCTCGACCACTTGCGCAGATTCATTCCTCCTCCTTTTAGTAGTTCGATTATAGTCGTTTGGATTTCCCTTGCTTGCTCGATCGAATTGTGACCACTAATGAGGTCATCGACGTAGAAGTGATTTTGCAGTACTTCAGCGGCTTTCGGGTATTTGTAACCATCATCATAAGCTAGTTGTTTAAGTGTTTTGACTTTTGTGTTTTGAATTTTGACTCCAGAAAGGTCAAAAATTCACCCAACTCCGGGACCTCCTTTGGCTGTTCTAGCTGTCTTGTGTATTCAGAGTAAGATGTTGAGTCCAGTTTCTGTCCCATCAAGTACACGATAATCGGATCCCAGTTGTTTAGACCGATGGAATGCAGACCATTCATACACTCATTGATTACGTCGTGCATTTTCTTCAAGATAGCGCCGTTAGCCTGGTGGATTGTCGGTAAATGCATCAAAGTATTCATTAAGTTCACAAATTGAAGTCTCCTGTTGTCATAGCGTTGAATGAGTATGTCCCAACAAGCCTCATAGTTTTCTCCGCCAATTAGATGTTGAACCAGTCGTTCAGGCTCCCCTTTCAGTTTGGATTTTAAATGCTGCATTTTCTGCGACTTTGAGAAGTTCACATTGTTGTGGATAGTCTCCAGAAACATATCCTTGAACGTAATCCACTGACTGTAGTTTCCAGTGAATTCTGGCAATTGAATTCTTGGCGCAGAGTTTTGGTAGTGCGTACCAGTCCAAATTTTTGAGTTTAGGGACCTTTTCAGTACGTCATATTGTCGTTCTTTACTGGCGAATAGTACATTGTATACTTCGTTCGAACCTTTGAGAACAGCTTCTAGTTCCCAGTGTGATTTTTCTACGGTGGCCCACTTGCTTTTCAATTCGTTTAATTGATCTTCTAACTCCCATTTTTCTGTTACACAGTCTACATCAATTTTCGACATTGCTCGCTCCAGTGCCTTTATGTGACATTCTTGGCGATCCAGTAGTTCCTTAGTCTTAGTATCTGTTCCCTGAGGATGCGGGATGACAACATCTCCTTGTTTCCCATCAGCACTCAGCAGCCGTTGCAGTATGTCCAGCCTAGTAGTTTCGTAAAGATGCTTTGTTTTTTCGTGAACGTTCTCCGTAAAATATATAATACCCTTATCCTCCCGTTCCAGAAGTAGATTGTGCCTGCTTGTGAAATCTTGCCAGAGATTTTCCAATGACACTAACCTTTGAGTTAAGTATTCTTTTCCTTTCCGAGTCACGCTGTCTTTTTGGTAGTTTGAACAGAGACGTCTGATTGACTCGAAAACTTCATTCTGAAGAGTAATTTCGCTCATCTTGAGTTTATCG
Organism: Gortyna flavago; assembly: GCA_963669345.1. Taxonomy (NCBI): domain Eukaryota; kingdom Metazoa; phylum Arthropoda; class Insecta; order Lepidoptera; family Noctuidae; genus Gortyna; species Gortyna flavago. The sequence continues at coordinate 15,656,515 of OY770136.1, read as the reverse complement.
ATTAGTTAATCCAAATAAGTTCAGTAGTTGCATATATTGTAGCGTCAGCAGCGGTAGTAGTAGAAGTAGTGATATAGCAGTAGTAGTAAGTGTAGCTGTAGTTAGTTCTGGTAATTGACGGCTCCTCTAGTTGTCGAAGGCTCGTCCAGCAGTTGAAGTTGGTTCCGGTACTCACTGTGCCTGTACTCGAGCTAGGTATGTGCGCCTTCTCAATCCAACTGGGGCGACCCTCTTTCGGGAGACCAGCTGAACCGATTCGCTACCGTAACAAGAGAAACAAACACACTAAGATACACGAAGGCTCGAAGGACCATTAAATGTAAGGTCCGGAAGTAGTAGGCACCTTACACTTGCATAATAAGTTATAGTTCGCTCGCTTGGAAGTAGTTAGAGTAAGTTTAGGCGAGTTGACGGAAACCACGGATTTTATTAACACTCGAAAGTTTATTAAGTAGCCCGAGTTACAAGTAAAAGTTGGATGCTCATCCGCAGTGCTCGCGATAGTAGTAATTTGTCAACTAACTTAAAAATATGTTTAACGCTATTATTATAAGTGAGGAAATTAAGTAGGTTGCTGCGTATGCAGTTTAATAAATTGTACGTGAACCGTACAAGTTCATTGTTGAATCTTCGAAATATACGCCCTGTAGGTTCTGCCTGTTCTCTTGGGATAATGATTTGATTCCGCAACTATGTATAATGTACATACGTACATAATGTAGGTAACGTTTGGTGAAACCGAAGCAAGCATGCTCATGCACACAGGCAATACTGTGCAGTGCCTACATATCGTCGCCTTAGAGTGAAAACCTCGGGAATGCAATACCTCGTAAGTAGAATTTTATGCATTTCCGACAATCTTATAGTATCGTATAGTTCTGGATATAAAAGCGGGTAAAATTTCCATATTAATTAATAAGAATAGGTACAGAACCTCCTTTTTTGAAGTCGGTAAAAAAAAAAACAGAAAAGACGCCGTACAAAAATTTTACAGCACGCAGTTTTTTCTTCCTCTTGAAAAGTAACTTCTTTTACACTTACGAGGTTTTCACACTAAAGCGTCGATATTAACCCTAGAAAACCACGAAATCGACACCCATGATGAAACATTCGCGTTCGCACACAGCTCGCAGCACCAGAGAGTACTTGGCAAAGGAAAACATTCGTGTATTGCCGTGGCCTCAATCCCATTGAGAACGCATGGCACAAAGACATAAAAAAAAAATCGTTATTTAATATTGTAAAACATGAAACGTTTATTTTCTCTTGACTGTACTTACCTGCCAAAAAGAGTAACCTAGCATAAAGTTGGATAAGACAGAGATTAAAACAGAAGAAGAACTAGCAGGGGATCGAGGAGGGGGAAGGAGGGGGGAATAAATCAACAAATCGGTGAGCCAAGTATGCTATTGACATTATCAGTTGTAGGTACGTATTAGTAGGTACGCGGTGTGCTACTATAGTAGATAATCAGTCTGTATACTCATGTCACTCACTGGATAAAGCCTCTTCTGTACACGGTGTGACCGTGTTTTCAAGAACAAACTTTGTTTTTCAAGTCATCAGAGAACACAGGAAAAGAATGAAAATTAGTCTGGGTCGCTGTCGCCAGGTACGGTGAAGAGGACTATAAACAGTGTGTCAGGTTAAATGAGGGACATACTTTAAGGGAGTGTAGTACACATGAAAATGAACAACTTTTACTAAAAGACCAACACTGAAATCGAGAAAATAAAACCAGCCGCTCTATACATTTATATTCGCATAACTGCTGTTTTTTTTTTTTTCATATTTTTGAGTCCGCCCCATATTAAAAGTTGTTCATTGTCATGAGTACTACACTCCCTTAAAATATTTCCCTCGTTTGATCTGACACACTGTATAAAGCCAAACATAAACAAGATATGTACAAAGTGATGTTGATAACTAAATTTCAGTTGCGAGAGGAGGTTTTTTTACATACCTCCATCACTTACGTTGGTTTTCATAGTTTCCAGGATATTTGAAATGTTGTTCGCTATTTTTGCATTTAAAGTTACAATTTTGTAATGTATTTAGCTTCTACTCGTATTTGTATGCATATTTTATAATAATGTTGAAAGCGACCGGGGGGGCCCGTGGCTAAATAATAACAGCCGCACAGGTCGATCGATCAGGTTAAGCTATGCTTGCCGCGGTTGGTCTGTGGATGGGTGACCATCTTTATATAACGAGACCCCTCCGTGCCTCGGAAAGCACGTTAACCCGTTGGTCCCGGCTGTCATTCGCAGATCTTTGACAGTCGTTACGGGTCGTCAGAAGCCCGAAAGTCTGACAACCAGTCTTACCAAGGGGTATCGTATTACCCTGTAACTGGGTTGTGGAGGTCAGATAGGCAGTCGCTCCATGTAAAATACTGGTATTCAGCTGCATCCGGTTAGACTGGAAGCCGACCCCAACATAGTTGGGAAAAGGCTTGGCAGATGATGATTGAAAGCGACCCGCTTCTGCTTCATGCGAGTGCTGTCTACTTATGTGGCGACATGTATAAACATCAAGATTTATATGCTACATATAAGTCAAATACACACATCAAACCTTTCGGAATAAATTATCTAAATGATGGTGGAAACCGCATCAGAGTCGATTGTGTAGTTTAGAGAAGCTAAGTGGTTAAACAGACATACCTACACCAAAAGCGACTTTGTTTTAAACTATGTATAGATTATTTTAGGCTGACGAAGTCGTTATATCAATCACAATGACCACATTGGCGACTCATCTTCAGCGAAATTTTATCCACGAATAAATTCTCAACGGGTTGAGCATTGAAAGAATATTATCCCGTCATGATTATAAAAGGTGGATCCTTTTCAAAGAACACTCATGACAAGACGTGGTCTTAATTCTGTGTAGGACGATAATAGATTCATATTTGATGGCGGAAATATCTGTTGATACCTAGCTGAGACAGAATAACAAGAAGATCGGCTCCATACCACGAGCGACAGCACGCACATAATGAACACGTAGGCACTCATTGTACAGACGATCAAGGTACTACAATCTGTCTAACTTTAATAGATTTTCAACTTTATCGCTAAAGCGAAAGGTTCGAAGTTGATTGGGAAAATTTGACAGTTTCGGGTAGCTTGATGTGCTGGCATCTGTGCATGAAGCGGCGGCGTGTCTCTCCGTGCTTCGCTCGATCAATCAATCTACCTAGCCTTTTCAAAACTATGTTGATGTCGGCTTCCAGTCTAATCAGATGCAGCTGAATACCAGTATTTTACATGGAGCGACTGCCTATCTGACCACAACCCAGTTACTGGGTAATGCGATATCCCTTGGTAAGCCTAGTTGTCAGACTTTCGTACTTCTGACTACTCGTAACGACTGTCAATGATCCACGGGTGACAGCCGCCGGCGACCAACGGTTTAACGTGCTTTCCAAGGCACGACCTCAATTAAGACCCCTTGTGTTGGTGTGTAGAGCTGGTCACCCTTCCACGGAACAACCACGGCAAGCGTACCTTAACCTGATCGATCGACCCGTGGGGCAGTTATAACTTAGCCACAAGCCCCTGCGTTTTCGCTTGTTGTACAGAGTCTATCTTCTGTACCTATCTGTTTTGTGCCTATGTACCGTTAATCTCCGTATGTACTTTGTATGTATGTGATTCAAAAGTGGGATCCAACGAAAATAAATCACCTTTTTATACTTGTACGATTCGGGATCAGTAGCTTCGTATTCAGAAATATGAATGGTTATTAAAATTTATAGAATACTTACAAATCATATGTAATCGTAATGGCTGTTGTGGGATCAATGTATTTATTTCATTACTAGCAGCGCCCCGCGTTTTCACCCGCGTTAGTTTCGATCCCGTGGGAATATCGGGATAAATTATCCTATGTGTTAATCCTGGTTATAAACTTTGTACCCAATTTCATCCAAATCCGTTTAGTACTTTTTGCATGATTGAGTAACAAACATCCAAACATCATTACAAATTTTCACATTTATAATATTAGTAGAAAGTAGAATAACGATGACCTTTTGAATTCAAAATGGAGGATCAGACATTCCAGAAATGTAAAATGGCTGCTCATAGTGTAGGTATTGTAATTTGTGGTGGCAGACAAACAATTTGGTTTCTCTAAGTTTTTTTTTTACAATTTGCGAGAATGATCCCGTAAGGAAAAGTTTGTAAGAAGAGTAAGAAGCCACATGTAATCAAAAGGAATCACATAGTTCTCTGCAGATTACCGAAATTCTAGAACCTTTTTGTGGTAACAAAGGATTGGATCTAAGATTGTGCAATCTTGTTAAGATTGCGAACGTCCTCAAGTCAATTTATATCTTGTTATATTCTGTGTTACATTTCCTTTATTATTCTCCTTTGTGAAATTTCTCTTATTTTTAATGGCATTGTGCAATCTGCCTTTGTGTCAAGGAAGAGAAGTAAGCCATAAAATATAATAGTTATTGAAAAACTAGACCGTTTTTTTTCCACAGTCTTTTTTTTTACATTACCAACAGACACTTCAATTTAATTTATTTGTATGTATATATGTATGTTTCAAGTTTGCGTAAATATATTTTGCTGCATTATATAATAATGAAAATAGAAAGATGAAACAAGAATTAAATAATAACTGGATTTCATACAAAACAACTATTTCCTCGGATATACAAAAGCACAAATGCTTATCGGACACGAGTTTAATCTACCACATGATCACTATTCCTTTGATTGGCTGTGAACGTGAACAAAAGATTGTTTTCCAATTCTGTTCCATGTTCAAACTTTAATTGAAGTTTTATATATAAATGAAGCATCGCCATTTTGACATTAATTGCTTTGTAAAATGTTGTCGTCCGAATATTTTTTGACTTTTTTGTACGTTAATTAAAATAAATTCTTGCAAGTAATTTTTTCCTAGACGTTGGTAAAAAGGCATGCATAATGACCGCTGGGTAACAGTCTCCACATGATAGGTGCCTGAGCATGGACGGCGTCGCCGAGGCTGGCCCAGGAAGAGGTGGCGAGCCGACCTCGACGCGTACCGCAAGGGTTGGATCGAGGTGGCGCTAGAAAAGGATGCATGGAAGGACTTGGGGGAGGCCTTTGCTAAGCAGTTGGACAGTGAAGGAAAAACAAAAAACAAAGCTTATTTTGGATAGATTACTGTGGGCTTTTCAACCTAAACCGTTGTTATACTCGTTCCGTTCCGATGACAATACAATTTTATAATGAACTTTTTAATATTTCTTTTTGTTAAGTTCGTTAGTTTTTTTTTTATTAGTGGGTTTTCATTATTGTATCTTCCTAATCCTACTAATAATATTATAAATGTGAAAGTTAGTGAAGATGTTAGGATGTTTGTTACTCGATAACGCAAAAAATATGAAATGAATGGATTTGGATGAAATTAGTACACAGATAGTTTATAACTAGGATTAACACATAGGATACTTTTTATCCCGATATTCCAACGGGATCGAAACTGACGCGGGTAAAACCGCGGGGCGCTGCTAGTTTCTAATAAACAACAAGATGTTTAACTAACGAGTCTAGTATGATGTATGTATTCCTTCATCCAAGAGATACTAGTAGCTAATTAGTTTAACACGGAGCGACTGCATCTGCCGGGAATGGAAACACGATATTGCTCTATTTATTACTAGCGCATCGTTTACTAATTTTATAATAATTTAGTTATTATGAGGTAAAGTTATTATCCGCATTACTTGGTAAGAAAGCTAACACCTTATTAAAAATACTGAAGTGTGGTAAGTTTTATTTTAACGCAAATTAGAACATTTTCATGAGGGAAAGAAAAATCTTAACTACTTAGATGCTAATTAGGGATTTCGAACACATTTGCACCGTTTGTGAATCAAAACGAGATGCTAACATAATATCAATTGTTTAGCCATGACTATTCGTATTGACGAATATTGTGTTAAAAAATAAGTGATTATGAATATTTCCAGTCAGTGATCAAAAGGTGATTGAAAATATTATTCTTGGTCCTAAAAATATCTAACCTATCTTAAATGTTTAGTTTTTTATTTTAATAGCCTATCCCAAAGAGATTAAACTAGCTGCCCCGCAGTTTCGCATACATAAAAGCTTCGATCCCGGAGAAATTTCGGGATAAAAAGTATCCTATTACCTATGTCCTAATCTAGGTCATGGGTCTACACATGTGCCAAATTTTATCCAAACTATTATACAAAAAAATCAAAAATTGTTCAGATGTGTAAGCATTTTGAACCGCTCTACTTATCTTTCAACAAAATCATTCAAATGCGAAAAAAAATACATTCACTTTTATAACAAAACTTTTTCCTCGAAAAAGAAAATCTGACTATTCCACGCCAAAAGCCACATTCTTATAAAATTCAATATCAAAAAAGAAAAAAAAAAAAAAAGAAACGTTTTGCCAGTTGCCATGCAGCTATTCTGAAATCAAAATCTAAACAATTCGGTATGTAGGTCGCATAGTGCTGGGATTACCATAATCTTGACATCAACTGACGGTTGGCTGGCACCGAAAGAGATTAAGTACCTACAATGTTGACTAAGGACTAAAATTACAATCTGTATGAGTAATTATACTTCAAGAAGTAGTGGAGCGGATATTCTTGTCGCCAGTCGAATTTATTTGTTGGTGTTTTGACGTTGGTGTGTAAGTGCTCATACATATGAGCGACACGCGTCATCGGCAGCCGTCGCTGAGTGTCGGTGGCTGCCGTCAACGCGTGTCGGCGCCTGATCGACGCGTCGGCGGCAGCTGCCTTCCACAACATGCCGCTCGTGTGCTTGACTCGGTGCTGAAATGTGGTGTGTTATCGGTTTTACATCAAGGTTTAGAACATGTATTTTACGCGAAGTTAGATTTTATCGCTGGAAAATTCAGCATGATGATATATGATTGGCACGAGGCGAGAGCGAGATCTAAATAACAGATACATAACATTTCGATACTGTAGTAACAAAGGTCACAAATGAGTACATAGAAACTATAAAATAAATAAATGATCAGTTTTGGCAAGCCTTTTGTCATTATAAATAGGCTTTGTTGGACGAAGCATTCTGCAACTGTTTCTATTTTAATACTCCAGCTAGTACACAGAACCCACTTAATTTATATACCAATGGTATATAGATAATTTAATGGAGATTAATTCCGTACTATTCAAAAATTGATTTAATGCAGTAGAAACGAAAAAAAAAACATCAAAATATTTCTAAAACATTTTTCGTGAATCGAGTAAAACCTGGAAACATCGTATCTTGCAAAAAAATCAATTAATTGAGTTTTTTTTTAATAGATTTGTTTCACCCATAGGGGGGGAACCCTATTGAAAATTGCTCTTTTATTCAAAGTAGTTTAATTATAATTAATAAAAAACTAACTAATATAATATTTGTGGTTTTTAATACGATCAAATGAGCAATATGAGTATTTAACATTAGTATATAAAAAAAAAGTCGTTTACTCTTGCACGATATAGATAGTACCTATCTAAAGTTAGCAACGCCAGTACCTATTCAAACTAGTGAGCTAAAATTGCCGAAAATTAATCTCCTTTATAAAATCGATCGAATCGAGTTTTCAGTTGAATGACTTTCAAACTAGAAAATATGGTTGAGAGAATAGTCCAGGCTAATGCTTCGAGTCAACATATTGGCGGCGATTACGTTACATTTACAACCCTACCCAAACGTTTAATTATAGTACAGTTTAATAACAGTACCTTTTTTTTGAATAACAGCCCAATATATATTTAGGTGTGCCTTTTTTGCATTTCCGTGCAATAAAGAAAATTAATTGAGGGTTAAGTGGCAAATGTCACAGCAACAGCTGATTGTCGTCATTCAGCTGTTTCGGTACAATAGGTAGGTAGACAATAAAAAACAAAAAAACAACTTTTAAATTCTTAGTATTAAAGATAAAAAAATCATTAAATTGGCTAGTATGCCATAATTTTGTGCTATGTATGTCAATAAAAATTGTATGAATACCCATTCATTTTCGGGAGTCGTTTTCCTGTGACCAGCATGGTTGACTGTGTGACATAACATAACAATTATTATTTGTAATAATAATTCAAAATTAATTTGCATGAATTGATTCCAAGGTTTCCTGGAGGAGATCGCAGAAAGCGAAAAGTATATCTATTGTGTGTTTTGTAGTGTTTGATTTATTTTTTGTTATGTATTTTTGTGGTGTACACTAAAGTATAAATTTAATTAATACATAATTGCTCACTTGCCTCGTTTATATATAGCATAGGAAATGGAAACCAAATTGTTTTCTTTTAATTTATTCAGCCAAATGACCGTGTTATCGTATGAACAAACACGTAATTATTTATTTAAGCGTTGTTACAGCGCGGCAGCGTAACGCAGCTGAATAAATTATTTGAAACAAAGTGGTTGACCAGGATTTGAGCCACGCTCAAAATAATTCATTATTGTACGTTGAACAGTTATTGAATTATTTTGTACTTAATATAATCGCTGGTTTCATTAATGATTTAATGTTTTTTATGTGATTCCATGCTCATATTATAAATGCGAAATGAATTTCCCGCGTTCGCGGCAGAGACGCTTGCAGCCGTCGACACTCGTTGATGGCAGTCGTTGACGCGTCGACGGCAGCCGTCGACGCGTCGTCTGCAACGTGCCGCTTGTGTAAACGAGTACGGGCTCAAATACACGAACAGCACGTTGCCGCGACACTCGTCGGCCTATTCACTCTTTAGATTTCGGTTACCTGGAAGAGATCGCAGAAATCGATAAGGACGCTCATTGTATGTTTTATAGTATTAAATGTATTTTTTGTTATGTATTTTCTGGTGTACAATAAAGTATATATAAAATAATTTACGGCTATAGTTGGAGTGTCCTAACTGCCCGTTCAGCAGTGAGCAGCACCTCGCATGACCTAAAGAATGCAACTGATGCCGCAATCCACGTGCCCATCTACTGGGCTCGAACTACATATATAAAATAAGACAACGAGGTAGGAGGAGGTAGTACACGGAAAGATATTACAAGATATTGCTCAGATTATGCTAATAAGTAGTTTGATAGGTACCTTCAATATCACTGACGTTTAAATTTTAAAATCACAAAGTAAATACTACGTATGACTCAATATTTCATTCCACGTGTAAGCAACAGCCAGGTTAAAGATCATTTATGTCGGTAAGCATTTTGCTTAGTAATTATATAAGGGCAGGAACACATGCCATGGTAATGAGCAGCGGCGGACACGGCCGCAATCAAAATGTTTGACGAAAGAAAATCGCAAGAACATGTTTCGTTTAAGAGCGTTTACGACGTACGGCATTTCATACAAACTTTCAAGCCCTTGTTTTTCGAAATGAATGAACCGATTTTAATGAAACTTCATATGCATGAGCAGGTTACAAAAGTTTAAAAAGTAACTTTAGAACATTTTCCATTAGCAAGGGGTATAGTATTATCCAGTAACTGGGTCGTGGAGTATACTGTGTTTGTCACTAAGTACTTTATATGGAAAACTTAGGAGAGTGAGCAACTAGTTCCACGTAGATAGGTACTTGGCTTTGTCTACAATAAAGACTTGGAAGCCAATGTCATAAGATATCAAAGTAATTTTTTTTTTCATTTTGCGTGGTCCCTGACAGGCACTTTACTTTGTGTAAATTATTTCATCACCACTGCTCTCAAAACGGTGAAGTAAAACATCGTGAGCATGTCCTAGAACCTAAAATTCGAAGACATCTACCAACCCGCACTTGGCCCGCGTGGTGGATTACGGCCCACTTCCTCTCACAAAGGAAGTCTGTGTCCCAGCAGTGGGAACATAATAGGCTGATTATGTAACCATTTTACTTTTGCACACGAATAGACACACGTTTTTCCTTAATAAATAAAACAAACTGTTGTCTAGCGTTTGTTAAATGTTATGAGTGCAGTGTTCATAACACACGATGAGTTTATTTTTAAAACGGCAACGGAAAGACGAGGATTTTCCTCCACTTTATTTATGAGGGCGTTATTATTCGTTAGGGCTCCGTTCGTGCGACCTAACCTTTACATTTTAATGTCGTCGATAAAATTAGGGAAATTGCGTTTGCCTCGTTTCGCTTATATTATTGCTAACTTAATAACATAATGTTCGAGTTTATGTGTATGTAAGTAAACATGTTCAGTGGTAGGTAGTTGGTTTTCTATGGAAATTCAGAGGCATTTTATTACTGAAGGTGAAAGTAAGTATTGTTAGTACTTATTTTATTGTTCATTGTTTTTTATTTGGTAGGTTACAGTATTATTAAGTACCTACATGCTAACGTGAAAAAAAATGCCATATTGCCGTAAAGCTAAACTAAGGTACATTTTCAGGTTTACCCCTCCCCTACTGAATTATTATGACTCAGCTAAAATAATAATCGTCAAATTAAATTACATTATGATAAACAAAAAACATTAATGGCCAAGTCAATATTTGGCCGTTAATGTTTTTTTAATGATTTTGTATGTTAAGAAAACTTAACAAAGGACTTTTTTTCAGGTTTCCACCTACTCACATTGAATAATTATGACTCAGGCACAATAATAGTCGTCCAATTACGTTACTTTAACATTAAAATAACACATTAATAGCAAAGTATAATATTAACATGCAAAATCTTAATACGTATTCAAAGCATCATAAAATATAAGAGTTATTTTATTTATGTATTTAATTTTATATTTTATGTTTGTACACACATATATAATCGGACAAGAAAAAAAAAACAACAGAAAAATAGGTACAAAGGTGATGCTTATTTCATAAGAAATCTCTTCCTGCGATAGGACAATAAATACAGAGATGTAGACAGAGTGTGAAAGAGTAAAGGAGACAAAATATTATGAGAATATATTTACATACATACAAATAAACGTAAATACTTCTAAAATAAATATCAATAGAATCATAGACTTATAAAAAAAGATGGACTCCTCGCCACGCATATCGAAAGTGAAGCACAGTAAGTTGCGCTTGAACAAACACGCCTCACGCTCACATTTACATCATAGTATGCCGACCGGTCGCCATTACGTGACACGACAGCGTCAATCGTCAATCACGCACACATAGAGCAATTATTTCAATTAAACCAATTACGGGCACTTTTGAATTGTCAAGGGGTCGGTCAGTCACAAAGATGAAGCTAGTCGCCCATTCCAAAGCGTTGGTACCTATGGAAAAGAACGGGCAAGAAACTCCATGGACATTTTTTTAAACCAAATAATATAGTTACAAAGACTTGGTTACATCAGTCATGTTAAAAATTATGCATGTGAGAACGATGTAAAACTGTAAAAGCGTCCGTAATGAAAAGACTTCAAAAAAAAAACAATTCAAATATTAAATTAAAATAAGCCATGGCAGCAAAGAGATGACCAGTCCCTACTGACAGCGCCCGTTAACGAACATGACGCATGTATTAGCACCATTCAGCTCAACCATTTTGAAGGGAGCTAAATCATCCAACACATGCGCCACCATCAGCGAGACTTCACTTACTATATGCGTGGCGCGGAGTCCATCTATTTTTATAAGTCTATGACTAGAATGTTAATAATTATAACGTAATCAAAATAATAAATAGATACATACCTACACAACCATGATGAAGTGGAAAAATAGTGTTCTTTTACTCTTGTTTTAAAAACTGCAACAGTTTGGCAGTCCCTAATTTCAGAAAATCTAAAAGGAGTAGGAGCGGAAATCAGTGGAGTGGGGAGGGGACTTAAGAATTAAGTTAATGTCTAGTAATTATTTTAAGCACCGTTAAGCATAATGCAACTCAAAGTTAGTCCAACGGTAAGTACCTAACATTGTTTGAAAGTTTGAGTCAAGTATGTAGTTAAGTTTATAGAAGCTACATTAAAATTGAATTATGATTTCCGGGCTTCATCTTTATCGTGGTTTTAAAGACTTGTTAATATACTTAACTTGAAGTTAAAAGTTCTTTTAACAAACTTGCGCCTTTCTCGAAGTATTTAAGTAGGTAGTTAGTTAAAAGACTGTTAGCTTTTAAAATTATGTAAATATGTCTAAGTAAATAAAAAAATGATAATTTCTTAAAGGTTAAAAAAAAGGTAGTTATAATTGGATTTTTCGTATAACATGCAACGAACGAACGAAAACGAGTATGTAGGGGTCGTAGCAGGTATAGTAACTGTCTGTAGTTTCTGCCTATCTCCATGGTAAGTAGGCGTGAGTCTATTTAGGTACCTAAATTTTATTCAAATGTATGTTTCAAATTGATGTTACTTCAAGTTAAACAAATATCAACTTTATTTTTAACCTTTTCACCGCCACACGCCAAGAAATCAAAAACGCGCCCTCGGCGTCAAAGTCTGTCATTTTTTAATATTTTTTCTTTTATTGGCCAACCAACAATTGTTTACCTACACTGTAAATATTTAAAGTAATATACCATAATCGAAGGTTAGTGCAAAAATTTCTTACACCGCATGCCCCATAAACATATTAGGTGTGCCACAAGCACTGCACTTTAAAATTAATATCTAATTAACTTTTAACGTGGCTAAATAACAACAGCCGCACAGGTCGATCGGTCAGGTTAATCTTTATATATCAAGACCTCTCCATGCCGTCGAGGAAGATCACGAAAACATTAGTGTGACGAACTAGTCATGTTTGCGGGGCCAAAATGGCCAGAGAATAGAGATGTACAATATAGCGGGGCATGGAAGGAAAAGGCGAGACGTTTGCCCAGCAGTGGGACGCGATATAGGCTAACAAATACGAAAAAAGAAACTTAAGCATTGAGGGATTAGAGGCATAACTGGCTGTAAATCCAACTCTGACAGGCATATAGCTATTTAATCTATGGAACATCGGTTTTTATTTTATTCTAAACATTTATTGGAAAAATGCCCGTATTGGTTTTTATCCACTTTACACCCGGTGCTGTGACGAGCAGTGATTTTTCGGATAAAAAATTAATGAAACTGACTTCATTTGATGAAGCATTAGAAGCGGGGCTATAATGTTTGCGCTTTGAGGAATACCTACCCCATAATAAAAATACTAACAGCAGATTTTTTTCTTTAGAAACTAACTTATTTAAGGTATTTTGTTAATGATAATTTAATAAAATAAAATATTGTTCGTTAGATTTTTTTTTTCAACCTAGAAGTAGTCACGATGAACACCTGCGAGTGCTGCGACCGTAAAAATGATTTAACTTGCCTAGCCCATTTTTATATCATCACGTCTTTATTCCCCGATTTCAGTCGATAAAGTTCCCACTGCTGGACACAGGCCTACTCCTTCGAGTGGAAGTGGGCTATAATCCACTACGCGGGACCAGTTCGGGTTGGTAGATGTCACGTAACTTTAAATTTTTGGTTCTAGGACATGCCAGTTTCCTTACGATATTTTCCTCCGTTTTAAGAGCAGTGGATTTTACGAATGATCAAACTAAAATTCACAATTTTCACAAAAGAAATTGGGAAAATTGAGAAATTGCTAAATAAAAAAAAAAAAAAACGATTTTGTAAGTTTTTGAACTGGTAAAATCATCTAAAGTGTCTGATTCGATCTCAACTCTTCTGATTTAAGTACAGTATAGAAATTGGACTTATTTTTGTTAATTGCTGAATGTTCCCGCTCTTGTCCTCGATCACACCTGATGGAAAGCGATGGCCAAGGTCTATGATGGAGCGAGCGTACCCAGAAGATGCCTGTTCACTCTTGCTTTGAAGGCAGACGGGTTAAATGTGGAAGGAAACACAGACACTGGCAGAAAATTCTGGATCTAGGTATTTGTTTGAAAGTTTCAACGCACAATGATTGCACTTCACCTACTATTATGAAATGTGTTCACTATCAGTTCTATGTATTTCAGCATAAAAAGTTCAATATATTGCTATGTATAGGGGCAAATAGCGGTTAGTAACACAAGTTTCAAATAATCACTACTTATACATTTTGTTGAAGTGTACGCATTATTCCCATTACACGATTTTTGTCGAGTACCGGAATTTCCCTACGCTATCAGCCAGATGTTGCAGTCAGTAACATTCCCAGTGGCCTATAATACGTTACATACGTTCAAAATATATACGTTGATAATGACGCCATATTGTGTGACGTCACTATAACTACGCTCGATAAACTATGGCCGGGTAATGTTATAAACGTGGTTTACGTACAAAGTTATATTTAAATTCTTGGTGCAATATTGACGGGAATTTCATAGGGTGTTACTTAACTTGGGGCTTGTGGCTAAGTAATAACAGCCGCGCGGGTATATTGATGAGTTTAAGCTACGCTTGCCGCGGTTGGCCCGTGGATGGGTGACTATTTTTACATGTCAAGACCCCTCCGTGCCTCGGAAAGCACGTTAAGCCGTTGGTCCCGGCTCATTCGTGGATCTTTGACAGTCGTCACACTAGTCAGAAGCCAAGGGGTATCGTATTACCCAGTAACTGGGTTGTAGAGGTCGGATAGGCAGTCGCTCCATGTAAAATACTGGTACGAGGTTAGACTGGAAGCCGACCCCAACACTGTTGCAAAAGGCTAGGCAGATGATGATGTTGCTAAACTTATATGATGGGGACATTTAGTATTTTATTATGCACATTTCAGACTTTTCAGGGGTGCTTTCTCATAATGTGTGGGAAGGCATAGTGTTGCTCAGTTCACGTGCTATAAAAGTTTTTAAGAATAAGTTGAGAACTTGGTCCAACGACACGAAAGTACTGCTCAGGCATATTATTTATTTATTTATTAAACTTTATGCACAAGTAAAAGAAATACTGTACAAAGGCGGACTTAATGCCTGAGGCATTTTCTACCAGTCAACCTTAGGGTGATGCAGAGACAAAACATGGCAGGTGCAACATGCGAGACAAATAGGTAGGAAAAAACTATAAAATAAAAGAATAAATAAATATTACTGTATGGTAAAGTCGAAAACTAAGTGCTGTGACGTGGAAAGGCCCACATTTAGGTATGGTCAACGGAATATCAGTGGTAACACTTGCGCTACGAAAATATGCCTTACTGCTACGACACAAAGGCGTCCCTCGATGTCAAATTGTTATGGCAATTCTTAAGAGACTTTCCAAAATAAAAATCATGAAGTCATTCCTTTAAAAAAATGCTCATCTACACAGAAATCCAATAAATGCATAACATTATCTAGTGTACCATTTGGTACAGCAGTGTTATCTTACCAAAAAATACACAAAAGAGTTGTAGAAATTCCAAGTTTTATAAGGAAAAATATTCACGGTTGGCAGCGAGACTGTTGTAACAAAGTACCTACGTCTGGTACCTCTGATAAGAAGTCACGACGGTTCGTTGTTCTTATATACCGGCGACCTTACCCTATGCATATGTAATGTTTTTACAGGGTTAACAGGGGTTAAATGTGACATTGCTCAGGTTAAACACCTCATTATGAGAGTTTTTGTTTAATAAATAAATACTTGTTAAAATAAAAGAGTTGAGACGATAAACGGTCACCTACCTTTTGGGGCACTGCTGGATAGAGTATACTAGGAAAGAATTAAGTTTCCTCTAGTAACATAACTACTACTTCAATTTGAGAGAGATTTTATGTCATCAGATTAAAAGATTATCGGTAGGCGAGTGAAAGATGCTGGCCAAAATGCAACATCGTTGGATCGGTTCACTCATGAACTCATTTTTCAATTTTGGTTCATATTGTGTTCTGAAGGCCAATTCTCGTAATTTAAAACGTTCAAAATCTAGTCGCAGTCTCATCTCAGCGACAAACAAATGTCAAAAACCTGTCAAAATGTAGGGAAATTAAAGGTATTTTTGACAGATTGAGACTGAGATCAGACTGTGAACGTTCTTAAAATTACGAGAATTGCCCCTCAGATGTTTCACTTCGAGTGGAAGATGCCAAAAGAAAGACATAAAATATCTAATTTTTGTTTTATTGATAGACCAATGGTTTTGGCAGCGGTCACCATCTTTCTCGAACTTTCTCGTAACCATAGCAGTTATTAGAAGACAATGAGTAATAATGTTTTTTTCACAATATTACTAACCATTTATTTTAATAATAATACCTAATAAATCTTTATTTCAGACCAATTAAATATTATGATTGTCAAAATACACATAAAAATTTCGAGTTTCTCATTTTCGTCGTTGTTATGAATATTTACATGAACTTTAAATTACACCGTATAAGTGTTTTTAACTAATATTCTTTCTCATACCTGTAATCTTCACTCTCCACAAAATGTAGTTATTGTATTACGAAAAGCATAATGTCAATAACCTAAGCCATAAACAACACAATCATGGCAATAAGGGCTCTCGATCGATGGTCATGTGGAACAAATTACTGTGCGCGCCAAATTGTCGCCTTGTAAGGAAGCGGACACAGTGATAAACGACCGCGATTATCGAAATCGATGGTCATTCATAAATATTGCTAGAGTATTGCGATGTACATGTGGCTTCACAGGGCAATTCATGTGAATCTAGGGATAATTCTGCTATAATTTTCGTTCTTGTGATTATAAAAAGTTTCGTAATTCCATTGTACATAATGCATAATCACTAATCAGCCTAATGTTCTGCTGCTGGGACCATGCGGGTCTAGTGCGAGTTGATGGATGTCACATGTCTTCGAATTTTTTGTTCTACGACATGTTGCGATGTTCTGCTTCACAGTTTTGTGAGCAATGGTGATGAAATTAAATACTTACACAAAATAATATATGCGCCTGGGGTCGATCTCATGACGTAAGACGTAACTCGGGGCCGATACCCTAGGCCATCACTGCTATCTAAATGTCATTTTAATAACGATACAATAATACGGCTATTGTTAACTATTTATATTTAATCATTCAATTAAGGGCTTTTTCCAACGCCAGATAATTTTATCGGAGAAATAATTGTTAATTTTTGACAGTTCTTCCATACAAAGTCTGTCAGACGTCAATTTCTAGTTGTAACCCTATTGTATAGCAATTTCCGGTAAATGACAAAACGGTTTCGACATTTAGCATTTAGCGGACGTAAAAACATCGCGGCGGGATTTTATCAAGCACTGGATTTTCAACCGTCGGTGTTAAGCCGAGCATTGAGAATCTAACAAACTGCAATATGTTGGATTATCGATGCTCCAAAAATCCAGTCAGAGTCCCATAGATATATAGATTTTATATGTTGCTACCAGCACGTTTAGAAGCACAATTGGGTCAATGAAAGCGCTCGATTGATTGGATAGTAGAACTACTATAATTATTGTGCCAAATTGTTGTCGCCTGGTGTTTCAAATTTACAGCTTCAGCCGTAGTTTAGACTAACAAACCAAAGTCACTTTCAAACTGTTTAGGTACAAGATTTTGTTGAATAATTTTACACTTAAATTATACAGTGACAATTATGTTTTTGTATGTAGTTTTTTCAACAGCCCATATTATAAATGAACGAAGTAAAATAACAGCCCATTTATCCCATAACAAATTCACCGTGAAAACTTAGGTGAAGTGAGCTGTCAATAGTGTCAATCCATCAGGTGGAATGACAGCTCACATCAGTTCTGTTTTCACGGTGAGTTCTGTTTTCAGAGTGTTACGTCACGGTTAGATTTGTTAGATTGGCAGTACAGGATAATATGTCGCATTAGTTGTTTTTATAAGACGCTTGTGGCTAAGTAATAACAGCCGCACGGGTCCATCGATCAGGTTAAGCTACGCTTGCCGCAGTTGGTCTGTGGATGGGTGACCATCTTCACATACCAAGACCCCTCCGTGCCTCGGAAAGTACGTTATGTCGTGGGTCCTGGCTGTCAATCGTGGATCTTTGACAGTTGTTACGGGTCGTCAGTAGCCCGAAAGTCTGACAACCAGTCTTACCAAGGGGTATGGTATTACCTGTGGTATTACATAGGCAGTCGCTCCATGTAAAATACCGGTATTCAGTTGCATCCGGTTGCACTGGAAGCCGACCCCAACATGATTGGGAAAAAGGTAGGCAGATGTTGATGAATTACAGCACTTTCTTTCTATGACGTTCGTTATTAAAGTTATTACATACATATTGAATTTGCTCCAGAATATAATAATAGTGTACAAATATAAGCCGGTAATAATTCCACGGCACTGAGCAATGTGCGCTTTTCATATCATATAGCGCATGTTGTTTTTTTCCACCGGCCTTCATACACGAGTTCACAGCCAATTTAAAACTTCATGACGATGCTTCAAAGAACGGATATCAATCATAAACAAACGAAATTATTTAGACCCAGATTCCGTTACGAAAATAGCTATAATTTGCGGTTACTATTACAATTTACACTTAAAAAAAACTGGCCAAATGCATGTCGAGTCCGAGTGCCCGCTTAAGAAACATTGCCAAACGGTTGGTCGACTCTTCATGTGATCAGAAGGCAGGCCTATTTTTTATCCAAAGAATCTGCATTGCCATACAACGTGGCAATGCTGCCAGCCTTTTTGGCATTTTTCCAGTTGACAATGATTCGGAAGAATTTTTTGATGCCATATGATTCTTTTCCCTCCCTTTTTTATATACTTGTACATATGTACATTGTGTATTGAAAATCTATTATTATTTTAAGATTGTTAGCTTTTAAATTATGTACACACTAGCTGTGCCCCGCGGTTTCACTCTCTTAAGTTTCAATCCCGTGGGAATATCGGGATAAAAAGAAGCCTGTGTCCAAATAAACTTTTTTTTTTCTTTCTTTCTTTCCTATATGTTAATCCAGGGTGTCAGCTACATCCATACAAAATTTTATCAAAATTGGTTAGCCGTTTGAGCGTGAAGAAGTAACAAACATATAAACACACACACACACACACAAACATTCGCCATTCATAATATTAGTGTGATTATACACAGAAGATTTTTGGTACGAAGTTCTTTTACGGAGCTTGGGATAGGAGTAAAATTGGAGAGATCGTCACGTAGGTAACAAAAAACCGTTATGCCTTTTCGAGGGTAGGTACTAAAGCCAATAGTGAGGTTAAAATGTAAACCCCAGGATGGCAGTTGCAAATAAGTTTAAAATTTTTCATCATGGGTGTCGTTTTCATGGTTTTCGAGGGTGCTGAAGCCGATTGTGAGGTCAAAATTAAAATATAATAAATGTAAATATAAAGCAAAATATACCATTTTTTTTAATTTTCCCAGCCACTATCGTGGATTTTGAACTTCGTTCCTGCCGGGGGTCTTCCGACCCCCATACGGTTTTATTATTAAAGAATGTTGAAAAGCTTTGAGATTTATGTTAATTGCAATAGAGCCGCTTAGGCTAATTGCAATTTGCGTAGTTCCTAACAAAACTTTAAGATTAGGAGTCAAAATGCACATTATTTGCTTAAATCCACATAAAATTATGATTCAAAATAATACGCTACCCGGAAGCTCGCTGTTACTAACTGTTACTGTTGCCCCATTTAGTTATCATAACGAGCTTGAACATTAAAACTGCTGTTTACAAGTACTTATTAATTAACAAACAAGTGTACCTAGATGGGATTATGAAAACATAAAACACAGTTACGGAACTACGTGCAAAAACAAAGGTTATAACAGTGAAATAAGCCCTTTTCGAGGATCCGTAACCAAATGGTAAAAATACATGTACTGTACATGCGTAAATATTCATCCCGAGTACGGGACCCCTTCACGTACTACGGACCTGATTAGGCCGATTTTTTTTAACTCTTTTTCTTTCTTCATACTCAGTAAAACTTCTCTACAAACAAAATATTATTCTACAAGCTACGTCACTTGTTTGTGTAGCGTAATTATGTATTTTAGAGGATATCAATTTTTTTTTGGTATCTTGGGTGCGTTTACAAACATTTAAACTCACATACACAAACAGCCACACCCGGAACAACTATACTCGTAGGTCATACAAATATTTGTTACGTGCGGGAATCAAACCCGCGACACGCAGCGCAGCAGCAAACGTGCCTTAAATCATTTAAAAATTTATAATAATTATTTGAAAAACGATGAGAAAATCTTGGTCTTATAATCTTGAAGCTGTTAGCTTCATATCGTTATCTGACAAAAACTCACAAACTTCATACGGATGGACACAACAACATCTGAATTGACAAAATGGTTGCAATGGTTGTTGAGTTTCAATATCCGTTTTCAAGCCCGCTTATGCCAACACCATATTACAGCCTAACACGCGGGTACAATCGCTAATGGCACCGCAAATAATGTGTTCAAACATGTCAATAACGCCATCGCGTGATTTCCCGTGATACAAAACATACAATATTAATGTGTTTATTTGGTAGGAATTGATGTCAATTATATTATAGATCGATTATGGGTAAGTTAATAAACGACGTTTTCAGGAAGTAACGAGGTTCGATGACCTTGCACATAAATAGATTGGCAACTTATGAAAACAAAAGAGAAACAGTGGCTTTACTACACACTCACTAGACTTGATTTATCCCGGTATGATCCCCTTGACCATACCTTTGGGAAGGTCTCACACCAGTTATACTGCCAGTATAGAGCCCGCTTTTAGGATATGCTTCACCTCCTTCCCTGGTCATCAAGAACCAGCAGCTGTACTTTCCAGGATTTAAATGAAGCCAAAGATAAAGCGAAGGAGAGCAGTGGTGACTCAGTGCTAATTTCCAGGAGTTATAGGTCGTGGGGCCGAACCCTGACAGTCGCTTTACTTTGCGTAAATAATTTCATCACCACTGCTCTCAAAACGGTGAAGGAAAACATTGTAAGGAAACCGGCGTGTCCTAGAACCAAAAATTTGAAGATATGTGACATTAGTGGGAACATTATAGGCTGATGATATTACGCTAAATACGCGCTTTGACGTGGAGTTACGGAGAGCAGCCCGTATTACCAATTACCTATATACTGATTAATAGCAAACTGGTAAAAATAGCTACTGGTTCTAGCAAATAGGTGTCTGAATACCGAGTGAGAGGTCACACGTTTAAACCTCATTTTGACATCCTATTAAAAAACACATTTAGCGAAGTTGAAAGAGTTGTTCGTAATCAACTCATATTTTTAAAGATAAAAATGTAAAATAGAATATTAAGCTTCATAGCTGTGTAGATTTTCTGCTTCAATTTTGTAAGCATTTTTTTTTTTTTTTTTTTTTGACACATGATAGCTTGTAGCCAAGTCTATTACTCGTAAGTTTTTAAATAGTTACCAACAGAAGTTTCTTGGCAATAACCGTTTTATGACATTATAAACTTTGACAATGGCGTTCTGTAGTAAAATAACACACATGATATTAAGAATATTTTTAATTCTGTTCGTGGTAAGTGGATAAAATTCTTACTACTAGTTCAGGCTGTAGGTATTCTACTAGCATTTAAATATTTTTTTATATTTCAAGAAGCCGTGTGCCCGATGGAGTTTTCCATTGGCAAAAATGAACTTCCATACAGACTTTCATCCCCTATTTAAACCGTATACAAGATTTATTTTTAAAAATCCTTCCGTAGCTGCTCATCTTGTTTTAAAAGGTTCTCTCTGTGCAATATGCTTCTAGGTTCAGCGGATTTTGCTGCACGTTGTCTGTCAGTGAAAGAATGAATTTAAGATTTTCTATAAGTCTATTTGAGTACCTATATGCTAAACGCTGATTACTTGATATCTAGAACACTTTTACCACCATCCTATTACTTTCTTCTTATAGTCCGGCCGTGTCGAGATAAGGCGTTCTTGACTCTCGTCAGTGCGACAATTCTAGTAACTAATAAAGATCAAGTTCGCCAAACACGTATTCGTTTGTATGAAACTCGCATTTAAAATAAGAGTTTTATTTTAAATGCGAGATTTATATATTACTAGCTTCCGCCCGCGGCTTCGCCCGCGAGGTATGTCGAAAAAAATATCCTATGTCCTTCCCCGGGATGCAATTTATCTCTCTGCCAAATTTTATCGTAATCCGTTCAGTGGTTTAGGCGTGAAAAGGTAACAGACAGATAGACAGAGTTACTTTCGAATTTATAATATTAGTATGGATTGTGTGATTATTTTACTTAAGAACTGTCATTTTCGATTTACTTTAACCAGGTTCCATACCATTCTCATCGCGCGCGGATTATACCTACAGTGCGGCTGACGAGAGAATGCTTTCTTGGCACTTGTCAGTTTCATACAAACGAATACGTGCTTTGCGAACTTGATCTTTATTAATTACTAGAATTGTCGCACTGATGAGAGGATCTAACGTATTTGGTTATATAAAACTTCATAAGTATTAAAATTACTACTGCAAAAATACTTGTTAGCTAATAGGCTAGACTGTAATGTGCATAAAGTATGAACAATTATGATATTTTATAATGAACGAACTGGAGAAAACAAACTACCAGTGGTCCACTTTAGACCTGGATCGAAAGAGCTGGGAGTCATAGAGATGCCTTTGCCCAGCAGTGGGATGTTGCAGGCTAACAGTTACAGTAACAGTAAAAAAAACCAAGCATTAAATTGGTTCTTAATTCGATAACCAATAGAGCTACTTTAGACGCTTTTACCAAAGATGGGACGAAGAAAAATGTGAATTTTTTTGAAGCCCGAAGAGAATGGTATCGGCTTTGTAATGGCCTATTCAATAAAGCTAATGCTGAATAAATAATTGCAACCCCATTTAAACTAATCTTGGAAAGGTTGCGTAATCAGGAGGGAATTTTGTTGCTTCGAACGACAGTGAGGAGGATTTTATCTTTCTATGGTGTGCCTATGAATTGGGTCCAATAAGTTGGCACTATTTTTTTTGGACGTTTAATAAAAATAATAAGGCAGTACAGGCTCGCATTGTGAGGAGGTTCCTGTCTCTGGAGCCCTAACCACCGGTAGCTTGGACCCTGCTCCCGACACCGGCGGATAGCTATTTTTTTATATTTTTAAATGTTTTTTTTATACTTATTTTTATATTCTAGGAAATATTTAAAAATGTAAGAAAATGAGATATGTCAATAAATAAACGAAATAATAATAATACTTTATTTCAGATTTCTCCATATAAATAAATCTTTCTCCATATTAATGTGGACCTCAGAAAACTACAAGTTTTGCCATTTTGGGGGGAATAACCTGCTAGAATCTGTCAATTTATTGCTAGACTTATAGTATTCCTATAGTGTACTTAATAAAGAGAATTCTATTCTATTCTTCAAAATTGTGTATCTTTCTTGAGGCAAAAGTACCTCAACAGTTAAGGTAGTAAAAATTTGATTAAGGTTAAAAGTAAGCAATATTTTTAACCAAATCTTTTAAGTGGAGTAAGTAATTAGAATTTAACGTTTTTAGCTTACACAATCATGCAAGAATCGTACCTATGTTTGCAAAAAATCCGGGCACGAAATTCGATGGGCAAAATAACTGGCAACATTATCGTTAACAGGGTTACCTACCTTGCAATTATCCCTTGACCCTATTTGGTTAGTGTTACCTGTGAAAAAATGCGGAAAGTTTTTTTTTTCTTCATTCTAAATTTCTAATTTGATTCTCGGCTCGATTCAATGAAAACTGTTATATTATGGGTGAGGATTTGTGCTGATTGGGATACTGCGATTAGGTTTGCTTTCTACAAGTATTCATGAATACATAACTAGCGGCACTGGCGAAAATATGGCCATGTGCTATACATAAACAGGGTGGCAGGGAAATCAAAACACGATGGATGGATTCAGAGCATGATTTTTCGACGTTTATTAAAAAAAAAACAGATGTTTACTTTATAGAGGTATGAGGAATAGCTGCACCAACTGCTGCTGCTGCAACTACTGCGGGCATCTGTCCTATGATTCATGTAGGCTCTTGTAATATGCTAGTTGTGCGGTAAACTCTGCTTGCGAGATGCAGGATTTCGTGTGACGTCAGTATGACGCGTAGTTCGGATGTGGCGTTTGTAGATACCGCTACACCTTCAAAAGTGCAATACCTACGCGGTCAAACTTTATGGAACGGCTACTTTTTATTTAAATTTTTACGCAAGAAGGTTTAGAATCATGTACTGAATCCATGGTAACAGCGGGGTAATTGCTTAACACACTATCAGTGGCAATGGTTTTCATTTTAACAATTCAACAACATTCATTTCGTTTTGTACGTTGATGAGCGGACAAATTTTTCGAACATAAGAAACAATGGTCTAGCAATATTCTTCAAAATTATTTAGATTGAGTTCTACAGCTCTGTATATAGTTTTCAAAATACAAGCGAAATTTTATTTTATTTTCGGAAAGAAAGGCGAACTTGATATTTTGTGATGAGGTTTTGAACTCAAATTAGGGAACATACCTCCACAGTTTTGTGAGGTCAAACAAAGCGATGCCTGATGTAAAATGTCAAGTAGGATAAGGTCAACTTAATTTTAATGAAGCAGACTGAAAATGTTCACACGTCTATGGAGGAATGCACAGTGTGGGATAAAAGCTATTGTGATCAAAAAGTAAGTGTTGCAACTGCAGCCGACGACATGTCCGCGGCTGCCATCGACACTCGTCGGAGGCCGCCGCCGACGCTTATCGACGGATGCTTGCCGATCGTGTGTATGAACACTAAGTATGACTATTTCGCCCCAATTAAAAGGCAATAAGGGCTGGATTTTCTACATCCAGCCAATGTAAAATAAGAATGCAAAAAAAAAATCCACACGGAAAATAATTCCTATGTTGGCGATATTTCGAATTTCATTGTACAATTGGCATGCTCGTAATCAAATTAATTCGTGATTTAAGTTTTTTACGTATAGGCATAAATTTACTGTGCAGTTAACCCTTTCTCGAAAATAAAATAAAACTCTTTGTTTCTATTGCTGACAAAGTCCAATTAAATGTGTTTACTATTAAAAGAGATGCGCAAACACTTAAATTTTTTACGACAAACTTAAACGGTGGTTTTAAGTCTTGAGTTTACGTTCAACATAAATCACTCGTAATGCGTTTTAGTACTTCCTACTATTCCTATTTTTATGTTAGTGACGCACGTGATTGATCTGACCCACCTGGTGTTGACGTCATTATAATTATTGCGTCAGGGGTAAGTTCAAACATGTGTCTGTAATTCTACGAGTGCATAACGTAAGGTAGAATGCCTTCAGGCTAGGTGGAACGACGTATCTTCGTAGCGTGGCTAGAAGCAGCTGGATGAAAGTGGCCATTGGATGGCCAGTTTAGTAGCCTTGCAATGTGTTTTGTGCTGTTAAGGATGATGATGACGACATATTTATACCCCACAAACCGGGACACAACAATACTACTTGGTACCTCAGACCAAATAAAAAACCAAGACAGAGCGCTGAGAACGATACAGTGAACTATGCCAAAACTACACCTCCGCTCGCGCTCACATGCACACATTTACAATCAAACTACACCTCACTAAGTGCACACATGTTTACGAAACCGGCTTCACTTTACTGTTGACAGCCCTCTGTCTTGGTTTTTTATTTGGTCTGAGCTTGGTACCTCCTCAAATAAACACTTTCTCAAGAATATCTCTACCTTTTTTACCTGTCTTTACCACATGTAACGAAGCAGGAGTTTGGAGAATAAAATTTTTGAACATTTTTAACACTTCTGAACAAAGTCACGCTGTTAAAGTATTTTCCAAGACCTTTTTTCTAATTTTAGTCATAATACAATCAAATCATTATTGGAAACTGTAATTACCATAATAAATTATTTTTTTAATCGTAAATGTAAAATAATCGAAAGAAATATAGAGAACTTCTCAATCATATGAATTTTAATGTGATACATAACAATCACTGTACGACACGTCATACCCGAGGGATGCCTAATTGGTGTTAACACAGTTCATTACAGAGATTAGTTAAGAGGATATGTTGAAAAAAATGTGGTTTTTCTATTTCATGTAGGTAACTTGTCAAGTATGTGGAATAGGGATTTACCATTTTAGTATATGTTTTTTGAAACTTTCTCTTTTTTTCTAGTATTATGTAAAAGTAATACAAGATTCAATGATTTTTTCTCGATACAAAAAAATTTGAAAGTTTTTACTTTTTTCGACATCACGGCGTAACGTTCAAGAGTTATTCAATTTAATTAATTTTTTATTACCATATCAAAGATTATCTACTCAAAGTAGTTTTAAATTTAGTTGATTTATTTTGTGAAAAAATTAGTAAATTCGTTTTGGCACATACGTCGTTTTATTCCGAACGCACGCACATTGTAGCCATCTCTCTTCTTTTGCGTTTCAAAAGTATTTCTATCTAACTTTCGCTCGCTTAATAGGTTTTCGAGGATTTTAGATTTTCGAGGTAGCGCCTTAAACTAGATTAAATAAACGTTATATCCCATAACGTTATACGATATAAGTTTTACAGTAAATAGATGGTATATCTCACGTTTATTACATCTTGTGAACGTCATTGAAATGAAAACATACCAAATAACTTTATATGATAGGAGACGCACCCACCTTAAATTCTCCGTACTTACATCATAACTGTCATTCTATGACAGTTATATGAAATGGTTATAACACAGCAAATTGACGTAGTATGTCAATTTAATAAACAACAAATTTCCCTAACTGTTCAACTTACAGCGAAAAACTGTTCTTTATGTCAGACAATGTACATTTTTCTCTTCCTATGATCAAAAGCTGTGACGTCACTATCACTATGTTATTCCTTACTCACAGGTAACGTTCAGGAAGTAACCCAGTGTTTTCTGGTGACCCTTGTCCGTTTACGTGACATTTTATAACGGATATTCTCCACTCCAGCATAAAAGTCACTATATACCTTACAGTTTATTTTGCCCTGCGGTATCGCCCACACGAGGTAAAAATAGATTACGTCTTTCTTTGAAATTTAAATATGACATGGTATGTATTTAATTGAACCTCTAATAATTGCCATTTTGCGCTCCTAAAAATATTGTTTTACACTCTAATATAATGATTGCGCCTCTTTTTGAGATCCTTAAATTAAATTTATATTTTTCTGGTATCCTAAAAATACATACTAAATGGCCAAGTAACTGGGACTAACTTGGATTTAGCGCGGTTGGTAACAGTTCTAATCTAGCCTAACCCATTTGGTCAGGGTGCTCTAGCTTAGTTTCGGCTCGCGCATGGTTGGCCATAGTTTCAACCTAACCTATCTCGTTTGGTTGGGGTATCCTAGCTTAGTTACTGCGACCAACTGTGAGTTTTGCCCGAATGTTAAAAAGAGGCTTAGTTATTTTAAAAAGGTGTGCGTTTAAGAGGTGCAAAAATAATTTTAGAGGGTCAGTTAAATTATCGGCCAATTCAATATTTACCATAATTATGAAATTACTTTAAGAGTCCTTTTGAGCATTACAGTCAGACGCACGACTTGGATGGTAGTAACAGTAAAAAAACTCCCGTTCAAAGGGCACAATTATCTCGTTAATCATGACCATGATTAACGAGGTAAAAAAGAAACAAAAAACAACAAGGGTACAATTCCCTTTTTGTTTATTTTTTCGTGGGGAAGTTAGGAGGGTTATGTCAGAAACCTAACGACTAAAACCCCACTGTTACTTCTAGCACCATGAGTTGGGGTCCCGGGAGATATTTATTGGGTCATTATTCTATAAAGGTATGAGGAACAGGGTGCAAAGTTCACTCATACTCCATAGAAAAGGGTAGTACCCGAAGATGTTCGTTTGTATATGCTAGTTGCGCCGGAAACTTTGCTTGCGAGATGCAGGATTTTGCGTGACGTCAACTGTATGTTGTTAACTGTACGTTGTTCGCATGTGACGTTGTAGATACCGCTACATAGACATGGCGTTATGTTTTTTTTATTGCTGAATGGGCCCGCTCTTGACCTCGATCACACCTAATGAAAAGCGATGGATGAGGTCTATAATGGAACGAGCGTGCCCAGAAGAAGCCAAAGGCAGTGGAACTTCCACGCATCTACAAAACACAGCAGGCTGCTTGACGCCGGAATCCGGTAGGAGTGTGGTCGCAAAAAAGGTGGGCGTTAGCCTTACCACGGCAAGGGAACAATTGGCCAGTCAAATAAGGTGTTGGGTGTGACTGTCCAGGATGCGCCGAGCGCTCGGTTCAGTTGAGTAACTGGCGGAACAAACTGCGCTACTCGAGGAGGCTTCATCATGCATCCCAAAAAAATGTAAATATGTTATGTTACAAGGCTTTATTCGCCTTCCATGACATCTGACGTCATAACTCATTGTGATAATTCAAAGACTAGAGAAAACGTGACAGGAAAGATATTCGATTACCTACCTCTGGAAAAAATGAGACACAACAGGACAGTCACATACGTAGTATTAAGTTTTGTACCAAAACAACAAAAAATTACGTGATTTATAAACGAGAATCAAGTTCTTGACAACCAGAGTGCAGATGACAGACAAGTATCAAAGATTGTTCGAGATAATAAATAGCCCTTGATGTCGCAAGAGTGGAATGATAACGTTTGTTGATTGTCCAATGAAACACGCTACTTACGCACACCATATAAAACATAAAGACATAGAGAACAAGCAAATAGAATATACAATATCGTTGGCGTAAGTGGAGAACTAAATAACTGCGATTTTGGTCAAATTGACTTTTTACCATTTTCGTAACACCGAAAACATGGCGCATATTTTGGCCTAACAAGCATTTTCATATTCCTGTCCTGTTCAGAAATATTATACACATTAAAGAAATACGTAAGACAACACACACAATTATGTTTTACGGGCTTTTGCGGGAGATTTTTCGCAAGAAACTCAATAATGCTAGTTAAACTATGAGCTTTCATCTCAAGGTTATCTCAAAAGGCGTGCTTGTATTCTATTGTGTTTTTGTTAGACAGTCATCCCTGCAATGAAAGCTATTTGGATAGAAATATATCAATATATGGATACTGTTACTGTCGTCGGTTTAGTGGTCGCAAGCGCTATTGCTGAGCATGAGGTGCCAGGTTCAATTCTCAGGTCGAGCAAAAAGCTATTGGGTTTTTCTATTACGAATTTCTCAATAGCCGGAATGTAGATTTGTGCCCAGTTGATGGCAGTAGGCTCACCCCCTATTATATGGGAGCTACGATGGGTACCTACAACTCTACCTAAAGCCTTCGGTGAAATAAGCCGTGATGTTATGTTACTCCATATAACTACTTACATAATATTTTATATTCTAACCCCAACCTCCATACTAATAAACGTATTATATCAGATGAATAGTTACACACCGATTTCTCTCTTTCAGTCGTCAGTAATTTGACTTTCGGAAGAAGAAGACAAAGCGTTGTGTAATTATACAGAAGCTATACAATACTTATTAGTAACACGAAAACCAATTTATTTTACAAAGGTTATCAATACCTGGGACCGAGTAAACTGCCGTAATTGACACTCAGATTACAAAGGAAACAATTCGTATAAATTTATGTAGGTGTCAATGAAGCTACCATGTATAAAGGGCGCGTTTGGGTACGGTAAAGCTAATTGGGTCGAGTTTAATTTTAGCATTTTTAATATCATTTTTGTCTTAGGACATGAAAATTCTTTCCACGATTCTGGAATGTTTTTCACTTTGAAGATAATTATGTTGTTTTAGCTTTAAAAGTCGTGACCAAAAATATGAGTGTAGTTGCTAAATTTTTAGAATTAAAAGAACGTGGCCAGAAGGCTGGCCTATTTTTTGACCAAACAAGCAGCATCGCCATACAACGTGGCAATTCTGCCAGCCTTTTGGGCACTTTTCGCGTAGACAGCGATGCGGATGAATGTTTTGATGCCCTATGATTCTTTTCTTTCTTTTTTAGCTTATATAATTATTGTAATTAAGACTTGTAAAAGTCAAACAAACACGTTGTGTTTGGTTTGTTTAATACCACTTACGTAAAAGTAGAAGTATCCTGTTCAAAGCGGTTTACTATTCTCGGATCAGTCGTAACAAATCATAACTCACAAACGTCACACTATCTTCAAACTGAAATCACCCGTAAAATTTTAATTTGAGTCTAAGTGCGATAATCTTTCCTTATGTACAGAGGCCAGCACATCAACCTATCCCAATCTGTCAAATTTTCCAAATTCAATATGAACCTTATACCTTTGCAGTAAAGTTGAAAATCTATCAAAGAAATTTGACAGATTGGGGTAGCTTGATGTGCTGGCCTCTGTAAGTCTCATCCATTAAAATCGCGTGACTGCAAAATACCTAGTCCTACGTGTAGATGGATATATGCAGAGGTTTAATGTTCTAAAGTGCTCGGAATCAAACATTCAAAGGCACGTGTAAGGTCTAAAGTTCAGCCTTTTTTCGTGCCAAATTATTTTTTAAGGACAGGATATTTCATGAGAAAAAGGAAAAATATTTCGTTTTGAGCATTCCCAGCGGAAAACAGGCCACTTTGCTTTCCATTGGGGATATAGTAACAGACAAAGAGATTTAGTTCATAATAAGTAGCAGAAATACTTACTTACTTTACAAGCCAGTAACAAACTAAGCCAGTGTTAATAGCTATAGTACGGTAATTGATAAATTTTAGAGTATTGATACAAAAATCGTACCTAAATAAATTGGTATCTGTTTGTAATATTATTTATAGCTTCTGCTCGCGATGTCCTCCGCGTGAAATTTCACCCTTCCCCCTCTTTGGGGAGGAATTTCGAAAAACCCTTTCTTAGTGTATACCTAATCTTCACAAAGAACACACCCTCCAAATTTCATGTCTCTAGGACCAGCGGTTTAGGCTGTGCGTTGATATATCAGTCAGTCAGGACTTTGAATTTTATAAAATAAATAGATGTAGTAGATTTGTTGTTGTTAAAAATACTCCCGACTGGAAGACCTTTGATTCTCAACAACCTCACTTGAAGAAAAATGAAGTACCTTACTACTATTTCCTTCGACAACAATAACTTCAAACGGCAGATGCTTTTTACAGCTTTGTCTGGAGGAAGTAAGGAAGCCAATGCATTGTGTTCCACAGTGCAAGCACTTTGAGTAGTTCAAGGACTAGTTGAAAACGTTTGCACATATCCTTGTGGAGTATACTTGACATCTAGAGGTACTTCATTTGGAGCTACTTTGAGAAAGCAGAGATTTTAAAGAAGTTTGGTAAAATAGAAGTACCTATGTTATAGAAAGAATGAAAGATAAATAATAAGCACTAAATAAGGCACACGCGTACACACAATAAAAAATAAATGAACTGGAATATACAATAAATAATTTACAATGTTATCATGTTTAGATATCCGTAGCCATCACGTTTCGCGTTTCGCTATCATCGGAGTTTCGCTAGCTAATTTAATTTGACCCTGCTTAAAACTAACACAACATTGAAAAAAGAAAGACCAATGCTAGGACGTAAAGGCTCCTATAGGGAGCTAAGGATTCTTTTACGCGTTTATAGGTTTTTAAGAGTTAAGTCAAGATGTGACACAAGCTGGAATTACAACCTCTAGGTAACGGGAATTGGATTGGATGAGAGCAGAACCGAACTAACATCATGGACAACGATGGACCATGGACTGATAATTTCAAAGAAAATAATTAAGTAGGTACTTAAAAAAAATCTAGACATCCAAAAAATATTTAGTACTTATGTTTATGGCATATTTAAAATCTCATAACATTTCACTAAAAACAACTTTTTTTATTAGCCGTTAATGTCCCACTGCTGGGCAAAGGCCTCCCTACTCTCTTTCCACCTCTCTCTGTCCAGAGCTGCCAAGGACCAATCTTTATTAAAGGAGTCCAGCTCCATCTGGGCTTGCCGCATTGACGTTTGGCCACTAGGTCGTAAGTTTGGCCCATTGATCATCTGACATGCGGCAGATGTAAAAAAAACAATTGTAAACCGTTTATCTAATCAGGGTTAGAAAGATACTCGTGCTATAATAATGAGATAAAAATGTATGATAAACTAGAACTATCATAAATAGGTTATAAACAAATTCTGTCACAAAAATGAATATACGAAAGTTACGCGGGCGAAGAAAAATATGCAAAAAATTACTTAAGAAGAAAACTCAGGTATTTGCATGGAGTTTTAATATTCTTTTGATGTTGTTTCTTTCCCCTTTAAGTGCCTATTTCCGTGGTGCCTCAGAAAGAAAGGTTAAATAAAAAAGCCTTATATTACTTAGGGCTGATTTTTCAATCGACAGATCATTTTTATTCGTGGTGGTCTTCCGACAGATTTTGCATGGAAGAACTGTCAAAAATTCAAAATTATTCCCGGATGAAGATACCAGGCGTTGCAATAATCAGCCTTTACAAAAAAAAAAAAAAATACAAAAATAACTAAGAAACTAAAATAACGAACTACTAACTAAGTTTCTAAATTATATGTAGATACAATTTATTAAATTCTATTACTAAGGACCCCAGGCCTCCTCCAGAGATTTCCATTCCTCCCTGTCATTCACTGTGTTCATTCACTGTTCACCAGTATACTTACCGAAATGGTTCCATTGTCCATGTTTCGGTCTTTGAGTGCCGTTTGAGATTCAACGAGACAGATAGACAGTTTTCAGTCTAACAGTCAGTTCAGCTCTATCAGTAGTCCGTCACCGTAATTGCGTCGCGCAATTATCAATCACAATCTGAATTTTGAAGATCATTGCTAATCCCTTGCGTCACATGTTCGAACATTTTTTCTGCTCAACAACGTAAATAATGCTATGAATGTTGTTTAACTGTCAAAATTAAAGCCATTCCTACTGTTGGTGTATTACGCAATTTACGCAATCACCCCGCGGATCTGTGTGCCTACATACGCATTTCACTTACTGTATTTAATCTTCGCTAAGGAATATTGTAGCCAATATTTATATGGATTCTCTTTTGTAATTATCCGTCATAACGTATATATCCCGTGGGTGTGATAAGAGCTCACTGCAGCATAACTTCGCAAATGAATAAGTTCTAATTCTAACCTTTAATAAATTAACTTGTTCATTTCAGAATGATTGATTTGACAATGCTGAATGTTACAACGTAAACAAAAGTAGAGAAGTAGCAAATTATTAATCCATTTAAATAAGTAGATAAATGGTGCCGATTCCCTTGTTCACAAACTAAACTAAATTTAAGTTCAGTGCATCTTTTTCTTTCTATTTCATTAAGAAAATGACAGAAGATACATTTTAGTTTAGTCCTGTCAAATTAATCAGCGCCAGACTTAAATTGACGTAATTTTAGTAGGCAAGTGTTTAATCACGTCTAAACTTGTTTGGAGTAGGATGCAATAAAGAAAATTAAAAGTTAAACCAATGTAGACCTTCATGAATTATTCAAAGGGTCAATTTGATTTGGGGTCAGAATCAGAGCCTTCTTGAAAAATAAATTGAAATTCAAGCTTATCAAACATTTTTGTTAACCGCCTGAACTATAACCTCGTTTATAAAATTTTCTAGGATGACGGGTAAAGAGTGAACTTAGGCAATTGTTGAATGAGTTAAAATATTCTTGAGCTTAAG
Source organism: Gortyna flavago (assembly GCA_963669345.1). Classification (NCBI taxonomy): domain Eukaryota; kingdom Metazoa; phylum Arthropoda; class Insecta; order Lepidoptera; family Noctuidae; genus Gortyna; species Gortyna flavago. The sequence goes on along the minus strand of OY770136.1, from coordinate 15,623,006 downwards.
TAAGAAGATAATCTATTACTACTGTGAGTAGGGAAGAACCAAAGAAATGATGGATGGAATGATGTATGAAAGATGATATGACTATGAAGAAATATGAAAGAAAAAGACAAGTTGTGCCGACCCCAAATAATTTGGGTTATGGCAGGGAATGCTGAATCTGTTGCTACCGAAGAAAAAAAAAAACCCTTAACCGACCCGAATATCGAACTCAGGACCCTACACTAAACAGTCGCGACTGGAACGACTACGAGAAAACTGACCACGAAAAGGAAAAAAAGACGTTTATTTGCGGTAAACCAGAGAAAGAACAAAAAACAACAAGTGGGGGAAAATCCTATAAGAAACATTTTGATCAGATCGCAGCAACTTTGAATAATGATAGAAATTTGATAAAGTAGATGAGGCTTCCAAGCCGTTAACAACTAATACAGCACACTTCTCTTTGCAATATCAGTATTCCACGAATCGGATCGCAGCAGGAACTTAATATAGAGTACCTAGTAGTATACTGACTCTTAGGTGCATATATTATAATAAGAGGTGCCAAGCAAACTCCATCAAGGAATGTTCTCTGAAACTGGATATCTACTATGTTTGACTACGTACGTATGTTTGTACTAAGATGTTGAGTATGCTCCACACATTTGCTTTGACACAGAAGCCTTCGTGTACGTAGCTAAGTATTCACTTTGGTCGTAGAACAATTATTGTGCTTCGGGCATCTACTTTATTTCAACAGCATCTAGAGTACTAGTGGCGCAGTGGTAACGTGGGGGACTTACGTGTCTTAAAGGGTTTGAACCCAGACAGGCCCTTTAGGTACTTTTTATAATTTAATAATCGCCACTGCTGTCAAACCGGTGAACGAAAACATTGTAAGGTTACATCCACCACCTCGCATTGGGCTCGCGTGGTGGATTATCACCCACTTTCTCTAACAGAAGGGAGGCCTGTGTCCCAGCTGTAGAAACGTTATAGGCTGATTATGCATCAAGTTTTTCTGGTAATAACTGCCACCACAACAATGAAGATAGAGTATGGTTAATACACAAACATAGTAGATACCCAGCGGCAGTTTGGTAACATCTGGTTTCGCGCAGATAACTGCAGAATCACTTAATGCGAAAATAGTCGCAAGATAGTCGCAATCCCTGATAAAGAGGCTGAAGATAATATGGTGATTATTGCGTATCTGTTGAAAAATTCTGTTGTCTTTGATGTTTAGTTTAGTGATAAATATATGTAAGCGATGACGTAATTATGTAGTGTGTTAAGTCAATTTAAAGCTAGTGATTTGATTTATTGTCGTCTTTATCTTAATGGCAGTAAAATTCCGTTTATCGATACAAGTCTTTAAGTAATTTGCGATTATATACTATTACTGTTAGCTGGCATCATCCCACTGCTGGACAAAAGCCTCTCCACAAGACTGCCAGCTCTTTCGATCCAGGATTAACACGTTCAGTGCCGGGAGCCCTCCACGAGGGTTCACTCAAATCGCATATGGGATGCCGGGAGCCCTCGCGGAGGGCTCATTTTAAATGTACGTTTTTCTTAGCGAATATAGCATTATAAACTATGAAAATAAAATTAGTCGTATATTTTAACAAGATTTATTAGTATAATCGTTGGTTTTCAAATACCAGCATTTTTATTTTCAAAAATAATTGGGTGCTGGGATGCCCATATTTCAGGGATGGTAAACCGTTTTACGTTTAGGTACAAATATTCACTAAAAATAAACATATTTATTTTGAGATTATAAATTAAGAGGATGAGTTTATAAATAGAAGCTTCAGCATCAAAAGGGTAAAAACGAACACCCATACCCATATTACCCATGGTGCAACTTCGTTTGACTGTCAGTCCGTTCGTTTGTACAGCTGCTCATTTCAGGAGCATACTTCGCTACATACAAGTCGTTTGGTTTTGTCATTAGAGTATTATATTATCTGTGGTCATGTATACAATGTGTAACATAATTAACGCAAGACCTCATACACCCCAATTAGAGTAGGTATTGAGTTGAAAGCATAATACAACGACAAAAAAATTTTTTTTAAAGCTAACTTCTATTACTATTAAGAAAATCGTGTTGACCGTAACACTATTTTATGCATTTAAAATATAGTCTTATTGCTTTGAAATAACATTTAATTTTCTTGAGCTCAATCACCGGTCAGTATGGCAAAATCACTGACCTCTAATAAACAAGCTTGTATAATACCTGGTCAGTGGGCAAATTACATAATTTAATGTCTTCTCAAAAATGCTTGGAAATTTGAGCATTATTTTGACAACCTTTTTTGAGATAAATCGAAATTGCTGTACAGGGGACCTAAAAGGCTACTTTTGCAGAATCATGAAATAATTCATATCACGCAATTTCATCTGTATGACAGTTTTGTATGGAGATTCATAAAATGCCATAGGTACACCTCTGCCTAACCCTTCAGGGATATATAGGTGTGAAACTGTCAAACAGATGAAGTGCGTGATAAGAATTGTTGTTGTATGATTCTGCCAAAGTGGCCGTTTTAGGCCCCCTGGCCACATACATGCGAGCAGCGGCCGGCAAAAGTTGTATGAAAATCCATATCTGTCCTGGTTTAGCGGCCAAATAAACATAGTAGGTAAACTCATATATGTCGTGTTATTTAAAAATGGAACGATCTTTTACTCCAAAACATGGCAGCCAAGGAAGTAAAAAAAAAAAAAAACTAATTATCACTTTAACGCGGGAAAAATTATTGTTGTGCGTTGTTCGTCATTGATTTTGAAAGTAATTGTATTTTAATTTCCGCGCATTATTTGAGAAAAGTACTATACAAGCCTTGGCCACAACTAGGCATTGATGGACGAACGTGTAAATGTGGGCAGAGGCGAAGCCGAGGCACACATACGTAAGTCGTAAGTTAATAAGCTGTTACAAAATAATAACGTTTTATTACTTAAAAAAATATTAATATTGCATAATGTTACTGTTTAAAAAAATATTACATTGAAAATTTCAGAAGAGGTTGGACACCCCTGTCACGGGATCAAAGCGAGCGATTATACTTTTTCTTCATTTTTTTATTTTTTATATTTGACGTCTTCACGCCACTAGCACATGTAAATACCCCCAGAGATACTAATTAAAGCAACAAGACGTTCTGAAAACACTAATTTACTTCTTTTTATAGTGTTTTATAATACGGTTTCAAACCTAATGCCGACGACCCTCCTCGAGGGTTCACTTTAGCGCAAACGTAATGCCGGTGACCCTCCTGGAGGGTCCATTTGCAAAATGTATGGCGGCATGGCGTATGAGCTCTATGAAAAGTGGGCGGAGTCGAAAGTGTTAAAGTGGACCTCTGGTTGTTTGTTTTCTCCATCTCGTCAAACCATTTTCTACGGGGTAGCGATTATATAATAGACACATATGCACAGCCAGTAGGCATATTAACAGCAGTTTGCACAGACCAACCACCAACTGTAATTTATAAATCGCTCCAATCACTCATCTACTGCGCAAATAGTCCCATCAAGCATTCTACTCCAGATATTGCAGAAAATGTTATATGTGAACTAATTTATCAGAATGATAAGAACTGCTAAGGTCGGCTATAAAAAATCGTTTAGTGTATATTCTCGAATAAATCGCAAGATCCTGATATTGACAGTTTGTAGTCCTTGTCTATGTAAAAGTGTCGTAACTAACTTCCTTACTAATAAACGTTGTATAGCGTCTGTATAGTTACACAACGCTTTGTCTTCTTCTTTCGAAAGTCAAATTACTGACGACTGAAAGAGAGAAATCGATGCGTAACTATTTATCTGATATAATACGTTTATTAGTAAGGTGGAAAAAGTTTAAGCCAGTAACAGCAACGATACGATATATGGTTTTAGAGAAAGAGGTATGATCAACAATAAGTGGTGTTACCTAGCAATTATCTAACTCAGGTTGTACATGTTGTTATTCACGTAAGGTTTATTTGAGGCACGTCAGATCAAGACAAATTCGTGGCAATTGCTAAATTATCTTTCTTATCTGCTTACTTCATAGACAACTTTTGTTTACTATTTGGGTCTAGTAAGGTTGTTTGTTTGGGTCGCTATAGAATAAATTATAGTACGGCCAAACGGTCACAAAAAATCACGGACCGCCAAACCGTATACTTCTTCTATTAGGTACTGTAAAGTTTGTCTGCAAAAGTCGACCTTATGTTGTGCTGGCTGGTAGCAAAAAATACTCTAATTGCATTTGACCAGTCAAGCGAATTTAGAATAAGCTTTCAAATAATTTGTATTAGGTTTTGTTTCGAAAACCAGTGAGAGTACAGTAGCGAATTTGTTTACATGAACGCGCCTGTTTTATGTAAACTCGTTCCCTTGGAATAAACGTAGTCATTAAATGTTGTATAATTTTGACACCCCCACACAATATTTCACATTTTACTCATCACAGTACAGACTGTGTAAATGAATTAGTGTTAGGTATATATAGCGGAACAGCACGTCTGACCGGAAAATGTAAAGAGGTGAACTGTAACGCCCACATTTTTCCCCAGGGTCCCATGCAATAGGACAAACGCTAAGTTGCAGGGTTATTTCTGCAACTAGAAACATTTGTGGCTTAATAAAGCTGTGCTTGTCGCGGTACTTGGACAGCGGTACAGCGGTAATGTACTCCGCGGCTTTTCCGTGCCTCGCAGAGAATGTTCAACCATTGTTGGTCCCGGTTGTTGTTCGAATGTCTATGGCAGTCGTTTCAGGAAGTCACAAGGCCGAAAGTCTAACAAATAGTCTACAATCTATGGTAAATTGGTATCGGCTCAGTACCTAATTGGGTTGTGGACGTACAATAGCAGTCGCGTTTAGCTAACTGACCAGAGAGTCTAGGCAAGTGGCAATCGCTTTCAAAGCGTTTCGTATTTTTACAAAGACTTTGAACACGTCGACTTTGACAGGATTGACATAACGTTTTAGGTAGCTATCAACTTCTTTCAGGCTTTCTGGTAATGTAATATCGGTATTGCTCAGTAATTTAGGTGTTGGCCAAACTTTAAAATAGATAGGTATATATTTATTGTGATATTTCTGCCATCGACATGCTAAGAATAATTCAAAATAATATCGAGAAAACCTTAAAATACTGCATTTTGTTGTAACATTTAACCGAAAGTTGAATGTTACTGTCATTGTTATAACCGAGTAACAGAAAAAAAAATAATTGAAAACGTATAGTTTGCATTAGCCTTTCTTAACTTTCCCACTAAGAATTCGGTGAAAGAATATTAATTACGAAGAAAATATAATTACGAAGAAATAATAAAAAATCAATGAACAAAGATCACTTTGGTGCCGTCTCAAAATTACTTAAATACTTTACATTAGTTTAAGAACTTAGTTATTAAGGTTAAATAAAAAAGGTTTAAGTCTTATTTTTTGCTTTTCAGTTTTTTCGGCGGTTTAATATTTTTATTAAAAAGTTTTTCTATGTTAGATAGCAAATCACAGCCTAACGTCAGTCGTATTTCAGTCAGCAAGTTAGCACAATTCCGGTTGGTTACGTTTGATGGCATTGCTACTTAGGAAATGGGACCTCCGAGGTCCAAAGCTAATGTTCCGTGCAGGACAGACTGAATAGAGCTGATGAGATGATGCTACGAAAGAAGACATTTTTATGTTTGAGAAAAATGTTTTTAATTTTCGTTTTGGTAAAATAGCTATGTTTTATATCTATTTTTCTATCTAGCCTACCTCTAATTTACTCATAAAATAATACTTTATGAAAGCCAAAGATAATAATTATGAAGTTTTAATAACCAGATAGCTAGGGAAATGACAAGTTTCGTTACAGAATTGCTATGATTTTACAATTTACGATTCCACGTTTTTTAATTTTGAACTCGAATTTATTTTTATTTTAAAAAATCCACCGTTATGGGGTTTATATAAAACATCTTATTCATTCTTTATTTCTAACACACTTAACCTATTTTTTACAATTTAACACTAAAATATATATATTTATATATGTATTATATACAAATATATAATAAAAAAAAGAAAAAGGCAGGAGCACATTGGGCATCAAAAAATTGGTCCGCTTCGCTGTCAATGGGATAAGTGCCCCTTTTTTATTTTATATATTTAATTTGTAGATAGTTTATTATGTAATAGTAATCACATATGTAGTTTATTTTACGATGGAATTTTTATTTTTGTTACAACTCAAATTTAATTAAAAATGTTTTACTAGAATTAAGATTTATTTAAATGGTTAAATAAGTTAATAAATATTACCTACAAAAATTTTGTAAACACAATTTAAAAAAAATTGTCATTCCAAGTGTTCTTAGATTTTTTAAATACCCATGAAATTATCAGTCGGAGGTTTGTGGAAAATTTTTGAAAACCGTTTTTTAAGTACAAATGATAAACAAAATCTTTCCCCTTAGATAAGTCTGCCTATCTTCCTTATCTAGATTACTATAAGATTTGGACATCTGCCGATAAAGAATCACAATATTTCTGTAGTTCTTTGAGGAGATTATCAAACCGTTCCTAATTAAGTAAACTCAGGTGCCAAGGTATCTGATATTGTCATTCAGTGGTTGGTTACAATTACGATCTATCCGTCCATTATTTTCATATCGTTAAAATATCGTTGATGAGATGTTTAAGCATTCAAAAAGTTTTGATTTCAGTAAATAATTTCGTGAAACTTTCCTGAAAAATATTCAAATTAAATAATATGATCGAGCTGAACGTTAAACTGTCAGTTGTTACTGTAAGATTTATTTGCCGTTCCGATGGCAATGATCATTGGCTGAAGATAATTTATGACTGGTGGAAAACGGAGTAAAATAAACATACGATGCCATCCTTCATAAATTTCACGCATACTTTATTTTTAGTATTCAACGAAAAATAGCTGCGTGACGTGGAAAGCAAAAAAACATACCTGAAAATTCGCTTCTACTTTTTAACATAAAACCAGATATTATTCGTATGTCGTGATTCACATAAATAGGCAAATGAAAAGTTAAACTTTTTAAAACTTACCGATAAGGAGATCAGATGAAACAAAAACCAAATATTTATTCACGTAACTTTTTTAACAGAACAGAAAGTCGCACTTAATTAAAAAGTTATCCAAACCACAGTCCAAAAGAGTTTTTATAAAAAATTACTGGAGATTGTTTTGTAAATTCCCTGTTTCACAAAGTTTTCGCGCGTACAAAACGTCCGCTACACGAAACGTCAAGTCGTCTTCACGCACCAATGTTCAATGTGAGACTGGTGGTACTGTAGTTAGCAGTTGCCGTCTGCTGATACGATGATACGTCACGGCACTAGATTGAAAGCCCTATTTTCCCTGTTCCTAACTGGCAAATGAATTAAAATTATAGACTCAATAAACAATAAACAACAACTTATTAATTGCTTTTCTTAATTTTCTCGCTGGCGACAAAATTACGAGCTGTATTTAATTTTTATTATTTGAAATTGGAAATTATTATGTTTAAGAGCTTAATTTTTTTTTATTTAGCAGAGTGTAAAAAAAAACTGACAGTACCTATTCCTTTTATCCAAAAAGTATGGTATCAAAGAGACATTGTCGTAAATACATAAACTGTTATCAGTGAGAGTTTAGACGAATCTTATCAGTGACTTAAGAACTTATGAAGTATTACTCAATAAGAAATTACACACGTACATTCGAGTAATACTGCGATATTGTGAGTAAATATTGGCAAGCTGTATTTATCTAGAGATTTTTTGTACATACTTTCTGCGTCAACTGTTTATAGAGTTATTGTGTGCAATGCGAATTGTTAATCTTTATTTATGTTTCGTGTTTAATGCTACTATTGTTTTGACTGTCCTTTGAAACAATATTATAATTATTTTATTTTCAATAAGAAGTGCTGCTTCTGTGATGGGGTAGCTAAAGAATATTGCTGTATTAAACACAAAATTTGTCAAAAACAACAATTTTTTAGATAAGCAGCGTTTATTTTCGCTGCCTGATTATAAAAGGTGCTTATGATGAAAACCTTTTAAAAGGTCACTGAATTCTACGTACAAGACTTTGATTGTAAAAAATGTTGCTAAGCAGAATACACCACAACTTTTTAATGGTTTTTTTTTTTCACAATGGCATCTCGCAGTTCATCCTTTATGAGGATGGCTACTGCTTAACCGGACTTTCCTGTCGATGCCTCGAATTAAGGCCTCCAACCAGGGCAAACAATAAACTTAAAAACTAAGCGACAGCGCTAAGGGCACCCCCCCACGGGGTTCGGTACTCGGCTCAGGGCGTCGCTGGAAGAGGGCAGCAAGGGACAGCTGGATCGGTATTATTATTAATATTATGGGGCGAATTTAAAACTACAGGCTCAGCTGCGCGGGCTGGCTCGAGCGAGGGTCGGGGCGGGCACGGTGATGGTGCGGGGAGTCGCGACGGGCCTCGACGGCGAGGACGGAAGGACGGATGTCGGGGCTTGTACTGTCGTCTGACAGTACTTGTGGCCTTGCTGCTCTCCTGGAGGAGGGTAGTGGCGTCGTCGGGGATAGTGAGGGTATGCCTTGGTCGGCGAATCCTACTTATGCGGGAGGGAGTGTATCGGGAGGCCGCCGCAATCAGGGGATTGGGGTGCTTTATGGCAGAGTCAAAGAAGCGCTTGGAGAGGCGTTTCATGAACTGCTGGATGGTGGGGATTCTGAGATCTAGATGCAGATTCACATTTCGGACATAGAAGGGGGCTCCCGTGACCTTTCGGAGGAAACGGTTCTGGAGGGTTTGCATTTTATGCAGATGTCGCGGCTTGGCGTGTGCGAAAACTACGCAAGCATAGGTCATGATGGGACGGATGACCACGGTGTAGAGGCGCAATTTTTTAATGTAATTACTTAACTGCTTAAATATTGGTGACTAGCTGTGCCCGTGGCTTCGTTCACGTGTCTGTGTACATGTGACGTCATAGTATTTTCGTGAGAACTTAATCCTAATCAAAACCTCTACAAACTAATAAAGAATATTAAAAATAAAAAACCACTGACAACTGCTTTATTTTTGTATTATTTTGATGATATGAGAAAGTTGGATAAGAAACAGATTAAAACAAAAAAAGAACTAGCAGGGGAACGAGGAGGGGCGGAGGGGGGTTCAGGGGATCAGAACGGAATGAACCGATAAAACCACATTTTTCACAAATAACATTTCTTTTTTTTATTTCCACAGCAAAATAAACCTTTTCAATGCATTTTCACACATGGAACACTCACAAAAACATTATCAGCCAGCAACAGCAGCTTTTCAAATATTAAAAATCATTTTACTCCAAATGTCTTTCGATCCCAACTCTGATTAATTCTCGATTGACTTCGCTCAGAAGGATTATATCGAATCAACAGCATCGAGATATTATGTTTGAATCGATTGTCGCTTTTTGTTACGAAGTCAGCGGAATTGACTTGAGGATAAGCTTGGCTTTGACTTACCAACTGAATTTCGACAAACCGTAATACAACAAGATTTTATTTCGACAATACGGAACTGCGACACGTCCTAATTTTGACAATACTTTAGTTCGAAATACCTTTAGTCCGACAATTATACTGTATTCCGACAAAGCGTTTCTTCGACATGACTTAACTAGGAAACTATGCGACTTCGACGACATGCTTCTTCGACAACAATGGTAGTTCGACATGAGTCAATTTCGACGTACGCTTGGTTAGTCGTGGGCTCCTGATTGTTGTGGTTTTGTTGTGCAGCTGTAACTTATTTAAAAAGCTGATACAGGTGCGTTCTGCCGAGTTTTCTCATTAAGAGTAAAAAGTTTTCCTATTACCTAATGTAAATCGAAGAAATATCCGTCATAAATCTTGGCAAAACAAACAAGTTTTTGAAACGAAGTTCTTTAACGACGCTTTCGGTAGGAGTAAACTGGTAGAAATCGTCACGTATCTCATGAAAAAGTGTTTTTTTTTATCTGTTTTTAATTATGGGTTTTTATATTAGATGTGCCAACCCCATCATACCCTTTTACAAGATATCTTGATACGGTTATGCCCCTTCCATGCGACTTTCTCTTTCTTTTATTTTTTATTTTCCGAAATAGTTTTCACTGTTTTCGAGGGTGTTGAAGCCAATAGTGAGGTCAAAATGTAAAATCCATCTTGGATTTTTCATCATTCGAGGGTGCTGAAGCCAATAGTGGGGTCAAAATGAAAATCCAAGATGGCGACAACTTAATGAGAGCTTCTCAAAACTGATGCCTGATGGATCTGTATTAAAAATGCGTATTAAATTCACACTTTCTCTATAACTCTCTCTCTCTGTCTCTTTCTGTTGTAAAGTGTGTGTGCGTGCGAGTTTGGCGTAAGGACCTTCTTTCCTGACGGGGTTCCCCCGACCGAACACTTTTTTTAACCTAATCGTTGACATAGTGAAACCGAAATATTATTTTAATGATAAGGTAAAAAAGGGCGGGGTTTTATACTTTTTTTTTTCACTAATCTGGCGCTTTTCTTTTAAGGAGGTTCGTTATGAGTTACTCCCATTGACTTTATTTTGTTTTCATCTTTGTAAATGAGACCTCGTTGTGGCCTGCCGGTTACATTAGACACGAAACCACATCATGCCTATTTTCTCTCTAAGCATAGAAAGAGGTCTATAAAACAGTTAACATTTCATCAATTAGGTTTACGTCTCAAGTAAAATGGGGTAAGCAGTAGTAAAACACAAACTAAGTACAGCAATAGGTTGTAGCTTTTGTTCCGCAGTTTTTCGTCAAGCTAAAGAACTTCTTTAGCGCAGTTAAACACAAAAAAAGAAAAAAAAGCATTAAGTGCTTTTTCTTTCTTTCTCTTCTTTAAATTCTCGAATAACTCATTGCCTTTGAGATTATTGCAACAGCTTTTCTGTTCAGTCAGCTCTGTCAGTGAAAGATAACTAGTTCCTTACTGAGCAGTATTTTGACCTATTTTCCTGCATTACTTATATAGTTTCATCGGGGAAGCAAACAGCTGGTGTACCTACCAACTGTTTGCTGATTTTATGTTTTGTTTTAGTGAGTGCAAGAACATTGTTGAGCTGCAATCAGGCGTAAATTGGAAGGATAAAGAACAATGGGTGTACATTGTACGAGTGAACATTTTTGTCCGTCGTAAATCGTAAAAGGTGTTAGCAAGCATCATAGAAGGTTAAATGGCCGATATAACTTATTTAGAAGCTTTCATAAAGCTAACATATTGATGTTCCACTTTTTGTCCATTTTTACTATTACTTATTCAGCATCTGTCACTGAAAGTGAAACGTCTGAACATAAAATGAATGAAAAGTGAAGAATGAACACATTAGTGAACCGACCCAACGATGTTGGATTTCGGCACTCGGCATCTTTCATACTCGCGTACCGAAAATCGAAATATGAAAAGGCATGACCAGAATATGAAGGTTGATTCCTATTTAATTTTGACATTGTCGTGTGAATGTGGACTGTAACATTCACTCGAATGCAGTGATATTTCAAATAGGCACATAAAAGGCACTTTTAAACGTCAAAAATTACAATAAAAGAGAATTGATTCTAGTCGCCTCTAACAGATCAGCTTTACCAAGTTGTTTGGACCCAAGACGGATCACATACTACAACGCGCCACGCGACCTGTCTGCGTCCCGTCGCGTGGTGCGTTGAAGTGTGCGATCCGCCTTAAGTAGAAATATTTAAATTAATCTTTTGTTTAAAAATCCGTTATCATCAAAGTAAACACACTTTATTATCAAAGTGATACTGAAATGCACGATTAATACATATACCAGACAACCCTCACAAGGCTCGCGCTCTTCTACGAAATGGGTTCACCAAATAAGTTCAATAGCAGCGTCTTTAACCCACGACCTTTTACCAATCTACACCCTGACCGCTGAACCATTGTCTCTTAAACACAGGCACCCAAGCCATTGACATTTTTATATTATTTTGCAACTTTTATTGTTTAGTTGTTATTATGTCAACGAGTCTGCGTTAAGCTCATTTCAGACTACGCTATAATATACGAGTAATAATTTATAGCATATAGTTCATATCACAACAATATCGCTCGCCATACATTTATTTAGAACTATAGTATAGCAAAGTGTGAACGTGTTCTAAATAAATGTATGGCGAGCGATGTTGTTGTGCTATGAACTATTTGCTAAATGCTATTATATTATAGCGTAGTCTGAAATGAGCTTTAATGCTGTGTACCTATGTGTTTATTTATGGCAGAGGACAGGGTGTTGTGGCGCAGCCTAGGAGAGGCTTATGTCCAGGAGTGGACTGCAATATGCTGAGTTGATGTGTTTAGTTGGTCTTATTAAATAAAAAAATAAAAAATCTTTTGTCACTTTTTGGTTTTTTTGTTGCAAGGACTTTGGACTTTGTGGTGCATGGTTTTTCTTTGAGATAATAAAAATTCCGTTATTCGGTTGTATATACTTGATACTTATTGCAGTGTATTAAAAAAAATACCAGCCTATTATTGCCCAACTACAGGGAAAATGCCTCTTTTGCCTCTTCTCATACAGAGAAGGCACTACCGTTGATCACCACGCTTGCTCCAAACGAGATTTTGCAAAGGTTATTAAAAAAAAAATCTGCTGTTTCCTACATAAGTGCAGTACCTATGAAATCAAAACGTATGGAAAAGCGATTTTTGAAGTGAAAACTTGTTTAGGCGCGTTGGGCATTTTTTGAGATGGGAAAAAACTATTGAACTCGCGCCACTGTTAGCGTAACCGCTTCGGATGTGTTCGGCTGTCGTCGGGATGTACTCGTTTTTAATGTATATCCGATATGTCAGTGAGTGATGGCAAAGTATTCTGATTGTGTTTTGTTTTCACTTCTGTTTGCACTCCCGGAGTGCCACTGTTTTTTTTAATAACCTTCCAAAAATTTCAACGCAGGGAGTCCAGAACGCGGGCTTGCGGACGGCGAGCAATGGGTAGCTCACCGTCCGGTACGGACCAGGCGCGGGTCGATGGCGCGTTGTGTTCCACGCGCGCCTCAAAGAGATGTCAGCACTGATTTATGGGGTCCGCTAGGGCCGATGCCTGGCAGGGTCGTGGGTTTTTCGAAAGAGCATTGGCAGGCAGCTGAAGGAACACGGGTGGGTTTTAGTCAGTAAAAGTCTGACACGCAATCCCACTCCCCCAGCGCCCAGAGCGGGAGAAGTTATTTGATTGTTTCCATCCCAAAAAAAGAAGGGGGACCAGAATCATATACCTTCTGAATCCTTAGTAACAGGTTGCGCGTCAATGTTCCTGACACCCGTATTAACTAGGTATAGGTAAGTCTAGGTTTCTTCTCCATGTTTTTCCTTCACAGATGTCGGTAATGTCCAAGATAAACTCTGAACACGTGCTTCAAATAGCTACAGGTTATCTAAAGCCTATTCAAACTTGTTTCAAATTAATTATTTTTCAAGTTAAACAAATATCAACTTTATCGTAATGATTATTAAGTTGATTTCAGAGTGACGCAATATTGAAAAAGTTATAAAAATGTTTGAAAATGTAGCGTAAACTGAACTTTACTGTGTAGGATTTGTTTATATTTTTAGCAAATCGCGAATGCAGTTTACCTAGATGTTACTTGAGAAGCTATCGGTAACAATAAAATACATTGATAAAAATAATTGTATCGCTTTTAATGTTTTTTTTTATAAATTATAATCGTAACTAATAAAGATAATGCGCACTACCTGATTAAATAAAATACAAATGATGCATTTTTTTTTACCACTGTTCATGTAGTGCGATTAATATTGTCATAACCCAAACGAAACGAAATCACCACTTGTTCTGTTGACCCGCACGAACTATGTCGGTACCTACATTATTATAGGACTACCAGACGTATACTGCAAGGTAGGTACCACCCGCACTTGGTTGATAGCTGGACTAGTCACTATTCAGCGCTCCTTCTCCAAAATTATGTACTAGCATAAGCCCGCGACTTCGTCCGCGTGAATTTTTTTGTTCCCGCGACCAACCCTGTCGCATCGCATCGCCTTCCCGGGCTAAATTATTACTGTGTTCTTTCTGACTCTTTTTGTTTTGCTCGGCTCCTAAGGGTCATAGCGTGAAGTAACATAGCCTATACTCTTAAAAATTGGGCTAACAAATGCAAAAAAAAAAACCGTCGTGTAGTCTCAGAGATTACCCCCTACATGCAAACAAACAAACTTTTACCTCTTTATAAATATTATAAAAGTATATTATCTATGCGTATGGCCAAAAAGTGTGGAAATCTCTGCCAGCGTCTGTTTCCTGTCACATAATATAACCAAAGCCTTCAAAGCAAGAGTAAAAGACATGTTCTGGGTTCGCTCGTTCCATCGTAGACTTCATCGACCGCTCTTCACCACGTAAGATCGAGGTCAAGACAAATATATTAATAATATAAAAAAATATAAGTAATAATAAGATCATGTAATTAACCACGGTGCTAGCGGGGCAGACCCAGAAAGCGCTTAATATATATTTAAGTTTTGCCATTAATAAAGGTTATCACTGAATAAACTAAACTGTGTTAACCTCAAACATCTATTAGGTAAATTAGGCAAGCTATACATACAAAAAAATACCATACCTACATAAAATACAGCCATACATAAAAAATATGAAATAACTTTAATTTCGGAAGTCGGTGTCTTGAGATCTGTATTTTAGTTTTAGTTTTTTGCTACCGACTTCCGAAATTATAGTTATTTCATCATTTTCATTTATTTTCTTTTTGAATTCGATTTAATTTTTTTAAATTACTTTTTTATTTCCTAATTTTTAGTTTTAAGTAAAAAACTGGAATATTTGTTTGATATAAGTAGGTAACAGTTTTGTTGTAAATATTGCACTAGAATTTGACCAAGGTTTTGAGATGTTTTCCCTTTGACACTACAGCCGTAGCTCGTATTAATAAGCCAGGCCGTCACACGTACACCTTGTATTAGTCCATATCTTGAAAATTACTAAATCGATTTTGATGAAACTTGCACTGTTCCCTAAATTGAAGTAAATGTAAGCCAATAAAAAAAATGGTTACGATCCGATTAATAGTTGCGGAGAAATGCGTGGACAAACACACATAACATATATATCTATCAAATTTTGTAAATTTGTATGGTAGCCCTCATAGATTGTCATATGTGAATACATTGCAGTTCCAATAATATTACATAGGTACCTACATACGTGTCGAATTGATAACCTCCTTTTTTTGAAGTCGGTAAAAAATAATCTATTAACAAGTATAAGAAAAAGCACATTGGTACATTAATACTTAATGCTAAGCCTATGTAAATACGAGTACCTATACAAAAGTAAATACTTACAGGGGAATAAATTATCATCATGACAAATTTTCTAGAAGTTTTTCTGTGTAATTGAGTATCGCTAAGTGTTCTGCTAACATTGTACCAAATTTTGTATAGCACACAATAGATAAGTCCATGATAGAAACTATGAATGGCATGACCGTGTATAAAAGTTTGTTAGCTCGCCACTTCTACGGCCTCGTCAGTGCGCAAAATCGCTATGGCTGCATTTTTGAGCCACAAAAGGCAAAGATAAGGTGGGACACAGTTTGCGCTGCAGCTTCACATCCGTAGTTGTGGTGATGCAGATGCCGCATGCCGCCATATGTGAACTATGCAACATACTGACGTCACGGAAAATCTTGCATCGCGCAAGCAGAGTTTATCCCCGAAATCAATCGTTGAGCCTACCAGACATAACACGCGTCTTGTCGGAGGATCCTCCCTTTTCTATGCAGTATAAGTGAACATTACACCCTTCTCATACCTCTATACACATCTTGCTGCCGTATCGTCAGGCACTCGATTCCTAACACTCGGTATCGAACAGTCTAGGTGACTAATCTTTTCACCATGAACCGGTGTTTGTCAAGTCCCAGCACGGCTCTATTAAGAGCCAATCCCGCAACTACATTCACCAGCCACAAATACTTATTCATCTCGACACTAATAATAATATAGCGTATCTACTATGCATTCAAACCTCACTTTTACGTGCTACGCAATTGAACGGCACGGCGACAATGACCTGCAGATGGCAGTCTAACTATCCAATTTATCGTTTAGCATACGTCGTTTGACTCAAATTGTACGTATTATAATTCTAGCTAGCGTTATTAGTGAGTCGATTCGACGATGTGATTGGAACAGCTATTCCATCGAACACAATTTTTAAGGAGACTTAGCATCATTGATACTTGTACAAGGTATGCAATCTCTCTGAACCAAATAGTTATAAAAATAGATGAGTTACTTGAAGGCCTAACGAAATCACTAAAAAAGTGACACAAATAAAACATTTTTCCTTGCTCCAGGCGAACAAGGTGGAATTATCCGGTACAAGACTTCTACTGATTAGTATCGATATGTTTTGTTTGATAATGCCTTGAACAAAAAAATACGAGGTATTCCACTCAGAGCACTGATACCCACGTATGAGAATAGCTAGTATAATTTAAGATTGCCTGCTAGCGATAATACAGCATCATCATGAATCTGCCGAAATACGTCCACTGCTGACTATATCATCCCAACATCGTCATACCAACTGAACCTGCGCTTCCCGCATCCTGCAGATTCTCATGATCTTCACCAGGTCCTTAGTAAATCATGTGCGGCGGTACCTATACAGTGGTGGCCCAGTAGTCTCGACTTACGAGTTGTAAGTCCTAGGTTTGAACCCCCAGACAAGAGCTTTACTTTGTTGTGTAAAAATTTCATCACCACTACTCCCACAACGGCGAAGGAAAACATCGTGAGGGAACAGGACCTAGAATCAAAAATTCAAAGACATGTGACATGCACTACTATCAACCGGCACTGGGCTCTCGTGGTGGATTACAGCCCACTCCCACTCGAAGAGTGGAGGCCTGTGGCTGATTACACTGCCTACAATGGCGGCTTTCAGTACACGGTCGAATATCAATATTGTAACAACACCTTAAACACTGTCAAAATCCATCCATAATTAACTATGTTGAATAACGGTAGTCTAGACTGATTGATTAATTAATAATACAAATCTGTACAACAACAATCAATTAACATTACAACAAGCTATTGGTTGCGACATGAACATCTAACAAGCTCTCTTGGGCATTGTAAACGCGGATGATACAAGCTTGTTGATACGCCTCCGTTCGGTAGACATGCTAATTTTCAAACAATACGTACGTACGTACGTACAGATACAGCCCTGTTTATAGTCTATCGATACTATAACACCCACCGTGTTATAGTTTTAAACATAGCAAGGGCTCTCAGGAAGACGAACATTGATAGCAAAGAGAGGTCACAGCGCTTCGTCTCAGAAGGGTTATTACGAGAAAGCAAGAAAACTATTATAATTATGTATTATAAAACTATTACTATACTGTACCTTGTACATACAGCAGCTATCGCCCACCTGGCCTGTTCCACTTTGCATCTTGGAACCTGAACAGTTTATACGCAGCGACCACCCAGAAGATACTGCCCAATCACTGATAACACCAGGCGACCATTAATCGTTGCCCACCAGACACAACACCCGGCTGGTCGGATGATCCTCCGATCATCTGACCAGCCGGGTGTTGA
Organism: Gortyna flavago; assembly: GCA_963669345.1. Taxonomy (NCBI): domain Eukaryota; kingdom Metazoa; phylum Arthropoda; class Insecta; order Lepidoptera; family Noctuidae; genus Gortyna; species Gortyna flavago. Next base: position 15,605,351 of record OY770136.1, on the reverse strand, counting down.
AATCCAAAGAAAAGGGAACTTTTCTGTGGATTTCTGTTCCTTTTAATTCTACACTGGCGACTTGATGGTGATTGTATGGGTTCGATAATACTATGTCCGCACCACCATAGAAACATCTATCAATATTTTAGGAGAAAATCGCTTTTGAATCTTGCGTAAGTGTAAGGTATTTATTATTTTATGTTCGTGACTGTAGATAGGTAGGTACACCACACAAAATAGTAGTAACTATGAAAACATATTCGGATGCAACTAATCCAAAAGCCATCATAGCCTCGTCCCAAATACTGGGGTGACTGGGGTTTCGAGCTTGTAAATTAACGAGCTGTTTCATTAGTGGGCATCGAGCGGTGCTTAACGTGGTAACGTAAACAACACGTAGGAGGATAATCGATATAATCGCGATGAGCTGGTACTTTGTTGGTTTAATGAGGATAAAGGGACTTTTGTTTTATATTGGATGAATCAAGTCAAATGACAATGTGATCAGGAATAGTAGAAGCAAATTGTATTGTTGTCAAGATTTTTAAACATTTCAGCAATAATGCACAAGGTAGGTACTGTAATTTTATAAAAGCTTTTCAAACAGTAGGCCGCAGCAAGGCCTACCAGCAAGGATAACCTCCAAAAGTGTAATCCACACCTCTAATCTCGCGCCGCAAGGCCTGTGACTTGCACACGTGAAGACTTAGGGGAGGCCCACACTGCACCGCATCACGTAGCGGGGCGCAGATAACGCAACCACGCGCGTGATTTTTTCCGTACTAATTCAATAAAAACGCACTCACGCGAGTGGAATTTGGCTCCGTCTCCCGCACACCGCTGCGTGAAATGCAGATGGCTACGTCAGCGAACGGTACACGAAAGGTACGCGTTGCTGAATTTTGGGCCAGACAAAATATACAAAAAACTATATAGTTACATCTATTTTTACGATGACGTAAGCTGGATGTATCAATAGTTAGTAGACTGCTTATGATGACTCAGACAATTTCAAAATAATAGTTCCCCCGACAAGGTGAAGGCTAACAGAGTATAATTATATCACCAACAAAATGCCTAACACTATGCGTGTCTGTAGTCAATATTTTTAATACCTTGTTCATGGAACAATCTATAAATCTATGGGAAATAAAGATGTTCCAATCCACTTTAAAAATGATGTTGCCTAAAGCTTATTGGTAAGGAAGTTTCTTCAAGGTAGCTGTATTTCAAGCAAGAATAATCTTTGCAAAATCATCTCTTATTAAAATAACATAACCCTGGTGCCTTAGCTTGGTGACGGGGACCATCACGGGACTCCGCTCGATAAACAAACGCTTTCAACAATAGGTATAACGAACAGTCTTCCATACAGATCTTGCTTGGAGGCTGAGAAAACCGTAGCGCATGTGCTCTTTGAATATACGGGCGTCACCCAGATTAGGAGAGAAACCCTCGAGGCACCCAGATCATGTTCTTAACAGACCAGGACATGTAATTAACTTCTAGAGGGAGATGGGCTGGTTGGAATAACACCCACAATAATCCACCTGAAGAGAATAAGTGCGGAAACTAAACCCTCTAACATATAACATAACATGGTGCCTATTTGCCCCGAAGAGAAGACAGACAGACAGCTGCTGAGGTGTATTATATATATATAGTACACCCACATTTCATCCGTCATGTTTAGGTATAGATGGGGGCGAGCCGACTATCAATCGGGCACAAATCCGGGCTGCTACTGAGATATTCCCGACAGAAACCTTTTTCATTTTTGACAAATAGGGAATTAAGCGAGGTATTCCACTCAGAACACTGATTTTAATGGCACTTGACCGAACCGCACCTGAGCACTTCCACTAACCGCACAGAAACATAATTTTGATAAGTGCGATTTGGTGGAGCAGTTTATCAATATTATTTTCAGGCCCCAAAGTCTACGTAGGTGCCGGCTACGTAAAATAAAAATTAGCAGCAACGACTGCCTGTTAAAACAAAAAAAACCTGCAATCACCTAGATCCGACTCCCAAGCATGGTGATTATGTAAACACCTCCTATGGTATCCCTTCATCATCTACCTAGCCTTTTCCCAACTTTTTTGGGGTCGGCTTCTAGTTTAGCAGGATGCAGCTGAACACCAGTATTTTACATAGAGCGACTTCCTATCTGACATCCTCATCCCAGTTACTGAGTAATACGATACCTTTTGGTAAGACTGGTTGTCAGAACTTCGGGCTTCTGACGAGCCGTAATGACTGTCAAAGAGGATCAACGGCATAACCTGCTTTCCGAGGCACGGAGAGGTCCAAGGTACCTATGTAAATATCACACATGTACCCATCCATGGACCAACTGTAGCAAGCGAAGGTTAACCTTAGGGGCAATTCTCGTAATTTTAAGAAAGTTCACAGTCTGATCTCAGTCTCAATCTGTCAAAAATAACTCTAATTTCCCCTACATTTTGAGAAGTTTTTGTCATTTTGTTTGTTGTCGAGATGAGACAGCGACTAGATTTTGAAAGATTTACGAGTATATTACGAGAATTGGCCTTCTAATCGATCGACTCGCGCAGGTGTTATTACTAAGCCACAAGTCCCTTCTATGGCATCCCCTATTGTTAATAATTAAAGTGGCAGTAACTTCATACTTGAGCTGGGGGCATACGTGACGTCAGTCGTGATTTAAATCACTACCTGTTGCAGATAAAAAAACATTTTGACAAGTTTAAAAAATACCTCTAATTTCCCTGCATTTTGACAAGTTTTTGACATTTGTTTGTCGCCAAGATGACACTGCGACTAGATTTAGAACGTTTTAAATTACTAGAATTGGCCTTCAGATGTTGCCCTTTATTTTATGTGTCATGTATGTGTGTGTGTGTTTATTTTTTGTGGTCTCCTATAAGTTAAGGACCTACTTTATTAAGTTTTTCACTCACCACACCACCACACCACAGTATTAACAATAAAACTTTGATTAGGTGTACCTACATCTCGCTTAAGGGTTTCTTTTTTTCATTCGGACATACGGAAACCTAAAAAACATCGTTAATCAGCGGGGTTATAGCGTAACACGCTTACAATGGTAAAGCCAATTATTTTGACAACTGAACAAAGTTTATTGCGTTATTTACGAATTTATCAAAGCAATCAATTCCTTCAAAATCCTTCGAATTGTCTTTGAAATTATAATACGCAATTGGAGGTGCTGGTGCCGTTTAGCTGTGAACCTTTATTTGTGGTCTTGTTAGGGAATATGAAAGACTATTAATATAATTGCCCGCGTTATTTGAAGGGCGCTATCTCACTGGTTTTATTATTTTAATTAATTAAAATAATTCATTAGCAAAGGTATTCGTTTCAACAAGGGATTATAACAAAACGCTTGGCTAGTTTTCATATACGAATTATATTATAGCCTTCGCAAGTTCTAAAGCTGTAAGTTCTTATTTTATTCTTCCGAAAATTTGTCTTGCTGGTAGAAACTAACCATCGAACATAGGGCTCTTCCATGACTGTTTTAGTAGGTATTTAATAATAATTCGTATATGAGAACTAGCCAAGTCAGACCTTAGGCTTCAATATATATTTTCCTAAGTTATAAGAAGAAATTATATTTTAAGTTGTTATAAAATATTTTATGTTGTTATACTCGTAAATACATTTCATGACTGACCATTGAACTTGGCACCAATTTTGATCTCACTTCTTTTGTCGTTAAGTCAACAACCAAGGCATATATATAGAACTTGGCTCTGGTTTGAATAAACCTACTTCGGGCGGGTCGCTATCAAACATTCTAATCGCTAACCATCATTACTTGCACCTTTAATAAAAATATTTTAGTTTTCGTTTATTTTTTTAGGCACTATAATTTGTAGGTATGGGAAGTTTACTACTGTTGACTAAATGTACACTTTTAGTAAACGTTATTATTCAATAAAATTATTAAGTATTATTCACATGACGAACAAGAAAAGTGTCTGAAAAGGTTCACTGAAAATAAACAGCAAACGTAAAACTGCAGCTGGCTGTTGCAGAAAATCACTTAAACCGCTGTGGCGCAGTCAGCTTTGGACAAAATAAAAGTTAAGCTAGCTGAACTCAAAACGAAACCTAGGCATACTTAGATAGGGTGACTCAAGAACGGTAATAATAGCAAGCAAGTAACGTAAAGCAAGCAAGTTAAGCATCTAGATGATGACTGATGCATAAAAACCACTACCGATCCTAAATAAATTAGATAAGTGTGAAGAATTATGATATTTTTATTGGCTGGGTAGTATTATATTATCTGTGGCTGGGTCTTAACCTAACCCACAGATAATATAATACCCTAGTACCTTTTTTTTTGTTGCCGGGGGGTAACCTTTTTTTTTTTTTTTAAGGATGGGAAATCATCAAGTGACCCCTCCTGCTCTGGGTGGAGCGGAAGGGAGTGTCAGACTCTTACTGACTAAAACCCATCCGTGTTCCTTCCTTAGCCCTTTGTATTACGGGGCAGGGGTAACCCTTTCGGACAATCCCGCTGCCCCGGCAGGCTTCGGCCCTGACGGGCCCCTCCTTCGATGCTGACATCTCTTTGAGGCGCGCGTGGAACACATACGCGCCGTCCGGCACGGGCCTGGTCCTGATCGGACGGCGAGCTACCCATTACTCGCCTTCCGCAGGCCAGCGCCTACGGTGGCCGGGAGTCGTCACGCGGCTCCCGACGCCCGGAGCGTCTACCGCGGCGGCTGGGACGGGCGGCTCTCTCCGCTCTCTCCCTCGCCCATCCCGCCACCTCCTTCGCTAGCATGACTGCTTCGCAGAAGGAGGTGACTGCCTCCCACTCCCTCTCGCCCCGGACCATGGCTTGGACCAGGGACGGGCGCGAGAGGTCGCCGCCGCTGCCGATCGCCTCTACGAGGACACGGCGGTGCTCTGCCCAAGCGGGACAGACCTCCACCGTGTGCACCACCGTGTCCTCTGGGCGATCCTCGCAGTGGTGACACCCGGGCGTTTCCTCCCGCCTGATGATGTGCAAGAACCTCCCGAAACATCCGTGTCCGGTGAGGACCTGCGTCAGGCGGTAGGTGAGGGCGCCGTCACGCCTCTCTAGCCACTCCTCAAAGAGGGGCCTTACCGCCGCTATCGCGGCGTGCCCGCCGGGGGGAAACCTTCAAAAGGCATCCGACCTCCGGGGAGGGGTCGGGGAGTGTGGGATTTTTACCTTACTAAAACCGCGGTGATTACCACCAGCACATAGGGGTGCTCCCGGTTTCATTTAAGGGCATTTTTTTTTAAAGTGCTACTATCTTTGAAAATAACTTACTGATATTGTTTTGGATATTTTAGCTAATTCTTGGTTTAGTTGAATGGTAAATTTTACAAACTTTGCTGAGTATGTGATTTTTTTATTATATTATGGCGCTTATTTAAAATAATGTTTGTAAATAAATAGTAACTTAGATACGTTTTGGTCATGACCGTTACCATCTAAGAGGACAGTACGGCAAGACGTAAGATGCCGCATTTCTGGATTTAATTTTGTTACTTTGTTTTACATTTCTGTTAACAATTTAAGTAAAAAAAGAAAACTTTAGTCTTTTAGAACTATTTAATAATTACTCGACACTTCTATGTCATAAAAATGTTAGTTTTTTGCAACTTGTATGTATGGGACATCCCATAAGTGGGTTGGTAGGCATTTTGCCGAAAATGCCCTTAAAAGACAATTATACTTAATAATGCTCTAGTACCTAACCGATTATTTCAATCCATGTTCAACATACGTAAGTCGTTCGGAAGTAAAAATGAGAATAAATCTATAGATCTATCTATCTATAAAGGAACATAAAAAAAAAACATGTCGGATCTATTAGTCATTACATCATACGAACACGGATGAAACAGTTCACTAAAATGGCGCTAATGGAATTTGCGGTTCAGATCCGCATCGTAAATACAAACTAATTAGTAGCGATAATAGTTATGAAACATATGCGTTGGAATTTGTGAGGATTGTTTTGATTCATTGTTTGGTATGAAGATATTACCACACAGTAAGTATTGTATATCTAATTAAGAACACAAAACTATTGATTATTTGCTAAAGTTTAAAAAAAAGAAAATAAAAACGTTTATTTTGCGGTGAGTGAACATGACGCAGATAAAGAACACAAACACAAAAAATAACTAGTTAGTTCTCATCCACGCAAATCGGCCACATCGTTTCCTCTACCCAAATGTCCTTTTTTTGTTATTGTTCGTTGAACCGGATGTACGTTGACACTTGCACTAACTCGATAGGTCCACTCAAATCTGTGTGGTTCTTTTCTCAAAATACCATTTCCGAAACCAATCTACATGGTCCCCACATAATCTGAACATGATTATGTATGTCTGGACTTTAAAAGAGACTGTGACCTCTGAGTTTGATGCGGCCTTTTTCTCAGAAACGTGACGTGTAAAAGTGTTTGTACAAATAACGTTATACAGAAATAAAATCATGTACCAAGATTTCATCAATGAGACACAATTAATGTCTGAATCAACTCAGCCTATCGCAGTCCACTGTTTGATAAAGGCTTCTTGCAGGCTGTGCCACACTGTCCCCCGCCTTTAGCGACCAGTTTGTCACAGCTACCTTTATAAGGCCGTCGGTATTAATTGTCTATTTTTACTTTACCGGTTTCACCCGCATAATTATCGATCCCGTGGGTATATCGGAATAAAAACTATCCTATGTCCTTTCCCGGGACTCAAACTATCTCTTTACAAAATTTCATCTAAATCGGTTCAGCGGTTTAAGCGTGAAGAGGTAACAGACAGACAGACACATTTTAGCATTTATAATATTAAGTATGAATTAGTATGGATAAAACTATTTTTGTTTGAGGTCTTGCGTCTTAATGACTCATGCAGTCGCACTCCTTCATTAAATAATGTTTCATCCGCAATTCATGCTCTTCAACATGGGTTCTCTCTAGGTAAGTGGTCTCACTAAGCGACACCTGAATGAATACCTAGTAAAAGCCCTCTATTGGATTTTGAACTTTTGGCGCTGAGCCGAGCGTTGAAAATCCAACATTGTTCTATAATTTAAGCATTCATTTAGGTAGTGTTAATAAAAAAAAGGTATAAGAATTTCAATTAAAAATCTCTGTGCTCTGAATTCTGACAAACAAATTCGTCCGATAAATGGGCTGTAAACATTCCGTTGTAGTACCTGAATATAAATACTGTGCAAGTAGGTACTGGGTATTACTCTTACAAAAATGTTACTTTCGACCATATAATTTCATTTCGTTTTGCATTATGCTACGAAACTACTGTTCATTTTAATTAGATTTTTGTCCAAACAACAGTTTTACACTTTAAGAGTTTTAACAATAGAACCCTGGACTCGGGTTACTACATACACGTTTTCATTTAGAATGAGGCAGCTAGTGCAGACAACTATAGTCTCTTAATTTTCGAGCTTTTGACGTTTTCTAGCAGAAACTCTATTAGGGGGAAATGCAAGAAAATGCTTGTAGGTTTTAGTTTTTTGTCTTATAAGAAATATATTAATAAGTAGGTATTTTGTCCACCACCATGCCACCAGCCAGGCGCTTTATTTTGTGTAATTTATTTTCATCAGCACTGCTCTCAAAACGGCGAAGGAAAACATCGCCAGGAAACCGGCATGTCCTAGCACCAAAAATTCAAAGACGTGACATCCACCAACCCGCAATCGGACCGCGTGGTGGATTATGGTCCACTCCCTTTTGCAGAGAGGAGGCCTGTGTCCCAGCAGTGGGAACATTATAGGCAGAACATGACGTCATACGGTGAGCAGTACCTACCTTATTTTTCGCAACAGTACTTACTATTATTTTAGTATAATTTATTTTTAGTCTATGTTGTCCCACTGGAGGACAAACGCCTCCCTTTCTCCTTTCCACTCCTCTCTGTCTTGAGCTAGTGTGGACTAATCGTGTCTGTACGCATCGAGCTCGTCCCACCATCTTTTCCATTAGCTACTAATTTTTCCAATGCTGGGACACAGGCCTTCTCTCTGTGATAGGGATGAGTGATCTTCTCCATTAGGCACCAATATTATATTTCTCAAATTCGAACTCCAACTTATAAAAGTTGTGCTTGGGTCTTGAAATAATAACCGTCTGCATACGATGCGATCGTATATAGATCTCTCCCGGCAAAGGGCCAAAAGATCCAGTTTGCAAATTCAACAATGATTATCTATTTTATCAAATGTTAGTGTTGTCCATTAAGCATCTTTGAACTAATCGAAATCATATCTCAAACACTTTTCCAGAAAATTGCTATTCAATTTCGCACGTGACTGTACAAATGAGATGTATTTTGATAGAACACGTATTTTAACAAAATGAACCAGGCCTTATGTTGTGATAAGTACGGTGCTACATAAATCAGTGGTTTCCAAATAAAGTGGCTACCCCTTTTGAAGTCGGTAAAAATGTGTGAAACGCTCAACCAGAGGGCTAAAAGCCTATCTATATTCTTATTGCATAAAGGTTGCCTTGGTTTCGATAGAGTTTTTTTGCTAACAGGCACCTTTATCAAATAGCCAGCAATTATTCAAAAAAATACAATAGATCAATAAGATCTATTGTATTTTTTTGAATAATTGTAATTTGGAATTGAAATTTTTAATGACAGTAATTCATGCTCAATTTATTTAATGACTAATTTGACATTGAATTGTATAAATATACTTACTGAATTGTAATTATCCCTAATCTTTAATGAATTATAATGATGAAATCGTCGGTTTAAAGGTAAAACTCATTAAGTGACATAATTGATCAAATTCATTAAATTCGTGAAACGGTCTCACCAGGGCAATATCGACGCCAAGAAAAAATCATTATGTGTGTATTGTCAATCATAATGGAGATCCTGTTGAAAAAAAATCCGCAAATGCGACGCATTAAAATTTTATTGCCCTGGTGAGACCGTTTCACGAATTTAATGAATTTGAAAGAAAGAAAGAAAGAAAAAAAAAACGAATTTGATCAATTATGTCACTTAATGAGTTTTACCTTTAAACCGACGAAATGTAATTTTGATGAATATTATCACGGTTTAAGCACCATCTTTTCCTACCAATTTGTACGCCACGATATGCGGCTGAGCATGAGAACTTTTCTGTATCCCATTATTATCCTGCATGCAATTGTACACCATGTTTAAACAAATAAAAATTTACATACTTAAAACTCGAGCTAGCTCGAGTCGACTGCTCGAGTTTTATTTTAAATGCGAGATATATATATTATTGTGTAATTATTTTATTTGAGAACTGTCATTTTTCATTTACTTTGACAAGGTTCCATCCCATTCTCATAGCGCGCGGAATATAACGGGACTGACTGCTGATACTTAATCGTAGCGGAAACGTAACGGAAACGTATCGTAAACGTAACATAAACGAAATGTAACATATACGAAATGTTTTAAACATTCTTACGATTTTTTATCGGAACTATAACCCCCTATATCTATTTCAATCTTCATTTTAGTTAAAGTTTTTGCGACAAACATAATTAGCCAATTACCCATAGATATTAAATTCATAAAACTAAGTTAAGGGAACTTGAACTGGGGGAGATAGGGCATCACCCGACAACGCAACCACAACGCAACTGCAAAAAGTTGCAGCGACACTATGCACACGTAACCACTGTTTGCTCACATTTTGTCGCTGCGACGTGGTTATGTTACGTGTGAACGGGCCCTTTATCACCAACATCACTTAGCTAAACACGAGCGCTAAAACCCAGGCATATTTCTAGTCTTATCTAATAACTAGAGCAAAATTCCTCACACTATGTTTACGAGTACTGATAGCCCAAAATTTGCTAATCGTAGCTAATATAGGTTAATCGTGGAAAACTGGGGGATTAGCATTATTTACGACGCTTGAAATGGCGTCTGGTTGAAAACCTGTATGTAGGAGTCACGTAACGTAAAGATATGGTCTTGGTGTTAGCGAGATAACTAAGGAAAAAGCAAAGACCAAAAGAAAGCTGAGCTGAGTAAATAAGTAGCTTTTTTTTGCGAGTTTTATTTTTAAAATATTTATTTTTACGAGTTCACAATGAATCAAGTTCGACTATTAGTAAAAAAGAAAAAATAAGTAGGTATTTACATACTTTGGAAAGCGCTGGTGTCTGTGATACAATGTTTTTTTCATTGGTACAGACACCAACAACATTTTTTTTTTGTAATGCTCGTTTTTTTAAATTATTTTTGTGGTTTTTCTGAAAATATGTTTTTTAGCAAAATAGTAAGAGACTAGACTTTTTTTTTGCCGACTCTGTCCCACTTCTGGGCAAAGGCGGGCTTACAACATCCTTCTAGGAACTCCTATACCGCGCCACCTCAAAACAGCCCTCGCGGTACGCGTCCAGATCATCTCGCCAAAGCTTTCTGGGCCGACCTCGGCGGCGCCGTCCATCTTCAGGCATTGTGTGGAAACTTTTGCTCAGCGGTCATACTACATGCGGCTGATGTGACCCACCCAATCCCACTTGACCCTGGCAGCAATCCCATTTGTGTAATATAATAATTATCTCCTGCGTACCTGGCTAATCTCCGCTGAGATTGGCCACCGTGACCGAAATCGATCGGAAAGCTATTATTACTAGTAGGAGAGAAGAAGCCTTTGATTTTGACTAAAATCTTAACTAAAATCCGCCTAAAACCACAGTTTTCTTGCAACATTCTTCTGGCCGAATTTACAAAAGATACACAACCATTTCGTTCCTTCGACAGGCATTTGTTCTGTAAAATTTTCAGGTATTTGTGACCATAAATCGGACTGTCTCACCGGAGTTAACTCAGCGTAACAATAGTTTGCGCTGAGTCCACAGCCGCCAACCTACGTAATAAAGTGCAACCTAGCAATGATTGCATTATTAAAGTTTTTTTAAACTTAATTCCCGATCGCCGAAACACAACCCCACGTGGCAATTTTTTTGTAAAACGACACATTTTTCATCCTACCTTCACCCTCTATCACTTAAGCCCTACCACTCACAGTCTCCTTCGCTCCGAGGCTAAGCCCTCCTCATAAAACTCTCAACTCCCGGCTGTTATCTTTGTAGTGTGGCACAAAGAGGCGCAATTTCCCTCAAAACAAACTCCTTTTCATCCTTTTCCTCTCAATTTCCGTCTGAATTAAGATAACTGTGAGGTTTCACTCAAGAAATTATATCGTTTTAATAATTTGTCACGTACTTCAGTTAAGTAATTGCACAGGAGTCTTATCTTTTCGGCTTAATTTTGTTACTAAGTATGATTGTTATTGCTTTTATTTACTTGCAACTTAGCCTTTGACGGTTTTAACAAGTATTTTTGGAAACGCCTTTGAACTGTGGTGATAATTTTCAAAGTAATATTAGTAAGTTTTGGCATCTTGTGTAAATAAATATGAACGTCGGAAATGAGTAGGTAAGTACCTAGTTTTGATGTGGAGGAGCTCTAAATAATCAACACTGCAGCTGTCTTTGGCAAACGATTTCGTCGGTGTACAAACTTGTGCACTTTATTTATTACATTTTACATGGCTGGACATAGTGCGCTCCGAAATTGTGCACAGGACTTTAGTATCTTCAATACAATTCTTAATTGCCTTCTTCAAGTAGGAATTTGGGGCCAGTGAAACTTAGGACACCGGCCGCGACTTACGAGTTGTAGGTCCTGAGTTCGAAACCAAACAGGCACATTAATTTGTGTATTTAATTTCATCAAAACGATGAAGGAAAACATCGTGAGGAAAACGGTATGTCCTAGAACCAAAAAAATAATAATTCGAAGACTTGTGAATCCCACCAACCCGTACTGGCCCAGGTGGTAGATTAAGGCCCACTCCTTCTCACAGATAAGAGTCCTGTGTTCTGGTAAAAACATTAGGCTAATTTTATTATGCCTGTTCTCATACTGATGCTAAAATTATAATAGCCACATTGGTTACTCTAGTCTTGAATCTACTAGGAACACACTAGCGCCTAAACACAAACAGAGATTAAAAAGACTATTCAAACAACCCCAAGGTTGAACTAAAACCCTCTTCTGCATGCCATATGTTCCAGTAATTTAAAAGCCAATAAAATATACGAAAATATATCTGACGGGCTGTAAACGTTACGGTGTAAGCTTTGCTTCTTGTAAACAAACATGGTTGACCACTTATGATTTGTTTGCAGACTTTACGTGTTGTGAACGCGTTTAGGGTCTGCACATACTTGGCACCAAAGATCTTGCTCGATCATTTTGCTGCTCTATTTGCGCTGGACGTACGCCGCGGCACTCGCAGTTTCACGAAATTCTTTTGGCACAGTAATAAACCAACTTGTTTGAAGTATATGAGGTTTTCGAGATATTCCCAATTAAGTACCAATTTACATAAAGAGCATAGCATAGCATAGTTCTTTACGTAAATTGGATCATGCACGAGGACATTTACGTAATTATCTCTACAGGATAGGTGATTTTTTTCAAATTGATGTTATTTTAAGTTAAACAAACACCAACTTTATTTTAATGGCAATTAAGTTGATTTCATAGTAACTAGCACTATTGAAAAAGTTATAAACATGTTTAAAGTTAATGTATACTAAAGTTAGTGTAAACTGAACTTTGTTGTGTAGGAATTAAAATTCCAAAAAGTCATATTTGTTTACAATTTTTGCCAAATCAATCGCGAATGAAGCTGATTAAATAAAAGTAGACAGTATATATATGATGTTCACCTATTTGAAGTCAGTTTGAAGACTTTCAAGTAGGTACCAGTATTGGGCAATAAACCCTATTTCTTCAATCAGGTATGTACTTACATGACTTACTTTTTGTAATGTACCGCGGTCTCTCTTGAATTAAGATTGTCGCGATCTCAGTTCAACAACCTGCATAAGTAAGTCTGTACGCACAATATTGAGAGATTTACCATGTTATTTTAATACCATAGACTTATTATAGAGTTTCCGATAGTCTATAAGTCATCATCATCTGCCTAGCCTTTTCAACTATGTTGGGGTCAGCTTCCAGTCTAACTTGATTACCCATTTTCTGGGTATTTACTAAGTATATTTATACTACCTCTTTATTTTTTAAAGTCGGTTAAACAGCAACAATTTTTAGCGTCATAATTATGATTATTTTTGATGAGTCCAATATAGGTACAGACGTCAGCACATCAACCTACTACAATCTGTCAAATTTCTTTGATAGATTTTCAACTTTATCGCTAAAGTATAAGGTTCAAAGTTGATTGGGAAATTTTGACAGTTTCGGGTAGGTTGATGTGCTGGCGTCTGTACCTATTGTACTTGGTGTCGAGGGTCTGATGATGGAGCCTGGAGGTGGATAGTGGAACTCTTCAGTAGCTTCTAGTAAATCGGTCAAGTCATAACTACGTTGATTTTAGACGTAGAGAACAAACTGACAGCTGTAAACTCTTTTTTATAAAACATAAAATACTCACCTTACCATTTATTTATATCCTTGGAATATGCAAATTCGTTAGTAAATACAAGAACTTTTTCACAACCCGTGGCGATAAACATACCGACCGATCTGTCAGACATGAAAATATGTTAATGTTACCCTCTTCAGTCATAAAACTACATTCGAATAGCCCCTACGTAATGTCCATAAAAATATTTAATAAACTACCAGATGCAATAAAAGATGAAACTAGCGATAAGACATTTTTAAATGAGCTCAAAAAACTATTAATTTAAAAGCGTACTACATGATAAACGATTACATATATGACAAAAAAGTCTATTGATGTGTTCAATAGTTTTTTTTTGTCATTTATGTATTCAACAGACACCACACAGAGTTAGTCGTATAGATTTCAGACATCAGACATCACATCAGACATTTCATACGTACATAGATAAAATAATATAATAATAATTATGATAGATTTTATTATGTTTAATTAACCTTACCAAATTATTATTATGTACCACCGCATATAACAAGCTAATATCATTAGAGTAACATTATTTAATGTTATAACATATTTTAAAAATTGCTTACCGTTAATTTTTGTCCTAAATTTATTTATGTTATGACTTGACTGGTTTACTAGTAGCCACTGAAGAGTAGCCGGGAGTAGCAGTGGTGGCACACTGGTATCGGCCGCGACTTACAGGTCGTGGGTTCGAACCCAAGCAGGTACTTTACGTTGTGTAAATTATTTCATCACCATTGCTCTCAAAACGGTGAAGGAAAACATCGTGACGAAACCAGCATGTCCTAGAACCAAAAATTAAAAGACATGTGACATCTACCAACTGTGTGTGTGCTATTAACAGACATCGTTTTATTTTTCCCGTAATCTTTAAATAAACTTCTATCACATAGAATAATTTCAGATTTTTCTCTATGCAAACTTTGGATATAAGGTGAGGGGGAGTTTTTTTTTTTCACGAAGAGTCGAAAACCAAACGGCCAATAAAAAAAGAAAAAGTGTTTGTGAATGTGCAAACTTTGCTCTTCCAAATGATACCCCACATACCCTAGTAGCCCCACTTCGAATTTTTCAGACCCCTTTTCAGTCCCTATTGCAATAGTTGGGCAAACGTCATCTAAAACTGTTCTAAATTTTAAGTTGATAGCACTAGGACTTCTTGAGATATCCAGCTGTGACAGACGGACGGACAGACAGACTCAGGTTCCTTTTTACCATTTTGGTAGGGAACCCTAAAAACGAAAAGCGTGTTAAAGATGTTGTTTTTTTTTTCAGAAGGATCAGTGTGAGATCGGGTCGGAATGTCAACTGCATTGTGATTATGTCTGCCCGGATGCTGTTTCAAAAATGCACTAAATTCATTACCAACTTTCGATTTTGTATTTTTGACATGATAAATTACGTTTTTCAAATACTTTCATAATAAACATATATATTCTACTAAAATATATTTTTTGCCTCTTGTAAATTTGTTGTTTATAAATAATTAACCGCAATGTAACATGAACCCATTAAAACGATTACATTTGGTACGGTCTAGGCATTTGTAATATCAGTGACTAGATCAAGGAGTTACCTCCGGGGAGACTCCTCCGTGCTCCGTTAAGCCCTTGGTCCTGGCTGTCATTCGTAGAATGTTGACACTCGTAACGGGTAGTCAGACACCCAAATATCTGACCAACCGTCTTACCAAGTGGTATCGTGTTATCCAATAATTGGGCTTAGGGGTCAGATAGGCAGTGGCTTCATGTGAAATACCGGTTTTAAGCTGCATCCAGTTAGACTGGAAACCGACCACAATATAGTCAGGAAGAGAAGGTATAACAGTATATAGATACTTTAAATTGTACGTTTACAAGTAGGTATTAAGTAGATGAAGCCTACGTCAAGGGGTTAAAAATTTATTTGAAACTAGCTGCTGCCCGCGACTTCGTCCGCATGAAATCCTAACTTCCTAACTAATATTATAAAGATACAATATCGCTCGCCATACAAATTCATCTTAAGATACGAAAATATGAAATATTATTTATTATCTTCGTCGTGTGTGATAAGTCCATTGAATTGTATGGCGAGCGATATATTATAGTATATTAGCCGTGTGCAGCGCCCCTTAGTGAACTCTATTGCGGGTGACGTAACCTACGACAAACTTATAATTTGCGGTTGGTACAGTAATCGAGTCTAGTGATCGAACCGCAAAATGAAGTTTGTTTTTTATTGTATATACTTTTCCGGGATAAAAAGTACCCAGTGTGGTGCCCAGGATATTAAAGAATAACTATACCTTATTTCATCGTAATCGAACCGGTAGTTTTTGCGTGATGCCTGAACAAACAGACAGACAGACAAAAAAATGTTTAATCACATTTTTGGGTTCGGTGTCGATCTAGTAACACCCCCTGCCATTTATTTTTTTGATGTTTTCAATGTACAGAATTTTCACTTCTACAGATTTATTATAAGTATAGATTGGGAACACTCGTTATTGATATCTATCATCTGCAGTAAGTAGATATAGTAGCTTGGATCTCTGTACCTGCACCCTTGACGATTTACAACCCCCTAATTGCGGTACACACTATCAATCACAATCTGAACCATTCTGAAGGATATGGCTAATCCATTGCTTCATATGTTCAAAAAATTTGTCTGCTTATTAACGTAAATAACGCAATGAATGTTGTTGAACTATCAAAATAAAAGCCATTCCTACTGGTAACGCCTAGTACAATTGGAGCCCAATTGTATAGGCAACATATATAGTTGTACAGAGGCCAGCACATCAACTTATCCCGATCTCTCAAATATTCCCAATTGAATATGAACCTTATTCGTTTGTGGTAAAGTTGAAAATCTATCAAAGAAAATTGACAGATTGGGGTAATTTGATGTGCTGGCCTCTGTACTCGAACCGAAAGTAAATATAATCGTGAAAACCTTTGAGCGGTTACATGAAAACGACTTTTAGTAGGCGACCGTTTGTTAAGTAATTAAGTTTCAAATATTTTCAATTAACTCGTCTATTGTACCAACTCTGTAAAAAATAAACATAAATCTATCAATATTACAGAATGCTGT
This sequence comes from Gortyna flavago, assembly GCA_963669345.1. NCBI lineage: Eukaryota > Metazoa > Arthropoda > Insecta > Lepidoptera > Noctuidae > Gortyna > Gortyna flavago. The sequence goes on along the minus strand of OY770136.1, from coordinate 15,588,790 downwards.
ACCTACCTAAATAAATTGAATATATGAAGACAGCTTTCAAGCCGAACTGAAATCATGATTAATGAAGCCACTGTTTCAAATAAGGTTTATTTTAGAATTTAATATCTAACACTTTGTTTTATTAGATGAAAATAATAGCTTCACCTCTAAACAAGACCGAAATATGAAACAATAGATAGACAAGGTAACTGACATAGCCCGAAGAATTGCCAAACTTAAGTGGCAGTGGGCAGAGCACATTGTTCGCAGAACAGATGGCCGATGGGGCCGAAAGTTTCTGGAGTGGCGATCGCGTACCGGAAGACGTAGCGTTGGAAGGCCTCCCACAAGGTGGACCGACGACCTTGTGAAGGCTGCAGGAACCCGTTGGATGCGAGAAGCACAGAACCAGTCGAAGTGGAGGTGCTTGGGGAAGGCCTTTATCCAGCAGTGGACGTCTTTCGGCTGAAATGATGATGATGAGGCATAATGGTTTAAGATGGACCATTATGTCTGGACTTTAAAGAGACTGTAATCTAGAAAGAAAAGACAGAAATATAGTCTTTCTGCGCAAAAAAAAAAATACAAATACAAAGTAGCCAAAAGCCTCCTACTCCAGCAATAAAAGGTTGACAATTTTGTCTATTGCTTGATGACCTCTGTCTTTGTTTTGGCCTTTCTTCTCAGGGTAGTCAGACAGGAAAAGCCGACCACATCAAGTTTTTAAAATATGATTGGCGTAATAATAGTGTTTGTACAAACTTACTGGCAGAAATAAAATCATTCATTCAGACTAATAAGTCTTGGAGGTCAGATTGGTAGTCGTTCCATTTAAAATACTGGTATTCAGCTGCATCCGGTTAAACTGAAAGCTGACACAACGGGACAGCGAGATTGTCCGAAAGGGTTACCGCTACCCCGGAGCATAAAGGGCTAAGGAAGGAACACGGATGGGTTTTAGTCAGTAAGAGTCTGACACTCCCTTCCGCTCCACCCAAAGCGGTAGGGGTCATTTGATGATTTCCTATCCTAAAAAAAAGGGTAAACAAATGAATGTGAGATTGGCGGGATTGGCTAAGGAATTGACGTGGTCATAGTTAATTAGGGCCCGGCTCGAAAGATATGAACAAGAAAAATAAAGGAATTCTCTCAATCCGTAACAATTGGGTAAATGATCTCTGGAAAGTAAATAGTATGATGTCACATTATAATAAAATATATTGTTATGAGCAGCTTCAATATAATAAACTAGCTTCTGCCCGCGACATTTTCCGCGTGAAATTCCACCTTCCCCTCATTCACCCTCTTAGGGGTGGAGTATCGAAATGACTAATTGGTCAAAAATTCTTTATTTCTAACGAAAAGTTAAATGAGAAATGTCTTATAGTGTTTTATTGATTCCTTTTACAAATTTCTACCCCCTCTTGAAACCCTTAAGAGATAATTTCGGGGATGCAAACTATTATATTATATCCTTCCCCACAACTCAAACTATCTCCATACCAAATTTCATCAATATCGGTTCAGCGGTTATTGATTTCCCATACAATCTTCCACCCCTTTTCGGTTGATTTCTGGGATAAAAACTATCCTATGTCCTTTCTCGGGACTCAAACTATCCCTATACCAAATTTCATCTAAATCGGTTCAGTGGTTTAAATATGAAGTGCTAACAGACAGACAGACACACTTTCGCATTTGTAATATTAGTATGGATATCCTTCACAATGACGATCCTACATTACTATAATACCTTGTAATCAGTAGTCATATTAATTATAACTCGTTGCTTCATTTTTCAGATATGATTATAACAATGTAGTTTCCCTACTTACTTGGTAACTTCGCACGTATTTTAAAGATTTTTAAAACTAATTGACGTAATTCCGGTCTGACTGTACCTCGGTTGACACTGTGACGGTTAGCTCATTCCTTTTTCGTGCGCGGTAGCTATCGCACGCGCCCTTTCAGCAAACATGCCAAAAAGAAGCGCGCAATCAAAAATTGATCACTACGCCAAGAAAATTAGAAAAACGAAGACGAATAATAAGACCGTTACAATCGTCATCGGATGATGAAGGTAAGCAAAGTTATATTTAATTCGTTGGTGATCTAGAAGTGAATAGTGAAAATATCAGTTTTGTTAATGCTCTGGGATTGACTGCGAGTCAATAACTTTGACATTGTTCAAAACTAAATTATAAAACTTAAACTTCATTATTGCATCGGGATTGACTGCGAGTCTTTAACGATGACAAACAAGCACAAAATACGTACAATCTAAAACAGATGTAACGTTAACGTGCAAAATCAATTAATTATATTTTTATATCTAATTGCATCGGGATTGACTGCGAGTCTTTAACGATGACAAACAAGCACAAAATACGTACAATCTAAAACAGATGTAATGTTAACGTGCAAAATCAATTAATTATATTTTTACACTACCCTCAAAATTGTTATCTTCACAACCTTGATTACAAATTGTAATTTTAGGTAGCGAAGATCCTGAGGTGTTCCCAGGCAATGATAATGAAGCCATTATGGAGCCAGTACCCGTGCCAACCGATATACCAAAAGACGCGGTACCGGAATCTGGCTACAATGCTGACCAACACTATGGCCAGGCGGAACCCTGCCCCCTCGAGGAAACCACTATCAGCACGGAACCTGAGTTAGACCCTGATCTACTGTCGGCACTCTGTGAATCCACATCAGACTCGCCTGACTACGGCGATAACATTCACGATAATCTATCGCAATTGTGGCTTCCTTTGCTAAGAAAAGGAATGCCTAAAGAAAACAAGGACAAGGTACTGAAAGAGTACCTTGTACCAGACAATTGTAGGCTCCTTCAAGCGCCCAAGTTGAATGCTGAAATCTCGGCAGCAGTACCGGACATGGTTCGCAACCGCGACATGACACTCACAGCGTATCAACAACAGTTAGGTACGGGAATCACTGCCATCAACAGAGGCATGGATTTACTTCAAAAAAGTGAAAACAAGGTTCAAGCTATGAAACACTTGAGCAATGGTTGCCGTTTACTTTGCGACTCGCACTACTTGGCAACGCAGGCTCGAGTGAAATTAATCACTCCTAGCTTGGACAAGGCATTCATAAACATCATCAACGAGTCGGAACGGGATGAATCACCGTTTGGCTCGTCCTTATCTGAAAAAATTAAAGCCGCCAAGGCCATTGAAAAGCAAGGTCTTTCCATAAAAAAGACGGCAAAGGTTTCGAAACCGCCTCAACTCCCTAGTACCCGTCAGTCCTACCAGGGAAACTGCAACCCGCCTCCTCGATACCCGGCGAACAGGGGGGGGGGGGGGCGGGGTGCATACAGAAGGCCAACGACGACGGGAAATCGCCGTCCATACACGACGTCAGCACAGCCGTCACAACGCCCGGCCTCGCAGGACGAACCTCGGGCTCCCGCTCAGTCACCGTTAACGCAGGTACATGCGGGTAGACTTACCCACTTTTATGACCGATGGCTAAAAATAACAAATAACAATGTTGTTCTTGATTGGTTAAAAAATGGTTATCCAATACCTTTTCATACACATGTAAAACAATCAATAATACCTAAAAACAACCTATCATATACTGAGAAATCAGATATGATGAAAACCATTATGAAACTCAAATCTTTAGGGGCTATCTCAGAGTGCAATGTGACTAAAGATCAATTTATTTCTAAAATATTCCTCACACTAAAACCTAATGGCGAAAGCCGCTTTATATTAAACCTAAAACCTTAAACAAGCTAATCAAGAGCGAACATTTTAAAATAGAGGACTACCGAACAGCACGCAAAGACTCACACATATGGCTTTAATTGCATGCCGTTTGGATTATGCGTTGCCCCACGGGTATTCACTAAGGTTATGAAGGAAGTCATAGCTTACCTCAGACATCGCGGTTATCAGTCAGTTTGTTATTTAGATGATATTTTATGTATTGGAAATACTTACGAAAATTGTCTTAATAATGTAAATGAAACTTTGAAACTACTCGAGTTTCTAGGGTTTGTTGTCAATTACGATAAAAGTATGTTAAAACCGTGACAATTCTGCAAGTATTTAGGATTTTGTTACGATACCAGGAGTCTCAGTATAGAATTGCCAGCCGATAAGCGACGTAGCATTATCGAATTAGTTATAAAATTTACTAAACTACAGTCATGTTCCATCCGTGAATTAGCTCGCTTTATCGGTATTCGTCGCCGCTAGCCCAGCCGTTAAGTACGCTTGGGTATACACTAAGATTTTAGACCGTCAGAAGTTTCTAGCGTTACTTAAGCATATCAATAATTACGAAGCTAAAATTAAACTACCTAATATTATATTAGAGGATCTAAACTGGTGGCTAGCAACCGTTAATACAGCTCACAACTTTATGCGGCAGCCAAATTTTGATATTGAAATCTAAACCGATGCGTCGAGGTCAGGCTGGGGTTCTGTTTGCAACAACGCTCAAGTACATGGCAAATGGAAGTCTTCAGAAAATGATCGTCATATCAATTACTTAGAGCTGATGGCAGCTTTCTTGGTTTGAAGTCCTTCGCCAGTAATGCAACCAACTGCACAATATTACTGCGCATGGACAACACCACTGCGATCAGTTATGTAAATCGTATGGGGAGTATTCAATACCCCCACTTAAACGACTTGGCTAGGTCCCTTTGGAAATGGTGTGAACAGCGCAACCTTTGGGTTTATGCATCATACGTAAATACCAAAGAAAACCGAGCAGACGCCGCGTCTAGAGTAGTCAATCCGGATACTGAATGGTCACTTTCCGATGAAGCATTCCAAGACATTATAAAATATTTTGGTCAACCTGAAGTAGACTTATTCGCGTCTCGCGATAATGCGAAGTAAGCCACATTCATCTCATGGAAACAAGACCCTGACGCAGTATCCGTAGACGCATTTACGGTAGACTGGCAAAGATATTTCTTCTACGCTTTTCCTCCATTTTCTTTGGTATTAAAATGTCTTAGAAAAATTATCGATGACAATGCACACGGCATATTAGTTTATCCCAACTGGCCATCACAGCCATGGTTTCCACTATTGCAAGATCTTATAGTTTCCGACGTCGTTTACTTAAACCCCAATAAAAACCTCTTGCAATCTCATTTCAGGGAGTACCACCCTTTGCACAATACCTCACTTAAGCTGTGGTGGCAATATTGTACAATCAACAGCATGAATGTATTTGACCCTTCGAAATCTGCTTTAATGTCATTCTTAGCGTCACAATTTAATAACGGGTGTGCATATGGCAGTCTAAATTCTCATCGTTCTGCCCTGTCAACCTTTGTAGGCAATAATATTGGTTCAAATGAATCTATATAACGGCTCCTTAAAGGGGCGTATAAATTGAGACCCATAAAACCCAAGTATTCCACCACTTGGAATCCCCAATTGGTTTTAAACCATGTTTCAACATGGTTCCCTAATAGCGAACTATCATTCGAAAAAATTACAAAAAAAAAAAAAAAAAAATTGGTGATCCTACTTGCAATTTGCACAGCTCACAGGGTACAGACGCTGTCTTTAATTAAACTCGAGAACATACTTTTCTCTGATAGTGACATCAAAATCGTCATAACAGACATCATAAAGACATCCGCACCTGGCAGAGACCAGCCAATATTGTTCCTGCCATACTTCAGGGAAAATACGCGTATATGTCCAGCTACGGTGCTCTCAGATTATATTTCTATAACTAAAAACATAAGACCTGAGAATACAAATAATCTGTTGTTGACGTATAAACGGCCACACAAACCTGCCACCACGCAAACCATCAGTAGATGGATCAAACAAGTCTTTTCAGAAAGCGGCATTGACACCAGTGTATTCGCCGCACACAGAACACGGCACGCGTCAACCGCGGCCGCAAACTTAGCAGGAGTTAATATAGAAACCATTCGCAAAACCGTAGGGTGGACTAGTTCATCTAACTCATTTGCTCGTTTTAAGGCGAATTTGCCAGATCTGTTTGCCTACCTACGCTCAGACATCCAGACTGATTATTAATTCCTATTAATTAATTATAAGATTATACAATTACACTACAGAAATGTTTATTTATGTGTTCATGTTATCGATAAGATCTTTACGTTTAATTCGTTGAAGTTAATTCGAAATAAGTAAATGTAACGTACCGTTACGGAAACATAAGTATTACTATAAAGCTGATTTGTCTTTAAATAAAACTGCATAATGTTTAAAACCTTATTGTTTATTTTCCATTTCAAAACTTTCTGACTCTTAACATCTACATTGTTATAATCATATCTGAAAAATGAAGCAACGAGTTATAATATATGATCAAACGAACTTCCAAGTGAAGTTCGATCATTATTATGATGAGTTGCTTAATTTGAAGATATGATCACCCTCCCTCCCCGACGCTTGAAAATTCCCAGATATAGAGAAAGTTTTATATCATACTCATAAAGTTACAGGACTCTAAAAAATGAGCTAACCGTCACAGTGTCAACCGAGGTACAGTCAGACCGGAATTACGTCAATTAGTTTTAAAAATCTTTAAAATACGTGCGAAGTTACCAAGTAAGTAGGGAAACTACATTGTTATAATCATATCTTCAAATGAAGCAACTCATCATAATAATGATCGAACTTCACTTGGAAGTTCGTTTGATCATATATTAACGTAATAATAATTCTTGAGGCTTTATCTTTTAATTTTATGACTGTAAATAAAGTTAGGTATAAGTAATTATTGCCTTAACAGTTTTACCTCTTCTTCTATTCGCGCAGGTATCGGCAAGAGGTGTACGGAATGTACGCTTTTTACATTGTAACGTGATGATATTATTTTGGACGTCCACGTCACGGGATCACGATAACACGGGGTATTAAAATGTATCTTCTACTTCTTCGTGTCGCTGGCACGACTGTATTTTATAAATCTTGTTTTCCCAAAACTTTGCTACTTCCATGGCGTTGTTGGTGGCAGCGCAGACGCCAATTTGACTGCATGTTTTGGGACCCAGAGGACAGGATAAATATAGGTTTGCCCGGATGGTTCACAAAAAGTCAGCCCGTCTATACATACATTGTAGAAACTACTGCGTCTGTAGGAATTGACTACTAGGAAAATTCATGCACAAATAACCACAGATAATGACTTTAATCTAAATCATTCGCTTTCTTCACGGTTATCAGTGTATATAATCTCCTTTATAAAACGTTAACTAAGTACACGGATTGTAGAGATAGTGGTAGTGGGAGTTTACTTCTCTCCGAGCCGAACTCTCGCCGAGTTCCACAACTCCTTAACAGAGTTGACTGTCGTCGTCGGAAACCAGTCCTTCCCCGTGTTAGTGCTCGGGGACTTCAACGCCAAAAATCTGGCCTGGGGTTCCCGTTGCACGGACATGCGGGGAAGGATGGTGGAGGACTGGGCTCTGGAAACAGGCCTGGTCGTCCTAAATCGGGGTTCTGTTCCCACGTGTGTGCGGATGCGGGGCGAGTCGGTGGTGGACATTTCGTTCGCTAGCCCCGCTCTGTCACAGCGAGTAATTGACTGGCGCGTCATGGAGGAGGTGGAGACCTATTCCGATCATCGGTATATCCGGATCGACGTCTCCGCCCAGACCTCTAGCGCGCCGGTCCAACAGACCCCGAGTGGTCCGCGGTGGGCGCTGAAGCAGCTGGACCGGGAGCTCCTCCTGGAAGCCTCAATCGTGCAGGCCTGGGTGTCATCACCAGACAGGCCTGCCGACATTAACAACGAGGCGGAGTGGTTCCGGGAGGCCATGTCCGAGATTTGTGACGTGGCAATGCCCCGAGTTCGGCCAGGATGCGCCCGACGTCAGGTGTACTGGTGGTCGCAGGAGGTAGGAGTGTTACGCAAGGCGTGCGTTGATGCGCGACACCTGTACACCAGGCACCGCAGGCTACGCATCCGCCCTCCGGATGCGGAAGCCGCGGAGGCGGAGCTGTACGAGGGGTACAGAGCGGCGAAGACCGCCCTCCAAGAGGCTGTACAGCGGGCCAAAGATATGGCCCGCGAGGAGATGCTGGAGACTCTGAACAGAGATCCGTGGGGGCGCCCTTACAAAATGGTGCGGAACAAACTCCGCACCTGGGCCCCCCCGCTGACGCAGAGTCTCCGCCCCCAGCTGGTGGAGGAGGTGGTGAGCGCTCTGTTCCCTTCACGGGGGGAGCATACTCCCCCGCCTATGGCTCCGCCAATTGCGGTGCCCGAAGCGGACCACGCGGACGACGACGACGACATCCCTGAAGTGACCGGGGTAGATCTGAGAGTGGCGGTATGTAGGTTGAAGGCCAAAAATACCGCCCCAGGGCCCGACGGCTTGCCGGGTAAAGCCTGGGCCCTGGCCTCGACGGCTCTCGGACCCCGACTGGAGGCGCTCTTAAGCGCATGTATGGAGAGGGGCCAGTTTCCACTCCGTTGGAAGACGGGGAAGCTGGTCCTCATTCGGAAGCCAGGGCGCCCTGCGGACTCTCCGTCCGCATTCCGGCCCATCGTGCTGCTCGACGAGGTCGGCAAGCTCTTTGAAAGAGTGATTGCGGGCCGCCTCGTCGGGCACCTGGTGAGGACGGGGCCGGATCTTGCGGATAGCCAGTTTGGCTTCCGCAAGGGGCGCTCTACGGTGGACGCCATCATGCGCGTGAGAGCCCTCACGACGGGGGACGCGGTGTCCCGGGGTGGGGTGGTCGTGGCGGTGTCACTCGACATCGCCAACGCGTTTAACACCCTGCCCTGGAGCTGCATTGGGGAGGCACTCCGGTATCACCGGGTGCCGACCTACCTCCGTCGAATAGTCGGGGCGTATTTGACGGACAGAGCCGTCATCTACCCCGGTCGCGATGGGGAATGGAACAGGCGAGAGATGTCGTGCGGTGTCCCACAGGGATCGGTCTTGGGACCGCTCCTGTGGGACATCGGTTACGACTGGGTGCTGCGGGCAGACCTCCCTGATGGCGTCAGCGTAGTTTGCTACGCTGACGACACGCTGGTCCTGGCGCAGGGGAGGTCGCATCAGGCGGCGGCCGACGCAATGACACGCGGGGTTGCGATAGTCGTGGAGAGGATCCGGCAGTTGGGTCTCGAGGTGGCTCTGCACAAATCCGAGGCCATGTCTTTTCATGGGCTTCGGAACGGGCCACCATCGGGATCCCAACTGACGGTAGGAGGGGTTCGCATCGGCGTCGAGACGACGATGAAATACCTGGGTCTCGTCCTCGACAGCCGGTGGAACTTCGTCGAGCATTTCCGACGTTTGGCCCCCAAACTGGAACGGGCTGGGGCCGCTTTCAAGCGGCTTCTGCCAAACCTGAGGGGGCCAAACGCCTCCTGCCGGAGGCTTTACGCGGGGGTCGTGCGGTCCATGGCCGTATATGGCGCCCCGGTGTGGGCGCGTTCACTGCGGCTTCGAGCCGCCCACTACCTGAACGCGCCCCAAAAGGTGGTCGCCATACTGCTGATACGGGGGTACCGCACGATCTCGCGCGAGGCGGCAAGCCTCCTTGCCGGACTGCCGCCATGGGATCTGGAGGCGATAGTCCTCGCGCGCCTGTATGAGTGGCGCGCGGAGGCACTACGCCGGGGGGAAAACCCGCTTCCGCGGCAAATTGCTGCGGAGCGGACGGACCTCCGGCGCGATCTCATGGCGGCATGGAAAGCGCGACTGTCGCAACCCAGCGCAGGGCACGCCGCGATAGCGGCGGTAAGGCCCCTCTTTGAGGAGTGGCTAGAGAGGCGTCACGGCGCCCTCACCTACCGCCTGACGCAGGTCCTCACCGGACACGGATGTTTCGGGAGGTTCCTGCACATCATCAGGCGGGAGGAAACGCCCGGGTGTCACCACTGCGAGGATCGCCCTGAGGACACGGTGGAGCATACGGTGGAGGTCTGCCCGGCTTGGGCAGAGCACCGCCGTGTCCTCGTAGAGGCGATCGGCAGCGGCGGCGACCTCTCGCGCCCGGCCCTGGTCCAAGCCATGGTCCGGGGTGAGAGGGAGTGGGAGGCAGTCACCTCCTTCTGCGAAGCAGTCATGCTAGCGAAGGAGGTGGCGGGATGGGCGAGGGAGAGAGCTGAGAGAGCCGCCCGTCCCAGCCGCCGCGGTAGACGCTCCGGGCGTCGGGAGCCGCGTGACGACTCCCGGCCACCGTAGGCGCGGGCCTGCGGACGGCGAGTAATGGGTAGCTCGCCGTCCGATCAGGACCAGGCCCGTGCCGGACGGCGCGTATGTGTTCCACGCGCGCCTCAAAGAGATGTCAGCATCGAAGGAGGGGCCCGTCAGGGCCGAAGCCTGCCGGGGCAGCGGGATTGTCCGAAAGGGTTACCGCTACCCCGGAACATAAAGGGCTAAGGAAGGAACACGGATGGGTTTTAGTCAGTAAGAGTCTGACACTCCCTTCCGCTCCACCCAGAGCGGGAGGGGTCATTTGATGATTTCCCATCCTAAAAAAAAAAAAAAAAAAAAAAAAAGTACACGGATTGTTCTGCCATAAAATAATAAAATGGTGTAACATGGCGACCTCCCTATGTAATCGGCGCAATATTTACACACTCGACGAACCACTTGTTGATACCGCTCACGATACAGCGGAGCCCATCAGTCATGTCGGCACTGCATAGTACAGAGCTTTTGTGATAGATGGTGTTGTTTTAAATTTTATTTTCAGGACTTATATTGTTTCAAGGGTTATGTAGAACATAATTATGGTTATTAGGGGTATCGTGTTACCCAGTAACTGGGTCGTGGTAGTCAGATAAACAGTCGCTCCACGAAAATACTGGTAATCAGTTGCATCCGATTATACTGGAAGCCGACCCCAAAAATAGTTGGAAAAAGGCTAGGCAGATGATGATGATGCAAAACATTGTGTAAGCGCGTCTTGAGCAAGCTCCGCGTCCGCTGTGAACCTAAAGCTTTAGCGATAAAGTTGAAAATCTAATAAATAAATTTGACAGATTGTAGTAGCTTGATGTGCTGGCGTCTGTACAATAATAGGCTGATAATAATTTATGCTTTTACTGTTAAGTATTATGATAAGTAGGTTGTAGTCAAAGAAAAGAGTGTATAATATCAGAGGCTTTGAAAATAAAATGCATCAATTTTAAACTGGGATATTCAAGGATCCGTCAAACTTCAAAAAGAAAGCTTTTTCGAAAGAACTCTTAGGTTTTAGCTTTTCTCTCGTTTTTTATTTCTTCTTTTGGCGCGTGGCTTGAGTCGCAATTACAGCCGCCATCTTGTTTTGTGAATAGGCATAATTTCCGCAACAATTTCACGAATGTTTTCCTACCACAGATGACTAACAACGTGTGACTTTTTTTTTAGTATGAGAAATCGTCAAATCACCCCTCCCGCTCTGGGTGGAGCGGAACGGAGTGTCAGACTCTTACTAGCTAAAACCCATCCGTGTTCCTTCCTTAGTCCTTTATGTTCCGGGGTAGCGGTAACTCTTTCGGACAATGCAGGCGCAAAAAGATCCTTGTAGTTGTAGCACTCCAAGTATCTATTTACCTACCTACATTATATGTCTGAACTAATCTTCATAAAATCTCGTGTCACAGTGTTTGTTATCGAACTCCTCCGAAACGGCTTGACAGATTTTTATGATTTTTTTTTGTATATTTGGTAGGCCTGAGAATAGGTTGTAGGCTATTTTTTATACCCATACCCCCTTACTAATAAACGTTACTAGGTAACGTCTGTATAGTTACACAGCGCTTTGTCTTCTTCTTTCGAAAGTCAAATTACTGACGACTGAAAGAGAGAAATCGTTGTGTAACTATTCATCTGATATAATACGTTTTTTAGTAAGAGGGCTAGGTAATAAGGGTGGCCTCTCAATATTTTTTTTTTAATGAAATTTACGCGGTCGAAACCGCGAGGCGCAGCTCGTAATAATATTTATAAAGAGAAAAGATTTGTTTTTTTTATGTTTGTTTGTTACGCATTCACGCTAAAACGGCTGTACGGATTCGGATGAAATTTATCACATGGATAGACCATGACCTCGATTAGGATATAAGATACTTTTTAACCCGATATTGCAACGGGATCGAAACCGCGGAGCGCAGCTAGTACACCTAGGTATAAATCTCTTTTAAACACAAAGGCGTGAAGGGTAAGTTCCCAAGTTCTAGATCAAAACGCTTGCAGTCATTTGAAGTACATACAGACGACGAGTATGTGTTGATTGCTTTGCGAGAATACTTATTGTTTAGAACTCGTAATAACTTTAATACTTTGATGTGGTTATAAAACTTGTGGTTATAGATCTTCGCAGCTAGCGAAGATCTAGAACTTTACTGTATTAGAAATATATGGCTATGCTATTTCAAGCTTTAATTTCCTGGAAGTAAGGTTCGAAATCCTATTTTGGATTGAGTTACAAGGACTGCAAGAAGTAATTCTGAACGCATCATGACATGTTTCATGCGTGAGATATCATACTTGATGAAATTCATGACGTGGTAGTTTATTGTGCCATGACAGACGAGATTTAGGATTAGGAGCAAAAACTTATTACTCAACTTGCTGCGACTGCAAATAACTTGATTATATAATTATATTATTATTATAAAATTGATTATGTAGGTTCCTATTTCGTTCCCAATGCTGTTTTTTTAAAGCCTACTTTTTTCTCTTTTCTATAACTTCTTTGCATTGGAATTACTTTAATAGGGAGTTAAAATAAACAGCTTCGGCCCTTTAATCGGGTAGTGACGTAAAGCTAACCTAACGAATCCTTCGCGAGCACCCGTGCATAATGAACGGCGATGACAACGTGTTAAAACGAACGCAGAAGTACTGTGACCATTTTTTGTAATGTATACCGTACTAAGTATCCTGGTAGTTTCTATATTTTACGTACCATTGTTGAATAGACCTTTAGCGGTACTTATCTACGCCACATGCGAACAACGCATCATTCTGGCGTCACGCAAAATCCTGAATCTCGCAAGCAGAGTTTACCGCCCAACTAGCACAGATACAATCATACAACGGCCCGAAATGAATCATCGGGCAGTTGCCCGCCAGACACAACATCCGTCTGGTCGGAGGATCCTCCCTTTTCTATAGCGGATGAGTGAACTTTACACCCTATTCCTCATACCTTTATAGACCTACGAAAAGTTCTGTGAATGAAGATTGCATGATGAGGTTAAATCTGTCCTTGAGAAAAAAAAAACAACCATCTTCTTATAATACTAGTGACCCGTCCTTGCTTTCCACAAGTGTAATCTACTAATGTGAAACACCGAGATTTATGTTCTATATCTCAGTTAAATATGAATGCATTATTCACATAAAATGTTCCGGAATAATTTCACAGACAATGCACATGTTGTTGATAAGTCATTTAGAAGACTTGTTGAAAACAAGTTTGCCAACTTGTATTTCGGTGTAAACGCGGAGTTAGTTGCACCTATAGCCAAATTTAAACATCCACTGAAATGTAATGGCTGTCCATCTTCTCAGAAGATAATCCTTCAAATTTCGAAGTAGTAGAGAAGACTATGAAAAATCAACAATAGAATAATACTATAATATAATACCTTTTCATTATTAACATCATAAAAATTACACATAAGAATGTAGAAAATTTTTAAACGGTGATGCAATGGGCGCTCTTATCGCTAAAAGCGATCTTTAAAGACCACCTTTCGATGGATTCAAAGGGAGAAGGACAATTTCCGCAAAACGTCACTAACATGGCCGCCCTTCCATACAAAAGTAAAATGAAATAATATTGAACATATTCAGATGCGTCATTAATGTATTTGACATCACGTGTGTCGGCGACATTTTATTTGAAGTCTTATTATTCTCTTATTGAAATACGTAACCAGTGTGGAAGCCATCGTTTTCAGGGTTCCGTACTGTAATGGTAAAAATAATTATTCGTACAATAAATAAAAAAAATCTTAAAAATAAATACTACTCGAACTCGATGTCGTGAAATCTTAGAGAGATAAAAAAATCACGCTTTGCACACGAGGTTGTCGACATGTGGCACATGGACTCTGCAATCATTGTACCTATTGTGATAATCATTACATTAAATGGCCTAATAGCGGAGAGCCTCGACCAACACCTCTGGAGGCTCTCATTGTTCGGCTGGGTCACGGGCTTCGTGCAGAAAGCAGTACTCCTGGATACGACATGCATAGTGAGGAGGTTCCGCTCTCTAGAGCCCTGACCACTGACAGCTTGGACCCTGTTCCCGATGCCGATGAGTTACTATTTTTAATATTTTGAAATGTTGTTTGTAAAAAATATTTAAAAATGTATTCAAAATATATGAAAAGAAATAAGTAGATATACGAGAATACTACTCTTAAAGTCAAAACAGGAATGATGCTTATATTAAATGAAATGAAATGTAAACATAGGTAGGTAGGAACGCTTTTCTTTTAAAACTGTAATCAATTTTCTCTATGTGTGCTTTACCAGTCGACAGCGATGCGGATGAATTTTTCGACGCTATATTTTAGTTTTTGTATAGTTTTAGTTAAGTTAGGATTTAAATTTGTTATTTTTATTAATTACCCATTTTATATGTAACAATATCACTAATAAATGTTGCCATATTTTCTCATTAAGTTAAAACAATATGAGAGCAAGGTTCAAACGCAACTCTTCAGCTTTATTATTAGCATATAGATAACTCCTAAATTATGCTTAGAAATGAACATACTATATAAAATTTATCAGAAAACGCAAAATTAAAATCTGCTTCTACCTTCAAACGTACTGTTTAATGGATTTAAAACTACGTGAACTTTTTCGCATGTTTAAGCTCTTTTTATAAGCACTTAGTTCTATAACTTGATACTTAACCATTTCCTACAACTGTACTTTTACCCGGGAGCCCGATTTTCAAAATCTCTCGAGTGAAATGCTGCACTCGATTTTAGTACTTAAGAGAAAGTTCAACTTTCATATTTTATGCTATCATAACGATAAAATAGTTTTGATCAGAAAGTTGGTTTCTTCGCATTAATTTTTATTGGGGAAGTACTGACTTACGAAATTGTTTCAAAGAATTTTTACATTTAAGACGCTACCCTCAAATGTTCATTTTTTTAAGTAATGTTTATATAATATAAGTTAACAGACTTAAAATAATATTAATGAATATATATGTAAGTATATAAAAAAAAGATGGAAAAGAATCTTAGGGCATCAACAAATCGTCCGCATCGCTGTCAACAGGAAAAGTGTCCAGGCTAGCAGCATTACGACGTTGTATGCTGGTGCTGATTCTTTGGCCAAAAACGAGGCCAGCCCTCCCTGGTCACGTGAAGAGTCCACCAATCACTTGGCGATATCTCGAAAAACTAAGTGGGCACTCCGACTCCAGAGCCCTACAGTTTCAACCCCAAACGGCTCGTACATATAAATCCTAATAAGGTTGAAATATTTTCACCATTTGAGGTTTTCCGCACCTGCAGCGGCCCCCCATCATAAGCCTTCCGTGCGATGGGATGGCACAAGGGTGTGTGTTGCATCCCACAACAAAAGCCTGCCTTACTACCTGTCTCTTCCCATTCTCGCGTGCCAAGCCACTGTAATCTAATACAGCTGGCACCCTGGCGGTGACAAGAGCACGACTGATGATGTTATTATTGCTAGGGCGCCGTGCTATCCGGCATGCGCTCCTACTATAGGATAGGCCATGGTGTCCGAGGCAGTCGACTGCATCACCACACTAACAGTGATGTGGAGCCCCGCAAGGAGCGCCCAGACGCAGACAAGTAGCGAGCCGGAATGTGGTGTCACCAAGCATAGTGCCCATGTTAGTTTTTTTAAGTTAAAGAAAACAAAAGCCAGATAAGTCTAAAAGCATTGCTCGATATAAATCTACATAAAACAAATGAATCAAACAGATATATCTTCGTGATTAAGTATCACTGGTTATCTTTGAATTTCAATAACATACTTTATCAATGTCTTAATAAAACAAAGGTTTTGTTACGCTTAGTCATCTTCTTGAAAGATATAAGCTACACTTAATGGATGGTATTATTGCATTTGTTAGGAATATTTGCCAAGTTTTGATCTTAGTCAAGTATGTACTTAAAGATAAGTAAATTCGATAAAAACACTTTAGTTAGGATAATGGAGTCTCGTGACTTTTAGTTAAAAATAAACTGAAGTGATATCGTCCGTGAGATCATACCATGGCAAAAGATTAACGAATCACCAAGTTTTCAAGAGTGCAATGCTGCTGGTATGTAATTAGCAGCGTTGTACTCTCATGGGCTATTGAAACTTGGTAACTCGCTATTCTGTTACCAATAGCAGCATAACTAGTGGAGGCCCTTTTTAGGGTTCCGTACCCAAAGCCAACGGAACTTTATTACTAATAATAGGGTCTCGTTAGCTACCTTCAGTCAGAATTTCGGCGTGGACCGCCGCCGTCACAGGGCTGTAGCTTTTTAATCGTACCTATATACTTAATCGGTAGCTGGTTGAAAGTTTCACAGAATACCTGCTAATATGGTCGCTATCATGGCAAATAATTGAAAGAAATGTAGAGTAATTTTCATGGAACGGAACCCTTATTTCGAGAGTACGACTCGCACCAGATAGGTTTTTGGTACTATTACTAACCCATGCCAGCCCTTTTTCAAACGCGTACCATTTCAGCGCCCTCTGTCAATATGGGAGAGTCCTGTAGATTTTAACATAAATCTTGGCGTAAGAACCATCATCTGCCTAGCCTTTTCCCAACTATGTTGGGGTCGGCTTCCAGTCTAACCGGATGCAGCTGAATACCAGTATTTTACATGGAGCGACTGCCTATCTGACCTCCACAACCCAGTTACTGGGTAATACGATACCCCTTGGTAAGACTGGTGTCAGACTTTCGGGCTTCTGACGACCTGTAACGACTGTCAAAGATCTGCGAATGACAGCCGGGACCTACAGCTTAACGTGCTTTCCGAGGCACGGAGGAGTCTCGTTATGTAAAGATGGTCACCCATCCACAGACCAACCGCGGCAAGCGTAGCTTAACCTGATCGATCGACCTGTGCGGCTGTTATTATTTAGCCACGGGCCCCTCGTAAGAACCCTGTTCTTAAAAAAATAGTAGTAGTAATAGTTCTTAAAATAACGTCAATTTTTTACTTCCTGGCGTCAATTTTGGGGTGATGTAGGTGAATTATTAATTTCAACCACGGTATCCATGAACCGAGTGAGCAGGTTCACTGTTCACCCATCAACCCGCATTAAACAAGCGTGATGGGTTGAAATAGAAATAGAAATAATATTTATTTGCCAAAAACATGGTTTATAAAGTTGTTTTAAAAATAATTTATAGAGTATACATGTTTTGCTTATATCATAGCATGCAAATAATATAAGTTACATTACAAAATGTTTCCCGTCAACAAATTCTTTTATGCTGCAAAAATTATTATTATTCAACCATTTAAGTAGTTTTTTTTCAAACAATCTAAAGTCTAAAGTTTTGAAGTGACTTGGAATTTTGTTATAATTATATCCGAACACACATGGTTAAACAGCTTTTACTATTATTTAGCCAGTCTTGATAAGTCATTTAATATGAGCCTGTAAGGATCTCGCCGGTCAAATGTCTAATCCCCTCCCCTACACAAAAAAATATAATAACACATGGAGAAATGCACAGCTAAACTATTTGGATGTGCATAAATGAGTGTGACGTACATAATCAGCCTATAATGTTCCCACTGCTGGGACACAGGCGTCCTCTCAGTGAGAGGGAGTGGGCCGTAATCTACCACGCGGGCCCAGTGCGGGTTGGTAGATGTCACATTTCGTCGAATTTTTGGTTCTAGGACATGCCGGTTTCCTCACGATGTTTTCCTTCACCGTTTTGAGAGCAGTGGTGATGAAATAATTTACACAAAGTAAAGCGCCTTGTCTGGGTTCGAACCTACGACCTACAACTCGTAAGTCGCGGCTGATACCACTGGGCCACCACTGCTCCGTGTGACGTACAAATTACAACAATTGTCAATGTACCAACGTAGCTCGTACATACTAAAACTTGTTCCGGGATTTCTCGCGCAGCAAAATATGTCTGGATTTCTGCTTAAACTCTTCGGAATTACTTGCTTGAGTCTTCATATAATATTGCGTAGTTAAGTCACGTTTTTGTAGTGGCATCTGAGATTTCTTGGAACTAGTCGAATTAGGCGAGCATGGCCTTGAAGCCTAACAACTGAACTTTAAAAACTTCGCGAGTTAAGGATGTTTGCTCTCGTAAACAGTCTGGCACCCTAAATAAGTAATTCACGATCAATCAAAATCTGAATCATTTTGAACCGTATTGCTAATTCATTGCTTCATATGTTCGAAAAATTTGTCTGCTCACGTAAATAACGCAATTAATGTTGTGGAACTGTCAAAATGAAGGCCGTTCCTAATTTTAGTGTGTGTGTGTAATAAATACCCCACTGGTTAGTAATTGATGTTTTAACCGGCGCAGGATATCCTTTAACAGAAGTGGTCAACGTATTAGTGGTTCATCCCGGCTGTCATTCGTAGATCTTTGACAGTCGTTACAGGTAGTTAGAAGCTCAAAAGTCTGATAACCAGTCTTCCAAGAGGAATCGTGTTAACCAGTAACTGGGTTGTGGAGGTCAGTCCGACATAGTTGTAATAAGGATAGCATAATAAAACCAAGAGACGGCTACGAATCATATTTAGATCATTATACAACCTGAAACTGACCTGCAATTTGATAAAATTTAAGAAAAAAAATAATTTCGCTTTACCCGGTATTTAGAAACAGTCTGTTTCCCTTACCCATGGACCATGCGGTCTAAAAGCATTGTTTGTTAGGCAACCAATTAATAAATAATTTATTTAGTGCCCAATACACAATTTAACATCTACCTAGAAAGTCAATTTAGTTTGGTCGACCAAACTCATCACAAGGAGTGATGGACATAACGATAGGTAAATTACTAGATCGATTACCATTTAAATGCTGGAACAATTTCCTTGATTCCCTTAGTGTTTTTGGCCTTCGTTGTTACTAAAGCATAAATGTTGGCCTTCACTCGCCATTATCACCGCAAACTGAAAAGATGTAGATGTAGAGGGTGTAGACAAAGACATGTCATCACATTTTAAATCTGCAGAGCTTCAGAGTTAACCATTATGAACTATACACATATGTTTCCGAACTAAGCTCCAAAGCAAAACACAAACATAGCTAAATATAAACCATGATTCATGGGAGATCCGGGACTATGGGAGACATATTAATAGGTAACGTTATCTAACATAATAAATATAACTTTCGGAATTGGGCTCCTTTGAAATGATCATCGTTTTTGATAATAACACAAAGTAAAAAAATGTACGGTATTTGACGAAAATTGCCGACAAATATTTCCGGACGCCGTCCGGCGCCGGCTCCACTTATCTTCACAACACTTTGTACATCCTTTCCAAATATTTGTGTAGTAACCTGCAAAAAATATTACGTGCAAAATGAACCCTTATCATCGCTGCACGGGTGGCAAATAACGCCACAAATGCGACGGTTTTATCGCCTTAATCGGGTTTGTCGTGGCTTCAGTGCTACCCCTTAATAAGGCCCACTTTACGGCAAAGGATCACTGGCATAATGCCTAAGGTATGGCCCACCCGTGGCCCTTATATGACTCATTTGATTGCGTATAAACTTTATCCGCTAATTTAGACCGTATCTTGGTTAACGGTCCTCATTTATGAATTATTATAATAATAGTGGTGTTGTTAATATTGTGGTTTAAGGCGTGTTTAATTTTATGTTGGTGTTAAAATAATATTTCACAGCTAGCTAAACTGTCAAAGTGGAGTAGGGTTTTGATATGTAGTTCAGGTTCAGGGTTTAATAAAATACAAGCAATTTATTTGAGTGTCATATTATTACAATTTATATGATAATTTTTACGTGATATCATAGCATAGGACGTTCTGTTAATAAGACAAACTTCATGTAGGACGATTTGCTAAAGTGTAGTTTTTAGGACTTTTTGATACGGAAGCCCCGCCTATTAAAATTAGTTCAAGCTGTGGTATAATTATGGAGATTGGCCGGTCAGCAGGATGATAGCTAGACTGACGGACTAGGATACGCCAGACGTACTTAAATACTTAAATCCCGTATTTACATAATACATTATCATAAATGCATCAATCTGCTAAGACTTTTCCCAACTATGTTGGGGTCGGCTTCCAGTTTCGCTGGATGCAGCTGAATACCAGTATTTTACATGGAGCGACTGCCTATCTGACCTTCCCCTCGCCGTTCGACGCTCGCCGTGGACGGTCGTGCTGCCCGCTCTCGCTCGCTGCACGCCCCCACCGCCTCGCCGCCCCGCCGCCGCCCGTTCTCGCTACGCTAGCCGTAACGAGCTCAGTAGTCTTCGGACTACGCCCGCACCCTGTCAATAGCCGCCTTTTTCAAGGCGTGGTTGATAGAAGTTGTTTCTTTAAGATAGATTCGTCATCACACGTGTCGTCGAGGTTTTTGGCCCCTTCCGGGTAAAAACCACAGTTTCGTGGTCCTTGGTGGATACCTCACGGTGCCAACGAAGCCAAGGGGGTGGTGCCCCAATCTCACCCGCCGAGCCCCATCAGGGCGAGGCAGTCAATTGGAATCGGGAGCTAGAAGCTTGGCCTTGGGGGTGGCTCCTAGTCAGCTCTAGCTTCGTAACTAATCCCTTGTCCACAGCTCGCGTCTAGTACGGTTGTGTGTGTCAACCCCTTCGTACTAGAAGCCGGTCTAGGGTGTCTCTACACCCATCGCACAGACTGGTTAGGGCCCCGTTCGCACAATAAGATCGGCGACGGGTCACAAGCTTAGGGCTCACTTCAGGTACTCACCTCCCTGTCTCACACCCGACAGGGAGGGTAGGATCTCACACCCCCGGGCCCATCCACCCGGGGTGCTAGGTTGTTAGGGATTCACGCCCCCTATGGTTCTTCCCTCTCCCCGCCCCCTTCCCGATCATGGCAGACGCGGTCATATTGGCGTTCGTAAAAGAGGTCCTCTTCAAGGACCCCTCTTTCGTTAACCAGTATGCCCACCGTCTTATAAATTTTAGACGCCCTCCCGGTTCGGTCATCGACATTGACTTTAGCGACGCGCTAGTCAGCCCCCTCTTTCCGCCAAACTCAGGCGAAATCCCCGAGGCCGCCGCCGCCTCCCCTCCCGCGACCCGCCGTGCCAGCCCCCTCGCCTGCACCTTCTGTGCCAGCCGCCGCCCCCAAACCAGCACCTTCCGTGCCAGCCCCCAAACCCGCACCCTCCGTGCCAGCCCCCAAACCCGCACCCCCCGTGTCAGCCCCAAAACCCGCACCCTCCGTGCCAGCCCCAAAACCCGCACCCTCCGTGCCAGCCCCTAAACCCACACCCTCTGTGCCCGCCCCAAAACCCGCACCCTCT